>JAUPFZ010000029.1:7280328-9680328 GCA_036937285.1 Euphydryas editha | reverse complement strand
GAAATATATTTTTCAAACTGCTTGCTATACGCTTATTCTACTAATATTATAAAGTTTTGATAAGCTTACTTCTTACTAACTTCAATAGATAATTGCTTCTGTGCAAAGAGACGAGGTGACAGCTCTACTAACGTTGTAAATGCGAGACTGTGTCGGTCGATGTTTATTGCTCTTTCATGCAAAAACAACTGAACCGATTGCAGTAAAACTTGGTAGCTACAAATCCAGAATTATACATAGGCTGGTTATTATCCCAAAATTCCCATATGAACGGAAATTACGCCAGTAGAAACACAAGCCGCAACTAGAGTTAAAAAAAACAGACTTGGTGTTAATTTAAATTATCATGGTTTATAGTATCTTCAGTATAAAAATACTTTGAATGTAAAAATGACTGATTCGTTTGGCGCAGTTGGTATTGGCCTCGTCTGTCGTCTGTTCGTCGTCTGTTACCTAAAATAGGTATTAAGTTACCTTTATTAAAAACAAACGACTATGTGACTATGTTAAGCATTAAAATAAATATTCCTGAACTCTGTTGATACTAGAAAACCCATCCGGTATCACTCGTATTGACAGTTATGATTGAAACTGCACCTCCATTAGTCGTTATTTTTACCCGACTGCGACAGAAGGAGGGTTATATTTTTCGAGTGTATATATGTATGTCCATTTCTTTGGCACGCCCTACAGCCCAAACGGCTGGACGGTTTTTGACATATGAGGTGTCGTTAGATTTGTCTAAATTGTAGTAGTGACATAGGCTATATAAATTTTCAAAATGGCGGCCGCAAATGCCGAAATAAGGGGGGGGGGGAGTTGATTTTTTCTTACTGTATCAATATGGGTATCAAATGAAAGCTAGTAAATTGTTTTATTCTTTTTAGTTTATAATAAGAGTATTTTACGCAGCCGGGTTTTTTGATTTTTTTTTAATTATTTACCCTGACCTGTTTCCAGATTCTTTTTATTTCTATACCCAAAGAATGACTGCGGTATCTTATGAAACTTCTCTGTCTGAACTCCTTCACTGATACAACATAGCATAGACTATGCATAAATAAACGCCTGACGCTCGACGGTGCCCAGTAGTGGTGTAGGTTGTGAATCCTGTGTCGGAGGTCCAGAAACACACATAACACTGTACAAATATTTGTCATGTGTGGGTATCAAACTCAAAATAGATATCGCATCAGCCAGTAGTTGTGAACTCTGCGCCGACGACGCCAGTTTGTTAACTGTACTGATTTTCATGTTAAAACAAAACTAAAATCAGTTTCTATCACCACCCCATTAGTTATTGGATATCCACTCCTGAAAGTAAGCCTCACATAATCTCTGGGGAGAAGGGGGAGGTTGCCAATACTCACCACCCGTGCAGGTGGGCGAGCGCAGTGTGTTGTCGCAAGATATGGTGACGCTGCTGCCCATCGCTATCCTGGTTGGTGTACAGTTGTTCGGACCACAAAATCTCGGGACTAATCTTCTCCACCGGTCTCCGCACGTCAAAATATTAGTTTCATTATTACTTCTAAAATCTGCTTAACCTTAATATTTTAATTTTTTCCGACGTTTCGGACCCTTTACAGCGTCCATGGTCTCCGTCGTAAAGGGTCCGAAACGTCGGGAAATAAAATAAAAATCGTTCAACTGTAAAATTTTCAATAAACGCAATAAAATCCGTTTTACTCTTTTAATTAAAATGAGTAAAATTCGTGTAAATATAAGAAAACAGTATGTTAACATTCATATATTGATTATTTGGATTTTTTTATAACATAATCATCAATACCTACATAAACTTATACTATGGTCAATCGGCTTATTGATTCTTAAATATTTTTTAAAAATAATAGGATTTAAAACTGTAATTAGAAGATTCACAGTTCAGAAAGAGGTATTATTCTAAGTTCTATTATCTTCTTCCAGGAAAATTCTAACAAATATAACGCTGGTTGAACCATCTGGGACGACTAGTTTTAATTGTACTTAAAAATACTTACATTAGAGCTATAATTAAACTTTTTTTTATATCCTTATTATTTTCGTGTGTTTATGTCAGTTAAGTACTTTAAAAAAATGTTTTCTATAGGTAAAGAGAATTCGAATGCTGTAGTTTTAATAGTAGATACTATACTATATTTTTCAAATATTTTGAAGTGAAACTTCTTTAGTGATTCTTGACTTCTTCTTCTTGTGATTTGAAACGGGATGCGACAGAAAAAACGACAGGTAAAAGACACAAATACAAAAATGTGTAGGAGAGAATGAGATAGTATGATGTCGCGTATCCTAGCAACGCGTAAACAACGCGTAAGTAAGTAATAGAATATTTAACTATTAATATTAATAAATTTTAAATTGAGTTTGCCTAAGATGTTTCACTTCTGACATGTGTACTCCGTACATACGACATTTTTTTTTTTATATTTCATACATGAATGTTTTTTTTTATATTTCATACATGAATGTTTTAATGAAAACCTTCATTAAAACATATACTAATTTTGTAAAAAATTACGGAGAAATATTATATTAAAATTTCTAAATACAGAGTTCAAGATGAAAGTGCCGACCTCTTTCTTGCCGAGGTTTCATAAAAGGCGACTAAGGCTATAGTGGTGCGAACAACTGTACACCAACCATTGGTGATGGGCATCAGCGTTACCATATGTTGCCACAACACAATGCGCTCGCCAACCCGCCTGCCAAGTGTGGTGAATGTTTGCAAACCCAGCATAAAATATGTGGAAAGTCTACGCTCAGTGGACATCCCACGACTGTGGTAGTGATGGTAGAAATACACAGATAATTACGTGTCAAACAAAAAAAAAACACTTATTTTGATTATCTGTGACATAAATGACAAGTAAAGTTATTTTTAATCTACTCATTAATAATATTTAAAAATATATATACTGTATTACTATTCAAAACAAACTAATGAAAATGGTTAACATTAAAAATTCAGGTTTTTCTGCTTATCAGTTGGTTTCAAGGCCTTCTCGTGTTGAATATATCCATCTCGCTCATCGTCATACGAGTGAACGAGATGAGAGATATCACGCTTACAAGCCAATATTGATCCACGTTTATAACTAAGAAATAATTTACTTTATTTTTTGAAAACTATACTACCTATAAAGTTTATTCTGTATTCTGAGAAATTTTACTAGTCTCTCGAAATTTCTTCGTCCGCGTTGATACATAGTTACGATTCTAATCTTATTAGTCATGTTGTGATGAATTACAGCCTATAAAACATCTGGATAATGTAGATATCTAATTATGAATGAATTATTAAAATATATTCAGCAGTTACAGAGTTTTTTTGATTCCAAATCACACATAATTCATTTTTATAAGATTAGTATAATATACAATGTGATGTATTACAGCCTACAAAATATCTGAATAATGTAGATATCTAATTATGAATGAATTATTAAAATATATTCAGCAGTTACAAAGTTTTTTGATTCCAAAAAACACATAATTCATTTTTATAAGATTAGTATAATATACAATGTGATGTATTACAGCCTACAAAATATCTGGATAATGTAGATATCTAATTATGAATGAATTATTAAAATATATTCAGCAGTTACAGAGTTTTTTGATTCCAAAACACACATAATTCATTTTTATAAGATTAGTATAAAACACAATTAAATTAAAGTATTTTAATTAATATTTATTATTTATACCAGACGTTCTGATTGTTTTGTTTGTTTGTTTGTTGTTTTTGGTTTATCCTTATTGGTTTCCTCACTGTGTCTCAGACAGCACCTAAAACTGTTGGTCCCAGTTGTTATCATAGTGATCGTTACTGGTAGGGAAATTATCCGCCAACTCGCGTTGCAAGCAGCGTTGTTGATTACGCACCAACCATTCGCCTATATGGGGAAGAGGCCTTTGACCAGTAGTGGGACGTTTATAGGCTTATCCAGAATCTATACTATTTTTTTTTGTTTTTTACTAAGATAGGCTTGCGTTCGCCCACAATTTCACCTAATGTTAAGCAAAAATGCGGTCTAGGATGGAGCACGGTTACCTAGAAATAGCCTATTCACTTGCGACTTAAAGATCCCCAGGTTGTAGTTATCCGGAAACACAGACGCTGGTAGAGAGTTCCATTCTTTAGCCGTACGCATCAGGAATAAATAATAATCTATAATATAAAAATAAGTCGGGTTTTCCTTCCTGACGCTATAATTCCAGAACGCACGAACCGATTTCCACGGTTTTGCATTCGTTGGAAAGGTCTCGGGCTCCGTGAGCTTTATAGCAAACAAAATTCAGGAAAAATTTCAACAGAAAAGCAGGAAAACAGGGAAAATCATAATAATATAATCTTATACTCTCATAATGAACTGAAGTGCATTGAATCAACTTCTAAACAACACATTGCTTGGCAAAGGCCTCTTCTCCATATAGAAGAAGGGTCATCATTGACTCTCATCAAATGATTTAAAAATTATAAATTTTGTAATCTATAATATAAAAATAAGTCGGGTTTTCCTTCCTGACGCTATAATTCCAGAACGCACTAACCGATTTCCACGGTTTTGCATTCGTTGGAAAGGTCTCGGGCTCCGTGAGCTTTATAGCAAACAAAATTCAGGAAAAATTTCAACAGAAAAGCAAGAAAACAGGGAAAATCATTTTTCACATACAGCGCCATCTCTTATACATAGCATGTACTACAAACCAATATGGTTTTGCATGGCGGCAGTACGTGGTGTGAGTATCCCTCACGAAAATAAGTTGGTGGCGAAACGGAGTTCGCCGGGTTTGCTAGTAAATAAATAAATATTAACCAACAATCACACCACGTTAACCTAGCCCCGTGGTAAGTTCGTAAGAACTTGTGTTACAGGTACTAGGAACGGAAATAAATTTAAGATATAAATACATATATACATAAATACACATCCATGACCCGGTGCAGACATCTATATTCGTCATACAGATTGTCTGCACCTGGCGGGATTCGAACCCGCGACCGCTGCGTAAAGTATCCAGTTGCCTGACCACTCGACCAGCCGGCCGAATGTACTAGCGAATCGCTTAGTGCGTATAGTGGGAATGTCAACCATATAAGGGTGGCGTTACGCAGTGCGTCTGGTTGTACGAAGATGGAAGGGACAGGGGGAATTAGGTCGTGGTGTTCCTGTAAAAAAAAAGTACTCGTTTTTTGACATCAATATACTTTGAAAGTACATAATATATGTAATTATTTTTGTACACCATAAGAAAGCTACATTATCCTGTATTAACATGAAATATCAAGCCACGACGCATAGTGCCGGAATAATATCCACAAATGTCAACACGGGTGACGTTTCTCCAAAGAAATTATATACAAACTGGAATGCTCACGTGTACTCAAAAAAGTGCCTACGGCCGGGATTGCATCTCTTTCTACCAAGGATTCAAGGCAACTCTCATAAGAAAGAGACAAAATACCAGTTGTCAACGAAATGCTCGGAACGATTTTTCACTTTACATGTTATAAGCCAATGTCAACCTTATGTCAAATTTTTCAAGGTGCATATTTGAATATACAATATTATTACGTGAGCGTTCCAGTTATGATATAAATTCCTTGGGTTTCTCCCATAAGTGACGTCTGGGTACTAAATAAGCTTCTGGTCCATGTCAGTTCTTTATTCTTATTATATTGTACTAGCTCTGCCTAGCGGTTTCACCCGCGTTAATTTGAGGGATTTTTATCCCGTTTTTGTAACATTTCTTATTATTGCTCAGCCCCTATTCGTCGTACCGTGATGTTATATAGCCTATAGCCTTCCTCGGTAAATGGGCTATATAACACAAAAAGAATTTTTCAATTCGAATCAGTAGTTCCAGAGATTAGCGCGTTAAAAAAAACAAACAAACAAACTCTTCAGCTTTATAATATTATATAGTATAGATTATTTTTCTTAAATGTAACGTGAAAGAAATGAAACAAGATAATATTAATCTTATCTCGAACATCGATCAAGATAACTCAGCGCCGTTGAAGATTTCGGTCCATAATGTTATTACATTTTGTTCAATAATCTTACAATATCAGAATTGAAGTTTATAATTAATCAGTTTATCGTCATATATGGAGGAGACTTAACTTCCAGCTTTTTTCTTTATAATAAAATGTTATCCAGCCTTCAAAATTCGCCTATAGAGGAGAAGTCTGGCCTTTTCGCCGAGGCCAGCCTGTCGCTGGAAGGATCCTGTTGCCTGCAGATCTGGGACCAATTAAAGCGGCTGAAGGCTCCCGCGGGGGTTTAGTACGATATTGCACTCCCAAAGTGCCGAGTCTGACATAGGTCTAGGACTGCCGACCCGGGCATCCTGGATATTATCCGTTAATGGATTCCCCTGCGACAAAAAAAAAGCCTTTAAAATTCTATAGAAGTTTGTAACCTCGACCGCACTGGTCAATATAATTAGCGTCTTCTCTATCTTAAGTGACATTAGTAAAATCATCTGTCCTATTCTGATTCTAACACCAGCGGCTTGCCACTTCTTTCCCCTTTTACTTTCTTATTTGACTACCTATTCATCGTTATACCACAACAACAAACATAGTAAATTCAATGGCGTTGCTAGGTAACCAAGGGTTCTTGTGCAAAAAATAAACTAGGGCTCCAACTAAACTGTTAACGTTTTATCTATTATAGTTATATTTAAATGTTTTAAAGTTTCAAAGCTACTTTATCATCTGCTCTTTATCATACACATCAGGGCCCGTTTAGGTTTTATACGCAAGCAAATTTCAATAGTTCAATTTATAGTTTATTGGTCAGGTTCTGAGGGCCCATAGATTAGTTCTTAATATTTCTATATGAGGGCCCCATGAGCTTGGGGGCCTCAGTGCAAGGCACCGTCTAGCCCTCTGGTAGTAACGCCACTGAGTAAATTAAAATCAAGTGGTAATTGTGGTATCACTGACCGACGCCGGCCTTTGTTATTTGACATTATTTGTTATTTTCTAAAATACTAAATTTCCTAAATACTTGTAGGTATGTACTTTAGTTAAAATCAATCAGCAATAATAAAATAAAAAAATCAAGAAAATATATATTAAAGATAAGCAATATTTTTTTTTGTTGCAAATTGTGTTGCTTCTATATCATATGAAGGAACTTTGTTCGTATCTACCGGCCTAGTACGCTCGCACGACAAAATGTTGTCTACCCCTTTTCTCGTATTATCTCTCTATGTCTACAGTAGCTAACACGCGTGCACGTTATACTCTTCTCGTTACGTCAATAGAAGAGATAACAGGATATATAATTAAGTTAAAACTTTTATTGATCATTAAGTTAAAATGATCTATGACTTAACGAATGTCAAAAATAATCTGCATTGGAAATTACTACGTTATGGTAGCAAAATCATTTACAATTTAAAAGAGGCTAAATTTTAACATTAGGTACTTGACTAACTTAAGTAATGTACCCAACGTTATCCAGCTACTGTAAGTTAATTACAATATTTAATTAACTAATCTCTAGTGACTCGGTAGACATAACCTTACAATTATATCATCGACTTTATTAAATATTGCAAAAAAATAACTTATTTGTTGCAATATTTAATAATATACCTAGTGTTGGCCGAGAGGGAAAAAACTCTCGGTACTATTTTAAAATTTATAGTCAATATCCAAGAAAAATAAAATGTGTGACCATGAAATGATCAGGACAAATACGAGACATCCAATCGTATATGCCCAAAACCCCTCAAGCCTAGGTACTATCTTGTAGCCTAGTATATTGAAAGTTCTTTGAAATCACAGATGGAAGTGTCCTGTGTTTGAAATATATGAAACTCTAACTGTATCAGCCTGTAAACAACCTACTGCGAAGGCCTCTTCTTCATATAGAAGAAGGGTTGGAGCTTGCTAACCCCACAAGCTTAATCCACCACGCTGCTCTATTGCGGGTTGGCGGATAATTTCCCTAACATGAGTAAAGATCTTTATCAGATGTCTATGATAACAACCGGGACCCACGGCTTTACGTGCTCTCCGAGGCACGGTGGGGCTCCACAAGGACATACACCCAGACCGAAAACAATTATTTATACAAATACAAATATCTGTCCCGAGCGGGAATCGAACCCGCGACCGCCGACGTTGAGGCGAATACTCGCACCATTACACCAGAACGGTCGTCGTTATTGAAATCGTTGATATATTGAATAATCGTCGTTGAAATATATACCTTACTGCTATACCCGCTCTTCTACGGATATTTTTATTCTAATTTAATATCGTTAGAGATCAAATCTCTGAATTGAACTATTTTTTTCCAACATACATTATTTATAATACTTATCTACAGTACACACTCAAAACCTGATATTCAAATATCTTCTAAATGAAATTATCTTGAATTCTATTAAGAATTCCGTCACAATATTTCGCAAATGTGTATACTACGTAGTTCATTTGAGAATGTGTCATTATAAGGCCGGTTCTTTATCGTAAGCTGATAATATTTTTATATAGCTAAGAGTTATTGTTATTGGTAATACTCATAAGGACTTGGTAATAATAATAATATTGGCATTGTGAGGTTGTTCCTCAGCCTGTAGCCCTAACTACCGGCGGCCTGGGTCTCAACCTGCCACCGGAGTAGAACTATTTTTATTTTTTATTTTTATTTTTGTTTTATAAATATATTTAAAAATGTATAAAATAAGTTAAATATTGAAATTAAAGAAAATAATATAATACTTTTTATTGCACAACACGAAAAAAATAACAATAGTCATTTGGGGAAGTGAGGTACAGGGTATGAAGTTCCTCATCCACCATTGAAAAGCGAGGATCCTCCGACCAAACAGGTGTTGAATTTGGTGGGCTACTGCTTCCCCCGACGGTTGTTGTCGGTTTCTTGTATATATCGTTCAATCGCTCGGATAACTTTGATAGCGTGATATAGGATACGTTAGTTTGTATGTGGCGAGGTTGATGTCGCTAGTCGTGACATACAAAGGCGATCTCATCGCTAGTAGAGCGATCATCGCGAGTAGAGCATAAATCGCGGTAGCAAAATTGCTTAAAATTTGTTGTCATATTACAACAGTTGTTACTATGAAACATTACGATTAAAATTAACATATTTGTTTTATTGTTTATATTGTAAACTTCGTCTCAATTAGATACTTATACAAAAACATATTGTTTAAGGAAATGACAAAAACAAAAAAGAATCGATATAACTGAAAATAGGTGACAGTGCATACAGAGATATTATTATATATCAAAAGATAAATAATAATAATAAAAAAAATACTTCTATAAGTGTATTAAACTTTACTTGACTTTATTCGAAAGGGCTTTTGCTGTTGGCCTTATTGGCCTTTACAGCGAATAATGGGATCTAACCTTGTAACTGGGAGCTCCCGTAAGCGGCGGAGGGGAGCGGGGTGAACAATTAAAAATTTTTCGAGTATATTATACTTAGTTAATAATAATTTTTAACAAAATAATACAAAAAATGTAACAAAGATATCTTTTACTGTAAAAATATTGTCTATTCTTAAATGTTAGAAAATATAATAGCTTAATATAGCTTAGCATAACAATATATCAAATGAACAGCCAGGTTAAGATTGTTTTCTTGATAACAAATGTTAGCGCAGATGATAACCTACATAGTAGAAAGGTTTCGTGAAGTTTCAAAATTCATTTCAATTTGAATATTTCATGTAATTTCATTATCCGACTTCATTGAAGGTATTCGTTAGTTAGGATAGTATTTTTAATGATTATTTTTACATAGGCTAGGTAAGAAATTAATTAAGGATTGAATTTTTTTTTAATTCTATTCTCTAAACATGAATCAAAGGAATTTCACTAATTTTAAGTGACTATTAACTTTTTATCAATGTGAGAATCGTACCACGCAGAATTAGTGACTGTCAGTGATATGTGAATATCAAAGTCCACTGATTTGATAATTGAATATTTGTTTGTGTGTTAGTGAGTATTTACTAACTTGTTATTGAAATTCACTTATATGTAGTTACTATAGCTTCACTAACGTAATTAATGATATTCCACTGATACATGTTTAGAGAGAAGGCAACGTACGAGTACGTTACACTAATTTCGCAGTTAGATACGAAATCAATAATATTTGTTAACGAAAATAGATAAATATGTAAAAGAACTGTCAACCGTCTGTCAATATGTATACTGATAAGATAACACACCTGTTAGTACACCTGTATCGGTGCTGTGACCTCAAAAACATTTTAAACTGAATACTAAATACGATTTAGGGTACCGTTGTCAAGAAAGAACATCAAAATTTTCAACTCCTATCCAAAATTTAATTAAGAATTACTCTAGAAAAAAAATTTACTACCCTAAAAAGTGGGGATGGTTTTATTATCTCGTTCTTTTCATTTTCATTTCATTGTGTAAAGTGTGTTTGTAAAACGTTTCACGATCTAATATGTTGTGGGTAATTGATTGAAATTGTCATTCGACAAAACGGCTAGCCCCTCTTATCGACCAATGACATTAAAATAAACGTCTAGTTAACTATGGCGTTATGAATGACTTAAAAGTCGTTACGTTAAACTAAATTCATACTTATATTAAAACTGTAACGAGTCCAATACTGTACATTGAATTAGGGATATTTTTTTCCGCGATATATCGATTATCGGTATTTATTTTCGGATATCAAAATCGATATATTTTTTTAAAGGTCAGCTATCTGCATGTATTCGACTAATATATTTAAGGATAGGCTACAAGGGTAAACATTGATGGTAGATCTCGGATGACCTTTTTTTTAGGAACCTTTTTTTAGCCTATACGAAAATAGGCTACAAAGGTAAAATGATATGGGACAAAAAATATCGATTATCGATAAATCGATATTTTTTAGTCGATATATTGATACATTTGAAAAATATCGATACAATATATATCGATTTTTTTCCCATTTGCCCATCCCTACATTGAATATACTTATTTTTTTTGTAGTTTACTCTGTAATCGATACTGAAGCCAAAACTTTTTTTCATTCATTTTTATCTGTATTTTTGTATTTTGACAGAACACAGTATCACGCAGTAACTACTTGAATGAAAAATTGATTTGAATGTAACTTATGGTATGATTTGAGTTCGTGCCACAAGCTTAACCCTTAGGAGAAGGAATGAAAGTAATAATGTTTAATCTCGAACGATGTCACGGCTACTGATAGTAAATAAATAAACGTATCACACTCAATGGCTAGTATGATGTGTATATTATATAGGTATATACCGAACTCGGGGTGGAAATCGAACCAACGATCTTATAGCGAAAAGCAGGGTCACTCCCGACTGTGCCAAAGAGCCAGTCAAATTGTATTGTGCCGGGAGTTTTGGAGGAGGTGGGGGTGGGGTTACACACAACACAAACACAAACAATAAAAACATATGTATGTCCTAGATATTAATAAAAATTTACACGAGTGAAACAGCGAGCTACATCTAATTTAATAATATTATAGTAAACTATATGTTATGGATGTTACGGAGATCTATAACACACAAATAGTGGGTGGCGTGTGACGCACTTATCTCATAAACAGTTATCAACAATAACTGCGTATCAATTACGTTGCTAGTACAACTTTATTTTATAAACTAGTATGATACCCCGACTTCACTCAAGTCTATTTATTTTGTATTATAGACATTTGTATATTAAAACACATCGCATATTACATGTGATAGCCACCGTTACTCATGGTAGGGAAATTATCTACCAAACCGCAGTGGAATAGCTTGGTGAATTAGGCACCAATCCTTCTTAGATTAGATAGATCACTTTTTGGGGGTGAGAGAAACAACACGTCGGGGTCACCAGTTTGGGGGGTGCGAGGAACAGGGTGTAAAGTTCCTCATCCACCATTTAAAAGGGAGGATCCTCCGACCAGACGGGTGTTGTGTCTGGTGGACTACTGCCCCCCGACGGTTGTTGTCGGGTTCTTGTATATATGTTCAATCGCTCGGATAACTTTGATAGCGCGATGTAGGATACGTCAATTCGTATGTGGCGAGTTAGGTGTCGATTCCCGCTCGAGGCAGATATATTTAAAAACTAAGCATTACTTAATTCTAGGTACACCGGGGAAATAAATGGGAAGGAATATAATTTTATTTGTAACCAAATACTCTTCTTTCATTGTTTACGATCAGATAGCGATCGTTATTCATGATAGAAAAAATGTACGCCAACCCACAGTGGAGCAGCGTGGCGGATTAGGCTTCAACCCTTCTCTTATATGGAGACTACAGAATGATTCAGAATGAAACTATGCACAATTTAAGTCTATATTACATGGTTGGACCCTGGATACTTTTTACCCAGAAATTCAGAATGATTCCTCGGAAGGGATGAAAGTTGGAAGGTGTAATCACGAAGTCTCGGGCCCAGCTTGTATTTATGTAATCATAATATTAATACATTATGTACATGTTATATTTTATTTTACTACAGAGAGATAATTTTTTAACTTTAACCTTATTAAAAAACAGATTTTAAAACAGGAATAACACAAACAAAACAAAATTAGATTTAGAATATAAATATATAACAAACAAATAACGCCCACTCAATGTTCTATTTCATAGATAGAGATGGACAGATAAACGAACAGTTGCTATCGCAGCACGAAAACATACAAACAATGCTTTTGAAGTTTTGAGAAATGCCGCTGTATGACATTTCCGTAGGGTTGTCATGCCTATTATTGTGTCAAATTGTGTTTTCCAAATTATGTGTCTAGGGTAGTTGGAATATATTCAAGTCGAACATATATAGTTTTAAATTTCTTTACTATATCTATATTATATATTAATACGTGAAGAAAAAACTTTGATTCCCGTTTTTACGAAAATAAAGCGGACGGAGAAGTATGAAATTCGGCACAGTTAAAGTTTATATGGAGAAGAAGTGCAGAATGCAAATATTTTTTTATAATAATGCTCAATAAATACATTAAATTAATTTAAAAAAAAATCACTACACACACTACGACACACACACAAATGTACAATCTACATATATACACAAATTTTGTTTATTGTCAAAGTTAGTTGTCAACACGGTCTTAAGTACAGAGGTCTTGCAATGAATTTTTTATCGAAATTTATTATCACAGATCAGGTACAATGACTGCTGCATATGCTCACCATGTTATGCGCAATCATATTCTTATGATTTTGACAATGCTGTCAATTATAGATTAGGTCGAATTTCGACCACTGGGCGACCACTAGTAAGAATAAATAAATAATTAAAACTGATCGTCTCTCTCAGTGATTATTATTATAAAACAATGGAAATTATAATTAAATGTAATATTTTTCAAGTCCAAAATTTATTTGGAAACAAATTTTTATTTTATATATCTTGAAATTAAATTACCTATATTTTATTTATAACAACTTTGGGGGTGTAAGGAACAGGGTGTAAAGTTCCTCAGCCATTATTGAAAAGGGAGGATCCTCCGACCAGACGGGTGTTGTGTCTGGTGGGCTACTGCCCCGACGGTTGTTGTCGGGTTCACGTATATATTGTTCAATTGCTCGGATAACTTTGATAGCGCGATGTAGGATACGTCAGTTTTAGTTCGTATGTGGCGAGATAGATGTCGCTACACAACCGTTCTAGTGTTGTGGTGCATGGTGTCGCTTTAACGCTAGCGACCGCTGTTTGATTCCTGCTCGGGGCCGATATATGTATTTGTACAAATATTTCTTTTCGGTCTGGTTGTATGTCTATGCGGGTCGTCTCCACCGTGCCTCGGTGAGCACGTTTGGTCGTAGATCCCGGTTGTTATCAAAGACATCTGATAGCAATCGTTATTCATGGTAGGGAAAATATCGGCCGGACACCTTGGACGTCAATTGTCTACTAAACTATTGTATGTAATTATAAGACTCTGGTACTGTGATAAAAAAGTTTCTAGAAAATCAATATCAGCCGACGGCCGGCTGGTCGAGTGGTCAGGCAATTGGACACTCTACGCAGCGGTCGCGGGTTCGAATCCCGCCAGGTGCAGATAATCTGTATGACGAATATAGATGTCTGCACAGGGTCATGGATGTGTATTTATGTATATATGTATTTATATCTTAAATTTATTTCCGTTCCTAGTACCCGTAACACAAGTTCTTACGAACTTAGCACGGGGCTAGGTTAACGTGGAGTGATTGTTGGTTAATATTTATTTATTTAATATAAATTAGAAAAGAAAAAGAAAACATTGAAAATATTTTAAAACGGTTACGGCGGTTTAAAAATGTTGAGATTAAAATTCGGTTACTTTACTAATTATTCAAAAGGGCGTCCAAAATGTGTTTATGCCCAACATAAGTTTCAAACAGGCTCCCATTTTTTGTATCTCTGAATATATACATATGAAAAACTTGTCATATATAAGAACTGGTTTATGTGGTAGGTAAATATTAAATTGTTTCTTGTCATCAAGAGAAATATTTCCACGTGAAGGTACTACTGACCTTTTGGCATAGTTGGCAGTATCCCTGCTTTTTGATGCAGGTTTGTGGGTTTAATTTTCTCCCCCAGTCTCGGTATAATATTTATTTATATATGTATTATTTACATAGACATATAATTATTTAAAACAACCTTAGGAAAATATCTTCACGTGTGTGTTAAACATATATATAATTTAAGTTAGTTAGGCCCCTTCTTCTATATGGACAAGTATGCTTAATTAAAAAAATCAAAAAACCCGACTGCTTAAAATACTCTTATTATAAACTAAAAAGAATAAAACAATTTACTAGCTTTCATTTGATACCCATATTGCTACAGTAAGAAAAAAAATCAACTCCCCCCCTCATTCCGCCATTTGCGGGCGTCATTTTGAAAATTTATATAGCCTATGTCACTACTACAATAATTTAGACAAATCCAACGACACCTCATATGTCAAAAACCGTCCAGCCGTTTGGGCTGTAGGGTGTGACAAAGAAATGGACATACATACATACATACATACACTCGAAAAACATAACCCTCCTTCTGTCGCAGTCGGGTAAAAAGAGGCCTTTACCTATAGTGGGTCGTTTACAGGCTGATCCAGTTTGTAATTGGTTAATACTTAAATATAAGCATTTCAATTATAATGTCATAATTTTCACAGTAAAGTTTTTAATGATATATTTTATTCGATAACATCGAGATTTAAAAAAAAGCAAATAAAAGAAAATAAAAAATAATACTTCCTAAAGTATGAAGTTGTTTTTTTTTTAAATGAATTTAAATTTGAATGAAAGAGTGTTAATTGAAGTCGCACGTCACAGACAGACAGATTTCTATTTGTATATAGTATGTTGTAAGCTTCAAGGCTGTCATTTATTGATTTTATAATCTGTTGACGACGGAGCGTACTGGTGCTTAATAATGAAATTGTAGTTGTTGTATATTTATAATCTTCTAGTCGTTTCCTGTGGTTTTACTCGTGTGAGATCCCATTCTGTACCAATTTCGTATTAAAAGTAATATATGTGTTCATCCTAAACTTAATCTATCTATATTCTAAGTTGTATTGCAAATGGTTCAGTAGTGTTAGAGTAAAACAGAAAACTTCCATCAACATAGTGTACATGTAGTATTTAATGTTCTAGCTGTCCCTCGTAGTTTTACCCGCGTAACTTCTGATCCTGTGGAAATTTAGGGATTTTTTTGTGTGTTTTTTTTAATCTTTAACTATGTACATACTAAGTTTAACCGCGATCGTTCCAGCAGTTTTTGCGTGAAAGAGTAACAAACATCCATCGACACAGTCTCGCATTTATAACATTATAGTCGAGCTATCATCTCGTCTTTTAGCACAGAAGCAATTAACTATAGAAATTTAGTAAGAAGTACGCTTAGCAAATCGAATATACATATATACATATATGAATAATTCTGTACGTTGTTTGTCCGTCATTCCGAATTATTGTAAAGATAATAAATTCTTGTTAGGTCGTTCGAAAGTTTTATTAATGCCGACAGTCTTGGTATCGTTTCCAGCATGGCTTTCTTAATATCCGCCATATTCAAATTTATACAAACATTGGGTAGCTCCCCACTGTGCCTCGGAGAGCACGTAAAACCGTAATTTCGTTTGTTATCACATACATCACATGGTTGAGAAAGTTTCGATATCAAGAGTAAGTTTGCGGTGTAATCTTAATCTTATGCGACCATCCCCTAAAAACCAACCACGTTAGAGGAGCTACATGCATAGCTGGTAAAGGTGATGGGGAGCGGAAAGTAGCTTTGATTAGGGATGGGGAGAATGGAGGCTTCCATCAATAAGTCTGGAAATTTATAATACCTTTTTAACTTTGGTATTTTGGAAGATTTGCGCACGCTGGCTCTATTTATCTCTTAAGTTTTCATACTCATAATATACGATTACATAATATACTTCATAATATATGACTAAATTAAGCTTCAAATAATATTTTAAAAGAACTTTTGTAAAACACATAACAAAAATACATGAATGACCAATATCAAAATTAAATACGAAGCAGTTTTCTCAAATGGTATCATTATATGTATACCTACCTCATCATCATCTCCCTGCCCTTATCCCACTTATGTAGGGTCGGCACAACATGTTTTCTTCTTCCATTCCTCTCTATTATTCGTCACTTCAGCGCTTACTCCTTTCTTTCTCATGTCCTCTTTCACACAATCCATCCATCGCTTTTTTGGCCTGCCGATCGCTCTTCGTCCTTCGACATTCATTCTTAACATTCTTTTACCAATATATCGTTCATCCCTCCTCATTACATGCCCATACCATGCTAACCTACTGCTTCTCATTTTCTCCGTCACGGGTGCTACTTTCAAGCTTCCCCTTATATACTCATTTCTAATCCGATCTTTCCTCGTCACTCCACACATCCATCTCAGCATTCTCATCTCGGCTGCGTGCACTTTTCTTTCATCCGCCACTTTCATTGCCCAACATTCTGATCCATACATTACGACAGGTCTTATGATCGTTTTGTAGATTTTCCCCTTAAGTTTAAGAGGCATTCGTGGATCACAAGCTGTTCCCGAGACCTGTCGCCATTTCATCCATCCCGCATTTATTCTATTTTGCACGTCACGGTCCACATTACCGTCATTTTGTATCAATGACCCGAGGTACCGGAAGTCGGAACAGACTGGTAGGGATACACCATCTAAGGCAATATGGGTAAAACTGGATAAACCGCTGAAATCGCAGAACAAGTGCTTCGTTTTGATTCTACTTATTTTTAATCCCACGTTCTCCAGTCTTTCCTGCCATTTTCCCAGTCTGCTCTGAACCTCAAGAGTATTATCTCCGACAAGGACAACGTCGTCGGCAAATAGCATACACCAGGGTGCTTCCTCCTGTATGTCTGATGTTAGAGCATCCATAACTAGGAGGAACAAATAAGGGCTTAAAGCCGACCCCTGGTGCAAGCCTACAGCCACATTGAACTTGCCAGTTACTCCGGCTTCAGACCGCACGTGGGTACTAGCTCTATCATACATCGCCTGCACAATTCGCACATACTTCTCTGGCACACCTTTCTCTTTCATAGCCCACCACAGAACCTTACGGGGATATATATATGTATACCTACCTATCCAGATAAAAACAATTGTTTACTAGATTTTTATCTAATAGATAAACTGATAGTTTTCTATTAAACTAGTTTTTACTAACACAAACTAGGGACTAGTCCCCTCGCAACGAAACGATCTAATAGCCGGAAATTTTAATTTCCTTTTCGTAATATTCCAATCAAAATCTCCACAGCATATTGTGAAATATTAAAATACGTTTTAAATAAAAAATAATTTTTATATACGATAAACTAGGTATTAATAAACTAAAAATTGTCTCAAGGCGTGAAAAAATTCTAAATGAGATTTCACAGCAATGCTGTCATATATATCCGAGTAAAGACATGAGACACCGCTAGTAATGTGCGCCTAAATATTAATTAGACAACCGGAACCGGAAGGTCAAGCGACCTCAGCGAATATTTTCGCAATGCAGCTCGACCTCGTGACCTTATGCTTGCACGTGAAAAAAAATTAAGGAAACCCAAACTTTATTCTACAAAATATAACGCGTCTTTTCGCTTAAAACTTTCGCGAAACAATTAACCATACAAAATTCGACTTTAAAACTTTCAGTGGAAGATTTATATTTCTCTATTGTAAATATTTTTAATTAATTTTGTTCTTTATCGCTGTGATATAAGGCGTGTTTTCGCTTGTGTGACCCGATAGCGCAATGCCGTTGTGACGTCACACTGCGTACGTATAAATAGGTCAGTAGGTAACCAAGTTAACTTGACCCCGGTTCGCGTTACACGTGCTGGATTTAGGGGTTTTGTTAAATTGGATTCACATGTACACTATGCTCATTGTGGAATTGATTTTAATTATTTTTTTAAAGTTATTGACGGAATGTTTTTTTATTTTTTATTTTAATAATTCGATTTTTGAATTTTTAAATGCGATCGTTTATATTTTTTGTTTTATAATAACCAAGTTATGATGATCCCTGTTCGCATTACTCGTGCTGGATTTAGATGTTTTGTTAAATTGGATTTAAGTGTATTAGAGAACGATTGTGGAATTTATTTTAATTTCTTTTATTATATTAACGGATTTTAATATAACGTGATTACTGGTTGAAGAAATACGTTAGACTTTTTTTACTGCTTTAATTCAAATTAAAAAAATTAAAAATTAAAAATGATTTTTTTATATCATCATGGTTGAAGATTATTATATTATACGAATATTAATGTATTTAATAAGTATAGACAGGTGTTTTAATTATATTATTGTATTGTCTGCATTTATTACTTATAGTTTATTTATTACGTCGAATAAAACAAATTGGTATTAAAAAAAATATTGACTAAAAAACCATTAAATAAGTAGACGAGCTTAACAAAATTGGACATCAGGCCATCCCTATCCTTCATCCAGGGGATACGTATTTAATTGCATACCTAGATTTTGTACGGATAATATTTTCTATTTTTAAAGATTTTATTTGCAAATGAGGTTACAAATATTAAAAAATTTTTCTCTTTTTTTTTCAGGATCGCGGCGGTTTGGACAACATGCGGTCATTAGAACATTATCTGACAGATATTATGAGAGCTGATACTTCAGACCATTTGAAAGGTAATTATTTTATATCACTCTAGATGACCCGACAGACGTCCTGTCGACTGTCGTAGGTAGGTATGAATATTCAATTCTTACTGGAAGAAATAATAAAAAATATAATTTTATATATCAATAACAGTGCTTATTGTAATGATTTTTGATACACAAAATTCAATTGTGCGAACTGTCAAATGCGTGATGTTTAATTAGTCGTTCGGTTTTTTTGAATTTTTCCAATTTTCTGTGCAATTTCCTTAACATTTTATTTAGTGAGAACCTTCACACAAAGTATTAGAATAGAAAACCTTATAAAATATCTATGAAATCTGTAAAGTTGTTCTCAAGTTATGATGCTATCAAGGGAAATAATGATATTTTTATGTATACACAGATAGACGAATCCTCGGGGATTTATATAGAGCTGGATATATTCGTGTTAGTGACAAAAAAAAAATGTGGGGTGTATAGAAATCTTAATAATTTTATTTTAATCAGTATTTACAATTTGAAAAAAAAAAAAACTATGCCATTGTTACATTTGATGCCAGAAGAAACGTATTACTTTTTTGCTGATTTGAATAATTTATCCATCTTTGATTCATTCATTGTTCAATTCAATCATTGAAGACATATTACAAATTTTTAATTGAAACCAACCCGCAGTGGAGCAGCTGGTGAATCGTGAATTAAGCTCCAACCCTTCTTCTATATGGAGAAGAGGCCTTCGCTCAGCAGTGGGTTGTTTACAGGCTGATACAGTACGGAACAGAAGTCAAAAATGTAAATTTTCTGTAGTTATCTTGGCCATATCACGCCGACGACTACTGAATAAATTTAAATGAAACTGGTTATGACTTGTGTTCAAACTATGAGGTAGGACAATTGACACTTTTTACTTCACAATTCATTCTGGTTCCCTTGGGATAGGGAATGAAAGTTAAAACACGTGATCGCGGATGAAGTTGCAGAACTTGCTGTTAATTATAAGCGACACAGATCATCATCATATCAGCCATTGAATATCCATTGCTGAAAGTAGGCCTTCCCCATCGACCTCCAGAGCGACCGGTTCAAAGCAGCGTCCATCTAATGGCTTGCGGCGACTTACTTCAAGTCGTCTGTCCATCTCGCGGATGACCGTCCTTTGCGCTTGCTGATACAAGGTCTCCACTCCAGAACCTTTCTGCTCCATCGGTCGTCAGTTCTGTGAGCTTTGTGCCCTGCCCACTGCCACTTCAGCTTGCACATACGTCGGGCTATGTCGGCAACCTTCGTTCGTCTGCGGATCTCATCATTTCTGATTCGATCTGGCAGAGAAATACCAAGCATAGCCCTTTCTATTGCACGCTGTGCGACTTGGAGCTTGTTTAAAAGCCCATACAGAGACCACGTCTCAATAATAGGTAGTAATAAATTCTTATTTTGATGTAGATACTTTATTTAGCTACACAACTGTACCTAAGCCTCTTACATAAATATTACAGAAATTTTAACACGATTTCTATGAAATTTTAAATATCATTAGGAATTTTAAGGAAATTTAAACTTTATTATTATACGCTTAATAACTATTTCTGTTTATATATTTCGTTTCCTATGAAGTGTTATTGAAACTTCAACTGTATTTGCAAGACTTTAGGAGATATTTTTGTATGTATGTTGCTGTGTTCGCGTAGGATATGTTAATTTACCGTGATGTAGTATTTAACAGTGATGTTACAGGACGTAACTAGATAGCGCGCGTGACTCTGTCTTCGTCGTAATATCGACAATGAGTCACAAGTAAATTTGTGTCCTCCAAAATTATTTTCTAAATATCTATTGGTAAATAGTGTCTACATAATATTTAACTGGATACTGGATACTATAGATAATTTGTTTTAAGAAATATTCAGAATTTTCAAAAGAAAATATCACACTTAAAACCTGTTTCACCGGTTGCTGGTAAAGCTATCTAATCTATAACGGTATTCAACGGATGATGATGATGATGGTGATGACGTCGATAACGATTATCCGTTAGATATTTTTATTCGTGTCGTTCAACCTCTGAATGCAAAATTTGTGATTTATTATTTAAAGTGAAATAGCCTCTAAGGGCTTTTTTTACTTCCTACTGATAAAGTTTATCAGTAACTTATGTGAGAGATAACCTGTCGAAATACTTACCTACTAAGAAACTCCACTGGGTATTTGTTAGTAATAAGAAATTACTTAAAGCGTCGTATCATTATCCGACTACACGGAACAAATTAAATAAAATATTTCAAAAATAAAATTAACTAAAAGTTAGTTCTGACGACCGTTCTCGTAAGACGACGGTCACGTGTTCGATTCCCGCTCGGGACAGATATTTGTATTTGTACTATATTTGTTTCCGGCCTGGGTCAACGTCCTTGTGGGTCACCCCTTCGTGCCTCGGAGAACGACGTAAAGCCGTCGGTCCCGGTTGGTATCATAGATACCTGATAACGATAGTTACTCATTATAGGGAAATTATCCGCCAACCCGCAGTGGAGCAGCCTGGTGGATTAAGCTCCAACCCTTCTTCTAAATAGAGAAGAGGCCTTAGTTCAGTAGTGGGTTATTTACAGGCTGATACTGTACTGTTCTGAACTGTAAAGGGACGTATCATTGTCCGATTATTACACGAACGGAACAAATTAAATAAAAGATTAATTCAAAAAGAAAATTAATTAACCGTTAGTTCTGATAATCGTTCTGATAAGACGACGGTCAAGTGTTCGATGGTCCGGGTGTATATCCTTGTGGGTCTCCCTATCGTACCTCGGAGAGCACGCAAAGCCGTCAGTCCCGGTTGTTATAATAGACACCTGATAGCAATCGTTACTCGCGATATGGATATTATTAAAAATGGAGCAGCGTGGTGAGTCAAGCTCCAAACCTTCTCTTATATAGAGAATAGGTTTTCGACCAGCTATGGGACATTTACAGGTTTATTCACTTAAGTTTGACTAAGTGCGACTCCACAACTACCAACACAAATGCGTTTTTATGGACTCCATTAATCAATCGTATATTATCAAAATCAAAATCAAAAACAAATTTATTCAAATAGGCCCCACGAGTACCTTCGAATCGTCATTTTACAAATTAAAACTTTAAAGTGATTATTATTTTGTAAAAGTAAAACTACCACCGATTCGGAATGTAGATTGTGCAGAGAAGAATCGGCAAGAAACTCCGCAGTTACTCTTTTGAAAATAATACATAAACTGTGTTTTAGTACAAAATTAGTAATATCTTGCATGAAATACAATTATACTGTAACATTCTGTACTACGTCTGGTAGCAGTTTTTTGTTCCAATTAAGAAGAAAGATTCGAGTCTAATTCGCCACGTGATTTCACTGCGGATTGGTATTTCCCAATACTAATTTCAGACGATAAAATTAAAATGAATACGAACAAAATCGTATGAGAGAAATGGGTTTTATTAAAGTACGAAGCTTAGAAGTTCTGTGAAGATATTATCATCAAATATTTACTTAAACAAAGACAATTTATGTAAAATTATTGTAAATCATTATTGGCCGGGAGTCTAGTTAAATTACTGTATATATAAATAGAAATTAATAATAAAACTTATTTCATCTTATTTTTACATAAGGTTTTGTTCTTGGAACCGGTCGAATATATTTATTAACTACAAAAAAGCACAATTTTTTTTTTTTGTTGTTGAAAGGGCATATTTTATACTCTTAGGTCCTTTGTTAAATAGGGATGTGATGATAAAATCACAGGAAAATCGTAAATTAAAACAAACAAATATTATTCTAGTTGCCCCCGCCTTGTTTCACACGTTTTTAGTTTTTATACTTTATTATTTAAAAAAATATTTTTCATATCTGCTCCATAGTATTTTAGACTTAAACAAAAAAAAAAAAAAAATTTTTTTTTATACCTAACTTTATAATATTACTAAATAAATGGACTACAAATTTTTTCGTTATTTTTTTTTTTCGACACATTATGTTTATTATTGGCAAACACTAATTAGTTAAAACCCGAGCAAAACCAGATTATACAGTAGTCAAATTATACTTTGTGTTGTTAATTTATTTGTTGACTTTACTTCGTCATTTCTGTTGCAAAAGACCGGACGGTGTCGATATAAAATTGAACTGGATGTGGCACAGCATTGTTATAACCTAAGTAATCTGTACTCATGTAGCAAAAATAAAAGAGTCTTTTGACTTTACTCTTTTATAAAAAATAGGCTATAAAACGTCACTGCATATAGGCCATAAAAGATCACAACTATAAACTTGAACGAAGACAAGCGAACGAGGTGTTATTTTTGGTATTAATATTGTGTGATATCAATTAATTACATTCGATAATTTTATTATAGTAGTTTATTAGCTTCGAGCTACACCGTTAAGCTTAACTTTTATATGTAAAATAATCAGCCCCGGATTCACGATTATTTCGAACTGAGGCAGAAACTTGAAAGTGACTCTCTGTAGCATTTGAGATAGCTTTGTGAAACACGTTCTTTTTTCAAATATATTACGTCATAATTTTGTTTCTCCAGGAAACTGATGCCCATAGAGGATGCCCCGATTCAGTCTCTCCTTCTCTAGATTCAGAACTAATATTAAGCTCCGACTCTTTCCCTAAACAAGAGAAAATGTCTTCTTTTTTTTTTCTTGCCCAGTTAATATTATTTACAGACTTTCATTTCGATACAATAAAGTATTCCAGTAGAGATTATTATTAAATTCCGCACAATCAAAATACGATTACGTGCGTTAAATTACGCTCAAGTCATTAAGTTGTCTAGTGAACAGACTACGTAAATATTAACTAAAAGGTCAAATCTATCAACACTAATGAATTTTCACTGAGGAATACATAATAAATATCCGCAGTGGAATAAAGTGGTGAATTACGCAGGAATTCCTTAACAGGTCAGATTTTTTTTTGCTCGTATATCATTTAGAAGTAAAACCAATCGAACACAAATAAAGAATGTCTTTATTCATCATCATTATCATCATATCAGGCACTGGACGTCCACTGATGAACGTAGGCCTCATTCAACGGCTTCCGGCGACTTTCCTCAAGTCATCTGTCCTTCTCGCGGACGGCCGTCCGACGCTACGCTTGCCGGTACGCGGTCTCTATTCGAGAACCTTTCTGCTCCATCGGCCGTCAGTTCTACGAGCTATGTTTTAATTTCTTTATTATTAATTAATTATTTTTTAATAATACTACTGGATTTGGAATGAAATCTGCATTATTAATTACTGCTAAGAACTGGCAAAAAAAACTCGTTAGTTACTCTTTTAATAAAAATATAAGCATACCACACTCGACACTGTAGGATGAAATCCTGAAATCCTGTCCACACACAGCCGATACAAACAAAAACGCCCAAACCACATCAAAATCTGTGCAGTCTATACAAACAAGTACGCTCAGATTTCACACCAAACTACGCTCTAAGTAGAGTCAAATCTAGTTTCTTTATATTCGTCGTATTACGCAAGTCTTTTATGCGATGTCCTTGCCGTTTTGTTAAAAACAGGGTTATTAGTATACCGTGTCACCTTAACTAACTACTTGCATGCATTTACGAATGTTAGGAACATGTATGTGACTAGCTGTTACCCGTGACTTCGTTCGCGTGGATATTTTTTTAGTTTAAAAAATAATCCTTGTGAAACTCTGACTGTGTCTTTGAAAACCTGACCTTTAAACCAAAGTGCAAAATTTCATGTCATTCGCTTGCTCTGTGTTAAACATAATTACTAATCTATACCACAGGATTTTTTTTTTTTTTTTTTGGTAAAGAAATTATTTACAAACAGTTTTGGTATAAATCATGTCCGCGTGGAATGGTGCCAAGAATACTAGCAGCATTTCCCCGTTGAATCGAATTTTTGGGATAGGAAGTATTCTTTATGCTATTCCAGACAATAATAGAGATAGCTCTGAACCTAATCTCATTCAGATCAGTACAGCAATTTTGTCGTGATTGAGTATAATAGTAGTGATGTGAACTATACGTGTCACGCGTCTTCACTCGTAACGTTTAGTTACATATCCATTTATGATAATGGAAAAAATTCGCTAAAGTGTGAGTTGATGACGTGAATGGTTGTGTGTGTATTTTGAAATTATGTATATATTTTTTGGTGTCGAGTTAAAAAAAAAACTGCGATTTTTTTTGTATCTGGACACGCTTCAACTTTATTTGACTTTTGTCATTTACTTTTTATCCCACTGTGACAGAAGGAGGGTTATGTTTTTCGAGTGTATGTATGTACCTATGTATGTATGTATGTCCGTTTCTTTGGCACGCCCTACAGCGTAAACGGCTGGACGGTTTTTGACATATGAGGTGTCGTTGGATTTATCTAAACTGTAGTAGTGACATAAGCTATATAAATTTTCAAGATGGCGCCCCCAAATGGCGGAATGAGGGGGGGGGGAGTTGAATTTTTTTCTTACTGTAGCAATATGGGTATCAAATGAAAGCTAGTAAATTGTTTTATTCTTTTTAGTTTATAATAAGAGTATTTTACGCAGTCGGGTTTTTTGATTTTTTTAATTAAGCATACTTGTTGACGATATGTTAGGGCGGTGGTCACAACTGTATAATCAAATTTAAAATATGTTTATTATTTAATAATTACTTAAAGTTTAGAAGTAATCGTTAAAAAAAGGTATGCAGTACGTAGCTACATACCTACATATGGACACTTTATAATAAATTACTATAATTTATAAAACTTAAAAATATTATGTTCGTTTTAAAGCTCTCTTTGAGTTAGACTCCATTTTTATTCTGGTAATTTATAGGCTATAATAAATGACACTAAGAGATAAAAAAGTAGAGCAGTACTCACGGGATGTATCTATATTTATATATTATGTAAATACGCCATACGGTCATAGGCTTGAAAAATTGAAAATGTTAAAGGCTCTATATAACTATATCAATATAATTTTTACAGTCTTTTATCTCTTTTACACGCTTCATTTTCGTATATATTTATCCTCTTCGTATCTTTAAACATTTTCAACCAGCTACTAATAGCATAAATGAACTATTCTCCGTAACATGTCTCAAGCGCCCACGTAACATACATACTTCCTACTCGAAATACGACTAACAAAACAAACACACGACCACAGAAACGCAAAACAACAGATCCACTTTTGACATTTACAATTTGGCCGCAATGCGTAGGTGATTAAAATAGAATCATAGACTAGACCTGAATCCTCACCTCGTGACTCAATAATATAATAGATGTAATTTAACCATTTTGAAACTCCCACAAGTAACACGCGATTTACAACACAAACAATACATTTTAAATTATGTGTGTTATACCCGAGTGCTAACACGGAAAATTGAATAGGTAAGTGATAACTGGGTCACGAATAGGAAGGTATGACTTTTGAATTTTATCGCGTAGTCGACACAGCAATGGCGGTCGAGCTGACTTGTCAGTACAAAATCGCGCGTGAACAGAGCGCATGCGTCCGGAACTTTTTAAAATCAAACTAAATTAGAAACGGAGACGCGCTAGATCTATTTATAAAAAAAATAAAAAAATAGTGCGTTCGTTCAGAAGTGCAGTGAACTGTGTCTCATGTTATGAAAAGTGGAAAAAATTAGGATTATTTATTTGGTATAATATATTTAACGATATAATATGTATATTTATTATTGTAAGTCGAAATAGAATTTTTTTATAATACATATTGACAGGATTATTTTCTAGTTGTTTTGGAGCAAGGATATTTTAGGATGATTATATAATCTTTTGAACAAGTTATTTCGAAAATTAATATTTATAATAAAAAAACTTAAAATTATGTACATGTAGAGTAACTCTACATGCTAATTATTATTTTTCTTAACTATTGTTTTAAGCTTTTTTACCATATAAAGTGGTGGGCTTAACTCATAAAAAAATTGTCATAAATATAAAAAAAGACATTTAAATATTTTATTTTGTCAAAACAAACAAAAAAAAAATTCAAATGTCATTTGATTTCATTTAGTATAATAGAGAGAGACAAGACTAAAAATATATTACAATAATACATATAATGGAAAATACCGAAAAATTCTTTATTCAAACAGGCTTGAAGACGAACTAAAACTATTTATTAGCAAAAAATAAATAAATAAGCGTATTGGATATTAATCTCATACAAACTAGGCCTTTTTGTGTGTGGGTTTCTAAGTGTTTCTCCAATATCAAAATATACATGAACCTACATATACGAGTCATACGACCATGTATTATGGCCTAGAATATTCAATAAACAGGTTGCGTAATTACGCATTTATTTATAAGTCGCGTTTTCCATATTCGAAAAAACAAATAAATTAACTACTTTTATTATTTTAATTGGCCGCGAAGACCGGCAGAGAAGAAGAGAGAATAGTCCCGACCTCTTTCCTGTTGAGGTGTCGTAAAAGACGACTAAAGCCATAGTGGTGCGAATAACTGTACACCAACTAGGATGGTGATGGCCAGCAGCGTCACCATATACTACCGTAACACACTGCGCTCGCCAAACCGCCTGCTAAGAGTGCCTGTCCATTGATGCGGAGCGAGGCTACGGAGCGGAGAAACGGAGAAATATTAACCAATAGGATTGCAGAGCCCTTGTCCACTGGGTCGGAGGGGAGATTTGGTAATATTTCTCTGTTACCCTTATTTACCCTTAGCGCGGCAAGTATTATCGAAGCCCCTTAACACCTTAGCTGTAATGTCAGGCACCTGTGCCTGACAGATCTAGTACCTGTTCAAGCCATGTTATTCATCGGTGACTGTCATGGCCCGAACAGGCAGGACACGTCGGCGCTATCTCTATATTTTATTCCACAGAGACCATAGCAATCATATGTACATGAAATTATTTTATTTTGACGGCCGGCTGGTCGAGTGGTCAGGCAACTGGACACTTTACGCAGCGGTCGCGGGTTCGAATCCCGCCAGGTGCAGATAATTTGTATGACGAATATAGATGTCTGCACCGGGTCATGGATGTGTATTTATGTATATATGTATTTATATCTTAAATTTATTTCCGTTCCTAGTACCTGTAACACAAGTTCTTACGAACTTAGCACGGGGCTAGGTTGACGTGGTGTGATTGTTGGTTAATATTTATTTATTATTTATTTATTTATAACTATTTCAGAGAAATAAACATGTAAATTATTACTAAATCGATATTTATTGCCATTTATGTCATTTCTACCCAAAAGTTAGATTTGAAAATTTGTCGTCATAAGAATTTTGATTTGGTGTTTAACGTGTTATATGTAAAAGTCGATTGATATACATATTACACCCAGACTCGGGACGGGAATCGAATCCACAACACTAAAGCGGGAAGCAGGGTCACTGCCAACTGCACCGACAAGTAATTCATATTATTTAATATGTTATATAAAAGGTTAAAAAAACTAAATTTAAATCAAAACATTTTGTGTATAATTCCTTTTTTCCTTAACCTTTTAAAAACCTTGCGTTACTATGTCAAGGATTATTCGTTTATTGTTAGAGATGTCATTTTTACCGACTTCATAAAAAAGAAGGTTACATCTTGCTCGACTAAGTTCTAATAAAAATATTTAAATTATTTTTATTATTTACGTGAAGTTGTGTTGACGGTACTCGTGTAAACGTGACACTGCTTGACAACTGCCAATTCTCCATATCGGAGAAGGCTTAAAGATCCACAACGCTGCTCCATTACGGGTCGACGAATAATTTACATATTAAATTACATATTTACGAGCAAGGACGTAGCCAGGATTCTTTTTAGGGAGGGGCAGATACAGAAAATCCTAGACTGTATTGTTTAAATCGTGGTTTTTAACATATTATTATAATTATGGGTATCTCACATTAGTAGTGGAGGTGCTCTTTTAGTCTCTCTTTAGTCTATCGTATCGTCTCGCGCCGGAGTGGTATCCATAATGGATTTTCCCCACGTAAAAAAAAGGCAGTCCTAGACATATGTCGGACTCAGCACTTTGGGAGTGCAATACCGCACTAAACCCCTGCGGGAGGGAGCCTTCAGCCGCTTTCATTGGAGGGTCCCGGATCTGCAGGCAACAGGATCCTTCCAGCGACAGGCTGGCCTCGGTGAAGAGGTCAGACTTCTCCTCCATGGACACTGTCCGGCTCACTTCTGAACAGTACCAACGACGCCGTGTCTAGCAAGACCGGATTCCTGTCCCAGGACGGCTTTACGGTATTCCACGAGGACATCCTAGAAACAAATAATTCTACAAATAGAAATATCTGCCCCTGGCGGGTATCGAACCTGCGATTCGTTAAGGCAACGTCTCGTACCACTACACCAGAACATTTGTGTACTGCATGTAGCTACTAGCTACGCTAGCTGTTCGTATTGATATTGTAATTATTTGCGAACGCTTGTTATTGTCCTTTGCCAGTGACCTTGTGTTACAAAACAGTAGCGTAATAGTGATGTACAGTTATCGATACACATCAAAATTTATTGTCGATAGTATTTAATTAATTTTGAAAAGGAATTATAGTTTAAATTTATATTTAAAAAAAATTATTGAGAAACGAACGTTAGTAGCTTAACAGTTTATCCGATTTCGGATCGAAAAATTATCGACATATTTCTCATACGATATATCGCAAACTATCGATAACACGATACCGGATACGCTTTTTATTGATAGTATAAATATTGATATTTTTTTTAATTGAACATCCCTATCCATGATGATGATTATAGATGATTATTATTATGATTTACAGACCACGTCAAAAACGACGCGGTTTTCAAAAATTCGAAAACGGTGAATACAATTATATACAATATCTACTCTTAATATGTCATTTTTTTTATTTCGGAAGGACATGCGGCCTTAATGGCCTTTACTGCGACACCGGGCGGGGTGGCCGGACACTGGGGTCCAGTCTGGAATTGAGACCCTCCTGAAGAGGGGGGAAATAATTTATATATATATTTATTTTCAATATGTTTATATAAATTATATAATTTAGATTAAAAAGACTATTCGTATATCATTTATATATAATTTAGAAGACTGACGACCGTTCTGGTGTAGTGGTGCAAGTAGTCCCGCTCGGGATATATATTTCTATTTGTACAAATTGTTGCGTCCGGTCTGGGTGTATGTCCTTGTGGGTCTCCCCACCGTGCCTCGGAGAACACGTAAAGCTGTCGGTCCCGGTTGTTATCATAGACACCTGATAACGATCGTTACTCATGCTAGGGAATTATCCGCCAACCCGCAGTGGAGCAGCGCGGTGGATAAAGCCCCAACCCCTCTTCTATATGGAGAAGAGGCCTTCGCCCAGTAGTATATAGGTACAACTGTTGGTTTTACAGTATGCGAATAGAATTATCGGACAGATAAAGTTTAATGGTGAAACAGCAAAGGCGTATTAATAATTTTGACGTGATAACGTCTTATAAATCGATGAACGCCGGCTGCACGCACGAAAAAGCATGACTCATTGTCACGTTCCGCGAGCGAGAGCGCGGACCAAACGATAGAGAGGCACGATCGGCCTAAGAGTTCGGTTTGTGACGCATCCGAGTAGAAGAGAAAAAATTGTAACTTTCAATTAACGCCTTTGTATTAATATACAAAAAAAAATGATAATTCAGTGATAATGATTCAATTTAATTCATAAAGTATGCAATTTTTCCTCAATGTTTTCTTATGACGTTATAACGTAAAATTATCGTCCGTAAACCGACTTTACAGGCAACTATTTTTTTTATCTGTTGGTTAGCGTTATATTTTAGATACCTATATTTACTATTATTGAGTCCACTCACCGTTTCCCTGTTCGTTCGTAATGGAAACACATTTGAAAACTTTGATATATATATATTTAAACATTTAAGGGGGCGTCCATTAATTACGTGAGACAATTTTGGCGACTTTTCGATCCCACCCGCCTTGGTGATTACGTGAGATTTTGCTCGACCCCCTCCCCCCTTCTCAATATCACGTGAGATTTTTTAAAATACGTATTAATAATGTAAAGGAGTTAATCTGTGCCCGCTTACATAAGATTAAAAAAGTTAAGACTAGTATTTAAGAGCCGAGACCACCCTCCCCCCCACGTGATATTGATTGAGATTACGCTCGACCACCGCCCCCGTTTTTTTTTAAAAATATTTTTAATAAAAATTGAAAGTAAGCACGTCTTCAGATCATAACATGAACGGACGAATTAAGGACCTTGTCCCACTCATTATGTATTTGCTCAACGTTTGATTTAACCTTTTCGTTTTATAGGTTAATGGTGATATGTTTTTTTATGCGATTATTCCGTCAATTGTGAATCGATTCAGTAGGTCATACTTCAGAGGTCCCATAGAAATTTTATCGGAATCAATTTGGTGCTTTTTAGGAAAATCAACAGAAAAAGGGTTGTCTGTAAAGTCGGTTTACAGACGATAATTTTACGTGATAACGTCATAAGAAAACATTGATAAAAAATTGCATACCTTTATGAATTGAATTGAATTATTATCACTGAGTTATCATTATTTTGTATAATACAAATAATGAGTTAATTCTATTAATTACATTTTGTTTCGATGAATTAACATTTATTTGCACTCGTTAATTCAAATATTTTATTACTTAAATTATACAGATTAATTACAAGTAGCAATGTGCTATTAACAATTTATTTACAACTTATATACATGTGTGATATTTAAGATCCTCCAGTCTGCGTTATTGTTTTTTATTTACAAGCCGAACGCTTAGGCCGATCGTGCCTCTCTATCGCTTGTTCCGCGCTCACGTTCGCGACACGTGACACTTCTTCATACGTGCAGCCGGCATTCATCGATTTACAAGACGTTATCACGTCAAAAATTGCATACTTTTTTGAATTGAATTGAGTTATCATCACTGATTTATAATTATTTTGTATAATACAAAGAATGAGTTAGTTCAATTAATTAAATTTTTTCGATAAATTAACATTTATGTGCACTGGTTAATTCAATTTGGTTCACTTAAATTATACAAATTAATTACAAGTAACAATGTGCTATTAACAATTATATACCATGTGTGATATTTAAGATATTCCAATCTGCGTTTTTGTTTTTTATTCACAAGCCCAACACTTAGGCCGATCGTGCCTCTCTTTCGCTTGTTCCGCGCTCTCGCTCGCGAAACGTGACAATAGTTAGTGCGGAGCAGCCGGCATTCATCGATTTATAAGACTTTATCACGTCAAAAAAGTTTGTAGATGTGGGTATAATCGTGAAGTCGGTTTCTGTTTTTTTAAACCTTGTTTTATTTCAAAATCATTCTATAATATATGCTGGAGTTAATTTTTTATTTTAGTTTGTCTCTCTGTCCGTTTGTTTGTCGTTATCTTGGCCGCGAATCATGCTGAAACTGTTAAACGTAGGTACGAGTTAGATCACTGGATTAGGGATGTTCATGTAAAAAAAGTATTGATATAATATATCTTATCGTTGCAGGGCCGGCCTAAGGGATGTGCGGAGTATGCAGCCGCACACTCTTATGCAGCTTTTTGGGAGGGGATATTTTTTCGGTATTCGAATAGGCTACAGTCGATAGTTGATCTCGGACGACCTTTTTTTTTGTAAGAATTCGGTTAGGCTACAAGGGTAAACCTCGATGTTGGATCTCGGATCCTTTTTTTTTTAAGGAATCTGTATAGCCTGGCGACTTTTGTTTTTGTGTACACTTCCGACATAGGATAATTATGGATAATAAAACTCGATAATATTTTCATAGGGGCATATGATGTGAGTTTTGCATACTTGCAATTTTCGCCTTAGGCCGGCCCTGTATCGTTGTATCGATACTTTGCAATCTTATGAAAAATATATCAATAATTTATTCAATCCGATATATCGCATAAATATATCGATATTTATCGGATGAAAAATAACTTATATAGATAACAGATGATTCGATACTATCGGATTGATACGATTTTTATTCAGAAATCCAGTATAGTTTCCTCGGGAGAGGGATGAAAGGCAAAATTTGTAATCGGAAGCGAGATCACACGTACAGCTTGTATATAAATAAACATTAATCTGGAGATATACCTTCGTCGTTTCTTTTGCTTTGGCACTATTATATGTAGAGTGTTCTTTAATAGCCTATTAAATATACTTATTTTTTATTATAAATCATTTATTTATTTTTTAGACTATACTGGACTGACCCGTTGGCGCAGTTTGCAGTGACCCTGTTTTCTGCTCCAAGGGTTGTGGATTCGATTCCCGCCCCGAGTCTGGGTGTAATATATGTTTATTTATATATGTCTATATGTGTATTTATTTAAAAAATGTATATCAGTCGGCTGTTACCTAAAAAAAGGCATTAAGTTGCCTACCTTACGAACAGATGACCGTGTGTGAGTTAAACATATTTATTTAGGTATTTATAAAAAGATTTATTTGTTTGATTATTATTATTAGATTTATTATTAAGTAAATAGAATTTTATTGATTAAATACTAACATAATAAACTACAGTAAACAAAATATTTAGCTTATAAATATTGAACTGAATTAAACTGAATTAGCCTGTAAATGTACCACTACTGGACAAAATCCTCTTCTCCATATAGGGAGGGTTTGGTGGATAATTTTCCTACCATAGGTATCGCTATTAGGTGTCTATGATAACAATAACGGCTTTACGTGCTCTCTGAAGCACGGTAGGGATACCCACTAGGACATACATCTAAACCAGAAAACAAATATTTGTAGAAATAGAAATATCTGCCCCGAGTGGTAATCAAACACGCGACCACCAGTGTTGAGGCGAATACTCGCACCACTACAATATAACGTTCGTAGTCTAGTTAAGGCGAGGATGCAGACCGCTACTTATTCCTATGGCTGGTGATGGCGCGGCATTGCGTCGGACCGCCCGAAACGGTTGTTATTTTTTGGTTTTTTTAAGTTCTTGTACCAAAAAGTGAACTTAATTAAATTTCAATAAACATAGACTACGTAGTTTGAAAAGCAGAAAATTATGGTATAAATTTCAAATTTAAAACAAATATTTTTTCCTACAAATGTTTACAGGGTTTTGCTTCAATTTATGCTATGTTTGGGATTTTTTATGATCGAGTCAAGTTCATCTAATCGTGTAACGAATTTACAAGAGCCCTAGATAAATTTCCTTGTGTATAACATATATTTTTTTTAGGCCGATAAATGAAGTGGGAGTAATTTTCCTGCTTTTTTTGCTAACCTCTTCTCACTGCTTATTTGCCAATACATGGCCTTAAGTAAATAAAAATTTTTTATTACTAAAAATAAAAACTACAATATCCCGAGTATTGATTAATTAGTACTATGAGTCGTAGCGAGTTATTTTAAAGCCTAAAATCATTATTAATTGAGCTGGTATTTAAGTAAAAAAATATAATTCTAAATCGGCCGGATAATTTTCAAGTTTACCGCATTAAAAAAAACAGTCTCATTAACCTTACCAGCGTGGATATATTTTTAATTATGAAGTAATTATTTCGATTAATTTTGTACTTAAATATATTTATCTATATAAAAATCTGACCTTTCCTCTGTATTTGTTCGTTTAATACGTAAAATATCAAGGTGTTTGCGCTCTAATGAGCACTAATGAGAGGTAATCCTCTGTGTATTCAATTATATATAAATAAAATAATATATAAATAAATATGTTTAATATACACACACGGTCGTCTGTTCCTAATTTAGACAACTTAATTTAATTTTAATATCTGTATTTTAGGTGACAACCGAATGTTATACATTTTAATATACAATAATACATTTTTTTCGCCCGCGTGGTTGTTTTGAGAAAAAGGAGCCTATGCCCTTCCCCAAGCTACAGACTATCCGTATCAAATTCTTACAACAACTCGGTAAAAAATACTTGAATACTAAAAAAAAAAACGTTTCTCCACGCTCGCAGAGTGCACAGTAATTAATGATCCCAGTCGACACTTTAGTAAATTTTCGGGAAAAAAGGTCGTAAACGCCGTGGTACTGGCGTCACTTACGCGTTTAGGTCATCATGGTACAATAGCCTATGTATTATTCTGATGTATATATAACCTGTATTAATATAAAGTTTCATCAAAATCTGTTCTGTAGTTTTTGCGTGAAAGAATAACAAACATCCATCCATACAAATTTTCGCATTTAAAATATTAATAAGATTTTTAGTAAATATATGTAATACATATATTATAATTATTGTACGTAGACTCGGGGTAGGAATCAAATCCAAAACTATAGTAATTCAATAATTTTCATTAATTCCAATATTAAATAACAATATCAGACCATATAACAATAATATATACATATTTGTACATGTACATGTACATATTAATTAGATTATAATAAAACAAATTTAAAATCTAGTCCATAAAACTGAAATCCAATTAAATATCTATTCTATGTTATAAATGCGAATGTAAGTTTGTTTGTTACGCTTTCACGCGAAAACTACTTAACCGATCATTATGAAACTTTATACACATATTCTTAGATGTATTAGAAGTAACATAGGAAACTTTTTTTTTTTGGTCGCGATAACCGACATCCACGCGGGCGAAGACGCGGGCGGATGCTAGTACTTAATAAAAAATTATAAATCTTCTCACCTGTATTCCATCTCAGCTAAACTAAAAGAATCAAAAGTAGTTACACTTCTCTTGAATGCCGATTGCTCTAAATTCATGTGTATAGTAAATAGGTCGCCAGCTACGACCTGACCCAAAGGAAACAACATGACCTGCCATGTAGGTCGAAATATTGCCATAGTATACATAATATAGTTATATAACCATTGTTTTTTTATTTGGAAACATTAAATATTATAATAAATCTGGAGATTTTTTATTATTATTAAAGTCCTATTATAATCCTATTAATATTATAAATGCGAAAGTTGGTCTTTCACGCAAAACTAGATTTAGATGAAACTTTACAGAAATATAGGTTATATATCAGAATAATACATAGGCTACAATTTATAAAGATTTTATGTAATTTGAAAATAATATAGCATAGTTTAAAAAATATCACGTAAAAAAGGCGTAAGTGACGCCTATTCCATGGCGCTTACGACCTTTTTACACGAGAACTCACAAAACTGTCGACTGGGCAATATTACTGTGTACTCTGCGAGCGTGGAGGAACTTTATTTTGTATGAGAGTCTTTTTTACCGAGCTGAAAAATTTGATACGGATAGTCTGAAGCCTGGGGAAGGACATAGGCTAATTTTGTCAATAAAACCACGCGGGCGAAGTCTCGGATGGAAGATAGTAATTTAATAATTGTTGTAACACTATCAATATTTACCAAGATCATCTCTGGATATCGCAAGCAGTAACAATGTATGGACGCCGCGCTTACCCTTCAGAGTTGGTGCTGTATTAGTTTCTGAATCACGCTTAAGTGTCTACGAGTATATACGAGTACTCGTATTTTAATATTTTGCTTTTTTCATCGATATATTATTATTAATATTGCTTCTTTCATCGATCGCTAGGGATCGAGACACAGGCCATAACACGCTCAACGATTTTACCACTGTTTAGGCGTATTTATTAGGAATGTTCATGTAAAAAAAGATGTTTCACTTCTATACTGACCCGTTGGCGCAGTTTGCAGTGACCCTGTTTTCTGCTCCAAGGGTTGTGGGTTCGATTCCCGCCCCGAGTCTGGGTGTAATATTATGTTTATTTATATATGTATTATTTATATGTATACTTATTTTAAAAAAAAAGTATATCAGTCGGCTGTTACCTATAACACAGGCATTAAGTTGCCTACCTTAGGAGCAGACGACCGTGTGTGTGTGTTAAACATATTTATTTATTTATTTATTATTTATTCCGTATTCCGTACACACGAGTTTTTTTTAAATATTTTTTTTTATAAATATACTTTTTGTCATAACTATATAATAGATAATATATTGAGTAAGACGTAAACTTAAAGCTAAACAGCCAGCCTTAGGACACGCAAAAACGAGTGTTAGCTAGATATACAAAATAAATTTAAAAAATCAAAAAACCCGACTGCGTAAAATATTCTTATTATAAACTAAAAAGAATAAAACAATTTACTAGTTTTCATTTGATACCCATATTGCTACAGTAAGAAAAAAAAAAATCAACTCCCCCCTCATTCCGCCATTTGCGGGCGCTATTTTGAAAATTTATATAGCCTATGTCACTACTATTTAGACAAATCCAACGACACCTCATATGTCAAAAACCGTCCAGCCGTTTGTGCTGTAGGGCGTGCCAAAGAAATGGACATACATACATACATACACACACTCGAAAAACATAACCCTCCTGTCGCAGTCGGGTAAAAATAAAATAAAACAAAAAGTGAGAGTATATACAATATTTAGTAGGCTATAAAACATCATGCTACATTAATAAAAGCTGAACACATGAATGTTCATCTGATAAATGTCATAAAAACCATTTTTCAGGTTCATCTCTGTGGCATGTATATTAAAATTCAAGGTCGTATATATATATATAAAAATTGTGTACTAATCATTTCGCAGTCGGTTAATAATTAAACATATCATGTCAAGGTGAATGACCAGAGTTACGAAATGTATCGTGCTTTGTATATATTAGATAATGTAATGTTTGGACGTGATTTTTATGTTTTATCATCGACTAGTCGTTGCTCGCGGTTTTACTCGCTTTTAATATCTATACGTGTCAATTTAATCTATTGTTTTGTAGTGAGTACCTACTTAATTTTATAGCCTCAAACCTTTTAAAATTTCAATAGTTCTTATAAATTGTCAATACACCATTTATTAAGTACCCTGGACCGCAAAAAGTGTCGGTTAGAAAATCTTCAATATTTTCAAAAGTACCTGACCTAGCTTTATGATTTGAAGACTAAATTAAAGAATATTTTATGCCACATAAAATCGAATGGCACAGTCAGCGAAATACAGCGAGAACTGTTGGTGTGACTCTTTCTACAATCAGTGAGTACTCTAAAGTTTCCATGAAACTGGAACCAATCTTCGAAGACCAGGAACACGCTGATCAAGGCACGATGGCTTTTTTTTAATGTTAGTTGGATAGGCAAACTGGCAGACGTTCCACCTGATGGTAAGTGGTTGACGTCGCCCATGAACATAAAGTAGTTTACCTGGAACTAGACCAGGCAACTCATTTATGTGTTGCCTATCCAGAGACATAAGGTGTAAAAGTCTCGGTGCCAGTAATTACACTGCCTATCTTGCCCTTCTCACCGATACACAGCAAAGCTGTTTCACGGGAGAAACAAGTAAGCAAGATGGCGAGGGAGGATCGCTATATGTTGTCAAATTTTTTTAAGAAATCGCTTTCTTACGGCCGTTGAAGTAAAGAATCATTATTTATGAGCTGGAGGTAACAATTTGTGTACGGATACAGTAAGAAGACGTCTGGCTGAAGTAAATTTAAATTCATTAAGACCTGTAAATGCTCCAAAACTAGAAAGACACCAAAGAAACTCAAGATCAACATATAAATGATACGTTAATATTAATTAAATCGTATTGAGATATATATTATCTTATAACAAAGTTTTAAACAACAATATCTCAATGATTTTTAATAATTTATATATTTTATGTGACTGCAAAAGCAAGGCAGAAGCCTATTCTCCGTATAATAGTTAAATCAAATATCAAAGCGTCACATCGCTAAAGTGGTTGAAAAATGCATGTCATTCGTGTCTAACTAGTGTTCTACTGGATGTAATTTACTAAACAAATCAAAATGGTGGACGGAGATAAAAAAATTGTGAGCCAGACATTCTTTATTTAACCACTTCGTTTGCCAATAGTTGTTTATTATTAGATTTTAATTAAAATATAATAATAATATGAACTGTATTTAAATCTCGCTTAAATGCCATATGTTACTATAGAATTTTAGGTTTTAATTTTAATAGGGATGGCCGTGACTGCGTATTACATAGAACGTAAACTCATTATATCGCGAAGTTGTATGTGTGTGTCTACGTGTTACGTAAACACAAAATGCTTGGTGTTTTATTTGTGTGACAATGCGATGCAACAATTATTGTCCTAGTAACACACACAGTACAATCAATAAAAACATTGATATTTTAATGCTGCGATTTTGTAATACTTTGAATTTTCGGGAAACAATAAATTGACATATTTAACATAATATATTTTGTTTTTGTAACAGTGACATAATTAAAATACGTTAAAATATGTTATGTATGTTTGTATCTGTTTATGTATGGATGTAAGTATTTAAGTAGTATGTATAATACCTATGTGTTAATTTCTCGTGTATTTAATACTAGCTGCTGCCCGCGACGTCGTCTGTCTGAATGTTATTAGATTACACGTTGTTACAGAATGCGTTGAAGAAATAAAGGTTCACTGTTCGTTCCCCGTAAGTGATAGCGTGATAATATGTAGCCTATATGTTGACCCGACTTCTTTATAATATTCGTGCCAAATTTGAAGTAAATCCATGCAGTACTTTTTGAGTTTATCCCGGACATACATACAGACAAACAGACAAGCAGACAAAAGCATATAATATAGTATATAGCATTAAACCCGCCTTTTATACAATTATTTAAAGTATTGTGCAATAAAGTAGTAATAAATAAATAAATAAAATATTGTTTAGAAAAAAATGTCTATAATTGGCCTCGTTACGATTTAATATGTTTTTATTACTTTAATCTTTTTTGGATTGTTATCTATTCTATTAAAATATAGACTGTTACAAAGCTTAGTACTTTCACAGATGAAAATAAATTATTATGTCAGATCTAATTTAATAAATTGAAGATATTTTAAAAATAGTTTGGAAAATCCAAAAGTGCACGCCTGATAATCTCATTTTTCATAATAAAATTAATTATTTGTAAAAGTGTACATAAGTACGTAGATGCACTCGTTCTCATGTGCCAGTTATTTAAAAACAATTAAACGACATCGAAAAAGACCGTGAAATTAAATAGGGTTATATTTCCTGAAGTCGAAAGTCTTCGACCAATGTGTGTTACCAGTGATGACATACGGATCTGAGACGTGGTCTCTGACTATGGGCATTTTAAACAAGCTCCATGTCGCACAGCGTGCAATGGAGAGGGCTATGCTTGGTATTTCTCTGCGAGATCGAATCAGAAATGATGAGATCCGCAGACGAACGAAGGTTGCCGACATAACCTAACGGATTTGCAAACTGAAGTGGCAGTGGGCAGGGCACAAAGCTCACAGAACTGACGGCCTATGGAGCAGAAAAGTTCTCGAGTGGAGACTAGTCGGACGGCTGTCCACGAGATGGACAGACGACTTGAGGAAAGTCGCCGGAAGCCGTTCGATGGAGGCTGCTTTGAACCGTTCGCTCTGGAGGTCGATGGGGGAGGTGATTATGATGATATTTCCTAACTATATTGAAGCATAAGAAAAAAAAAAAGATCTCGATTAGTGAAGTCTTTCGGTAGATATCGTGACCACATACAGGATCCGCACATAGAGACACACGGAAGTCCAAGACATAACTTTTTAAAACAGTTTTTAATTAATTAAAATAACAATAATGGCGGTATAATCATGAGTGTTAAAAATAATGTTTTTTTTTTATATGTAATGTGTGTATACATTTTTTTTACATGTACAATATACGATATATTCTTTTGTCTGCGTGTATAACCGTCTATGTCTTGACCTCGCATCACAACGAAACTACTGAATGAATTTGAATGAATGAAACTGTATGATTTGATTCCATATTATAAGACAGACCTCACACTGTTTATCATGAAATTCAATATGGTTTCCTTGGGAGATTGGATGAATGTCAAAATAGGCTACTAAATGCCTGTGTTTTAGGTAACAGCCGACTGTTTACATTTTTTTTAATTAAATATACATATAAATAATACATATATAAATAAACATATATTACACCCAAACTCGGGGTGGGAATCGAACCCACAACCCTGGAGCAGAAAACAGGGTCAATGCCATCTGCGCCAACAGGCCAGTCATCGATTGAGGACTATGTTGATGATACAGCTAGTATATAATAAAGTTGATGGGACTGTTTGTTGGCAATAATTTAAGTATATGTGAGTTCGATTTAAAAAATATATTGAATTAGTGCATTAAAGGTCGACGGTTCTGGTGTAGTGGTGCGAGTAGTCGCCTCAAACCGCGCGCGAATCCTATAAATATTTGTTTCTTGGTCTGGGTGTATGACCTTGTGGGTCTCCCCACCGTGCCTCGGAGAGCACGTAAAGCCGTCGGCTCCGGTTGTTATCGCAGACACCTTATAACGATCGTTACTCATGGTAAGGAAATTATCTGCCAACCCGCAGTGGAGCAGCGTGATGGATTAAGCTCCAACCCTTTTTCTATTTGGCGAAGAGGCCTTCGCTCAGTAGTTGGCAGTATACAGGCTGATATAGTACAGTACAGTACAGTACAGCAAAGGTGCGGATGTAATGAAAAAAAGTCGTCAAAAATCCTTTTATGGGACTCTTTAGTCAAATGGAATGTCCGTTATTCGGTATCCACTTTCCGGAAGTTTTTCCAAAAATATTTTTAAACAAAATATATATTATTTTATATAAAAATCTTTTTTTAAATATAAATAATTTTATCATACACACAGATAACATGACTAAATAATTATTCCTTGTTATTTTAACATTGATAATGTTAATACGTGTTTTTTATGTCGTAACAATCACGATATTTCTGAGAAAAAAGAAATTAAGTATTTTTTTTCAGATTAAATTCTGATTGTAATTTCTTTTTAATCTATATCACTAGATGGTCATCGAGGTTTCACTTACGATGAAGGAATTTATATCATAACTGGAACGCTCATTTAATAAAATTGTATATTCAAATATGCACCTTGAAATAGCCGACATAAGGTTGACATTTGTTTCCAACATGTAAAGTGAAAAAATCGTTTCGAGCCGAGCATTTCGTTGACTTCTGGTATTTTGTCCCTTTCTTACGAGTTGCCTTGAATCCATGGTAGAAAGAGATGCAATCCCTCACTTAGGAACGTTTTTTGAGTGCACGTGCGCATTCCAGTTTGTATATAAATTCCTTGCTTACGATTGATTTTGACGTTTGATTACTTAACACATGGAGCAGGGAGCGAACGTAATGTTGAAAGAACGGCATTAATTAAGGGGACAGATATTTGCCGGTAGGGCGCGCTACTTTTCAAGAAGTACTCGTTTAAATAGTTACAAACTACTTTAAAAAAATATATTAAGAAACGTGGAATTAATTTTTAATAAAACTAATTTGAAAAAAAAAAGTTATTTTTACATTCACAGGCCAGTTAGTTTAGCGAGTTTGTATATACGTGTTATAATAATAATACTATCGGTATGTCCGGTACGTCCTGAATACTTGCGCAGCCAGTGGCAAAAAAAAGAACTATGATCTGCGTTTATTATTGTGTACATAAATAACGTGAAAAATACTCCATAATTTAGAGTTAAATACGCGAAAATTTTTTCTCATAAGCAGTGTTCCAAACTTACGAACCTAGAAAAAAAAAATTGTCATTATAGAAAAAGATCGGAGATCTTTTACTCTGTTTCGTGTGTTAGCACCTATACACTTAACTTTGAAGTCTAGCGTGGTCCTTTGTAGGCCAAAATATGTAAAATAAAATCCCACAAACGATTTTGCAATTGCTAATAAATAAATTTTAATTTTAATTCAAAAAGTTTTTAATAACCAAAGCACAAGATTATTTATAAATAACAAAGATGTGTGTGTTTAGTGCCTTTTATGCAGGACGCATAACTGAATTTATAATGGAGTAATCTATAATATAAAAATAAGTCGGGTTTTCCTTCCTGACGCTATAATTCCAGAACGTTCGAACCGATTTCCACGGTTTTGCATTCGTTGGAAAGGTCTCGGGCTCCGTGAGCTTTATAGCAAACTAAATTCAGGAAAATTTTGTGAACTGAAGTGCATTGAATCAACTTCTAAACAACACATTGCTTGGCAAAGGCCTCTTCTCCATATAGAAGAAGGGTGATCATTGACTCTCATCAAATGGTTTAAAAATTATAAATTTTGTAATATTATCTATAATATAAAAATAAGTCGGGTTTTCCTTCCTGACGCTATAATTCCAGAACGCACGAACCGATTTCCACGGTTTTGCATTCGTTGGAAAGGTCTCGGGCTCCGTGAGCTTTATAGCAAACTAAATTCAGGAAAATTTTCAACAGAAAAGCAGGAAAACAGGGAAAATCATTTTTCACATACCTACAGCGCCATCTCTGATACATAGCATGTACCTACTACAAACCAATATGGTTTTGCATGGCGGCAGTACGTGGTGTGAGTATCCCTCACGAAAATAAGTTGGTGGCGAAACGGAGTTCGCCGGGTTTGCTAGTGATTTATAATAGTTGAATATTGATGGTTTTATTGAAAGTGTAACTGTTGAGTTTCATCATTTTTCTCAAGAGAATCTGTATTTCGAATCGGTAGTATAACTTAAAATTTTATATTAACCTATTTTTCACATATTATAAATATATGAAAAATAGGTTAATATTTTTAATTTGTACACCTATGCCGACACAAGACCTCTGCTCCTAGGTTGCCTCTAAAATAGTAAAGTGTATATAATTGTTATAATTACCGACAAAATAATCTAATGAATTTATTTCCTGAATATACCAACACCTTCGCGAATTGTCGTGAAGTTAAATGTTAACGCATCATATTTATTGCGGATCTTTGTAAATTCTTATAAAATTGTAAAAAAAATGTTTCTGGCCTCTGATGTATTCCTAGTGTCCTTATAGGTTGCCCCATTGTGCCTCGGAGAGCACGTGAAACCCGGTTGTCAACACAATCGTCTGATAACGTAGCAGCTCTTAATAGGAAAATTATCCGTCAATCTGTAGTAGAACATAGTCAAGGATTAAATTCTATAACTTTTACAAACTTCCAGTTTAATCCTATATATATATTATATAAATAATCCTATTTTTCCACTTTGAATTTGTAAATTATTTTTACAGTTTTGTGTATGAAATGTTAATTTTTTATTATTAATTACATCAAAATGATGAACGAACAGCTTGTGGCGATGACTTACTATGGTGAGTATTGTTGATTTTATTTTATTTTCTAATTCAATTTGAAATATCGACTGAATTTAGTCACTGAGTTAAGAGAGCATCGTTAAATAGTCTATTCAATAGTTCATTCATTCATTTAGGTTAATGGCTTTCAATAGTACCAATAAATCACGAATTATTTTGCCAATGTCACGTAGACTGGAAAACTTACAAACGAGGTAGACTTGTACAGTGGAAATTCCAACCTAAATAGAATTTTGACCACTGTAGAAATACTTTTATTTTTGTCGTAGGGGAATCCATTTACGGATGATATCCAGGAAGCCCGGGTGGCAGTCCTAGACCTATGTCGAACTCGGCACTTTGGGAGAGCAATACCGTACTAAACCCCTGCGGGAGCCTTCAGCCGCTTTAATTAGAGGGTCCCGGATCTGCGGGCAACAGGATCCCTCCAGCGACAGGCTGGCCTCGGCGAAAAGGCCAGACTTCTCCATGGGGACTGTCCGACTCACCTCTGAACAGTCCCAACGACGCCGTGTCTAGCAGGACCGGAATCCCATCCCGGCCCGACACGGGCACAGGGGCGTCACTGGAGGCGCATTAAGTAGCGCCTCCTACGCACCCCCATTCGTCGCCCGCGGATGGAGGCCACATCGGCGGCCTCCTCTCTCACCCGCTCATCGGCCTCCTTCTGGGACATTACTGTCTCGCAGAAGGAGACCATCGCCTTCCAGGACTCGTCGTCGCCGAGCATTGCGGTGATGATGCTCGGAAGCGACAAGTCCCCTCCTAGGACTGACGTCAGACCCCGACGCAGCGCCGCCCATCTCGGGCACACCTCGAGGGTGTGCTGGGCAGAGTCCACCGCCGAACTGTAGAAATACTAATTACTTTATGATTAACCCGATCGTTTGACGTCCGTTATAGTATAGTGGTGCGATTACCTCAAAACGCACGCCGGTCGCGGGTACGTTTCCTAGTCGGGACAGATATTTGTATTTGTACAAATATTTGTATCCGGTCTGGGTGTATGTCCTTGTGAGTCTGGTACGTGCCTCGGAGAGCACGTAAAGCCGTCGATCCCTGTTATTATCATAGATACCCGATAACGATCGTAACTCGTGGTAAAGAAATTATATTTATATGGCGTGGTGGATTAAGCTCCAACCTTTTTTCTATATAGAGAAGAGGTCTTCGCTCAGCAGTGGGTTGTTTACAGGCTGATACAGTACAGTATAGTACATTTATGGTCCTTTAATATGTCCTGAAAAATTCTGAGACAAATATTTCGACACACAAACCAAAGTAGGTACAGCAAGGAAGATATTCAATATCTATTTCTCAAGTAAAAGAACAGGAGAACGGAAGAAGTCTACAGGTTATTACGTTAGAGTTTAAGTTGTAAGGCTTCAAAGATCTTGTATAACGGTTCATCGTTTAACATTATTAAGACCAGACTAAAAATAATTCTATATATTCGAAATATACATCGAAGCAGTGTTACCAACTCGAATTTTATCGAGTAGGTAGATACAATTTCAAAAGTTGGTAGTTTCCAACCATCTTCAATTAGAAAAGTAGGTAGATCTAAAAAAATGAATATTAACTAAAAAATGGACAATATTCACAAAAAAATCAAAGCATATTATGGATTGAAGAGATCAATTTAACATAATTTACTTGACAATGAGGCCCGGAAACTGAGATGCAATTTTCTGTTAAAAAAATTTTTTATAAAAAAAAGAAGTTTAACTTTTGAAGAAAAATCCTAAAAGTTTGTAGATATACCTTAAAGTTGGTAGAGTTGGGAGCACTGTATCGAAGTCTTCTTGTATACTGCACTTAAATAGTCTTTATTTAAGCTAAGCGATTTACCTTGTTTTACTTAACATTTATGGTTTTTTTTTTTTTTTTTGCTTATAGGTTTTTGGTTAATTTAACTCGTGATAGTCATCTTTTCAAAAATGCTGTGACAAATATTTACTTATTACTAAACGAAACACTAAAAATAAAAGCGTGATTTTAACTCAAAGAATTTATATCATAACTAGAACGCTCACTTAGTAAACTTGTATATTCAAATATGAACCTTGAAACAAACGTCATAAGGTTGACATTTCTTACCAACATGTAAAGTGAAAAATTGTTCCGAGCATTTCGTTGACAACAAATGTTTTGTCTCTTTCTTACGAGTTTTGCCTTGAATCTATGGTAGAAAGAGACGCAATCCCGGGTTAAGGAACGTTTTTTGAGTGCACGTGAACATTCCATTTTGTATATAAATTCCTTGTTTTAACATTAATAATGACAGACGTAAGAATAAGATGACCGTACTGGTGTAGTGGTGCGAGTAGTCGCGCTCCGCGCGCCTGCTGACACGGGTTCGATCCCGCTCGGGACAGATATTTGTATTTGTATATATTATATTTACATATTTAGTTACTCATGTTAGGTAAATTATCTGCCAACCCGCAGTGAGGCAGCGTGGTGGATTTAGTTCCAACCCCTCTCCTATTTGGAGGAGAGGTATTTGCCCAACAGTGGGACGCTTAAAGGCTGATTCAGTTCACTAATATCAATATAGACTTGAGAGCTTTTACAAGCTCTCTAAAATTTCCAAAATATGAATTGTTCTGTTCTAACTTAAGCGAACTCGGAACGTAGACTTAAAAACTTTTTGTTCAAAGTTTAATTAAATACGAATATTAAGACAAGCATGCTTAATAAAAAAAATAAAAAAAACCCGATTGCGTAAAATACTCTTATTATAAACTAAAAAGAATAAAACAGTTTACTAGCTTTCACTTGATACCCATATTGCTACAGTAAGAAAAAAAATTCAACTTCAACCCCCCCCCCCCATTATTCCACCTGCCTATGTCACTACTACAATTTAGACAAATCCAACGACACCTCATATGTCAAAAACCGTCCAGCCGTTTGGGCTGTAGGGCGTGCCAAAGAAATGAACATACATACATACATACATACACTCGAAAAACATAACCCTCCTTCTGTCGCAGTCGGGTAAAAAGAGTAATTCTTATTTCGATTCACATTTAACGTCAAACGATTGTAAAAATAATTACCAACTTAAATAGTGTAAACAAGAGTTTCTTTTGTTTTTAATAAAAATAGCTGACCAAATATAGGTCACCCGAGGGTAGGTTCGACCTAGTTATGTCGCCTCGTTTACGGCCGCCATGTTGCGGTTTCTATGGCGACGCGCATGCGTACTCGGTCCTGGCTTAAGGCGTGGTGATAAGGATTGATAACAATGCATTATGAGTTATTATAAAAACTTCAAAACACCATACCTGCTAACAGATTGAAGTTCAAATTTAATTTAAAGAAATTTTACGCGGTTTGTTGAATAACGATAACAAAAATATATAATATGAAATTGATAACATCTTGACTGTATTCCGAATTATAACTGGCCCAGTATGAGTCGTATTTCAATATAATTATATTGATACCATAGTGTTATATTTAAAACTACTATCTATATAACTAAAAATCAATCTAAAATGGTCGAAAATAATACATTTTCGTATTGGGATCTATTTTATATTTTAATAATATTATTTCATATTCATATTTATATTGTGTATACATATTTATAAAAAAATGTATTTATATCAATCGAATGTTACCTAAAACACAGGCATTAATTTGGCTGCATTAGGAACAGATGACTGTGTTAAACATACACACACAAACATACACACACAAACATACACACACAAACACACACACACACACACACACACACACACACACACACACACAAACACACACACACACACAAACACACATACGGTAGTTTACGCCGGTACCGTACCGGCTCGGCGGTACGTCACATATTAATTTATTTTTTGCTAACTCTGTCACACATATCATGTGAAAATTTTTCAATCTATTACATTTTTAAAGACACAACCCTATCGCAGACAGGCGGCGTGGTATTATTAATTTAGAACCATAATGCCAAATAAAAAATGAAGACTGAACACTGAGTATTATTTTCACAAAGGGCAACACAAAAATTGTAATTAATTACAATAATAAGCCACTGGTTTCTGACGGAGACAAATGTTGGAAGGAGACCTATACCCAGCAGTGGACGACGATCAGCTGTTAACAATGAAAAAAAATTATTAGTTTTTTCGTTTTTTGGTAATGAATTTAGACGTTATATTAATTTAATTACTATTTTACTATTTACATACATTATATTTATATACATTAAATAAATTATGAGCCAAGTGTAGTGGTGCGAGTAGTCGCCTCAAAGCCGGCGGTCGCGGAATCGATTCCCGCTCGGTTCACATATTTGTATTTGTGTAAAAATATAGCCTGTAAACGTCCCACTGCTGGGCTACGGCTTCTTCTCCATATAGGAGAAGGGTTGAATCCTAATCCACCACGCAGTTCCACTACGTTGGCAGATAAATTCCAAGCATGAGAAACAAATGCTTGTATAAATACATATATCTGCTCCGAGCGGGAATCGAACCCGCAACCGCCGACGTTAACGCGAATAGTCGTACTATTGAACCAGAACCGTTCTCGTTAAGGAAACAATGAGTATATGTTAAATATCATTCATCACAAATCCTATATATAATATAGTATATAATTAGAATGTATGTTTTTAGACATAAAATAAACACGTAGGCTATTTTATATCTTGTTTTAGTCACTGTATTGAAACGCCGTGCGGTGATCGGCAGAGAAGAATACTCCTGACCTCTTTCTTCCAAGATGTCGTAAAAGGCAACTAAAGTCATTGTTGTGCAAAAAACTGTACACCAACTAGGATGGTGATGGAGTCGGGGCGTCACGGTTGCATGCGCCTCTGCTGGCGGGATGCGTAAATGCATTTCCCAGCGATAAAAAAAAAATAAAAAAAAGGATGGTGATGGAGAGCAGCGTCACCATATCCTGCAACAGCACACTGCGCTCGCCAACCCGCCTGCAAAACATGGCGAGTATCGGCAAATCCTCCTTCCCTATAGATAATGGGGGAGGACTAAGTTCAGCAGTTGACATTGAACGGCTGACGTGGTAATAGATTTTCCCATTCTACCTTCAAAATTTTAAATACATTTTGCATCAGCCGGTCGAATCAATCAATCAATCAATCAAATTGAAATGCGAGTGAAACCACTGGACGTAGCTAGTAATAACGTCAGCTAAAAGTAGGATAAATTATGTTAAGCAGGCGTTGCTTTGCCGGAAGTACGTGATTGGTTGTGAGGGGAACTAGGATTCTTCCTGTTAAAATGACTATAACAATTGGGAATCAAGTCTGTATGTCACAATTGCGGACATATTGTCGAAATTCTAAATTATATTTATGATAACTTTGGCATGCCATCTATACCTCTGTTACACGTTCAAAGTTCCTTATCTACAATTGAATTGGGAGGATCCTTCCACCAGACGGGTTTTATGTCTGGTGGGGCTACTGCCCGACAGTTGCTGTCAGGTTCTTGTATATATATTCAATCGCTCGGAAAACTTTGATAGCGCGATGTAGGATACGTCAGTTTTTAGGGTTCCGTAGCCAAATGAAATGAACATTGAACAAACATGACATTTGAATATGTCATGTACTAAAAAGAATGTTAAATTAAGTTGTTGTTATCCTAAATAAATAAAATAAAATAAAATGGCAAAAACGGAACCGTCATGGCAAAAATGGATTCGTCATGTCTGTCTGTCTGTCCGTCCGTATGTCACAGCCACTTTTTTCCGAAACTATAAGAACTATACTATTGAAACTTGGTAAGTAGATGTATTCTGTGAACCGCATTAAGATTTTCACACAAAAATAGAAAAATTCAATAAATTTTAGGGGTTCCCCATACTTAGAACTGAAACTAAAAAATGTTTTTTTCCATCAAACCCATACGTGATTCCATCCATCCATACGTGATCCATGGATAGGTCTTCAAAAATGATATTGAGGTTTCCAGTATCATATTTTTCTAAACTGAATAGTTTGCGCGAGAGACAATTCCAAAGTGGTAAAACGTGTCTCCCCCTATAACTTCTAAAATAAGAGAATGATAAAATTAAAAAAAAAAATATGATATACATTACTATGCAAATTTTCACCGAAAATTGGTTTGAACGAGATCTAGTAAGTAGTTTTTTTTTCATATAAAAAATACACTATTATTAAAACATCGATCAAAGTTACAACGAACTAGAACTTTTATATGATGTTAGTTGCTGCTACGGAACCCTTCATGGGCGAGTACGACGCGCACTTGTTTTATTTTTTTGTTCGTATGTGGCGAGATAGATGCCGCTACAACTATTTCTTCGAAAACATAACTAAATAAACACTTGAAATTAACATCCTAATTGTTAAGATGTCCGCTATGATGTTAAATAAGAAAATTTTTACAACTTTTTACATTAAAGAAACGCAGGGTATTTTATTCTTTGGAACTTTTGTACTGTACTGTATCAGCTTGTAAACCACCCACTCAGTGCCTGATTAAAGTAACTTGATGCCCTAAGCAATTTTCCCCTGTGGGCCCCCCTATCCTTAAGTGAACTACAAAGAATTAATTGAAAAAAAATGTGAATACATATCGTAGGTAGAATATGTATGTGTTGTTGTTTTGCCGGATAAAACTTATCGATAGTTGACGATAGTTATCATTATTATCTAATACCACAATATTATCGATAATTATCACGAATTATCGATAATTATCGCACACCCCTATCCCATGCTAGGTGAGGTCGACACAACATGATTTCGTCTCTGTCATGTCGTCTCTGGTGCCCCCCAAGACGGGATGCCCTAAGCAATTGCTTAAATAGCTTATAGGCTAATCCGGCACTGCACCCACTGCTGAGCGAAGGCCTCTTCTCCATATAGAAGCTGGCTCAACTGCGGGTTGGCGGATAATTTCCCTATCATGATTAACGATCGTTACCAGGGGTCTATGATAAAAACTGGGAACGACGCAGCTTTACGTGCTCTACGCTTGTTATACATTTATTCGCACTGTAATATATGCATTTTAATTTAATTGATAAACTCTATTTGTATTTTGTGGATACAATTGTATATGGGTAATTCGTTATCGGAAATAATGATCTTATTATTACTGCGTTAACCTGTCTTTCATGATGAGATATCAACTTCACAGATGATTCAGACGACAAAAATTAGAAACCAGTTGTACCTAAATTACTACGGTCTAGATATTTCAACTTATCTAAATCTAGACTAGATCTAGACTATGTTTCAATCTGCTGAAACAGAAAATTGTTTAACGGAATCTTTATACTGCTATCGTATTAGCGTTAGTACATTAAATAATATCCAACAACTTTTCTGGTGTACTGGTGCGAGTAGTCGCATCAACGCTGGTTGTATTTTTTTTTTATGTTCGTTGGATAGGCAAACTGGCAGACGTGCCACCTGATGGTAAGTGGTCGACGTTGCCCATGAACATAAACTAGTTTACCTGGAACTAGCCCAGCCAACTCATTTATGTGTTGCCTATCCTGAGACATGTGATGTTAAGTCTCGGTGCCAGTAATTACACTGCTTGTCTTGCCCTTCTTTCCGAAACACAGCAAAGCTGTTTCACGGGAGAAACAAGCAAGATGGTGGTACCCATGCAGCCGGGAGCGCGGCACAGCGCATCCCTCCCACCGGTATTGTATATTGCAAATATTTTTGTTTCTCAACTGGATGTATGTCCTTTTGGATCTTGCCATTGTACCTCGGAGATCGTTGATCACGATTGCTAACATAGACACTTGATAGCAATTATTGTGAAAGTAAAATTATCCACAAGCCCATAGTCGAGCAGCGTCGCGGATTAAGCTTCACCTCTTTCTACATTGAAAAGACAACCGGAATGACGGCTTTACGTGCTCTCCGAGGCCTTGTGGCACCCCACAATAACATCAAGAAACGGTAATCGATCTGTGATATGGTAATGGAAATATCGTATCACTACACTAGAACTGTCAAAGAATCGAGGCTAAAAGAAAAATACAGTTTGCTTTATTTTCTAAAGATTGCGTTTATAGGCAGTACGTATATAATCCAGCACCGAACCGCGCATGCGTGGAAAAATCACGTGGGGATCAACGACATTCGCATAATTCTGTCACGAGAGCTTTTACTTAGGCCACATGTCTAATTAATTCTATTAAACGAACCCTTCTTTAAGTAATTACTTTATAGGTTTTTACGCCACTTCGTATTTTATTATTATATATATATGTCGGCGGGAAACCGCATATTTAAGAAAAACACGTGGCCGGAAATGATTATTTAAATTAGTTTAATCAGTTTAGTTCCTATTTATTTTTACGTAATGATTCAGCTGTTTGAATTGCTGAATAATTTGTGTTAAAATGTTATTGTTATTTATTTTTATTTTTATGTAATGATTTTGCTGTTTGAATTGCTGAATAATTTGTTATTTGATATCCCCATAATTTGTAAAATATTAGATGTACCCACATTTTGTAAAATCACTATGACGGATAGACCTATAAAAGCACGCACTTAGCGATGCAAGGGGGAACATTAGCAAACGCCCCTTACACACACACACACACAGCCTCCGCCGGTCTCGGGGGCGAAGACGCCGCGCTTCGACAGCCCGCGCACGCCTAGGCGCGCCAGGCCGTCACTCGACCTACTCCGCGCTCAGCTGAGAGCGCCCCTTTCCCTCTTTCGACGTCGTCCTAAGCCGAGGTGCGATCTCACTAGGAGACACCCTTAGGACGAACGATCGCTCTGAGCCCCCCCTCTGGGAGCTCCCATTTGCTTTCTCGACTGGGTCTCAGTACCCGGCCCCCCCACCCGGTGACGCTGTAAAGGCCGCTAGGGCCATAAGTAATAATCATTTCGAAAAAAAAAGATGCAAGGGGGACTTCTCAGCCAGCCAGCTCTCGGAGCAGACGCATTTGGACTATCCGGTATACGTGAGCCATTTTGTGATATTTTTATAATGATTCAACTTTGTATTAACGATTTCTTATTTAAAAGAGTAACAGCTGTCGAGTTTCTTGCCGGTTCTTCTCGGCAGAATCTGCATTCCGAACCGGTGGTAATAAAGATTTAAGCAATCAGAGTTCTAATTTTTTATTTCTACTAATTACTAATCCGACATATATATTATACATATACATATATAATATTGTATATTATTCTTATTATTATTTCGTGGAATCAGTTATCTGTACTTATAGCATTGGTTTTTATGAATACAAAGGCCATCCAATGTAAATTGAATTAATAAAATATAAATCTGTAGACTATCTGACACGGAGAACTTTGTACCGATTTCGTGCTTAGTTATTAGCTGGGTTATAGTAGGGGTGTGCGATAATTATCGATAATTCGTAAGTACTCGATAATTTTTCATTCAATAATTATCGATAAGTGTTATTCCATAATTTTGATTCGATAATTATCGATAATTTTTCATTCGATAATTATCGATAACACGATACGATAATTATCGATAATAAATTTTTTTTTCCCATGAACACCCCTAGGTTATAGTATAATTTTATTTACATTAAAATTTAAAAAAAAAAAAGTGAGGAGTGTGCGATATACAAATAAACTGGTGAATTACTATCAATATTTAAGGAGCTACACAAAGTTAGCACCCCATTGAAGGATTTTTGAAATCAAAATGACCTTAATCGATAGGTCTACGTTAGGTCTGTATAGGGCCACCAATTTTTTTTTTTTTGAAAAAATAGAACTATTTATTAAAAATATTTATTAAAAAAAATAGGCGACCTAACAAAAATTTTCAAAAATTGTCAACACGGTCTTAAATACAGGTCAGATCAGGTTCAATGACTGCTGCATATGTTGCTCACCATGTTATGCCCAATCATAATTTTATGCTGTCAATGCTGTCAATTATAGATTGGGTCGAATTTCGACCACTGGGCGACCACTAGTTAAAATAGATATGCATATATTCGACTGGTCCGTTAGCGTAGTTGGTAGGTACCCTGCTTTCTGCATCAGTGTTGTGGTTTCGATTCCTGTCCTGAATCTGAATAATGAACAAAAACTTGAATATATTTTCTGCAAACATCTATTCTGTAAATATCAGTTACCGATAAAATTGACGCACACCCGCCCCTTCAACCACCGATGCCTCGGAGCTTGCGACTATACGTCTCAATACTCACGACTGAAAAGTGAAAATAGGTTGCGCACAAAAACGTAACGAGGTCATTCGATCAGTAGATTTTACTCCTCATACTTTTTTCATACCGGGGGCCTCAATCGATTCTTAAGGTGTAAACTTCAAAAAGTATTTGAAAGTAAAACAAACACATTTGATACTCGTTCAACAGTAGATTATTCTCACAACAGACAGACAGTGTAACCGCGATCCTTGTCTAGTAACAAAACGATAATCAAAATGAACGTACGGACAAATTTGAACCCGTTTAGGAATAGATACATGATCGCTAAGAACGCTTCGGTCGTGTAGACGTCTAGATTGCAGATATTAGGGCTTAGCGATCGAATAATCTAGAATACAAGCTGCTCAAAATTTTTATATTGAAATGAAGTTTATTCCTAAAATAACCACTATTTTATTTAGAACTAAGTTTGTCTAGCGGTTACATACGTGATGAAAATTATTAGTTTATATAAAGTAAGATCGGATACCAGCGTTGCCAGATTTTTTTTTTGTCAAATCGGAATATTGGAACTTTTTGAATGAATATAACATCACTCTTTTACTGAGAATTTTCGAAAATTAAAAAAACAACTCAATAATACGTTGAACGACCCAAGAATCAAACCTGAGACCCCTTGCTCGGCAGTAACGCTTGCGACCACTCGACCAACGAGCCGGTTACCTACTCTTAGAGTAATTGTTTAAAAATACTTAAGTACGTTTCTCCCTCAAATTAACGCGGGTGAAACCGCGAGGCAGAGCTAGTAAAAAATAATTTACGGGCGATCTGAGATCGGGAAGTGGCAGGGGGGGGGGACAAAACTACAAGTCCTATGGAATCGATTTCCGGCAAAACAACAACTCCTGTGGAAAAAGTTAAATGGTAGGTAGTAGAAAGATCTACAACTCTTGTATTTACACTTTTTTCACATAATTACAAAATCTTTGGTTACTTAATGTAAACATACTACCTATTACTTACTTAAAATCTTAAATACTAGTTAAATAAAATAAAATAAAATATCAAAGAAAAGGATATTTTTTAATAAATCTCATGTAAGCGAGCACAGATTAACTAATTTACATTAGAAATACGCATTTAAAAAAATATCACGTGAGATTAGGAGAGGGGGAAGGAGTTAAGCAAAATCTTACGAAATCTTAACAAGAGGGGAGGGGTCGAAAAATCGGCAAAATTGTCTCACGTGATTAATTGATGCCCCCTTACAGTTTTATTACCAACAGACAAAAATATATGTATTGTATATAGGTGTATGGGTTTTGTTTATCACTATGCACTCGGTGTTTGAATGGTTTTAACGATAGCGTAATAGCGTTAAAATTACGCTACTTGAGTCGTGAGTTCTTGACCTTGACTGTCGGGTAATTTTCGTAACCTCCTCACATCCGTTAACGGTCTGGTTGAATACAACGGCTTTCCACTTCTTACCCCTTCTACTTTCTTATTCGACTACCTATTTATCGTTTAATACCACAACAACAAACATAAAAATTAAAATCAAGTGGTAATTGTGGTATCACTGATTGAAATAACAACATATAACACTAAATATTTTTTATAACCTTAAAATTCAAATACTTAAGTAACACGTGGAATTGATTTTATTTATGAATTATGTTCAAGGCCATTCAAGGCTAATTACAGGTTCATTTTGTCGATATATGTTGCTTCTAATGACCTATGTCTAACGTGACCAGACGTCCCGTTTTGAACGGAACTGTCCCGTTTTTCGGTTGTGTGTCCCGGTGTCTCTGAGAAGATCCCCGGGACGCAAATAGTTTTTCGAATGGCAGAAAATTATCGCCGGTTCGCATCGCCTCGGTTGTCATGATACGCCCGTGCGCACTGTCTTTATATTATGTCTGTCCTAGCAACGCGAGCAGGAGGTGTAAGCGACTCGCGCAGTAGTTTCGTCGTAAACATCTTAAAAACTTATAAAATCTTGTGTTAATTATGCCGAAACGCAAGTGCTCGTTTAATAATTTAATAAGCAAATAAATACTCGGACGTGCGAATAAAAAATTTCTACGGAAGCTCTATTTTTATATATACGGCCGCACATCAAATGATACATGAGTTGATAAATAGGTAAATAAACCTGCAAATTAACAAAAAAAAAAAAACTTATGTCTCGTTTTGAGCCAAAAAATAAATGGTCACGTTACCTATGTCACTAGTTTTAGTACCGTAAAATAGAGTGAATAGGAATCGCCAGAACCAGATTTAGAGATGTGGAGGCCTCGGGCCAACAAAGGAGTGGAGGCCTCTTAGCAGGGCGGGATTTAGAGGTGTGTGGAGGCCTCGGAGCAAGAGAGGAGTGGAGGCCCCGTGCCCCCAATAATTATCGGATGACAATATCGATAACTTTCCGGTAACTGTTATGTGTAGTAAAAAAAAGGTCATCGCCTTTCCATATTCCTAAAAAAAAAAAACTGTCTTAGCGATAAGGCCGTCTGTTGCAACTGATGCAACTTAGATATTATGTATTCTATTTTTGTTTAGTATTAGTATTTTGTATTAGTGTGCAGAAAGTATAAATAAATAAATAAACAATTTCCGAGGTATCTGTTGTGGAGGCCCCTCTTTTGTATAGCAGTTGCCCCGGTTGCCCTCCCCTGAATTCGGCCCTGGGGATCGCATAAAACTATTTTGACTACATTAAGAACTTCCAAAGTATAAATTATTCTACCGAAATAGTATTCGTACCTATTCACCCCGCTTTAGGGTAATTATTTCTTCCTAAACAGATTAGGTTGGTAATATTGATGAAGAAGATAGTTCAATAAGAATCCTATATTTTAGTACAATTATCATTGACTGGCAAGCCGCTGCTTTAATATTTTGCTTAAATCTAGAACCATCTCATGGTCAGCTGATGAAAGCCCAGGAAATAATTATTAGAAAGAATTATACTTACTAAGAATTACTGTTAGAAACGACGGTGAGGTGTCTTCGGCAGATGTCGTAATTAAATAACACAAAAAAGGTCACCGGTAAGATAGAATCCTGATTTGGGGGTCCGAAAGCAAAATAAATACTGCTTAGGAATGACAATGAATAAATGATCAACGTGAATGATATGAATGAATAAAAATACATACATATATATCTGAGTTCGCTACGAAGCCCTTATTCAAACTACATCACAGATCTCTTCGTACAAGTTATTTAAAGTTTTTACTTTAAGTTAACTTTATTAAAAAATTTCTTAACTGAAAATCAGCACAGGGTCAATTTAACTGAAATAAAGTTTTAGATAGTTATCTATACTATAATATTATAAAGAGGAAAACTTTGTTTGTTTGTTTGGTTGTAATGAATAGGCTCAAAAACTACTGGACCGATTTTAAAAATTCTTTCACCATTTGAAAGCTACATTATCCACGAGTAACATAGGATATATTTTATTTTGGAAAAAATAGGTTTTCGTAAGATATTTGGGTTTTTCGGACACAAGGTGTAAGAAATTAACCAGAAAAGTTACTTATTTTGCGTACGCTGCCTAAACTATAAAAGATAGATCCATAAAATGTTCCAATTAATTGTAGATCTTATAAATATCTACAATAAAGTCCGCGACACACTATACCTATCTATGTCGAGTGAGGCACAACAACCATTTTTTTATTTAAAAATCTTGAATTTTTTGGACTACATTTAAACGCGTTTATTTTACTCATGCTATTAATCCTTATCAAAATAAATTCATTTCATCACTAAGTACAGTTTATGTAGATAATATTTGGTCTTTGAATGATTAAAATTGGATTGTTTGGTTTTGAAGTTATGGCGAAATTAAAATATTACGATTTCTGCTGCACGGGCCGTTGCGAAGAGCGGGGGCGTCACCAAGGCTGGGGTGCGCGTGCGGGAAGGGCATAGGATACTTTTTATCGCGAAAATAAGGGTAGAAGGGGTTGAAATAGGGGACGAAAATTTGTATAGAAGTTCCTAATTGTCAAACATAAAAATAAATCATGTAAGATTGTTCAATTGTTTAAGACAAAGACAAAAAAGCGTGCACGGGGAAAGGGGGGGGGGACGTATCGGGCAGTAGGCTTACCATGTCGCGCGATATAGCCGAATTCCACGCGGGCGAAGCCGCGGGCGGAAAGCTAGTCTGACATATAACAGGAACTAAACGGATTTTTTTTTATATTAACTAATAACTTCATTTTTCGGTTTCACATGTTGCGTAAATATCTGACAGATAAATATGAGATTGATTGTGTAACAAAAAAAAAAACTATACACTTCAGAAACTTTTTATCAGTTCGACACCTCTTTCTTGCCGAGGTCTCGTAATAGGTGATTAAGGCCGTAGTGGTGCGAACAACTGCACACCAACTAGGACGTGGTGGGCAGCAGCGTCACCATATCCTTTTTTTTTTTGTTTTGGCGGCAAAAACGTTCCTGAACGCACACACCGTCGTCCGGGGAGACAACGGGGTAGTGTGGGGCCCTCACCCGCCCTTACAAGGCGGACCACGGGTACCGCGTACGTTGCTCCGTGGCCCGCAGGCGGCAGCCCCATCGGGCACTCTCTCTTGTGCGACGCCCCGCGCACTTGGGCATTGCACCTTCACGGTGGGCTGTTTCGGCGGACGGTGGGCAATCAGCGTCACCATATCCTTTTTTTTTTTTTTTACGTGGTGAAAATCCATTATGGATACCACTCCGGCGCGGGGGCACCGAAGTGATTATGCCCGACTCCCGCGGGCTAAAAACCCCACGTGTGAGCAGTCATCCGCCTGAGTGGGGCGAGATGGGGTCGCGCTAGCATTCACCACCTAAGCTTCACCATATCCTAACACAACACACTTCCAACCCGCCTGCCAATCGTGACGAGTATTGGCAAACCCCCCACAGATGATATACACACGTTTTATTGTCGTAAACAAGAAAAGGATACGCAAGCCAAAATAACTTAAAGAAATTGTAAACAATGTAACAGATAAATATGTAATATTGACGACCGGTTGACAAGCTATTGGGCTAGCGGTTGCGAGTTTGATTCCTGCTTGTGACAAATATTTGTATATGGCCATACAGATAACATATATATTATATATATACATTGGACAAACGACTTGATGAAAGTCACCGGAAGCCGTCGGATGGAGGCTGCTTTGAACTGGTCGCTCAGAAGGTTGACGGGTGGCCTACGTTCAACAGTGGATATCCAATGGCTGATATGATGATGATAATGATCATACAAATGTTTGTCGTGATCTGTTGTGTGTGTATTTTTAACAAACAGAACTTTAAATTTTATTATATGCATATATTTTGACATTTTTTTTCGCAGAAGTCTCTTAATACTAGACCTAGTTAGTGTTTATACATATACTCTGTTACTGGTGGGGCTTGAAAGGAAATACATCATTACCTATGACCTAGCGTCAGCTGTCTTACTATACTTTAATATTTAACACTAGACGTATCCCCTGACTTCGCTTATAATTACTGCTTTCCTGTTTTGAGTATTACTAATTAATGGAACGTTTTTATGATTTATCACATTTTTTTTTTCCTGTTTATCTATACTGATAATAAAAGTGTAACAGATCATGGATATGTATGTATGTATGTGTGTATGTAAGTATGTATATATGCGTATATGAACTTATATTTTAGTATAAAGGTTATAATATTAAAATTGTACACCTATGCCAACAACAAGACCATTTTCTCTGCCCTCGGTTGTCTGGAAGAGATCGCTTTTCAGCGATAAGGCCGCCCTTTGTATAATACCTTGTTATATGTACATATTTTTTCTATATAATAAATCTGTTTTTGGTGTACAATAAAGTGTATTATCATTATCTAGTTCTGAACATTAATGATATTTTTTTAGGGCTCTCTATAATCGATTCTAAAGCCAAAAAGGTATTTTTTTCTTTTTTCCATTAAAAAGTTAAAATATATAGTTGTGAACGAAATCACAGGAAAATCTTGTTTATAATATTAGTGACGGGTTATAAATTATGCTATTTTCGTTACTTAAGTTAGTGAACAGGAAATGGATTTTATGAATTCTTCTCAGTGGATATTTTACTTACAACTGGATCCCGGTCAAGCGTGAATCGGACTTTAAAGCAAAGAGTTCCGTATGAGAGTGAAATTTATTAATATACTTTCTAACACGAGCTAAAAAAAAATATTCAAAAATTGATTTTTTTGTCTATATATGGTCGTTTGTTCTTAAGCAAGGCAACTTAATGCCTGAGTTTTAGTTCTCAATCGACTGATATAAATAACGATATATTTTTGAAATAAATGTATATATAATAATATTACTTATTATAATATTATTATCACAATGAGAATCGATGTGGGAAATGAACCCATATCCCTCGAGCAGAAAAAAAGGTCACTGCCAACAGCGTCAACGAGCCGGTCCATTTTATTTTATTTGTATTATTCGTCTTTATAGTTTTAATTTCTATGAGAGACGGACAAATGAATGGTCAGAGGAATTTTAGTTGATGGTATAGTTCCACTGATATCCTTTGGAAATGAAACTCTAAATATAATTTGAAAAGTACCTAGAAAATCACATTTGAGTTAGGTATACCTATTTGAAAAACAAAAATTGATTGTAAATTACACGTAAAATCGGCTTAGCAAAAAAAAAAAGAACGCAATAATTCTCATTTTAATACAATTTAATAACATTCTGTAATCTGTATTATTTAAAAAAAAATCTAATGATTATAATCTACGTTGCCATTTGTATAGATTAAAATCCCATCAAACGCTAATGACTGTTCCATGTTGATAGACAGAACTAAACAAATTAAAAACAAAACAAAAAAAAACCTCGAAAAAGACAAAAATAAAACTATCTGCTTTCATTTTTAAATAGGATACAATAGTTATTTTCGTAAACAAGCTTAGCCACTCGCTGGCTACTGACGCGTTTGTGACATTCGACGAAAAAGGTTTTTTATAACCTATGATAAAATATTAAAAAAAAGTGTCTTAAATAATATATTAATTAATAAAAAAAATCTAATTAATTTTAATTTCTATTAACAAGTATATAATATATTTTAAAATGAAATTATTTTACTTATAATAAAATAAAATTAGTAAATTAAAAAGGCTGGTTGGACATTTAAAAAAAAAAATTGCAAATTAAAAAAAGAACACGGCAGTCATTTTTTTCATTCGGTGTGTCGTGAAGCGTAGAGCGCTCGCGTGTGACGATTTGAACAGAAAATTGTTTTATAGTTACAGTAATTTGTGTAATTTTTTTATACTAAAATGTCCGTGCACACTATACCCTTGATAACGCCCTTCATCAGAGGCCCGAAGTATCCGTATAGAAAGAGTGAGTACACTTATTTCAATTATTTTTATTATATAAAATTAAATTAAAAATATATATATATATATATTTAACTAAAAATATTTTATTTCAAACGATTTAAAAAAAATTACCTTGTGAAAAATGCTATATAATAATAATTGTTTCAAGAAAATTTGAATTTGTAGTTCAATGAATTTTCAACAAGACATTTCAGTTTTGATACTTGACTTTTTGACATTAGTGATTCCAGCTCTATTCCTTGAGTCGTGATGTAATATGGCCTATGTCCCTATGAACTGTACTGAACTGTAATTAACCTCTTTATACAAGAAAGCTCAAATCGCAAATCGATTCACGCGTCCTCTCTAGACGAGTTTTCTTATTTCAGCCGTGACTGATCATTTACTACATCAATGAGCCATATCGTAATGTTTTACAGCCTCTCTGATTAAACAGGCTTACCAACACAAAGAAAACGCCTTAAGCAAAGGCTTTCTTCTCCCATTGAGAAGGATATGGACTTTTACTCACCACGCGTTTTCGAAATCAATAAAAATTTATCAAACCGTCCGATCTGATGACAGCAAAAATTATGCGAGTATAACTGCACGGGGCTGCTAGTCTATGTAAAAATAGTTAACTAAATTGTTTGTACTATCATAGTAATATAATAAATGCGAAAGTAAGTTTGTTTGTTACACTTTCACGCGAAAACTAACTTAACCGATCATTATGAAACTTTTTACACATATTCTCGGAGGTATTAGAAGTGACATAGAATACTTTTTTTTTTGGTTGCGATAACCGACATCCAGGCGGGCGAGGCCGCGGACAGAAGCTAGTGTTACATAAATTTCCTATATCATAATGTAAAACTAATCAAACGTACATAAAAACATGTACATACGCTCGAAAAACATAACGCTCCCTTGAAAGAGTCGCGTAACAGCTTCGAAACAAATAATTTTTTGTAAACGGATCAAGGTAGCCAACCTGTGTTTTTGTTGATTCAACTTTTAACTAAAAGGACGAGGGTCATTGAACCGAATCGAGATGGTCACGGACTAAGCGTTCCCTAAAAAGATTGAAGAAAAAATGGTAGTTTATATAAATTATAAAGATGTGTAGGCGGATTCGATTCCCGCTCGGCGGTTTCCGGTCTCGGTGTATCTCCTTGTGGGTTTCCCCACGGTGCCTCGGAGAGCACGTAAAGTCGATCCCGGTTGTTATCATAGACACTTTATAACGATCGTTACTCGGTAAGGATATTATCTGCCAATCCGCTATGGAGCAGCGGTTAAGCTCCAACCCTTGTTCTACAGAGAGTTCTTTTACAGCCTACTTGAATAAAATAAATTTTGATTTTTATATATATTCCGTTATTCGTATGACGCCTCTCGCTGTTTCACTTGCGTTTTTTCGATATGACATGACTATGACTATGATTGATTGACATTTATTTTTATTACTTAGCTTGTATGGGCAATGGCGTGATTTTTTATAGCCTATTACGAATTTTAAAATCATATCGATACTAACTACAAATAAAGCATTTAAACAAAAAAAAGAAATTTTGTAGATTCAAATGTATTAATATTATGTCGACCATCCATTGTTGCTTATCATCACTGCTTTGCCTTCTCTGTCTATTTTATAGCCTCTAAAATTCCTTATTAAGTAGATTTTATAAAATAATTAACAATAAAAAAAAAAAAAAATTTTAATTTCGATATTCGCGCCTTAAATGAATTTGATAATCTAGAGTCGCGTAGTCATCTTATAAAAATACTAAAAAAATATAATTAATATACAAATATAAACGAACATTCAGAGGTATTATAATTTTATATTATGAACTCTCATAACCTTTGACCCTTGGGGTCGTTAGACTGAAAACTAGACTGGTACGACTGTACAACACAGACAATTATGACTGATGTTATTTTTTAATTTGTGTATTCAATTATACATTCTTACATATCTATACTAATATACTAATATTACTAATTTACTAATTTTACTCATATACTAATTTACTAATTTTTCTAATATATTAATTACTAATTTACTAATTTCACTAATTACTAATTTAGTAATATTTACTAATAATATTATAAAGCTAAAGAGTTTGTTTGTTTAAACGCGCTAATCTCAGGAACTACTGGTTCGAATTGAAAAATTCTGTTTGTGTTGGATAGTCCATTTACCGAGGAAGGCTATAGGCTATATAACATCACGCTGCGACCATTAGGAGTTCAGAAATAATAAGAAATGTTACAAAAAACGGGGGGAAAAAAATCTTTTTTAAGAGCTTCCGTTGCGTCCTTTATTATTCCTCTTATCGAGACATTTTTAACTAAAGTTCAACTTTTAAAGTAAATATAATTTCACTCTTTTATTGACAATTTTCTAAAAGTAAAAAAAAACTCAATAATACGTTGAACGACCCAGAAATCAAACCCGAGACTCGGCAGTAACGCTTACGACCAACTTCGACCAACGAGGCGGGTACCTTCTCTTAGAGTATTTGTTTAAAAATATTTAAGTATGTTTTTCCCCTCAAATTAAGGCGGGTGAAACCGTGGGGCACAGCTAGTATATTATATATCCATTATGTATTGTTGTAATATCCCATCCAACTTGAAAATTTTAAGTGTAAGGTCACATACAAAAGTATTAATTTATTTTTATTTTATTGTAGCTTTAATGAAGTCGGTTTTTTAACTATCTATATTTAAAATTAAGATTTAGATTATAAAGAGTAAGATGAGGTAGATTTTTTTTTTGTGTAAAGAAAGTTTTAGCAAATTAATAACAACAATACAACAACGACAGCAATAAACAACAATAGTCTTAAATTAATTTTGATTTATCAACGATCATTATAGTTTTATCGTATAACCCAATAATTCTGTTTTATAATATTTTATAATTTGATAAACTACTGCTTTGTTCAAAATATTTAAACGCATGAATTTTTCACATACTTTAGGAATATAATCCAGCCCTAAAGAATTATTCGATCTATATAGCTTTTTTAAGCTCTTAAAAAAGATTTTTCCCCCCCCGTTTTTTTCTATTAACATTTCTATTTCTCAACTCCTAATGGTCGCAGCATGATGTTATATAGCCTATAGCCTTCCTCGGTAATTTAAGTAATAAATTTAAGTAAATGAAGTGTATTGATTGTATTCTGTTTTGTGTACCATAGTGAATAAATAAACAAATTCATAATCAGATCACTACCGTATATATGTATATGTGTTAATTGCTCGTGTATATAATATACTCATTTGCAAAAAAAACGGGCGGTTTCGATTTTCTTCCTGGCTGAAAAAAATAAAATACCAGAAAGGTTTTAATCATTTGAACATGTTACTGGCCAGTTATAAAAGTGCCATAATGTTTATAAGAGTACATTCCAAATTCAAATTTTTGACTGAGCTTGGTTTTCAAAGAAAATAACTTTTAACTACATTTTGTGGCGCGAATTCTCTATAGTTAATATCGACTCTAATTAACTTTTTGTCAATTTTTTTAAAATTATCTGGTGTCCTTGACATTTAAAAGTATTGTTATTGCTGTTTAGCAATCTCGAAAATGGTAGATAAAGTGATAAAAGCGAGCAAAATTATTGCGCTGCTTGAAGAAGGTTGCAGTCAATGCTTCGTGGCTCAGAGGCTAAATGTGAGTCGGTCGACAGTTCAAAGGACCTGGCAGCGCTATCAAGAGACCGGTTCCGTGAAGAGAAGGCCTGGTTCTGGCAGAAAGACATGTACCGAACCACGGGATGATCGTTTTCTAGTTAGTCAAGCGTTGAGAAATCGCAAATCTTCTTATGTGGACCTCAAGAACACCCTCGAAGAAGTAAGAAATGTGCAAATTAGTCTATGGACGGTCAAGAGGAGGCTTCTCGCTGCTAATATACACAGTCATCGCCCGGCACGCGGCCCTAAATTACTCCGTGGACATCGAGTTGCCAGGCTTAGCTTCACTCGAAATTGTGTGTCATGGACTCATGAAGACTGGGATAGGGTATTGTTCTCCGATGAAGCCAGGATATCTCTGCATGGTGAAGACCGACGTCGGCGAGTGCTACGTAGACGAGGAGAACGCTTTGCAGAGGCATGTTTTGAAGAAATCACACCTTATGGAGGAGGCTCTGTTATGTTTTGGGCAGGAATAAATTCTATGGATCGTACGGAGTTAGTCTTCATCGAAAACGGTACACTGACTGGACACCGATACATAACGGAAGTTCTAATTCCTTATGCACAACCCGCTTTAACCGCTCTTGGCGAAAACTCAATTTTTATGGACGACAACGCTCGCGCCCACCGGTCTGGCGGTGTGGATGCGTATATGCTAGAAGTCGGAATTCGTCGTTTGGACTGGCCAGCTAGAAGTCCGGACCTTAATCCCATAGAGCATGTCTGGGACGTTCTGAAGCGACAAATGAGATCAGTGCAGCCGGCTCCGCAGACCATCAGAGAGCTAAAGAATGTGATTACCGCGGAGTGGGAACGTATTCCCCAAGAAACCATAAAAGATATACTCACTAGCATGCCCAGACGAATGCAAGCTGTGATTTCAGCAAGAGGGGGTCACACTCAATACTAAACTTTTATCTGCTTTTAATGTATTCAAGAAAAACAAAGAAATTAACGTGTTTCATTTTTATTTAGCGAGCAGGTACAATCATAGTGTTTTGAGCTTAAACATTATTTCTTAATAATTTAATTAAAATGTTATGATAAAACTGATGAAAACTATTCCTTCCTAATTAATTTATAAAATTCTGAGGATAACAATACCTAAAATTGTCAAACAAACTAATAGTAACTATAAAATAGTTCTTTGCTTAAGTGCCCGTTTTTTTTGCAAAAGAGTTTATAATAATTGTTATTAATTTTATTATATTTTTTTGCATTTCTAACAAAATAAATTTTCTCAATATCCGATTTTTCACACCTACAAACGTCCGCTCTTGTACGTCCTAAGGTTGGCTGGTAGAGAATGCTTTTAGCATTAAGTCCGCCTTTTGTACAATTCAATAATGTTTTGTGCAATAAAGTATTAATAAATAAATAAATAGCAATTTCAACGGAACCACCTGGATAGTATGAGTATATTTAAAACTTTGAAATCAAAAAGAATCACGTATTGGACCAAGCCCTTGTTAAACTCGATTTGTATACGAGGACATACAAAAACGCGCTATACGTGTAATTTTTTGATAAAATTCTTTGTTTTCTGACATTCCACTGTCAAGATCCCATTTAGTGGATATGGGATCACCTCCTGAATATGGACCTATTATACAAAAAATATTTTTCAAAATCGGTTGACAATTGACGAATATATTAGCGAATTTGCAAAAATAAACATACGAGGTTCTTGTATATTTGTATGCCTTTATGTAGGTATAAATGTTTTTTTTTTTAAATATAAACAGCAGCAAAGATTTTTAAATTCTTTTCACGAGAAAAAGAAATGGTAAAATTGTAATTCAATAAATATAAATATAAATATAGCATTTTTTCATTTTATTCACATTAGCATTTCCTTTATAGGCCAAGGTGTACACGTCAATTTACAATTGCCAATAAATAAATTTAAAACTATATAGTAAAATTAATATATGTACTACACAATTTTGACATAACTAATTTGTAACTATGCTTTTATTGTATTTGTGGTGTGCAATAAAGAATAAATAAATAAATCGACTGTCCCTACGTATAGTATCGAAACTGAAAAAAGGTACTTTACAGGAGAGCACTTTTAAGTTAATTTTGTGTACAAAATTGTCATTTATTTGTTAAGTATCGATATTATACTCATGAAAAATGTGGTTTAATATATATTTTTTTAGCTTATTCTTTTTTTTGTATGAAAACATATATAAAAAGGAGTTTCTTAGTGCAATAAAAAAAAATCGCAAATTTTCAGTTTCGAGACTGTACGTAGGGACAGTCGAAATAAATATTAACGATTTTCACAAATGAATAACTATAAAGTTTCTCACTAACTTTTCTCAGTAGAATTTACATTCTGAATCGGTGGTAGCTTCACATTAACTATAATAATTAGTAAATAAAATGTTATATACTTTTCAAAATGATAATTTAAAAGTTCTTTGAAGCCTACTTAAATAAATTTTTGATTTTATTTGACTCAATATATATTTATTTTTATATATATTTTTTATATTAATATACATCTACATACTATCATCTCCCTTTTGTGCCCTCAAAATTGACCGAGGGATAATTCTTGTACAGTCTTAAGCTCAACATTTGTGTCAACATGTTTCTATATAACATAAAATGAAGTAAATAAATAAAAAATCTTCCTTTTTTGAAGTCGTTTTGTTTCATGTAAAATTTCACTATTGTACTGTACTGTCCTGTATCAATCCACTGGGGAAAGCCTATTCTCGAATTTACAACAATCCTCTCTTCTCCAATTCACTCCAATTACAACATTTCAACATTATACGAGATTATCTAATCCTAAAGGAGAATGCGGTGTTCACGGCACCGTTTGGAATATTTTCAGTGGCTGGCTCAAATCCAAAGCAAGATGTCGTTGACTTTTGGCTTGAGTAATAATTGTTACATATACGCCTCTTAACACGAAACCGTATCACGCTTTATGAACATTAAACGGAAGATATTTTTGCCGTTTATTGGGAAACAAACTAGATAGAGAGATGCATGTGAAAATATCTATGGTATAAATTACATTACACTTCTGTAACAGTCTTGTATATGACTATGGTCAAAAGACTACCTCGGTTAAGAAAATAGATTGGTGATTTCATAGCGCAGTTTGAGAATTGGCGAATGTACCGTAGATTTCTCGCGAGATATGTTTTCCTTTTACCGGCTAGGTAGTGATGAATTTTTAAATAAGCAATCGGATGTACAGCGATGCCTCGGTTTAAGACCTTTTTGTTTAAGATGTATTCTGGTCTCAATAATTTGTCTTTGGTTTTGGTTACTAGAGAAATAATTTCGACTTTAACTCCATATGAATTGTGTCGGTAATCTATCTAAGCTAGGAATAATAATCAGAAATCTATTTAATTGAAAATCTATAAGGGATTTTGTCGCGTTTGTTTAAAAAACTTTACAGTTTCGGACCCTTTACCGCGTCTATGGTCTCGGGGGACTCTGTAAAGGGTCCGAAACGTCGGGAAATAATTTAAAAAAAATCGTTTAACTGTAAAGTTTTTTAAATAAACGCGATAAAATCCTTTATATTAGGTACTATCAATTAAATGAGTAAAATTCGCGTAAATATAAGAGAACAGTAAATCAGAAATCTATTCATTAGCTATTTATTCATAACAGCATTGACTGTCGAAGGAATTTACTAACATAAATTACTAAGAATAATTGAAATAAAAGTATGTTTTTCACCCGCTTTCATTATGTACTCATTAAACTGGTTAACCTTTATGACCGGCGCACCTATTTTACTAGCCACGGCTTAATGTACTAGCCAACAATCTTTCCCAGTTTAATGCATATATGTTAATAATGTTATTGTCTAATAAAATTAACATTCTTAAATTTTAATTTTAATTACAAGCTATACATGCGTCTTTATTCTCAATTTTTCGTATCGATTTTCATGCCCTCTCCCAAGGAAACAGGATTAGTGGCCAATGTCCTACTTCATAGTTTTATTAAAATATATTCATCAGTTTCGCGGTCAAGATACAGACAGACAGACAGACATATAGATAGACTGAAAATAAAAAGAAAATATTATATTTTTAACAATGAGTCATGTGTGTTGTGATGCTATTCAGTACACTAGATTGTCGCTTGCAGAGGCGCGGAAAAGTAGCAATGTTCGATACAGACAAACGCCCACGCAAAAATATCTGAATGAACACGACTTACGATTGCTGAAAATGTTTACTATCGTTTAGGAAAATTTATGGAGGAAGCAAGGTCTATAGTGTATTCTTATTAATAAATATGAAGACAAATATTTACTATTTACTTGATATTTAAAGTAATTTGATATAAAAAATATTTCTTACGCGAACGCAAATAATCTTAATTTTTAGATAGGTTCGCTTCGTCTAACAGTGCCCTGGAAATTCATAATCTTACAGATTTTTATTTTAAAAACAAGCCTTATTTGAATTAGATGAAAAAAATTAATTGAGCAATAAAAAAAATAGTTTTGAATTCAATTTCGATTATAGAGTGCCCGCCAAATTTTTATTAAAATTTCAAAATGCAAAATTAAACCTCTCACAGTTTTATTATAAGTATGGATTGTCAGATTTAAGACATACGTATTAATATAACGATTGCGAACTTACTTTCTAAGGATCACTTACGATTACTGAAAATCACTTTACTAACTTTACTGAGGATCTATGAAATTCTTTGATTCTAAAAATACTGAAAAATTTGCGACAAAACATTAGCATGTATATAATTACACTGTTATTAATATAATCACATTATATCAAAAATCCTAAGAAATTCGAGATTAGGTATTTCAAGAACCTGGTTTTTTTTTTACAAGACGTCTAAATTTTCTCTCTATCTTTCCAGTCAAGTCTCCATTCTTCCCCGGGGTGGAAGAAGGCGGTGTCGCGAGCGGGGCTGGCGCTGGTTCGCCGTCGGGACCCGCTGACCAGACTCAGGATGTCGTATCGAGGCTCAGTGCTGCCGGTAAGATTACAATCTTACGCTTAGTATTATCTAAATAATGTCGTAAATAATCATGTTAATGTAAAAAAAAAAAACTCTCTTATTGATAAAACTTAAAAAAATCTAAAGAAATAAATCTTTTTATATTTTTTAATATACGTGCGTAGTAAAAATCTATATTTCTATCTTATAATATCCAATTTTTATAGCTCCGTTGACATGTGTGACCCAAAATTTGGGTCTAGCTAACATTTAAAAAGATCGTGTCTTGACATATGATAAATTACTGGAATGATAAGGCATAATTTAGAACCTAGTCGTGACGTTAAGTTTCATAGCCTAAACTACAACCAGATATTTAAATTTAATTAAAATCGATTAAAATTTACTACAACAAGATATACTTGTACAAGACGTAACAAGTATTGTTTTTGAAAAGTTTTCAATAAATAATAACAACAAAGGGTTACCTGCCCATGAACAATTGCAAAAACAGAGATCCTTCAAAAATTACTTAAAAATAAAGCAGGTTTTTTTTTTTTTTTTTTTTTTTACTGTACATCCATAGGCTTTATTTGCCCATGCCTTTTTTTATGAACATTTTTAGAATTTTATTATTATTATCGTTAGTGCGTACTTATTAAGATAACGAGACTTAAACTACGCTTAGGATCTCTATATTGCGAGTCCTTGCACTGACCACAAATTTGCTTATTTAATCTATAAATATAAAACTTAACTAAAACTTAAATAATAACTTAAATTAATTTTTTTTTTTTTTTTTTTTTTTTAGGTTGTATTATGATAAGGTACCTTACTTTCTATTTACATCTATTCCTTAAAATACTAGCTATTTACATGCTTTAAGTCTACGTTTTTTTTTTTTTATTTTTTTTTTTATTTTTTTTATTTATCCGACTCCGTCCCAGCCCTCCCAGAGGGACTTCTCAGCTGTCCGAGCACATCCTCGATGACGGCGGTATCTCTTTTTTGTATCGCCATCCTAAGGGTGTGCTCGAGTATTTCTTTTGATGTAGCCTCCACCGCTCTTTGGACAAAACGACCGATTGCATCACCACCGTCGTCGGTGTAGTAGACACAGGTCTTTGTGTGTCTAGTCACCGCTACCACAGCGTGCGGAATACTGTCATGAATCCGTAGCCTCCTAGTCTTGGTCTGGATGATGATGACTCCCTCGCGTGTCTGTCCCTGCGCCTCGTGGATAGTCATGACACTCGACCCCCGCCCGGTACCATATCCCTGGCTTAACAGCGTCTTCTTCTCCTCTTGTGTGAAAACCAGGTATAGGGTCCCGTCCTGTCTTTCAGGGATTCGAGTGCCAGTGAATCTCTCCATTCTCAGAGAGCGGACAATGGGGTTTGAGGAATAGATGTTTTTATAGACCTCGTTGAAATAAAGCAGGTTAGGACAAAGCCGAGGATCGAAATAGCGTTACTTCTTATAGGCTTTTGACTCTCTTAGTGTTGGATTCAATAAACTATCTCTCTCTGATTTTGTTTATGCGTTATAATATTGACGACCCTTCTGGTGTAGTGGTGCGAGTAGACGCCTTAACGCCGCACGCCGACGGTCGCGGGTTCGATTCCCGCTCGGGACATATATTTGTATTTGTACAAATATTTGTTTCCGGTATGGTTGTATGTACTTGTGGGTCTCCCCACGGTGCCTCGGAGGGCACGTAAAGCCGTCGGTCCCGGTTGTTATCATAGACACCTGATAACGATCGTTACTCATGGTAGGGAAATTATCTGTCAACCTGCAGTGGAACAGCGTGGTGAATTAAGCTCCAACCGTTCTTATATATGGAGAAGAGGCCTTCGCTCAACAGTAGGTTGTTTACAGTCTGATATAGTAGTATAAGTAGTAGTTATAATATTATACCAAACAATTTCCAGGACTTTCGATGTGCGTCAGCGCGCTCGGCTCTCCGGCTCGTTCGTCCCCCGTGTCCGCGGGATCTGAACACGGAGAACGATTCAGTCGGAAGGTGTTTGTCGGTGGACTTCCGCCAGATATTGATGAGGGTGAGTTTGATTATATTAACTTTTTTTTAATAATTCCAGAAGACAAGGTTTTAGGTATTTAATTAAAATTGTCTGAGATCGACTAAATGTTTAATAGTCGATGCCAATGTATATACATACCTATATCACGAGTTATGAGTGAGATTCACGATTTATGTATTTATTTTATATACGAGAATGTACGCTAATCATATTTCTATGTATTTAAGATCGTGTATTGATTATATTAACAGTAATTTACCGACACTATTCTTATTAATTGAATCCCACGTTATAGCTACAAACGCTGAATCCTCTCTGCTCCTGAATAATTATTATTGTAAAGTTGTTTTAAAATTTTATTTCTCGTGCATTTATTTATTTTTGCACTATCTACCGGTGGGAGGGATGCGCTGTGCCGCGCTCCCGGCTGCATGGGTACCACCGTCTTGCTTGTTTCTCCCGTGAAACAGCTTTGCTGTGTTTCGGAGAGAAGGGCAAGACAGGCAGTGTAATTACTGGCATCGAGACTTTAACGCCTTATGTCTCTGGATAGGCAACACATAGATGAGTTGCCTGGGCTACTTCCAGATAAACTAGTTTATGTCCATGGGCGACGTTAACCACTTACCATCAGGTGGAACGTCTGCCAGTTTGCCTATCCAACTAACATAAAAAAAAAAACTATTTTCAATCACATGCTGTGACTACATGTAAGTGTAATTATGTGTTAACTATTAATCTAAGGTCCGAAATGTCTAATATTAAATGACATGTAATTTTCTTAGTAGTTCTATTACAAATAAATAAATCAATATATTGCTGATAGGCCTTATTGTTATGGTTGGTCTTCAGTACAGATAATTGAATGCTTAACTGAGTGATCTTTGGTGATGCGGTACTTTTGGTCATTTGTTATCGTTTTTATAATAATAGACGCGTTCCACTCAACGACCTCCAGTAGGATGAGAATTCTGTGTTGGAGGTCCAAAAACACACACAATACTAACGCACAGACCACGACAAACACAACTTTATGACCTACACAAATGCATATACAGAGATTAAACCATGGAGAGGTCCATGGTTTAACGCAATAACTGTTTCTGTGACTAGTGCGCCGGCCCGTTTCCAATTTGGATATGCGATTTCACAGCAATATTTGTGTAATATTTGCTAACGCAAATATTACGCATGGCAAGTTACGTACATACCTGAAGAGTTTCGAGAATATACTATAATCTTCAAATGGTTTTATTTACCGTTATTTAACTTACATTAAATCAAAATAGGTATTTGATAGAAAAATGCCTATTAAATAATATGCAATCGGTATAGCTTCACCCCCATTGACGTATGTAGGCAGTAGGTCCAGTTCCACTAATTCATTGTGTGTATGTGTTTTTTTTAACCTAATATTGAAGGAATCTATATATTAATACGTAAACCAAAAACTTTATACCTCTTTTACGAAAATTACGCGAACAGAGAAGTATGGGCACACTTAAAGTTTATATTTTGCTTAATTGCTTAAATGCTTAATTTTTTATAATAATGATCAATAAATACATTACAATAATTAAAAAACATACTACATATTATACTACGAAAAACACACACATATGTACAATGTATATATAAACACAAATTTTGTTTATTGTCATAGTCTGTCGGTCTTAAATACAGGTCTTGCAACGAATTTTTTTTAAATACAAGTCTCGCAACGGATCTTTTATCGAAATTTTAATGACTGCTGCATATGCTCTACATGTTATGCGTAATCATATTTTTATGATGTTGACAATGCTGTCAATTATAGATTAGGTCGAATTTCGACCACTGGGCGACCACTAGTTATAATAATAATTATTAATATGATAATATAGATATAACAAACAAACAAGAAATGTTTTATCTTCATAACATTAGTATATATATGACAAATGATAAAATCTGTTTCATCTGCAAACCTCTGTCCAGCCTTCAACGATTCTAGGTCAAACAACAATACCTAATCTAGACAGATATTACGAGCACAATGAGGCGCCGCGCGCCCTAGTTACGTTGGCTTTGATTCTCTATACACTCTGTAGGTATTGTTTTAACCGATTTTTAAATAATAAGGATGGTGTTATTTTATTTGAAATTTTTGTAACTGGAGATCGAGAATTTTTTAAAGAGTTGCCAAATTTTATGTTTAAAATTAATGAATAATGAAATTTATTTAAACTAAGGTAGGTGAGGTCTTAGCTTTCTAAGACGTTCCAAAAAATTGGTTATCTGTAAACTCGGTTTACGGACGATAATTTTTCGGGATAACGTCATAAGAAAACATCGATAAAAAATTGCATACTTTTATGAATTGAATTGAATTACTATCACTGAGTTATCATTATTTTGTCTAATACAAGGAATGAGGAAATTCAATTAATTACAATTTTTTTAGATAAATTAACATTTATTTTCACTTCACTTACTTAATCACTCGTTAATTCAAATATTTTATTACTTAAATTATACAGATTAATTACAATTAACAATGTGCTATTAACAATTTATTTACAACTTATATACATGTGTGACTTTTAAGATCCTCCAACTTGCGTTATTCTTTTTCATTCACAAGCCCAACGCTTAGGCCGATCGTGCCTCTCTATCGCTTGTTTCGCGCTCTCGCTCGCGAAACGTGACAATAGTTCATGCGGTCCAGCCGGCATTCATCGATTTACAAGACGTTATCACGTCAAAAAGAAAAATTGCACTTTGAACTCCATACCTATTTATAACAAGCTGTTTCCGCGACTTCGTTCACAATTATATATTTTAACTTTCACTATCACCTCTTTTCACAAGACCATTATTGAATTTCGGGATAAAAAGTATCCAGTTGCCTGGTTCGTAGTATGGAATCAAATAAGGCGACGTTTTATTTAATCCATTTAGTAGTTTCGGAGTGATATTCCGTCAAGGTACAGACAGACAGACATTCAATATCGACTATAAAGAAACTTCCAAAAATCTTTTAAATATCTTTACAAGTAGTGTCAATACTTGTCATATTTTGGCATGGACATTATCCTTAGATTACCGCATTATAAATAGACTTCTGTTTTACAAGTCATATTTTTTTAAACGTTTATTGCTAATATTCCAACGGGCTCATATACAATGAATACCTCAAATTTGGTCTAAAACGGAATCATCAAACAGAAACATGTGTTTACAGATGAAATCACGTCATCGTTCAGACGGTTCGGGCCGCTCGTCGTGGACTGGCCTCATAAAGCCGAGAGCAAGAGTTATTTTCCGCCCAAGGGATACGCATTTCTGCTGTTCCAAGTGAGTGAGACTTATCAAGTTTAGGACTAACAAGATATCATGGCGTGCGGTGCTATGTGTGCTATGTGTCAAGCCTATGGATATAGTAACAGCGTGTGAGTGTACAAGTATGCTTAATTAAAAAAATCAAAAAACCCGACTGCGTAAAATACTCTTATTATAAACTAAAAAGAATAAAACAATTTACTAGCTTTCACTTGATACCCATATTGCTACAGTAAGAAAAAAATTCAACTCCCCCCCCCTCATTCCGCCATTTGCGGGCGCCATTTTGAAAATTTACATAGCCTATGTCACTACTACAATTTAGACAAATCCAACGACACCTCATATGTCAAAAACCGTCCAGCCGTTTGGGCTGTAGGGCGTGCCAAAGAAATGGACATACATACATACATACACTCGAAAAACATAACCCTCCTTCTGTCGCAGTCGGGTAAAAATACATGCAATTTTGTCACGGGGATTGGCAAGGGCACAATCATATCGCAATGGTAAATCAAATGGAATAGGTTTGCTTCTTATCATAAATATGTCCATAATAAACGAGCTTGTTTTCGGGAAAATAATATGGAAAATTTGCCAGGAAACTTACGAATTCGGGGACAACTGGCTATCATTTATTCCAATATGGTTTCAAATAAATCTGTTTAAAAATTCCAGGACGAAAGTTCAGTAGCAGCACTAATGGAGGCCTGCATCACCGATGACGATAAGCTGTACCTCTGCGTCTCATCTCCAACGATCCGAGACAAACCGGTCCAGATCCGGCCGTGGAGATTGGCGGATGCTGATTTCGTCCTAGATGCGAGCATGCCTCTGGATCCTCGGAAGACTGTCTTCGTTGGCGGAGTCCCTCGTCCCTTGAAGGCCGGTGAGTAGATTACTTTTAATTTGTTTTGGTGAAATTCTGATATCATGAGCGTTATACTAATATTATAAATACGAAAGTAAGTTTGTTTATTACGCTTTCATTTCATGCGAAAACTGCTTAACTGATCATTATAATGCAATATAATGAATAAAATCATATAATGCAAATATCAGATTGGAAACTACTACGTCACTAGCTGAAGAAGTGGAGAAGTATAGAAAAAATTGGTTGTCTGTAAATTCGATTTACGGATGATAGTTTTACGTGATACATCATAAGAAAACATTGATGAAAAATTGCATACTTTTACGAATTGAATTGAATTATTATCACTGAATTATCATTATTTTGTATAATACAAAGAATGAGTTAATCCAAATATTTTGTTTTTTTTTTTCGATAAAATTTTGTTTTTTCGATAAATTAACATTTATTTGCACTCGTTCATTAAAATATTTTATTACTTAAATTATACAGATTAATTAGAAGTAGCAATGTGCTATTAACAATTTATTTACAACTTATATATACATGTGTGATATTTAAGATCCTCCAAATCCAATCTGCGTTATTGTTTTTCATTTACAAGCCGAAGTCCGAACGCTTAGGCCGATCGTGCCTCTCTATCGTTTGTTCCGCGCTCTCGCTCGCGACACGTGACACTTCTTCGTGCTTGCAACCGGCAGTCATCGATTTACAAGACGTTATCACGTCAAAAAGAAATGAAAAGAAATCAATATTACCCAAAACTAAACTAAATTTATAATTAACAATATTACCCATATTGGTTTCAATTTCCCTTACTCATTGTACGAAATTTTGATTTTCTGTTCGTTTGTGGTTCTACACCGAGAGTCCGTAAAGCTTCACAAGTTACAAGTTTTACACTTTAACTTCTTCTAATATAAAAATAATTTAGTCTAAATGATTTTTTTTTTTCTAATTCCAGTCGAGTTGGCGATGATAATGGACCGACTTTACGGCGGAGTCTGTTACGCTGGCATCGATACGGATCCAGAGCTCAAGTATCCTAAGGTAAGCTTTTATACTCACGAACAAATTATGAAATATTACTCTTGACGACCGTTCTGGAGTATTTGTGCGAGTAGTCGCCGCACGCCGACGGTCGCTGGTTCGATTCCCGCTCGGGACAGATATTTGTATTTGTGCAAATATTTGTTTCCGGTCTGGGTGTATGTCCTTGTGGATCTCCCCACCGTGCCTCGGAGAGCACGTAAAGCAGTCGGTCCCGGTTGTTATCATAGACACCTGATAACGATCGGTACTCATGGGAGAGAAATTATCGGCCAACCAGCAGTGGAGCAGCATGATGGATTAAGCCTTAACCCTTCTTCTATTTGGAGAAGAGGCCTTCGCTCAGCAGTCGGTGGTTTACAGGCTGATACAGTACAGAACCCTTTTTACAGTCTCGTGCTGATAAAAATCAAAGGTTAAGGTTATGCAATGTGATTGTTCTGCGATTGCAAGAGTTGTGAGATTATTGCTGTTAAATTGTATATTCGAAAGTTCACAATGAGTAGAATCATACTTAATGTAAGTAAATAGTAAGTTTGTTTGTTACGCTTACACGCGAAAACTACTAAACTGATCATTATGAAACTCTGTACACATATTCTCGGAGATATTAGAAGTGACATAGGATACTTTTTGGTCGCGATTATTTCTGAAGTTCCATTTCATTAAATATTCCAGGGCGCCGGTCGAGTGGCGTTCTCCAACCAGCAGTCGTACATAGCGGCCATTTCCGCGCGTTTCGTTCAACTACAACACGGGGACATCGACAAGAGAGTAGAGGTATATCTATCAATATTGACTTTTAAAAAAACCGGTCCAAATCTTGTACATTGACGATATTTAGAAAAAAAATTCCAAAATTGAACGTAGGTAGGCCTACGTCATTATCTCTTGTGTTGGGTTGTTAGTACTAACCACGCTTGGTAGGCGGTGTTGGCAAGCGTAGTAGTATGTTGTGGCATGATATGGTCTGCCGGATAAGACGTGCATGGGTGCCGCCTTACCAAGGTCACTAAGGTCACCAAGGTCACCGAGGTCACCAAGGTCACTGTGGTCACCGAAGTTACCAAGGTCACTGAGGTCACCGAAGATACCGAGGTCACCAAGGTCACTTAAGTCACCAAGGTCACCGAGGTGACCGATCGTGTCGTGCGCAGGTGAAGCCGTACGTGCTGGACGACCAGATGTGCGACGAGTGCGCCGGCGCGCGCTGCGGCTCCAAGTTCGCGCCGTTCTTCTGCGCCAACGTCACGTGTCTGCAGGTACTTGGCTTCAAAACTAATTCTACTGGCCCTTCGGCGCAGATGGCTGTGAATCTGCTTTCTGTGCTCCACTGTAGTAATTTTTAGTGTTCCATACCCGAAGAATAAAACGGAACCCTATTACTAAGACTCCGCTGTCCGTCCGTCTGTCGCCAGGCTGTATCTCAGCCGTGATAGTTAGACAGTTGAAATTTTCACAGATGTTGTCTTAGAGCATATACTACTGGAGGCAGCTTCCCGTAGCCCGAAAGTGTAGACGAGGTTGTAGAGAGAGACAGTCATATATCAAAGTACATGCTATCTCTCTCTAGACGCTTCGCGATTGGTCACAACTGACCATGACATAAACCATTTCTATTCGGTGAAGTTTGGTAATTTCGTTTATAAACCTACTTTTCGTCCTTACTTCCAGTACTACTGCGAGCACTGCTGGGCGACCATACACTCTCGTCCCGGCCGCGAGTTCCACAAGCCGCTAGTGAAGGAGGGCGCCGACCGACCGCGCGCCGTGCCCTTCCGCTGGTGTTAGCTCGGAGGCGCTGAGGGGGAGGGGGGAGACGGTCGCTGGGGGGGAGGTGCCGTGGGGTTTGATACGTTTGGGGTGGCCTACCTACCGAGGAGTTAGATGAGCAGCGGTTATGTGGGGGGTAAAGTGGTTGGTTATATGAGATGGAAAGAGTGTGGGGGGTAACTGGGAGTTGATGATGGCTGTGTGCTGGGGAGTAGTGAGTGTAGCGTAAGTGAGGAAGGTGGGATGGAGAGAGTTTGAATAATGGGGTTTGTTGAAGGTTTGTTGGCAGGAAATAGGGGAGGAAATGTTGAAAAGATCAATAGGAAAATATGGAAGTGAATTGTTACAAGATTCCACGACAATCACAAAACGTGGTGTTTCAATGGGCTGAAGAAAGCAATATAGAGAAATGTTTAGGAAATTGTTCATGTAGTGATCATGGTAATTAGTAAAATTTACACCGCGTTTGTGAGATAGACGATCTGGAATAAGGGATGTGACGATAAAGGACAGTTGGAAATGTTGATACGATTGGGATTAGGGCTTTAATATGAACAACCCCCTAGCTGGCACTTGAACACCACCTCCCCCCTAAACACGAATCGAAAACAATAACGGGGAGTTTCGTTCGATTCTGGCAACACTGGTCACGGCAATGACGCGAGAATTATTTACACTTACTTGGTGCGTTTAAATTACTATGCGGACATTTTGGGACGTTAAGATTTTTTAATCTGTATTTTGACAGTTCACTTTTTAGAATAAAAATTAAAAAAAAAAACTCCACAGCTTTTAGTACCTGCGTGAAATGTTCCAAAATGGCCGCATCGCTCTATCGCCTCCGGACACGACGAATAACATTTGGAAATGGTTGAAAAAATATTTAAAAAATGGCAACATTATTCAATTAATGTTAAGCGAAATATATAGAATTCAAGTACAAGACGATGCTTGTTGGATTTCTTTTTACACGATGAAATTGGAACTGTGTTGCCAATTAAAAAAAAACTAAAGTTTTTCGTGTGACGAGAAATTTAATGAGAACTTTGGTTTAAGTAAAATGTGTATTCAAACTTAGCTAGTTGTCAGTTTGTCGTTTGTGGATAAGCTCTGTAACGTCTCGGTGGCGTATTCCGACAAAACTGTCGCGACTGTCGCAGCGTTATGTCGCGAGTACGTACGCTCATTTATCGTAAGATATTAATGTATTACATAAGTGGATTCACATTTTTTCGATAAAAAAAAAAAACATAATTGTACCTGTGTAGCTAGAGAGAATTTCCCGTTTTTCCCCCGTATTTTTTTACTCTGATATTGTTGCGGTGATTAATTTTAGAGTCAACGATCGTTCGAACGTTAATTATATTCTGATCAATTCTGAACGATTATAGCAATGATCGATTATCGAATCGTTCGAATCGTGGCATAATCGATTTTATTATAGCTTTTCGTATTTATTTGAATGGTTTTGTTCCTTAACGTTTCCTGGGAGGCGGTAATGACTGGGTTTCTTAGTACAAAAAAAAAAAAAAATGTTACCAATCTTGGCTGTAGGCTCCACGCCTTATATTTTTTTAGTATTAAAAAGTATATATATTTTTTTGGATCCGCCGGGGTAGTGCAATAGATGATAGAATAGATATCTAAGATTATATATAACCAAAATGTCTAGAATAAATAATGGTTGTTTTCTATAATATAATAAAGCATTCTGGTCAGTGCATAAGACACCTTAAATCGACACCAAACGTCAACTTTTTGATGTCATGTACTACTTTTTTCGAATAGGCTTTTTAACATTTTTTAAATCGTAAAAATATGAATTATTCTAATTAATATTAAAAGTCATCGTGGGTTTGGAATGTAGAATGAATGAACTAATGTGAAAAATAGTTGAAAAACTAAAAAAAGACCAATAGGTCACTCTTTTAAAGGAAATTTTCAAGTACACAAAATAATACTACATCATCTTAAGTATCCAAGAAAAAAATCCCAAACTTTTGTTTACTATTTTACATTTAATTTGGAACGTCGTCAATTACAAGAACTTTATTCGCTTATGTCACCCGATGACGTCATTAAATGACTACATAACATCAATACTGATCAGTATGTTGTATTTTATTAATAAAGACACCCAGAAACAATTATTGAATCTGTCACGAAACAGTGTTGCAAGTTTATCGATGTTATCGATCATTAGATTTTGTATTTTTTACTGAATTTGTTCGAAAAACTATAAGTACGTTTCCACTTAAATGGGCAATGTTTGTGCTTAAAACTTGTCAAGTCTTGAAGACGACCATTTTTTCGACTATTATTGATTAAAATATGTCGACAGTTTGAAGAAAGTTTTCAAACGAAATTATTACCAATATTTATTAAAATAAAACGTGTTTAAAACACAAAAAATTTCCTTTTCTGGAAACTGCTTTGTAAAAAGTTTGTTCTAGTAGACATTGAAGGTTGATATTAGACGTTTATTTCGATAGTTCCAATCGAAAGCGTCTATTTGGGTGTGTACTTAATAACTTCGGATACAGACATCGTATCCCGACCGACCACGGAAACTGAGACTGTAGTTAAAAAAGACTAGCGCGAATTTTTTGATGAGTTTTTTCATGATTTTTGTAGACGTTTTTTCGTGTCGTGTATTTTTCGATAGTTGGGCTAAAGTGCCTTTGTGCGGCGCATGAATGGACCCCTCCCACGCTTGATTTTGTTTTCGATCGACGATTGATTTTGTCTTCGATCGACGATTGATTTTGTCTTTGATCGACGAATGATTTTGTCTTCGATCGACGATTGATTTTGTCTTCGATCGATGATCGATTTTGTCTTCAATCAACGATCGATTCTCTGACCGATCTTTGACTCGTATTTTCATTTTACGGATCGTGTTTTTTCCCATTGTTCCCGAATATATCGATATATTTTTCAACCGCTCGACCATTCGGTTGCACCGACGGTCTAAAGTTGTAATTAAGTAGTGAAATTGTAATTAATATGAGCGTTTTAGTGAAAATTATTTGCCATAAAAATATGAAGCGTCCCGACATTTGACCAGCCCCTACACGTTAATCCAACTAAACAATTACGTAGACAAATTGATATGAATATATATATTTTCTTAGACTTAGATTTATGTATCGATACGGTCTGGAAAGTGTCGTGGCGCATTTACAGAGTTTAAAAATGCACACACGTGCGAATAGCTCTTACAATTAGTAATAATGATATATTAATAAAAATAATAGTTTCAAAAAAATAGTTCGCGGTTTCCTCTTTAATATATACTTAGGAAATTAGGTGATTTTTGATACACGCTCTACGCCCCGACTTTCTCTCTCACTTTTACGGCACTCGTTATCTTCTATCCCTTTCGCTTGTATATCGTTTATTTTTCGTTTCGTTTTCCTTTAAATTTGTGACAACACGTTTGTTTACGTCGTGTATCTCGATGTGTGTGCATTTTCGATTGTTTGGGTCTCTTGTATGTGATTGCTCAATATTTTTTATTATAACGGTAAATTGTTTACGCGTGCCCCCTACCCTCCCTAGTGAAGAATATTGGTACGAACGAGTGGTTGTTGTATGGTCGCACTGTCCCGTTTTGTATTTTTGTATTTTTATAAAAAACGACTATTAATGTGAAATTCGGAACGTGTTTTTTACTTTACGCGCAACGTAGATAGTGCCAGGTCTCGACCTTCTTAGTCGCGAAGGTTGCTGGTCGCTAAAAATTGGTGTTAGAAAAATAAAAAATAAATACCCGTCGGTTTGCGTTGTTTGGGATATGTCGTCTGTTGCGAATGATTAGTTTTTGCACTATACCTAAAAGCTTAGAAATTGTGGCGCCGGCTTCGCCTGTTGTGTGTCCAGCGAGGGTTTAGAACGAATCGACAGTTAGGAGGAAGTTTCGATTTCTCGTTTATTTTAATACTTTGTTGATATTTTTAGCTTGAATATCCTTTTGTTTGCGTATCGACTCGCGGCCGTTTTGAATGTCTTTTAATTTTTACATATTGTTAGTTCGATTTGTTTAGTTTTTGAGTTTTAGTTCGCCGCGGGTCGGGTTTAGTTTAGTTGATTAGTTTGTAGGTTATTTCTTGATTTCTTGTTTATGGTCGGTTGGACCGTTTGTTCTCGTTGTACGTTGTCTGTTTTTCTATTGATAGTAGCTTTGAATGCTAAACTTTTTTCGTTTTTTAGATAGTAATTTTTATCGCATATCACATGAGGTTCACCGTACGGGGGGCATCGAGGTGTTTCTTGAATTTTTGACACTATTTTCGAGATCTTACAATTAGCTAAAACATTATTGTTGTTGTTGAAACGACGTTTCGACCCCTCGTCACGCCCCGAGTGATCGTTTTCTAGCACTATGACGGATTACATACCTTCTGACATCAGTTTCTTGATTGAATAAGATCGAACGATTTTCTTTTCAGATCAAAATGTCGTACGCTACAATTTTTAGTTGTATAACATGTGTTGTCCCTATCACTGATGTTACGTTTTAGTGTGACAGCATGAGACGTAATGTCTTGGTCAAACAGGATGCGTAATTCACGCATCGTCAAATTAAAAAACCGCGTGCTGAGACTGTGTTAAAGCGGTAAATAATGGTTTAGCTCTGTTAATAGTAAGCTCTGCGATTGAAAATTTTTGAGCTTTAGAACAACTTTAACTACCGCATCCTTTCCGACGAAGGCATAAAAGGCTACTTGAAACTGAGCGTCTGACAGTTTTGACAGAAAAGTGACGATCTGTCAGATTTAACTGATGTCAGAACGTGTTTGGTATCTGTCAAATAATTAACGGGTACGTTAGCGTCCGTTGTGAGTAAAAAATCGAGATTTTTTTAATAAGATCGGCGGCGGACCGAGTCTAGTAAATTTTTTTCTTAGTGCGCCCGAAACTAGGCGGCCTTGTAAATTTCTCTTAGGAATTTTAGTGAAATTATAAATAAAATAACATTAACGTGAGATAGATGAATGTAGAGCAATTGCGATTACCTTACCCTAGTTGATTAATATTATAATAGTATCTAATTCATTACTACCGGACGATATTGTTTGATAACGTTTCAGCACTGTCTTTTTGTATATTAGCCACGTTTTATTCAGATTACAGGCCGGAATGGTGCATAAACGATATTTTTTTAATAAATTTTTATGATAAAAAAAATGTAATCGATAACCGACTCCTGTGCGACTTTTTAATACTACAAACTATATAATTTAGTTATGCCTGATTTTGTAAAATGGAAGATATTAAATTTTAGTCGATCTTAATTATTATTTACGGCGATACTTCGAAGTGACGATGCAATTGTTAAAAAATATTTTTTTAATAAGAGTGATGATTCCAACTGAAAGGTCTTCACAAAGATCATTGTTGACGGTGTATAAACAAAACGAAAATCAAAATAAACAAGTAATTAATGCATTAAATGTAATTCAATCGATTTTTCGTAACAACGCGCTTTGTTTGACATATAACGTGACGTAAACATTTGTCCCGTCATTTTGAAGTGTGACCTGTTTTTAGATTCTAAATGCTTTGTGAAAGGAGTCGGCTCACTATAATTTCAAATTAGATTTATATATTTTTATAGACAGTTGTTTCTATTGTTATATAACCTACAATTAATTTTGTTGACGATTTCACGCTGTGAGTGTGATTTTTCGTTATATAATACGCTACGGTCACACTGTCGCGAAGATGACATAGATGTGGCATCAGCGTAACGATTTAATCAATATCGCGAAAAGTCACAATTGAAGCTTAGATAAATAATTTTAAAATGTATATCAAATTTAGATGAAATTTTGTTTTCGCTTCGATTAATCAAATTCAGTTATTTTGCTGTGAAACTGGATGACTACATTTCATCTAGTTGAAAATTGTATAGTATAACTATGTACTTCGTTTTTTCACACGTTTGTATAATTGTTTTGTGTCTCGATATTTTCGACGCGCGATCATTTGAGCTTTTTTTGTAAATGAACGCCCTCTTGTTTGCAATGCGATTAATTTTAGACTATTGTGAAAATAATTATTAAAATGAATTTGAAACTTTCTCCCTGAGTTTTCATCTTGTAGTTTGCTTTGGGATAGTGCAATCAACTTTATGTCGCGTCTCGTAATGGCCGTCATCTATAGACTTAGTCGCCCGATAGTTTAGTTGCTTACTACTGTAGTTACATTAATATAATGGAAATTTTCACAATGTATTTCAGTAAAAAATAGATGTTACTGAAAATCTATGGGTTTTTTATGTATTTTTTTTACTTCTAATAGCTAAAATCGCAACAATCCAATCGGAAAGATTTTTTCCAAAAGTTGACGAAATTGTCCGAAAATCATGTCGTTTATCGGAAGCAAGTCAAAATATTATTTATATGGCTAACGCGACGACAATTTTTTGACAATTCATTTGTTTAGACAAAAGAATTGTAATATGCCCAAGACAAAGTCTAAAGGCAATAATGTCCAGCAATTACTAAACTATCAATACAACAAAGTCTATAGTTTAAATGGCATTACATTACGTGACTTGTGGTTTAGTTTCTAAACTTTTTAGTTGGAAAACTTAAGCGCTCGAATTTTTTTAAAGTTTAGTAACTAAATTTTTTCGTCCACAAGCCTCTTTTTGTGTTGTCACACTATTTTTATAAGTACATTTTTTGAGCTATTTTTTTTTTTCTTTGACCAAAGACGATTTTACCAAAAAGACAGCAGGGTCACGGTCCCTGCAATTCCTATCCGTTTGAAAATATATGCTTTTAGATGTAGATTTAATAACTCGCTTATTTGGATGTATTTTTGAAGTTATATACCTATTTATTTCTTTTTTTATCATTTTTTGTATAATTTTATAATATCGCATAGTATAGTATAGTGTTGTTATTTTAGCGTTAATTAAATTTTTTTCAGTATTTCATAGTTTTTAAATAGTATTTTTAAACACTGCATTAGAGCAAAAGAATTGCATTAGCATCGAAAGTCGAGAATATTTAAGTAAAAAATAATTACTCGATTTATGACAAAAGTTGCAACAATTTTAAGTATTAATTGAATCTTTAATAGTGATGTACATTAATTGAAATTTATATTTCGATGCTAGTGTTGTAACAGTCGTTTAATAAGCTTTTGCCGATAAAATTGCACATTGGCCGTTAACTAAGGTTTTATATATTGTAATATAGTAAATATTGTAAAAAAAAACGGTTTTTGTCAATAAAAAAATAATGTAGATTCGGATTTTCTAAACCAGAGCTTTACTTAATAATTATTGTATTGATTTGAAAAAAAAAATCTATGTAAAAGTGAGAATGCAATACGATTTTTTATATATTTATATTTATGTGGTATCTTAATGCAGTAGCTGTGTAGTTTGAGTTTATTTTTTTTTTCTTTAAGAGTGTTTTGTATTTTATTTTTCGTTGTTTGATTAAATAGTAACTTTAGATGTATGATTGGCTTGATGGAGCGACTTTGATATGGAACTGTTTGGTGACATTTTTCTTGTTTTTACACATAATACTTATAAATATATTGATTCGTTACAATTATTTATCGATGCTTAACTATAACTCGATTTAATTTAAACTTAAAACTATTTAGTAACTTCGTTTTAAAATAAGTTAATATTATTTGAATGTGTTACAAAATAAGTTTAGATTTAGGGCCAGTTTTACCACTTGCTATTAAGTTCCGGATAACCTAACTGACACTTATTTTGACAGATAACCCATACAATTACCTGTCAAAAAAGTGCCAGTTAGGTTAGTCGGAAATTAATAATAAGTGGTGAAACTGGGTCTTAGTTGATATTTTTTGTGTAATTAACTGGTGATCTGTCATCATACAGGCGTTTAATGATTCGGAACGACCTCCATCAACAGTAGGTATTGTTTAAAACCAAAATATTTGAATTTTTATATGAATTTTATTATTATAATATGGTATTTTACTGAATATTAGTCCAATAATAAATCTTTATATGATTGTTTTATTTTTTAAACCCTACATCTATGCTAATATTGTAAAGCTGAAGTTTGTTTGAAATCGCTAATCTCAGGAACTACTGGTTCGAATTGAAAAATTCTTTTTGTGTTGAATAGTCGATTTACCGAGGAATTCTGTAGGCTATATAACATCACGCTATGGCCATGTAATATAATATAGTGTAATATGTAATTAAATGTATTAATACTTACTGTGCCCCGCAGTTTCACCTGCGCGTCTAAATTGAGTTCGTTACGATTTTACTACAATTGTTTATAGATAAATAACTCCACTTCTAGAAGTTCTATCAAGAAGAACCCAACACCAGATTAAAAACATAAAGGATCACATTTGCGAAAACCGTATCCAACTTCGTGCAGCTGATTTCGCGTGCGGGACAAACAAACATACAAAAAGCTCTAAAAACAATATTACGGTACAAAGAGTAACTTCCCTTGCATAAATGTTAATTATTATACAAAGAAATATACCATGTTATGTCTACCCCATTGAAAAACTATAGGATCCAATTAAAAGCAAGAAAAGCCGCATAGATACCAATAAAATGAATTGAATATGCAGTTATTTAGTAAACTCTGAAATTACTAAACCGATTTTAATCATTAGCATACATCCATCACCCAGACGTTACTAGGCTAAATAACAACATGAGACGACTACGACGAGACAGGAATTTTGAATAAAAATTGATGTTTGAAATCTATATATAGATAGATATATAATGAATTAATGATTAATAACTTTGTTTGTCAACAAGTCAAAATTTGTAATGAAAATAAGGAGAATGTCAAAATATAGGTATGTATACAATTTAAATTTTTTATTTCATAAATCGTGTGAATTTGTTTTTGAAACACACTCGCATGCTCAGATGATTCCACATCAGTATCACTGATAGAGATGTCCACATTTTATAAAAATAAGCGACTCGCACAACGACCACCGTTAAGAAGAAGTCGTACGTCGGGTGTCAAGGAACAATACTTACAAACAGACTAAAACTAACACCTGAGTGGCCTCCAATCATTTGAAATTAGATGACCAACTTCCTTTGGCCTGAATTAGATGATCTGGATACTATGTAGTTTCAACAGAACAGCGCTACGTGCCACACAGCTCATGCCACATTCAAGGGCGTAGCCAGGAGTCTCTATAGAGGAGGACAGATAAAAAAATTCCTAGACTGTATTGTGGTTTTTAGCATATTATGAGTATCTCACATTAGTAGTGGAGGTGTTCTTTCATTCGTTTCACTTATCGTTATTAGTGACATCGCTTAAAATAAGAAAACATGGAAAAATATTTTTTATTAGTGACCGACCGCTCTTCTAGCTCTTCTAGAGAGGGTCAGCTGCCCCCCCCCCCTGCCCGTACCTCGCTACGCCCATAGCCACAATGGATATTCTGCCCGAGCGATTTGAGGACATTGTCATCTCATGTAGTGGTGATGTGAACTGGAAAAATATAAAAAATAAATAATCGTATTATTTTCTAGTTACCATTATCAACGGCAGTCAATTAGCACATGCGGCTATCAGAGACTTATTAGCAGGAGGTAAAACAGGCCCTATGTGCCTAAACTACAACTAAGATAAAGTAGATGGTGAAACAGAAAGCATCAAAAACTTATCCGTTGGATACTTTTATACGTCGGATAACTACCTGAAACTTTATCAGAAACCGGTTAAAGAGGCCCTTAATGATATAAAGTGGAAGAATTAATTTGTTTGTACGCTCTAACCTCGGGATTCTACTGGTTCGATTTTGATATTCTTTTTAGTTAGAAAGCCGATTTTTCCAGGAAGATGATGTGCATACGTCACATTATGATGAATGGAAGTGAATCAATAAATGCAAACTTAGATGATACCGCGTGACACAACAGATATGTAGTTACTAACTCCACAAGTACGTAGTTTCGGGTTATTAATTTAGTCGTGTAATAATTTTTATCATTAATGTAATAAAAGACTAATATATTTTAAATATTGTAGTATTACTTTTTGTTGTGCGTGCGATACCTACGCGCTTATAAAATATTGTCATAGATTACAAAACAACAGACAATCAAACAATTACATATTACTGTGTTCTTAAAGTGAACAATTACATATACATAAAAAAGTCCTCTGCCGCGACTATGTCTATTCGCGATAAACTCAAAAACTACTGCACGGATTTTCATGCGGTTTTCACCAATAGATAGACTGATCATGAGGAAGGTTGTGTCAGGGGTATGACTCTGACGACTTTTAAAATCTGAATTAGTTTGCCAAATGTCAAAAATTGCCATTATGACTGACCATTGATACATCATCGTGACACTAAAGTAATTGTAAAATGAGCAAACTATAGTTGAAAATTTTAGCTATAAAATATAGCTGGTTTTTTTGGTCCACTACAGAAAATCCATTTAAGGCAGCTATTACTGTTGCGTAAAGTCGTTACTGAGAACTGAAAGCTAAAGTTGTTTGTCTTCCTTCCTTTCTTTACCTCTTACTAAAGTCTTTAGCCAGCAACGCATTTGTGGATCATTCTAAGCTATAATTTATATGTATTTGGGTATAATTACAAGCACTATGCTATCGGGTACAGCGTTCTACGAAACCTACCTTGTCAGTCCTTGAATGTCCACTACTGAACGTAGGCCTCCCCTTTTATCTCTGAGGGGAGGGGGGAGGTTGCCAATACTCGCCGCACTTATCAGGTGGGTTGGCGAGCGCAGTGTGTTATGTCAGGAAATGGAGACGCTGCTACACACCACCAGCCTGATTGGTGTACAGTTGTTCGCAGCACTATGGCCCTAGTCGACTTTTACGACACCTCGGCAAGAAAAAGGTCGAGACTATTCTTCTCTGCCAGTCACCGCACGGTACGAAATCTACGTGTCCTTCTAAATAATGGGAACTCAAAATGATCAACAACATATATATATATATATATATATATATATATATATATATATATATATATATATATATATATATATATATATATATATATATATATATGTTAATTATCTCGTATTCCATAGAAATTATAGTGTACGTGACCAAGAAAATGCAAAACTTATATTATGTAAAGCTTTTGTGTGAGATGGTCATAACTCGACATTAAAAGCCGAATGCGCTCTTTGTTATTTCAGTAATAGAAAAATTCTAAAACTCAACTACATAGTTCCAATATTTATTTGAACTCTCTGTAAAGTTTAATTCGCGGACAAGGTCGAAGTTAGTAAAAAAAAAAAAAATAGTGACATTTTACAAGATTCATCTTTTATTAATATATTGATGTAATATTTTTTTATTATTCTTTCTTACGTTGCATATAAATAAACAAAAAAATAAATCTTTAAAAAGAAAAAGTACTGTATGCTATTATTAATTTGATGAAATATTATTTTTATTAAAAAGTTTTGTTGACTGTCTGTTATTTTTCTAATCTTTGTGTGATAACTTTATTGCTCTTTATCTCAGTAAGCTAACAAAATAACACGCGCAGTGTTGTTATTACATCGATAAAATTATTGATTAGGTTTAACAATATATTATTTAAAGATAACTATTTATTTTTGGAAATTAAAAAGCGGAATATTAAAATTATATTATAATAAGTAGAAAAAAGAAACGTATACAACAATTCTTTTTACCCGACTGCGACAGAAGGAGGGTTATGTTTTTCGAGTGTATGTATGTATGTATGTCCATTTCTTTGGCACGCCCTACAGCCCAAACGCCTGGACGGTTTTTGACATATGAGGTGTCCTTGGATTTGTCTAAATTGTCGTAGTGACATAGGCTATATAAATTTTCAAAATGGCGCCTGCAAATGGCGGAATGAGTACTTACAGTAGCAATATGGGTATCAAATGAAAGCTATTAAATTGATTTATTCTTTTTAGTTTATAATAAGAGTATTTTACGCAGTCGGGTTTTTTGATTTTTTTAACTAAGCATACTTGTTTAATTTGACGTATTTACCAAGACTCATAGACCTTTTATTTTCGGTATTTCAGTTAGGGTCAGCATTGTTATTGCAAATTTAATTTTAATTTTATTATAGCTACCGAAAATTAATATTTTCTATTTGATTTGGGCGTTAGAATATTACTTATTAAATAAAAATATTTATGATTCAGTTAAAATTGCAGTATTGTATAAGGAAGATTCCTATTATTTTACAGATGATACCTACCAGCGAAAGAAACAAACTCTTACTTACTACTTAGTTACTTGGTAATAAATCTAGTCTTAATGTTTCTTTTATAAGAATCTTATTTTCAATGGCTATACTATATGTTACCACTGCACCAAAGTGTCGTTGTCATATAGTTGTGTATTTTTTATCGATATCGATGTTTAAATACTTACTGCCGCATGTCACATCTCTAGTCAGTAGTGCCCTTTATAGCGCAGCTAGAGGACGTGTTCAAACGATGCAGGAATTTGAAGCTACAGGTTAGTTTTCTATTAAACTTTTTGAAAACTTCAATAGAGATAATTTAGTTTTATCATATTAAAAGGTATATTAAGCTTATTAATTTAAATTAAACAACCTTTTCTTATTAGTTCCTTGCGTATAGTGAAGTAATGATTGTAAATTGTTGTGACTTTTTTTACAATTTATTAAATGAGTAACAGTTGAGTTTCTTGGCGATTCTTCTCATCAGAATATATACATTCCGTATGCAGCGGTAGCTTCACAATAACTATAGTAATATATTGTACAACTTCGATTCAAAAAGCTTTAACGACTACTTAAATGAATTACATTTTAGATTTTTTTTATTTTACATTACAAGATGTTAAAAATATTACACATTTGGCCTAAGTTTTTTTAGTCGTCTGTCAATCAGTTAATCACTGTACCGATTTTGAAGAGACTGACTGGTAACTATCATATAGCCGGTCAATAATTTGTCTCTATATTTTTGCTTATTACAGAATGAACTTAGAAATAATATTCATACGAATTGTATCAGAAATCTATCGTTAGCAAAATTAGAGATTATTGAAACTGATCGATAATGCGTGAATTCCACTCAAAATAATAAAAAACTCATTTATTGTAAATAAAATCCGATTTAAAAGCCAATTTTACTAAATTTCAAGAAAATGATGTCAATGGTATCACCTACTACTATTACAAAGGAATTGATTCTTTGTTGAAATCTAAAACAACTCAACTGGTATTACTAATATTAATTATTCACCAATTAATTATTAATTCTTTCACCATTAGATAGTTATATTACCTAAAAGTATAGGCTATAATACAACACGATACAATACTAGATAAACAGTAGCCATAATTAATGTCAAACTGGTTAAGACATTACGGGACGTTGTTGAGAATATTTTACAACTAGAAGTGGACCAAAGAAACAATTTTTTTTTTTTATGTTATGCGCAACCATATTTTTATGATGTTGTTAATACTGTTAACGATAGATTAGTTTGAATATCGACCACTGGGTGACCACTAGTACCTATATTTTAATCTATATATATATAAATCAATTGCTGTTCGTTAGTCTCGCTAAAACTCGAGAACGGCTGAACAGATTTATCTTATCTTGGTCTTGAAATGTTCGTGGAGGTCTAGGGAAGCTTTAAAAGGTAAGAAAAATTCGAATAATTGCCGGGAAAACCCTAAAAACAGCCCTTTTCTTTTTTCCATATAAACTGTTTCTAAATAAAATGTAGAGTCTTGAAATTTGGTAGGAATATTCCTTTCGCCGAGTAGAGATCAGCTATAAGAACGGATTTTATGAAATTCTACCCCTAAGGGGATGAAAAGGGGGGCAAAGTTTGTATGGGACAACGTGATTCCTTGGTCCAATCTTTCCTGGTCAAATTTTGTATAAATATTCTTTACCAGAATATTGATTGAAGATGTATTTCGTATTTTATCGAAATTCATCCCCTAACGGGGTTAAAAGGGGGTTGAAAGTTATTTGCTTCGAAGTTGATATCAATACTCCTTAGTGCTTTTAATTTAAATTACATTTTATTTTGACACATGTTTGACAACTCAATCCGTCTATTATAAAATCTTTTTGAGTATCGACGCAGGTGTAAGTGATAAAAAATATGAATTTATAATTTTGAAATTTTAGTTTAATACCCGTGGGAAGCCGCTAGTAATATATAAAAAATAATTGAACGTAAACAAACTTTAAGTAAGTAATGAACTCGATTAGATAACCTTTCCCGTGCTATGACATAGCTCGTAAACTGGCACAACATCAGTTGAAAATAATAAAAATTGGGAGTATTTTTTAACGGGATCTAAACGATATGGAAACGGGTTAGCGTAGTGATCAGTTTACAGTGACCTCACCTCCAAGTTTGATAAGTGTTGTATAGGCCATACTGGTGTTTGTCATGGTCTGGCTGTTTGTTTCTGGACAACCCCTCTACAGGATTTTCATCCTACTCGGAACCATTGAGTGTAACTGTACTGTACTGTATTGTATCGGCCTGTAAACAACCCACTGCTGAGCGAAGGCCTCTTCTCCATATAGAAGAAGGGTCGGAGCTTAATCCACTACGTTGCTCTACTGCGGGTTGGTGGATAATATCCCTACCATGAGTAACAATAGTTATCAGGTGTCTATGATAACAACCGAGACCGACGTATTTACGTGTTCTCCGAGGCACGGTGGGGAGACCCACAAGGACATACACCCAGACTGGAGACAAATACTTTTACAAATACAAATATCTCTCCCGAGCGGGATTCGAACCCGCGAAGGCCAACTACTTTGAGGCAACTACTCGCAGCGCTACACCAGAACGGTCATAGTTGAGTGTAAAGTGCTTGTTATTTATTCAGCATGTATCATAAAATTCATCGGCATTTCCAGTCCTTATAAAATAAATAATTATCTACAACCAAACGACGCGCTGAACTTTTATTTTACGCCTGTGTATCTTAAATTCACACTCTCTAAACATAAATCAGTGGAATTTTACTAATTTTAAGTGACTATTCACTTTATATCAGTGTGAGAATCGTACCACGCAGAAGAAGAGAATGTTTGTTAATCCACCGCGCTGATCTAATACAGGTTGGCGGATAACTTCTCTACCATGAGTTACGATAACAATCAGATGCTTTATAAAATAAAAAATAAAATAACTTTATTTGGTACACACACTGTTCCTAACACACTGTTGCTAACACACATATAACATTTAGATGTTATGTACCTTAGGGTAACATTAGAAATTTTAATCTGAAAACACAGTATTTGAGAAGATAACTATAGAAAGATTAGTATCATGTTGGTGGCGGCGGCGGCGCTGCGTCAAGGTCTGACGTCGTGACTTGTCGCTCCCGAGTATCATCACCGCGATGCTCGGCGACGACGAGTCCTGAAAGGCGATGGTCTCCTTTTGCGAAACAGTAATGTCCCAGAAGGAGGCCGACGAGCGGGTGAGAGAGGAGGCCGCCGACGTGGCTTCCATCCGCGGACGACGAACGGGGGTGCGTAAGAGGCGCTACTTAATGCGCCTCCAGTAACGCCTCTGTACCAGTGTCGGGCCGGGATGGGGACCCGGTTCTGCTAGACACGGCGTCATCGGGACTGTTCAGAGGTGAGCCGGACAGTCCCCATGGAGGAGAAGTCTGGCCTTTTCGCCGAGGCCAGCCTGTCGCTGGAGAGATCCTGTTGCCTGTAGATCCGGGACCCTCCAATTAAAACAGCTGAAGGCTCCCGCAGGGGTTTAGTACGGTATTGCACTCCCAAAGTGCCGAGTCCGACATAGGTCTAGGACTGCTGACCCGGGCATCCTGGATATCATCCGTAAATGGATTCCCCTGCGACAGAAAAAAAAAGTATCATGTTGGTAACATTGCACCTCGCAAAAAGGTGGAACTATGGTCAGGACTAAAAACCCTAACACTGGTTTTCATGGTTTCTGGTTTATGATAATATTTTTCGGTCAGTTTAGTCTTACAGCCTTATAATACTAAAGTAGCTCATGTTATTTCTAGTTAATATAGCTTTCTAATGGTAAGAGAATTATTAAAACCGGTTCAGTAATGCATTTATATTAAAGCTCAAAATATAATATAATTAAGTAAACTTTTAGAAACACTTTTGAACGGTCCTTTTACGTCTTCCGTGAAAAGTTACGTGAAGTTACAGCCATTTTGAATTGCATTATCTATCTTTAAATTTTTTGTAATAGAAGACTAATAAGCCGTTTTACCAGAACACCAGCACGTGAGGTACAATCCCCTCAAAGATGAGTGGATCCTGGTGTCCCCGCACCGGTGCAAGCGACCCTGGAGCGGGCAGACGGAGCAAGCGCCAGAGGAACAGCCTCCCGACCCCAATAACCCTTTGAGAGCTGGTGCGGTTAGAGCTAACGGCCAGGTAACTTTAAAGTACAAAATTTCAAACTTACCCTCGGAAATTTTATTTTTGATATTTTCCTCTTTATCTTGTGACTACCTATTGAATTTTGATACTTTATTTCGGATTTCAATTGTCGTTTTTCGTCTTAACTGTTCTAGTTTGACGACGCGTTGGCACAGTGGTCCCAGCAACTGGCTGATGCGCTAGCGGTCGCGGGTTCGATCCCCGCTCATGACTAACATTTGTATAGGCCATATAGATGTTTGTTGTGGTCTGGGCATTTGTGCTTGTGTGTTGTGTGTGTTTCCGAATCCCCGACACAGGATTCACATCTTACTGGGGGTCGTTGAGTGTGAGACGTTTATTATTAGATTTTGATTTGAACAGCCTGTAAATGTACCACTGCTGGACAGATATCTTTTCTCCATGTAGGAGAAGGGTTAGAGCTTAATCCATCACGCTGCTTTATGCTGAAATAAAGCAATGCTGCTTACTACTACTATGACAAAAATCTAATAATAGGATAATGGTGTATTTCTAATTTTTCAGAAAAATCCAAACTATACATCAACCTACGTGTTCCCAAATGACTTTCCAGCACTACTCGAACGAGTGCCAGAACCGCCCCCACCTGACCATCCTCTGTTCCAGGCGTCCCAGGCGAAAGGAACCTGCAGGTTGTCATTATATTCAGTATTAAATAATTACTTCATTAGTGACATCAATTCTTGATGAGTCTTGTAACAAAAGTTAAAAGACTTTGTTTAATGTAACTGTAATAATACTAAGGGTTACATGTTGTAAGTGGACACGGCGTCATTAGATATAGAATAAATCCTATAATACAGCTGTAAATTGATAAGATAGTATTTATGCCTCTGTATTTTACTAAAAGTTCCTAAGAAAAAAAATTAACAAATATAATACAATAATTATATTATTAAAATGAATGCATATATATGTGTATGAAATTGCAGAGTGATGTGCTTTCATCCTGATTCTTCAATGACGATACCCCTGATGACGATTGAAGAAATACTGGCTGTAATTGAAGAGTAAGTACCTAATAGCTGTATGAAGCTAGCAATGCAAAGTTGGCAGAAACAATCAAACTTTGTTCGATAATTTGTAACTAAATGTTTGCTAATTAATTGCTAAAAAACTATTTTTTTGTTCACAAATTCGGCTACTTTTACGATAAGCTAGCTAAAAATTTCAAAATTAAATTTCATTGCATCAAAAGTAGGCCGGAATTTTTTGTTGGATTATTTTGCGAAAAAAAGGAATCAATACAAAAATGGGGAGAAAACTTTGCCAAGTTTGCACTGCTAGTTTCATGGAGCTGTACCTTATTGTGATTTTAGGTGGATTTCAAACACATTTATTTATATTTAAATTTAATACAGCAGAAGATTTTGAAGTGTTAATCTTAGAATCAACCGATTTGATTTTACTGTATTTTACATATTATTTGCGTTCGATGACCGGCAGAGAAGAATATTCCCGATCTCTTTCTTGCAAAGTGTAAAAGGCAACTAAGGTAATAGTGGTGCGAGCAACTGTACAATAACCAGGATGGTGATTGACAGCAGCGTCACCATATCCTACCACAACACACTGCGCTCGTCAACCCGTCTGCCAAGCGTGGCGAGTATTGGCAATCTCCTTACAAAAGATGGGGCAGGCCAACGTTCAGTAGTGGACATCCAATGGCTGATATGATGATGATTGTTTGGCTTTTTAAGATGCGATGAAAATATTTAAATAGTATAAAAAACGTAGATTTCTTCCACAAAAAAGAAAAAAGAAAAAGTCATACCGACGCCCCCGGGGAACAAAGTCGTAATAGAGAAAAGTAAATTTTACAGGAAGAGCAAAAAACCGTTTTTCTGTTATATCGCGTGTTCTAAACGGGCTATAATATTGTATTATACATCATTATTTTCAGCATTTTATCGTAACATGTAGTTATAAAAATAAATTAAATATCACGTAACATACTTTTAAAGACATTGCCAAAAATGTGTAATACTGATTTTTATATTTAAGTGTATACTAAGTAACGGCACATAACCATTTTATTCCCGTGAACTTGTAATGTAATGAAAACTATTTGCATGCATTACGATACTCTTTTACACGAATAAAATGAAAGTGTAATAAACTAATACAATTTTGTTCTTGTAAAAGTTACCACCAACTTTTTTAGTATAGCTCTATCTATACTCTATACAAATAATAAATCTGTTAAAACCTCCGTTTTATTAATACACTATATATCATCAAGAATAAATTTCAATAGCGCATTTTTTTTCGTATCAGCGCCATCTCTTATCGTGTTTTTCTTTGTTCACGTATCACGTAAAAAGTACAAAACAAATGTAAATAACTTTAATACATAAAAATTATACATAACTCACAGTATAATTTAGTTTTTGTTTCATTGTAATTAAATTTAAAAATAAATATTTAAGAAAATAGAAATAGGTACCTACGCCGCCAACGCCATCTGGTCTAAGGAATCTTAAAAACTCACAAAACTTATTTTTGAGTTATTATTTTGCTTAACTTAAAAGTTTACTAAATATGTCGGATAGGAATAGAAATCGTTTTAATATTTTAGATAAACATCATTTTCAATTAATATAGGTACTATTATGTTAAATGTCACTAAATATAAAAACGATATTCTACTATTATACGATAGATGGCGCATGTAGGTGATAAAAAATATAAATTTATAATTTTTAAAATTTTAGTTAAATACCCGTGCGAAGCCGGGGCGGGCCGCTAGTAACGACTATGTTTATTAAATTAGTAAAATGGTATATAGGATTACCAGCTTATTAAGATAGATGTTCGTTCCATATTATACGATTACGATATTATTATGGGTTATAATTGTGATATGATTTCCGGAGAATAAAAATGTAAATTGTTATAACTTTATGGATTTTTTGAAAAAAAGTCAGAAGATGTATTATGACCTATAAATGCCGAAAATGCAAAAACATTAAAAAGGTGGTAATAGCACTTTACGACATTATTCCCCGGGGGTGTCGATTACCTTAATAAACATTTTTAAGCTATTATACAATTTCATTACATAAACCCAAAAAAAACGACCTCAAAAATAGACATCAACAAAATGCGATATAATATAATTGCTTGCGTACATACATGTTATATTTTAAAGTCTAAATCAAAATCGATTCACAATTGACCAAAAATATTAGTAAACATACAAAAAAAAAAAATAACAGACGGACGAGAATAGAACTTCCTTTCTTTAAAGTCGATTAAAAATTCGCTTCCATTAAATTCCACGGAAATTTAAATTGTGACAAAACTGTCTAACGAAGTCAATTGAACGATCCGACGAAATTCAAGGTTTTAGTACCTCTGCCCAGGATGCTAAATTACATTAACGATAACGCAATACAAAAACATTTTAAAGCTTTACTTCTTTTCTTGTATTGCTTTGTCTTTTGTACCTTATTTTATTGTATTACTTACCCGCTATTTCATCTGCGTTGCTTATTATTTGTTTAAAAAAACGACTTAATTGTGATTTCGTTACAATCTATAATATAAAAATAAGTCGGGTTTTCCTTCCTGACACTATAATTCCAGAACGCACGAACCGATTTCCACGGTTTTGCATTCGTTGGAAAGGTCTCGGGCTCCGTGAGCTTTACAGCAAACTAAATTCAGGAAAATTTTCAACAGAAAAGCAGGAAAACAGGGAAAATCATTTTTCACATACAGCGCCATCTCTGATACATAGCATGTACTACAAACCAATATGGTTTTTCATGGCGGCAGTACGTGGTGTGAGTATCCCTCACGAAAATAAGTTGGTGGCGAAACGGAGTTCGCCGGGTTTGCTAGTTATTTATATAATAATAACTTCAGGATCATAACTGAGATAGTCGCGTCCAGTTACGCGTGATACTATAACAAACGTACAGACAAATATAATCAAATTTTTTTTTTTAGCTTCTATTGCTTTCATAAAGACCTCTGTAATAAGTTTTTCTTTAATATCTCTTATGGCGAAGGCCTCTTATCCATATAGAAGAAGGGCTGGAGCTTAATCCACCACGCAGCTTCACTGCGGCTTGGTGGATAATATCCCTACTATGAGTAACGATCATTACCGAGTATCCATGATAACAACCGGGTCCGACAGCTTTACGTGCTCTCCGAGGCACAGTGGGAAAACCCACAAAGACATAGACCCAGACCGGAAACAAATATTTGCACAAATTCAAATATCTACCCCGAGCGGGAATCGAACCCGCGACCGCCGATGTTGAGGCGACTACTCACACCACTACACCAGAACGGTCGTCGATATAGTCGTATAAAAGTAGTACGAGGCATAAATGTTATGTCATTTTATGTATTTCGAACAAGGAATTTATATACAAACTGGAATACTCAGGTGCACTCAAAAAACGTGCCTACGGCCGGGATTGCATCTCTTTCTACCATGGATTCAAGGCAACTCTCGTAAGAAAGAGACAAAATACCAGTAGTCAACGAAATGCTCGGAACGATTTTTCATTTTAGTTGTTATAAGCCAATGTCAACCTTATGTCAAATGATTCAAGGTGAATATGTGAATATACAATTTTATTAAGTGAGCGTTCCAGTTATGATATTAATTACTTGATTTCGAATGAATAAATTAATAAATTAAAATACTTTTTTATCCAGATGGATCAACCAGTTACAAGAGCTAGGTCGTCGCTACACATGGGTACAGATATTTGAGAACAAGGGCGCTGTGATGGGGTGCTCTAACCCTCATCCCCACTGTCAGATATGGGCTTCTAGTTTCCTTCCTAATGAACCACGAGTTAAGGAAAGGTAACTTTGACTTAGTATTCTTCTTGTTTTGTACTAATTACGCGGTTTGTCCATTCATTCATCATTGTCCATAGTTGTCGTTTCTTTTGAACAGTTTTTAGTAGACATAATAATCATTTTCTAATAAAAATTTAAAGAAAACCCTCTTCAGAATATAATTAGGACGTTTTACCTTCATCTTAAAGCAATGTGTATTATTTTTTTTATTTCAGACTTTCTCTAATATACAAGTCAATCAGACACATAATCATAATTAATAAATTAATATATAAAATAAATTTTGATTTACCTAATTTACCAGATTCGTCATTGATCGCTCGAGTGTACAAATGATCAGGACGCTTTAACAGTGACGAAACGTTCGGGAACTCAGTATCATTAATAATAAACATGATGATATCCTTTTTGCGTCTTAATAAGTAATACATATAAAATTGGTAATTGTTAAAAATAAACTTTTTCAGGTGTCAAAGGGAATATTACACGAAATACGGCAAGTCGATGTTAGTTGAATATTTGGAACAGGAGTTAAAGCAAAAGGTAGTAGTTAACTCAGATTTCATAAATCCAAAAATATTGTCATAAGTACTTTATAAAAATTCTTTTCCCAAAATTATTTATTGTTTAATTATTGAAGTGAAACTTCTTTAGAATCGTTGTGATTTGAAACGGGATGCGACGGAAAAAGCGATATACAAAAATGTGTAGGAGAGAATGAAATAGTATGATGTCGCGTATCCTAGCAACGCGTAAACAACGCGTTTATAACTATTAATATTAATAAATTTTAAATTGAGTTGCCAAAGATGTTTCACTTCTGACATGTGTACTCCGTACACGACATTTCTTTTTCAATTTTACATACTTAAGTATATATTGATTACGTTGATAATCATTATTTTAATAATAATAATCTTCTCACTATGCTATTGTCACAATGCTATCCCCATCAGTGCAAAGCACGAGAAGAATTCTGAATAAGCTGAAAACTTGAAAACCAAACCGTCCTAGTCTAGATTTTTAACGACCGTTTTGGTGTACTGGTACGAATAGTTGCCTCAACGCCGGCGGTCGCGGGTTCGATTCAGAAAAGATATTTCTATTTGTATAAATCCCCACCGTGACTCGGAGAGCTAGTAAAGCCGGCGGTCCCGGTTATTATTACAGATATCTGATAACGACCACTAATCATAATAGGGAAATTACCTGCTTACCCGCAGTGGAGTAGCGTGGTGGATTAAGCTCCAACCCTAGTCGTATATGGAGAATAGTCTTTTACCCAGCAGTGGGATGTTTACAGGCTAATTCAGTTCAGCTCAGTTCAAATATCGTAAAAATAAATAGCAGGTGATTTATATTAATACAAATTCAATATATAATCTATATATTAATACGTGAAGCAAAAACTTTGTATCCCTTTTTACGATAATTACGCGAACGGAGAAGTATGAAATTTGGCACAGTTAAAATTTATGTGGAGTAGAAATGCAGAATTCTAACATTTTCTATTATAATAATGCTCAAAAAATACATTAAAATAATTTTAAAAAAACACTACACATACTAAGGCACACACACATATGTACAATGTACATATATACACAAATTTTGTTTATTGTCAAATTCAGATTAATTACAGGTCTTGCAACGAATTTTTATCGAATTTTTTTATCACAGATCAGGTTCAATGACTGCTGCATATGCTCACCATGTTATGCGCTATCATATTTTTATGATGTTGACAATTCTGTTAATTATAGATTAGGTCGAATTTCGACCACTGAGCGACCACTAGTATTAATAAAAATACAAAATCATGGCGGTTGCGTTTCTACAACAGCTTGCTACAAAACCATGTCAGTTTAAAAAAAAAAATTGAAATTTTAAGATTCCAATTATCATTCCAGGAGCGTATAGTGATTCAAAACTCAGAATGGGTCGCCCTGGTCCCTTACTGGGCGGCTTGGCCCTATGAAACGATGGTACTACCCATAAACAATAGACCACAACGAATGACAGATCTCAATGAGAGTCAGAAGAAAGGTTTGGCGGAGATCATGAAGATGCTGTGTACGAAATATGACAATCTTTTTAACTGCAGCTTCCCTTACAGCATGGGATGGCATGGTGAGGAGTGAATTATTTTATTTTTGACATTTAATTCTTCCATAGACAATAAATATTTCCATAGATATTAAAGAATTGATCGGAAAGGATAGTTATTAGATAGAAGGATGTGTTGAAAAACAGTTTTAAAATGAGTAGATATCATAAGGAATTTTCCCTACAAACACCACTTTATTTATAGATACTTTTTAATTAAATGATATAAGTTGTAAAAAAAATCAAAAAATATAATATGATATCCAGAATTTTAAGAATGTAATCTCTACATACACTACAAAAAAATTATAGGTGCACCGACGGGCCCATCAAAGAAATCGGGTGATTCTCCCCACTGGTTATTCCATGGGATCTACCTCCCCCCACTACTCCGATCAGCGACCGTCAAAAAGTTCATGGTGGGGTACGAAATGTTAGCTCAACCACAGAGAGACTTGACACCGGAGCAAGCTGCGCAGAAATTGAGAGAATGTGACGTGGTACATTATAAAAATAAATAAAATAAGCTTATAAGACAAATGACTTTTCCATGTATTTAAATGTTAACCAATTTTGATTCATGTTTCATAGAATAATATTTGTTGAGATAAATTATTGTTTGTAATTTGTTTTTTTTTCTCATTTTGAGTTATAATAAACATGCAGCGTCGACGGTTATAATTATTATTGTTATTCACGACAAGATCAAGATATAGAGACCACAATGTCTGCACTGTGTTTGTTCCATCGGTACACAGTGCTGCCACAGAATCAGGGCCGACCTAATGCAAAAATTGCAAGTGTGCAAGACTCACATCTTATGCCCCTATGAAAACATAATCGAGTTTTATTATCCATAATTATCCTGTATCGGAAGTGTACACAAAAACAAAAGTTGCCAGACTATAATTATTCATAAAAAAAAGGTCATCCGAGATCCACCACCGAGGTTTACCCTTGTATCCGAATTCCTAAAAATTAAACAAGTGCCAGTCGGACTTGCCCATGAAGTGTTCCGTAGCAGCAAGTAACATCATATAAAAGTTCTTGTAGTTCGTTGTAACTTTGATCGATGTTTTAATAATAGTGTATTTTTAGTAAAAAAAAAAAAAAAACTACTTACTAGATCTCGTTCAAACCAATTTTCGGTGGAAGTTTGTGTGGTAATGTACATCATATATTTTTTTTAGTTTTATCAATCTCTTATTTTAGAAGTTACAGGGGGGAACACACATTTTGCCACTTTGGAAGTGTCTCTCGCGCAAACTATTCAGCTTAGAAAAAAATGATATTAGAAACTCTATATCATTTTTGAAGACCTATCCATAGATACCCCACACGTATTTGATGATTGACACGGGTTTGATGGAAAAAAAAATCTAGTTTCAGTTCTAAGTATAGAGAACCTCCAAAATTTATAATTGTTTTTCTATTTTTGTGTGAAAATCTTAATGCAGTTCACAGAATACATCTACTTACCAAGTTTCAACAGTATAGTACTTATAGTTTCGGAAAAAAGTGGCTGTGACATACGGACGGACAGATAGACAGACAGATATGACGAATCCATAAGGGTTCCGTTTTTTGCCATTTGGCTACGGAACCCTAAAAAAAGGTCGTCCGAAATCCATCACCGATGTTTACACTCCTACACAGAATTATCATAGTGACTATACTCAAGGGAATGGAGAGCGGGCGACGGGCTTTCGTGGTTTCGGTGAATTAAAATTAACTAATTCTGCATGAATTATTATTATTACCTTAAATTGTTTTCTTTTAATGAAACCATATCGCTAGGTTTTTTAAAATTAAGGGGTAGTAACAAAACTTGAAATGGAACGAAACACTAAGAATGAATTTTATCTAAAATTATTAATATAACTTAATACGTCACATAATTAACAAAGTTTTATATTGGGTACGTTCGCGGGCCCTCTTCTAATTGATAATTCATCACTTTTATAGGATTTTTTAATCTATGCATTCCATAGACCACATGCGCGGAAATGATACTTCTTTAATCAAAAACTGAATTTAACTGCCAAACTGTAGTAAATAATTGTTTTCTATTGTTCATAAAAAATAATAAACAAAATTATCTTCTTACATTTATTCACTACTTATTATTTTAATTAAAACTGATAAATAAAAGACTATTGCGCATGTCCCATTTCCGTTTCCGCGCATGTGGTCTGTGGAATGCTATATTAAAAAATCCTATAAAAGTGATGAATTATCAATTAGAAGAGGGCGCGCGAACGTACCCATTAATAGAGATATTTTCTTGAAAATGAACTTCAGTTCAGTTTATATTAATTTCTAAACGTAAGTTATACATTCAAAATGGCCGCAACGTCAAATGTCAAATCGACAAACAAATTAAAAACAAAATGGCCGAGAAAAAGGAATGAAGCTTTCATTGATATTAAATTATTTTTATTATAAATAACATTAAAAATGAAAGAAATCAATATAAATATAGAAGGATATAATGTGAACGGTATATGTGTTGGCTGTTTGAATTATAACCGATGCATGTTCTACGTCGACGAAGTAAAAGAATGTTTTAAAATATTAGCGAATATTGATGTAAGTAAGATATTAATATATATTTTTTAATAAGAACAAGAATAATAATCATGGAAATGTGTAAATATATTTATGTAAATGTATATTTATGTCATATTTTTCGTTTTTATTAACTTTTGTTCGGAATAAGGCAATCCTTGGATCCGCCATCATTGTTTTTTATTTGTTGTATTGATTTTTTTTGTAGTTGTACTTACATAGTTTTGTAATAAATATTTTGTTTTGAACATTATTTTGGATTTTTTTTTTTTATTATGACGAAATTGCTATATAATTTTTGCCAAAGTAAATAAATATTACTATTAATAATAAAAAAAATGTGAAAAATAAATTGCTGGAGTTAATAATTGTTATGATTTTTGACTAACTTCAAGCAGAGGTTTTCAATTAGACTATATATTTTTTATATGTAACGTGATATCTTTGCCTATAATATATATTAGAGCCTCATGGTTACCCATGTAAGTTAAAAAGGTTTTATCAAAGAGGTTTTTATTATTTTAATTTCAGGTACCAGACGGACTGACAATACAAGTGTGCTGGGAGTGCTTAGCATATGTTAAAAATACATTAAAATTCAGAAATCAAATTCTGAAATGTTACGACATACTTATTCGTTATTCGGAAAAGGTAATAAAAATTACAACATTACATTAAATAATATTTATTTAATCATTATTGTATTTTACAATTAATGTACAAAAAATATACCGATAAGTTTATTGTACAACGAACAGACATGAGTAATTTATAATTCCTCCAGTCAATTAAAATTAGGTTTAAAAACATTAATTCTTATTAAGACAATATTATCACTTACATGAGAACACATAACAAACATTAGAAAACAAAATTCGACATTGTAAGAAATAAATTACTATAACGTAACAGTTATTTCAAACTATTACATTGAACACTTTTTACTGTAATAAAATAAAGAATAATTTAACATATTATTATTATTATTATTTTTTATGTTAGTTGGATAGGCAAACTGGCAGACGTGCTACCTGATGATAAGTGGTCGACGTCGCCCATGAACATAAACTCGTTTACCTGGAACTAGCCCAGCCAACTCATTTATGTGTTGCCTATCCTAAGACATACTTATTAAAAACTATTATATATTATTAAGTTACTTATCATCTAAACTGTGCTTTAACTTTCCAAAAGTTCATTTTTAAATACATTAAACGGGTTTACATTTTTTATATGTGAGGGTAGTTGGTTATAAATTTTTGTACCTTCAAAAGTGATTAGTTTTACTGTTATTTGTTCGAATCTTGGGTAGGACGAGAAAACTAGCTCGACGACTACTGCGATTGCTGCTTGATATTTATTCATTGAACGTTAAGTTAGTATAGATATTGATTATTATATTATTACTATTGATTGTTTCACAGATAAAATTGCAAACATTGTATACATAAAGGTTTTTTACCCGACTGCGACAGAAGGAGGGTTATGTTTTTCGAGTGTATGTATGTATGTATGTCCATTTCTTTGCCACGCCCTACAGCTCAAACGGCTGGACGGTTTTTGACATATGAGGTGTCGTTGGATTTGTCTAAATTGTAGTAGTGACATAGGCTATATAAATTTTCAAAATGGCGCCCGCAAATCGTGGAATGAGGAGGGGGGGTTGAATTTTTTTTTCTTACAGTAGCAATATGGGTATCAAATGAAAGCTAGTAAATTGTTTTATTCTTTTTAGTTTATAATAAGAGTATTTTACGCAGTCGGATTTTTAATTTTTTTAATTAAGCATACTTGTTTTAAAGGCATTATTTTTATTTCATTGTATATTTTTTAGTTCATGTTAATTAATGATATTTAAAAATAATTTGATTAATTTATTTTGTAAAACTTGAAGTTGATTTATTTTGGTTTTAGTCGAACTGCTCCAGACCTTGATGAGATATGATAGGTGTGGTTTCGCTAGTGCGTTATATATTGTCTGTTGTAATTTACTAGGTATATAACTCCTAATACTACGAAGTAAACCAGTAGGAGTTACTAATTTACTTTTTATACAATTGACATGGTATTTCCAAGACAAATAGGTGTCCATATGTAGACTGAGGTACTTTTCATGGGTTTTTTGCTGCAATGGAATATCATTGATTGTAAGGGGTGCGTGTGGCGGAATCGGTTTATTTTTTGCTTTAAATAATACAAAGCAAGTTTTGAAAATATTAAGAGTCAATAAGTTATATTACCGTTACCGACAACCGTTCTGGTGTAGTGGTGCGAGTAGTCGCCTAAACGCGGCGCGGCGACGGTCGCCGGTTCGATTCCCACTCAGGACAGATATTCGTATTTGTACAAATATTTGTTTCCGGTCTGAGTGTATGTCTTTGTGGGTCTCACCACCGTGCCTCGGATAGCACGTAAAGCCGTCGGTCCCGGTTATTATCATAGACACCTGATAACGATTGTTACTCATGGCAAGGAAATTATTCGCCAACCTGCAGTGGAGCAGCGTTGTGGATTAAGCTCCAACTCTTGTCCTAAGCGGAGAAGAGATCTTTGCTCAGCTGTCGGACGTTTACAGGCTGTTTCAGTTCAGTTCAGATTGTGTATTTATTTGTTAAATAATAATCAATTCAATATATTTCAGCATACATTCCTAAATTCACCAAACGACCTAGCATCACACGCCATACAGCGTCTCACCACAAATGTTGACCTTGACAACATACTACCGAAGAAAGAGCCGAGTGTCGATGTGGAGGCTGTTAAGAACGAACCAATTATTGAGGACAATAGGAAATATATGGAAATAGGTGAGTTATTTAAAAACAATAATAATTATAACTCTGAAAAGCCAGAAGGGCCTTCACCAGAACTCATCTTCTTATTAAAGTGAGGGTAGATGGGCGTGGTAGAATAAATGATCAACTCCGAGATACAATCAACTTAATTTAATCACTATGCACAGAAATAGTACAATGATTATTAGGTAATTAGGAATCACTTCATCAACCTGACATCCGCCGAAAACGCCGTCAACTCTTTGTACACCAAGAATAAGTAACATTACGAAACAAAAATAAGAAGTAATCAAAAATAAAATTAATTTAATTTAATCATTTATTTATCATTGGGAAGCAAAACGCTTCCAACGAGTCAATAAAGTTTCCACTAAAAGACTAAGTGAAATCAAAATTAGTACAGTAGTAAATCAAAAATCAAAACGACAGAATTTCAAAAGTTAGCAATTAATGGTTTCTCAGCAGGCGAGCGAATTCCTTGAACCCGTTGCTGAACAAGTCAATGTCATTATACCGCTTATTTTAATTTCTGCATGTTCTTATAATAAATGAATTGCTACAATACCTTGTTCTGGAGACAGCGGTCGAGAAAGTAGCCTAAAAACATTGATCTATAAAAACCTTAGATGCACGGTCTCATACAAAAATAACGCTTAAAAGTGTCGCCATATATCCTCCAAATAACGCTCATAACCTAAAGTTGTATTTACAAAGCAGTGTACAAAAAGCAATAAAATTTATGACAGAAGTTTGCCGGTAGGACAAGGCATGAATGAGTCGAGTATATTTTTACATTTTATATATTTTAAACATTAACTTAGTATTTTAAGTTTTTAATATTTATAAATTTATGTGTTCTAAACAAATATATTTATACTTTTATAATAGTTTTTATTAGTTATAACTTTACTTTAACCTCTTCCTCCAACTTAGTAATGCGCTTATCAACAATATGTATACAGAACAAAATTCGTTATTACCATTTGCAAGCGTTCTATGAAAAGTTCCGGTATGTATCTATATACTAAATACAAAAAAGGACAAAACTTAATAAACATAATAAAAAAAGAATAATGAAAAAAAAAAAAAAAAAAAAACGACTCTACCACTCTCTATACTATTTGATTGAAATGAGCACACAATGTGTGCTCTTTTGGCGGACGTTTTTGACACGCTGATTGTGTATCTAAGGTTTTTTACAGATCAATGCCTAAAAATAAACAAAAATAGTCAAAAGGCGATCTTATTACTAAAGAGCGATCTCTTGTAGACAACCTTAGGTGTACAGTTTTATTTTATACAATAAATAATAATAAATAAATAAATATGTTTACACACACACAAAGTCGTCTGTTCCTAAGGTAGGCAACTTAATACCTGTGTTTTAGGTAACGGCCAACTGATATACATTTATTTTAAATAGATATACATATTAATAATACATATATAAATAAACAGTATATTACACCCAGACTCGGGGCGGGAATCGAACACACAACCCTTGAAGCAGAAAACAGGGTCACTGCAAACTGCGCCAACGGGTCAGTCTATAGATATAGACATAAATAAAATAATGTTGTAATTATTTAAAAGATAATTAACTTTATTTATTTATTTATTTATTTAATGGATCACCAAAGTAAGAACCAGTTGTCACAGTTTTAAAGTTTACATTGCATAAATTAGTATCTAACAAGGAATTTATATCATACCTAACTGGAACGCTCACTTAATAAAATTGTATATTCAAATATGCACCTTGAAACATTTGATATAAGGTTGACATTGGCTTATAACATGTAAAGTGACCTGAGTGAGTGAGTGACATGAGTAAAACCGGTGGGAGGGATGCGCGGGGTGTCCCGGCTGCATGGGTACCACCATCTTGCTTATTTCTTCCGCGAAATAGCTTTGCTGTGTTTCGGAAAGAAGGGCAAGACAGGCAGTGTAATTACTGGCACCGAGACCTAACATCATATGTCTCAGGATAGGCAACACATAAATGAGTTGGCTGGGCTAGTTCCAGGTAAACTAGTTTATGTTCATGGGCGACGTCGACCACTTACCATCAGGTGGCACGTCTGCCAGTTTGCCTATCCAACTAACATAAATAATAAATAATAATAAAGTGAAAAATCGCTCCGAGCATTTCGTTGACAACCGGTATTTTGTCTCTATCTTACGAGAGTTGTCTTGAATCCATGGGAGAAAGAGATGCAATCTCGGGCTTAGGAACGGTTTTGGAGTGCATGTGAGCATTCCAGTTTGTATATAAATTTCTTGGTATCTAACTTGTGTTACAATTAAAGGTAATCATAGCATGCTATGTGTTGCATAATTATGAAGTTTATAAATTATGTAAAAGACAATAAAATCTAATAATGCTAGGAATACCAACCCACTGTGGGTTGGCGGATACTTTCCCTACCATAAGTAACAATCTTTATCAGGTGTCTATGATAACAACCGGGATCCACAAGGACATACACCCAGACCGATATAATACAAATAAATGTCCCGAGCGGGAATCGACTCCGCGACCGACGCGCGCGGCGTTGAGGCAAAAACTCGCACCACTACACCAGAACGGTCGTCAGGATGTAGATTCTGCAAAGAACAAAGGCAAGAAACTCAGCATTTACACTTTAAATAATTGTCAATATATCATTTGATAATTATAAATGTAGTCATATGTCCTGCATAAAAACAGTGTTACTGAATCCATATATTTATCATTTATTAATCTAGCAACACCCAAACTCAAATCTCAAAAGTTTGTTTTGGGGTGAAATTAGAAAAATGTTTTTAGTGTTACAAGTCTTAAAAAATATAAGGGTTATATATTAAAATTGGAATCTTACTATTACCACATTTATTTCGAAGGATGCTTAGTAATTATCCTCAGACACTCATTTTTTACAGACGTACAAACAGACACGCAAGCAGACGTAAAGTCAGAAACTGAAGATTACAGCGGTGACATTTACTGCACATACAACTTGCCACCCAAAGACCAGACCGAGTTCTATGAAGATCTGTCACTCAAAGACGAGACAGAATCAGATGATGACGTTATATTGGCGAAATTGAAAAACGAAAAGGTGAGTAAGAAAAAGAAGAAAAAGGACAGAGAGAAGAAGGAGAAACACAAGAAAGAAGATAGCGATAAGGTAATTGTTTTTCTAAATTTTTAATTAATACAGATAAATGTTTGTTTATTTGTTTAATCGATAACGAATGACGCAGTGGTCTCAATAACTGTGATAGCGTTCGCAGGTTCAATCTCCGCTTTCGACAAATGTTTCTATACGCCATATAAATGATTGTCGTGGCCTGACATTATCAAAATCGGCTTAATTTTTTTTTTCTTTGTTTTTTCTAAATGGTGGGAGGGATGCGCTGTGCCGCGCTCCCGGCTGCATGGGTACCACCATCTTGCTTGTATCTTCCGTGAAACAGCTTTGCTGTGTTTCGGAGAGAAGGGCAAGACAGGTAGTGTAATTACTGGCACCGAGACTTTAACACCTTATGTCTCTGGATAGGTAACACATAGATGGGTTGCCTGAACTAGTTCCAGGTAACTAGTTTATGTTCATGGGCGACGACAACCACTTACCATCAGGTGGAACGTCTGCCAGTTTGCCTATCCAACTAACATAAAAAAAAATCGATTTTTTGCCGCAGATAACAGAAGCGAAAGAAAAGAAATCTAGACGCCTAAAGAATCTACCAGAACAATTAGTAGAACTATATACAATGTCGGAGAAGGAGATGTGGGAGGTCAGGACGAAGGACGTTCAGAACGAGATCTTCCAGAAGGTCAAGTACAGGTGTGAAATGTGTATATACGTGTTCAACACTAAGAAACTGATGGAGCTTCATGTGAACGGGAAGCATAATTCAGTAAGTATCTATTTTTTAATTTTTAATATTGTAATAGCAATAATAATAAATCGACGACCGTTCTGGTGTAGTGGTGTGAGTAGTCACCTCAACGTCGCGCTGTGCGCCAACGGTCGCGGATTCGAATCCCGCCCGGGGTAGATATTTGTATTTGTACAAATATTTGTTTCCGGTCTGGGTGTATGTAATTTTGTCTCCCCTCCGTGCCTCGGAGAGCACATAAAGCCGTCGGTCCCGATTTTGGTATAGACACATGATAGATATCGTTACTCATAGTAGAGAAATTATCCGTCAACCCGCAGTGGAACAGCGTGGTGGGATTAAGCTCCAACCCTTCTTCTATATAAAGAAGAGGCCTTCGCTCAACAGTGGGTTGTTTACACGCTGATACAGTACAGTAATTAATCATTTATTTCAGGCTTAAAATCTATATTTTATCCTCCACTGGTGACAGGAGGGCTGGTGCATTTTTTGCCCAGAGAATCCGAATTGCGATTCAACGGGGTAATGCTGCCAGTATTCTTGGCACCATTCATTCATGACTTACACCAAAACTGTATTAATATTTAGTTTAAGTTTTGCATTGTAAATATATATAATAATATTTAAAATTCACATTTCGTTAAAAAGATTATATAAAATATTTTTGAGATATAAAACCTCTTTATCGAGGATATTAGTGATTTATTTTCACTGAAAAATTAACTGAGTATAGCTTAGTTTTTTTTTTTTTGTAATTTTATTTTAATTCCTTTTTTTTTTTGTAGAAAAGTGACAACGATCACCAATGCGACGTGTGTAAGGCGTATTTCTTGACGAAAGAGAATATAAGGATGCATAGAAAATTACATGAAGCTGCTTACAAGTGAGTAAAATTAAATATATACCTAATAATATAGTTTATTACTTAAAAATGATTATTACAATATAATTGAACATTTACAAAATGGACAAGTTAAATCGTTTTTTGAGGAACTGGTGTCTGTGAGAACTGAGAAGCCGTAGCCGGCTCGAGCGTAGAGCTCGAGCACACTCGAGCTTTTTGGATGGGCATAAAATTAGCCAATTTTGGTAACAAAAAAATTGGCAAATTTTTAGAAGTTTTATTTAAAATCTAGAGGTTTAAGGTACAAGAAAGTGTATTGAACCTATCAAGTCAATCAATAATAAATCAAATTGAGAGCTATAAATTTAATGTTCTAAAAGACGTAAAAGTGCACAAAATCTGTGTTTTTAGACCTTAAATTTCCAAAAGTTTCCTGGGGGAGAGGCCCGAACCATCCCTTTTACCTCAGGGCATTCCATACCCCATAGACCCGCCGATCGGGGCATAAAATGTGAATATTGAACATTTGCAGTTTTTGCCTTTGGCCGGCCCTGGTTGCCGGAAGTACAGATCACCAGGACCCACTCACACAGGAGTGAGTGTGTGTGACTATGTGTGAGTGAGTGAGTGAGTATGTGTAAGTGAGTGAGTGGGTATGTGTGAGTCAGTAGGTGTGAGTGAGTATGTGTGAGTGAGTGAGTATGTGTAATTGAGTGAGTATGTTTGAGTGAGTGAGTGTGTGTGAGTGTGACTGAACGTGTGTGTGTTGAATGTGTGTGTGTGTGTGTGTGTGTGTGTGTGTGTGTGTGTGTGTGAGCCTGCTTTGCCCACCTGTGGGCCGATTACAAGCTGTTTTAGTTCATTTCCCTCTGACTCGGCTGAAGAACAGCGCCTCAGCAGTAAGTATTTGCTGCTAAGCAATGCTGAGGCAGAGACCTAATTGGCCTTCTTGAATTTGTTTTTTATGTTTTTAATTTTCTAATCTTGCTGCTGTATATCTGTTTCTCTTTTTTAATTTATTACATTGTTTTTTTCTGTACAAGATGTAATTGTTTTTTATGAGGCCAATAAATAACTTTTCTTTCTTCTTTCTTTCCCGTCATATTTATGAACTAAACTGAATCAGCCTGTTAACATCCCATTGCTTGGCAAAAGCCTCTTCTCCACATAGGAGAAGGGTTGGACCTTAATCCACTATGCTACTCCACTACGGATTGGCGGATAATTTGGCCTAGTTCCTTCACAATGACATACACCCAGACCGGAAACAGTTATTTGTACAAATACAAATATCTCTCCCGAGCGAGAATCGAACCCGCGACCGTCGGCGCGCGGCTTTGAGGCGACTACTCGCACCACTACATCAGAACGGTCGTCGATCGGATCGAATATATACTTTGTAAAATTACGACAAAGTTCTTTCGAACCTACTTGAGTAAATAAAATTATGATTTAATTAACTTTGATTTCAGATGTCGCGAATGCAATTTGGTGACGACGTTAAAGAAAATAATGTTAGAACACGAATGTGCCAAGAAACTTTCAGAAGCAGGATATCCGTGTCCGGATTGTCCGGATAAAACTTTCAGGTAAATGCTTAAATTTATATAATAATAATAATAATAATAATTTATTTGCAAGAATAGTAATAATAATAATTTATTTGAAAGAATATGTTTAACATACACACACGGTCGTCTATTCCTAGTGTAGGCAAATTAATGTCTGTGCTTAAGGTAACAGCCGACTGATATACATATCCATATTTTTTGTAAATGTATATAAAATACATGCATATTATACCTAGATTAGGGGCGAGAATCGAACCCACAACCGTGGAGTAAAACAATATGTTATTATTGTTATTGTATTGCTATTTGAAAGCAATTGATTGCACAATTATTGCGACATATAATATATTCACAAATAAAATTGAAACAAAATGTTTAGCTAGATATATCTTTAAATGGCTTTTCACATGGCAATAAACCTTGTTTTCCAGTACAAAATCGAAGCTGTCATACCATCGCTCCGTGACACACCAGGAGAAACCGCAGTGCGATTGTTGCGGGAAAGTGTTTGCTAACAAAATAACATTAAAATATCATCTTAAGTAAGTTATATTAAACAAATATAAAGCTTATATTAAATTGAACGAAATCGCCTTTTGACGGCCGACTTCAGGGTTAAGGCCTCTTCTCTTTGGAAGCGTTCAATTACGTAACGCTCATGTAACGCTAACGTAACGTTAACGTAACGTTTTTAAACATTTTTGATCCTCCTTCCCCGTATGTAACGCGCCGTAACGTTTTTCTGTAAACGTTATGTAACACCCATCTTTCCTTTTTTATTTTTTCATAATAACCTACGCAAATTACCGGAAAGTCGCTAAAATGTTTGTTATTGTTTCAATCGCGTTTGCGGTAATAATAAATGAAACAAGTTATCGCTAACTCGTAATACATGGAAAACAAAATAACAATGACGTACAATAAAATCGAGTGACTCGCCGTAAAACAAACGAAATGAGTTGTCAACTTGGGAGACTTTAATTTTCTAGTTTTTTATAGTACAGTACAGTATCAGTCTGTAAATAACCCACTGCTGAGCGAAGGTCTCTTCTACATATAAAAGAAGGATTGGGCGTTAATCCACCACGCTGCTCCACTGCGTATTGGCGGATAATTTCCCTACCATGAGTAACGATCATTATCAGGTGTGTATGATAATAACCGGGACCGACGGCTTTTCGGGCTATCCGAGGCACAGTGGGAAAACCCACAAGGACATACACTCAGACCGGAAACATTTATTTGTACAAATAAAAATATCTGACATGAGCGGGAATCGGACCCGCCACCGCCGGTATTAAAGCGACTACTCGCACCACTACATCGGAAAAGTCGTCAACGGATCTCAGGTATACTTAACGGGAATTATTTTTGCAGAATTCTACCACAAAATAAAGAAGTGAAACCAAAAGAGAAATTATTCATTCCATGTAAGGGATGCGGTAAAATATTTCATTCAAAGAAGAGTTATAGGGCTCATGTGTGAGTATTCTTCTGTATAATCTTCTTTGTATTTCAATAGTATTTAATAGTATTTATAGCCTGTAGGCTGCTGGGCTATTGGACAATAGTTTGCATTGAGGAGAAGGGTTATATGATACATAAGTCAATGCTGTCGAAACATACAGAGAAAACTACTTCAAAATTTAAGGGAAAATCTTATCTTTCTATTAAAATTAACTTTAATTTGATAACATGGGAAAGTTTGTTTATTTGATTGTCGAGATCTCGATATCTACAGATTCAAACTGAATAATAAGAGATATACAAAACAGTATTCTGGTCTGAAACAGTCTGTATATACCGCACAGTTGGGCAGTGGCTGGGCTTATCTTCTATAAATGATAAAAGTTAGAGCTAAATCCGTCACATCGTTCGAAGGTTGGCAAATAATTTCCCTACCCCGAGAGTAATGACCGATATAACATTTTTATTCAAACAACCGGGATCGACGGCTTTACGTGTTATCCAAGGCATGGTGGGGAGACGCAGAGGAGCGTAACCAAATAGACGGCAAACAAATTTGGCCAGTTATAAATCGAATGGCATCTAGAACTGTTCGATGAAAAATATATAAAAGTAATAATTTAGATTTGAAACTAGTCTTAAAGAAGATATCCCTAGCCCCTTTTACTTGTATCCGCCGGCTTGCCGACCTTGTTTGAGTGTAAGTGTAGGCGTGACTGAGTGTGTGTATGGGCGTGTATGTGAGTGTGTGTGTGGGCGGGACTGTGAGTGTGCGTGACTATGACTGAGTGTGTGTGTTCGTGATTGTGAGTGTATGTAGGTGTGACTGAGTGTTTGTGTGTGTGTGACTGAGTGTTTGTGTGTGTGTGACTGAGTGTTTGTGTGTGTGTGTGGGCGTGACTGAGAGTGTGTATGTGGGCGTGACTGCGAGTGTGTCACCCCCCGGACCACGAAAGTGTGTAGACGTTTGGAACCCACTGTCAATTTTTTTTTAACTAATTTAAATAAGAAAGTACAGCAGTAAACGTGTAGAAGTGCATATCGACCTCCGAACTTCACACATAAACGTGAGTGTAATCCCATTGTACACACTACTTAGCTTCTTATGGAAAAATAACATCTCACCTGTAAGACACTAAGTTCACTGGATCCAAAGTGACATAATATTTATCACTCACACCACTTATGTGAACTGGGCATTAACGTTATATCATATCTTAACAAATTTCACGATTAAGAGGATTTCTGCAAATACTATTTGAACGCACGGTGTACTTTATTTCTACCTGCGCTTCATTATTATGTCGACCGATCGTACCGCCTCACCTGTTCCGCAACTGTCCACTGACGGTGCGCAGACGCATGCGACTTTGAGCTTTGATCGCACGACAATAGGGATGAAACTTCAACATTGCGATTCCGCACCCGATCTTCCTATGCTTGGTACAAATAATAGCGAGCGTAAAAAACGTAAACATGACTGCGCTGATTTGAGCATTCCAAGCGACATTGCTGAAATGTTTGCCTCTCTTACTCGGCAACAAGATAAAATTTTTCAAGAATTAAAAAGCACAATAAATAATATTAAGGAACAAAACGATGATTTAAAAAAAAGTGTTGATACTTTATCTAATAAATATGATGAGTTCATGTCCCGCATGTCAACTCTTGAATCACAAAGGAAACAAGACAGACTAACCATCAGCAAGCTTGAAGAAAAAATTGAAAACCTAGAAAGGAAAACGCGTGCCACGGGACTAGAAATACGTAATATTCCAAGAAGTAATGGAGAAACCAAAGAAAGCTTGTTTAATACATTAAAAGATCTTGGAAAAATAGTAAGAGTTGATCTGTGTGACGGGGATATTCGGGACGTCTATCGCATAAACTCGAAGGATGGCTCAAACCCAATTATAGCAGAACTTTCTAGTGTCATTGTGAAAGAAAAAATTATAAATAAAGTAAAATCGTTTAACAAATCAAAGACTACAACTGAAAAATTAAATACGTCATATTTAAATTACCCTGGTCCAAAAAAACCTATTTTTATTTCCGAGACTTTGACACAAAATACTAAGAAACTTTTTTATTTGGCAAGAAACTTTCAGAAAAATTACAACTACGCTTTCTGCTGGACCTCACGAGGAATAATATACATACGTAAAAATGAAAAATCACCACAGATAAAAATTACCACGGAAGCGGATTTAGAAAAACTTAGAATCAGCGCATGACTAGACTTAAGTAATATACAACATCCTATTTTTTATATATTTTTAAACCTATTAAAGATATTTTTTACACTTATACACTTAAATATAATATTATTACACAAAACCAAATACACAATTACATCGTACATTTTTAAATTTACACAAACAAATAAAAACATTAAATACATTACAATAAGTAATTCAAGGTCATATAGGACAAAACTTATAAACTATTTTAATTCTACTTTACTTGTCATATTATACATTAAAATCTTTACACATATACACTTTTATATTTTACTATTCAAATTAAAATATAAAACTTTATTAAATACTTTTAAATTTACACAAACAATTAAATATAACAATAACAATCAATTACACAATTTATACTCATTTTGGTTAAAGCATATAATTTTTACTATCGTATTCAAACGACGAAACTTAATAATGAATATGTATATATACAGATTTAAAATTCGATAGAATAAATGAAATCTCAGATGATCTAGACAATGTGTCTATATCACAAAAATTAACCTGTGATGTCGAAGAATGCTTTAACCATATAAATTTATCTAATAACAGCAATTTTAATATAATTACTCAAAATATTCGAAGTATAAATTGTAATATTAATGCTTTTGAAATATTGCTTACCAGGCTAAAAATTAATTTTGATTTGATCGTTCTAACTGAGTGTTGGCTTTCTAACATAATAGCTCCCCCGTATATTGATGGCTATAGATCGGAAATGTCTAAAAGTTCTATAAACCAAAACGATGGCCTTGTCTTATATATTAAAGAGCAACATGAGTACAGAATAGAGGAACCAACCTTTCAAGAAGGTAACTGCTTGATCATAAAGATGAAAGATATGGTCATAATAGCAATTTATCGACCACCGTCATATAAAAATATTGATAAATTCCTATCCTCATTGAATTTAGTACTAAATAATGTCACAAATTATAACAATATTGTGGTTATTGGAGACATGAATATAGATATTGGTACAGACAAAACTAACATTAATTCAGATAAATATATGAACCTAACCGCTTTCCATGGTTTATTGCCTGCCCACAATTTCGTTACACGGGATGCCAGTGGCACTTGTATTGATCATGTTTTTATAAAAACCAGGTACCCCTCTATGACAATTGTACCACAAACTCAAATAACTGACCACAAGCCCGTTTTGATTAATTTTTACCTAGAACAGCCTAAGTCTCAATATACAACTACAATGATTAAAAAGATTGACACAGAAAAACTATACTCAGACATATTTGGCTGCGATTTTGGCCCAGTGTTAAGTAATTCGAACCCAAATAAATCCCTTGATTATTTCTTGACTAGAATAAGAACTGCTATTCAAAATAACACTAAGGTATTAACGTTGTCTAGACGTAAAAAAATTATTAAACCCTGGATTACACCTGGACTTTTAAGATGTATAAGACATAGAGATAAATTGCACGAGAAGGCCAGGTGCTTTCCACAAAATGAAATTAATTGCTTGATTTATAAAAGATATAGAAATTTCTGTAATAGACTTTTAAAACAAATAAAAATAAACTATGATAAAGAACAAATAAATATGGCCAAAAATGACAACAAAAAGTTATGGAAAGTCCTAAAAGATATGACTAATGTAACAAAGAAATCGGGGTACACTAAGGAATTGCTAAATCTTAAAGACACACCACAATCATCAGTTGATAGCATTAACAGTTTTTTTATAAATGTAGGTAAGGAATTGGCAGAGAGTTTCGATGGGTCAGATAATCTTAAGTTCAATAAACCTTTGAGCAATAATTTGAATTCTTTCGTTCTATTGAACACTAATGTTAATGAGGTAAACAGGATAATTTTAAGCCTAAAAAACGAATGCACTGTGGGTTGGGATGGTATCAGTAATAAATTGATTAAGCGCTGTAAAGATCACTTAATTATTCCATTAACGCATATTTTTAATTGCTGCCTTCAAAACGGTACATTCCCAATGGCACTTAAAAAGTCTGAGGTTAGACCAATATTTAAAAATGGTGACAAAAATATTATCAGCAATTACAGGCCGATCTCAATCCTGCCAGCTTTGTCTAAGATTTTGGAAAAAATAATAAATATAAGATTAGTACAGTATTTAGAAAAGAATAATTTATTATCTTGTAAACAATTTGGCTTTAGACACGGTAAAAGTACAGAAGATGCAGTGCACTCCTTAACCAATTTTATAGCTACCAATCTTGATCAAGGTAAAAAATGTATATCTATCTTTCTGGACTTGGCTAAGGCCTTTGACACCGTGTCTATTCCTCTTTTGCTCAGGAAACTGGAGAGTATCGGTGTCAGAGGCCTGCAGCTAAAACTTTTTGAGGACTATCTCTCTCATAGATACCAATGTGTTAAGATAGATTCCCACACTAGCAGTTATCAATTGGTTACACATGGAGTCCCCCAAGGTAGCATCCTAGGTCCGACTCTTTTTCTTATATATATTGATTCCCTAACTCGACTTCAATTGGGCAGGGGTCAGATTGTTTCATATGCTGATGATACGGCTATAGTAATAGCCGCTGATTCGTGGAATGACGCCTTTAAAGAAGCTCAACTAAGTTGTAATTCTATTACAAAATGGTTGTATGAAAATAAACTTTCCTTGAACATTGGCAAAACTAAGTATATAGTTTTTTCAATGCGTCCGTTAATTAAATTACCTGAAAGCTGCCGAATCATTGCACATTCTTATTTCTGTCAGTCTGACTTCACCTGTACATGCAAAATATTAGAGGAAGTTAAGCATATAAAATATCTCGGTATCATTCTAGATAGTAATTTAAATTTTAAAGAACATATTAATGACCTCCAAAAAAGACTAAATAAAATGATATATATTTTCAAAAATCTTAGACGTGTTGTTGAATACAGAATATTGAAACGTGTGTATTTTGCCCTTTGTCAATCATTAATGACATATTGCATTTCTATATGGGGAGGAACCTCAAAATCTATTGTTAAAAAGATTGAAATAGTTCAACGCGCAATTCTTAAGGTATCCACCTATCGCTCTTTTATGTATCCAACATCATTGCTTTACCAAAATTGCGAAGTTCTTTCAATAAGAAAATTGTTCTTATTGAGTATCTTATTGAAGCAACACAGTGAACTCGCTTACGACGCATCACATTTAAAACGACGTAGAATAATTGCTGTAGCTAAAGTCCCATTTCCAACGAATACTTCATTTATTAGAAAATTTTATTATTATTTGGGTCCATACATATACAATAAAATTAATGCATTAATAACAATTTACCCACTTAACAAAAAAAAGTGTAAAAATAAGATTATTTCATATTTACAAAAATTATCATATGAAGATACGGAAAACTTGCTTACTATAATGAAATAAGTATAAAATAAATAAAACTAATTAAAAGTCTACTCTGTGTCTAAAACAGTATCAACAAGTATATTATAAAGACCTAAATATATAAAAAATAAACAAATAATTAAATTTTCAATTACTAAAAGTTTTTTAGTTTTTTCTACCCACCACTACTCCACACCCTCTCATAACATTCAATCATTATTCACGCACAACACACACATTCACCTATATTGTATTTATTAGTTTATTACAAGAGAGGAACACTTTTGATATATACTCATATGTAAGTATATTACACACCACATATTAACACACACACACACACACACACACACACACACTCACACTCACACACACATAAATATATATATGTACACATTTATTTTGTCCTAATTTTATTTCTTTTTCTGAAAACCGCTACTGTTGATCAGTTAACTGATTTTATTATAATATAATATTACTGTTGTTCCACAAAAATCAATAACCTCTTGGGGAGTTGGCGCTGAAGCTGAGACACAGGTTTATCCTAGTTCAGTGACAGAGGTTAATTCAACAAGATTGTTAAACGTAAGAAACAAAGGGATTACAAGTCTCTTAAATATGTAATATTAGTATTAAGATTTACTTTTGTTTTTCTGTTTAACTGTAAACTTGGAATAAATAAATGTTTAAAAAAAAAATGTTTTGTGTGTGGGCGTGAATGAGTGTGTTAGTATGACTGAGTGTGTGTGATTGTGAGTGTGTGTGGGCGTGACTGAGAGTGTGTGTGGGCGTGACTGAGAGTGTGTGTGTGTGGGCGTGACTGAGAGTGTGTGTGGGCGTGACTGCGAGTGTGTGTGGGCGTGACTGTGAGTGTGTATGTGTGTGAGCGTGACTGTGTCTATGTGGGCGTGACTATGTGTAGGTGTGCGTAATGTGAATCTAAGTGTGGGCGTGATCGACGGGCTGACGTACCCGTGCCCGACGTGCGGCAAGCTGTTCCGGTGTGAGTGTGAGTGTGTATCGTGCGCAGAGTGATCCACGACGGGCTGACGTACCCGTGCCCGACGTGCGGCAAGCTGTTCCGGTGTGAGTGTGTGTGTGAGTGTGTGTCGTGCGCAGAGCGATCCACGACGGGCTGACGTACCCGTGCCCGACGTGCGGCAAGCTGTTCCGGTGTGAGTGTGAGTGTGAGTGTGTATCGTGCGCAGAGTGATCCACGACGGGCTGACGTACCCGTGCCCGACGTGCGGCAAGCTGTTCCGGTGTGAGTGTGAGTGTGAGTGTGTATCGTGCGCAGAGTGATCCACGACGGGCTGACGTACCCGTGCCCGACGTGCGGCAAGCTGTTCCGGTGTGAGTGTGTGTGTGAGTGTGTGTCGTGCGCAGAGCGATCCACGACGGGCTGACGTACCCGTGCCCGACGTGCGGCAAGCTGTTCCGGTGTGAGTGTGAGTGTGAGTGTGTGTCGTGCGCAGAGTGATCCACGACGGGCTGACGTACCCGTGCCCGACGTGCGGCAAGCTGTTCCGGTGTGAGTGTGTGTGTGAGTGTGAGTGTGTGTCGTGCGCAGAGTGATCCACGACGGGCTGACGTACCCGTGCCCGACGTGCGGCAAGCTGTTCCGGTGTGAGTGTGTGTGTGAGTGTGTGTCGTGCGCAGAGTGATCCACGACGGGCTGACGTACCCGTGCCCGACGTGCGGCAAGCTGTTCCGGTGTGAGTGTGTGTGTGAGTGTGTGTCGTGCGCAGAGTGATCCACGACGGGCTGACGTACCCGTGCCCGACGTGCGGCAAGCTGTTCCGGTGTGAGTGTGTGTGTGAGTGTGTGTCGTGCGCAGAGTGATCCACGACGGGCTGACGTACCCGTGCCCGACGTGCGGCAAGCTGTTCCGGTGTGAGTGTGTGTGTGAGTGTGAGTGTGTGTCGTGCGCAGAGTGATCCACGACGGGCTGACGTACCCGTGCCCGACGTGCGGCAAGCTGTTCCGGTGTGAGTGTGTGTGTGAGTGTGTGTCGTGCGCAGAGTGATCCACGACGGGCTGACGTACCCGTGCCCGACGTGCGGCAAGCTGTTCCGGTGTGAGTGTGTGTGTGAGTGTGAGTGTGTGTCGTGCGCAGAGTGATCCACGACGGGCTGACGTACCCGTGCCCGACGTGCGGCAAGCTGTTCCGGTGTGAGTGTGTGTGTGAGTGTGTGTCGTGCGCAGAGTGATCCACGACGGGCTGACGTACCCGTGCCCGACGTGCGGCAAGCTGTTCCGGTGTGAGTGTGTGTGTGAGTGTGAGTGTGTGTCGTGCGCAGAGTGATCCACGACGGGCTGACGTACCCGTGCCCGACGTGCGGCAAGCTGTTCCGGTGTGAGTGTGTGTGTGAGTGTGTGTCGTGCGCAGAGTGATCCACGACGGGCTGACGTACCCGTGCCCGACGTGCGGCAAGCTGTTCCGGTGTGAGTGTGAGTGTGTGTCGTGCGCAGAGTGATCCACGACGGGCTGACGTACCCGTGCCCGACGTGCGGCAAGCTGTTCCAGTGGAAGCGCAACCTGGCGCGCCACGCCCGCAACCACCGCGAGCGCGAGGCGGGCGCGCTGCACCGCTGTCGCGACTGCGGCAAGACCTTCGCCAGCCGCGACTGCTACAACAACCACATGCGGCTCAGCAAGCGACACGCGCACGAGAGCAGCTACACGTGAGTCTCTCTCGCGGCTGGCTAGCCTAGCTGGACACGCTAAAATACCACTTACCATTTACTCGAATACTCGTATCATGACTTGGATAATCGTTAATAGGAACTGTACTTACTGTATCAGCCTGTAAACAACCCACTACTGAGCGAAGGCATCTTACCCATTTGGAAGAAGGGTTAGAGCTTAATCCACCACGCTGTTCCACTACTGGTTGGCGGACAATATCCCTACCATGAGTAACGATCGTTACTAGGTGTCTGTGATAACAACATGGGACCGACGGCTTTACGTGCTTTGCGAGAAACCCACAAGGGCATACACCGAGGCCGGAAACAAATATTTGCACAAATACAAATATCTGCCCCGAGTGGGAATCGAACCCGCGACCGCCGGCATTGAGACTACTACTCGCACCACGACTTCAGAACGGTTGTCAAAGTAAAGAGGTAGCTGAGTTGTATTTATTACTGGACTGGCTAAAATAGTTTTAGTGATGGCTAGCATAGCTGTAAACAAAAAAACGACGTCTCGTATATAAATTGATATAAAAATTCAAGTAAATGTTAGGAGGTAGTTAAGAATAGGGAGAAAGAGGTAGTAAAAGGAAGTTAAGGTAAGGGTATGTAAGGCGCCACGCGTGTGGGGCGCCAGAGGATGCGGCGCTCCACACGCTTGAGGTGTGTGCCGCCTGGGAACCGCAGCGTCGCGCGCTTACAGCGGTCCTCGGGCGGGATCTCTCACTGCCGAGCGTCGTAAGAGCCATGCTCGACAGTGAGAGATCGTGGCAGGCGGCGGTCTCCTTCTGCGAAGAGGTAATGACGCAGAAGGAGACTGCGGAGCGGGCTAGGGAGGATGACGCCTCTGCTGATCCGCTCCGACGCGACGCACGGGGGTAAGGAGGAGACGGTTTGCCCACCTCCTCCCCCCCTCTCGTAATAATGGGGTCGCTGGCCGATAGTCGGGGGACTTCGGCCAACTTAAAAGCGCAAGGCCCACTTCACCTTATACCGGGGCCCCGGATGTTCATCCGGACCTACCGCCGGGGCGAGGTGGTGAATGCTAGCGCGACCCCATCTCGCCCCACCCAAGCGGATGACTGCTCACACGTGGTGTTTTTAGCCCGCGGGAGTCGGGCATAACTGGGACATTACTGTCTCGCAGAAAGAGACCATCGTCTTCCAGGACTCGTCGTCGCCGAGCATCGCGATGATGACGCTCGGGAGCGACAAGTCCCCCCCGATGACCGACGTCAGACCTTGACGCAGCACCGCCCATCTCGGGCACACCTCGAGGGTGTGCTGGGCAGAGTCCACCGCTACGCCACAATCGTGACACTCAGTCGTCGGCTCCCTTTGGGCCGTCCGACACAGGTAGTCACCAAAGCAACCGTGCCCGGTGAGAACCTGTGTTAGACGGAAGGTGAGGGGCTTGCGTTTTCAACGCATTCACCGCTCAAGGACCGGGCGAATGGCAGCCGTTACGCGTGTGCCATACGGCTGCCCCGCTAGTTCCTCCCCCACCTCCGCATTAGCGCTTCCTGCCCTATCCGACGCACACGTAGGATCCCGTCCAACGTAGGGTTCTCACCACGAACCCTCCTACCCGAGACGTATGTGTAGGTCTCGGCAAGAACCTCCGCCACGAGCTCCTACGGGGGGTCGCCGGCTAGAGCAGTAGCTGCAGCCCACGATACCGTACGGTACCCCCGAATCACCCTCACCGCGATTATTCGCTGCGCAGCGCGCAGCGCCGCTTTATTTTTCGCGGTGAGGCGATCCGCCCAAACCGGGGCACCGTACGTCGCCATACTCCGGCAGACTCCGGAGTACAGCTGCCTGCAGGCGGCGCTGGGTCCTCCGAGGTTCGGGAGGAGTCTGCCCAGCGCACTCGCCGCCTTCACGACCTTCGGTCCCACCATCGCGAAATGTGGGCCGAAGGTCCACCCTCCGTCCAGGATGAGCCCGAGATATTTCATTTGGGGGCTCATTCTGACTCTCCCCTCTCCGATCTGAAGGGTAGCCCCCGGTGGAGGTCCCTTGCGGCCGGTCCCGCGGAAGAGCAGGGCTTCGGTCTTGTCGATCCTGACACGAAGCCCTAAACTCTCTATGCGGCTGATCACGAGGTCGAGTCCAACCTCGGCCAGCCGCGCCGCCTCATTGTAGTTTCGTCCCTGGGAAAAAACGGGGGTGTCATCGGCGTAGCAGATGACACCCATCCCGGGGAGGAGGCGGCCTCGCAGGTCCCAGTCGTACCCGATGTCCCACAGGATCGGACCCAGAACGGATCCCTGCGGGACACCGCAGCCGACTCGCCGCCACTCCACGGACCCCGACCGGTTCTCGAGGCCTACCCTTCGATCGGAGAGGCCTCTAACAGCCTTTTAAGAGACGGGGGCACTCCGAAGTATTTTAGTGCCTCCCGTATCACTGCGTGCGGGAGACTGTTGAAGGCGTTTGCGATATCCAACGACACCGCGACCACCACTTCCCTTCCGTGTTCCGCCTCACCCGTCACCGCCCGCAGGCGTTTGAGCGCGTCGACGGTCGACCGAAGTGCTCGGAACCCGAACTGGGATTCTGAAAGTCCGGGTCCCGAGCCCTCCTCCAGGTGCTGAACGAGCCGGAAGGCCACTATCTTCTCCAAGGCCTTCCCGGCTTCATTCAGCAGCACCACCGGTCGCACCGCCGAAGCCGAGTCCGGGGTCCGCCCTGCCTTAGGTAGTAGGCAGAGCCGACCTTCCTTCCAGGCCTCCGGGAACTGGCTAGACCGCAGGTTGCGGTCAAACAGCTCCCGGAGGCTGTCGCCGAGGTGCCCGAGAGCGATTGCAAGAACTCTCCCGTGCACCCCGTCTGGACCCGGAGCCCTCTTCTTACTCTGGAGGCGGGTAATAACCGCCTCCATTTCAGCCTCCGTGACGGGTGACGGAACACCCTCCTCCGTGTCCGACGTCTGCCGAGCCATTCTGGGGGGAACTTGTCGATATGGTCAACTAAGGCGCGCTACTTCATGAATTTGTCAAAATTATTTGATCATATCGCTTATAAAACAAATTAATGAGTGTAGGGTGACCTTGCGAAAAACTCTTCGGTCTATTGCTATGGCTATCCAAATATGACATTATGGGTACTGCGGATGAGGAATATAATAACATTCAATATAATATATAAAAAAAATAAAAAAAACTAACCTAACTTAACATAAAAACTAACGTAACTTAACTTTATTTTATTATTTATTATTTGTCATGAAGTTATGTTGTTATGTCATTCGTCTTAATTTATCAAGTTGCTTAAAGTGTATATGTTATATGTATGTATTTATGTATATATTTATGTATTTGTGTACATATATATATGAGTATACTTATGTATATATGTGTCATTAAAATTGCTATATTTAGCATCTATTGTTTATAAGTATAGTTATTTATTTATATCTGATTTTTTATTATTATTCCTTTTTTATATACAAAATTTTGCGCTCTTCCCCTTGTTTATATGCAAGTCCTCTGCCCAAAGGTTGCCTGGAAGAGATCGCTGTATTAGCGATAAGGCCGCCTGTTGCAACTGATGCAAGTTGATTGTTTTAAATTCTGTTATAAATGTATGAACAATTAATGTATTGTTCTTTTGTGTATTGGTGTGCAAAAAGAGTAAATAAATAAATAACATATTCTGGATTCTTATTATATATTATAGGACACCCTATTTTAGTGATATGGCCAATGTATGGATGACAAACTCGTGAAACATTTATGATTTAATGATATGGTCAAATTTAATTGCCCACATCATTAAATACGACCACTTTATGAAATTCATTAAGTTACCTACTTTAGGAACAGACGACCATGTGTGTGTGTGTGTGTGTTAAACATATAATAATTATTATTACAGACATACCTGTCACTTCTGCGGTAAGAAATTCGCGTCGAGATGGTCTATGATGGACCACATCGACTGGGATCACCTGAGGAGGATAAAATACCAGTGCAGCGTCTGTTTCAAGGTAAAAAAAAAATACAGTTCTATATCTGTACATATAAAATGCTTTGTCCTGAATCACTGACTGACGGATCAACGCACAGCCTAAACCGCTGATCGTAGAGACCTGAAACTTGGAGGGTGCGTTCTTTGTATGACGTAGGCATCCACTAAGAACGGATTTTCCGAAATTATACCCCTAAGGGGTAAAAATAGGGCAAAGTATGTATAGGACAACGTGATTCCTTGGTCCAATCTACTTCAAAGGACAATGCTCAAATTCTGCCCCACCCGTTACAGAAACTTGACATATTAAAGTTTCCTTTATTAATTGAAACATGATTTTTAATAATAGTCTAAAAGTGCTCAAAGCCGCGGTTTATAATTAAATAAAAAAAAGATCTTTCATTTGTCGTTCCGATTGCGTCAATAAGATCAGAGTTGCCGGACAGGTGAGTTGGAATGTACCTTGTTGTAGGGACTTTTATTTTTGTTTTTTATCTACTACAAGATAGCTTTTTATGTAGCGATTAATTGAATGCATCCTAATTTTACATTTTTGGATAGATGATATAAAAAATATAAATATATAAAAATGGCACAGTATGTATCGAACTTTATATTATAAGAGATCGAAAAAAAAACTTCCTTTGCGAGGGTATGTTTCTTGGGTAAAGTGTTTCAGTATGACCGTAGATCATGTGGTTAAAATATCATCGATTGTCCCAGATTCACCCAGTATAATAGAGTAGATTTAATATGGCTGTTTTACTAATAATATACATTCTCATTAATGAATTTAAAACGATATTTTAAACAGATACATAAAAAACATGAAAATATTTACTTAAAACTATTTTGTTTTTAATTTTTTGTTTTAAACGGCATATTTCGTTCTTTAAAAAAAACTGTTTTTTTTTCCAACCCTGGTCGATTGCATTACTCAAGTTTCAATAATATCAATACTATCGACATGATTGATTCTATCGGTAATATTGTGATACGATACGATACTGACTAAGATGGAGCACCGAAGATTCCCACCAAAGCTGAACAGAAAAAAAAATTACCTTGCCGTTGATCTAACCCAGGACCTCCTCTTTAATATATAACAGCGCTCGCCACTTCACTAGAGTGGTCATCTTTTTCGAGTTTATAGAACATAGCCTTTCATTATTACATTTAATTATATTACATTGCACCTAATTGATTCAATGAGTGATAACAGTAATAACTGTTAATTAATTTATATTAACATAAAACAAATTCAAAACATACATAAAATAAATACTCAAAATTACTTTTGTATTTTTAATATTTTTTTCTTAAGTTTATTTTTGTAAAGATTTAGGTGGAAAAAATCGACAGCAATATGACAACACTGTTTTCGGCTAAACACACTACATTTCAATCATCTCTCAAGGTCATGACAATCAAATTCATTTCTTTTTCTAATTTAATTATAAACCGCCACTTTGATCACCTCTAGACTATTATTATAAATCTAGTTTTAATTAATAAAGGATACTTTAAATTATTAATTTTCTATACAAGTCATGGAAGATTTGAATATTGTCCATCGCAATATGTATGACATACAGAGCATAGTAATAACTAATAAAATATTTTTTTTAATTTAATTAGGTATAAACCGCGGCTTTGATCACTTTTAGATTATTATTAAAAATCTAGTTTCAATTAATAAAGGATACTTAAATATATGAATTGTCTAACCATGTTAAAGCACGTAGCGGGGCACGGCTTCATATAAAAATGGTCATTGTCCTTTTCCATAAATATTCTTTAACAGAATTGATTGAAGACGTGTTTCGTATTTTATCGAAATTTATTCCCTAACAGGGTTAAAAGGGGGTAGAAAGTTATTTGCTTCCAAGTTGATATAAATACTCCTTAGTGCTTTTGATTTAAATTATATTTTATTTTGACACATGTTTGACAACTTAATCCGTCAATTATATTTTTTTTCCAGTATCGACGTAGGTGTAGGTGATATTTTTTTCGTCGTTTTTGCGTCCCACTACGACGATCAGGATTCAGGGTTCCTTTAGGTTTTAGCGGGTACTCTGGCACGTTCTACGTGCCTGCGAGTCCCACATACCCGACGCCTCCCCGCGGCGGAATGCGCTAATGCATTTCACAGCGTTGGGAGTCTTTATGAGAGCAATAGGAGCTAAAACTTTTTTTTTAATTTTTGTACGTCTGAGTGTTCGGGTATAACGCAAAATCTGCTTCACGAAATGGAAAGCGGCTTTCACATCTGTGATCCTGGAGGTCTAACTTTAGATCTAAGCCAGATATTTATAGGTTTATCGATAGGTTTAGGTTTATTTAAATGTAATATAAATGTTTTTATCCACTCGTGTCCGGGCAATGACCTTTTAGTTTACCTACTGCACAAAACAGCCCAAGGCCAACGTTTGTTACGTGATTTCCCGCCGGTGATAATGTAATATACGTTAATCAACCTGTAGTTAACAGGTGCACTTCACGTACTAATGCCCGTGTCGAAAAAAGTTGACATGAGCAATATAGCCATAGTGACCATTACAAACTAACCGCAATAACCGCAAGCGCCCGTGCGCTTATTGCGTTTAGTTTGTAAACTCTTGTCAACTAGTAGTTGACACGGACAGTGGAGTGGTTATTTGTGATTGTTTATTGAAAGTTTATTTTATATATTTTTAATTTTTCATTATCTATATATTAATACGTGAAGCAAAAACTTTGCACTCCTTTTTACGGAAATTACGCGGATGGAGAAGTATGAGATTTGGCACAGTTAAAGTTTATATGGAGAAGAAGTGCAGAATGCTAATATTTTTTATAAAAAAATACATAAAATTAATTTAAAAAAAAACCACTACATACATATGTACAATGTACATATAAACACAAATTTTGTTTATTTTCAAAAACTTTTGTCAACACGGTTTTAATTTTATTAATAAGACATTGAATTATTTTGAATTGATTTTATTGGATTATTTAAATTGATTTGTATTGTAATTGTTAAAATGGAATGTTATTATTGTTATTACCCGACTGCGACAGAAGGAGGGTTATGTTTTTCGAGTGTATGTATGTATGTATGTATGTATGTATGTATGTATGTATGTATGTATGTATGTATGTATGTATGTATGTATGTATGTATGTATGTATGTGTGTATGTATGTATGTATGTATGTATGTATGTATGTATGTATGTATGTGTGTATGTATGTATGTATGTATGTATGTATGTATGTATGTATGTATGTCCATTTCTTTGGCACGCCCTACAGCCCAAACGGCTGGACGGTTTGTGACATATGAGGTGTCGTTGGATTTGTCTAAATTGTAGTAGTGACATAGGCTATATAAATTTTCAAAATGGCGCCCACAAATGGCGGAATGAGGGGGGGGAGTTGAATTTTTTTTCTTACTGTAGCAATATCAAATGAAAGCTAGTTAATTGTTTTATTCTTTTTAGTTTATAATAAGAGTATTTTACGCAGTCGGGTTTTTTGATTTTTTTAATTAAGCATACTTGTTTTATTACTTTTTCCAGGCTTTCAAAACATCTAAAATAATGGTCGCACACATGAACAATATACACGAAGGGAAGAACAAGAAGGAGCCGGACGGAAAACATCTGTGCGACATCTGCGGGAAATATTACAAGGTTGAATTACAAGATATATTTTATGTATATATATACTTATATATAAGTGTGTATGTAGTATACATAGCAGTCATACTAATATCTAAATCATACTACACTATAATAATAAATCAGCCGATTGATTTACATCTACTGTACTGTATCAGCCTGTAAACCACCCACTGCTAAGCGAAGGCCTCTTCTCCATGTAGGAGAAGGGTTGGAGCTTAATCCACCACGCTGCTCTACTGCGGGTTGGCGGATAATTTCTCTACCATGAATAACGATCGTTATCAGGTGTCTATGATAACAACCAAGACCGACGGCTTTACGTGCTCTCCGAGGCACGGTTTGGAGACCCACAAGAACATACACTCAGACCGGTAACAAATATTTGTATAAATACAAATATCTGTCCCGAGCGGGAATCGAATCCGCGACCGCCCCGGCGCGCGTCGTTGAGGCAACTACTCACACAACTACACCTGAATGTTTGTATACATATATATTACTCACTATAGACTCGTGAAATCGAACTCATAACACTGCCAAGCTGTGCCAACGTGCCAGTCATATTTATATTATTGACAAATATACATATATCCATTATGAATGATTTAGTTCATGGATAGACCACCAGATTAAGAGAGGCAGCACGGTTGCTCGATGTGTATATGATATGATTGCTATTGTATTGCTATTTGACAGCAATTGATTGCACAGTTATCGCTACATACAATATATACAAGAATATAAATTTAAACCTTTATTTATTTTTTATGTGCTAATCTTCTATTCGTTTGTTAAGGAAGGGTTATGTTAAGCCACATTAAGGGCCTATTTCACCGGTTGTTGATACAGTTTATTTCGCACATAAGTTACTGATAAGCTTTATCATTAGGAGGTAAAATAGGGCCTTAAGACCTTCTTCACCTCAACTAGTAAACTAGAACTTATCGATTTACATATTGCGAATAGAATATCTAAAAAATAAAGTAATTTTAATGGTAAAAAAGAAAAATCCCTGCCTTTATTATATATATTATAAATGTGAAATGTAAATTTGTTTGTTACGCTTTCACGCGAAAACTACTTAACCAATCATAATGAAACTTTGTACACATATTCTTGGAGGTATTAGAAATAACATAGAATACTTTTTTTATCGCGATAACCGACATCCACGCGGGCGAAGCCGCGGGCAAAAGCTACTTAGGCCATAAAATATCGTTCAATTTCCAGACTGTAAAACGGCTAAAGGGTCACGTGTGGGCGATGCACACGAACAGATCCGTTTCCAAGAGCTTCAAATGTTCGCTCTGTCCCGCGACCTTCTCCTGGCAGACCAGTATATATAAACACATGAAAATGATGCACTATAGTAAGAGAGCTAAGGTACGTACTATCCGTGCGCAGAAACATTACCGATGGCCTTGTGACGTCACGCGTCGATAGTCAGTAGGGTTGAAAAAAAAAGGTCAAATAAATGTAGATTTTTATGGTATATATTTTACATCAAACTAATAAAAAATAGTCTCGGTCGAATTATAAATTTAATATAAAGTGTAATTATAAATAGTAAATAAAAAACGCTGTTGTTATTACGCACATTATATATTTTTATGTATTTATATTTAGTGAATGAATGAAACGAAGCCGTAAAATAATAGTTTAATGGTTCCAAACAACGAAAACAAATAATTAACAAAAAGAAAACAAGTAAAACCTAACAACACAACAATGAGTAAATTCTGAGCGAAAGCAAAAAATTACACGTACGTATCGTCTGCGTTGCTAGCGGTACATATCAGACGAGCGAGGGACGCGGTCATCTCCAGTGGGAGGGGTGGTCATCGGCAGACCTTCTGCGTACGAGTTATATAGAAGTTATCATCTAATGTTCGAGCAAAATCTCACGACATATTACCAAGGGGGAGGGGGGGGGGTGTCGAAAAAATCGCCAAAATTATCTCACATAATTAATGGATGCCTTCTTATTATTAAAAAAGGCCTATGCTCAGCATTATTGAGACATTAACAGATTCTTAGGGTGCCTGTCCATTGATGCGGAGCGAGGCGGCGGAGCGGAGAAACGGTGAAATATCAACTAATGGGATTGAAAGATATCTCCCCTCTGCTCCAGTGGACAAGGGCTTTGCAATCCTATTGGTTAATATTTCTCCTTTTTTCCGCTCCGCCGCCTCGCTCCGCATCAATGGACCTGTCCATGACCCTTATGACCTACAATTCAGTTCTAACAATTATTTGAAATTGACTATCTGTACTGTACTATATCAGCCTGTAAACAACCCACTGCTGAACGAAGGCCTCTTCTCCATAAAAGAATTGAAGCTTAATCCAACACGCTGCTCCACTGCGGGTTGGCGGATAATTCCTTATCATGAGTAACAGTCGCTATCTGAAGTGTATGATAAAAACCGGGACCGATGGCTTTACTTGCTCTCCGAGACACGGTGGGAAAACCCACAAGGACATACAGCCAAACCAGAAACAGATATTTGTATAAATACAAATATCTGTCCCGAGTGGAATACGAACCCGCGACCACCAGCGTTGAGGCGACTACTCGCAACACTACATCAGAACGGTCGTCAATCAAATGAAATTTTATTTACATTTATATGTATATGTTTCCAGCAACCAAGAGGACCAGTGAAGAAACCAGACGCCTACCCGGGAATCGAAGTCGCGAACCGAATGCCTTACTACCACCCGCCAATCGCGACTAACTTGCAGACTGCACCGCTCATTAATTTACCTCAAAACGTATAAATACATAATTTTCTCATATTTATGTTTTTTTTTATTATTATTATCAATACCTAAAAATATGCCATAGTAATATTTGACGACCCCGTTGGCGTAATGGTCACCGTGCCGGACTGCCAACCGGAGGGTCCCAGGTTCGATTCCCGGCACGGCCAATATCTTTGTGATGAGTAAATTTGTTGGCTGTCGGTCTGAGTGTTCAATATGTATCGATATAAATTATTTATGTATGTATATGTAGTATATCAGTTGTGTTAGCACCCATAACACAAACTATAAATAGTTTAGCATGGGGCTAACCAGCCGTGTGTGAAATGTGTCCTAATATTTATTTATTTATAATTGTAACGCCGGATCACTTCGCTCTCGCCAAAAGGAATGCTCAGCTACTCGACTATCCTCTCCTCACCACAGCTCACCTCTCCTCTCCACACCTCAACCATTCTCTCCTCACCTCACCGCCTCTCCCTCTCACTGCTCTCCGCCTAACGTCACACAATGTTGCCCGTTACATAATATATGATATTTTATGCATAAGTGCTAATTTATCTGCATGTGTATATCAATAAACTATAACATTCATTTATCTATATATCTATTTATATGTATCGTTTTATTATTATAGGTATACTATTTCCTCTGCTCTAAGGTCGCCTGGAAAAGATATTTTTTTTTTATCAATAAATTTGAGTGCGTTTGACTTCTATCTTGTCTGATGGTAAACAACGATGAAGTCTAAGGTGGAGCACGCAAACTCAAATAATACCTGTTCACTCTTGACTTAAAAATCCCTAAATTATAAGTATCGGGAAACAGTGACGCAGGAAGAGAATTCCATTCCTTTGCAGTTCTAATAATGAAGGAGGATGCGAACCGCGAGGTATGAACCGAAAGATCGAGCTTTAGGCTTCTGCCTCGCATCTCGCGGGCAGCGGGGCGGGGGCGGGGGCGGGGCGGGGCGTGGCGGGGCGGGCTCGCAGACCCGTTCTCGACACCAGCGGGCAGGTCGCGCGGCATATAGCCACTCGGCTATAGCGGCGTAGTGTTCTGTTCGCGGTTATGTCGTCGAGATATTTGTTTTGAAGAAATAATTAGCTCTACCACGTCCGACATTTCCAGTCACCATAATAAAAGCGCGATAGACGCGCGAGCGGTCACCGCTTGACTCAAGTGCTGCTGCGCTCGTCGCCCGCTCCCGCGCCGCTCGTTCCGAGCGCCGGTCCATTTGATTTTACTATATATATATATGTATATATATATATATAGTAATATTGCTTATTCTTTATTAAAATCTTACATGATTTTGTTTGACAATAAGGAACTTCCATACAAACTTTCGTCCCCTATTTTAACCCTTTCTACCCTTATTTTCGCGATAAAAAGTATCCTATGTTCTTTCCCAAGTTCAGTTCTATCTTCATACCAAATTTCATCAAAATCGGTTCAGTGGTTTAGAAGTGAAATCGTAACAGACTGACAGAGTTACTTTCGCATTTATATATTATTAGGGATATTAAATTCGACTTATTATGAAACAATGTACTTTATAAGGAATAAAAAAAAACAATTTCAAAATAACATTATTTATCTTAAAAACACAAACACAAACTTAAAAAACACATTACAATTGTTATGTGCGTTTGAACACAATTACTTAAAGATATCACGAATAACACAAATTGGATTAACTATTGAAATACGTTTAACAATAAAATAATAATTATCTTAAAAATAAAGAATTATAAAAAAAAATCTTTCTTTTTTTCATTTCACAATAAAAAAAGATTTGAATATCTCTAATTCTCTAATGATGACAAAATCAAACCTATTAGGAGAAAAAAAATTATGAAGTTATTGTTTTAATGATAGGTACAAAGTATAACTACTAATTCCGTTATATAATCAGAAGTTTTAATTATTAATAATGTTACCCAATTTTTTCTTTAAAATCCCGTAACATCAAGTAAATCACAAAATTCTATAATCATCAAATTGAAAAGCTTAATTAACATTTTAATATAAAAAGGAATAATGGGACAAATGTTAACAAAACAGAAATGGTTTCAACTTCATTTATAATTTCCTTTTATTCCAAGATTCCAAACTTTCTACTATATCCTCATTTCTACGGAGTGCTTGTTCCCAACTTTTTTCTACCGTACAGTATACTTGCATCACTACTTTTGCATCTTCAACGGAGTTGTGTTCACCGTGGTGTATATCAATACCAAGTTTTTGTTTTGCTAGCCATTTGAGTGACGGTGTGCGGCCTCTGTTCATCTGTAATGAGGTTTTTGTAATCTGTAGTAAAAAGCTATTTATTCAAAAGTCAGGAGCTAAATTAATTTAAAGTATAATGTTGGTTTTACAGTATATTTAATGACAAAACAACCACTATACAATAACTAAAACAAAATTAATTTACTTTGTCTTTACGCCTATTATTTATAAATATGGTTTATTAAGAAAGATTGCAGCCCTTGTGGTAATATTTCTCTGAAAAAATTTTGAAAGTCTTATCATAAATAAAAAACCATTGAAAAAATGCTGAGAAATTCTGAAAAAGTCAAATATTGTCTGAAAGTTTAGAATTTGTGCGAAAATTTCGCACGGGAGGCTATAAAAAATATCACTGTGGAGCAATAACTATAATTACAGGAATAACCGAGACGGGAATCTACTTGATCAGCCTTTAAGCATCCCACAGCTGGGCAAAGGCTTCTCATTCTGAACAATCGCTATCAGATGTCTATGATAATAAACGGGACCAATGGATTTACGTGCTCTCCGAGGCACGGTTGGGAAACCCATAAAAACATATACCCAGATCAATGACAAATATTTGAACAAAAACCCTCTCTACCATGGTGATTAGTTGTACCACTACACCAGTCATCAGATCCTTGTATTTAAAAGATTACCTTTATAAATGGTTTATATCTTGATGTATCCCGTTTATTACATTCAGGATGAGAAAGGAAAAGGACATTCAAATCGTACTCCACAGAATGTCCAACGAGTATTCTTCCTCGTAGAAGTTCTGCTACTTCTTTTTGAACGGTTTCAAAATCTTCTCCATTCTCTAAATCTTCTTTTCTAATTCCGCTGACACTAGTTCTGTAATCCACCACTTTCTTCCGTGCTTTCACGAATTTATCATAAATGCAGTCTCCGTATTTATTGACTATGGATACTCTTGCTACCATGTCGTCAACCCCTCCTTGGCCAACTCCTACCATCTCACAATCCATTGCTACAAACTTCGTCAATTTATCCATGTTTTTATTATCCATACGGATGCTCGAGACGAGAGTATTTTCTGCCAGTTTGCGTATGTGATACCTCTTTTAACTCTTTTTGAAAAAGTGTCTGTTTGATTAGGTTTCAGTTTGGGATTTTTTGCGTTTTTTAGAGCAGTGTTGCCAACACCTCTATAAATTCGAGTCAAAAAAGTTGTTAGAAAGTCGCTAAAATTGATTCGACCAGGAGAGGAGTCAGGATTTTGTTTTGGGAGGGGCATAAGAGGCTAGTGGCGGTGATTTAATTATAATTTAAATACATACAAAAATATTAATGTGTAATTAAATGTATTACCATCATTGCAACAATCTTATAAATAGGGTATTCTACTATGTTTGAAAAAGTACTTCAAAATGTTGATTTTCGTAATAAAAAGCCACAAAAAAAAATATTTCGGCAAAATAAACACGCTTTCTTGCCATAAAATTAAATTAAATTTTAAACCTTTTTAATTCCCGCGAAAACGCGATCACCTATTTTGGTGACGTAATATGCGTAAAGTTGTGTTCCGATATACACTGAGAGCACTCTGAGGTGTGACGTCAATTCAGTATACTGCGAAGCCGTTATTTTTTAGTTTGCTATACTGTGCTATACTGGTTACTGATAAAACGGAACGCAGTCCAGTATACTATCATCCTAATTTTTCGACATTGTTTTCAAATAAAATATTCATCATCTAACGTTTTCTGTTCAAAAATAAATTCAACAATATTCAAAAATTAATTTTTGAATATTGTTGACATTTTTGAATAACAAATCTTTCGTGCTGTTATATTTTTTAATCAGGTGATCAAAGTACTGAGAGCTCCTTACCTCGAAAGCGCCAGTGCTAACAGTACAAAAATTATGCTATTTATGACGTCATATATTTCTATATGGTATTGCGGCAGTTTACTGGTACTCAATGAAGGAACGAATTTTTCACTAGTGAGAGCAATGAGGAGTGCTCGCAGTGTACATCGGAAACATTGTCTTTACGACGTCACACCATGGCGGCTCGTGTTTTAGATCACGTGATATACAGATTAAAAATTACGACTTTTAATTTCAATATAATAAAACAATAATGTGCTTTTATGACTCAAAATCAAAATATTTAAGTATATTTCTACATAAATTTTAATATTTATCAAATCTCATAATTTATTTTTCACTACCGAAAGTACCCTATTGTTGTTTTAATGACAATTTGACAGAAATAGGTACTAGAAACATGCAATTGCATTAAAAATAAAAAATAAAAAGAATTCTAATTAGATTAAGAAATACATAAAAATAAATATATAATAAACAAATATAAGTTATTCAACGTCGTCACTTAATTCACTCGAATAATTCTTTAGTCTCATGCGCTATTAACACAGCCGCAATTGAAGCCGAGGGTTGAATGTCGCTCAAAAGCTAATTGCAAAATAAAAGTTGCAGACCAAAGTTGTTTTAAAAGAATAACTTTTATTAGCGGCAGCACTTCTGACGGTATTTCAAAAGATGCACAATCCTTTTCTTTATTTTGTTTTTTTCAACTCATTTGTTAACAAGATCAACGCATTAATAGTTTTTAGCGACGTTGTTTTGTTTTTATAATATTCATCGAACTGAATACCTACTCTTTCAATTTCAGCATTTGAGTGTGGTAAAATTGATAGTATAGTAAATGCCAGATGTGAAATCAGAAAAAAAGTATTATATCCTGGGGCATTTTTATACTGCAAAATCTCACTCCAAAATCCAATAGTTAGTATATAGTGTTTCCCACTGACGTTAATATTATGCCATTCTTGCAGCAGGAGCAGTCCAACGCAAAACTTAGTCATTGTCAAGCTTTAGGTATATTCAGTACCCCATATCGCAGTCAACTTTAATTACCAAAATGTGTAGGTATATTAATATTACTTACTAACATCCGCCCGCGGCTTGACTCGCGTGGATGTCGGTTATCGCGACCATAAAAAAAGGATCCTTATAATAATCCTTTAATCCTACTCGTCTAATACCTACAAGAATATGTGTAAAAAGTTCCATGATGATTGGTTAAGTAATTTCGCGCGAAAGCGTAACAAACCTACATTTCACATTTATAATATAGGTAGGGAGGTAGGAATTATGAAACCATAATAATTGACCAGTGTTGATAATTTTCGAAACCAAAAAAAAAAAATAGTAAGATAAAACCCATTGGAAAAAGAAGAGAATATAATAAAAATGAAAGGTAAAATAATTTACGGGCGATCTGGGTTCGGGAAGTGAAAGGGGTGGAGTTTTCAAAGGTAAAAAACGGTTTATCTCGATTTCCAGCAAAACTACAAGTCTTATGGAAAGAAAATTAAATGGCAAAGTTGCAGGTAATAAAAGATCTACAACTTTTGTATTTACACTTTTTTCACATAACTTCAAAATTTATGTGAAAAATTCAAGTAAGTAACCAAGTTTTTAGTCTTTTTTTTTTCCACGAAAGTTGGTGAAAATTTACCTTTTTATGTCCCAAATATACTGTATTTTTTTTCGATTTAAAAATATTTTTTTGCCTTATTTTGACATAATATCAAGTTAGTTCCAGCATGGTGAAGTGTAGTCCTACCCTAATACCTTCTGCCTTAAATATCGTTAGATATAGTGATCTAGCAACGTTGCTCTGAGTGTTTTAAATATTTTTGTTTATATGGTCTTAGTATAAACAAATAGTATCGAGCTTTCTAATAATAGTTTTTTTAGTTAAAAAGGTGAGAGCGTTGTGCACAGTGATGCCAGATCACAGTAAGTTTAAAATAATTATAATTTTAATATCTCGATAACAAAACGGTACTTTTATTTTTTAACTTATTCTAAAAACATTTTTCAAAACTCTCCTAGTTTTTTCTTCCAATTCCGTCGAGAGAATTTTTTAATATAATAAAAAATCGGATATTTTACATACATAAATGGGGCATTACCCACAAAGTCGAGAACTTTGTCTTTAAATATCTCGCGATCTAAACGGTCAAAAAGTATGAAAATTTAGGAATTCATAAATAAAGCTTTTCTGAACCCGTGAAAATAAATTAAGCTGAATCTGTCGAAAAGTGATCCTTAATATAACTTACATAAAGTTGACATTGGCTTATAAAATGTAAAGTGAAAAGTCGTTCCGACCATTTCGGTGACTACCGGTATTTTGTCTCTTTCTTACGAGAGTTGCCTTGAATTCAGGGTAACAAGTATGCTTAATTAAAAAAATTAAAAAAACCCTACTGCGTAAAATACTCTTATTATAAACTAAAAAGAATAAAACAATTTACTAGCTTTCATTTGATACCCATATTGCTACAGTAAGAAAAAAAATTCAACTCCCCCCCTCAATCCGCCATTTTGAAAATTTATATAGCCTATGTCACTATTACATTTTAGACAAATCCGACGACACCTCATATGTCAAAAACCGTCCAGCCGTTTGGGCTGTAGGGCGTGCCAAAGAAATGGACATACATACATACATACACTCGAAAAACATAACCCTCCTTCTGTCGCAGTCGGGTAAAAAGAGATGCAATCCCGGCCGTAGGCACGTTTTTTGAGTGCTCATGAGAATTCCAGTTTGTATATAAATTCCTTGGAAGCACCCAAATTTTTAATCGAAAATTCTCACGTCAAAATATCTGCATTTACTGCTTTTTTTTTTAAAGTCTGTGGGCTTTTTGTTTTCTGATGGTGTAAAAAAAATACATTACTATGGTAAATTTCTCAGAAAATGCTACTATTATTTTTTTCACTTTTTACCTTTTTGAAAGGCCATGGTCTATAAGTATAAGGAATAAAAAACAAATAAATTCGAAATAATATTATTTAACTTAAAAGTAAATTTGAAAAAAGGTATTAATTATGCATCTTACACATTACAACAACAGTTATGTACGTTTGAACACAATTATTTAAAAATATTATGAATAATATAAATTGTACTAACTATTGAAATGCGTTTAATTATAAAAATAATAATTATCTTAAAAATAAAGTATCAAAAAAGAATTTTCACAATAAAAACCGATTTCAATATCTCTAATTCTCTAATGTTGACAATAATAATCAAACCTAATGAAGGGGGAAAAAATTCAGTTAAGACTATAGATACCCTATTCTGTAATAAAAGAATTTTTAAAATGAGTTCAAAATTAGCGAAGAAATCGCGTAACACACAATATACACCAAACCAACCGTTTTTTTAAAAGTTAGTTGAAAAAATTAGCTAACATTGATGTTAGACAAGCGTCAAGTAAATGTAAATAAATTACCGTTGACGTGTCTCTTGTTAAATATTACAAATATTAACGAAAAAATTAAATGCAGGCACAGAACAAATATTTATACTAAGATACTATATAATTATATAAACTATAAAATAAAAGAAAAATATTTCATAGTTACATATAGTAGGTACACGTTCTACGTTTTCCACGTTCGTTAATCGAAAAACGAATTCATAATGAACATAAAGGTTATTCATAATCGTCAAACATGATTTATTTGAAACTAAAATTAATGTCAAAAATAATAATGAAAAGTTCACAAGCTAAGATATCAATTATATTACCAGTCTTATAAACTAGATTTCTGATCAAACTAGTTAGCTAGAATGTAAGAATACTACTTCATTTGTAATTCAATTTAGTTTAGCAAACATCCTTAAGGCCTAATTAATTTGACATGGATATGACATAGGCCGAACTAATTTGGTCTAGGCCATTTAATCTAAATCAAATTTGAACTAAACTGAACTATTTTGACGTAGCCAAAGCTAGCTTGATAAGTAAATCAATGTTATTATTAAAAGGCAATTAATGAAATGAACAATATTTATTATACAGATGACTGGTAAATTACTATCAATATTTAAGGAGAATACTCGGTACATGATTCTCATTCGAATTATGTAAAAACAAATTAGATTATCATTAATCACTTATGAAAATTGCAAAAATATACTAAATAAAAACAGTTTACTTTTTATATGATCGTAATTATATGAGTCCTAAAAATAGGTACTTAATTTTTGACCAAATTTTCATAAATTTCAATTCAAATAAATGAAGCGTTGACTCTTTTCCAGTCACGCCGGCGGCACGTGCACAGGTGTTGTACTGTGCCGCTTGTTCACATCTAAATATTGCCAAAGTTCACATCTTTTACCTAGTCAACAAATTTGTTGCTTAAACGAGTAAAATATCATAGTATTTTTGCCTATCCTAAGCCAGGAATAAAGTGTTAAGGGGGACTGAATCATGCTTGTTTATCCTGCTACCCTGTTAACACGTGGCGGCGTTGGACGTAGGTAAACTACCTGTTGTGTCGAAAGTGCAGCTAGCTGCTAGGGTGTCCAGACGACGCGTAAGTAATTAGATAATTGTTGAGTAACTTAACTTAAAAGTTTATTAATATTTACCATTTTTTTTACATAATTCGAATGAGAATCATGTACCGAGTATTCTCCTTAAATATTGATAGTTATTTACCAGTCATCCTGTACAAAGCAGCACATTAGTTCAAAGCAGTGTTGCTGCAAATTTGTTTGGCTTGTAATTTCTTGGTTATATATTGATACAAAAATATAAGCTGAATTATTAAGTTATTGTTTTAATTATAGTTACAAAGCATAACTACTAATTCAGTTATATAATCAGAAGTTTTAATTACCCAATTTTTTCTTTACGAGCCTGTAACATCAAGTAAATCATAAAAAAATATCAAATTGAAAATTTTATTTGACATTTCATATATAAAAAGGAATCATTTTATGAAATTTTTATAAGTTCAATTGTTAACAAAAAACTTAAATTAATTTACCTTCATTATGATATCTTTCCACAATAGTGGGAATACGAAATTAAGGATATAACAACAAAGGCATGGATTGAACTATATATATATATATGTCATAGAGTGAGAAGTTATGGAGATAAAGAACAAATTTGTTTATTCATCGCTTACCAGAGCCATTTATATATATAATATTTAAATTATTGTAAATTATATGATGCATTATCTATAATATAAAAATAAGTCGGGTTTTCCTTCCTGACGCTATAATTCCAGAAAGCACGAATCGATTTCCACGGTTTTGCATTCGTTGAAAAGGTCTCGAGCTCCGTGAGGTTTATAGCAAACGAAATTTAGGAAAAATTGCAACAGAAAAGAAGGAAAAAAGGGAAAATCATTTTTCACATACAGCACCATTACTGATACATAGCATGTACTATAAACCAATATGGTTTTGCATGGTGGTTTAATCCCCAAATGAAATGTTACAAAAAACGAAGCCATCTGGTGGCGAAACGGAGTTCGCCGGGTTTGCTAGTTATTTATATATTTCTATCATAAACACCTTTTTAATAAATCACATATCTATATACAGATAGAAATATATATATTATGTAATAATCAATAATATATTATATAAACACTTATATAAGCAATATAATAAATTCATATGAAGTTTTATTGATAAATATGGACAGGTGGAGGATTAAACCCCCACAAGAAATTCACATCTAAATAACTTGTAATTTTATCTAAGAAAATAATGTTCGGGACATAAAAAATTATTATTTATACGGACATCTGAAATTGACGAAAAGAATGCTACTTGATGATGTAACTAGTTTTTAAAATAAATTCTACATATAACAGTCACGAAAAACTGGAAAGGGAATAACATTCTGACTAGTATTCCCATTAACCGCTACTATCTTTGACTAACGTCAAAATATTATTTGTGCAGTATTATACTTCACTTTAACTTCAATAAAATTTTTGTTACGGTTATAGTTAGGTAAAAAATTACATCGGTTACAACTTTAACCGACGTGTATGAGCAACCCACCCTTAGATGGGCATAACTAACTAGAATAGACTATTATAATTACGATTCACCATTAATTTGTAAATAAAATTCATTACAGAGTAACTATAAAGTTCTTTGTTAACAATTTTACAAATTATTTAGGAAAAAGAATTATATATTGTAATCAGCTTTCAACAAATTTTCTACTATAGCCTCGCTTTTGACTGAGCGATTGTTCCCAACTTTTGGCTACCGTACAGTATAATTGCATCACTGCTTTTGCATCTTCAACGGAGCTGTGTTCACCGCTTTGTATATCAATACCAAGTATTTCTTTTGCTAGCCGTTTGAGTGATGGTGTGCTGCCTTTGGTTATCTGTAATGAGGTTTTTGTAATCTGTAGTAAAAAGCTATTTATTCAAAAGTCAGGAGCTAAATTAATTTAAAGTATAATGTTGGTTTTACAGTATATTTAATGACAAAACAACCACTATACAATAACTATAACAAAATTAATTTTCTTTGTCTTTATGCCTATTATTTAATGAATACAGTTTATTAGGAAAGATTGTAGGCTATAAAACATCAATGTGGAGTAATAACTATAATTACATAAAAACCGAGACGGGAATCTACTTGATCAGCCTGTAAGCATCCCACTGTTGGACAAAGGCCTTTTCGCCACATAGCAGAACAATCACTATCAGATATTCCTATTATTTGTGCCATTATGTGAAGACTTAACAGGTAAATATATTATATCACTTGAATTTATTTTTAATGTATATCAAACTTGAACTTGAATTTATTTTTAATGTTTATCTTCCTGATAAACATGAATAAATAAAAAATAATAAAAAAAATAATAACAAATGGGTCCAATGGATTTATGTCCTTTCTGAGGCACGGTTGGGAAACTGACAAAAATATATACCCAGATCTATGACAAATATTTGTAAAAAACTAATATCTACCATGGTAATTAATAGTACTACACCTTGAATGATTACCTTTCTAAATGGTTTATATCTTGATGTATCCCGTATATTACGTTTAGAATGAGAGAGGAAAAGGACACTCAAATCATTCTTCAAAGAATGCCCCACGAGTATTCTTCCTCGTAGAAGTTCTGCTACTTCTTTTTGGACGGTTTCAAAATCTTCTCCATTCACTAAATCTTCTTTTCTAATTCCACTGACACTAGTTCTGTAGTCCACCACTTCCTCCCGTGCTTTAACGAACTTATCGTAAATGCAATCTCCGAATTTATTAACTATGGATACTCTTGCTAGCATATGGTCAGCCCCTTCATAGCCAACTCCTACCATCTCACAATCCATTGCCAAAAACTTTGTCAATTTATCCTTTTTTTTATTATTCTTAACTTCATTTACGTTTTTATCATTCGAATCAACTGTAGCTACTTTGTTTAAATCTAGGATTTCTAAATTTTTCATGTTGTCTACATGCTCTTTACTTTTTTTCTTTCGCGCCCGCCTAAACGTTCCCGTATAGTTTGTTTCATTATTAGGCTTCTGTGGTTTTTCTTCTTTCTTGTCCATAAGATTGCTCGAGAGTAATATCTGCCAGCTTGCGTCTATGATACCTCTTTTTGAAATAGTGTCTGTTTGGTTAGATTTTAGTTTGGGTATTTTTTTGCGTTTTTTAGATGTTTCTGTCATATTTACATTGACTATTTGTTCTAATATAGTTTTTATCAAATTTAAAACAATTCTACCTGCATATGAAACAACGTCTAGTAAAAAATCTACAACATTTAGAAGTAAATAACTTAGGTTTCTAATGACTATTTGTGACATTTCCTTTGACAACGTTACCGCATGGCATATAGCTTGGCATATAGATAATTATATAATATAGAGTATATCGCATATGGCATATGCATGGCGCATAGTAATGAAACAAGACGCTCAACAATTGAAAATAAATAATAATTTTAGTAATTTTATATGAACATTTAGTAAAATATTTTTATACAGTTTCTGTATATAAATAATATGTAAAACAAAAGATTTTAAATCAATATGTACATTATAATGTACTAACTGCAATAGTTGACGTTAAAATAACATAGTTAACTGAAGATATATAAAAATTTACAATTTATTTAAATATATTAAATCTAACTTTTAAGCTTTCTATTCCAATTCAGAACGAAAATATTTTGTCTATGCGGCAATATTAGTGACATTTTATTAAAATACATTACGGTTTTTATAAGAAAGTAGAAGGTACGAAATCGGCGGGAATAGCGATGTACACGTAACAAATATCAAATTAAAATTGACATAACACGTATACATCCTTGCATGAAAATGTAAATAAACAGAAAAATCAAAATGTCAGTGTAACGCCGACGTGTTTTAATACTCCGTGGTGGGAGTATGAAAATGTTATACAATGAGACAGAACGCCAGTCCGCACTTTCTAATCGTTGCTATCGGTCATAATAAAACGCATTTAATATATCGCGGGACTTTACAATAATGTCGTTCGAGACTCTTAAGGAATATGTGACCGCTCACGGTCAAGAGCATCTGATAAAATATTGGCCGGAATTAAGTGAAAATGAGCGGGAAAAACTCTCAGGTGAAATCCGAAAACTCGATCTCGCCGATACGAATGAAATGTTTCAACGGGCAATTAATTTAACTAAAGTCATATTGGAAAAAATAGATGATGATTTGAAGCCGATACCGCAAGCTCACTACGAATCTGTTCCCGGCTTGAGCAAAGCTAAAATTGAGGAATATGAAAATATTGGTTTCGAAGAGATATCTGCGGGAAAAGTTGGTGTTTTATTGTTAGCTGGAGGTCAAGCGACTAGATTAGGCTTCGGACATCCTAAAGGAATGTACGATGTCGGCCTACCATCAAGAAAAACATTATTCCAAATCCAAGCAGAGAGAATCTTGAGAGTTCAACAAATGGCTGAAGAGAGAACTGGCAAAGAAGGGAAAATAACTTGGTATATAATGACATCCGAGCACACAATGGCTCCGACTGCCGACTTCTTTAAAAGCCACGATTATTTTGGATTGAGTGAAGAGAACATTGTTTTCTTTGAACAAGGGAGATTACCTTGTTTTGATTTCAATGGAAAAATTTTCTTGGATGAGAAAAACCACCTATCTTCGGCACCTGACGGCAACGGTGGCATCTATAGAGCTTTAAAAACCCAGGGAGTACTGAATGATATAGTTGAAAGAGGTGTAAAGCATCTCCATGCTCATTCTGTCGACAATATTCTTATAAAAGTTGCCGATCCAGTGTTCATCGGTTACTGCAAGAGCAAAAATGCTGATTGCGCAGCTAAAGTGGTTCAAAAGTCATCACCAAGTGAACCCGTAGGAGTTGTGTGCCGAGTCAATGGATATTATAAGGTAGTGGAATATTCAGAATTGACTGATGAAGCGGCAGAAAGAAGAAATCCAGATGGTCGTCTCACTTTCTCCGCTGGTAATATTTGCAACCATTATTTCTCATCTGAATTTTTACTTAAAATATGCGATTATGAATCAAAGCTAAAACTACATGTCGCCAAAAAGAAAATACCATATGTAGATGAAAACGGAATCCGTCAAACACCAACAGAACCAAACGGAATTAAAATTGAAAAATTCATATTCGATGTGTTTGAATTTGCTGAGAATTTCATATGCTTAGAAGTGGCAAGGGACGTTGAGTTTTCTGCTTTGAAAAACGCTGACTCGGTAAAGAAAGATTGTCCTTCTACGGCCCGTGAAGACTTACTGAGGCTTCACAGAAAATACATAAGAGATGCAGGTGGAATCATCGAGGACAAGATAGACGTAGAAATATCTCCGCTTCTATCATATGGAGGGGAGAATTTAAAAGACTTGGTAGAAAACGAAGTATTCACAATTTCTCCATTCCATTTGAAAAGTATACAAGAAACTGTAACGAATGGTGTTAACGGAAAACATTAAAATTTGTAACAATAGGTGAGTTATATGGAAATTATGTTTCCATAATTGTTATATAATAATAATAAACATAGATAATAAAATTCCAATACAATTTAATAAGGTTAACCATAATTTTTTTAATTGCTTATAGCAATACGTTTAAAAAAAAATCACAATACTTTTATGCTTATTTGTAAAAAATTATTATTAATATATTGTACCTGACTGTACATAAAATTGTTGTTATTAAAAATTTCTTTATAAAAAGATGAATTTTGATCATTTTTATTTTGAAATTTAAAATTTTAATTGTAATTGTATCTCATTGAAGAATTTTAAATTTAATTTTTGTGGGTTAACAGAAATAAACAATATTTTAGATGAAGTCTATTAAATACTTTGTCAATTTTAATTTCATCACGGTATTTCTACGTTCAAATAAATACATTCCTGCTTCATAATATTATAGACTGGACATCCTTTGAGGTTTCACCCACTGAACTTAAGTTTTTATATCAGATTGTTCAACATCTAAGGTTACTGGTACCCTTCTATAAGTCATAGCATCATATTTTATGGCCTATAGGTTCCTCATGAAATAGGCTTTCTAAAAACAAATTTTAAAATCAGATCAATATATTCTTAAGTGTGCTTAAAATCAAATTGAAAAATTGGTTGTCTGTGAAGTCGGTTTACGGATGATAGTTTTACGTGATAACGTCATAAGAAAACATTGATGAAAAATTGCATACTTTTATGAATTGAATTGAATTATTATCACTGAATTATGATTATTTTGTATAATACAAAGAATGAGTTGATTGAAAATTACAATTTTTTCGATAAATTTACATTTATTTGCACTCTTTAATTCATATTTTTTTTAACTTAAATTATACAGATTAATCATAAGTAACAATGTACTATTAACAACTTATATACATGTGTGATATTTAATATCCTCCAATCTGCGTTATTATTTTTCATTCACAATCCGAACGCTTAAGCCGATCGTGCCTCTCTATCGCTTGTTTGCGCTCTCGCTTGCACACTCGACTCAGGCGGAACGTGACAAAGAGTCATGCTTTTTCGTGCGTGTAGCTTGCGTTCATCGATTTATAAGACGTTATCCCATCAAAACACGTAATACTCATTAAATATCACTTCTGAAAAATGTAAAAAATAATCACCTAGCTTTTATCTTGATTGTCTTTATCTACCGGCCAGATCTTAAGAATATTTTTTTAAGATTGTCATTAGTAAACTTGTAGACTAAGATCACCTGTATTCAGAAATAACAATTCGTTAAAATAATTGGTCAAGTTTCGAAACTTAACGCAGATAATAATTAAAGGTTAAAAAAACAAAAAACGACTTCAAGATTATATAGATACATAATTATATATAAACTTTTTTTTTATTTTGTTAATTTAAAAAGCGCTAAATTGATTCCTATAACTATGGGAATACCTCTGAAGTATGACCTACTAATTAAAAAAAGAATCAATAAAATCGATTCTTAATTTATTGAATAATCGCGTAACATAGATACAAAAAAAGTCGAATTGAGAATTGATCTCCTTTTTCGTCGGTTAACAATAAATTGTATTTTGCTGACAAACTCGTCAAATACAATGAAAATTATTTAAAACATTAATATTTCTTATCTCACACACTTTATTATCTTGATTCTTAGTATGTTTAGGAAATTTATTTTATCTCTATCCAAATATTTTATTAATGGAATTTTTATCAACTTGGCGCATGAATACACAATAATTTATTCCGTGTCTAATGGTTTTCAATAATTTAAAGGTCAGATTGCCGCCGAATATGACATTTTTTTTTTAACGTTGAATATTCAAAACGACTACGATTTTAATTTATAGTGCCTTATTTTTTATATTAAAAGTAAGTAAAATCGATAAAAAATTTAAATAATTAAAAGCACTATTAAAAACTTTAGCGCATATTTACAATCTAATTAGCCCTATGATAATTTCAATTAATCTCCTTTTTTCATGATAGCTTTTTGTAAAGCGCCAAATTTTTCTTTTTAAAAACAGATTCTGTTAACCTACAAGCTATGTTATAATTATTAATTTTATCTGTTATAATAATAATTATTGTAAAAAAAAATAACCCCATTTTTTCACTTTTAAATTTTTGATATATTTTTATTTTAAACAAATAAACTATTTACTTTCATATACATTTCAATTTTTTTTTTGTATTTATAATTCATCGAAAAATTCAAAAATTAAATTAAAACTTTTGTATGTTCTTTTATCTTTTTCAAAAATGTAAGTACGGCAACGAATGCATGTTAACTATTTATATCCTTTTTAATTATGTTCTCATGTAAGTGATGTTATGTATTTATGAGAATAAAAATCTTTAAACCTAAACCTAATAGCAACTGTTGAGTTTCTGATCGGCTCTTCACACAAGAATCTGACCGAGTCCGTGGTAGCTTCACATAAAATTCACATGACATATTTGTAAAGTGACGGATTAAAAAGTGCTTACATAAGCCTACTTAAATAAATACACTTTAAGTTTGAGGAAGGTCACAGGCTTTAAAACATCATTCTATGACACATGAGCAGCAAGAACTAAGCGTAAATTAAATATATATTTATTTTAAAATTTTACAATATTATACATATTTACAATGCAAAACTTAAACTTATTATAATTACAAACAGTTTTGGTATAAAAAACGTAAATTAATATTAAATTTTAGAATCGGCTGTATTACGCATTTTATTATTTTTGAAATTATATGACGTGTATATTAATTAATATAATGTAATTATTGATTGTAAATATAAATAAACATAATAATATAATGTGTTTACATATAATATATAATAATTAATAACGTATATAAGTTAGTTTAAAATGTTCCAGGCTAGTGGCTCCCAAAGTGGTCTATGTCGATTCCCAGGGATCTATTTCTTTATACGAGAATTAAATGTATAATTGGAAGTGTATTCGATTTCTATGTATAATTGTTTTAAATTTATATTTTATTGTTATTCTTTTTCAAGTTTACGAAGATTTCTCTCTATTATTATATATAATTATTTAAAAAAAAAAATAACATGTAGCTTGAATGTTAACGTTTAACGCCAGTGAAATTTCATCGGCGTAATTAAATGCACATTAGAGGTTTTAATTATTTTTACTCTAAATTAAACCTAATTAAAATGTAAAACAAATTATAAGAAAAAATATAAAGTCGGTGAAAAAAATACAAATTATTAAAACAATCTGTGGTCTTCGGGGTAAATAATTTTGTGGGCCTCTGCTCTAGACCGCTTATCCCATCTCAATGCAGGTTGAAAGAGAGCCTTTTGTACACACATAATATTTTCGTCAACATATAACCTACTTTAATTTAGTTAGTGAGTAAATATATAATTGTCATTATATTGAATATTGTAATTTTTTTCTTATTGACCGCTTAGTGTAACTTCATAAATTTTTTTCGTAAAAAGTAAAAAGAGAGTGACGCATAATTAGGAAATATTTTTGTGCATTCATTCACATAGACCATTACGAATGCGGTTAAATTTGTTAATAACTCATACTACACTAATTTAGCTAACAACCGATCTCAATAAACTATCTCTGATTTAGCTTACTAGAAACGAATTAAAATATTAAAAAAAAAAATCAAACGAATTATGTACAAAATGTATAGATAGTAAACAAAATCAGACATAGATTGATTATTATTGAAACCGGCCGTTAGTCTTTTATAAAAAATTATATACTTACATATTATATTTTGGGGAAGTAGTCATTGAAGTTTTGGTAGCACTGTCTCTATCATTTGACAAATTGCTGCAGTGACATATTTTTTGCGATAGATATTATTATACATTATTGTATAAAATGGAAAGCGTCGTGTAAGCGATCGAAATTTGTCAAAATTTACGTATTTGTTCCGTAAGTCGATGTTTGTCAAACAAGATTGATCAATACGTAATTTTTGACGAACTTTGTTAAGCGCTCGTGTTTAACATTTAAGTCATTATTGTTAATATTATTGATATAAGATAAAATGTACTTAATAAGTGATATTGTACGAGATTTTTATATAATGTTCCTTAAATAATAAATATTTAGTTTATTAAATTATTTGATTTTATTATTTACTAACCGTCCCGGCTTCGCACGGGTATTTTTACTAATAAAAATGACAAGAATATAAATTTGATCACCTTTATTTATAGTGTAAACAGGGCCGGATTTAGAGGTCTGGAGGCTCGGGGCAACAAAGCAGTGGAGGCCCCTTGGCCCCAATTTATTTTCCAAATAAAATAGAATTTTTTTTTTTTCATAATTTAATGTAATCATGTTTGTACAAAGTACTGTAGGTAACAGTAAAACGTGAAAAAAAATATGAAAGGAAAAGTTATTAATTAATGTTTACTAGTCTGAATTTGATTTTTTTTCCAAAATCTCTATTGGCTCCGCAGCTGTAGCCCCGGTTGCCCTCCCCTAAATCCGGCCTTGCGTGTAAACAAACCAGTTGGGGTACCGATTGAGGTACGTGGGTTAGATTATATTAAATATTTATTTGATGATCTTATGTCGTTAGAGATAACTATGTATATTAATTATCTACCTGAGTATCTACTGTAGTACAGGGTCAAAAATAGTTTTGTTTTAAAAAAAGTTAATGTTTAAGTCAATGATTTGTAAAGCCTTTAACTACTGAACCGATTAATAATTCTTGCGTCATTAGATCATCGTCATCCTGCTGTGTCGAAAAGTGTACATAAAAAAAGCAAATAGTTACAAACATATATAGTTAAAAAGCTACATAGACCAGCCCGGCTAGCATGCGTGCACGAGATACTCTTCTCGTTACGTCGATAGATTAGATAACATTAAGTTTATATCTGTGGTATTTATCTCTGCGGTAGCTAACATGATATAGTAATTTGGTCGAATTTTTACGTGATTTTGACGTTTGAAGAAGAATATTATCGACGAGATAAAGTAATTAGAATTAATTTTCTTCGGAAGAGAATTTTGTCTCTCGTAGCGTGCATGTTAGGGTAATCGAGAAAATATTTGATGTAGACACATTATCTCTCTCTCGTCAAGAGATATCTCGGTACGCATGCGAGCCCGGCAGAAGTGAAATAAGCTATTAAATATGCTGTGCTGCAGTCTCTCCAACGGTGCCACATTGACTACCGGTATATCGAAGTGTTGCCATGTTCGTATAATAACGCCAGTATATCGGTTCAAATACAGGAGCATAGCACGAGAGCGATTTTAATGCATCGAGGTGAGACAGAAAGATGTTATTTCTCCAAAATTGTCTACCATTGCTGAAAGACGCTTTCAAGCTCCTAGAAAAATGATTTGGCATCAATATACGGTGAGTAGGTACTTACATCACTCGCCTTCGATTTGCCGACGATATCGTAGTCATGACAGAATCCCTGGAAGACGTTAATAGAGTTTCCCAACAATCTTTAAATACATTGACAAGATGAACATTATGTCGAATGTCCATGTTGCGCCCGCTCCAATATCAGTAGGGAGCTCCATTCTCGTCCGACTTGATAGGGTCCACCTTTGAGAAATATGTAAGAAGGATAGGTAAACATCGTTTGGAAAGATAAAAAAGTGTTTTTGTCCGTAATATCTCAGTGCATTAAGTCGAAAGTCTTCGACCAATGTGTGTTACCAGTGATGACATACGGATCTGAGACATGGTCTAACTATGGGCCTTTTAAACAAACTCCGAGTCACACAGCGTGCAACGGAGAGGGCTATGCTTAGTTTTTTTTTTTTTTTTGGTTTTAAAAGCTGTTGGATAGAAGCTGCTTCGAACCAGTCGCTTTGGAGGTGGATGGGGGAGGCCTACGTTCAGCAGTGGACGTCAAATGGCTGGTATTATCATATTATAGCATCTATATTCTTTTTTATCATTTTAATTTCTTCATACATTTACAGCAGGACTTTGAATACAATGGAAACTTTCAGAAGTTTCTATTTCATTGCCATGAAAATCTTTTAAAAACCTTCAAAGCAGATTTAAAGGCAAATCTATTAATTTCATAATTGCTTTATTAAATATTTAAAATTTTTGTTTTTAGAGGACTGGTACAGTGTTGCCAGATGGGGCTATTTACCGCCAATATAATATCGCCGCTCGGTAAGGGAGGTAGCCCCATTGGCTAAGTACTAGTGGCGTCTTATATAAGAGCAATAATAAGCTCATGAATTTATTTAAACTTTCCCGCCTTAACTACCTGTGCGCAATGATGGGGCTATCTCGGGGCTACACGAGCGCTCCGGCGAGGCGATTCGAGAAAAAAATATTCTGGTAACACTGGACTGGTAAGAGTTTGCTTCCTAGAATTAGACCACAATGTAAAATGTTTATAATTTTTTTTAATGATTATTATGATTCTTACATCCGGACCGCTATATAAACATTTTCAAACAAACAAATGAACATCGTAATTTATCACTACATAGTATAAAACAAAGTCGCTTCCCGTCTGTCTGTCCCTATATATGCTTAGATCTTAAAAACTACGCAACGGATTTTGATGCGGGTTTTTTAAATAGATAGAGTGATTCAAGAGGAAGGTTTATATGTATATAACATGCGTAATATAGTAGAGAAACACTGATAACTTTAGAGGTTTCCAATGTAATGTCGTAAATAATCAAATTTTTTTGCGCTTACATTGTAACGAAATAGATCAAAATAATGTACTACAATATTGTACACCTTAAACAGATCTACAAAAAAGTCCGTCATGGGGTATGTCTATCTCATTACACCCGTGCGAAGCCGGCGCGGGTCGCTAGTTAATGTATATTCTGACATGAAAATGACAGATATGACATTCACAAATCAAATTAAAATATAACTTGTTCTAGTTTTGTCAAAATTTAATAATAATTTTAATCAAAAGAAAATGAACTTTTAATATTTTTGTGAATTGTGACCTTGAAAAACGAAATGTTTAAAAATTAATTTAAAATAGACAAAGGTCACAAAGTGGCAGAAGGTCACTTATGTCACAAAACAAGCTTACAAATTAATTTATTACCTATTTTGACATTAAATATTACCGAAGTTGAATTTCCAAGAACCATTTTTTTTATTTTTTATTGTGCTATTGTATTATTTTACAATATTATACATATTTAAAATGCAAAACTTAAACTAATTATTTACAAATAGTTTTGGTATAAAAAAGAAGAAATACATCTTGTGCACGGTGTTGCATGGAAACTTTTGGAATAAACCAATAATAATAATAATAATATTGATATGTATATCACGGGTTATATTCATGTAAATTAATTAAATAATTAATTAAATTAATTAAATAATTAATTAAATTAATTAAATAAACGTCTCACACTCAACGGTCCCCAGTAGGATATGAATCCTGTGTCGGGGGTCCGGAAACACACACAATACACAAGCACAAACGCCCAGACCACAACAAACACCTGTATAGCCTATACAGATATTTGTCGTGTGCGGGGATCGAACCCGCGACCGCCAGCGCATCAGCCAGTTTCTGTGACCACTGCGCCAACGCGTCGTCAATCCATCTACGACGACCGTTCTGGTTTAGTGGTGCGAGTAGTCGCGTCAACACCGGCGGTCGCGGTTTCGATTTTTGCTCGGGGCAGATATTAGTGTTATAGATCGGGAAATAAGCAGTCCATATATCGGTCAATCTCCTTTAATCACATATATTCGGTTTCCACAAAATTCAATGTATCTCAATTACGTACTTTACTACCTTATATTTTAGAATTATTATTAAATAGAGGATATTATGTTAATATCGTCGGGCCGTCTGTGTCACTCAAAGGTCGCCTTCTTAATCCCCAGCTCGCTTGCCGGCGGAACACACAACTTCCACCCTTCCCCTCCAGTCAAGTGTTACCAAATCAAATAAACATGATCCTGGAAGTTGTGTGGTCATTCTCATTTATTATATTACAAATTTATAATATTTATTTCTTACTAACAGTATTCATGCTTAAGATTAATATTAATAATTCTAATTCTAATAGTTTCTAACATTAGTATTTGTGCCAATATTTGATGCCGGTCTTGGTATATATGTCCTTGTGGATCTTCCCACCTTGCCTCGGAGAACACGTAAAGCCGTCGGTCTCGATTGTTATCATAGACATCTGGTAACGATCGTTACTCGTGGTGGGGATATTATCCGCTAACCCACAGTGGAGCAACGTAGCGAATTGATTTCTAATCTTTCTCATATATATGTTTATACAAGAAACAAAGTTATATAACATATTTCGCTAAGCGTATTCTGAACAACACACATATACTAACGATTTTAATATCTAATTATAAAAAAAAACCATTCCTACTTAGATTAAGATTCTCTTAGAAAATGGCTTCAACTGTTCTGGTGTAACAATTGTTCCGGTGTAGTGGTGCATATAGTCACTTCAAGACCGGCGTTCGTGGGTTAGACTCCCACTCGAGACAGATATTTCCTATGTACTTAAAAGTCTCCCCATCGTTGCTCGGACGCTCATGCGTTCCTCTGGACCATCTTTTTTTTTTTTTTTTTTTTTTTATGTGTTAGTTGAATAGGCAAACTGGCAGACGTGCCACCTGATGGTAAGTGGTCGACGTCGCCCATGAACATAAACTAGTTTACCTGGAACTAGCCCAGCCAACTCATTTATGTGTTGCCTATCCTGAGACATATGATGTTAAGTCTCGGTGCCAGTAATTACACTGCCTGTCTTGCCCTTCTTTCCGAAACACAGCAATGCTGTTTCACGGAAGAAATAAGCAAGATGGTGGTACCCATGCAGCCGGGAGCGCGGCACAGCGCATCCCTCCCACCGGTAAATAAGAAGCGTCATGTTAACCTTCCTATTTAGGAAAATAGGTAAATGGTCTTTATAGGGGATAATTATTTCTAAATCCCTTGAGATCTCAGTTATTACAGGTTTCAATGTAAAAAAATAATTTCCAATTCTGTAAATTAAGGATATTTTGAAAAAAAATTTGGCCGGCTCTATAATCGAACACCGAAGCCCAAAATAGTTTTTTTTTTTCATGTCAGTTTTTATCTTGGTCGCGTATTACGCTAAAATTACTGAACGAATTTAAGTAAAACCGGGCACGATTTGAGTTCACACATAGTTCATACTCCAAATACATAAAGCGAATGTTTAAAAAAATAAACAATTAAGCTTAAATAAAATTAAAAAAAGGTAACAAAAAGGTTTTAAGGGATATATTCTATTGCAAGCTATTTTTTTTTACACTTAAAATAAAATGCATAGGAAAAAAATCTTGACCCTTAAGGTAATAGAGAATTATTAAAGTAAATTTTTATTATGAAAGTAATTTTATTGTTAATTTTTTACGCTTTGTAATTTTATAAGTTAATATTAAATGATTTCTGCACATAAATGAAGTTAAATATAAAATAAAAAATCTTTTACTTATATATTTATTTTTATTATGTTTTTAAATTACAATAAAAACTGAATTTATTAAGAAATCGACCTTCTAACCCCAAAAAAAAAATACGTAAATGTAATTTAAAAAAAAATGAAATTAAATGTCAGAATAATCTATGATAAGCATTTCGGGTGCAAGATGGCGCGAAATGACGTAAAAAAAATTACAAAACTTAATTTAGGCGGGAATCCAGTCTTACCGGTTTCTCAAGCGGTGCAGCTATTACAAAACGTATTACAACAGCTGAATATTACTTTCAAATAATGCTTGGAAATAATTTAGGTTTATTGTTTGAAAGCAAATTTGAACTGCGTATGAGTCCCAGTTTCATTCAATGTCAAATAGGTTTATATTAAGGGCAGATTTTAAGCGGTACAGTATAATACCTTCGTCTTTCCCCTAAGGGAAAGAATACAAAAAAAAAAAAATTGTTTTAGTTATTCTCAGTTGGATTACGGTATAATATATTAAAAAAAATCTAACAGTTTGTGCTGTAGGTACATAGATTACTAATAATTTCTGGGCATGTTTATCGTATTTTTATGCTCTATTTTAGCTCAGGGGCCATTCATTTATTACGTAAGACGAATTTTGCTAGTTTTCGACCCCTACCCCCCTGTTATAAGAAAAAATAAGAATAGGCCGACCCCCTCCACCCTGTTTAATATTTATTACGTAAGAATCTAAAGTAAAAAAATGAGTAATAAAAGTTTTAATAAAACATTATCGAGTTTTATTATCCATAATTAACCTGTGTCGGAAGTGTACACAAAAACAAAAGTCACTAGGCTATAAAAAAAAGGTCGTCTGAGATCTACCATCGATAACTGCGCATTTTTGTGATCGTACGTAAGAACTATCAAGACTCCCTCCCTCCCACCTCCTCTTGTAAGAAATAATAAGACATGGTTGGTAAAAAGTAGTAAGTAAAACCCAGCCATAGTCTAGGCGATCTACTAGTTATAAATATAAAATAATTTTACTGTTACGATATATAAAAATTGCTATATCTGGAGCAATTTATAAGTGCAATAAGCAATTAAAGCAATACTTAGATCAGACTTAGATTACATATTCCAATCCGTTTCGATATTTTTACGAGGTTCTGACTTCTGAGAACCAAAATGGCTTAACTTACATTTAATAATATATAACTTTTAAATATATAAGTTTTAATTGTTATATTGTGAAAAACGGTTTTTATTACTATATTTTTCATTTACCTTTTTTTTTATTTAATGATATTTGTTTGTAGATCAATTTTTAATTTCGTAACTATTTTTTTTAAAGTGAAACTTCTTTAGAATCGTTGTGATTTGAAACGGGATGCGACGGAAAAAGCGACAGGTAGGTAGTATGATGTCGCGTATCCTAACAACGCGTAAACAACGCGTAAATAAGTAATAGAATGTTTAACAATTAATATTAATAAATTTTAAATTGAGTTTGCCAAAGATGTTTCACTTCTGACATGTGTACTCCGTACACACGACATTTTTTTTCTAATAATTAGTATAAATGGTTTATCCGTTCTAATTAAGTAAATAAATAAATAAATAAATAAATAAATAAAAACTTTTTAAACTTTCGTAGTCGCTAAGACTATGTTTTATATGTAAAGGGGATATTTACCTTCCATATTAAAAAAAATCTCATAGGAACCCATTAAAAGCGACAAAAACCTATATTAATAGCCTATACCTAATTATAGAGTAATATCTCCACTTCTAGACGATGTATCAAGTTGAAAGTTACAACAGATTTTACGTAAGATTTCTAGGAACACAACTATGAAAACCGCGTCCAGTTCCAGCCACATCAGCGGATGGATGTCATCTGCTGAACGGAAGCCTGTCCCTTTGTATCTAGGGGGGTGTGCCAATACTCGTCACGCTTGGCAAGCGGGTTAGAATGCGCAGTGTATTGCAGCAGGTCATAGGATATGGTGATGCTGCTGCCCATCACCTTCCTAGTTGATGTACAGTTGTTCGCACCACTATGACCTTAGTCACCTTTTACAACACCTCGGCAAGAAAGAAGTCGGGTCTATTCATTTCTGCCGGTTACTGCAAAGCGTCCAGTTCCATTTACATACTGATAGATAAACATTTTAAGAATTACTGTTTTGTTTTCTATTGTTCTCGATAACATCCATATTTGTTTTTCTTAAATATCTTTGTCAGCAACTGATTACGATTTTATTATATGTATAGATAACTTATATAATAATGCATAAGAAATTTCATGCACTAAAGATTCTATGAATAAAAATATAATTTTTTATTATTAAATGTCAGTTAAATTAATATCTTCCTGATTCAATAAAAAATTTCCATCAATATAAAAAATCTAGTTAATTTATTCTCTTTTTATTATTAAAAAAAAAAAACTCGAATTATTGAGAAATGTCGGGACGTCCCGAATTTCAAGGATCTGTACCTATTACGGAAGTACTCGTCTCGATTTATCCAAATTTTTACCCGACTGCGACAGGAGGGTTATGTTTTTCGAGTGTATGTATGTATGTATGTATGTATGTATGTCCATTTCTTTGGCACGCCCTACAGCCCAAACGGCCTGACGGTTTTTGACATATGAGGTGTCGTTGCATTTATCTAAATTGTAGTAGTGACATAGGCTATATAAATTTTCAAAATGGCGCCCGCAAATGGCGGAATGAGGGGGGGAGTTGAATTTTTTTTTTCTTACTGTAGCAATATGGGTATCAAATGAAAGCTAGTAAATTGTTTTATTCTTTTTAGTTTATAATAAGAGTATTTTACGCAGTCGGGTTTTTGATTTTTTTAATTAAGCATACTTGTTGCATTTATAATATTATTATTTTATGTTATGTTAAAAAGAAAATTCTTCGTTTAACATAAAACCAACGTTAACTTCGTTTAACAAAAAGACAAGATCCAACATATTGACCGAGACCCGTTGGCGCAGTTTGCAGTGACCCTGTTTTTTGCTCAAAGGGTTGTGGGTTCGATTCCCGCCCCGAGTCTGGGTGTGATATTTATTTAAAAAAATGTATATCAGTCGGCTGTTACCTAAAACACAGGCATTAAGTTGCCTACCTTAGGAACAGACGACCTTGTGTGTGTGTTAAATATATTTATTAAAAAAAAAAAATATATTTATAGTAATGAGTGTTGTTCAACACCACTGCACAATCATTAATTGTATCCTATTACAATATAAAAAAACACGAGTAAGACCTCACGGGACGTATTGTACAATAATATTTAGTTGATAAATAATTTTAGTGAATGCAGTCTTCAACACGCAGACAACCTTTTCAAAAGTTCAAATATCAATCTTAGGCAATGTAGCCTTTGACGTGACATATAGATTCGACGAATAACCTATGACATTTATAAATATATAATAAAAATGACTAAACACAACATAATTATATAAAAGATTTGAAGAATACAGACGAAACTCAACGTATATATAAAACACGGGATCGAGTGTCGAGTGCAAGTAAAAAAAATAAAACAAGGGACAATAGTAGGGGTGAAAGTGACAATGGTAGTGGTGACCAGACTATGTTAATTTTATAATATAAATTGCACACACATACACGCACATGTACACACACTTGGAATATTTTAAAAAAAATAATTGCGATGAAACTATGTATATAAATAACAAGAGAATTAGAGTTATTACGTAGGTAATTTGTCCCGAAAATGTCACGGGATCGAAGATTAGATACGCGTGTAAAACCGCGAGACGCAAGTGTCAAATAAATTTAATTAAAAGCAGACGATATTATAATATTATGTAAAACCTCTTACGTGAAGGCTGTTTAAAAAGGATCTTTGAGCCAGAAAAGCAATTCAGTCTTGTCTTTGGACGTGATATGTTTTTAAATTAATTGAAATTAGTTGAAGAGGTCGTTAAACTTAACTGTAAAACAATTATAGCTTGTAATTCTATATTTATAAGATACTTAAACAAAAAATATATCTACACTTACATAATTATGGCTAAGAATCTGTTTGTTTGTGTCTTTAATCCCAGTGATACACTATTTCGATTAAAAATAAAATCTTTTTTTAACCGACTATAAAAAAGGAGGAGGTTTTTAATTCGTCTGGATTTTTTTTAAATGTATGTTACCCCATAACTTTTTACGGGGTGTATCGATTAGGATGATTTTTTTTTACTTTCGAAAGGTGGTGCTTGTCATGTGGTCCCATTTAAATTTGAGCGAGACCTGACGAGTAGTTTTTGTATTATCCCTAATAATGCGTATTTATTCTTCGACTATGTTGATGATGTTCTTGTTGGAGTTTATTGGAGTTTACTCCTTAAGAATCGATTTTCATATATAAGGCGCCCGGTATGAGAAAAATATGAGAGGTAAAATCTACTGATGAATGACCTCGTTACTTTTTCGGTGCGCGCGCACCTATGGTGCGGTGCGAAAGTAATGTTGCTCTAATTAATATTGAAAAATAATATTTAAAAAATAAATGATAATTGTCAGATAATAATAATTACATAATTTATCAACATTCCTAATAAAATATTTGTGCACATCTGAAATTGACTATTGTGAAAAGTTTAATGTAAAATATTTCGCCGATTAGTTATAATAAATGTATATAAAATGAATAAATATATATTTATATATGTATATTATTTTCATTAATTTGTTAATTTACCCTTTCATATGGTATTAATCTTATTTTCAGTTGGATAAACTCTTTTTGCGTATGTTTAGACAATCGTACTTAAGGAGTAAATTCCAGTCGTGCGTCGGAGCTGACACACACAATTTTTTTTTTGTTACTTGCCGTTGTAAAAAAAAAAAATCTGTGTAGGATTGTTTGGAAGAGCATCGCGTAGTCCCTTATAAGTTTGGTGATGTTCTGGTGAAGATCTTCAGAGACATGCAACGGAATTCTTCAATATATATGGCAGCAAATCTGTCGTGGTTACTGCAATCATATGTAGGTATTATATGAATTGTTTATCTCATAATATAACGTCACGCCTATAGATTATTCTTTTGTTAATTTTTTTTAAGATGGTGCCTATAATATCTCAATATGGCAAGTAGAGCCGAAGTCATAGTCAGCATTGGATAATCGGTCGGGTATTTAAAACGTAATACGATCGACACCGCAGGAAACGTCTAGTATTATTAATTTACATATTGTGGAAATAAAACGCCCATGACTATTAAAAATGTCGGATATGAAAAAAAATAACTTTACAGGAGAGCGATGCAAAGTGTAAATTGCATGCGTCTTTTTACATATTTTTTTAAAATACCTACCGACATTTATAAATTAAGTGATTAAAGAACTATGCATAAAATAATATTTTTCTTTTCAGCTGATGTTAGACTTGGTTATTTAGGAACGTTTTATGAAATCAATCAAAAAAAAAAAAAATCGATTTTGCAGTTCCGACGATGTTAATAGTCATGGGCGCAAATGTTACAATACTTATTACAGATATGATATTAAATTCTATAATTATAATATTAAATTAGTATAATTATTCTACAAAAATTATTTATAGCTATTTATTCATTTATAATTATCAATTATTGTTTAATATGATGAATATTATGTTTTTCTATACTTTTATTTTTAATAAATCAATAAATAATTGTCCTTAGAATATAATTACGGTGAAATAAATTTAATAAAATTGGTAGAAAATATCAAATATGTATAAAAAAAGACTAAAAAATTTACGGCCATAATGACTTTTCCGCGTTTGGTCAAATGTCAAAAATAATTTTTTTTATTTGTCAAAAATATGTTACACATTTCAAGAAAAAATAAAATAAAAAAATTACATCCGTAACGACTTTCCTGCGTTTGATCGAATGTCAAAAATCATTTACTTTTAACTGTCATAAAATATTTTACTATTTTCAAAGAAGAAATATACCTATAAATAAATAAACGTCTCACACTCAACTGTCTCCAATAGGATGTGAAACCTGTGTCGGGGGTCCGGAAAGACACATAATACACAAGCACAAACGCCCAGACCACGACAAACATCTGTATGGCCCATACAAATATTTGTCATGTGCGGGGATCGAACCCGCGACCGCTAGCGCATCAGCCAGTTGCTGTGACCACTGCACCAACGCGTCGTCAAAAATAAAAATAAAGTAGTTTTACGGCTACACTGACTTTCCCGCGTTTTGTTAAATGTCAAAATATAAGACGCAAATGTCAAGGTCATTTGAAAGTCGCTTGTTTACGATAATGGGATTCGTAAAACGTTAAAGTATGCACACGGTATGTATATTATATACTACACGTTTTGATAGCTATACATCTGGACTTTAGTGAGTAATCTTCTAATATATAATATATAAATCTCCTGTCACGATGTTTGTCCGCGATGGATTCCTAAACTACATAACCGATTTTAAATTAAATTGGCACACCGTGAGCAGTCTGGTCCAACTTGAGATATAGGATAGCTTAGATCTTTAATTATAGTCGCAATTCTATAATATAAAAATAAGTCGGGTTTTCCTTCCTGACGCTATAATTCCAGAACGCACGAACCGATTTAAACGGTTTTGCATTCGTTGGAAAGGTCTCGGGCTCCGTGAGGTTCAGAAAAAAATTCAGGAAAAATTTCAACAGAAAAGCAGGAAAACAGGGAAAATCATTTTTCACACACAGCGCCATCTCTGATACATAGCATGTACTACAAACCAATATGGTTTTGCATGGTGGAGGAGCAGATGGCGCCAGTATGTGGTGTGAGTATCCCTCACGAAAATGATATATCATTTGCAATACCCCGGGCGGAGCCGGGGCGGGCCGCTAGTCTTCTATAAAAATAAAGTAATAGAGGTATTGCGTTCTGTGGCGCATCACGGAAAACTACTGGATAGATTTCAATTGAGTCTTCAATTTTGTTTGTTAGGCATTTGGCCCTCCTTTATGGAAATTATTCCCAATATCAACTGTATATACCTAGTTCTAATAAATAAAATAAAAGACTTTTTTAGAGTTTTATTTGAGGAAAAAGTCTAAAAAAGTCAAACTAAATAAAAAGCTAAAAAGTCTTTAGAGAATTTATATTGGAAATATATTCCATCTTCATAAGGGCTTATCTAAAAAATATTGCAATATCTTCATAAAATAAAATGTTATTTAAGTAATTATAGGTATTTATGCTATTTAGCCAATAAGAAATTGTTTTTATACTAGCAAAATAATTTTCGCTTCGATATTTTTGATGTTTTATCTCTGCGTATAAGAGACATTTAACAATGTGCTTTACTACTACTACTACATTATAATAAGCAAGTTTTAGTAATAAAATTATTAAATATTGCAATCAAGTGAATGGTATTTTATTAAAACCTCTTCCACAAACAATTATAAGTACAATTTGACTAAACTAGCTAGAAATTGTATCAAGTGTGGTTCAATAACCCAATTCAAGGTCAGGGTTGTCAAAAGTAACTCGTGCTTGAACAATCAGGTGAAATCGGTTTGACGCTAATTGGTCAATTTTTGTACTGTTTCGTATAATTTACTCATATATATTATAATCTATTTACCTAAATGTTTTTTTTTTTGAGTGAAACTTCTTTAGAATCGTTTTCATTTGAAACGGGATGCGACGAAAAAACGACAGGTAGGAGACACAAATACAAAAATGTGTAGGAGAGAATGAGATAGTATGATGTGGCGTATCCAAGCAACGCGTATCCTAGCAACGCGTAAACAACGCGTAAATAAGTAATAGAATATTTAACTATTAACATTAATAAATCTTAAATTGAGTTTGCCAAAGATGTTTCACTTCTGACATGTGTACTCCGTACACACGACATTTTGTTTTTCATTTATTGGTGTGAGTACTTATTAGGGTTGTCAAAATTTATTTAGCGATACAGTATTTCATAAAATAATCTATAAAATGATACTTTAAAACTATTAAAATACTAATTTCTACATTCTGTAGTAGATTAACACTGATTACTCGTAAATATTATTATTTAAACAATGATAAAAGTCTTACTATTATTATAAATGCGTAAGATTGGACGGATGTTGGTTACGCAATCATCATCACGAGGATGGGCATTTTGGTCCACGAGTGAACAAAGATGACACCTATAGTAAAGTGTAGGTCTTATCAAGTTATGCATGCCGCTATAAGACTCTGCTCCTAAAAAACCACTCTTTGACTTAGTTATGGTACAATTATATAGTACCATAAAATCTGCTTGAAAATGTGAAGTTTCTTGACGTTTTCTAAATAGATACTAAATGAAATTGATAGATATTGTATTGAAATACCTTTTTAATTATCATTTAATCTAATGTTTCTTCCTCTGAGCTTGTTTCTAGAACAGGGAATATATTGTCATGCTTAGTGGATGGAGTGTAAATCTTTTGGTGAAAGTTTGCATATCCCAAAAACCAGATGAGGGTCATAATATGGGCACAGCAGCCTACTGTTCGAGACCCATTCTTACACGTGCAATAGTATTCTAGTATTACATCAACCCCTTCTCCATGTTTTTCAACGAGAATGTACACCTTATTTGTCACGAAAAATCCTAATCATGTACATAACTTTCATTTGTGTTCGCTCATGGCCCAGATATCCATATAAAATGCGCATGGTCCTTTGACACAGATAGATTATAGTCTGGAATAGGACAAAGCTATTTTTTATCCGACGATGACGTCATTTTTGTTGACGACCGTTTTGGTGTAGTGGTACGAGAGCCCCACGCCGACGGTCGCGTGTTTGATCGACGGTCGCGTGTTTGATTCCCGCTCGGGACAGATATTTGTATTTATACAAATACTAGCGACCTGCGCCGGCTTCAAACATGTGTAATGAGATAGACATATACCATCGTGGACTTTTTTGTAGATCTTTTCAAGGTCTACAATACTGTAGTACATTATTTTGATCTATGTCGTAGCAGCCAGCGTTTGCAATGTAAGCGCAAAAAAAAATCTTTATTTACGACATTACATTAGAAACCTCTAAAATTATCAGTGTTTATCTACTATATTATGCATGTTATATACATATAAACCTTCCTCTTGAAAATCCGCATCAAAATTCGTTGCGTAGTTTTAAAGATCTAAGCATACATAGGGACAGACAGACAGAAAGCGACTTTGTTTTATACTATGTAGAGATTTATTTCCGGTCAGGGTATGTCCTTGTTGGTCTCCCTACCATGCCTCGGAAAGCACGTAAAACCGTCGGTTCCGGTTGTTATCATAGACATCATAACTATCGCTACTCATGGTAGGGAAATTATTCACCAACCCGCAGTTTAACAGCGTGGTGGATTAAGCTCCAATCCTTCTTCTATATGGAGAAGAGGCCTTCGCTGAGCAGTGGGTGGTTTACAGGCTGATACAGTAAAGTACTGTTTATCCCGGATAAAAGATAGATTTCTCGCGGGATTTGTAATCGAATGCTGTCGCCAGTAATATATAGGTAGTTAAATATATTTTTTGGCTGTATAATTTGCTTCATATGTATTTTTAATGCCATTACAGCAAGCGAATTGCTTTTAAAAAAAAAACCGACATTTTTAACGTGTTGTAATTTTTTTAACTTATCTAATTAACGAAATCAAACAAACAAACTAATCTATATTTATTATAGATATAGAAAGATAAGTAGATATTATTTCGTAAATAATATACTTATTTAATAATAAAAATTGTTGCAAAATAACTTGTTATGTCGGCTTTTATCAGGATACAGCAGTCAAGTCAAGGTCGGTCTGACCGACACGAATTTTTGTTATATTTATATTTTTTATTTTTTTTTTTATTTAGGAAACAAACAGTATAGTAATACAATGAATTAAAATTGATACAACAAATACATAAACCAATAAAGTTTCCAATAATAAATAATTCATAAAAGAGCAAAAAAGCACACATTAATAAAAAAAATTAAAAAAATATATCGAGAAAATACAAACAGAAATTAAAATATGTCAAGTTATAAGTTTTTACCTATTTATTGCTACTATACTACACTAGTTTTCCCTGCGACGTCACCCGCACCTATAGGGTACAATTTATGTACCGTACGTAAGTTTTGCTTTAGTATAGAGGCCGATCCCGGTCATTATCATGGGCACCTGATAACGATCGTTATTCATGGTAGGGAAATTATCCGCCAACCTATAGTGGAGCAGCGTGATGGATTAAGCTCCAACCCTTCTTCTGAATGGAGAAGAGGCTTTTGCCCAGCAGTGGGATGTATACAAGCTGATTCAGTTCAGTCCAAAAACTAAGAGCGTACATACAGAGCCCTTGTAACGCATTTTAATACACTTTTAGCATATCAACATATTATAATTAATGGAAAAAAAATAGTGCTTACTGATTAAAGCGTGTTAATATTATATATTAAGTATTATTTACTATAAATTTGCAATATACTATTTATTAAACAATTGTTTGGCCCTGCTGGACTCTGCTTTCTGCTCCGGGGTTGTAAGTTCGATTCCTGTTCAGAGTCTGGGTGACGATTCAAACGAGCCCAACCTCGATGAGGTTGTGTCGTTTCATTGCGAAGTTCCTATGACCACCTTCCAGTTCCATCATCAGATCAACATCATGTCATCATAATATTGCATTGTCACGCTATTTACACATGTATGCAAAATTTCAGCTCAATTGGTAACCGGGAAGTAGATCTAATTTGCAAGATTTGATGACAAATATCGGGACAGACAGACATGATGTCGTCACAGTGTGCGCGCGCATCGTAAAAATTTACTCTCATCATTTTTTCCTAACGCGCCAAAAGAAGTAATAACGTCAACAAATCAAAGTAATTAAAAAAAACTAAAAACCGACTGTTTCCGTGTAATTTGAAATTAAATTAATTTGACCCCAAAAATCCGCCATTTTTTTTACTTTCTTTATTTTGATATACCCAGTGTCACTCTCACAATAAATACGAATCTAATGTTACCTTTCAATCTTAAATCCATTGAGCCGTTCAGGCCGCAGAGCGAAACAAACAATTATACATACATACATACTCTCGAAAAACATAACCCTCCTTCTTCAGTTGGGTAAAAAAATAAACAATATCGCGGCTTTTCTAAATATTCAAATTCAATGTTTCACACCCAACGGCCCCCAGTAATATATAAGATATTGTGTTATTGTTCATGTTGTTTTGCAATTTTTATATTTAACACTCTTGTTATTGTATCTTTCTTACCGCATTCAGTGCTTGTTGTATTCTAAAAATAATTTATTACTCACTCCAGGGCCGGATTTAGAGGTCTGGAGGTCACGGGGCAACAAGGGAGTGGAGGCCTCTTGACCCCAAATTATTTCCCAAATAAAATGGAATTGTTTTTTCAGTCGAGATTTCCAATAAATAATTTATTGTGAAACCAAGTATAGATTATTTTATTATTTAACAAATATATAAATATAAATGGAAACAAGAATTATCTAAAATTAATTTTTAGCGTTAACGAACGGAACCATCCGAGCGTAAGAAAATATGAAAGGAAAAGTTATTTATTAGTGTTTACTAGTCTGAATTTGAATTTTTATGCCGAAGTCTCTATTGTGGGTGCCCCTCTCTTGTGGAGACCTCGGGGCTGTAGCCCTGGTTGCCCTCCCGGCCCTGACTCACTCGCAAACACACATTTGTAACCTAAATATTGCTTACACCTGTAAAGACGAAGCATACTGAATTATGTGTAAACATGTCTAATGTAACCTACGATGTCTTAATGATGTGCCGTGTATCTACGAAATAAATAATTAAACATTAGTAATATATTAGACGACCGCTCTAGTGTAGTGGTGTGTCTATATATATTTATTTATATATCTTGTTCAAATTTTCAATCATTAATAAACGACTTTTTATTCATCCACTCAAGTTCAAATACATTTTTTTAAGCTTGTCGTAGATGAATCTTGTTTTAATTAATTTAGTTTAATATGGAACAATTTTTTTTTTTTTGTTGACCTAAGTAGGAACTGACTTGATTTTTAATTTTATATTACTTGATTAAATATTCGTTAGTGTATTAAAAATGAAACTAGAGTGCCTCAGTGGCGTAGCGAGCTTATCTCGCGCCCGGGGCACAATACCTTTTTGGCGCCCTCCACCCCTCATGCGAATGACCATTTGGCGCCCCTTGGTGAGTAGCGCCCGGAGCATGATGCACCCCCTTGCCCCCCCCCTCGCTACGCTACTGGAGTGCCTTTGAAAAATACTGCAACAAAGAAATTGTTTAAGCCCCGCTTGGATAAGTGACTTCATACGATCGAAAAAATTATAAAACAAAACAATCTTTTATTGTTCGGTGGGCCCTCTTAGGCTCTTAGATCGGGGGTCTCATGACATTGGTAATATTTTCATAGCCACAGTGTAACGAAGTCAATGAACACTTGAAATACAAGGAGGTCAATTTAAAGTGGATATTGCGACATCTTTATCTCAAAGATAACAATGAAATCTCGATGTTTTTATCAATAATTGATAAAACAATTAAATATTATAAGTAGGTATTTAGTATGGAGGTCGATAAATATTATCTATAAGCAGTATGCGCGACTTCGTTCGCTTTTAAATATTTAAATTTTCATTCTCTCCCAAGTGAACCGTACTAAATTTCGGAATATAAAGCATTCTGTGTTCTAGATGTACGGACTGTAATTGGGCAAATATTTGAGAATATGCAAATCGCGCGGCGGTTTATAAAGAACGAATGCGGAGCTTATATTTTTACTTTTATGAATTATTTCTCATGTAAAAAAGTATCTCAAATATGGATCGACAACTAAAAATCTTATTTATAAGTTGAGTTTAGAGATATTACAAATCAAAGTGCCAAAATCTAATTCCCATTTGTGTCCAATTCTCCATTTTCATTCAATAATTATCCTAAAATTGTTAAATTCTTCTTGAAGATTATACTTTTGGTTAGAATTTCATAAACTAAGGTTGTTAATGATTACATAAAACCATGCTGTAACACGCAAAGAACATAACTTATTAAAAATAAGATCAGTTATAAAATGTCCATCGACAACTTGCTAATTACCATTTGGGAATATTCCGTAATGATTTTTCTTGTAAAAACTGGAATATTCCAATCCAATAGTACATAGCCACGCGGGTACCAGTCAGAGCTCGGAGGCTCAGTGAAGGCTAGTGTCAAAGATCAATCTTTTTGGCGAAAATTGTGATTATCTCGTCCTCAAAGTGTTTTTGTAAAAATATTATCTAATAACCATTTATTGTTTTTTAGGTAATTGATCTATTACATATTTTTGATAACATATTTTATGTAGTCCTTAGAGTGACTCCTTTTGGATTTTGAGAATAGAATTAGAATGTTTGTAACAAAAGACTGATTTATTTAAGAAAATAATTGAAATACTACTTACCATTTGTCTCATTACCGATATTTGCCGTTCGCATAAATAAGCGAATGGTAATTAGTTTTTTTAGAAATGGTAATTATGTTAAAATTTCGTCATAATTTGTGACAACATTTTTGGTCTATTTTGAAGACTTGGTCTATTTTATTATAGAAATAGCGCCCTACTGCAAGCCTTTTGCACCCGAATTGGGCGACGCGCCAGGGAAGTACTTCTCTTTCACTTAACACGTTCCTTGCGGCATTATTTTCAAAGAACTTTATTCTGGTGCGTTGGAGATCTAAAAGATCTCGAAACTAACCTATCCTGGGGTGCGTATGAGACCTGATCAGTCTCCTAAAACAGCAGTTTTGAAAATAATTTATATCTTCCTCAAAACCAATTATATATTTATGAATTTCTCGAGGGTTCAAGATAGCCTATTGTTCTATCTTTTGATAGGTTCGCACGCAGTTATCACATTAGGATAAACTACAAATACAAAACAAAAATTAGGTATCGATTATACCTCGTACCGCAACCGAAGATAGTTCAATATGTGTAGCGACTAGTGATGGGAATAAAATAAAATCTCAGTTGTCGATAGAAAAAGTTTTATAAAAAAAGTGGGTAACTTAAGATAAGTGCTTTTCATTGAAACATGGTAAGCACATTGATTGGTTTCATTGCGCACAAATGAACGCTTCATAATTACATTTATCCTATGATTCTGTTCTTGTCTATTTCCTTCTTTACCCGTTTATACGATTGTTTTAAATGTGTATCAGATAATCAGAATATGTAATAGTAATCAGAATCACTGCCACTATCAGTGAATGGGGAGAATATTTGAACATTTTCCAAAATTTTAAATTTACTGGCCGATTCAGCAGTATAATCCGGCATTGATTTTTCGTTATGTTTTTTACTATTTATTTTCAAGTCTTATTTATTCGTAGCATTATCATCAAAATAAATTGACTTTTTACACTTAATTCTTTTAAAAGAACTCATTGTTCACCAATACACTTCAAAATATATTTAAGATATCTATACACGTGTGTTTTTTTTTTTAAATATGCACGCGAACGTCCGCATCGATAGTTGAACGACACTAAAACAAAGACACGCTGCACCAGCGCTCCCCGCCTTCCCTTACTTGCGGCTATGAGGTGTACGATTCACGAGTACTAACACGTCTCCTAACGCAAGAAATGAAACATTTTATACTACAGTGCGTTAGAGACCTAATACATCTCAAAAATTTTTTTTAATTCCCTTTGATCTAATTTTGTATAAGAAGCAAATATGTATATTTGTCTTACTTATATACAAAGAACTTTAGACGTTAGGGCCTCCCGCACAGAGTGAAAAAACACTATTTTAGCGGCCGCACAGTACGAAAGTCTCGTAAGAGATCGAATAAATCTCCTAACGCAGCGAAAGTGTTAACTTGTGGTTTTTAGCCACGTTTCGTACGGTTTGTGAGAAATTCGGATCTCTTAACTCCCTCTCTACTCCGTATCCCAAGTTCCTATAGCTATTACACGAAGAATTAGCACGTTGAAGTGGCAGTGGTCAGATCATATTCGCCGAAGAACTGATGGTCGATGGACGGAGGACAGAAGATGGTCTAATAAAGTTCTAAAATGGAGGCCGCGTTTGGACAAACGCAGTGTTGGTCAACCGACAATTAAATGGGATGACGATTTCCGTCTAGTGGCCGGTTCAGGTTGGATGAGATCGGACGGTTTGGCGTTCACTAAGGAAGGCCTATATCCAACGGTGGATTAACACGGGCTAATGATGATGATGATCACCCCTGTTCCCAATCCCCCATTCCCACTGGTTAAAGGCCGGCAACGCACTTGCAATCCTTCCGGTGTTGTAGATGTCTATGGGCGTCGGTGATCACTTCACATTAGGTGAGCTTCATGCCCGTTTGCCCACTCTACTATTAAAAAAAAAAAAAAAAAAAAAATATATATATATATATATATATATATATATATATATATATATACTAATATTTTAAACCATGAAAGTCGTCTGTATTTTGCCAGTTCTTTAAGTGTGAATGTACATTGTGTACCAAAAACAAATCTACATGTTTTCTGGTTTTTATAGCAGTGTTCACCATGCCTCGAAAGAAGCAAACAAAAGAAGAAATTCTATCAAAAGCTCAATCACCTCGAATAAAAAGATATGCCATTATTAAATCTGGTCCAGTAAAATATGCCATTGAAAAAGAGAAAGAACATCAGATATACTATAACTATAATTACTTAGTATTCAAGAACTGACACCTAGAACTAGGCGCTTTTATGGGACACAACCGCGTCAATACATTAGTTCCATCTCATGTCAGGGAGACAGCTTTAAGAGCCGCTGCGGAGAAAGCTGAAATGACTAAATGGCACAAATATTTGTAACTTATCCCATGTTATGTTTTTATGCCGTTTACAGTCGAAACGATTAGACCTTGGAGTAGCAGTGCAAAAAAAAATCTAAAAGAGTTAACTCCACGTCTCATAACCTCCACTAGTGACAGGAGGGTTTTTGTATTTTTTGCCTTGCACGGTTTTTGTCATAATGGCGTTTTTTTGAACTAATGGCGTCATTAGGATACATCAACCTCCAGTTTTCTACTGCGTCTGTAGCATCTGTAATTTGGACCTAATCTAATTTTAAAATTTCGGAACATAGACCTTTGATACTATGCACAGAAGCAAAAAAAGCAGAAATAGCGACACTAAAAATTTTTCTCACGCCGATGCCACCATCTCTAATTGGTAAAGTAGCCATTATATCTTAATTATCATCTCTTATTTTTTTTTTCATAATTACTATTTGAAAACTATTCATTACATTGTGATTGATCTAATTACCAATTATCCATATTTATCACTACCGTTCGTATGAATTTTGAATTGCCTTTTATACAAAAAGTAAATATCTTAAGACAGCCCCTTAGGTACTAATTTAAAAAGAAAGTACCTGAGATTACAAAAATCATATAAAGAATCATTTTCCTCACCTTTTTTTCTTAATCTCCATAACTATGCCATATGCGCATTTTCAAATATTTACCCAATTATGCCAAGTTTCATTATAATGTCCGTAGTCATTAGTTTCAGCGAGATTCAGACCGAAAAAAAATACAGTATTGGCTTCAGTGTCGATTATAAGGTGCCTACCAAAAAAAATTTTTTATTTAATTTCAAAATACTTATCTATTTATTTACTTATTAATACTTTATTGCACAACACAATATCGAATTGTACAAAAGACAGGCTTAATGCTAAAAGCATTCTCTACTAGTTCCTTACAGTGCTGAGTTACTTCGGACACCCACCACCTCAGTCCCCCGAGATCATGGACGCTGTAAAGGGTCCGAAAAGTCGGGAAATAATTTAATTTAATTAAAAATCGTTAAACTGTAAAGTTTTTAAAACAAATAAACGCGATAAAATCCGATGTAGACTTTTAATTAAACAATCGTCAATATTTTAAATACTTATAACGGTATTTTTAATCTGGCTTGAATCTTGCACTGCGATTAGAGTTAGTTCAGGATTTCACCTCATAAGCCATTTCCCACCTGCCAGCTCGTAGACGAAAAAGTCTTGGCTCCTTGCCAACCCAAGTCTAAGGCCGTGATAAATAATATTTAACTGTAAGTTCATAGGCCAATTTATTTACCACTTTCTTAGGTAGACCAAAATTTATATCTACATATTGCATCAAACACATTGAAAGCTCTTGCTCTTCATTAAAAACAAAGTTGTGTGCTTTATATCCTTTATTCTTATATCTTGAGTTTCTTGCTCGCCAGAGGCATCTTGATATCGAATATACCTTGAGAACAAATAATTGCTGACTCCGTGCTTCTGTGTCACTTTTCGTAAGGAATCTCCCTCTTTCATCTCCTCATAATCTTCTTTGAACTTCTACAGGTCTATTAGTCCTCTCAAAGTCGAAAGACACGTAAGTCACAAACACGTAGAAATAACACGTAGTCTTGGCATCTAGAAAACCAGAAAAAAGTTAATACAGTGTTTCAACTGTACCCAAAAATTTTGTTTCAACCGTCCCCATCTCCAATTTTAGCTGAAAAACTGTTGTAGTGATGGTGAAAATAATGATAAATAAAAGCTAGTCACGATATAATATTCCATGACCTTCATTTCGAACAAAAACACACACTCAATACTGTCACTTAAATAAGAACAATAATAATTGGAAAACTCTCCAAGCTAAAATACTTACTTTTAGTTAAAAAAACACAATAGGGCCTTCTAAAAACAGCTAAAGTCCGTGGAGGGCAACGTAACATTGTTGGTCGTGTTCAGACCTGTCGTCCGCTTCGTTCTCTCCTTGGACTCCTTACCATCCCGCCAACGGTTTTCGAGATATTCGTGTTGTTTCAACCGTCCTGTGTTTCAATCGTACCCAGTCTACCCTACTATGTGATCTTAGCTCCCGTAGAGATAAATACCTACCATAGATATCTAAAACTTAATGTTATCTCTTCTATCGACGTAACGAGAAGAGTATCACGTGCACGCATGTTAGCTACTGTAGACATAGAGAAATAATACGAGAAAAGGGGTAGACAAAATTTTGCCGTGCGCGCATGCAAGGCCGGTAGATTTAAACTTAGACCTTCACGATCACAACTGTAAAAAAGCATCAAATTTCAAACATAGAGATGTACAGAAGTTGTAAAATAAATGTTTTAGCTCATATTGTTCTCATAAAGACCCTATAATTAGTTTTTCCTAAATATCTTTCATGTGCAAACATCAGCCGGTTAAAATTTTATGATATGTATAGATTTATATAACACATAACTTATGATTAACAAATAGAATTGAATAAGTGCTAAGCTTAAGATTAAAACAACTAGATTAAATAGAAACACTTGAAGAAGTGATGCATTTGATCGGTTTTGCTCTTTCAATTGTTATTACAAGTTTGTTTGTACAATTATTAAAAAATACAAGTCGGTTGTTGTCCCGACTTTGTTTTTTTTTGTTTTTTTTTTTCAGAATTTGTATTACTGTTGGCCCTAGCGGCCTTTACAGCCTCACCGGGGGGGGGGGGGAGGGGAGGGGAGCCGAGTACTGAGACCCAAAAGAGTCCAAGAAAATTTGGAGCTTGAGGAGCTCAGACTGGACGTTCGTCATAAGGATGTGTCCCAATGAGAACGCACCTCGGCTTAGAACGTCGTTGGAGTGGGCCGACTTTGGCGGGACGTCCCGATTTTTAAATCAAAATTAAAAGTCCCGCGCGGGACTGGCTCAGTCTCGCTTTTCGTGGATAGTTCGACCTTGCGAGCAGCGTGCTGAGAAGTGCTGAAAAGTGTGAACTAGCCGCCCGCCCGGCTCGTAATGGAGATAAGCGCGCAAGAGAGAGAGGGGTGCGTCACACAATCGGTGCGTGTGACCGCGAAAGTTTCTCTATCTCTTCTTATTTCCCATTTGATTATATACGTTTTTTTACAATGCCCACAAAATGTTACAAGCTGAAGAGGCAGTGGGCAAGGCACTCGTAGAACTGACGACCGATGAAGCAGAAAGTTTCTCGAGTGGAGACCACGTACCGGCAAGCACAGCGTCGGACGGCCGGCCACGAGAAAGACAGATGACTTGAGGAAAGTTGCCGGAAGCTGTTGAATGGAGGCTGCTTCGAACCGGTCATTCTGGAGATCGATGGGGGAGGCCTACTAGATCCTTTGAGAATAATCGACAAAAAAGTCAACAGTTAATCGTCTCAAACACAAAAAAAAATGTTGATGTATTATTCATATTCAAACATTATAAATTCGGTCATATGTCGTGCATGATAGACAGCACTACATAATTCTAGGGATGTGCATGTAAAAAAGTAAGTCAAGTATCGATATATTTTTTTTCGATATAATATATTGTATCGTTGTATCGATACTTTGCGATATACCGTATCAATATATCGGTACTTCACGATATATCGTATAAAAATATCGATACATTCAGATACATCGGAAATAATTTCCTTATTTTGAACTATTATTTGAATTTGCATACGAAAAAAAAAAGATTAGAAGAAAAAAAAGATAATCGCTTTTACATATCGATATATATCAATATTACTCGATAAATGATGAAATTATATCGATATATATCGGATCCAATATATCGCATGCATATATCGAGTATTTATGAAATATCGATACATATAGTGCACTCCTACGTAACCCACACATCTTTGTCATTTATATACTATTCATATAAATATATAAATGAGAATAGACAAAAGCTATATATTTGTATATATTAAAATGCTTTATTGTAATAAACATTACCAGAATTTTCTACCTATCTGCGTAAGAATGTATATAATTTACATAATGTAACATGTTATTTATCAATCGTGTTTTCGATCCAAGGCCTAGGTAATACAATATCTATACAGTTAGGTTTAGATAAATGAAATTCCAGAATAATGATGTATTTTCAAAGAATAAAATTGCAGACGTGCTAACAATTTTTTAACAGTACCTACTGGTCGCGCGTAACTCAGAAGTTATTAACTCGTAAAGATTCACAATATCGGAAGTAAATCCGACAGGGAGAGTGATTTTATCATCATATCCCCTGTATCCAAAACGTGTCTATATTCCAATTTTATTCAAATCAAAACTTTTTTATTCAAGTACCTACTAGCTGCTGCCCGCGAGGTCGTCTGCGTGAACGCTAATAGATTACACGTTGTTACAGAATGCGTTGAAGAAATAAAAATTCACTGCTCGTTCCCCGTAGGTGATAGCGTGATAATATGTAGCCCATATGTTGACCCGACTTCTTAATAATATTCGTGCTAAATTTGAAGTAAATCCATGCAGTACTTTTTGAGTTTATCTCGGACATACATACAGACAAACAGACAAAAATTCTAAAAACTATATTTTTGGCTTCGGTATCGATTGTAGATCACATCCCAAGTATTCTTTTAAAAAAATATTCAATGTACAGTTTTGACTTTCCTACCATTTTATTATATGTATAGATATATTAGTTCTGTATCTGGCATCTCAAGACCGCGGACGTTGGAGATCCATGCAGGAGACCTATATCCAGTATTAAACGATCGACAGCTAAAGGCAACAACAAGAAGCTGCACTCTACGAGTTACAATATTTTGGGTTAACTTGGAAAACCCATTATATTGCCCTAAGAGGCATGTAACCTATTTAGGATTGCTGACCGAACTCTTATGTAAGTAGCATTGTTTTACATTCCTGGCCTATATTTTTTTTTTTTGACGCTATGAAATGCGTTTACGCATCCTGCCACCCAAAGGCGACGGGTATGTGGGACTCGCTGACTGCGAAGTCAGAATACCCACTAAAATACAGCGGTGTCCTCATCGTCGTAGTGGGACGCCACGGGATCGGGCCCGACGGTTGGCCCGCCTATGCGGGCCGCCTTCGCATTAGAATGCTCGCGGGCACCATGAGCGCTCTTTTGTCACCGGTGGAAACTACGGCAGGTCATGAAGACATAGCCGTAGTCTCCTCGGTGATCTGGCGCTACATTTCAGGCCTGCGTATTTTATTGCTTTTTATCAGCCTGTAAATGTCTCACTGCTGGACAAAGGCTTCTTCTTCATAAAGTAGCATTGAAGCTTAATACAACGCGTTTCATTACTGAGGTTTGGTGGATATTTTCCCTACCATAAGTAAAGATCGCTATCAGGTGTTTACGATAAGATTTTAAGGACTGTTGAAGATATAGTTAATATTCTATCCGCTACCACTACCACATCAGCCGTTGGGTGTCCACTGCTGAACGTAGGCCTCCTCCATCATCTCTGAAAGGGGGTGGGGAGTATTAACAATACTCGACAGCGACACGCTTGGCAGGCGGGTCGGCGAGTGCAGCGTATTGTGACAGGATATTAATGGTGACGCTACTGATCATCACCACAAGAAAGAGGTCGGGACTATTCATCAAATACGCTTTTTTTAAAAAACAAAATTTCACAACATAACTTCCATTTTTTAAATACATAAACACGCCTTAATAATAACTTTTCTAACGCATAAAACTACAAAATACACTTTTGATGAAAATAAAAAATAATATATTTGTAAAGAACTAGTGGCCCGCCCCGGGTACTCCCGAATATATATACATGTATCTATCACTTCATCATAAATCACTCTATATATTGGTGAAAATTACATGAAAACCCGTGCAATAGTTTTGGATTTGAGACAGACAGACTAACAGAGAGACGCTGTGGAGGACTTTGTTTTATAATATTTAATGATTAAAAAAATGTTGTATTTCTATTTTCTATTCTCAAACCTGCATGGTCTAAGACGGATCTCCTGTTTAATATATTTAATCTTTGGCGAGTGCATTGACAAGGAAAAGGTTTCAAACGTCCTCGTGTTTTGAAAGTAAATGACCCTCAGAGCACGCGGAATCGACTTTTGAACTACAATCACTTTGTTGATAAATATAAATAACATTAAAAATCTATATTTGTATTAAAAAAGATTAAATGTTTGTTTGAATGTGAAAAATTAAACGTAGTTGGTTTATCTTACGCGATAACTTACCAACTTAGAGAAACTATATTTGTAATAAAATGGTAGGTACCTATATAAGAAAGATTAGCTATTATTAGCAATCGACAAAATTAAAAGAGTAACTGTTCAATTTCTTGTCTGTTCTCAACGGAATAATAACTATATCACTAATAATAGCTCACCATCTGAATCAGATGGTTAACCATGGCGGTTCGCTCGCAGCCAGGATGCAGAAGGCAATATTGCTCGACTCGGCTCGGATTGTCCGGTGATTTCTCAGCCTACATCCCTAACCCACGATCGTTTTATTTCCCAGCCAGGGTGTATTCCTCCATCCGCTTATATTAATCTATGTATGTTTGTGTATTATATGTCTTATTTTTATTGTTTTACATTATGTAGGTATCTATATTGTTGAACGGGTGGAGTGAAGCAGTTAGATAATAATAATACTCTTTATTGCACAACACTAAAGAACAATATTTGAAATGAACAAAGAAAGATATATAAAAACAGTTTTATCGCTAGTAGAGCGATCTCTTTCAGACAATCTTTGGGTATAGGACTTGTCAATAGTAAAATCGGTTTAGGTAGGTTACAAAGAACTGCTATAAGATTCAAGCGTTATACTGATAAACATACGAATAGTAAATTATACCATATAAGGGGCCGTCCATAAATTACGTGAGGCGTTTAAGGGGGGATCCCTCCCCGACTTCGACTTCGACGTCGACCGACCCCTCGGTCGAGCGAAATCTCACAGAATCTCACGTGGGTCTCGGCAAATATCACATTTTTTTTTCCCTCATTAAAAATGTGAAATAGTAATAAATAAATTACTTCTTACTAATAGGCATTTTCAAAAATTTCAGGCGAGATTGGAGTAAGGAGGAGGTGGTCGAGCAAAATCTCACAAAATCTCACCAAGGGGGACGAGAAGGTAAAAAAATCGCCAAAATATATATATAATATAATAATTATAATAGCTTTTATGCTGAAGGCTTTAGAGTACTTAAAACTAGTTAACGCGGGGATAGTGAAGTGGGAACAGTAAATATATTTTTATTAATTTAGCCTTTTTCCTTACTGTCTAAACGTATACCATCTACTAATAAACTTTTTTATTTACTTAAAATTAGCTATGTACAAGAGGCATAAACTTTATATAATTAAAAATAACAAAAACTTAACCAACTAACCTATTCTTCATCAATCTATAATATAAAAATAAGTCGGGTTTTCCTTCCTGACGCTATAATTCCAGAACGCACGAACCGATTTCCACGGTTTTGCATTCGTTGGAAAGGTCTCGGGCTCCGTGAGCTTTATAACAAACGAAATTCAGGAAAAATTTCAACAGAAAAGCAGGAAAACAGGGAAAATCATTTTTCACATACATCGCCATCTATGACACATAACATGTACTACAAACCAATATGGTTTTGCATGGCGGCAGTACGTGGTGTGAGTATCCCTCACGAAAATAAGTTGGTGGCGAAACGGAGTTCGCCGGGTTTGCTAGTTTTCTTATATAAAATACAATATTTTATATTATAAAGTTACGTTCAGTAGTAGACATCCATCTCTGATGTGGTGGATACAATCATTGTACCATTTCCTATGCCCTAAGTTCAGCTACACAAAGTTAGCACCCCATTGAAGGATTTTTGAAATCAAAATGACCTTAATCGATAGGTCTACGTTAGGTCTGTATAGGTCCACCAAAATTTTTGTTAGGTCACCTATTTTTTTTTAAATAAATATTTTTAATAAATAGTTCTATTTTTTCAACAAAAAAAAAAAAAAAACCTAAACCTAAAAAAAGACCTAATAAACTATTATTGATAGGATTTTTTTTTTTGAAATAATAGTACTATTTATTAAAGATATTTATTTAAGAAAATAGGCGACCTAACAAAAATTTTGGTGGACCTATACAGACCTAACGTAGACCTATCGATTAAGGTAATTTTGATTTCAAAAATCTTTCGATGGGGTGCTAACTTTGTGTAGCTCCTAAGTTCGCATGTAAGAAATCTCTCTTTAGCGATAAGGCCGTCCTTTGTACGTATTTCTTATTAGTTCTATAAGTTTTTTTTTTTGGTTTCAAATAAAGTGTTATCATTAATTCATTAGTATTATGAATGTTTTATTAATTATGTTTACGAAATAATCTTTATCTGTTCAACTATCTAACATTGTGTTTATAAGCGATCGACCTTAATTGAAAAATTAAGTCGATTGTCGAAATATATTATTTTGGTACGAAAAGTTAAGTGTTTCAAGTGATATATTTAATTTTGAACTAAATTATCGAAGTTGTTATTTATTACGTTTATTTTAAGGCAATAAAATATATTAGTGCTCATAAGATTACTTTTAATTTGCAATCATTATAAAATTTAAACATAATAGGCCATTTAAAAAATGCGTAAATCATTGACGTTATTATGGGTTGTCTGGAAGACATGGCTAATTAATAACCATAATTATGTCCGCGCGTTGTACTACACAATATGTAACTATTAAATTATTTAAGTTTTGTTTATAATGTATTTGTGGTAATGAAGTAGAAATAAAGAAATGAAATAAAATTATACAAATAATAAATCCCAAATGTATTAGATAAATTGTTTTATTTAAATCTGTAAAAAAAAAAGAACTTATTCCACTCGAACTATGCACAAGTTTGAAGAAACAAAAAGCATCAGCGAAAAAGGAGCAGTGTAACGGAAACTTCAACCCTTCTTTTGGTTATAAATAAATAAATTATAACATACACACACGGTCGTCTGTTCCTGAGGTAGGCAACTTAATGCTTCGGTTTTAGGTAAGGGGACATCCATTAATTACGTGAGACAATTTTGGCGATTTTTCGATACCTCCCCATACATAGTGCGATTTCACTACATTTTTACTCGACCCCCTCCCCCCTCCCCTAATCTCACGCGAGATTTTTTTAAATACGTATTTGTAATGTAAATGAGTTAATCTGTGCTCGATCACATTAGATATATTTAAAAATAATAACAATTTTCGTATATTTTTTTATTTAGGGACAAGTTAAGAATAGTATTTAAGATTTTTAATGACGGAAAAAAATTATTGATATTTGCCGAGATCACCCTCTCCCCTACGTGAGATTAAGTGAGATTTCGCTCGACCCCCTTTCCTCTCGTAATTTATGGATGCCCCCTAATTGTTGACTGATAGGTATACATATTTTTTTGTAAACATACATACACATTCAAAATATACAAATATTACATCCAGACTTACGGTGGGAATTGAACCTACGACCCTGGAGCAGAAACCAGTGTCACTGCCAACTGTACCAACGGGCCAATCAAAATCCTTCTCGTTAGTGGTTTTGATTCAATATAAACCTGTATTGGCGACTCATAATTTATTGTTAAAAATAAATTACGACACAAATCTGGTTTGAGTGACCCGTCGTGTCGTAATTTATAGGGTTCCGTACTTACGACCCCTATGACGAGCTCAGCTCGGGTGAGAGAAAATAAACTTACCTACTCGAAATAAATCGTCCATTAATCCGTGTGCAACCGGCAGAGATGAATAGTCCCGAACTCTTTCTTGCCGAGATGTCGTAAAAGGCGACTAAGGTAATAATAGTGCGAACAACGGTACACTAATCAGGATGGTGATGGGTAGCAGCGTCACCATATCGTGCTACAACACACTGGGCTCGCCAAACCGCCTCCCAAGCGTGGCGAGTATTGAAAGCCTCCCAGAGATAATAGGGGGCGGCTACCTTCAGCAGTGATGTCCTAATTCAGGTCTAGTGGTTGTCCATGAATGACGCGATGTTTGTTTTAACTTTTTAAGCCTTTGCCCTCTACCCGGGTTATACGTGGTAAGGTTTTAGATTCCCCCTCCCCCCTTATTTCAATACATGTACATCTTATTAGATTCTAGTAAATTAAGCACCGTAATAAAAATGTCCAGACAGTTATTGAAGTTGCCATTTGTTTCTGACTGGCATAAAAGTAATAAAGGATGGGTGTAGTGCTTAACGAAAAAATAAATATAATATCTCACTACAAACCCCCTCCTCCCTTTTGATATTTCCTGATTTTTGCTAAACCCCCTACCTCGAACGAACCTCACGTGATTAATTGATTTCCTAGAAACTATGAAAGTTGATATTTAATATTCACATAATAAAATAACAAATAGACAGTGTCTGGTAAGACGCTTGTTATCAATACGAATGAAAAGTAAATATAAATTGAATTATTAATGCTTTTTATTTTAGTTACATTTTTAATAAAAATTACAGTGCAGTAATTAAATGACTCTTTGTGAGCAAGTCCGATTCACACTTAACCAATTTTTATTATATTCGAATTTCAATCTTGTGGTTTTTTTAAATCAAGAGGGGGCAAACGCACAGTCGGATCGCCTGGTGGTAAGTCAAAGCGACATCCATAGATACCCCCCAACAAACAAAAACGTCATATAAGACAAGGCTTGTACGACTTTAAGTTGTATTGCAGTCTTACAATAGTAAAGAGATGACTACTAGGTCCTATAGACGTCTTCCATTTAACTTCTTAGTCGTGCGACTATATGTCATAATAAACTGGTCATAGCAACGTCAGCAAGACTAAACTACACGACGTTATATTACAGTTTTAACTATAACGTTAGTACGATAATGCAATAGTCATACTAACGTTACAGTCCAATAAACGGTTTCAACTAACCAAATTAGGTGATAGAAAAACCTGTATGTGACATTTATATAATGAAGCAGTTGTACACACGTTTTGAAAATGACGTTTGTAAAACAATCCCCCATTTTGTCTTACAACAGTTAATTTGAGACACTTGAATGACTTGGTTGTTCATTTTGACTTAAATATGATCTCTATATAACAAGATGTCGATTAAAGGTCATGTCCTGACTTTAACCAGCCTTGTTGTCGCATTTGAGACAAGTTTTTACTTTTAAGCGACTTGGCCGCCATACTAACGAAAAGTTACACTCTTAACACCATTGTTTAATTCGAAAAATATAGGTAGGGTATTTGAATAATATGAATAATAATTAAAATGTTTTGTAATCTGCACTGCGCTTTTACTACAATCAGCTTATGCCTGAAATAAATTTAGGTAAAGATTATTGAAATTACTACTTATATTGCTAAATTAAAAATTATTTTTAGTTTTTTGAGGAACCCTAACAGCAATGGCGTAAAGGTTATTTCCAACACCATACAAGGTCTTGAAATAACCTTAATATGACTTACTGTCTTTACAACGTCACATAGAGATAAGTGTACGACAAAAGCAATATGTCTTGCATTTTTAGAAACAAACACTATTGTTATTCATAATAATATAATGTTTCAAACACAAAACTATGAAGGGGCATGAAAATATGAATAGTATTTACATAGGTATATTATCATAAAACTTAAATTCCCAGTCGAACTAAACGGAATTAGAAACAGTCACAGTTAGCAAGATATGAAAATTAAATAACACTCGACACCTTTTATTTCCTTGTAATTATTTATTTTGCACCTTCAAAGCCACGAACACGCAAGACTATATCAAGAAATATAAATCAGTCATATAGGTGTTGTTACTTGATTCTAATAAACCGTTTTAGTCATTCAAATCACCTGTATGACCACTATGTGACGAACTAGTCGTTGTAAAGTTATAATGAAACTACTGTGCGATGAAAATGGTAATTTCTTAACGTTTTTACGACTTTTAAATGACTTCAACGAAGTCATCTTATGACTATTGTATGACGATAATACAACAACGTACGTCGTATAAATGGGGCCCTTTTCGCGTTTAGCAAACGTTATTAAAACGTTAGTGTGACTTAGCTGTGGTAATAAGATAACGTTTACTAAACTATTGTACGACGATAATTTGTTAGTTGGGCCGCTACATCAGAGTATTAGCAGGTGCGTTGCGGGCCTTTCAAAAATATTAGTATGCTCTTTTCTTGTTTCCCTATAAGTTGTATCGGTTCGGAAATACCGTAGGTGGCAGCATGGTTTCATATAGTTAAACATATATGATTATGTCATATACCTTTTATTAAGTTGGTATAGTTACTAGCTTTGTGCCCTGACTTTTTATGACATTGCGTACGTTAAACTACCCCTCTCGACTTTTTTTTTTACAACTTTTTGACGAAATTTTCTGTAGGGTAAGGTAGGTAAATCACTAACTCTATATAGCTCTATATTTCTAACATTTTTAGAAATGTCTGTACGTCTGTTTGTTTGAACACGTATCACTGCTAAAATACTAAGTGTACGTCAAAAAATGAGGATTATTAATAATAAATTATATCCTGAGGTAACATTTCGTTTTTATTTTTATCAAAATCTCTTCTCTCTATCAAGTTATTATTTGAATTTTGTATTTTGAATGACGGTGTGAAACGAAAGTTAGAACTTAATATACCTAAATGTAACCCGAAAAATGATAATAATTATGTGTAAAATAATGTTTTATAGCATTTAAATAAAAACGATTAATATTTATATTCAAAACTAAGATAACAAAAATACAATAAAGAAAAGTGTTGTGATTTATCACGGATTATATGTAATCTAAACTATGTGGTGATTTATTAAGATTCAATCTCTTACACGATTACCTTCTGATGTAAAATTCACATGCTAGCGATGCCGTGAGCACAGCTGGTTTTCATAACAGAAGTGTAACACTACTGAGATTTTATGTCATTTTACTTCATTATTTTTTACATTTTTGATCTCTACAGCATTAAGTCTAATATGTAGGGTAGAGATAAGGAGCACAATCTCATATGGCTGTTCGGCACAAAGTGTCCACAAAAGCACAAAATAGCATTAAACGTAGGAGGCAGGGTTGCCAGATGTCCAGAAGTTTTTCTCGTACCATGGATATAAAAAATCTCGTACTTTCAGAACATAATCTCGTACAAGTTTATAGATTAAATTTTAAACGAGATTTCTCGTACGTCTGGCAACCCTGGTAGGGGGCGCTGGTGTAGTGGAGGGTATGATCTGATCTTAACTGTTCTAGATGACTTGAAGTGCATAAAATATTCTACCAAAAATTGAACCTATGATTTTAAACCGACTTCAAAAAAGGAGTAGGTTCTCAATTCGATTTTTTTTTGTATGTTTGTTACGCGATTATTCCGTCAATTATGAATCGATTTTAATCATTCATTTTTTAATGAGTCTCAGTACAAATTTTATCGGAATCAATATAGCACTTTTTAAAGAAAATCAACAAAAATACACAAAAAAGTAAAAGTTTGTACATATATTACGTACCTAGTTTGTACGTACATTTGTTGTATAATCTTGAAGGCAGTTTTAGTTTTAAACATTTAATTATTGTTCCCTAAATTAGGTACGGTTTACAATTTGACGGCTTGAAAGGAACGGTTTTTTAAGCTGACGATGTTAAAAATATTAAGATGATACATATTTACCTACCTTGTAACGTATCATATTTCGGGCTAACATAACTTTCTAATGGTGAAAGTATTTTTTCTTTTATTTATTTTCAGGAAATACGCCATCTTGTTTCTATAGCCGTGTGACATGTTTAATTATTTTTTTCTCTTTTGGTTTGTTTTCTGTGTTTGACATTTTTTTTTATTTTGTATTTTTAACTTATTTCATACATTTATTTTATTTATAGATCCTCCAGTGTTAACTCAATATTTATTTTTTATTTTTTTAGTAATAGTGCCTAACAACCCCTCTAGTATTGTACCTACTTATGATGTCTGTGCACATAATATGTGAAGAATCTTAGAAGAAATTTAATGGCTTCACACACAGTGTACATATTATGTACACTGTGTGTGAAGCCATTAAATTTCTTCTAAGTAGCTATATCATAATTTATTTAAAACAAGCTCTACTGTGACTTACATCCCCTCTTCCCAATGAAACCTTACTGAATTTGAGACTAATAATTTCCAGTATCCTAGCTAGTAGTATGGGCTTAAATCATGCCAAGTTTCATTCAAATCCATTTGATAGTTTCGATATAAAGAGCGGCAAAGATACAGACAGATAAATAATAAACATAATTTAACAAAAAAAAAAAGTAAATAAATAAAACCGACTTCAACAGACGTGATGTTATATTATGTGATTGTGTAAACAATACATATACATGTGATTGTAGCAACCACGACAGATTTTCTGTCATTTATTGAAGAGTTCCGTTACATGTCTCCGAATATCTTTATCAGAATATCACCAAACTAGAAAGGGACCACCTCGAAATACTACAATGCTCTTCTAAACCATCCTATACTTTTTTTTGTTCATTTTACATCGACAAGTAATAAAATGAGAACATCGTCATCATATTTGAAGTCAATAAAATACGCATCATTAGGGATAACTCAAAAACTACTCGTCAGATCGCACTAAAATTTAAACGGGACCACATAACAAGCGCCAGTTTTCGAACAAAAAAAGAACTACTGTTAGGTGTACTAATTGGTACACCCAGTAAAAAGTTATGAGATAACACACATATAAAATATGCAGTCGAATTGAGAATCTCCTTTTTTTTAAGTCGGTTAAAATATAAAAAATTGCATTTTTGGCTTCAGTGTCGATTATAGAAAGTACTAAATTTCTATATATTATCAATGTACAGCATTGTACCTGTAATAATTTTTTTTTAATAAATATAGATTTATATCCTGTTTGTTTAATGAAAATATCGTGTTTGTTATATTATCTGTGCATTTCTGTTTTTTTCGTGTGTTTCCAAACATGAGTGTGAAGCTTGTAATCATTCAACTGCTAAGCAAATGCTTCTTTTCCATAAAGGAGAAGGGCTGGAGTCCAATCCACCACGCTGCTCCACTGCGGGTTGGCGCACACTTTACGAGGAGTAACAATCGCTATCAAATGTCTATGATAACAACCAGGACCGACGGCTTTACGGGCTCTCTGAGGCACGGTGGGGAGAACCACAAGTACCCAGACCAGAAACAAATATCTTCGAGCGGAAATCGACACCCCTACACCAAAATGGTTTTATTTATATATCTATTCATCAAATAATAAAGGCAACAAAACTGAGCCAATCGGTTTATAAAATACACAGAAATAAACCTTTTTAGATAAAAAATTTCTAATGAATCATTTCTTTTTTAAATTGAAAAAACGATTATCTTTTAAAAATATCATTAAACCGCTGATATGAACACCGGGTGCTTTTATATGAATGCATTATAATCAGTAATAATACTTTATTACTGATTAAAACAATCAAAATTCAAGATTCAAGATTATAACTATTTTCAAAATAACAACTTTTTTTTTCAATTGTAGGAATTGAAAAAACGTATATTAGTTCACACTCTTCATATATTATATACTTCATTAGCGATAATTTGCCGTAAAAACATTGTCCTTTTCGGTTCGGACTACGGCCTAAAGACCTCCAAATTTAGCCCTAATTTATACAAAATCATGTCTTGAGTTCTTGGCTGACCGACTGATTGACTAATTCATCATATTTTATTTTAATTTAAGTAAAAATAAAAACTTTGATTATTATTTGGGTTTTTGATTAGAAAACAATTAATAGGTATGCGTTTTAAAGTTCTACCATTTAGGGAATGAAAGAAATTAAATATATTCTTTATTTTTTATTTTTTTTATTATATAATTTACTTGTGGGTGAGCCAAGACGCAAGCAAAAAGTTGTTGCTAAAGATCTGAAATAAGCAGATTATAATATAAAAATATATATAAAAATGTATAAATACTTCTTGGTTGACGAGTTAAATAGTTCCTTTCCTTTATTATACATAACATTATAGAACAAATTGTATATCGAGAATGTCAAGGTTGAAAGTGAATGTTTAAAGCAGTTTAAAGCTTAATACAAAGAGTATTGGCTTAATAATTATGTCGTCAATCTTATTCAAATTTGTTTATAATTTTATGTGCTGCCATCTGTTACTGTACTTCAGAACTACATACTTCACTACTAGAAATTATATTTTGTAATACTACTATTTATGTTTGTTTATAAATAATATAGGTACTTATAAAATGTAATAACAATTCGTCAATATAAACCATTTAATTGAATATTTCCTCTATCTAAAAATAGCCGTAAGGCGCTCAATAAACTCGTAAACACATGCGCTATCGAACTCCTTGCATATATTGATAAAATTAAGTTTGCCACTTTTTACTTTTCTATCCTATGACAGTTGGTGTCTATTCCATTGAGGCGGATTACACCACAGTTAAATACCCATCTTTCTCTATTACTTAGAAATAATTAGTGCTATCTCTTTTTAATAAGTGCACACAAAAAATACAACTGATTAATGGCTGTCGTACTTTGACATTTCGACGTATTTCAGAAAATGTTTGAATTAGTTGTGGGTGTATGTTCAATTTTCATGAATTAAACGTAGTAGTAGTAAAATGTTATCGAAGTAGAGTATCATATTCTACGAGATATCTGTATGAATATACTCCTAAAAACCAAAGATCTTTTATAATTCCTAGTCAAGTGGATCAAATTTTCATTAAGAATTTTGTTTTTCTTTTATTAAATTTGTCTAGTGCTATTATATTCAAATACTATAGTGATTGCTTGTATTTTACTATTTATGACTATTTGATAATATAAAATACGTGACTATTATTTATAAAGTAATACCTTTGAAGCTAAAAATGGATCGACTTTAAAAAAAAACTAAAAACTAAATTCTGCTTAAAAATATTTTACAAAAATTATCGTAGTAGTTTAAAAATGTGTTAGTGGGTTCAATAAATATATAATACTAACACGTCAAAGGTGAAAATGGAACTTTAACTTTTTTCGTTTTGAAAGGAAGCAAATTGTTTTAAGATGGTTACAATGAATTCTTCGGAAAAGGCGCAGAAAGCCTGTCAGCAAGGCCCGTCCAGGTATTTTCAAAGCTACTCCTTTGCCTAAAACCTGTAAAAAATACTCATACATTATCTAAAGTAATCAGCTCGCCTGTTGCATCTTGTAAATGTTTTATGGCTGTTGTATGTGTGTATCTATTCTATATCTTTTTGTTTTGGTACTCAATATACTTGAATGTTATATTTTTCAATCCACTATTTATTTTTTAATATTTTAGATATTAACATGGCTTAAGTTTTTTATTAGTAATATTCATTTGAAGGATGCAAGAACACAGTTTTAATAAATAAAAAAAAAAAAAATCGAATAAAAAAGAAAAGATCATTTTCTCATATATCAGATATAGTTTTTGTTTGAATGTATTTATAGTAGATATACATAATAAACTAAGAAAAAAATATAAGAAGAAAATATTTATTTTTGGTCCCATAATGCTACAACATAATATGTAAGCTCATAAAAAATAAAAAACTACAAAATAAAAAAAATAACAGTAACAGACGAACTTGTCGCTGCAGCAGAAAAAAGAAGATACAATCAGTCGCGCTATGATTTTGTATCACAAACGCTGATTTTCTATGTGCCCATTTTATTAGTCTAATTTAAAAAGTCCTTAATGTTATAATACATTTTCAATGACTCGTAGGAACTGTATGTGTTAAACAAACTGAAAATATAAAAAAACTGAGCAAATTTGAAATATGAACAAAAAGAATAATTTTACAATTAATTTAACAAATTTTTTTCTAATAACACACAAATAATAACTAAATAAACAACACAACGAAATAACTAACACACAAAAATGAAATGACACAGATAAATATCCATTTTATCTTCTCTGTCCCACAGGATATTGCCGAAATAGTTTATGTTAAATTGGCACAAATAAAACCATATAACGAAAAAATATTTAAATTCGAATAATACATATTTCCTGCTCTATAAACTGTTAACTATGCTATACTAGCTGTTAAATTCAAAATTTCCTGGAAATTTCTATCAGGATATCCACCTATTAACATACCGAGTTTCACCACAATTGATTTAGTAGTTTCTCAACCAAGAATAGTAACTTGATTTTTGAAACTTTGATAACGTTGATAATGACAGTCTTCTATTATAACAGGTCTAAGTTAGCTCATCCCAGAACTTTTATAAATAAATTTCAAGAAATTTACAAAAACTGCTGTTAAATTCATTGAATAATATTAAGGAATACATTAATTTTTAGATTTGTGCTCTCAATCACACAGCAATCTTAATTGTGTTTTCTATCTTATTATATCTATATTATTTTATATATATATAATCTACGTGAGATGTGGTAAATAATCTGTGCTAGTCTGTAGCGACTAAAAGCCACACAAATGAAAATTGAATTGTACGTCCACGTCACGTTAATGTGTATGTTCCAGTAATTAGAACATGTAAATCTATAGAAAATCATAGGTGCAAATCTGGGCTGGCACAACTGGGCTAGCACAACTACGCTAGTTTTGAATTTGTAACAAAAATTAAAAATACACATATCCCAGAATTTCACATTCACAAGAATCATTGTCATTGAAATATAAATTTTTTTTGAGGTTTTCACTCAATATTACCCCATACATTTAATTTTCTAAAACAAAGAGCTAAATCGTGTGCTTGTATGATCAAATAAAAAAAAATCGATAAGATTAGACACAAATAGATCTGTTGTTAAATAATGTAAATAAATAAATAAATAAATTTGTAATACAAATTTAGCAATTAAAACTCAGAGGAGTGATAAAAGTATGACATTTGTTGTAAATGAATGAAAAACATGATTAATTAGACTTGCTTTCAGCGCATTATCTTTAGTTATGACCAATGCTTTTATTTGTGTACAGTAGTTAGGCCGTTTTGGTTTTTAATTTTTTATTGTTTCATGGTAACCAAAACATACAATATACAAAGCATAAATTATAAAGGCTGAAAGAAAAGTACAATCGCTATAATTTATCAATAAAATGTAGCAAAGTACAAAATATTTTTAATAATTATTATTAATTGATAATAATTATGATAATGTAAATTTTGCATATATATATTTATGTTCTTAACTTTGCTTTCGTCTCTTATCTTGTACTTTGTGGATATTTTTTATTAATATAAATAAATACGTTAATAAATATATATTTGAATGGAAATTAAATACTTTATATCTTTGACACTGTATGGAGATAGACATGACACTATCCGAAACAGACGCGCGACTATATATCGAGACAGAAGCGAGACCGTACCGAGACTGATGTGAGACTGTAGCGAGACAAACGTGAGATTTTATTGAGACAGACTTGAGACTGTATCGAGGCTAACGTGAGACTGTATGGAGACTAACGTGAGACCTACCGAGATCGACGAGAGACTATCGATACAGGCGTGAGATTGTACCTACACTGATGTGAGACTATATCGAAGCAGACGTGAGATCATACAGAGACTGATGTGAAACTGTACCGAGACAGGTGCGAGATCGTATCGAGATTGACGTGAGACTGTATCGAGACTAACGTAATACTGTAGCGAGACAGACGTGAGACTGTAACAAGACAGATGTGAGACCTACTGAGACTTTATCGAGATAGACGTGAGACTGTATCGAAACAGGTGTAAGACCGACCGAGACTGATGTGACACTGTATCGAGACAGCTGTGAGACCGTACCGAGACTGACTTAAGACTGTATCGAAACTGACGTTAGACTGTATCGAGACAGATGTGAGACTGTACCGAGACTGACCTTAGACTGTATCGAGACTGACGTTAGACTGTATCGAGACAGAGGTGAGACTGTACCGAGACTGACGTGAGACTGCACTAAGTCAGTTGTGAGATTGTAATGTGATAGACGTGAAACTGCACGAAGACACTAGAGACTAGGAGACAGACTAGAGACTAAGTTTCAGAATAAGTTTCATAAGGATGGTTATCAGTATTGAAAGTATTTTCATGTTGTTATTTATCTACAGGGACACCACGAAAAGCACCAAAGAAGACAAGGAAAAAGATAAAAAAGACAAAGATAATATGATAGCCAATTTGCCCCCAAGTGTCCAGGCCCTCATGTCGACCATACCCTCACCGGAGGAGTCACCGAACTATCTCGTGTATAAAAAGGTTAGCGGAAGAACATGAGGTATTTTTAAAAGACCAGCACAAACACACACATAATCATACAGTCATAATAAAATGAGGTTCTTAATTCAACTGTGTTTTTTTGTGTATATTTTGTGACATCTGTGCCAATTTTGAATCATAAGATTATTTTTTAACAAATATACCCTATATTTAAAATATTGAAATTGATTGAAATATATTTTGTATTTTAAGGGTTGTCCTCTATAATTTTTTTTAAATAAATTTCAACTGTAGTCGGGATGGCGCAGTGGTCACAGTGGCGGCGTGGTTTGTATAGATCATACAAATGTTTCTCATGGTCTGGTTTTTTGTGCTTGTGTTGGGTTTTTCCGGACACAGGATGACACAGGCTACTGGTGACCGTTGAGTGGTAGAACGTTTTATTATAAACTAGCTTCCGCTCTCAGCTTCGTCCCCGTATTTGTATTGACAAAAAGTGGCCTATGTCCTTCCCAAGGCTTCAAACTATCCGTATCAAATTCTTACAATAGCTCGGTGACAAAGACTCTCATACAAAAAACGTTCCTCCACGCTCGCTGAGTGCACATTGAAATGATCTCAGTAGAAATTTTAGTGAATTCTCGCGAAAAGAAGATCGTAAGCGCCATGAATCAGGCGTCACTTACGCGTTTTTAGTTAAACTATGTCATATTAAGAGCAAATTACACAAAATCTTTATAAATTGTAGCCTATGTGTTATTCTGATGTATAAGCTATATTACTGTAAAGTTTCATCTAAATCCGTTCAGTAGTTTTTGTGTGAAAGAGTAACAAACATCCATCGAAACAAACTTTCGCATTTAAAATATTAATAGAATGTAAAATCATCTGTAAATTTATCTTTTATCTTTTAAAGATGGAAGCAATAATAGAAAAGATGCAAGATGAAACAACAGGTGTCCCCGTGCGCACCGTTAAAAGCTTCATGACTAAGATTCCATCGGTAAGTACTTAGATTTGACTAAGCTTTGACCATAATTCGACCGTCTTTAGCCTAAAACGACAAACTGACAACCGTTTGGGACAAATATTTGTATTTGTACCAATATTTTTGTTACTGGTCTGGGTTTAGACAGATATCTAGTGCTTTATGACACTATTTCTAATTCCTAACTTGGCTGGAAGGGACCACTTTTAGATAGAGATTAGAGAGAGTCTTCATTTGCTCACAAAAATTTCAATTTTGTTACTGTATTTCTTAAGTACAATAAAGAATATAATTATATATGTTATGTTTTTACTGGTGGGAGGGATGCGCTGTGCCGCGCTCCCGGCTGCATGGGTACCACCATCTTGCTTGTTTCTTCCGTGAAACAGCTTTGCTATGTTTCGGAAAGAAGGGCAAAACAGGCAGTGTAATTACTGGCACCGAGACTTAACATCATAGGTCTCAGGATAGGCAACACATAAATGAGTTGGCTGGGCTAGTTCCAGGTAAACTAGTTTATGTTCATGGGCGACGTCGACCACTTACCATCAGGTGGCACGTCTGCCAGTTTGCCTATACAACTAACATTTAAAAAAAAAAAAAATTGTGTGTGTCAGCTCCGACGCACGACTGGAGTTTACTCCTTAAGTACGATTGTCTAAACATACGCAAAAAGAGTTTATCCAACTGAAAATAAGATTAATACCATATGAAAGGGTAAATTAACAAATTAATGAAAATAATATACATATATAATATATATTTATTCATTTTATATACATTTATTATAACTAATCGGCGAAATATTTTACATTAAACTTTTCACAATAGTCAATTTCAGATGTGCACAAATATTTCATTAGGAATGTTGATAAATTATGTAATTATTATTATCTGACAATTATCATTAATTTTTTAAATATTATTTTTCAATATTAATTAGAGCAACATTACTTTCGCACCGCACCATAGGTGCGCGTGCACCGAAAAAGTAACGAGGTCATTCATCAGTACATTTTACCTCTCATATTTTTCTCATACCGGGCGCCTTATATATGAAAATCGATTCTTAAGGAGTAAACTCCAAAAAATGTCTTTGTGGGTCTCCCCAAGTCTCCTTGCTTCGGAGTGCACGTAAAGCTTTCGATCCCAGTTATTATCATAAATACCCCGTAATGATCGTTACTCATGGTAGAGAAATTCTCCGCCTATACGCAGTGAAGCAAAGTTTATTGAGTCCAACCTTTCTTCTATAAGGAGATTAGGTCTTCGTCCAACAGTGGGACGTTTACAGCCTGATCCAATTTAGTATTTCGAATCGATAGATTATAAACTAGTAAAGCTTATAATAATACGGTCAGATAGGTAGTTACGAATTTTGTGTACTGTTATCATGCACGCGGTAAGTTCAGGATCCAAGGTATACTATACTGTATCGGCCTGTAAACAACCCACAGCTGAGCGAACACCACACTGCTCCACTGCGGGTGGGCAAGGTGGTAATTTCTCTACGATGAACGACCCGTACCGTTAACGTTCGTTAACAGATGTCTATGATAATAACCGGGACCGACGGCTTTTCGTGCTCTCCTAGGCATGATGGGGAGATCCACAAGGACATAAACCCAGACTGGAAACGAATATGTATAACTACAAATATCTGCCCCGATTGGAAATCGATCCCGTGACCGCCGGCATTGAAGCGACTACTCGCACCACTACACCAGAACGGTCGTCAAGATATACTACGTCGGTAAAATTATGGAAAAAAAAAAATTCTCTTGTCCCAGTTCAATGATAATTTTTAATATTATATTATTTCCTTAAAAAGTTACTTTAATTTGAATTTTTAGTACAATGTTTAATTTATATTCTCAAGTTTATCCACCTAGTATTTCTCAAATTTTAAGTTCACAGACCTAATAAACTAACAAAAATTAACAAAATTGTAACTCCAAGCTTCCGACAGCGCAAAGTAAACGTCTCCTTTCTGGGTTATGGTATTCGCATGTATAATAAAATCCCACAAACAATTTTGGAATTTTCTCATTAAAAAATTTAAAGAATAATAGATAAAGCGTATTATTCGGTGCAGGATTACTCAGTCGATAAAGATGTGTGGACATAGTGGCGCTGTAGTTCATGCAAGATATTACTAATTTTATACTAAAACACAGTTTATATATTATTTTCAAAAGAGTAACTGCGGAGTTTCTTGCCGATTCTTCTCTGCAGAATCTACGGTGGTAGCTTTTTAAAGTGTTAATTTGTAAAATGACGATTCGAAGGTTCTCTTGGGGCCTATTTGAATAAAGTTAATTTTGATTTTGAATATAATTGATTTTTTAAATACCCTCCAACCTTTTTCTCATAAGAAAGGATGCCCAGCAGAGGGCCGTTTACAGACCATTGCAGTACAATATAGAAAATATATTTAATTTGGCCTTGACTGGCCCGTTGGTGCAGTTAACAGTGGTCCGGTTTTCTGCTCCACGGTTGTGGGTTCAATTCCCGCCCCGAGTGTGGGTGTTATATATAATTATTTTCATATAAGTATATTTATTAAAAAATATGTATATCAGTCGGCTGTTATCTAAAACACTTAACTTACCTTAGGAACAGACGACTGTGTATGTATTTTTAAAAAACACTCAAAATTCAAAATCCCATTTTCTTTTTAGGTGTTTACAGGCTCAGATCTAGTCTCCTGGCTGCACAAACACTTGAACCTGGAAGAAAACTGGGAAGCTCTCCACTTGGCTCATCTTCTGGCTGCTCATGGATACCTGTTCCCTATTGATGACCACTGCCTCACCGTCAGGAATGATAACACTTACTATCGGTAAGATTTATAAATAAAGATGTCAGACGACCGTTCTGATGTAGTGGTGCGAGTAGTCATCTCAAACCGCGCGCTAGTGGTCGCGGGTTCGATTCCCGCTCGGGAAAGATATTTGTATTTGTGCAAATATTTGTTTCCGGTCTGCTTGTATGTACTTGTGGGTCTCCCCACCGTGCCTCGGAGAGCACGTAAAACCGTGGTTCCCGATTGTTATCATATACACCTGATAACGATCGTTACTCATGGTAGGAAAATTATCCTCCAACTCGCAATGGAGCAGCGTGGTGAATTAAGCTCTAACCCTTCTTCTATATGGAGAAGAAGCCTTCGCTCAGCAGTGGGTTGTTTACAGGCTGATACAGTAAAGTACATATTATTCTGTATGTGTATATGTATATGTGTATACAAAAATTGCGGCCGTCTGAAATTCTCACAGAATGTACATTCATATGGCCCCTATAATCTACATATATAAAAATGAATCCCTATTTCACTCGGTCACACCATCACACGTGAAAGATTGGACCGATTTCACTAATTCTTTTTTTTTTCTGTGTTTGTCAGGAGAAGGTTTTTATAAAAGAAAATATAAAGAAATTTCCTCCCACGGACCATTCGGCTGTGGAATGAACTCCCTGCCGAGGTTTTCCCACAGGACTACAGTATGGGGTCCTTCAAGAGGGGAGTAAATAGGTTTTTGAAGGGTCGGCAACGCGCATGTGATGCCCCTGGTGTTGCAGGCGTCCATAGGCTACGGTAACCGCTTACCATCAGGCGGGCCGTATGCTTGATTGCCACCGTCGTGGTATAAAAAAAAAAAGAAAAAATTAAGAAAATATGAAAATTTAAGAATACTTAACCACCATATAAAATTATTTCTAATTTAACCTCAGCGCTTATGACAATATAAACTAATTTTAATGTAATCTTAATTAAGAAAATTGCGCGGGAAATTAGAAAATTTAAGAATATTAAAAAAAAAAAAATCGAATTAGTGAAATCGGTCCAATCTTTCACGCGTGATGGCGTGACCAAGGGAAATAGGGATTCATTTTTATATATCGCTCATTTGGAGCGACAGTGACACAAATGCAAATTAGTTAACTTTACACCAGATCAGAATAAAAGTTATTTCATAGTTCAAAAGAAGATTCTAAAGCATTATTACGGCTAATTATTATTTTAGAATAGTTTTATTATAGCTGGATATTGTGGCATATTCACTACCAACGCAGATGTTTATGCATAGTATTTTGGCATTAATAAGTCATTTTCGCGTATTTTTGCAAATGTGTCACTGTCGCTCCAAATTAGCGATATATAGATACAGATTCGAATTCAATATTCATAGTTAAGACAGGATAACGTCTGTCGGGTCAGCTAGTAAATAATAAAAATAATGTAGTTGCAAATTCAAAGTTTATTTTCAAATCTAGTGTAGGTTTCCATCTCGATACACCGTCTAGAATTTGAGTTATTACTCTATAAACAATTGTAGTGAAATCGTAACTAAGTAATTTTATATAGACATCTATCGCGGGTGAATCCGCGGGTCACAGCTAGTTTTGATATATTTTTAAAATTTCTGACAGATAAATTTTGAAAGTCCAATTATTGTATCAAGACCAAGGAATTTATATGAATATATAAGAGAGGGATTGCATCTCTTTCTACCATGGATTCAAGCCAACTCGTAAGAAAGAGACAAAATACCAGTAGTCAACGAAATGCATGGAACGATTTTGTCACTTTACATGTTGGAAACAAATGTCAACCTTATATCAAGGTTAATTCAAGATGCATATTTGAATATACAATTTTATTCAGTTAGCCTTCTAGTTCTGATATAAATTCCTTGCTCAATACTCTAAGTTTATGCCATACAAATAGAATTAATTTAGATGGACTTATCGTTAATTATTTCCGTTTGAAATATTAAATTGAAAAATAAACATAAAAAATTCAGGAGGTCACTGAAAATCAGTTATGAAGTATTTAGGTACTTCATAATAACTGAGTGACACTCCTTTTCGGGGACATTACACCACTTCTGTTTTTTTTTTGTATGTATTGTTCCCAAATAAATAAATATTTTTTTTCATTTTTTTTTTTTTTCGGTTGTCTGGAAGAAATGGCTAATTAGCCATAAGACCGCCTATTGTACTACACAATTTTGACCCAACAATTTTGTAACTATGCTGTCTGTTTTATTTGTGGTGTGCAATAAAGAATAAATTTAAAAAAATTGTGCGTGTACTAGCGTACACTCGTAAGAAGTGAAACTTATAATAAAAACAGTTTACTTTTTATATGATCGTAATTATACGCACATACGCACATACACACATACACACACATACATACACTCGAAAAATATAACCCTTCTTCTGTCGCAGTCGAGTAAATACAGTTTTACAAGATGGCGCGTAACGTAAAAATGTGACGCGTAACGCGTAAATTTTTTCCAACCCCGATAAAGAAGTTTCACTTCAATAAATAAATTGAAAATGTTTGTTTTGGCAGTTTTCAAACACCGTACTTCTGGCCGTCGAATCAATGGGAACCAGAGAACACCGATTATGGTAAGTACAAGTTTTAACTAATCTTGCTTATAAGTTAAATTTAAAAAAAAAAATTGATTTTGTGATGCTTTCTATATTGCTATATACTTGTATTATAAAACAAAGTCCTCAGCCAGCAACTCCAAAACTACTGCACGGATTTTCATGCGGTTTTCACCAATAGATAAGGCGTTTGTGGGACTACAAGGAATTTTACTGTCCAGCAGTCTAATTTTTTATGGTCCGATGTGGCATGAAAAAAAAAAAGAATTAAAATGGAATATAAATGAATGGGGAAAAGTAAAATGTCTGATAAAGTGATTTTATTTTTAATAATATATGACGAAGTGATCGGTGCCATGTGGTTTTTAAAAATAATGAAAATGACAGATGTCATTCCCTTCGTGATTGTCATCGTCAACTGTAGTGACAGTTATAACTGCAATTTCTTTCACAAATTTTTATTGAATTCGTACGCTACAGTAACAAAGGAGAGCTCTGCATTGTTTGGTCGCTCGCATGAGAATGTGTGATGGGACAATAAACACTCGTATTTATAACCAAATCGAATGTGGGTAGATTGAAAAAATTATTGAAACTATTCACAAAATCTTAAATAAATGAAGGAAATGAATAATGTCATTTATACTTATAATAATACTGGAACAGGTCCATTTCTGTACATTGAGGGCCAGTTTCACCACTTGCTATTAAGTTCCCGATAACCTAACTGACACTTTTTTTGACAGATAACCCATACAATTACCTGTCAAAAAAGTGCCAGTTAGGTTAGCCAGAACTTAGCCCCAAGTGGTGAAACTGCGTCTAAATATATTTTGATTTTTTTGTTGTGGGTATGTATATCTGTAAATGAGTACTTAGTTTTAGGGACTTTTCAAATATTGTCCCGTATATTTCAAGGTTTGGTAGTTTATAAATTACAACTAAACGTAGGCCTCTCCCATCATCATTTGTCAATACTCGCCACGCTTCGCAGGCGGGTTGGCGAGCGCAGTTCGTTGTGGACAGGATATGGTGACGCCGCTGCCAATAGGCTGCTAACCCTCAGTAGTAGGACCAAATAACTTGAAACTCGAAATGTACAGAAATCTTTGACGATTTACGTTTCTTATCTAAAAGCCTAATGAAAGGAATAGCAATTTCGGATACAGCTGGACCTATTTATATTATAAATGCGAAAGTTTGTTTGGATGTTTGTTACTCTTTCACGCAAAAACTACTGAACGGATTTAGATCAAACTTTACAGTAATATAGCTTATAAATAAATAAATATGTTTAACACACACACAAGGTCGTCTGTTCCTAAGGTAGGCAACTTGCCTGTGTTTTAGGTAACAGCCGACTGATATACATTTTTTTAAAATAAATATACCTACATATAAATATATACATCAGAATAACACATTATATATTCATATTCATTATATCATCACATTTATAAAGTTTATATTATGTAATTTAGCCACGATATAACATAGTTTAAAAAATATCACGTAAAAAAGGCGTAAGTGACGCCTATTTCATGGCGCTTATGACCTTCTTTTCGCGAGAATTCACTAAAGTGTCGACTGGGTAATCTTACTGTGTACTCTGCGAGCGTGGAAGAACGTTTTTTGTATGAGAGTCTTTGTTACCGAGCTGTTGTAAGAATTTGATACGGATAGTCTGAAGCCTGAGGAAGGACATAGGCTACTTTTTGTCAATATAACCACGCGGGTAAAGCCGCGGGCGGTAGCTAGTATTAAATATGAATATATTTACAGCGGTGTATCTTTGCAAGCGGACGATGCAGAACAAGGCTCGCTTGGAGCTGGCCGACTACGAAGCGGAATCCCTAGCTCGTCTGCAGAAGATGTTCAGCAGGAAATGGGAGTTTATATTCATGCAAGCGGAGGCTCAGAGCAAGGTACGAAATTAGTACTTTGGTATCATACCTATTAATATTATAAATGCGAAAGTAAGTTTGTTTGTTAAGCGAAAACTACTTAACCGACCACCATGAAACTTTGTACACATATTCTTGGAGGTATTAGAAGTAACATAGGATACTTTTTTTTTGGTTGCGACAACCGCCATCCACGCGGGCGAAGCCACGGGCAGAAGCTAGTTATAATTATAAAGAGGAAAATTTGGTTTGTTTCTAGTCAATAAACTCGGAAACTGTTACAAAGATTTTAATAATTCTCTGAGAATAAGGATGGTACACTATCCAGAAATGAAAGAGGCTATATAACAGCACGCTATGACTCATAGAAGATATAATTTTGAATGTAAATGTATTAAAAAAAATGTTTATATCAGTCAGATACCACACGCATTATAATAATGATAACACAGGCATTAAGTTGCCTATCTTAGGAACAGATGAACACTGAACTGAATTGAGATAGCCTGTAAACGTCCCACTGCTGGACAATGGTCTCCACATATAGGAGAAGAGTTGACGACCATTCTGGTGTCGTCAGTCGCCTCAACGCCGACGGTCGCGGGTTCAATTCCCGCTCGTAGCTGATATTTGTATTTGTGCAAATATTTGTTTTCGGTCTAGGTGTATGTACTTGTTGGTCTCCCCACCGTGCCTTTGAGAGCACGTAAAGCCGTCGGTCAACACCTTATAGTGATCGTTACTCGTGATAGGGAAAATTATCTGCCGATCCGTCTCCTATATGTAGAAGAGGCCTTAGCCCAGCAGTGGTTAGCCCATCTGTGGCTTGGCGGATACTTTCTCCACAAAGAGTAATGGTCATTAGGCTTGGTGTATACATTCTCTTACAGTAACGATAATTATCAAGCGTTGTATGATCGTTATGAATTTTTTATTGTAACAAACCGGACACACAAGGACAAACTTACAGACAAGTAACAAATATTTGTACAAATGCAGGAATCGAATCCTCTACCGTCAGCATTGATGGTACACCACACAATACAATAATGGCTGTCAATATTCACTCATTAAAATATATATATTGCAGGTGGATAAAAAGCGTGATAAGTTGGAACGGAAAGTTCTAGATAGTCAAGAAAGAGCCTTCTGGGACGTACATCGACCGATGGTAACGTATTAGGCCATATTACGTTCACTCTTGAATCATTTTTCGGAAGAAACTTATTGAATTTTCGAATAGTATATGGTGTTTTTGGACATGAGGTCTAGATTTGTTATCAATTAATTACATTGCTTCATTATATTTTTTAATAAAAAACGCTTAAGTCATAATCGGTCTCTAAAAATCAAGTTGTATTTATTTTTAACAATTTTAATGCACAGCACCCGTCTCCCTGGTCGATAATTGTTTGCTCCTGAGCCCACAATCCGCCTACTGAGTCAATTCTATAACTAGCTATTAGCGTTTTTTGATTTGCACCCGCTAGACGGGTACGGGCCAACCAAAGCCGTTGTCATCAATATTTGTTGGGCATTGAATGTGTTAAGTAGGTTTTAAAATCGCTTTTTAGGAGGAGGCATCCATTAATTACTACACTACGCTTGGTAAGATGTCGTGAGATTTTGCTCGATCCCCTCGCCCTCCCGTAATCTCACGTGAGATTTTTTTAAATGCGTATTTGTTATGTACATTAGTTAATCTGTGCTCGATTACATTAGATTTATTTAAAAAAACAATTATAAAAAGCCTATAGTATTTCTTAATAAACATATTATCTAACCCAATAGGCTATTTTGCATCTGTCTGTCAGTTTGAACTCTTAATAATATTGTTTTTTTTATGATTTCAGCCGGGATGTGTTAACACAACAGAAATTGATCCGAAGAAGTTGTCAAGGATTAACGCTATAAAAGCGAAAAGGCTGAGGCAATGCCAGGAATTGATACTGCAACATAATTTAAAGGTAATATTGAATGAATGAATGAATTAATGAATGAATTTATTAATGATTCATTAATTATAAGGCTCTTATCTCTAGAAGAGCGATCTCTTCCAGACAACCTTTGGGTATAGGACTCATAATAGTAATAGTGAATTAGGCAGTGTACAAAGAACGGCTATAAGGATCAAGGAATATAATTATAAACATACTAATAGTAAATTATACCGTATAATACAAACTAGAAGATATATATCCACACAAACACATATACACACATACATGAATACATATACACATGCTATGTTTGTTTGTTTGAACGCGCTCATCGCAGGAACTACTGGTTCGAATAGAAAAATTATTTTTGTGTTGGATAGCCCATTTACCGAGGAAGGCTATAGGCTATATAACATCACGCTACGACCAATAGGGGCTGAGCAATGATAAAAAATGTTACAAAAACGAGAAAAATAATCTTTTTTGAGAGATTCCGTTGCGTCCTTTATTATTTCTCTTCTCGAGACATTTTTTAACTATAGTTCCACTTTTAAAGTAAATATAACATCACTCTTTTACTGAGAATTTTCGAAAAAAAAACTCAATAATACGTTGAACGACCCAAGAATCAAACCTGAGACCCCTTGCTCGGCAGTAACGCTTGCGACCGCTCGACCAACGAAGCGGACTCTCTTAGAGTAATTGTTTTAAAATATTTAAGTACGTTTTTCCTTCAAATTAACGTGCGTGAAACCGCGGGAAAAAGCTAGTAAACTAATAAATATACCAAAAGCATCTCATAGAATTTATTGCCAATAACACCCAAAGAAAAAAAAAACTTTATTTAAATTGTCCATACTATTAAGGTTATGTTTCTTAATGGAGTTTTTAAATATTGGGAGTGACTTTGCTTCTTTTGTAAATAAAGGTTAAATCATTCCATAGCTTTATTGCCTGGACAGTGAAAAACTGACTAAAAAATCTAGTTTTATGAACAGGCGCCTCAAAGATCTTGAAGAGGAATGGCTTAGGCTCCAATGCTTCTTAATAGGAAGAAAATATATATATTTTTTTTATTTTTGTTCCAGAATAACCCAATAGTGACAATAACGAACCCACAGGAGAGTGAAGAAGCGATACAGAAGAGTTCTGATAAGAGAGATGAGAGTAATGTCAAGGAAAATGGTGATTAAATTTTATATTTCATAATTGTTGATGTGATTTGATGATATTGACGATCGTTCTGGTGTATTATTGCGTGTATTCGCCTTAACACCAGCGGTCGTCGATTCGATTCCCGGTTTGGGTGTTTATCGTTGTTGACCTCCCCACCGTGCCTCGGAGAGCACGTAAAGCCTTAGATTCCCGTTGTTATCACAGCAGTTAACAATAATTACTCATTGTAAAGAAATTATCCGCTAACCTGCAGTGAAGTAGTGGGAAGTATACAGGCTAATGCAGTCAATCAGTCAGTTTTAAATTAATAAATGAAATAATAAGATAAATTATATATATATATATATATATATATGCAGAGTATTTCATATACTAAAACAAAAGTAAAAGTTTATTTTCATGTTGAACCTTATCTATAATACCCACAGATACTAACCCCCCCCCTCCCTTTGAAGGACGGTATATAGAAGCCAGACACCATATATAAATCTTTATTACAATTTATAATATAATATTTAAATTGCTTAAAGCTTACTGACTATAATCTACAATTAATAAATATATATATTGTACATCAGTCGGCTGTTACCTAAAACACAGACATTAAGTTGCCTACATTAGGAACAGACGACCGTGTGTGTATATGGTGGGATATACCAAAAATAAAAGTATCCTATGTCACTTCTAATACCTCCAAGAATATGTGTACAAAGTTTCACGATGATCGGTTTAGTAGTTTTAGAGTGAAAGCGTAACAAACAAACTTACTTTCGGCATTTATAATATTAGTATGATTTACAGGTGAGACGTCACAATCACAGCCAGAGATAGTGGAGCCAGAGAAGTCCATAGAGCAGCAGATAGAAGCCGCCAGGCGTCAGCTGGCCGTGTTACGAGCTCGGCTGGAGAGGAGGAACGTTCGAGTCAGCAAAGTAGCTGAAATGTGAGTTATTTGAACCCAGTGGGCTATTACATAACTTGCGCGATTTCGAGAAATCGATTTAGCGTCGAATTTCAATACTAAGTAGCCTCGGCTAGTATTGTAATTCGATACCACAGCGATTTCTCGAGATCGCGCAAGTTACGTAATAGACCACCTGTTCCTATATTCAAAAAAAGATTTGTTTTATCTACGAACCGTACAAATTGAAACGAGAAATACAAGCTGAGCCTCAATTAGTATTGAAATTCGTTACCACAGCGATTTCTCGAAATCGCGCAAGTTACGTAATAGTTCCACCGGTTCCTGATGTAGCGACATCTACCTCGCCATATACGAACTAGAAGAAACTGACGTATCATACATCGCGCTATCAAAGTTTTCAAAGCGATTGAGTATATATACTAGAACCCGACAACAAACGTTAAGTGGCGCAGAAGCCCACCAGACGCAACTTCCGTCCAGTCGGAGGATCCTCCCTTTTCAATGGCAGCCTCTCTACCCCTAAACTGGTGATCCCGACGTGATTAAATCCTGTTTCTCACTCCCCTAAACTATATTCAGAAAACGGTTCGTTTTGCTTACTAACCGTTTAATTTGAATCAAGTTGTGTCGCAAAATATTCCCAATAAAAACTATTTGTTTGAAGACGTTTATCGACACTCAGTAACTACGTATGATATTTGAGATGTTTTAAAATAAGAACAGCGGGTTGTCGGTGACACAGTTTATTCACGACTGAAGCACAGATAATAGGACAATACATTTTATATACTAGGACTGATGCGTCCTCGAGCGCGACCACAGATACCGTATATATTACAATATGAAAATATTGGTGTATTTAAATTGGAAAAACGAAACCTCTCAGCAAACTCTTCTCCATATAGGAGAAGGGTTTTGGAGCTTAATCTAACACGCTGTTCCATTCCGGGTTGGCGTATAATTTCCTTATAATGAGTAACGATCGCTATCAGATCTCTACGATAACAACCGGGACCGACGGCTTTACGTGCTCTCCGAAGCACAACGGGGAGACGCACCAGGATATACACTTCCATCAGTCATATTTATTTTTATCCGTCATGTTAAGAAGTATTACAATATCATAACCTAATCCATTATTTCTTAATTAATTAAAGATTTACAATTACACGGCTAGCAATGGATGGATTGTAAATTGTCGACGTTAACAATATTAGTTATTCGTAATATAATATGTATTACAGGTTCATATCCTACTGCGAACAGTATATGGAGTATGATGCGTTTTTAACACCCCCTGAGTGGCCGAATCCATGGATTAGTGATACCACGGAACTATGGGACCAGGAAAAACAATGGTGAGGTTTTGTGTTCTTTCAGTGTTCTAAACCCAAAGGGGGCATTCATTAATTACGTGAGACAAATTTGGTGATTTTTCGACCCCCTCTTTCCCCTTAGTATAATGTGAGATTTTGGTTGACCTCACGTGACGTGACGTCACGTTTTTTTTAAAATACGTATTTGTAATTTAAATGAGTTATATGTGTTCGATTACATTAGTTTAATAAAAATAGAAAAAAAAATATCTTATAATTTTTTTTTATTTAAGACTAGTATTTAAGATTTTTACTCATGGAAAAAAATTACGTGATATTTTCCGAGACCACCCTCTTATGAGACTGAGAGAGGTTTCGCTTCTTCATTGGAGGCCTCTGTTCAATAGTGGGACGTTCTGAATTGAATTAAATCAGCCTGTAAACAACCCACTGCTGGGCTAATTCATTAGACTCACTCACCTGCTTCCACTCTGTTCTCACTCTGATCCACTGCGGGTCGGCGGATAATTACCCTACCATGAGTAACGGTCGTTATCACATGTCCGTGACATCAACCGGGACCGACGGCCTTACGTGCTCTCCCCACACGGACGCACACCCAGATCGGAAACAAATATTTGCACAAATACAAGCAAGTGCCCCGAGCGGGAATCGGACCAGCGACCTCTGGTGTGGAGGCGGCCCACGCACCGCCGCCAGTAGTAGTAGAGCTGCTGTACAGTAGCAGTAGCAGTGACAGTGGCGTGCCGCAGCAAGGAGCCGCTGCCGCTGCGGCGCGTGCGGCGCTGGTCGTTCGGGCTGCGCGAGCTGCTGCGCGACCCGCCCGGCCGCGACCACTTCGCCAGGTTCCTCAGCAAGGAGTTCAGCGGCGAGAACCTCAAGTGAGTCACGACACTGTATTACACGTATTACACGTATCATGTGTCTCGATATCGTTCGGGCTGCGCGAGCTGCTGCGCGACCCGCCCGGCCGCGACCACTTCGCCAGGTTCCTCAGCAAGGAGTTCAGCGGCGAGAACCTCAAGTGAGTCACGACACTGTATTACACGTATTACACGTATCATGTGTCTCGATATCGTTCGGGCTGCGCGAGCTGCTGCGCGACCCGCCCGGCCGCGACCACTTCGCCAGGTTCCTCAGCAAGGAGTTCAGCGGCGAGAACCTCAAGTGAGTCACGACACTGTATTACACGTATTACACGTATCATGTGTCTCGATATCGTTCGGGCTGCGCGAGCTGCTGCGCGACCCGCCCGGCCGCGACCACTTCGCCAGGTTCCTCAGCAAGGAGTTCAGCGGCGAGAACCTCAAGTGAGTCACGACACTGTATTACACGTATTACACGTATCATGTGTCTCGATATCGTTCGGGCTGCGCGAGCTGCTGCGCGACCCGCCCGGCCGCGACCACTTCGCCAGGTTCCTCAGCAAGGAGTTCAGCGGCGAGAACCTCAAGTGAGTCACGACACTGTATTACACGTATTACACGTATCATGTGTCTCGATATCGTTCGGGCTGCGCGAGCTGCTGCGCGACCCGCCCGGCCGCGACCACTTCGCCAGGTTCCTCAGCAAGGAGTTCAGCGGCGAGAACCTCAAGTGAGTCACGACACTGTATTACACGTATTACACGTATCATGTGTCTCGATATCGTTCGGGCTGCGCGAGCTGCTGCGCGACCCGCCCGGCCGCGACCACTTCGCCAGGTTCCTCAGCAAGGAGTTCAGCGGCGAGAACCTCAAGTGAGTGCCGTAATGTTTCACATGTTCCTGCCTTGCGCGACCATGTGGACTACACGGAACCAGCTGCCACCTACTGTGTTTCCGAACAGAAACGACTTAGGGACTTCAAGAAGAGACCACACGATTATTTGAAAGGCCCGCAACGCACCTGATTATCCTCTGATGTAGCGGGTGTCTATGGATGTCGCTTTGACTTACCACCAGGCGAACCTGACTGTTTTTCGATATGGTCACACCGGAACTATATGACAGTTTTGATATATCTATAGTAGTAGCTTGGGCAATTGTTACAATGAATTCAATTTCACTCGAAAATCGAATTTATATAATAAAAATTCTGTAAAAGTTACATTTCGTAAAATTCGCCATATTTTCAGTCAACATAATCGTCCTTCTGATTACCGTTATTTGGTTTTAAAATTTGGTCAATAAATTGTGTTTTTCTGTAGGTATAATAAAGTGTTTAATAAATAAAAAATAAATAACATTGTATAACTTATGTTTCGATATCGGTTCTGGTGTTGTGGTGACAAAGTTTCTATTAATTATATTGCGGGTTCGATTTGGATTCAATATTTCAATATAATAATATAAAGGAAATATTGCTTGTGATCCAATACTATTATTTTTATTCTCATATCTATTTAAATTTATCTGTCTCCTATTTAGTTAAATGCATTTTAATTCTTTAAAAATTTAATTCCTATGGCCATGTTTAATTTTAGTTCAAAACTACAAATATAATCTGCAAACTCTGTTGATTATGAATAAATAAATAACACAATAATTGATCATTCATCAATCCACCATTACCTTCGTTTGTTCGTAGTCGGTTAACAAGCTACGTATTTCAGATTTTGGCTGGCCGTGCAAGAATTGAAGGCACTTCCGATCAGACGAGTGTCGTCTCGAGCGAAGGAGATTTGGAAGGAATTTTTTGCATCTGACGCTCCGTCCCCTGTCAACATTGATGCTGCTAGCAGGTGACGAACATTAAGAAATTATTATATCTCTCCCAAGGGGGCCCGTACTGGATTACTGTATAAAAAGTATCCAGGACTCCTAACTCCTAAATTACATCAAATTTTATTGAAAACCATTAGTGGTTTCCGTCTTTAAACACAATTAAAATATACTTTGACTAACTGCTCTATATATCTGTTGTCAATTATTGACTACATTTATATTTTAATATCTGCGCTCAAATGGCATCTTTGTCTATGGACAGGTGTCTGTGTGGAGCCTTCTATTTTTAATATCTGCGCTCAAATGGCATCTTTGTCTATGGACAGGTGTCTGTGTGGAGCCTTCTATTTTTAATATCTGCGCTCAAATGGCATCTTTGTCTATGGACAGGTGTCTGTGTGGAGCCTTCTATTTTTAATATCTGCGCTCAAATGGCATCTTTGTCTATGGACAGGTGTCTGTGTGGAGCCTTCTATTTTTAATATCTGCGCTCAAATGGCATCTTTGTCTATGGACAGGTGTCTGTGTGGAGCCTTCTATTTTTAATATCTGCGCTCAAATGGCATCTTTGTCTATGGACAGGTGTCTGTGTGGAGCCTTCTATTTTTAATATCTGCGCTCAAATGGCATCTTTGTCTATGGACAGGTGTCTGTGTGGAGCCTTCTATTTTTAATATCTGCGCTCAAATGGCATCTTTGTCTATGGACAGGTGTCTGTGTGGAGCCTTCTATTTTTAATATCTGCGCTCAAATGGCATCTTTGTCTATGGACAGGTGTCTGTGTGGAGCCTTCTATTTTTAATATCTGCGCTCAAATGGCATCTTTGTCTATGGACAGGTGTCTGTGTGGAGCCTTCTATTTTTAATATCTGCGCTCAAATGGCATCTTTGTCTATGGACAGGTGTCTGTGTGGAGCCTTCTATTTTTAATATCTGCGCTCAAATGGCATCTTTGTCTATGGACAGGTGTCTGTGTGGAGCCTTCTATTTTTAATATCTGCGCTCAAATGGCATCTTTGTCTATGGACAGGTGTCTGTGTGGAGCCTTCTATTTTTAATATCTGCGCTCAAATGGCATCTTTGTCTATGGACAGGTGTCTGTGTGGAGCCTTCTATTTTTAATATCTGCGCTCAAATGGCATCTTTGTCTATGAACAGGTGTCTGTGTGGAGCCTTCTATTTTTAATATCTGCGCTCAAATGGCATCTTTGTCTATGGACAGGTGTCTGTGTGGAGCCTTCTATTTTTAATATCTGCGCTCAAATGGCATCTTTGTCTATGGACAGGTGTCTGTGTGGAGCCTTCTATTTTTAATATCTGCGCTCAAATGGCATCTTTGTCTATGGACAGGTGTCTGTGTGGAGCCTTCTATTTTTAATATCTGCGCTCAAATGGCATCTTTGTCTATGGACAGGTGTCTGTGTGGAGCCTTCTATTTTTAATATCTGCGCTCAAATGGCATCTTTGTCTATGGACAGGTGTCTGTGTGGAGCCTTCTATTTTTAATATCTGCGCTCAAATGGCATCTTTGTCTATGGACAGGTGTCTGTGTGGAGCCTTCTATTTTTAATATCTGCGCTCAAATGGCATCTTTGTCTATGGACAGGTGTCTGTGTGGAGCCTTCTATTTTTAATATCTGCGCTCAAATGGCATCTTTGTCTATGGACAGGTGTCTGTGTGGAGCCTTCTATTTTTAATATCTGCGCTCAAATGGCATCTTTGTCTATGGACAGGTGTCTGTGTGGAGCCTTCTATTTTTAATATCTGCGCTCAAATGGCATCTTTGTCTATGGACAGGTGTCTGTGTGGAGCCTTCTATTTTTAATATCTGCGCTCAAATGGCATCTTTGAGTCTGTGGACAGGCGTCTGTGTGGCGCACTTTATTTGCAATATCTGTGCTCAAATGGCATATTTAAGTCTGTGGACAAGCATCTGTGTGGCGCACTTTATTTGCAATATCTGTGCTCAAATGGCATATTTAAGTCTGTGGACAAGCATCTGTGTGGCGCACTTTATTTGCAATATCTGTGCTCAAATGCCATCTTTGAGTCTGTGGACAGGCGTCTGTGTGGCGCACTTTATTTGTAATATCTGCGCTCAAATGGCATATTTAAGTCTGTGGACAAGCATCTGTGTGGCGCACTTTATTTGTAATATCTGCGCTCAAATGGCATATTTAAGTCTGTGGACAAGCATCTGTGTGGCGCACTTTATTTGTAATATCTGCGCTCAAATGGCATATTTAAGTCTGTGGACAAGCATCTGTGTGGCGCACTTTATTTGTAATATCTGCGCTCAAATGGCATATTTAAGTCTGTGGACAAGCATCTGTGTGGCGCACTTTATTTGTAATATCTGCGCTCAAATGGCATCTTTGAGTCTGTGGACAGGCGTCTGTGTGGCGCACTTTATTTGCAATATCTGTGCTCAAATGGCATATTTAAGTCTGTGGACAAGCATCTGTGTGGCGCACTTTATTTGCAATATCTGTGCTCAAATGCCATCTTTGAGTCTGTGGACAGGCGTCTGTGTGGCGCACTTTATTTGTAATATCTGCGCTCAAATGGCATATTTAAGTCTGTGGACAAGCATCTGTGTGGCGCACTTTATTTGTAATATCTGCGCTCAAATGGCATATTTAAGTCTGTGGACAAGCATCTGTGTGGCGCACTTTATTTGTAATATCTGCGCTCAAATGGCATATTTAAGTCTGTGGACAAGCATCTGTGTGGCGCACTTTATTTGTAATATCTGCGCTCAAATGGCATATTTAAGTCTGTGGACAAGCATCTGTGTGGCGCACTTTATTTGTAATATCTGCGCTCAAATGGCATATTTAAGTCTGTGGACAAGCATCTGTGTGGCGCACTTTATTTGTAATATCTGTGCTCAAATGCCATCTTTGAGTCTGTGGACAGGCGTCTGTGTGGCGCACTTTATTTGTAATATCTGCGCTCAAATGGCATATTTAAGTCTGTGGACAAGCATCTGTGTGGCGCACTTTATTTGTAATATCTGCGCTCAAATGGCATATTTAAGTCTGTGGACAAGCATCTGTGTGGCGCACTTTATTTGTAATATCTGCGCTCAAATGGCATATTTAAGTCTGTGGACAAGCATCTGTGTGGCGCACTTTATTTGTAATATCTGCGCTCAAATGGCATATTTAAGTCTGTGGACAAGCATCTGTGTGGCGCACTTTATTTGTAATATCTGTGCTCAAATGCCATCTTTGAGTCTGTGGACAGGCGTCTGTGCCTTCTCTGTTTCCGGCTCCGAGTATTGCAACAGCTTATCGAGTGTCTTCTTCAAAAATATGTTTGAAATACTGGACTACAGTACACTAGGAATTCTATGAATAATAATATATTATTTTACAGGGAGTTAACGAGAGCGAAAGTTGAATCCGGTACAGCGGATAGATACTGCTTCGATCAAGCGCAGGTTAGTAAAATAAATAAATAAATATGTTTAATAAATAATAAATAAATAAATAAATAAATATTAACCAACAATCACACCACGTTAACCTAGCCCCGTGCTAAGTTCGTAAGAACTTGTGTTACAGGTACTAGGAACGGAAATAAATTTAAGATATAAATACATATATACATAAATACACATCCATGACCCGGTGCAGACATCTATATTCGTCATACAGATTATCTGCACCTGGCGGGATTCGAACCCGCGACCGCTGCGTAAACTGTCCAATTGCCTGACCACTCGACCAGCCGGCCGTCTAACGGTCGTTTTTTCCTAGATAAAAAACTTAATGTCTATGTTTTAGGTAACAGTCGACTGATATGTATATTAATATTGCACCCAGACTCGTTTCAGTAATGGAACCCACAACACTGGTGCAGAAAATAGGGTCAATGCCGACGACGCATATTTGTTTCTGGTCTGGGTGTATGTCCTTGTGGGTCTCCCCACCGTGCCTCGGAGAACACGTCAAGCCGTCGGTCCCGGTTGTTATCAAAGACACCTGATAGCGATCGTTATTATGATAATCATCTGACAAGCCAGAGTAGATCAGCATAGCGGATTAAGTTCCCAACATTCTTCTATTTGGAGAAGAAATCTTTACCCAACAGTGGGTCAGTTACAGGCTAATTCACTTCATTTCAATTACCTCTGAACCTTAAAATAAATAAAGTGGTCTTATCTTGTTCCAGGCCCATGTCTATCATCTCATGAAGTCAGACAGTTACTCGAGATACCTAAGATCTGAAATGTACAAGGAATACTTGAACGGGTCCAAGAAAAAGGTATGTATCATTAATATAAATGACCAAATGAACAAACACTAACACGCAGATAGCGGCAAATATTTGGACACGAGCGGGAATCGAACTTGTGATCGCTAGCGCAACAGCCAGTTGCTGTAACCACTGTGTTAACTCGTCGTAGAATAATATTATTCATCAAAAGTAATATTTTAGTTTTGTATGTCAAGTAACTGTTTCCGAAATTATTGAGTGACAAAAATATTTTTGAGTTTATTGACTAACAACATTTTCTGAAATTTTTGGTTGACAACATTGTTTACGAAATTGTTGACGGACAACAGTGTTTTTGAAATTGTTGACTGACAACACCTTCTCAAATTATTGACTAACAGCACTTTCTGAAATTATTGACTGACAACAATGTATTTGAAATTATTGATTGACAACATTTTCTGAAATTTTTGACGACAACATTGTTGACGAAAAGATTGACTGACAACACTGTTTCTAAAATTGTTGACGGACAACAGTATTTTTGAAATTGTTAATGACAACACCTCAAATTATTGACTAACAACAGTTTCTGAAATTATTGACTGACAACACTGAATCTGAAATTAAAACTATTGACTGACAACACTGTTTCTGAAATTATTGACTGACACCACTGAATCTGAAATTAAAACTATTGACGGACAACACTGTTTCTTAAAATATTGACTGAGAACACTCTTTCCGAAATTATTGACTAACAACACTGAATCTGAAATTAAAATTATTGACTGACAACACTGTTTCTGAAATTATGGACTGACAATACTGTTTCCGAAATTATTTAGCGTTAATCCTGTATTACAATAGATAATGTCGTCAATTTTCCTGCTGATTATGATTTAATTATCCTTTTCAGACATCAGTGAAAGGTATACGGTCAATAGTTTCGTTCACCGGAAGGAAAGAAACCTCGGCGAACTAAACATCTTTTATATTTAGAACATCATCAAAATTGATATAGTTTTAAATTTTTTTTTTTTTTAATTTTAGATGAAGTGTGTTCAAGAGATTTTCTTTAAAAAAAATTGGTCATTGTCTTTGCAATTTTTAAAACTGCAAAAAAAATATTCTTTTTACAAGAAATTGACAGAATTTTAACGGACGTTTTCGTTGATAATTATTTTTTACGTTATCTTTAATGTTCAAGTGGCATTCATTTTTTAAAACTGATATTTAAAACAAACAATTTGACAATTACCGCCTTAAAAAAATATTCTTCTCTCAATATATATATTTTAGTTGGATTATTTTCCTCACCAAATGATATGTTTTTTCTCAATTTATATGAAATTGACATAACTAAAAGCCATACAACAATGAATTGAAAAGTATTCTTCTTTTTTAACACTATTTTTATTTTTTAACACCAAATTTTTTTTCGAAATTAATCATTTTACTATTATCCATGACATATTAATTAATAATTCCAAAAACCTCTATGTGTTTAGTAGTTATGGACGTATATTATGGACAAACGTTACAATTAAGTGATTTGGATAATAATCTCTTCTCAATAAGAAATGTAATAATTAATATTAAGTGTATTTAATTTTGATTTGTACAGAAATCTTGCAACTATAATAAATGAGAAAGTTTTGGATGGATGTTTATTATTCAATCACAAAAACGGCTGAAATAATCTATACAATTTTTTAATAATGACATTTTTAATGTTTTTTTTCAAATAATGACGGTAATAACCATTTGAAAAAATCAAAAAGACAGACAACGCCACCTGTTAGTTGATTATTTAACAAACACGCAGCGCCATCTATTAACTGATTCCGTAAACTTTCGTCATTGTTTGTATTCTGTACAAATTAAAATTGCAAAAAAATAGAGTTATGTATTATATAGAGTATAAATATAAATAAATTAAAGACCTGCTTATAATAATTATTAGTTATATATATAAGGTTCAAATAAAATATTATCTTTGTAAATTATTTATATGATGACACTTTCAGAATATAGACTTTGAGTCATCAAAAAAGAAAAAAAAAAACCATACTCTTTGTGACATAATTTTTTTAAAGTTTTACTTTGATTAATCTGAAACCAAAGTTTATTTTGTACAATTCAATGAAGACTGTAAGAACTGCCCAGTTTTATTTTTTAATGAAAAAAAAACAGTCCCAGATAGATATATGGGTATTAATTATATAATTTTTTTTCGTATGTCTGTGTGTGTGTGATCGTGTTCTTATTTAAAATGCGGTATTGGTAATGGGGGTTGTATAATTTTAACACATTAGGTTCCGTAGTTTACTTGAATATGCAAGCTCAAGTGTTCTCGCTACACACAAAACTACAAAACCCCTAACCCTATGAAGGACCGCATATGTAAATTCGAAATAACATCCTACATTATGAATCAACGTCTTACACTCAGCTCCCATTAGGATTAGAATTATGTGTCCGGAAGCAACACAAATACATACACCCAGACCACGAAAAATCTCCTTATGACCTGGATTATATCTATAGGTCAGTCCCAAAAGAGCTGCGAAAATATAATTGAATGATAGACTAAGAGCTAGCGACGTTTTTAACTAATATTACCGTAAGGTTTATCAGCCTTCCTTTTTAGGACGAACAAAGCAAATTCATTCCAGAATACAAAACAAGATTGATAGTTACTGATGTGGTATGTTTTTGTGATTCCTTTTATAAAAAAAAATATTAAAAAAAATAATGGAGTATATAGCAGTGAAATTTAAAAAGGACACATCTTAATCATTCTCTAATCTTAGACTCAAATCTAAGATTTGTTGTTTAAAGTAATTTTAAATATTGTAAAGAATAACAACATGGACAATTCAATCGAATTCTCAATTAGTTCTCTTTAGTCGATAGAGCAAATGCATCGTCAAGCATAACTTAAATTAATGACAAGCCAAAAAACAAATATGGTAAAATAGGCCTTATTAAATAAAGCGCTGAAAACGTTGCTAGCTCCTAGACACTAATAATTTTTCACTTTTTAATACACAGACATACAATTGCACAAATTTATATAATACTATTTTTTGTTCATGTCCATAAAAATATGGAAATACTCGAAATAAATATATAGTTAAATAAAATTATTTATTAAGCTTAAAAATCATAAAATCGAGACTTTTATTTTTTTAAACTTTGATGTTTAGTTTTTATATAATTTGATATAAGTTACTAATATTATTTTTAAAAATATATTCCTATTACAAAAATAATCATACTAGTCGTTAAGCATCTTCCATTTTTAATTGTAAACTGCTTTTTTTTTAATCATAAAATTCCTTTCCAAACTGTAACTAAAGCCAAATGTTCTAAGACTGTTTTTTCAATAAGAATTTGAATTTAAAAACATCACAGAAATATATTTTGTTTATGATTTGATTTTTAATTTATTAATTCTGTTTTGGATCATGAGTCAAATAGGAAATTTAAAAAAAATAGCTTGTCTGTAAAGTCGGTTAACGAACGATAATTTTACGTGATAACGTCATAAGAAAATATCGATGAAAAATTGCATACTTTTATGAATTGAATTGAATTATTATCACTGAATTATCATTATTTTGTATAATATAAAGAAAGTTTATTGAAAATTACATTTTTTTCGATAAATTAACATTTATTTGCACTCGTTGATTCAAATATTTTTTCTCTTCTACTCGGACGCATCTGCCGATGGAGTAAGAAAGAGATAGATGCGTTACAAGCCGAACGTTTAGGCCGATCGTGCCTCTCTATCGCTTGTTCTGCACTCGCTCGCGGAACGTGACAATGAGTCATGCTTTTTCATGCGTGCAGCCGGCGTTCATCGATTTACAATACGTTATCACGTCAAAATATGTATGTTTAGCGAAATTAAGGTTTTGTTCAAATGTAAATTTGAATCCTATATTAATTAAAACATGATCCACACAAGAATATAGTTATGTATCTCATTAGAAAAATAATATACTATTTTACTCAATTTATTATTAAGATATTCAATTTAAATCGAGTAAGTTTGAAATATATAATAATTACGACAATTTGTTTTGTAATCATAAAATATATTGATTTAATCAATAATGAAAATTAATATTCAGTAATTTATAATATTAAACAAAATTAAACAAAACAATAAATTTATTTTTCGACAATGGAATTGATTAGTAATATTTAAATTAATTTTATTCGATTTAGTATAATTTAGCTCAAAATCTCTTATATATAATAATAATTATATTAATAAGAATTTTATTTCTTTTTTCAATAATATCATAAATATAAGCATAGAAATAAGCAATTCCAAAATGCATTTACAATACTTTATAATCTTTATGTTGTTATCTTAAAAGTAATATTAATTGCTTGTGATGTCTGTCTTGCAAAGAATATATATTTGTAATATTATATATTATTAAAAGCAATATGTACATACATAGTTTATCTTTGCGGGCATCCATTAATTACGGAAGGCGTATAGGGGAGAGGGGTTCGAGTGAAATCTCACTCAATGTGACGTGGGGCGGGGGGAGGTTGGTCTCGGAAAATATCACGTAATTTTATTTTCGTCATTAAAATTCCTAATTACTAGTCTTAAATAAAAAAAATATACGAAAATAGTTTTTTTTTTATTTTTATAAATCAAATCTAATCGAGCACAGATTAACTCATTTACATTACAAATACGCATTTAAAAAAATCTCACATGAGATTATGGGAGGGAGGAGAGGTTATAGCAAAATCTCACGAAATCTTACCAAGGGGGAGAAGAGGGGTCGAAAAATCGCCAAAATTGTCCCAAGTAATTAATGGATGCCCCCTTTAAAGATAAAAACGGGTACGTACCTCGACATAGTTTTTTTTTGACGATTTTTGTCGATATTTCGGACATGGTCCGTGGTCACGAGACCCTCTATTTTTATCTCTAAAAATAAACTATGTTTAAAAACCGCCATTGTTTAAACTTAAAAAGGTTAATTTACAATATTTATATTGAAATTTTTGTTTTTTGAATTTTTAATTCCTACCTATATTATAAATATGAAATGTAAGTTTGTTTGTTACGCTTTCACGAGAAAACTACTTAACCGATCATTATGAAACTTTTTACACATATTCTTGGAGGTATTAGAAGTAACATAGAATACTTTTTTTTTTGGTCGCGATAATCGACATCCACGCGAGCGAAATGCTATATTACGGCCAACTTACACAAAATAAATTGTAGCCTATGTGTTATTCTGATGTATAAGTTATGTTACTGTAAAGTTTCATATAAATCCGTTCAGTAGTTTTTGTGTGAAAGAGTAACAAAGGTACAGACAAACTAAAATTTATAATATTAATAGGATTTGGTATATGCAATTTTTTTATTATTAATTTTAATTGTCATCAATAAAATATATAATCTAATGAGCCAGTTCAGAGTAAAAATTAAATTTACTAATCTTATAAATATAATAATTGTTAACGTTTGTAACTTAGGTACATTATTATTAACAATTATTTTAATAACATATTTAGGTACGTGTATTGTAAAGACAGCAAATTTATTGTGGCACAAATTTATTAAGTGTATTTTTATTGTTATTATTGTAATTAATCGACGGGTTCCAAGAAAAAACGTAAAATTAAGATGAAATCTACAATACGTATGAAATACCTTTGAAGGACGGTATAAAGGGAGCGTTCAAGTATTACGTAACGCAATTTTTAAAGATTTTCGACCCTCCCCCCACCTCCACGTGTAAAGCGCCGTAACGTTTTTCTGTAATATTTTCAAAACTTTTACAAGACCCCCCCCCTTCCCCCTAATTGCGTTACGTAAGACTTGAACACCTAAAAGCCGGATGACCTGTTAATTATTATTTATACATATAATAAAATGTATAAATAATTAGTAAATTTATTACGATGCAAAATTATTATTTCCTTAGACATTTTTTTTTAATAAATCAACTTTATGCCTTGGTCAAAGATAACTGCGTACTCCACGCATTTCAACCACGGTATTAAATACAGCTCTTGTAATTAAGCCCAATTTCAGTATTGAGAGATTAGTACGATCGTGTTAAAACTTTTCTTTCGCGTCAACGCCGCTGTACGTCGCGCGTCGATGCTATCGATGGGTGCGGTTGAGTGACAAGCGACTGTAAGCGACTCAATCTCATTTCTCATTATCAATCATACGGCGTATATTTTTCTCTCCCAAGTATTGTGTTATTTAATAATTGTTTTGCGATTTTGTTGTCATTTTTTGTTTTATGATTTGACATTGTTCAAAACATGATTTGACTTCGTTGCACAGAACACCTATCTATCGTCAAACCTCTAGCGGCCGTAAATTGTAAAGAACAGCCATCATTAAGCTGACATACCCTCCCCCCACTACTATCGTTGCAAGACCTGTGTATTAGACCGTTTATTCCACGCGTACTAGATCCTGTACTGAGTAATAAATGTAATCTATTCTAGTAACGGTACAGCGGTCTCGTATCTCCGGATAAGAAATGCGTGGCATTTTATATATTACCACAATGCTCAATACGCGTCCGATTTGACGAAGGCATTAGTATTTTTGTTAAATAAAATGTAGTTAAATTATTCATTATAATATGTCTAGTAGATGTGAAACATCTTATTAAAAGCGTTAGACTTTTGACTTACCGTGTACGAACAGCGCGTTCCAGTGTACACGTCTGGTCGATAACAATAATTGTGCAATTATCGCTGTCAATTGCTTTCTCTTGAGTGCAATAAATGGTAGGTTAACAATTTTATTTGTAACAATTATCGGTATTGAATCGTTTTTGATGTTTTGATTTTAATTACAAAACATATGGACAATTCTCAAGCAATCACCGAGCAATCAATTGTTATTTAAAATAGATCTTGGACAACGGACTTAGGAATAGATTCATCGGAACGCGCAGTATGTACGTGGCTTTTGATGCTGTTTTACGGCATCTTATTCAAGAATTTGCTGCTATTTTCTCGAAATTGCTTAACATTGCTTGTAAAAGCAATTATTTCAATTTTACTTCATGTATCATTAGATTATGTTATATTATAGAATATAGATGTACCAAAGTGTTATAAACAGTAAATTATTTTAAAAATGTTGTTTCGTTTTTATTTTAACCGACTTTAGAAAGAGGTAAGTTCTTAATTTGGTTGAATGCTTTTTATTTGGGTTCATCAGTAAATGATTTTCAGATGACGCACCTGTGAAACTAAAAAAAACGGCCAAATGCGAGTCGGACTCGCGCATGAAGGGTTCCGTACCATTATCTATAAAAACGGCAAAATAAATTATATGTGTTGTATGGAAGCCTCACTTAAATATTTTTTTTTATTCTGTTTTTTAGTATATGTTGTTATAGCGGCAACAGAAATACATCTGTGAAAATATCAACTGTCTATCACGATTCATGAGATACAGCCTGGTGACAGACGGACGGACAGCGGAGTTTTAGTAATAGAGTCCCGTTTTGCTCTTGGGTACTTGCTCTTGCTTTTTGGGTACGAAACCCTAAAAATTAACGAAAAACGTCACTTATTAAATATTGGAAGTCCATTAAAATAAAATTCGTAATGCTTGAAGAGTTGATTCTTATTCCAATCAACGCTATCTTATGACGTCATCAAATGTCTGCCATGCCATGATATAATTTTATTTTCAAGATAAACTATTTTTACGAATATTGTTCAATTATTTAAACAGATGTTTACTGTTTTGCGTATATTATCGAAACTAATCGTTTTTATTCATTTTTACTTACGAATAGGTTTAATATTTATTTAAATGCTTTTTTTTTGCAATATATAAAAGAGAGCTTAATGCTACTGAATTTTCTACCAGTCAACCTTGGTGTGCAAAGAAAGAATAGTACGGTCTTACTTAAAAACGTTTCTTAATATTTAATCCATTGCTTAACAACTGATCAGCCAAAACCTCACTTATAAACACTATTTAGCGTTAAGAAGTCGTTAAGTATTGCGTAAATAGCTCTCAAAATTAAACACTGCCGAGACATAGTTTAAGCCTCGCTAAGCGGCAAGATGGCGGATTTCACACAAATCAGCTGTTCTATTGTAACGACTGATCTACTTACTTGCGTTTGTTTGTTAGTAAGAATTAAAAGTGAAAGATAAAAAAAAGTGATTTAAAATGAAATTCCTTCTATATAAAAATTATAAAAAAAAATCAAAAAACCCGACTGCGTAAAATACTCTTATTATAAACTAAAAAGAATAAAACAATTTACTAGCTTTCATTTGATACCCATATTGCTACAGTAAGAAAAAAAATTCAACTCCCCCCCTTCATTCCGCCATTTGCGGGCGCCATTTTGAAAATTTATATAGCCTATGTCACTACTATAATTTAGACAAATCCAACGACACCTCATATGTCAAAAACCGTCCAGCGTTTGGGCTGTAGGCCGTGACAAAGAAATGGGCATACATTCATACACTCGAAAAACATAACCCTCCTTCTGTCGCAGTCGGGTGAAAATATACTAAATGAGCGTTATATGTCTATTTAATACAGATCTTTAGGTATCTAATTTTAATTATAAAAACATAATTTGAATGAGGTTAAATCTTAAGTAAATTATTAAATAAGCTTTGTTGAATTTTGTAATTGAAGATCCTACTCCTACCTATCAAAATAAAATTGATTAGAAATATTAGAATATTTATCCAACTGTCCTAACTGTCAATAGTGGTCACTAGTAGTGGCTCACTACAATATCGAGCTAGAGGTTTCTCTATAATGTTAATAGATGTCTCTTGGATGTAATTTTTAACAATTTCATTCATTGAATTTCTCTTTCTAAACGATTATTTTGGGTATAATCTGTGCCAACCATCTATGTATCGTTCTTGGTTCGTTTCTAAACTAAGTAACAGCTAATCAATGTTTATAAGTAAATAAAAGATAATCATTGATTTATAGCTTAAGAGTGGATTAACTAAGCGGTGGCTAAGTATTACTTAACAAGATTTTTATAAGTAAGACCGCTTATGTTTATTATGAATTAGAACAGAGTTCCCCAAACTTTTTTGTGTCGTAGACCCCTTGCCATGTTTTTCCGTGTTGGGTAGACCCCCTACTTACCTGATATTGATTTCCTGTAAATTTCTAACTTTAGTGAAGTTTAGTGTTAAAAACCTAAAATAAAAACACATGTTAATTTATACATTTATTAATTGAATTTAAATTAAAACTACTCAAAATAAAATTTTGTATATGTTATGTAAAATATACGTAACATTAAATAAACATAAAATAAACTATAAATAAAATAACATAAGCAATAAGTCAATATTTTTAGTGAGAAGGATGAACCTGATGCTTTAATAATAAATTATCAACATTTGGCGTCAATTTTGTAAGGGTTAATCTTAAATCTCCTCAGCTAATGATGTCCAGTCTGTTTTTTTTTTTTCGTTAGGAGATTGGTAACAGCGCTGATAGTATGATGTAAGTAAATAGGTACTATCAGTGTATGTGTTGAGATCCACTATCGTGGACCCCCATTTTCATTTCATGGACCCCCAAATTTTTTTTCGCTGACGTAGACCCCTTGCAGGTTGTCATAGACCCCTAGGGGTCGATATAGACCACTTTGGGAATCAATGAATTAGAATGTAATGAACTATAATATAACATTATATTATATAACACAATGTATTAGTAATATGTAATTATTCCAATTCGACCATTCCGATCAATACTGCCTTGATTAATAATACATATATGTATAGACTGACCCGTTGGCGCAGTTTGCATTGACCCTGTTTTCTGCTCCAAGGGTTGTGGGTTCGATTCCCACTCATAGTCTGGGTGTAATATATGTTTATTTATATATGTATATGTATTATTTATATGTATATTTATTTAAAAAAAATGTATATCAGTCGGCTGTTACCTAAAACACAGGCATTAAGTTGCCTACCTTAGGAACAGACGACCTTGTGTGTGTGTGTGTGTGTATATATATATATATATATATATATATATATATATATATATATATATATATATATATATATATATATATATATATATATATATATATATATATATTTATTATTTATTTATTTATGTATATTTTTACAAAAATTTTGAAGGAGTTCGTTGAGGGCGCTTTCCTGATCTATTCAGGTAGCTTATTCCATAGACAGACGGCAGTAATAACGAACGAGTCATACATGAAGCCCTGGTGGTGTAAAGAAAAGGTCTGCAAAGGGTTTTCGGTTGAGCGTGATAGCCTATTATGAGCGTCGGCTATGAGCGTTAATTTTGTAAATACTCGTAGATAATTGGGATGCTTAGAATTGCTTAGAAGATTGTAGTGTAGTAGTAGTAGAGTGTATCCGTATGACACTGCGTAGCATACGCATAGATAACGTTTGTGTTTGGTAGTGAGACTTTCAGTTGATCGGTGATTTGAGGAATTTTTTTTATATCGACGTTCGCCAGAAAAAAAATACTGTTTATAGTGTTAACAACACGTACCTAAGAGTTTTTCAGTGAATCAAAATCAAAGATGATAAGCATCTCATTTCATCTCACTTTCATCTATCTCTTTAAAATTAATAAGGTAAAAGATCCGTTAAAGATCCGCCAAAAAGGCACGGATACGGATACGGATCTCTCTTCTCCGTTAGATATCCGCGGATACGGATATCCGGCACATCACTAGTTCCTAAGAATATGAATACCTAATTGTAAGTAATCTATAATATAAAAATAAGTCGGGTTTTCCTTCCTGACGCTATAATTCCAGAACGCACGAACCGATTTCCACGGTTTTGCATTCGTTGGAAATGTCTCGGGCTCCGTGAGGTTTATAGCAAACAAAATTCAGGAAAAATTTCAACAGAAAAGCAGGAAAACAGGGACATAGCATGTACTACAAACCAATATGGTTTTACAAAAAACGAAGCCATCTGGTGGCGAAACGGAGTTCGCCGGGTTTGCTAGTAACTTATAATCAATATGTAATATTATTTTACTTCAATGCGAGCGTTTTTGATTCTTTAGTAAAAAATCTTTACCCTTCATTTGGGCTCTCTGACAGATTTTGATACAGGGCCCATCTAAGGCAAGCTACGCCACTGCCTGAAGGGAATCGCTACAGATAATGCCTAATCCCAATTATATAAAAGCTTTATCCCAAATGATATACTTTTTTTTTCTATTTGTAGTTGAAACACTTCAGGCATTCACTAGTTCATTACTCATAGTGATGAATGAGTTTGTGTATCTGGGTTCAAAGTTTACAGGAGATGAAAAGTGTAAGACTGATATTGAAAGAAGAGTGAATGCAGGAAACATGGTAAATGCGGCTTCGCACTCCTTTATGAGGTGTCGGAAGGTGTCTAACAAAGGTCGTTTGGCTGTTCATGAGGGGGTACTGGTGCCGACACTCATGTACGGAAGTGAAAGTTGGGTATGGCAGAAGAAACATGAAAGCAGAATTAATGCAGTTCAGATGAGAGCGTTAAGAAGTATGATAGGAGTTAAACTGAGTGACAGGATAAGAAATAGTGAGATAAGGAAACGTTGTGGTCTGATAGAAGATGTAGTGACAAAAATTGAGAAAGGTATGCTGAGATGGTTTAGCCATGTCGAGAGAATGAATGAAGAAAGGTTGACGTTGACGTTGACGACGAAAAAAGTGTATAAGGCGAGTGTGAATGAAAGTGAAAAAAAGTGTATAAGGCGAGTGTGAATGAAAGTGCGGGAAGGGGTAGATCTAGGCGGACGTTTCAAGATCAAATCAGGGACTTCTTGGAAAAAGGCCAGGTCAAGAGTACCCTCAACCGAAGAGCGTCGATGAAGGGAATAATGAAAGTGGACGAAGCGAAACAAGTATGTAAGGATCGTAGCAAGTGGAAAGAAGTGGTCTCTGCCTACCCCTACGGGAAAGAGGCGTGATTATATGTATGTATGTATGTATTACTCATAGCCTCCACTGGTGACAGAAGGGCCATTTCTTGTCAGAATCAGAATTGTAAATGAAAAAATACTGAGTGAAATTTGTTCAGAATACAATCCTAATAGACTATTGCTTGCTCCATACGAAAGAGAGAGTCAACTACATTCGAAAACCTATCCAGTACCTATGATTTTGTAGAGCAAGGTGGTATTGAGGTGACGAGATTTAAAAAAAATTGTACTACCCTTTTCAGAAAAATCTCTAAAATACTCTGAAAGTTTTACCTATCATTTATAAAAAACAGAATTTTAGAAATTCTGATAAAGTCAAACCTTGTCTGAAATTTCGGATTTTTCAGTAAAAAGGGGAATATTCCGTAAGAGTCGATGAAGAAGTAGGTCTGTTTTTAACCGACTTCAAAAAAAGGAGGAGGTTCTCAATTCGTCTGTATTTTTTTTTTTTTTTTTTTTTTTTTATGTGTGTTACCTCATAACTTGTTACTGGGTGTACCGATTTTAATGATTCTTTTTATATTCAAAAGCTAGTGCTCGTCATGTGGTCCCATTTTAATTTGAGCGAGATGTGACTAGTAGTTTTTGAGTAATCCTTAATAATGCGTATATTTGTTCCTGATACCGCGCGTCGCTGCGCGGGTCGCGTTGCACACTATCGTTCCTTGAGGCTTAATTTGTTTCGGAAGATTATCACGTATTATGTTTTTTATGTTTACTACGAGTTAAACTATACAATATTATATTTTGTTTCTCAGATTACGACTCAGGTGTAGAGTTATGTTGCGCTGAACTTTGAGATAGCCTGATAGCACGTTTCAAAGCGCGTCCTGTATTTAAAAGATCATATCTCAAAAATAGTTATACGGCAAAATGTAAAGGAATAACTTTTCATCGGTGAATAACTAGACTAACTGTTTACTAACTGTTACTAATTGTTTTAAAATTTTTAATTTGTCAAAATATTTAACGGACACCATTTTGCGTCATTTTTCATAGACTAAAATCTTAAATGTGATATTGTGTGTGCAACAAGTTTACCTATTAGCAGCGGAATCTTTTATGATGTAATATCGGGAAAGTAATGACAGAATCTTGGGTGGCATTGGAATGAAATAAATAAACAACTTAAATTAAATAAATAATTTAACTTAAATGTTTATAACATAATGTATAATATCAAATACCTAATGAAAGGCAGAAAGGAAGGCACGTTATGAGTTATGCCGTTGGTCTCATTACGTTTGCTTAATGTAATTCAATAGGCAGAATATAAACAATATACGGCGTAATTATGTCGCATTCTATGCCTCTCATACTCGGCCGCCTCACCCCGCGCGCACCGCACTGACGCACATGTTGAGCAGATTTTTTTCGGGTTTTTTGTTCTATAGTTCACTAGTTCTTTTTTTTTACGCCAAAGGAATGTGACAATGCCCAATTTTTTATTCATAAAGGGATGCCACTCGGACGCAGGTAATAACGATATTAATTTAAGTTGTATAACATATTATAAAATATGCTAAACATAATGCGAAATATTTTTAGGATGTATTTTTAATATCCTCTTTTATAAAATACAATATATTATATTATGTTATACAACTTAAATTAATATCGTTATTACTTGCGTCCGAGTGGCATTCCTTTATCGTTAACAAATTGGGCATTGTCAATTTTTCGAGGGTGGTACCTGTAGCTTGTGAACTGTAACCGCCCAGCTTTATATAAATAAATCAGTTATCGAACTACAGATTCACTAAAAATCAAGAAATAAAACAAAATTTTAACAAAAAACATTAACCGACTTCAAAGCAAAAAAAAGAACGGTAAAACAAAAATGCACTAAAAAGTAAAAAAATAATTACGTATTCTTTTGTCTGTAATCAAATTATTACGATAATATAATGTACAATTATTGTTGTTATTGGAGTCGGTGTTAGCCAAGGAAATAAGGAAAAGAGTGCGTAATAGTGTAGGCCGGTACACCTATTGTAATGTTAAACTACGTTGGCTGACACCGACTCCAATAACAACAATAATTGTACATTATATTATCGTAATAATTTGATTACAGACAAAAGAATACGTAATTATTTTTTTACTTTTTAGTGCATTTTTGTTTTACCGTTCTTTTTTTTGCTTTGAAGTCGGTTAATGTTTTTTGTTAAAATTTTGTTTTATCATTCACAAACTATTCTTTCCTGTTCTTACGCTATTTAGATTTATTAGCTTTTACTTACGCTGACAAAGCGTCAAAAGCTTAGTAAGGAAACTTACGAGTATGTAACAGGTTTTTCAACAAAAACTTTGCTTTGTAAATCAAAATAAAGCAATAACTTTAGATGACAATGATTCAAATTTTTATTATATTAAAAAAGTAAAGTTTGGCAATTATGAATGAAATATCTGATAAATGTTCTGATAATGCCACGGTTACAGATGTCGATTCTTTTATCAAAGTTTTTAATAACTTTATGACAAAATGATAGTATATAGTCTATTTCGTTAATCACTTCATGAATTTTCAGTTTTAAGGTTGCAATCGATTCGATTGGCTTTGTATAAGCTCTGTCTTTAATATAACCCCTTAAAAAATAATCTAGCGCTGTTAAATCAAATGATCGAGTTGGCCACTTAACAGCTGAATTTCGTGAATTTATAAATTGTCAGCCAAATTATATGACCTCGTAACTCCAAAAACAAAATATTGATTCTGTTTCTTAATGCCACTTAGTTCATATTACGAGAGAGTTAATTATTTAAAAATAATTAAAAATATCGTTGTGTAAATTATTATTTTTTTTTTGTTTTGTATATTTTTTTAACAATAACATAACATTCATCAATCATTCAAAGTTATGTTTTTGTGCCGTTTACAGTCGAAACACTTGGACCTTGAAGTAGCAGTGCAAAAAAAAATTAAAAGAATTGACCGCACGTCTTATAGCCTCCACTGGTGATAGGAGCGCTGATGCATTTTTTGCCCAGAGAATCGGAATTGCGATTCAACGGGGAAATGCTGCCAGTATTCTTGGCACAATTCTACGCGGACATGATTCATACCAAAACGGTCTGTATATAATTAGTTTAAGTTTTACATTGTAAATATGTATAATATTGTAAAATTATGATAAAATAATATAATAGTGTTAACATAAGCATTTTGATAATCGGGCCAAAGACATCTTACACTCTTTATTCATGGTTTTAAACTAATTGTTTTATTAATTTTGATCTTTACGTTAAAAGGACCCTTTTTTAATTATGTAACTTCTCCATTAAATTACGTCATCAATGGATAAATATGCTTTTCAAATTGCTATATACCTAAATATTCGCAGATACATATTTAGGACAATAGAAACATTTTTGATGTAAATTCTAATTTTATTGAATGTTAAACATTCGAGAAGCCGTATCAAATTAATTCAAATTTTTATATAAGAACAATTGACACTATTAAGGCAATCAATAAGTTTACACAGATGTATAAACAATTTTAAAATAATATATAAATCGTAATATGTACCATTTACTCGGTGGATGAAGACTTCAGTCTTGCCACGAAAGGTGACAGCGATGGATTTTCGTATCTGCGTCTTTTTGACGCTTCTATTCGTAAGTATTATATATTATTTCTATAATAAGAGGTGTTTTTTCATGAAGACCCTAGATCTTTTTAAACACTTAATCAAAATTAATAATTCATATACCATTTTAAGGCTTATTTATGTATCCTGATTTGGACGAAAAATGAAAAACAATTTAAATGGTTTTCAATCAAGCATTATACCTATAGCTGGCCCATGTGAAGATTTTTTAAAACATTAAGAACTCATACATTTTCACATTATATTAATATTTATTATTTGACTACAATATTATACGAAATTTTCGCACTGGTCACAGCGAATATTATATACCTACATCGCCTGTTTAATAAATAATTAAAAACTGCATAAATTCAAAAAACAAGTTTTTTGGGAAATCGCATTTAAAGTTTCGTAACGCCGACTCCTTCATAAAAAGTTTTTATTTCTTTAATATTAGACGCAATCTAGATATAATAGTACATCTAATATATTGTCTATGAACGAATCTTTCAAATAATACGTGTATATAATTAGTATTCATTATACTTTAAAAGATACAGTATTTGTAAAAAGACACTAGTGACTTAGTTCGTTTTATGATTAAAATGCAACTTAGTATTTGAAATCTTTTAAAAATAAAGTGTAATAACTAGTAAAAGCTCGTATTCATTTTCATCGGGTTTGCACATAAAATGAATTAAGTCTAAATTTTGTCATAGAAAACAGTACCTAATCGTTTAAAATTAAAACGAAACTATTCCTAATAGTTCAGTTTTAGACCTAAATAAAAGGAAATTCGGCACTTACCTATTTGAAATAAAACGAACTATCGAGTATTAGGACATACATAAACACGTCACTGCCGGCGCAACACTTAATGAATCCTTTTTTTTAATACTAATTGGGCCGATTCGTCAAACAAAAAGAGGCGTAAAATATTTTATCTCGCTCCCTGGCATCCAAATGTAGCCGGAATTGAATTGTACCTATGCTTAACGTGGATATATTTCATTTTATGAATAAATCTCAAAATCTTGGTTTTTTGAATTATTGCAGTTTATTATTAAACGAGCGACATATATTTTACTAGATAATAGACGCTGGAACTTCTTATCTCAATTATTAAGACGTAAAACGGGACATTTAACATGTCGGTAATCATTCTCAGTTCTCACACATACTTCCCATCATAGTGGTATTATAGATAGAGTAGGGAAGACATACGGCTACCTGTAAGCGGAAACAGAGAAAGAGAGAGAAGATCGCGGTACCCCATTGGCCTTGCGGTCTCAAGTTCAAATCTCGATGAAATATTTTTTTTTGTGTACAACAAACAATTATTTACTTCTATTTTAATTTTTCGACTACAAACAAATCATAGAAACCACTCTAATATGCACAGTAATATTATATTGGTATGTAATTCAACCGGTACCACGATCGTCTTTCTCTTTCTAACCGAAGGACAGCTGGAGGCCTGGCACCCCTGCTCTATCTATAATACCTCTATGCTTCCCATACCGTGTACCTGTGACCAAGGCGCTTGCAACGATTCCGAAACGACAAACCAAAGATAATCTACATTTAAAAGATCAGTAAAAATACATTTTGTACATATATAATCTATTATTTACATATAATTTTTCTGTCCTTAACATTAATTTTCCATCACATCTTCTGGTTTATAATCTTATAATGGTGTGTATTTACTCATTTATACTACTATATTTTAATATGTATATATATATATATTTATATGTATATAAATTCTATATATACATTATATATATGTACATTTGAATTGTAAAATTATTTTGTCAGTTTCTTGTATGTACCCAATCTCTTATTGTCAACATATCCTCCACAATACGGTTGAAGGTTAGAGATCGCTGCGTAGCGATAATGCCGCCAATTCTACATAATTATAACTTTAGGGTACAAAAAAGTATACTTTATTTCTTATAGGTATAATTCGTAATTACTTGATAAACTGGACTTATGATTTATTGTTGAACATAGAGTTCCTCAATGTGTGTGTTCAATAGCGAACTTAGGTGAAATCAAGGATGAATTTAAAGTTTTGCGCAATAGCTACAGTAGCTGGCTGTTGCGCTAGCCATCGTAGGTTTAATTCTCGAAAATGACAAGTCTTTATACAGGCTCTGTAGATTGTGGTCTGCGCGCTTACTTAAGTTACGTAAGTCTTCCCAGATATGGGATCCTTAAGCCACGCGGGGTTGTTAAATGTTACGCGTTTACAAATATTCTGCTACTGGACAAGACTAGTTATATTTATGAGAACTGTTTGGGCTTAATTTACACGCTGCTTCTGAGTAAGCGGATAACAGAAGACGAATATAAAATACATTTTATTTCAGTTTAAAAATTAATGACTTTATTTTTATTTTTCAGGTCTACCTTGCTGTAGCGAAGCCTGAACCTCGTAAGTATGCAAGTTTAATGTACATAGTAAACGCAGTTATAAGTTATATTATAAAAAAAAAAAAAATCACGTTAAAAATTTATAGCCAATTAGCAAACCCGGCGAACTACGTTTCGCCACCAGATGGCTTCGTTTTTTGTAACATTTCGTTTGGGGATTAAAAGATGAAGTAGTACATGCTATGTATCAGAGATGGCGCTGTATGTGAAAAATGATTTTCCCTGTTTTCCTGCTTTTCTGTTGAAATTTTTCCTGAATTTTGTTTTGTATAAACCTCACGGAGCCCGAGACCTTTCCAACGAATGCAAAACCGTGGAAATCGGTTCGTGCGTTCTGAAATTATAGCGTCAGGAAGGAAAAACCGACTTATTTTTATATTATAAATGATTTTTTTACAAATCTTACATGACTGTGACAGCTAATCCAGTCATTTTAAGCCCCAATCTGCGGAAAAATTCCTAGTGAACTGAATTTTTATATAAATCTTTATTACGGCGTTGTAATGAAGATATGAAAAATCGACATTGATATCGTGCCGGCTAAAAAAGCTTAAAGGTCAAAAGGTCACGAAAATCAGTTTTTCGCGAATATCTCGCAACCTATTGCTCGGAGGTCAATGGATGTCATTATAAAAATTGTTTGTCGTTAAATTATCTACAAATATGCTTCTTGCATTTTTCTGTAAAATTAACCGTTTTCAGAGTAGAGCGCTGAGAAAGCGACTACATGTACTACAAATTCAGCTCATTAGGGATTTTTCCGCACATAAAACTTAAAATGACTGAATTAAACCTTTGAAGCGTGAACATTGTCAACTTAAAAACAAACATTATAATCGGCACGCAAGATATTGCTAAAATATATATAAAACAAAGAAATAATGATTGGTCGGTATGTATTTTTTACCCGACTGCGCTAGAAGGAGGGTTATGTTTTTCGAGAGATTGTTTGTGACGCTCTGCGGCCTGAACGACTCAATACATTTTAGATTGAAAGGTGTCATTAGATTCTTATTTACTGTGAGAGTGACTCTGGGTATATCAAAATATAAAAATAAAATAAAATGGCCGATTTTTGGCGCCAAACTAATTTCATTTCCAAATTACACAGAAACGCAGTCGGGTTTTTTAGTTTTTTAAATTACTTTGTGTATATCTATATATAAATATTATTCATTATTTTTAGGCACTCACGATATAGTGGTTGTTCAACAGAAGAGAAGTGAACTAGGTTAGATCATCTATATTAATATTAATATAATTTTAAGTTTGTTTATTTGAACGATCAAGTCTACCTTCAATCTCCCAAATCGATTTGAAAAGTTTTATGTTATACAAAATGTTTATTAAGGAAGGTGATAAGCTATAAAATACTGTTGTCTTATATTTACGCGAATTTTACCCATTTAATTAAAAGTCTAACGCCGAGTTGCACGAAACAAATTTTAAATTTAAGTGTTTATTAAACTTATTTAATCACAAGAATCGTGATTATCTGTTGCACGAAACCTACATCTGATTAAGTTAACAAAAAAATTTAGTTTAATTAAAGACCTATCTAAGGGATGATTAATTCCAACAGCTTTAAATTAATCATAAGATCAACTAATTTTAAGATTAATTGCAACTTAACTAACGGAAAGTTAGCGACGGTTTCGTGCGTGACGGCTCTCGCCGTTAAACGGATTTTATCGCGTTCATTTCAAATTACAGCTTAAAAACAATATTTTATTTTAAATTATTTCCCGACGTTTCGGACCCTTTACCTACAGCGTCCATGATCTCAGGGGCTATAAAATATCAAATTATGAAAAATAGTTGCGAAGTAATTGCGACTTTACTGTTTTATTATATATTTTTTTTCACAAACGCGTTGGCGCAACGTTTACAGCAACTGGCTGAAGCACTGTCGGTCGCGGGTTCGATCCCCACACGTGACAGATATTTGTATATACCATACAGATGTTTGTGGACTGGGCGTTTGTGATTGTGTGTTGTGTGTGTTTCCGCACCCCCTACCCAGGATTCACATCCATTGAGGATCATTGAGTGTAAAGCGTTTATTTATTTTAATTCCAGTTCCTCTATAGTGTTTTTAAAGCCTATTTACTTTACTCGATTAACAGTTAACCTAATGGAAATAGATTCGATAACGTTTAGTAAGTTCAAATAAACACCCTCGAGATTTATAAAATCAGCATAAAAATTATTTAATTCAATAATTACGAATATTAACTTAAACAACAATCCTAGATCACCAACTACGTGAACGGGACAATAATCAAAGAAGTCACGTATCGAATAATGAACACGAATCCGGTAACGACAATGAATCGTATGAATCACAAGAATCTGATGAAAAGAAGAATATTCAGAGAAGCACAAGTTATACCAAAAGTGATGTAAAATCCTATAAAAGATTTGAACAACAAAATGGGGATGAGCAGTCTTCTCCGGTCGGTGAGTTTTTTTTTATTTTTATTTATTAATGGTTAAAGCCGTAATAGACTGAAGCCGTAAATCGTTATTAGATGATAACGGGTTGAATACATATAAATAATACATATATAAATAGTACACCCAGACTCGAGCCGGGAATCGAACCCACATTCCTGAAACAGAAAGCAGGGTCACTGCAAAATTCGCCTATGGGCCAGTCTAGAGGAAAACTCGAAACAAGCCAGGAAATTTATTTCCATTCGGAACGTGATCCCTAACACCTACAAGAAACGTGACGAATTCTTCCTCTTGCCAGTCTGCCACAAAGTTTTCTTTCTTCTTCTGTCTTTTTTGACATTTAAAAGCTCGATTTTTAATGTATGTTATTGATATTATGCATCCTTGTCCCTATTGTCCCCATTGTGCTCTCCGTGTAGCATTGCCAGGCGTCCGGATAAAGCCGGACATAGTTAGGCTTTTTGATTCCGTGTCCGGCCAAAATAAACGGTGTCCGGCTTGTCCGGCTTTTGTTAGGCTTATTATAATGTAACAATATTTATGGTAGGTAATGATAAAAAAAGCTTGATTTTACATTTAAAAAAATTGTCGTACCTATTAATACTGAGACAAAAAATCCTCAATAATGTAGGGTGTCCGGCCTTTTTACTCAAATGTCCGGCCAAACTGGCTGGTCTGTCCGGATATTAGGTTTGGCGACCTAGCAACCCTATCTCCGTGCGACCCACAAAGACATACACTCAGGCCAGAAACAAATTTTTGTACAAGTACAAATATCTGCTATGAACGGGATTGAACCAGCGACGGCTGACCAGAACGGTCGTCAAAAAATACGGGGATGAAAATATTATTAATTATCATCATGATATGATGATATGTTAACTAAAAACGGTCATGATATTATAATATAAATATTTTATATGATATTTAAACTATTCAATCATCTTCAATGTCTGTCTTATATAAAAAATCAAAAAGCGAATCAGAAAGCAATATTCAAACATTTCTATAGTAAAGTTGTTGTTAGTTGAATGACACCATGTGTCAACGAAGAGAGAAGAGTAGGTAAGTAAATGCATTTAAATGCTATTGCAAAAAATTAAAAATAATAGTGTAATCTATACATATAATAAAATGGTAGAAAAGTCAAAACTGTACATTGAATATTTTTTTTAAAGAATACTTGGGGTGTGATCTACAATCGATACCGAAGCCAAAAATATAGTTTTTATAATTTTTGTCTGTTTGTCTGTATGTATGTCCGGGATAAACTCAAAAAGTGCTGCATGGATTTACTTAAAATTTGGCATGAATATTATTAAGAACTCGGGTCAACATATGAGCAGTGAACCTTTATTTATTCATCGCATTCTGTATCAACGTATAATCTAATAGCGTTCACGCAGACGACGTCGCGGGCAGCAGCCAGACCCGTCTTTCACACTGGGCACTCTGGGCACTTGCCCAGGGCCCCGTGATCAATAGGGGCCCCACAAGTTCTTGCCAGATCATTGAACGATAACCGAACCGAACCGAAGTTTTTTTAATTTGTAGAAATCGTATTTAATTCTTTTTAAGCATGATGGTAACTATCTGCAGTGGGGAACACTCCTCCAAATTGAAAATAATAAAATCTATAGAAGCATGTTTATTTACCTTCTTTGTCTATTCTAAGAAAATTGTGTTCTGTCAAAGTCATAGGGGCCCCATCACCCTAATATGCCCAGGGCCTTCAATAGGTTAAAGACGGCCCTGGGCCAGCAGCTAGTGTTAAATAATGTTTCATGACATGTAATAAATATTAATCAATAACACCGACATACACAAAAAATGGTGTCATTACTTTTGACCAGACTTAGTTATTTTAAATGGTTTTCATACCCTGAATCCGAATCCGGAGCCCGTTTTGTTCCATCGGGCTTGAGTTTCAAATAAAACGCTATAAATCGCTGAAAAGCAGCATTTTCCCTGTAAGCAGATTTTTATTAATTTAGAAGCCTTCAATCTAAATATAGCGCCTTTTCTGTCCATCCGAGTTCAAAATTCTAAGTTATTTGTAAAAAATCCTTGAAAATAGCTGCAAATCGTAATTTTTTTTAAGATGCAGCTGATTTATCTTTTTTTTTTTACTTTCTTTCCTTGTTTTTTTCTTTAGCATTCAACAAATCCGCTGTCTTTGGCTAACTTTTCTAAGCTTCTTTTTCACATTGGTTCATTGTGCTAACATTGTGCCAATAAAATTTCGTCCTCAAGTAAAATTCGAATTTGTGGTCCATTGCAAAATCCTTCTTTCAACTGGGAATTGAAATTCGGATTCAGGGCATCGAAAATCATATAAAAAAAGTAGGTCTGACTGACTGTCTAAATCTTTTTTGTGTCGGTGTAATTAACATTATTATTTAAATAAATGGGGACTATTATCATCAAAACATATGGAGGAGTACGTTCAACAGTGGACATCCAATCCATGATGATGATTTAAATTGTAAACACATAATTCAACAAACAAAATATTTAAAATTTATTTTCACACAAGATTATTAAACGTAATAAAATACAATACTGTCATAAGAGATAGCGTTGTGTTACGAACTTAAACTAAACCCATAATAACAAGAGATGGCGCTGGCCGTATGACCTTCATTTTTCTAACTGCAGTGTCAAATTTCACCTTGAAATTCTGAAAAATGTGTTCGATGAATGTTGTCTGCATATTATTGTATATTTGTATTATTCGAATTCGCATTTCAAAGGTCGCAGTTTTGTGTTGTTTTTGGTTTGATGTATTATTAACTGCGGACCTGACCTATAAATATTTAAAATGAAATTAAGTGACATTAATATCAACATTAAAGTAAAATTTATGCGCATACGACGCCGACGCCACGGACAACGCTGGACCATAAATCTATAACCAATTTGTTGATTTTTTTTTTTTTACAGATAATAAAGTCCAGGCAATATCGAAGGCTCTTGCTAACGTACTGGGATATACAGGTGAAATTAAAATTCATGTTTTTATTGTAATATGTAATAACTTATTTTCTTTGTCTTAACCTGGATGTGTGCCTAAAGACCAATGACTAGTCAAGGTCTTTACGAAGTTGCGTATGAATCTGAGCATGCAGCTCTGAATTTTCAAGTGTGAGTTGAAAATTTTCGTTCTTGGCGATAATAAGAAACAGAATTAAATATTTTATAAATTGGATTAGCCTTAGTTTTTCCAAGATTCTGTAATACATATTTTTATCATGTATTACTCAATAAATAAGTTCTTATCAATAAAAACTTAAAGAAAGCAATTACCCCAAAGTCACCCAAGGAGTTTCTGACATTAGCCCATTCTTACAAACGACTACTCTTGATTTTAACTATATCGATCGAGTTAGTTATGAATATTTTTGTTTATTAGGGTAGGTTTTAAAACGCTTAACATATATGATAATAGATATATTTTGTAAGCTTTAATATTTTATGTTGTTACAGATCAACAAGAAATGAGAGAAATCCTGAAGGAGCTTACTGGTTTTACAGGTAAGGCTTCATTACCATAGGTTGCGGCTGGTCTCAATAATCTACCAACAGTTAAACTCGGTTACCTACTAAAGTTTATCTATAACATCTAATGTATCCGTTACTGCGGTCTTATTGACAATATTTTCGCAACACTAACTAAGCCTAAAAATGGATAGCAAAATGGATATAGCAGAATAGATTAAAAAAAAAACTATTCATGTTTGATATTGATACATAAATTATTATTTTACATTTACCAATACGTAAATATTACTATTAATAACTAAAAATAACTGAGAGAAAAATATTGAGTGACTCCATTTTTTTTTAATGCTAAGCACGGACGGAGTCCTCTCAAAGACATCAAAGTCAAATGTAAAAATTCTAATCTATCTTAGTTTATTGAAACCAAGGAATTAACATACAAACTGGAATGCACACGTGCACACAAAAAACGTTCCTAATAGCCTATACCTCATAGCCTAAGAGATTTGTACAGAACAGAAAAAAAATCGTACGTTCGTTAGTTCTCGAAGTACATACCTAAGTAGATTACTCGATAAGTTAATTTCGTAATTTAAAAACGAAACGCATCTGTATTATCTATTTATAAAAAGCAAATTTATTTAAAAATTAAATAAAAGTAGCCAGGTTGCTGGTTTAAAAATAAGTCATTTAACTACGACGGTTCCCGCGTTTTTCTTTGCAATTGTGGAGCTTAACCGCGAACATTTGCGCGCTGTGATATTTTATGATTTTAAATTTGGTTTAACTGAAAAACTTAGCCCTCAACGATTACAATCAGCGTTAGCAGTCTGCCCCATCTCGACCAACGGTTTTTAGATGGTTCAGTGAATTTATAAGGGGTAAAATAAACCTTGAAGACGACTATAAAAGTGGTCGCCCACAAACGGCAATAGCAGTGCAGAAAATGTGTGGACTACTGAAATTATGGTGCAGGAAGACCCACGAATTCATTACTCGGACATCGAGAAGATTCTTGGCGTTAGTTCGAGGAGCGTTAACATTATTTTGCATCAGCATCTTGGAGTAAGGAAGCTTTATTATCGTTGTAACCCGGGTTTGCTCTCAGACACGAAAAAAATGCCCGTGTGGATTAATGCCGCGAAATACGTCTACGATTTGAAAACAGAACGTCAAGACGTGTTTCGGAAATTATCACATGCGACAAAATGTGGATTTATCGATGTGATCAAGAAAATAAGAGGCAGTCTCAGTATGTATCTTTTCAGAAGGAAAGTTGCCAACAAAACTGCAAGGACTTCGTAACGTTTGTATAAAAATGGTGGCAATTTTTTTTTCTCGCAGTGGGCATGTGTCAATAACAATGTTGGAAAATCATAAATCTGTTAACTCGGAATGGTATACAACAGTAGCATTGCCAAAAGTTTTCCAAGCTCTGCGAGAGAGGAGATCAAAGACTAGGCTTCGGGGAATCATGCTGCATCATGACAACGCTTCGTCACATACGTCCCTCAGAACAAAGGTGAATTTTTTTTCGTATGCCGAAGAGGCCGTGACCATCTACGAAATCGCAATTTTGGACCTTTTGGATAAAAACTTACAAAAGTGTTTTTATAATTGGTTTAGGCGAATGGAACTTTGCATAGAGAATGAAGGTTTCGAAAAAATGTAAAATAAATATTGTCAATATCTTGTATAGTTTTTTCTTGTCTCAAAACTTATCGAGTTACCTACGTAATAGACAATGAATCCCATTAAAGTGGTTAAGTAATTAACCCTTTTTCAACTTTTTACCCTTGGGCGTATTTTGTATCAATTTTTTAAGCTTATCTATTAAAAATAAATTGACAAAATCGGAAAATTATATACAAAGTATTGCGTCGAATTAAAACCTGTGCCATGTCAATAAAAACAAAGCTTTAAACTTAAAAAAATTTAGGTATAATAATTATATTATTATCTAATTAGACCGTGACAATATTTTAATATTCATTTGTACAGTTGTACAAATAATTAACAATTAACGTCAAATTTGAGTGACGCAACGTTATGACAATTATGTTTTTGCAGACATATTGCAGATACAATAAATCTCTTAAATATATTTCTTTATATTACGAATCATGTAAACATAATCGTAAAATCCATCTTCAATGACTTCTTGACTAACTAGAAAAAGCTATTGCTTTTAACGCTAGCTATCAAAAAGTGTATTTGACAATTTTCGAGTATTCAGCAATTGATATCTTATGTCGGTTATATTTGACAAAGAACAATCAATGGCGTGATGATTGCACAATAATTTGTAAACGAAAAAATAGTTTATTCGAAAGATTTCTTTTCCTGTTCATCATCGCTCATATTACGGTTTTAGCTTAGTAGGCAATAATTTTACAGTGTGTTTTTGTAGTTTATGTTAGTTAATAGAGTAACTGTAAATGCTAGTTATTCGAATATAATCACATAGATCTTCTAATAATTTGTGCCTTGAACGTACTACCCTCCATACTTAAACGAAGGCAACAAACAAAGAGGGCGTCACACAGACGCTTGTCCGCATACGCCAAGAGATGGCGTTTGAGAGCGGTTTTTTTAGGAGACCTAAATGTAGAGTTACAGAACAAAATTGACGATAAATAATAGAGCGGTAACTATTTAATTTCTAATCAGTACAACTGATTTAGTAATGTCTAAACTATCTACAAAACAACATAAATTAGGTAATAAGAAAATAAAAAAATAACATAATAAAAGACAAGTTGAAAAATTCAGTTCTATGTTTTTCATTTAAAGCTGTAAATGAAGGATCATTTACTGTTTCGGCAGTCGATTATTTATTTCATTTTCACGCGATTTTTTTTTTTATAGATGAAGCTTCGGCTATTAGAGATATAAAGATAGTCACTGGGCTGACACGTAAGTAACTACGTCACTTTATATTTCTATACATATAATTAAAAAAATGTATGTGTGTGTGTGTGTGTGTGTGTATTAATGTACACACGTATGAAGTGAAAATTTTTGGTATATATTTAGCATTAATTGGTCAAGTGAGGTTTACGAAAAAAGTATGTGTGTGTGTACTTATGTACATACACGTAAGAAGTTATACTTAACGATGAGCCGAGTGAATGGGAAGTGCGTGCTATCTGTAATCAGACCATGGTAACCATGTAAAAACAAAGTACGTACATGTCAAGACGATTCAAACGAGCTGAAACTCGATGGGGTTGCGTCGTTTCATTACATATATAGTACGGAGTCCCGAACTACAGTCAATGCCATATATGGTCCGAAAATGTGACAATCGTAGTGTGATGATTTTTGATCTTAACATCTATAATATTTCTCCCATACGTCGATATAAAAGTTTCACTTCAACAGAGATATATAGTAAAATCTAATTACAGGGGTCTTTATGAGAGCAACAGAAACCAAAAGAATTATTTTTATAATTTTTGTCTGTACATTTTTGTTTCCATTCCGGGATCACGCATATCTGTTCCACGAAATATAGCTATCACAGTTATGATCGGTGGTCTAAATTAAAATCTGGTGTAGGTTTCATCTTGACAGAAGAACCTAGAAGCGTATTTATTATTCTATAAAAACTCTTGTGAAATCCTAACGAAGTCGTGCATACACAATTACCGTGGGTGAAACCGCATAGCACAGCTTGTAGGTAAATTATAAACTGGCACTTGAAAACTTGAGAATTTATGCGTTTTGACAAGATATTTGAGAGAGAAAAGATATTGTAGGTATTTTTGCATAAATTAATACAATGTAGCATTAATTTAAATTATTTTTTCAGCTGATAGACAAGTGCATGCCTTTCTACGGCTGTGCAGAGCGTCCAGAGGATTTAAATCTTTCATTTATTTCTTTAAAAAGTTTGATGGAAGCTCAAGTAAGTGTAACTTTATTTATATAATTATTATTTTTTAAACAAGTAACACTATATAGTATAAGTAATTACTCAAAATGGTAATGGTTTTTCTTTCAAAACGCCATAATTAGCCATTAGAATTTTTTTTATTTTCTATAAAAATACTTAAATCTATTTTCGCATTTTCTTTAATTTTCAGCATTAAATAAAACCTTTTTTTTTCAGATATAAGAGTGTTCGTTCGTCTTTTAAGAATACTGACCGGAAAGACAAGTAAGTAGTTAACTACCAAATTCTCAAATTCTGATTCAACTTAAGTTTATTTAAGACTGTTCACTTTAAAAAAAAACACTGATTCTTATAGTTTTTCCCGTAGACAACTTTTTTCTCTATTAGTCCTATATAATATATTATTAATCCTATATTTTTGTTAAAAACTATATTACCACAGACATATAATTTATTGTATTTGAAGACATTTTAATTATCCCTTAACTCACTTTATCCTAATTCCGCTTAAAATTTTCATTTATATTATTTGTTAGCAAATAATCTCAAATAAATTATGATATTTTAAAATTTATTTTATACATTAATTTTATTATTTATTATTTTTTAGATGTTTTCGAGGCATTCAAAGTCATCAAACGGTTATCTGGACATGACGATTTTGATGGAGTTTTCGAGATGTTACAACGTATGTCAGGACGAAAGGGTTAGTATCAGCTCTATATTCTACTATTACAATCGTGTCGCAATGGTAGGTCAGTGGTTTACCGATGACTTCATAATAATTATTCTGTTCTACAATCCATAGACTAAAAACTTCTTGAGAAGTGAAAAGATAAAAATGTCGTTACGTAGTTTTTTATTTTATTACTAGCAAACCCGGCGAACTCCGTTTCGCCACCAGATGGCTTCGTTTTTTGTAACATTTCGTAATTTTTGTAGTACATGCTATGTATCAGAGATAGCGCTGTATGTTAAAAATGATTTTCAGTGTTTTCGTGCTTTTCTGTTGAAAGTTTTCCTAAATTTTGTTTGCTATAAACCTCACGGAGCCAGAGACCTTTCCAACGAATGCAAAACCGTGCAAATCGGTTCGTGCGTTCTGGAATTATAGCGTCAGGAAGGAAAACCCGACTTATTTTTATATTATATTATAGATTATAGATTATAGATTATAAAAATTAACTAAATTAACGTAGGTCTTATCAATTGTGTGTAAGCAGTGTGTGTCGCGTATAAGATTTTATATATTAAATCGCGTTTTTTTTTTCAGGTACACAAGAAGTAATAAATTACTACGACCATGAAATGGATCACGAAAAAGGTTATTTTTTTCATTAAAAAAAAAATAAAATCAAACTAATAACTAAAATTGGCTTAAGAGACTTTAATAGCGTTTTTTTAAATGTAGATTTATAAAAAATATTAATTTGTACAGATAAAAAAAAACCATCACAAAATTTAATTTAAGGTGCTACCAAGGAATTTATATACAAACTGGAATGCGCACGTGCACTCAAAAAAACGTTCCTAAGAGAGGGATTGCATCTCTTTCTACCATGGATTCAAGGCAACTCGTAAGAAAGAGACAAAATACAAGTAGTAAGCGAAATTCTCGGAACGATTTTTTCACATTACATGTTGGAAACAAATGCCAACCTTATGTCAGTTATTTCAAGGTGCATATTTTAATATACAATTTTATTTAGTGAGCGTTCCAGTTATGATGTAAATTCCTTAGGTGCTACTCTTTAGTAAATAGTTACTGCTCAGTTGATATTTATTTTTAATTTTAAATTAAAATAATAATTCGATATTTTAAATTTGTAGGTGTTGAAGGAGTTAGTCGACAAGTTTACAAACTGACGGCAGGTGTTGGTCCGTCGGAGTTTCCAAATGTATACGAAGCTTTGAAGTCTGAAATCGGTAAATAAATATTTTAAATTGTAACAAAAGAGCCACCAAACAAATTGATGTAAAATTAACAGCATCTGAAGAGCTACTAATGCGTTGCCACCCAGTTCCTAGCTAAAGAGATGAAGAAGTTAGGAGAGAGATAAGAATGGGGTAAAAGGATATATTGGCTTCTCTCTCATTCACTGTACAAAACGCAGTTACTTTAGCTGTTCTTTTACACAAATTATTTATCTCTGTCATTATTGTACTATTCCAGTCAAGTTAGTCGACAAGTGTAGTCAATTAACAGGTAGCCAAGAATTTCATGAATAATTAGCTAAATAAAAATAAATACCAAAATTCAACTTCAAAAATACCACAAAGTAATATTAGTGTAATATATGTAGTTTTGTAATCGTGTACGTAGGTACTATTTGGAATAGAATAAATATATTATTAATTCGGTTATGTTTTAGATTGGGAGGAAACGTTCAAGGTCCTCATATCGGTAATGAGAAGCAGCAGTGAGTATGAAATTTTTGAATGTTTTTCTTAATATTTATTTACTTAAAATTATATTATTTACTAAAAACAATATAAAATTTATTGCTATATTTTAATAATTTATAAATATACGTATATCTATATATGTATATATCCGTCCACGAGATGGACAGACGACTTGAAGAGAGTCGCCGTTGGATGGAGGCTGCTTTGAACCGGTCGCTCTGGAGGTCGATGGGGGAGGCCTACGTTCAACAGTGGACATCCAACGGCTGATATGATGATGATGATAATGATGATAAATATACTTAAACTATTACTTTCTTTATTAGCCTAGCGTCTTATTAGCTTAGCGTTATAAAAAACAGAAAGATTTTTATTTCTTAACAGCTATGTTTATTTACAAAAAATGTTTATGTTACATAATATTTTTGCTCATTTTAATATTTTTATGAATACTATTATATATTTAAAGTGTATTAAATAGGTTTAAAAAAAAAACGAGGGATTACTGGAATAAGAAATTACAATTCAATTCTTCGATATCCTTGAGATTTTTTTATATCGCGATTTGAGAAAAATATTCTTTTTTTTACATATCACTAGTGGCAAAGAAGCGTAAGGTTCGCTTACTCTATATATTGTTTATTATTGTCTCCGTTTAGGTCTCTTAATGTTATTATATGCGCTCAAGAGGCGTCTTTCGAGTCTGTGGTACAGACGGAAAAGCGCCTTCTCTGTTTCCAGCTCACGACTACAGTAACAGCATATCGAGTGTCTCTCTATATAAAAAGTTTTTTTGAAATAACAGAATATAATACACATCTGATGGTAAACGGTTACCGTAGCCTTGGGAAGCCCGCAACACCAGAAGCTTCATAAGCGCTTTGTCGACTATAAATAAAATTGGTCTCTTTTAACCTTGGAACCTTATAAACACAAAAGATTTTTCAAATTTTCTCAATCAATATAGTTATTGGCGAACGATCTCCTTTTATGAAGCCGGTCAAGAATATCGCGTAATACCACCCGAGAAATATCTATTCAGTAATCCCTCGACTCGGTACCGTAGTACCCTACATACGAGAATTCCGACTTACGCGGTTTTCGAATCCTTAGATTAATATTTTTATTTATACCGTTGGTCTTGTTATCAGACTTATTTACACATGTTTATTCTAAGTTATTCTTTATGATATAGTAAAGGAGTTCGAGTATGAAACCGCATGTTACATCAAGTTTATACATATGCCATGCTTTACAAATAAATAAATAGATTGTCGCGTAATTTCGCGTAATTTCATTTATTGTGTATTCGAGAACTTTCTTATATATAATTGTTTGTAATAATTTGTATATAGAAATATTCATTTAAATATACATATTTTATTTAATTAAAAGTCTAAATCGGATTTTATCGCGTTTATTTGTTTTGAAACTTTACAGTTTAACGATTAACAATTGATTCATTATTCGGACACCCACCACCTCAGTCCCCCGTGATCATGGACGCTGTAAAGGGTCCGAAACGTCGGGAAATAATTTAATTTAATTAAAAATCGTTAAACTGTAAAGTTTTAAAACAAATAAACGCGATAAAATCCGATTTAGACTTTTAATTAAATGAGTAAAATTCGCGTAAATATAAGAGAACAGTATACATATTTTATTTATATATTCAAATAATTCTTTAGATATCGGCGACGCCATCGTTCAATTTAAGAATTTAGTCGGAAAGAAGACATTCTCAGAAGCAATCGTACTTATTAAGCAATTCACAGGATATTCACGTGAGTTATCAATCTTTAGAATATTTTGATATGATTAAATAAACGTAATATGGGGCAGTCCATCAATTACGCGAGACAATTTTGGCGTTTTTTGACCCCCCTCCCCTCTTGTGAGTTTTCGTGAGATTCCGCTCGACCCCCTCCCCCCTACCCTAATCTCGCGTGAGATTTTTGAAAATGCGTTTCCACCTCCAAGCTGTACGTATTCCTACATGAAAAGTATTTCACATTTTTAATGGGGAAAAAAATTACGTGATATTTGCCGAGACCTGTGAGATTCTGTGAGATTTCCCTGGAAAAACACCTCACGTAATTTATGGACGGCCCCTTTGTATTGCTTGTGGAAACAATTGTTGCCCTCTAAAAATAAATATTATTTAAACACTATTTTTCTGTTTAATTAGTAAAAAGTGTTTTCTTTATAAATACTCTGTATGTTAATAAAGTTTTTGAGTTTTCTTGATATCAAATACAAATTTCTTTATAGTATAATAGAATTAACTTTTGACACTATCATTATAACTTTTTAATAAAAAGAATAAGGAAATACTACTACTATACCATTTAACATCTTTGATGTTTTGTTTAATATTAAAATATAATAATTTATATGTTATTTTAGATTTGAAATACGCGCTGGAGGAACTTCTTCAAGAGACAGCGAGAGTTAGTAAGTAGTTTTATTGAAACTTTGTGAAGTAAGTCCTTAATTTTATTTTTTCAAGTAAATAGGTCCACTAAACTAAGGGTCTCACGAGTGTGGGTGCTGTATCTTGAAGAAAGAGAATAAAAGAGGCTTTAATTATTATAACATAAATGTTTTTAAAGCCCTGTCCCATATTCAGAAACGATTCGTTTTTCTTACTCACTAAACATGAATCAGTGGAATTTCACTAATTTTAAGTTACTTAATAATGACTATTCGCTTTTTATCAATGTGAGAATCGGACCATGCAGAATTTGTGATCATTCAATGTATGTAGGTATAATATCAGAGTCCACTGATTTGAAAATTGAAATCAAAAGAAGTGATAATCAGTTCCACAGTTAATACAGCTTTAATAACGTAATTAATGAAAATTCCACTGATTCATGCTAAGACAGTTGTATGAATCGTCCACTTTGAAACAAGTTGTGACTCAAAATATTCTGTATAAAAAACCATTCGTTTTCTATTGTATCTACTACTTATAATTACAATTCATAATCAGCCGATTTTGAGCGGTGAAGAAATTCGAAATGGTTCGTTTTTTGACAGCCGACATTTGCAAATATTTATAGCAACCATATGGTCTGTCCCTTTCATACTTTTTCACTACAATCCGTTCAACGCAGCTCTTCAACAACGAAGTCTCTCAGCGAACTCAACTTCATATACAGGGCCGGATTTAGAGGTGTGGAAGCCACGGGCAACAGGGAGTGGAGGCCCCTTGATCTCAAGTTTTGTTTCCCAATATATATTTGTTTGAATACAATGACGAAAAAAAAACTGTCTTCGCGATCTTACAATAATATATAGGTATCCTTGCCGACTATAAAAAAAAGGTCGTCACAACTGCGAACCACTGTTGTTTACTTCGTCGGGCTATGTGTATGTGTAATCCTAAAAAAAAATGTCATCATCTCTTCCTATTCCTAAAAAAAATGTCATCTCCTCTCCCTTATTACACAATGTCATATATAAAAAAACCTCGTCGCCTATCGATATTACTCGATAATTATCGGATGAAATATACACATAGTTTACTACTCTGAATTTAATTTTTTTTCCCGAAGTATCTATTGTGGGGACCCCTCTTATGTGGAGGCCCGGAGCAATTGCCCCGGTTGCCCTCCTCTAAATCCGGCTCTGCCCATATAGGAGAAGGGTTGCTGCTTAATCCATTACGTTGCTCCACTGCGGGAATCACTTCCCTTTTTTTTTTTTTTTTTTTTTTTTTTTTTTTTTTATTTTTTTTTTTTTTTTTTTTTTTTTTTTTCGGAATCACTTCCCTAACATGAGTAACAATTGCTATCAGGTGTCGATGATAAGAACCGGAATCAACGCATTTGTGCTCTCCGAGGCACGGTGGGAAAACACACGTCCAAATTTTTTTAAAATTATTTTTATCCGTCATCTTAAGAAGTCTTACAATATCATAACCTAACCCATTAAATAGCATCTCAGCAAAGGAATAGTTTTTAATCGGGAATATTTTGAGTCACAACTCGTTTCAAATTAAGCAGTTCGTAAGCAAAACGAATTGTTTTTCAATATAGAAACCGGGCTTGAGACAACTTTCCCTGTATCTCCTTTCGCTTTTCCCCAAATTGTCTCAGTTAAAGGCACAGCTAGAATGTAAAAGAAAGTATAATGTATTAAATTTAATAAATTATATATATCTTTTAGGTTTACGGGTGATAGTGGAGAAACTTTATAAACTTTTCGGAAAGAAGGACTTGGAACACGTACAAACGGAAATACAGCGAATATTCCACGAGAATAGTAAGTATATACTCCTCTAGTGTATATATTTATCCATGTTTCATATATCGTCAAAAATGGTGCAATTACGTGTGGGCATAAGTTGAGTCTACTGGCGATTGAAAATTCTAACTATTGTAATTTTTAAGCACGGTCGTCTGTTCCTATGGTGGCAACTTATGCCTATATTTTATGTAACAGCCGACTGATATATATTATGATTATACTTATATGTATACGTATATTTTTTAATAATATACAAATATTATACCTAGAGTCAGTCAAAACCAGGGTCACTGTCAACTATGCTAATGGACCAGTCAAAAATAATAAGTTGATATAATACTGAATTTACATTTTCTTCACACAAGCGTAATATATATATATATATATATATATATATATATATATATATATATATATATATATACTAAGCTGTGTTTTTTTTTGCTGTGTCTTTGTAAATTGTTTTTTTTTTTTTTGTGTAAAGATTTGTCTGTGTAAAAAACTAAATTCCTCGCAATTTTGAGATATGTTTGAAAAGTATGACAACTTTTAATAGAGTAACTGTTGAGATTCTCGCCGGTTATCAGCAGAATCTACATTCTGAATTCGTTCGTAGCTTCACGTTAACTAATAACATATTATTGTAAATGTACTTATTTTTATGATTCATAAGTGCTTCTTAATTTCTAAACGAATTGACCCCACGTCTCATAGTCTCCACTGGTAACTGGAGGATTGGTGCATTTTTTGCCCCGAGAAAAAGAAAGTGATTTAACGGGGAAATGCTACCAGTATTCATGGCACAATTCCACGCGGACATGATTTATACTAAAACTGTCTGTAAATAATTTGCTTAAGTTTTTTTCTGATTAATTTTGAGGCAGTTTTCGGCCAGCAGTGGGACTGCCATTTACAGTATCTATCTTATTCTTCTCTAACTTTTAGATGTAATCACCCTACTAAGAAACGTCAACAGAATAACAAAGAAGAGAGACCCGCTCATCGTATTATCTAGATTGCTGGATGTCACACAGACGCAGAACTTGAGCGACTGCAGCGCTGTCATTACAGGACTGACTTTCAGACAATGTGAGTTATTTAATATACATATATTTAAGGCAAGAATGAACAGGCATTATTTGAGTTTGCGTGCTCCACCTTAGACTTCATCGTTGTTTACCATCAGACAAGATTGAGGTCAAACGCACTCAAATTTTTTTATAAAAAAAAAATATATATACCTACTATATGTATTTATACAACATTCTCGTGTTTTCATCTCGTCTCCATTCTACGTGATAAGGGGCCATTCATTTATTACTATATAAGAAAAAATAAGAAAAAATAAGAAAAGGCCGACCCCCTCCCCCCTGTTTAATATATAATTACGTAAGAATCTAAAGCAAAAAATGGATAGACGTTTGGTTAGTTTTAATGTTTATTATTCAAAGTAACAATTTTTAGAAATTTTTATTTGTACTTACAAAAGTACTATTGATTTTAATTATTTATCTTTACCTTCATTAGATTTTCAGTCCAGTGGCTCAAAACCCACTCCGAAAGGGGGTCTGCCACTGGAACATCTCTAATATGTATTACCTATACGCATCCGAGCGAACCTCGGCACTCGTGCGGTTGCCCGCGCTTTTTCAAAGTGTAATTTTAACGTCGGGCATTTTTGTGATCTTACGTAAGAACTATCGAGACTCCCACCCCCTTGTAAGAGAAAATAAAACATGGTTGACCCACCCCCCTAAATCGTCTTACGTAATAAATGAATGGCGAAAACATCCATACTATTATATCACTATTAAAACGCATTAATCAAAATGAATGAATGATATACGTACATATACTGTACCTACTGTACTGTACTGTATCAGCTTATAAACAATCCATTTGGAAGGCGATGGTCTCCTTCTGCGAGACAGTAATGTCCCAGAAGGAGGCCGACGAGCGGGTGAGAGAGGAAGCCGCCGACGTGGCCTCCATCCGCGGGCGACGAATGGGGGTGCATAGGAGGCGTTACTTAACGCGCCTCCAATAACGCCCCTGTGCCCGTGTCGGGCCGGGATGGGAACCCGGTCCTACTAGATACGGCGTCGTCGGGACTGTTCAGAGGTGAGCCGGACAGTCCCCATGGAGGAGAAGTCTGGCCTTTTCGCCGAGGCCAGCCTGTCGCTGGAGGGATCCTGTTGCCTGCAGATCCGGGACCCTCCAATTAAAGCCGCTGAAGGCTCCCGCAGGGGTTTAGTACGGTATTGCACTCCCAAAGTGCCGAGTCCGACATAGGTCTAAGACTGCCGACCCGGGCATCCTGGATATCATCCGTAAATGGATTCCCCTGCGAAAAAAAAAAAAAAATAAAAAAAAATTAACAACCCATTGCTGAGCGAAGGCCTCTTCTCCGTGTAAAGAAGGGTTGAAGCTTAATCAACTACGCTACTTCAGTGCGGGTTGGCGGATAATTTCCATACCATGAGTAAAGATCGTTATCAGATGTTGATAACAACCGGGACCGACGCGACGGCTTTACGTGCTCTCCAAGGCACGGTAGGGAGACCCACAAGGACATAACATACACTACTAGACTGGAAACAAATATTTGTACAAATACAAATATCTGCTCCGAGCGGGAATCGAACCCGCGACCTCCGTCGTTGAGGTAACCACTCGCGCCACTACACCAAAACGGTCGTACTACTACCGTACTATTTTATTACTATTAAAATCCATTAATCAAAACGAATGAATGATATACGTATATAAAATTATAAATAAATAAAATTATCTGTTTATAAAATAAATAACTTTTACCATAAAAAATAAACTTGTAAATAATATGATATTTTGTATATTCTTAATGAAAACGTCATTACTTTTCATCAAAACTAATAATAGACCAGACAATTACAAACAATATGCAAAGTTTTTATATTCAAGAACTATTGACGATTGAAATAAATCGGATTTTTATAAATTTCATATACCACTAAAAATAACACAATTGCTACTTAATCAATCATTGCCCATTAGTAGAACATCTTTCATCGCTCGGATTATAAATAGCAAAACTATGGATACTGCCAAATGCCGAACAGGAAGTCAAATTAATTAAAATACAACTACATTATATTGTTTTAAACTAACGCGATCACTATTCATATTTAAATTTATATTTGTACGGGTGCGGAACGGGAACGGTACGGGAAGTCTCCCCGTGATCATGGCGATTGAAACATTGCCGAAATATAGGGAACTAAACAAAATTACAAACGCGGTAAGCACCCGTACAAATATAAATTTAAATACAACTACATTAAACAACATCATTATGGCGATACTGTAATGCAATTTAATTAGTATATTTTAAATGATAAATATTTCTCGTTCAGTGACATCACTGGAAGTTATAGAGCAGATCCAAACAGAATCCGGAAAGTCCGACATATTGGACTTCTTCAACAAACTCGTGAGTTTAACAGGAACTAAATGTAAGTTAATTAAAATATTAATTTAATGAATTAATAAGAGAACAAAAGAATATCTATAAATTCATTACACGGATCACTGTCTTGATCCGACCCGAAATATCGACATTTAGTAAAACTATATCGTATGTACCCGTATTATAATTCTCAAATATTTCAAACAACGAATATCAAAGCTTAAAACCATTAATAGAAAGGGGAGTTATTTTCTGTTAAAATTGGGCTTCTATACTTCCCCTCAGTAAAATTTGATGTAATATGGTGAGAACACTCCTTTTTTGTGGGATTTGTGGTAGAGTTCTTAACGGACAATATTTGAAATTAGAATAAGCTTCAAGGTATAAGAGGAAAACCAAACCACCCTCCCCCTTTTGAGAGATGTGTGATGTACTCGTAGTTGGTAGCGGACTTTTGAAAGTCATATTTTGGAGTCGAAAAAAAATCCCAAAAGTCTCCTGGGATCAAACACAGGGAGTGTTTGAACCTACGTTTCTAATTTTTGACCAGCGGTGGTATATTTATTGTATAATATTAAATTTTTTCAGCACTTCGTCTTGCTTGGAACAACATCGTAGATATAACAGGAAAAAATGGTAAGGGTTGTTGTATATAGTTCTTTTCTATTCTAGCTTGATATATTTTATCAATATATACTTGAAGTAAAGCTTGAGAATTTGGTACAAAGCCTATCAACTCCAACCAGATCCAAGAAATGGTGGTTGCCCAAAAATGGTGTTACTATTATTTTTAATTAACTCCCAGGATAAGATATGCTCTTGCATAAGATTATTATTTTAATTTTGGTAAACATGATTAAATGTTAAGTAAAATAATTAAAATACTCGATATTTTTAAATTTTCTTTTCAGATATCTTCGTACTTATGTCTTCAATCAAAGCGTATACGTCAGTGAACATTATATACTTCTTCCAAACTTTACAGCGAATAACGAATACGACGACCATAAGTCTCGCTGTTGTTCAAATAAGAGATTTATTTAAGGTTAAAGGTAAGAAAATGACTGAGGGTTAAAGGTGAAAGAATTTTTGAGAGTTAAAGGCGAGAGAATTGTTGAGGGTTACTGTACCGTACTGTATCAGCCTGTAAGCAGCCCACTGCTGAACGAAGGCCTCTTCTCCATATAGAAGAAGGGTTGGAACTTAATTCACCATGATGCTCCACTGCGATCGTTATCAGGTGCTTATGATAACAACCGGGACCAAAGGCTTTACGTGCTCTCCAAGGCACGGTGGGGAGACCCATAAGGACATACACCCAGACCGGAAACACAGATATTTGTATTTGTTCCGAGCGGGAATCGAATTCGCGACCGCCAGCGTTGAGGCAACTACTCGCACCACTACACCAGAACGGTCGTCGGTGTTGAGGATTACGGGTAAAAGAATTGTTGAGAGTTAAAGGTGAGAGAATTGTTGAGGGTTAAAGGTGAAAGAATTATTGAGGGTTAAGAATAAAAAAAAATATTGACGATTCAAAATGAGAGAGTTTTGAAAAATACTGTCAAGAGTAAAAAATATAACATAATATATTCCTCTGCTGACACATACAGGTCTAATAATCTTTTATCAAAAACCTAAGACGTGTATACGCAATTCACATTTTGACTTTCGTGCCTGCATCTCAAGACATGCAGGTTTCGGAAGATATTCTAAAAGATATACATGTCCTTCAGGCACGATGGAGCAGTGGAATATTTCTATCAATCTTCTTAAGGATGTTGAGAATGTTACTCAACACTGGCATATGCCTGTAAATATTACAGAATACAGTTAGACAAATAAAAACTTCAGAATTGCTAACTGAATTGTTTGAAAAGTAATCGGTTGGCAATGTTATAGCAAAAAAAGCCACCCAATGGTAATATTTACGAGTTAGTTGTAGTATTCTACAAATTCAGTGCTGTCGTAACAGCGTCAGTATGGTTTCATTATGATTTTACGATGATATATAGAATGAAAATATTTATGATTTAACATTTTCTTACAAGTTTTTTAAGAAAGAATGAATGAAGTACCTAATATTGTAATGCTTTTTGTATTAAAAGCAATACTAGATAATTGCTATTCTACTGCTAAAATCCAGTGATAGCCCAGCCAGTAATTTAGAGTTAAGGTTTTTATAGAATACGAACTTGACATTTTTCTGTGGATATATCATACTAATATACTAATATTATAAAGCTGAAGAGTTTGTTTGTTTGTTTGTTTGTTTGTTTGATCTCAGAAACTCCTGGTTCGATTTGAAAAATTCTTTTTGAGTTGGATAGCCCATTTACCGAGGAATGCTATAGGCTATATAACATCACGCTATGACAAACAGAAGCTGAGCAATAATAAGAAATGTTACAAAAACGGGATAATATAATCTTTTTTGAGAGCTTCCGTTGCGTTTATTATTTCTCTACTCGAGACATTTTTTAACTATAGTTCCACTTTTAAAGTAAATATAACATCACTCTTTTACTGAGAATTTTCGAAAAATAAAATAACTAAATAATACGTTGAACGACCCAGGAATCAAACCTGAGACCCCTTGCTCGGCAGTAACGCTTGGGACCACTCGACCAACGAGGCGGGTACCTAATCTTAGAGTAATTTTTTAAAAATATTTAAGTACGTTTTTCCCTCAAATTAACGCGGGTGAAACCGCGGGGCACAGCTAGTACTAATATAAATGTGAAAGTAATTTTGTTTGTTACGCTTTCACGCGAAAACTACTTAACTGATCATCATGATACTTTGTAAACATATTCTTGGAGGTATACGAAGTAAACTAGGATACTATTTTTTTGGTCGCGATAACCGGTATCCACGCCGGCGAAGTCGCGGGCAGAAACTAGTCTTCTATATATGAAAAATGAATCCCTATTCTCCTTGGTCACGGCATACCTTGAAAACAGCTTTAACGATTTAATTTATATTTTTTTATAAGTTTTCTTATACTTTTTGAAGGTTACAGAGTAAAAAGTTAATATTGCACAGAAAATTGGAAATTTTCTGAAATTTTAACGTCTATTTAAACTTTACGCATTAGACAGTGTGTGTTTGAATGTTTTGTACTAAAATGCATTAGAAAAAATACTGTTTTTTAATCTTTTAAATAATAATATTTTGTATTAAATATATTTATAAGAACTGAAATATTCATACCTGACTTCAAGACAAGACGTCTGTCGGGTGAACTAGTGGAACAATAATATTTTTATAATCTGTTTTTTTTTTTTTTATTCCCAGGATTCTTCGAATGGATCGACAAGATTTATACAATCGTTCAAATAGGTGTGTATGTTATAAAATTACGTTTTATATTCCTGTTTTAATGCTTTATTTAAATATTAATATATTTTTGTTCCTATATCAAAATATATTATGTATTTGAATTTCAACAAAGCAGCCCAAGCTCAATTTTAATATAATTTATATTCGTAATAAAACTCTAACGATTAAATATATATAACTGAAAAAAAAATTACAATTGTCTCTCGATCCCGTTGTCTTGACTGACATTGCAATTTAACTTTTTTGACGTGATAACGTCTTGTAAAGCGATGAACGTCGGCTGCACGCACGAAAAAGCATGACTCATTGTCACTTTCCGATTCGTCCGTTCCGGCACGATCGGCCTAAGCGTTCGGCTTATGACGCATCTATCTCTCTAACACTCCATCGGCCGATGCGTCCGAGTAAAAGAGAAAAAATATTTGAATTAACGAGTGCAAATAAATGTTAATTTATCGAAAAATTGTAATTTTTAATTAACTCCTTCTTTGTATTATACAAAATAAAAAGCGTGTAATAATGATAATTCAGTGATAATAATTCATCAATGTTTTCTTATGACGTTATCACGTAAAATTATCATCCGTAAACCGACTTTACAGACAAACTATTACTGATTAGATATTTTTTTTTTACAGATTTCATAAAATTTTTGGAAGCGTTCACGACATTGAGTCCCACATTCTGTAAGTAAATTATAATATATCTATCTAACTATTTTAACTCTAACTTTTAAAGAAACTGTAAGTTACGTGCTATGAACTAAATTTATTATTCAAAACTCTCTCAAATATTTAATTAATTATTTCATTAACAAACACCATCACTGAAAGAGATTCATCTGAAAGAGATCACTACAAAGTGAAAGACCGCTTGTTGTACCATAAAATTTTCTTTTATTTGTTAAATTATAATGACAATAAATTATGTAGAAAAATAAATTAGAGTACTGGCCACAATATAAAACTGTTAAAAATTATATATCGATACTGCCATTCTAATAGGTCGTATCCCACATTTGGGAAAATTTTCAGGATATGACAATAATGTTTCACGGTCGCAAATGAAAGGAAACTATAATTTTTTTTTGTGACGTTTGTTTTGTTACCCGACTGCGACAGAAGGAGGGTTATGTTTTTCGAGTGAGTGTATGTATGTATGTATGTATGTATGTATGTATGTATGTATGTCCATTTCTTTGGCACGCCCTACAGCCCAAACGGGTGGACGGTTTTTGACATATGAGGTGTCGTTGGATTTGTCTAAATTGTAGTAGTGACACTTACTGTAGCAATATGGGTATCAAATGAAAGCCAGTAAATTGTTTTATTCTTTTTAGTTTATAATAAGAGTATTTTACGCAGTCGGGTTTTTTTGATTTTTTTAATTAAGCATACTTGTTGCTTAAGTAGTAGGTAATAATGGAATCTGAAATGTTTAATTATTATGTGGGTTACGACATATTGACTGCTGCTACCTAGGGGTGTGCGATAATTATCGATAATTCGTAACTACTCGATAATTTTTCATTCGATAATTATCGATAATTATCGATAAGTGTTATTCGATAATTTTGATTCGATAATTATCGATAATTGTTCATTCGATAATTATCGATAATTATCGATAAGTTTTCATTCGATAATTATCGATAATTTGTTGCGATCCGATAATTATCGATAATTTTTTTCGATCCGAAAATTGTGCCGATAATGATCGATAACTTTCGTGAACTATCGATAATTTTTATCCGATAATTATCGATAACTTTCGCCACTACCGATAATTTTTTATCCGATAATTATCGATAACTGTTCATTCGATAATTATCGATAACTATCGATAACTCAATACGATAATTATCGATAATAAAATTATCGATAATTTTTTCTGATGAACACCCCTACTGCTACCTGTGTAATTAAAATGCGCGAAAGTGTGAGCTACACAAAGTTAGCACCCCATCGAAAGATTTTTGAAATAAAAATTACCTTAATCGATAGGTCTACGTAAGGTCTGTATAGGTCCACCAAAATTTTTGTTAGGTCGCCTACTTTTTTTAATAAATATTTTTAATAAATAGTTCTATTTTTTCAAAAAAAAAAAAAAAAAATACCTAACAACCTAAAAAAAGACCTAATAATCTATTATTGATAGGTTGTTAGGTCTTTTTTTTTTTTTTTTTGAAAAAATAGAACTATTTATTAAAAATATTTATTAAAAAAAGTAGGCGACCTAACAAAAATTTTGGTGGACCTATACAGACCTTACGTAGACCTATCGATTAAGGTAATTTTTATTTCAAAAATCTTTCGATGGGGTGCTAACTTTGCGTAGCTGAAAGTGTGCCTGTATGATACGACATATTAGAATATTTATTTAAAAATAATAAATAAACAATTTAGACTTTAAAGTTTTTACATAAGCTGTCATTCTATTTTTCAAAAAAAGTTAAAATGTTTAATTTTGTGGGATACGACGTACATATTAGAATGGTAGTATCGATAGGTATTTACAATTCAGAACTTAAATTTACAGATAAATAATATAATTTCACGCGGACATTATTTATTCCACAATTATCTATTAATATACATGTAGGGGAGAGTTGGATAATACCGCGCGTTTGATAATTCCGCGCCCTAGCATATTTCAGAAACTAAACGCTAATTGCGCTATCCAGTCCTTAAAGATCACAGCCCGAGTCGTCTACCCCTCCCCGTGCACGACGTTAATTTACTCGGAGCAGTGATTAAGACACATCGTGTCTTACAAGTTTTTACCCTCGTTCCTTATAATTTCGCGGGCATTTTTGACAAGAGGTAAGCTATTCTATATTTGTATTGTAACACATTGATTACTTTTATTTTAATCCTAACATATTATAGAATTAATGACTAGATTGATTTGAATACACAATTAACTTGACTGTATTATTTTGAGGTTAAAAGAGGAAATAACAGAGTTTGTCAATTCCGCGCCCAGGGCGTGTACGAGTGAAGACCACGTACCGGCAAGCACAGTGTCAGACGGCCATCCACGAGATGAACAGACGACTTGAAGAGAGTCGCCGGAAGTCGTTGGATGGAGGCTGCTTTGAACCGGAGTCGATGGGGGAAGGCCTACGTTCAGCAGTGGACATCCAATGGCCGATATGGTTATGATAATTAATCTAGTCGTAAAATAATAATTATATCTAGGTATAGAAAGGAGTCTATGCTTCTTTTTCTACGAACGAGTTTATTCAACGTTGCATTTTTTTTTAAATTCTAAGTTTACTGATAGAAATTCACGAAATTATTATGGGCACGATATTATCAGACCAGTCTGATAATACCACGCTTTCCCGTTTTTTTATTATTTTGCAATAATTAATTTTTGTTTATTTTTTGAAATATTTTGCCGTGATGTATGCGTAGCTAAATAAATTCTGTACTATTTACTGCATTTTTGAAATATATATATCGAACCTTCTCCGAATTATAGGTCCATGTTCTGAGAGGCTCGGTAATATCCAACTCTCCCCTATCACATTTAAAACACTCATATGATAGGTACACACGTAAATATGATAGGTAATTATATTTCATACCTAATTGTTTATTTATTTTTTTCAGTGCTCGATGACTCTATTATTATAACTCAACAATATACAAATGAGGATGGTAAGTGTGTCTATGTAGCATGGTTGAGGCGCTTAAGGAATAGCAGAACGAGTTATACAAATATTGATTTAAATAAAATTAGTGAACAATACTACCTATATCATTAAGAAAAATGTTTTTTATAATTATTTTTCAGAGCCTATTCAAGCTATAAGTGAAATAAGAAATGCTACGGGAAAAAATGGTAAGTAATTTAAATCTATATAGGTACGTATCTGTACTGGAACAGATCCACTTCTCCATGGTCTCCTACTCTCTTTTCATAAAGTAGAAGAGATAGAACTTAATCGGCCATGTTTTACAAATACGAATTTTCGGATAATCTAAATAATTATAGTTTAAATTGACATAACAAATCTTTGATTTCAAAATTAGAAAGTACGATTTGTAAAACAGTTTTTGCAAAAGAAAAAAGCTTTTTTTAAAAGTGTAATAAGGAATATTGTATAAAATATCAACAGTGGTGTAGCAACTAGAAATTATAACCAATCTGAAATGTGACATCTATTGTATACATACTCATAATACATTACGTATATAGAGTTTAACACATTCGCTGCCGGCCACTCGGATCCGAGTAGGGCTAGATGCATTAGCTAGGTGCCGTCCACTCGGATCCGAGTATCTCGCACGTTCATTTTCTTTAGGCCGACACCTACCTAATGCGCTTAGCCCTACTCGGATCCGAGTGGCCGGCAGCGAGTGTTTTAATCGAATAAGATTTGTATCAAAAATAAACTATAAATTCCTACTAATATCATAGTAAATGTATGAGATTGATCCAAATCAATATTTCAGGAAAGTTTTTATTTTATTTTTAATGTACCTTTACCATTTTACTTATTGGGTGATTCATTTGCGAAATCCGTTTATAGTTTTTTTTTTCTTATGTTTACGATATAATCAACTACGCACACTTAACGATTACAGCTTGTATATATACAATAGAATGGATTTAATATTTAATATTATATATTAATTATTCCGCCTCGTATCAAGATGTCAGATTTAAGTAAAAAATAATATATATAAATTTAACTTTCTTTTAGATATCCTGGCTGCAATTGAAGACATAAGACAAAAGAGGCCGAGACGTGACTTTAGAAGTAAAACAACGACGACAACAACAACACAACCACAGCCAACGGAACTTGCTCCTAATTATCAACAGTTACCTGTAAATAAACCTAGAACTGGTGATCAAGAATCATATGAAAAACAACCCGCTACTGATGAACAATCACCTGACAACCAACGCCGTACTAGCAGTCAACCCAGTCGTATTCCTAGTAGCGAATCATCTAGCGATCAACCTAATTCAACCACTGATACTGAACCACTTAACGATAAACCAACACCTGCCAGTGATCAACTGAATCCCAACTCTAGTAGTGAGCCGTCCGGTGATCAAACTACTCCTGCTCCTGGCAGTGAGCCATCCAGTGATCAATCCTCTTCTACTTTCAGTAGCAAACAATCTAGTTATCAATCCTCTTCTACTTCTGAAAGCAAACAATCTAGTGATCAAGCCACTCCTGTCTCTGGTAGCGAGCCAACTAGTGACCAACCCACTCCTGCTCCAGTCCGCGAGTACTCCAGTAATCAAATGACTACGGCCCCAAACAACGAGTCATCTAGTAATCAATCCTATGCTAAATCTAGTAGCGAACAATCTGGTGATCAAGACTCTCCTGCCCCTGGTAGCAAGTCAACTGGCGACCAACACATTCCTGCTCCTGATAGCAAGTCCTCCAATGATCAAATTACTCCTGCACTTAGCAGCGAGGAGTCTAGTAATCAATCGTCTTCTACTTCTAGTAGCAAACAATCTAGTTATCAATCCACTACTACCTCTGGTAGCGAATCATCAAGTGATCAAGCCATTTCTGCCCCTGGTAGTAAGCCAACAAGTGACCAACCCACTCCTACTCCTGGTAGCGAGCCAACAGGTGACCAACCAACTCTTGCTCCTGGTAGTGAGTCGTCCACTGATCTAACTACTCCTGCTCCTGACAGCAATCCATCTAATGATCAAGCCACCCCCGCCCCTGGTAGTGAACCGACAGGCGACCAACCCACTCCTGCTTCTGGTAGCGTCCCAACAGGCGACCAACCAACAACTGCTCCTGGCGGCGAGTCCTCAAGTGATCAAATTACTCCTGCCCGTGGCAGCGAGACATTTAGTGATCAATCCTCTTCTACTTCTAGTAGCAAACAATCTAGTTATCAATCCACTACTACCTCTGGTAGTGAATCATCTACTGATCAAGCTATTTCTGCCCCTGGTAGTAAGGCAACAGGCGACCAACCCACTTCTACTCCTGGTAGCGAGCCAACAGGTGACCAATCCACTCCTGCTCCTGGTAGCGAGCCAACAGGCGACCAACCAACTCTTGCTCCTGGTAGTGAGCCATCCAGTGATCTAACTACTCCTGCTCCTGACAGCGAGCCATCTAGTGATCAATCCTCTTCTACTTCTAGTAGCAAACAATCTAGTTATCAATCCACTACTACCTCTGGTGGTGAATCATCTACTGATCAAGCCACTTCTGCCCCTGGTAGCGAGCCAAAAGGCGATAAACACACTTCTACATCTGGTAGCGAGCCAACAGGCGACCAACCAACAACTGCTCCTGGTAGCGAGTCCTCAAGTGATCAAATTACTCCTGCCCCTGGCAGCGAGACATCTAGTGATCAATCCTCTTCTACTTCTAGTAGCAAACAATCTAGTTATCAATCCACTACTACCTCTAGTAGTGAATCATCTACTGATCAAGCCATTTTTGCCCCTGGTAGTAAGCCAACAGGCGACCAACCCACTCCTACTCCTGGTAGCGAGCCAACAGGCGACCAACCCACTCCTACTCCTGGTAGCGAGCCAACAGGCGACCAACCCACTCCTGCTCCTGGTAGCAAACCAACAGGCGACCAACCAACTGTTGCTCCTGGTAGTGAGCCATTCAGTGATCTAACTACTCCTGCTCCTGACAGCGAGCCGTCTAGTGATCAATCATCTTCTACTTATAGTAGCAAACAATCTAGTTATCAATCCTCTGATAGTGAATCATCTAGTGATCAAGCCACTTCTGCTCCTGGTAGCGAGCCAACAGGCGACCAACCCACTCCTGCTCCTGGTAGCGAGCCAACAGGTGACCAACCAACTCCTGTTCCTGGTAGCGACTCCTCCAGTGATCAAATTACTCCTGCTTCTGGCAGCGAGACATCTATTGATCAATCCTCTTCTACTGCTAGTAACAAAGAAACTAGTTATCAATCCACTACTACCTCTGGTAGTGAAACATCTACTGATCAAGCCACTTCTGCCTCTGGTAGTAAGCCAACAGGTGACCAGACCACTTCTGCTCCTGGTAGTGAGCCAACAGAAAATAAACCCACTCCATCTCCTGGTAGCGAGCCGTCCAGTGATCTAACTACTCCTGCTCCTGACAGCGAGCCATCTAGTGATCAAGCCACTCCCGCCCCTGGTAGTGAACCAACTGGCGACCAACCTACTCCTGCTCCTGGTAGCGAGCAAACAGGTGACCAACCCACCCCTGCTCCTGGTAGCGAGCCAACAGGCGACCAACCCACTTCTGCTCCTGGTAGCGAGCCAACAGGTGACCAACCAACTCCTGTTCCTGGTAGCGACTCCTCCAGTGATCAAATTACTCCTGCTTCTGGCAGCGAGACATCTATTGATCAATCCTCTTCTACTGCTAGTAACAAAGAAACTAGTTATCAATCCACTTCTACCTCTGGTAGTGAAACATCTACTGATCAAGCCACTTCTGCCTCTGGTAGTAAGCCAACAGGTGACCAGACCACTTCTGCTCCTGGTAGTGAGCCAACAGAAAATAAACCAACTCCATCTCCTGGTAGCGAGCCGTCCAGTGATCTAACTACTCTTGCTCCTGACAGCGAGCCATCTAGTGATCAAGCCACTCCCGCCCCTGGTAGTGAACCAACTGGCGACCAACCTACTCCTGCTCCTGGTAGCGAGCAAACAGGTGACCAACCCACCCCTGCTCCTGGTAGCGAGCCAACAGTTGACCAACCAACTCCTGCTCCTGGTAGCAACTCCTCCAGTGATCAAATTACTCCTGCCCCTGGCAGCGAGACATCTAGTGATCAATCCTCTTCTACTTCTAGTAGCAAACAATCTAGTTATCAATCCACTACTACCTTCATTAGTAAATCATCTACTGATCAAGCCACTTCTACCCTTGGTAGCGAGCCAACAGGTGACCAGACCACTCCTGCTCCTGGTAGTGAGCCAACAGAAAATAAACCCACTCCATCTCCTGGTAGCGAGCCGTCCAGTGATCTAACTACTCCTGCTCCTGACAGTGAGCCATCTAGTGATCAAGCCACTCCCGCCCCTGGTAGTGAACCAACTGGCGACCAACCCACTCCTGCTCCTGGTAGCGAGCCAACAGGCGACCAACCCACTCCTGCTCCTGGTAGCGAGCCAACAGGTGACCTACCAACTCCTGTTCCTAGTAGCGACTCCTCCAGTGATCAAATTACTCCTGCTTCTGGCAGCGAGACATCTATTGATCAATCCTCTTCTACTGCTAGTAACAAAGAAACTAGTTATCAATCCACTACTACCTCTGGTAGTGAAACATCTACTGATCAAGCCACTTCTGCCTCTGGTAGTAAGCCAACAGGTGACCAGACCACTTCTGCTCCTGGTAGTGGGCCAACAGAAAATAAACCCACTGCATCTCCTGGTAGCGAGCCGTCCAGTGATCTAACTACTCCTGCTCCTGACAGCGAGCCATCTACTGATCAAGCCACTCCCGCCCCTGGTAGTGAACCAACTGGCGACCAACCTACTCCTGCTCCTGGTAGCGAGCTAACAGGTGACCAACCCACCCCTGCTCCTGGTAGCGAGTCAACAGTTGACCAACCAACTCCTGCTCCTGGTAGCGACTCCTCCAGTGATCAAATTACTCCTGCCTCTAACAGCGAGACATCTATTGATCAATCCTCTTCTACTTCTAGTAGCAAACAATCTAGTTATCAATCCACTTCTACCTCTGGTAGTGAACCATCTACTGATCAAGCCACTCCTGCTCCTGGTAGCGAGCCTACTGGCGACCAAACCACTCCTACCACTACCACAAGCGAATCACCTACTGATCAAATTAGTCCTTCTCCTGGTAGTGAAACGTCTAATGATCAAACCACTCCTGCCCTTGTCAGCGAATCACCCAGTTATCAAACAAATCCAACAGCATCTGGACCGCCGCCGACCGCTCCTGGCTCGGACAACCACGTAACTTTAAAAAGCGGTAGGGTACTTGAACTTCTTTATATTGATTGTAATTATTTATATATGATTATTAAATTTATTTATTTATTGACAAATTTAGTTAAAAATAGTGAAGTAGTAGTGTTTCTACCTTTAAGTGTTACTAAAACTTTTAATCGAAAACGTCAATTTTTACATTAATTTTCTTTAATTTGTCACCCATCTGTTATTTTAATAAGATGTAGTTATGTTTAATTATCAAGAAGTAAACTATGGACTTTTGCACAATAGTGCATTACTTAACTGCATTTTTTAAATTGTAATAGAACCTTCATTTTTTCATCGAAGCTCGAAAAACCGTTAAAGGCTTTAAAACAAAACGTTTTCAAATAATACGTTTTCTAAATTAATATGAGCAAGTGGTCGAAGGAATGAAGGGATGTAGAAGGGAGCTAATAGTATAAAAGAAAGGGATATACGTTACCTTGTCTCATAATAATTTTACGATACGCACATATTATATATTAGCTACATAACTTCAACTTTGTGTGAGAAATGGGAACTGAGCTGAATTGAATCGGCCTGTAAACAAACCACTTCTGGGCAAAGGCTTCTTCTCCATACAGGGGAAGGGTTGGAACTTAATCCACCACGCTGCTCCACTGCAAGTTGGCAGATAATTGCCCTATCATGAACAACTGTCGCTATAAGGTGTCTATGATAACAATCGGAATCAACGGCGACCGTAGACGAATATTACAGTATTTATCTGTTATAGAATAAAATAAGCTAATTTCTGTGCTTTTTTTACAGATAAATCGCGAGCTCTTCAAGTAGATATGAATTTAAAGTTACTCATTCTTCCTCAAGGACCGAAGGGTACTAAAAATTGTTACTGCGCCTGTAGCACTCAGGATGCGCCAAAATTGATACCTATGAAAGAGTTGCCAGCTGAAATAAGTGGTGCATAAATTAAAAATATATTGCTATTGTTATAATTTTTGTGCTTTTTATAAATTTTATTAAACACGAGTATATATTGCTTATGTAGTTTTATTTTTATTTTTATAGATCATGATCTCTGAACGATTGACACAGGTAAAATAAATTTTGAACTTCGCTGAACAAAATTTCCCATCGCTAATTTTAAAATTAAAATTTTCAAAGCAAATATCAAAAACAATGTTAGAAATATTCGGTAATAAACACTTAGTTTTTATTTTATTATTACCCAAACAAGGAGAAAAAAATACTTTCCGCAATCTGATCTCGATTATGAAACATAATATACTTTTCCGCGTGAAAAGCAGTATTGACGTAAATCGATTCCTATATATGCTTAAGTGTTTGTAACTAATTGTTACAGCAAAGATTAACTCTGACGACTTGCACCAGCGCGCGGCGCGATGCACATCGTTTTATTTGATTGTACATTATCTCCTAAATCATGGATCCAAAGTTTATCCTCATAAGGTTGCCTCGTTGATGAAGTATTTATAATTTAAAAGGATTCATATATGCTTTCAAGTGGTCAACATAACTTCACTTACTGATATTACAGCATTCGACATGCATGCTTTTTACGACATTGCGGGGTGAAGTCACAAGATTTTACTCACCAAAAAAGTCAAACAACATATGATACAGTGGAGTATATAAAGTGTATTAGTGTATATATGCGTATACATGTACATAGACCGCTATACTGATTCGCTAGTCTGGTGCAAGCGCAATATGTCATGAACATGTCCAGGTCATCGGTGACTCGAACCATATGACAGAAGTTTTCCCCTATCAAAAATCTCTGAATTCTCATTACGACACGCTTACTAGTTATCTAAGTTTTTACTACAAAAACGTTTTAAACACTTATTTACATTACATTAGCATGAATTTTCACTGGAAAAATTACTGGATACATTTTAATTAAATCTTCTAATTTTTTTTGGACACTTGACCTTTAACTAATAAATTATTGCCATATCGTAATTTTATATAAATATAAATATGATAAATATATATGTTTAACACACACACACACACACACACACAAGGTCGTCTGTTCCTAAGGTAGGCAACTTAATGCCTGTGTTTAACAGCCGACTAATATACTTTTTTTAATAAATACTTATACATATAAATAATACATATATAAATAAACATATATAACACCCAGACTCGGGTCGGGAATTGAACCCACAACCTTTGGAGCAGAAAACAGGGTCACTGCAAACTGCGCCAACGTGTCAGTCGAAACTTATTAAACATTTAAGAAACAATGATTTTGTAACTGAACTGAATCAGCCTGTAAACAACCTGCTAGGTGAAGGCCTCTTCTCTATATAGAAGAAGAGTTGGAGATTAATCCACCACGCTGCTCCACTGCTGATTGGCGGATAATTTCCCTACCATGAAAAACGGTCGTTATCAAATGTCTATTATAACAACCGGGACCGACGGGTTAACGAGGCACGGTGGGGAGACTCACAAGGACCCAGACCAGAAAGAAATATTTATACAAATATAAATATCTGCCCCGAGCAGGATCGAAGCGGCGACCGCTGGCGTTAAGGCGACACACACCCACCACTACACCAGAACGGTTGTCAATTTTACTTGTTAGTTTAGTAAGCAAAGTATATATTAGCTTTCCATATTTTTCATGTTTTTTTCTTTTGCACAAAAAATATATTATTATAAAAAAGCACGGTCTAAAACACAGGTCTTGTAACAATAGTAGTGACGGTACGTCTACTTAATGAGGACTGTTGTTTTCAATATACGGCCGCCAGAGGCATGATGATGATAGATGGGTGTTCAGTGCAAACAAAACAGTAAAATAACAATACAAAAATGACAACAAAATAGTAAAACAATTATTAAATAACACAATACTTGGGAGAGAAAAATAAATATACGCCGTATGATTGATAATGAGTCACACGCTTGTCACACAACCGCACCCATCGATAGCAACGACGTACAGCGGCGTTGACGCGAAAGAAAAATTATAAACACGATCGTACTAATCTCTCAGTATTGAAATTGAGCTCCGTTGCAAGACCTGTATTATAAGACCGTGATAACAAGCACCACAGACGTCGCTGGTATCAACTAAAAATTAAAAAGCCATTGAGGATATTTCGAAAGTGGATTGAAATAAAACGAAACACTAAACTTTCAATTTCTTTATTTTCGATACAAATTCGTTTTTATGTATTAAGGTTCTTTTTTTACACTCGACTTTGTTTAAATTACATATGCTTGCGTTATACATTAAAGCCCGGGTCCTATATTCAGAAAACGTTTCATTTTGCTTGCTATCCGTTTAAAATCGACCGGCTGTTAATTGTGATACGTTTTTCCGATTGAAATATTCTAATATTATAATACTGTAGGTACTGAGTGTCGATACGATAGCAAACGAATAGTATTTTATAGGGAATATTTTAAGTTACAACTCGTTTCAAATTGAACGGTTTGTAAGCAAAACGAATCGTTTTCTGAATATGGGAACTAGGTTTAAGTGCATATTGTGAAAATTGATTTTTTTTTTATATTCTTTGAAATTTCGACTAGTTTTTTAAAGACCTATTATATTGTCCGTCGACATTTTATCTAAATGCTATATTATGTAAAAAAACATAATTAACATGTCTGTGCGTTACACAGATTAAAAATTATATTATATAAAAATACAAGAAAGTTAAAGAAAAAAAGTTTTAATAATGGCTATGTTCGCGGCCCCCTTTTAAGTGAAGATTTACTTCCCTTTGATACGTTACGACATGCGCGGAAATGGGACGACATGACGGGCGCATGCGCTCCTATCTAAATGAAGAAAATCTTTACTTAGTAGGGGGCCTCGAAAATAGCCAATATCGTAATAAATATATAGTACTTAATTATTTTATGACGATTATTTTGCAAATAAATATCGATATAGTTTAAGATATATATTGTGGATACAATTTAACTCAGATAAAACGGCTAGTAAACGTCCCACAGCTGGGCTGTGTCTTCAAGTAGGAAAAGGATTTGAGCTTAAACCGTCACTCTGCTCGACTTCGGGTTTGCGAATAAAAACATAATTACAAATTAACGAAAGACGAATATCTAATACAACGCAATTTAATTAAAAATATTTTGAACCGATTTAAAAATATCAATTTTCCAAAAACTTTTACTAGCACATAACTTTAACAGTTTTTGATTAGAGCGTAAGTTTATCGATGGTATTTCATTTGTTTTATGATTACAGCATTCTTAGGGCGGGACTCCACCAGAGCGGAGATGTGCGGAGAGGTGTTTAAACAACCAATATAATTTCGTTATTCACACACCTCGTCAACCCACCGCTTCAGTGGACACCACTGAACGAAACAAAATCTAAGGTGTGCTTGTTTTTGTTCAATGTAGGCTACACGGAACCCGTACATAGCGTAAATTATGCAAAAGTGACATTTAAGTTAAAATATTTAGAAAGTTTTAAGTAGCGGAGACATCAGTGGAATAGGTAGAATGTTTTAGCGATTGTATGGAAGTGTCATAATTTTATCACGTATCGATTTTTTTAAATATTTAATGAAATGACAGAGGGTTTTGTCGATCGCTAGTACATTTTTTCTAACCTAAGATTATAGTCTCATCTGTTTTTACATATTTAATATATAATTTTTTAATAATGTGTATTTAATATTTCTTTAATTTCTCAATTTCATATTTATTTTTCTATAATAAGCAAATACTAAAAAATCGATGTTTATACGCCTGTTTACTTTCTAATCATAATTATATACAATATATATTTGATTTTAAAAACTTGTGCATACGTAAAATATTGTCACATTGTAGAGAGATTAGATTATTTATTTAGATATAAGAAAATATGACTTTAAAACCTTCGCCAAAGAGGAAGCGGATTCAGCGTTATGATAAAACATCAGAACGAAGTCAGAGATTATGTTTGACAGTACCTATTCTTTATGACCAAGGCATAAGTCAATGATATTTTATATAAATATATAATAAAATTGTAACCGGGCCAATGTCCGTATATGATTTTTAGGAAGATCGAATTACATTTTTTTGTCTGTCTGTCTGTAAGTTTGTTTCAGAATCACGTAAAATATGCTGCACCAAATTGGATGCAGTTGTTACAATTGTGATAATGGTGGTCTGACTTAAAAACTGGTGTAGTTATTACTATAGTTCTATTGAAATCGTAACTAAGTCGTTTTGTAGATACATTTACCACGGGTAAAACTGTAGGGCTCAGCTAGTAATAACATAAATACGTTATCTTTGGGGGAGCGAGGAACAGAGTGTAAAGTCCCTCATCCACCATTGAAAAGAGAGGATCCTCCAACCAGACGGATGCCGTGTCTGGTGGGCTACTGCCACTCGACGGTTGTTGTTGGGTCCTTGTATACATGTTCAATCGCTCGGATAACTTAAATAACGTGACGTAGGATATGTCAGTTCGTATGTGGCGAGATAGATGTCGCTACATATCTTTTGCTATCGCCGCCTACCGCTAACTGCCCGTGTTAACTACAGCTTGAATAACGTATAGTACGTTATCGCCCCGGCGGGCGCGATATGAATATAACAAAGCGCAAGAGACTCCGAGCAGTTGACAAAGGTCAAGGTCATCGCCGGGGCACTTGAGCAGATAAAAAGAAAAAAGAGAATTAAAAATGCAGATTAAAAAATCTCTGTTAATATCAAGATAACCATAGATAAAATTTAAAAAAAAAAAGATAGTAGTAGAACTTTTTTTTTTTAAGAGAGCACAGATAGAATGCTAAAAAGTTTCATAAAATTATTTGACATTGACATATCAAACTTTTTTCCGTTGACTTTGACTATTGAGGTAAAGATTTTTACAATACAGCGAATGTAAAGAAAAATCACTCTCAATTAGTTTTTACGAAAATAAAATATTTAATAACAATAAAATTAAACTAACTTTATATATTATATTTAATGTATCGGTTATGATTTTTGTTTTTGTAATAAGTACTTTCTAGATAGAATTAACTGTTTTAATACATACTATCTAAAATATTTACAAAAAAAGAACATTTCATTTTCTTAGCATGCAACACTTTTATTTACAAAAGGTTTTTTTATTAAAACCATTTTTTTTACAATTAAGCGTACGATCTGTTTGATACTCTATAATTAATATATAATAAATAACAAGACTTAAGTCTCGGCCATACCATCGTAAAAAATCAATACTATAATTTTTTTTTAAACTAATATGTCAGTCTGTCTTTCTGTTAAGTATTATATTATAACACCAGAACCGGACGATATTACAACAAAGTTAAAACAACAAAGTTAATAACACGGAGCTCATTCAAAAATTACGTCACATATAATATTCATTAACTTTTTGACCCCTCCCACATGTGAAATTGAAGATGTGAAAATGTGAAATTGAAGCTAACCTTAAAAAAAATATTTAAATAATACTGTTTGGGGTTGAAGTTTATTATCTTAACTGCAACTTCAAGACCACTTGTTCTTGTCACACTATGTCACATTGTTGACTCCCTCCCCACTCCGTTAATATGTAAAATAATTTATATTACATAAGCCATTAACGGTTAAATCACGTGACAGCCTCGCTTTATTGTGACGTTATATGACGTGACGCGTCACACGTACTGTACCGTACCGTACGTATCGGAGCGATGATATGGCCGAGCTCTAAGACATTATGACACATTATATTTTGTTCAAATTATAAAACTAGGTATTTATATGTGTGTATAGTTGATATAAATAATAAAGTTCCTTTTATAGTGTACATATACATATATACAAGTATATAATCCGTCGTATATATGTATATATTCTCGTGTGTTTGTTTGTTGCGTTTTTATAACTCAAAGTCTAAATTAAGTATGATAAATTTTGGTAAAGAAAAGGACTAGATTTGAAGGGTTATAGCCTAATACTTAACTCGACTTCTCTCGTGAAAATTAAAACTGATGGGGATATAATAAAAACAAATTGTATGGAGACAATTATTGTTAGACAAAAAAAATTAAATAAAATGTAATAATTAATTATTTCAAAAGAATTATTAAATGTTAATTCAAAGTCATATAGTTAATGTGTCAAAATAAGTATTGTTAAAGTAAAATATTATCAACTTTTGGAATATTGAAATAGCCAAAAACTTAGTTAACAAAATTTCAAATAATTATGTAAAAATCTAAGACTGGTTCTCAGTACTTTTTTTTAAAAGTACAGAACACAAAAGTTGGTAAAATAGGTTTTAATTCATAAAAGGAACGTTTATTATTATTTATTTTAAAAAAGAACTGTATTTTAATTATCTATCTCTTTCTCACAACAACAATGTATGACAGGGACAGATATATGACAGCTTGATAATTTAATATATTTAATAATTTCAATGACGCAAAACAACTAGAAACTTCGAAGCACCTTATGGTTTGTGAAGAAAACAATATTTTACAGATTAAAAAAAACTTATTATTAAAATTATATTGACGCTTGAAATGGAAAATCTGTAAGCGACAAATAGAGAGCCCAAGAAAATAATTTTTTGGCTGTGTCATTTAAAGTTTTTCCTTTTCAAGCATCGATTTATGTAAATAATATTTTGACAACTTATTTTTTTTTCTACAAATCATACTTTAAAAAAATATAATGTTGTATTTTGAAATTAAAACTGTAAATTGCATTCTATTTATTTATTTTAAGTACAGGAGAATAATTTATTTTGCTCATATACACCTATGCTATAATCAGATTTTTGAAAAATGGACACAATTAGATTAAAAAATTGTAAAATCCGACTCAAAATCTTTTAAAAGCAATACGAGTGAAATTATTTTTTATTTAATTTCAAAATTTACTAGCATTTAAAAGTAGCACACAGATAATACTCGAGCCTAAAAATAACATGACAGTTAAAATGACAGCTAAAAATCACAAAATGTCGGACGGAACAGAAGTTTAAGTTGTCAAAATATTATTAATTAAACGAAAATATTTTTTTTAATTTAGTATTTGGTAAAGCGGACCGACCGTGTTTATTTATAATACTACGTGTAATAAATATATTTTTTTAATTGTCGTCCTATTTTTGTCATGTTTGTGCACAGCTCTTGATCCCTGTAAAAGAAAAAAAAAATTAAAGTCAGTTGACAACCATTTTCAACTTAACTCTTCGATTCCCACTCGGATTCAATCGCGTTTCGCCTGACAGAGGAGAGTGGGTAAAACCATTGATCCTAGTAATTATCGTAAACACCTGATAACAATCGTTACTCTTGATAAGGAAATAGTGCGCCTGAACTTAAGCAGTGTGACGAAATAAGCCCAGAAGTGGGACACTTACACAGGGATTTAAGTACACTTAAGTACCTTTTTGCCCTTATAAAATGGACATAACACCCATATTTTTAAGCTAGAAAATAATTCCTTTACAAATATTTAATTCGTTATAATACATTTTATATTATATAGCATACATTTTTTTTAATTTTTCGATTAACATTAGACTAGATTTTTCAAAAAAAAAAAATATCTAAAAAATATAATTAAATAGACGCCTGACACTCAGCGGCCTCCAGTATGATGCGTAATTCTGTTTCGTGTCCGGAAACGGAACACACAGGCCCAGAGTACGACAATAGAGTATGTAGTCTATTATATAGAAATAATATTTACAGATCTAAATTAAACGATAAGCATCTTAAATCTCTTTTAATGCTCTTATATTTTACTGTTAATGTTAATATTAAATTTGTACACCTATGCCGATACAAGACCAGTTCCTCCCCCCCTCGGTTGCCTGGAAGAGATCGCTTTTCAGCGATAAGGCCGCCCTTTGTATAATACCTTGTTATATTATTTTTTGTTTTTCTATGTAAATTTCTGTTTTGGTGTACAATAAAGTGTATTATTATTATTAATAATTGGTACAAGTAAAACTGATCCGCAACTACAAACTATATTGTCAGTGGAAAATCACAATTACATAAATCTCATTAGTGTTTTTTGTTTTACTGTGATAACTGTATCAGCCTATAAACAACCCACTGCTGAGCAAAGGCCTCTTCTCCATATAGAAGAAAGGTTGGAGTTTAATCCACCACGATAATGTTGGCGAATAATTTCCCTACAATGAGTAACGATCATTATCAGGCGTCTATGATAACAACCGGGACCGAAGGCTTTACGTGCTCTTCGAGGCACGGTGGAGAGACCCACAAGGACATACACCCAGACCGGAAACAAATATTTGTACAAATACAAATATCTGTCTGTATCCCGAGCGGGAATCGAACCCGCAACCGTCAGCGCGTGGATTTGAGATGACTACTCGTACCAGTACACCAGAACGTTACGGTTGTCTGTATTTACTGTGATTAGTGGAATTCTGTGTGTCTTCATTTCTGTCGTTAAGTTTTACTTTAAAAGTAATTAAAACCTAGCAATTATCATTACGTGTTTTCTTCTTCAACTTATCACAGCAATGGGTACGTTCGCGGGCCCTCTTCTTATTGATAATTCATCACTTTTATAGAATTTTTTAATCTATGCATTCCACAGACTGTAGAGAGATTGTAGAGAGATTAGATTATTTATTTAGATATAAGAAAATATGACTTTAAAACCTTCGCCAAAGAGGAAGCGGATTCAGCGTTATGATAAAACATCAGAACGAAGTCGAAGATTATGTTTGACAGTACGTATTCTTTATGACCAAGGCCTAAGTCAATGATATTTTATATAAATATATAATGAAATTGTGACCGGGCCAATGTCCGTATATGATTTTTAGGAAGATCTAATTACATTTTTTTGTCTGTCTGTAAGTTTGGTTCAGAATCACGTAAAATATGCTGCACCAAATTGGATGCAGTTGTTACAATTGTGATAATGGTGGTCTGACTTAAAAACTGGTGTAGTTATTACTATAGTTCTATTGAAATCGTAACTAAGTCGTTTTGTAGATACATTTACCACGGGTAAAACTGTAGGGCTCAGCTAGTAATAACATAAATACGTTATCTTTGGGGGAGCGAGGAACAGAGTGTAAAGTCCCTCATCCACCATTGAAAAGAGAGGATCCTCCAACCAGACGGATGCCGTGTCTGGTGGGCTACTGCCACTCGACGGTTGTTGTTGGGTCCTTGTATACATGTTCAATCGCTCGGATAACTTAAATAACGTGACGTAGGATATGTCAGTTCGTATGTGGCGAGATAGATGTCGCTACATATCTTTTGCTATCGCCGCCTACCGCTAACTGCCCGTGTTAACTACAGCTTGAATAACGTATAGTACGTTATCGCCCCGGCGGGCGCGATATGAATATAACAAAGCGCAAGAGACTCCGAGCAGTTGACAAAGGTCAAGGTCATCGCCGGGGCACTTGAGCAGATAAAAAGAAAAAAGAGAATTAAAAATGCAGATTAAAAAATCTCTGTTAATATCAAGATAACCATAGATAAAATTTAAAAAAAAAAAGATAGTAGTAGAACTTTTTTTTTTTAAGAGAGCACAGATAGAATGCTAAAAAGTTTCATAAAATTATTTGACATTGACATATCAAACTTTTTTCCGTTGACTTTGACTATTGAGGTAAAGATTTTTACAATACAGCGAATGTAAAGAAAAATCACTCTCAATTAGTTTTTACGAAAATAAAATATTTAATAACAATAAAATTAAACTAACTTTATATATTATATTTAATGTATCGGTTATGATTTTTGTTTTTGTAATAAGTACTTTCTAGATAGAATTAACTGTTTTAATACATACTATCTAAAATATTTACAAAAAAAGAACATTTCATTTTCTTAGCATGCAACACTTTTATTTACAAAAGGTTTTTTTATTAAAACCATTTTTTTTACAATTAAGCGTACGATCTGTTTGATACTCTATAATTAATATATAATAAATAACAAGACTTAAGTCTCGGCCATACCATCGTAAAAAATCAATACTATAATTTTTTTTTAAACTAATATGTCAGTCTGTCTTTCTGTTAAGTATTATATTATAACACCAGAACCGGACGATATTACAACAAAGTTAAAACAACAAAGTTAATAACACGGAGCTCATTCAAAAATTACGTCACATATAATATTCATTAACTTTTTGACCCCTCCCACATGTGAAATTGAAGATGTGAAAATGTGAAATTGAAGCTAACCTTAAAAAAAATATTTAAATAATACTGTTTGGGGTTGAAGTTTATTATCTTAACTGCAACTTCAAGACCACTTGTTCTTGTCACACTATGTCACATTGTTGACTCCCTCCCCACTCCGTTAATATGTAAAATAATTTATATTACATAAGCCATTAACGGTTAAATCACGTGACAGCCTCGCTTTATTGTGACGTTATATGACGTGACGCGTCACACGTACTGTACCGTACCGTACGTATCGGAGCGATGATATGGCCGAGCTCTAAGACATTATGACACATTATATTTTGTTCAAATTATAAAACTAGGTATTTATATGTGTGTATAGTTGATATAAATAATAAAGTTCCTTTTATAGTGTACATATACATATATACAAGTATATAATCCGTCGTATATATGTATATATTCTCGTGTGTTTGTTTGTTGCGTTTTTATAACTCAAAGTCTAAATTAAGTATGATAAATTTTGGTAAAGAAAAGGACTAGATTTGAAGGGTTATAGCCTAATACTTAACTCGACTTCTCTCGTGAAAATTAAAACTGATGGGGATATAATAAAAACAAATTGTATGGAGACAATTATTGTTAGACAAAAAAAATTAAATAAAATGTAATAATTAATTATTTCAAAAGAATTATTAAATGTTAATTCAAAGTCATATAGTTAATGTGTCAAAATAAGTATTGTTAAAGTAAAATATTATCAACTTTTGGAATATTGAAATAGCCAAAAACTTAGTTAACAAAATTTCAAATAATTATGTAAAAATCTAAGACTGGTTCTCAGTACTTTTTTTTAAAAGTACAGAACACAAAAGTTGGTAAAATAGGTTTTAATTCATAAAAGGAACGTTTATTATTATTTATTTTAAAAAAGAACTGTATTTTAATTATCTATCTCTTTCTCACAACAACAATGTATGACAGGGACAGATATATGACAGCTTGATAATTTAATATATTTAATAATTTCAATGACGCAAAACAACTAGAAACTTCGAAGCACCTTATGGTTTGTGAAGAAAACAATATTTTACAGATTAAAAAAAACTTATTATTAAAATTATATTGACGCTTGAAATGGAAAATCTGTAAGCGACAAATAGAGAGCCCAAGAAAATAATTTTTTGGCTGTGTCATTTAAAGTTTTTCCTTTTCAAGCATCGATTTATGTAAATAATATTTTGACAACTTATTTTTTTTTCTACAAATCATACTTTAAAAAAATATAATGTTGTATTTTGAAATTAAAACTGTAAATTGCATTCTATTTATTTATTTTAAGTACAGGAGAATAATTTATTTTGCTCATATACACCTATGCTATAATCAGATTTTTGAAAAATGGACACAATTAGATTAAAAAATTGTAAAATCCGACTCAAAATCTTTTAAAAGCAATACGAGTGAAATTATTTTTTATTTAATTTCAAAATTTACTAGCATTTAAAAGTAGCACACAGATAATACTCGAGCCTAAAAATAACATGACAGTTAAAATGACAGCTAAAAATCACAAAATGTCGGACGGAACAGAAGTTTAAGTTGTCAAAATATTATTAATTAAACGAAAATATTTTTTTTAATTTAGTATTTGGTAAAGCGGACCGACCGTGTTTATTTATAATACTACGTGTAATAAATATATTTTTTTAATTGTCGTCCTATTTTTGTCATGTTTGTGCACAGCTCTTGATCCCTGTAAAAGAAAAAAAAAATTAAAGTCAGTTGACAACCATTTTCAACTTAACTCTTCGATTCCCACTCGGATTCAATCGCGTTTCGCCTGACAGAGGAGAGTGGGTAAAACCATTGATCCTAGTAATTATCGTAAACACCTGATAACAATCGTTACTCTTGATAAGGAAATAGTGCGCCTGAACTTAAGCAGTGTGACGAAATAAGCCCAGAAGTGGGACACTTACACAGGGATTTAAGTACACTTAAGTACCTTTTTGCCCTTATAAAATGGACATAACACCCATATTTTTAAGCTAGAAAATAATTCCTTTACAAATATTTAATTCGTTATAATACATTTTATATTATATAGCATACATTTTTTTTAATTTTTCGATTAACATTAGACTAGATTTTTCAAAAAAAAAAAATATCTAAAAAATATAATTAAATAGACGCCTGACACTCAGCGGCCTCCAGTATGATGCGTAATTCTGTTTCGTGTCCGGAAACGGAACACACAGGCCCAGAGTACGACAATAGAGTATGTAGTCTATTATATAGAAATAATATTTACAGATCTAAATTAAACGATAAGCATCTTAAATCTCTTTTAATGCTCTTATATTTTACTGTTAATGTTAATATTAAATTTGTACACCTATGCCGATACAAGACCAGTTCCTCCCCCCCTCGGTTGCCTGGAAGAGATCGCTTTTCAGCGATAAGGCCGCCCTTTGTATAATACCTTGTTATATTATTTTTTGTTTTTCTATGTAAATTTCTGTTTTGGTGTACAATAAAGTGTATTATTATTATTAATAATTGGTACAAGTAAAACTGATCCGCAACTACAAACTATTGTCAGTGGAAAATCACAATTACATAAATATCATTAGTGTTTTTTGTTTTACTGTGATTACTGTATCAGCCTATAAACAACCCACTGCTGAGCAAAGGCCTCTTCTCCATATAGAAGAAGATTGGAGCTTAATCCACCACGCTGCTCCACTGCGGGTTGGCGGATAAATTCCCTTCCATGAGTAACGATCATTATCAGGCGTCTATGACAACAACCGGGACCGAAGGCTTTACGTGCTCTTCGAGGCACGGTGGAGAGACCCACAAGGACATACACCCAGACTGGAAACAAATATTTGTACAAATACAAATATCTGTCTGTATCCCGAGCGGGAATCGAACCCGCGACCGTCAACGCGCGGAGTTAAGACGACTACTCGTACCAGTACACCAGAACGGTACGGTTTTACGGTTGTCTGTATTTACTGTGATTAGTGGAATTCTGTGTGTCTTCATTTCTGTCGTTAAGTTTTACTTTAAAAGTAAATAAAACCTATCAATTATCATTACGTGTTTTCTTCTTCAACTTATCACAGCAATGGGTACGTTCGCGGCAGTGTTGGGCAAAATGTAATTAACTACAAATTAACAATTACAATTACAAATTGTAATTGGCGACTTCAATTACAAATTACTTGAAATTATTAAAAAGTAATTCAATTAACAATTACAATTAGTAATTGTAATTGTTAATTGCAATTACTCAATTACTTATGTAAAAAAAATTTTTTTTCTTGAGGTAATAAGTTAAATTAAACCCTTAATAATTCATCAAAATAATGTGTTTACTTATTTAAAAAATTAATTACTTTAAATTAGATTTTAAAACTATTCTTTGTTGAAACATTTGATCAGAAAGTTTGGGAGATTTTGGTAAATTTAACATTGTAGCATATGAGAATAATCTCAACAGGGCCTGATGACGGCATTAATGTATGATACTTAATAAACACCTTCTTATTCTCAGGATGTCTGTTTAACATTGAAATGTCTTTATATCAGCTGTCAGCTGTAGTGTGTCGTCTATTTGGATAAAAGAATTTCAGCTCTTGTCGAACAGAGGGCACTTGATGACTAGATTATACGAGTATATATCCACAAAATGATGGAATATTCGACACTAAAAGAATCGGTAGTGTTGTGCCGTATACGCGCATCAAGCGAACAACCGCACAGTTCATGTTATTTTGTAGGTTACCGTAAACAGTAATTGAGTAATTTGAATTACAAACTAATGTAATTGGAATTACTTGTGACTTATGTAATTGAATAACAGTAATTTCAATTACATGTAATTCTAATTACATGTAATTTAAATTAAAATAATTCAATTACTTTTCATTAAATTATTAATTAAATTACAAAAGTAATTAATTACGCCCAACACTGGTTCGCGGGCCCTCTTCTTATTGATAATTCATCACTTTTATAAGATTTTTTAATCTATGCATTCCACAGACCACATGCGCGAAAATGATACTTCTTTAATCAAAAACTGAATTTAACTGTCGAACTTTAGTAAATAATTGTTTGCTATTGTTCATAAAAGATAATAAACAAAATTATCTTCTTACATTTATTCACTACTTATTATTTTTATTAAGAACTGATATATAAAAAACTATTGCGTATGTCCCATTTACGTTTCCGCGCATGTGGTCTGTGGAATGCATAGATTAAAAAATCTTATAAAAGTGATGAATTATCAATAAGAGGGCCCGCGAACGTACCCATTAGTAACAATAATATGACATTAGCTGTCGCGGGCCGGATCGATGACACTGACGGACCGAATTTGGCCCACAGGCCGTACTTTGGAGGCCCCTGGTTTATAAACGTTTATCAAGACCGTTATCAGTAGCTGTTATCACTGCTTCAACTTGACATTATTAATGTAAAACCAATTTAATTTTTGAAGTGAAACTTCTTTAGAATCGTTGTGATTTGAAACGGGATACGACGGAAAAAACGACAGGTAGGAGACACAAATACAAAAATGTGTAGGAGAGAATGAGATAGTATGATGTCGCGTATCCTAGCAACGCGTAAACAACGCGTAAATAAGCAATAGAATGTTTAACTATTAATATTAATAAATTTTAAATTGAGTTTGCCAAAGATGTTTCACTTCTGACATGTGTACTCCGTACACACGACATTTTTTTTTTCTTAATTACTTTCGATATTAAATTAGAACTCACCTCAAATCTCCCCACCCACCATTCCCTTTGATTAGTTTCTTGTTATGTTTCGCTCCCCCAGCGGTTATAGTCGCCGTCACCCTGGTGGGGAAAAGGTACGACTTGGCGTCCTTAAGGAGCTTTTGTACTTTACTGATGACTGTTGACGCGTTGCAGTTAGACTTCTTATGATGAAAACCGCTGAAATATATTGAAATTAACTGTTGAGTTTTTTTGACAGTTTTTCTCAGAATAATCTACAGTTCGAATCGGTGGGTAGATTCACATTAACAATAAACAATTCAATATTAAATAATTATTATGAAAAATAACGACACAGGAGTGCTTTTGCCTAGTTGAATAAAGTAAATATTTGAATTAGATTTGATTTGTTTTTATTCCAATAACTATACTAGTATGTCTTATAAGTTTTGGTAAACGACTTCAAAATAGGAGACTCCCAACTAGATTGTATGTTTTTTGTTTTTTTTTTTTTTGTTTTATGTGATAACTTCATCAAGTGTAAGCATTATCTGATTTCTTTAAATAAATAAGTGTAGTAAGGTGTCCTGGAGTTTTCGATATACTGTCCGGTGGAGCTAATACGTGACATGCACGATCGCGAGAAATCGCTGTGATGTCGAATTTCAACACTAGTGGAGCCACAATTAGTATTGAAATTCGACAAGAGAACAATTTCTCACGATCGCGCAAGTTACGTAATAGTCCAGCCGGACCTGGTATGATGTATATTACATGTAACCAATAATAATATATATTTTTCTCTGTTTGTCCGTTCAGTAATTATCATCGCTGACTGACCAGTTGGCGCAGTTAGCAGTGACCCTAGGACCGCTTGCCGCTTTAAAGTCGTGGGTTCGATTCGGAAATAATTTTAGTAAGAGTACATTACGTCACATCACATACCTTTCCTGTATCTCCCTTAATTTTATATTTTATAACAATGTCGCAGTTTATAAATAATACTCTATAAATAGACAAACACGTAGGGTTGTAATAATTTAACCATAATATGAAAACTGGCCATTTATTCCATATTACTTGGAACAACTTAATAGTAACAACGACAACCCTTAATATTGTTAAACAAATTTATTACAGATTAGAGATTAACTATTAAAGACTGACAAATTAAGATCACTCACCATTCTCCAATATGAAACACTCTTGGTCCTTTACACAATATAACCTTGAATTTCTCCTTTCCTGGTCTATTCTGGGATAGATGTAGCAAAGAATAATCCCAGTTGTAATCATCATACGCACAGAACTGGTCCTGGAGCTCCACAATGTTATCCCATACTGTTCTATTGAAAGCCATACCCATGTTATGCATGCTCGAATGCCAGGGTGTAATTTCCACCTAAAAAATCTAGTTAATTAAAATTATTATATAAAAAAAAAAGTTATTTATAATTATATTTTTCGGTGTAGAAATCATCGAAGATTGTGCTGGACAAAATTATGTATCTATTGACAAAATTAAAATGACGATTAACAAACTTGTTGTTGACAAGTCATAATGTACAGAAATGTCAGGAAACTATCAAACAAATTGTCTAAAGTATTATAAATTTTGTCTACCCAAAGACCCTCCCTTTAAAGATATAATTAGGGATCGAACCCGTAACCTTCTTCGTTAATGGAACTTTTATCACATGAACATTCGTCGGTTGCTCTGACTGTCGAAGCCTTAAAGCATTTTCTAAATTAAATTGTAAAAAATTATTTACCTTTAATAAAAAAATATTTAATATAAGCGCGGATAAAACACTATGGTTTTAGTATGAAATAACAATAAAAAAAGCGTAAAAATAACTTATATTTAAGTTCAACTTGTGACATAAAAATTGCCAAGTTAGTGTCACTAGCACCAAAAACTAAGAAAAAAAAACAAACTATACCACATTTTTTTTTTTTTTTTTGTTAATTTTAACAACTATCAATAATGAGAGAAATCGACAATTACCCCACTTTTGGAATTTAACTCCACATTTACTAAATTACAAATAATTTTTTTTTATCGACTAAATCTGAATAATATACACTTTAAAAATATTTAATACACAGTAAAATTCATTTCTATACATTATAAATTGACTGCAATAAATACATCATTTTGTCAACTTTTTTCTTGAGGCGAGTTTTAAACAAACTTTAAATTTTTAATTAACTAAAAATAGTGTAATTTTTGATGAATAATTTAATTAATTTAACAAAACGACATTATATCATAAGTTTTCTCATTATAATAATTTGTATTAAAACTCGCAAAAAATTTACTATATAAAGAAGAAAAATACTATAAGAAAAGATTTTTTATATGTGGGAAATGTAGATAATATAACAGAAATTAATTTTATAATCTATATTTCTTTTTATTTAAAAAATATTTTTATATTAATATTCATTTTATATATTATTTTATATTATCTATAGTGAGTGGAAAATAAAGCATTATTTTTATGAACATGCAATAAAAAATTCTGCCTTACAATGTAAAAAATAATTTCTATAATTTATGAATTATTTTAAAAAAATATATTAAAAATATTTTCAACAATAATAATCAATAAATAAATAATAATCTGTTCTAATTTAATAAAATTAGAACAGATTTAAAGTTTAAAAAAAGTCATTATTATACGAAAAAGGGATTGATAGCGATAAGTTACAAAGAGTAAAAAATTTGTCCAATTTTTGTTTTCAATTTTATCTCGTGCACGACGGTGACGAAAAGCGTCGAGGTGTAAAAAAATTCTGAGATACTATGGCAACCTGCCATGCCATGCCAACATGACACCAACATGCAGTCCAGTTCCAAACTCCCTTCATAGAAGAGACAGATGACATGACATGACAGTTGTGTGATGTCTACAATAGTAGTAGCAAAAGGCGAATTTTGACTAAGATGTTTCTTTGTTTTTTAGACGCACTAATATCCAAAAGTGGAACCTATGAGAATAGCTAGGCTATAAAACATCAATATATGACGAGTAGGATCATAACCGTAACTCAACGCTTATAAAACCACGAGTAAAAAAGAAGTATTGACATTGATTCTAATGAAAAAAAATCAACAATTTTTCACATTACAAGGCTTTTCATAACTAAGATGTAACTAATGTGTATTATTAATAAATAAATAGAACTATAGTTTAATTATTTTATTTACAGTTTTACCGGTCAAAGCTTAAAAGCATACTAAGCATATACTTTAAGATAAGAAGAAAAACTTCTATCAAAATCAAATTAGAAAAAAAGCATACAGTATATTATCAAGCATAGTGAATTTTAAAAGAAAAATAACATTTATTAATGAACAGTAACTTCAAAATTTTATTAAAGATGGCGACTAAATAAAAATCTATATCTAACTTCAGAAAATAACGGTAGACATAAATATCGATTAATTTGATAGTATTATTCTGTATTCTGCTATTACAATCGTGTTACAAAGGATCAATGACTTTTTAAAGGTTATTTTTGACAATTTATGTATTCTATTAAGGCCGTGTTCCTATATATACTGGCAGCACTGCCCAGTGCTGTCAGTACTAAAATATTTGTTCCGTTATAGACTGCGAGTACACTGCCGTAGTACCATAGAGAAATATATGACGTCATGAACAAGGAATTTATATACAAACTGGAATGCTCAAGTGCACTCAAAAAGCGTTCCTACGGCCGGGATTGCATCTCTTTCTACCGTGGATTCAAGGCAACTCTCGTAAGAAAGAGACAAAATACCAGTAGTCAACGAAATGCTCGGAACGATTTTTCACTTTACATGTACTAAGCCAATGTCAACCTTATGTCAAATAATTCAAGGTGTGTATTTGAATATACAATTTTATTAAGTAAGCGTTCCAGTTATGATATAAATTCCTTGGTCATGAATCACCGCCATTTTGTACTGAGAGCACTGACGCTTTCGAGGTAAGTTGCTCTCAGTACTGTGATCACGTGATCAAAAATATAACAGAGCGAATGATTGTTATTATTATTATTATTATTAGTTAATATTTTTATTCAAAAATGTCCACAATATTCAAATAATAATTTTTCTTTTTGAATAGAAAACGTGTACATTATAATTATCATTTGAAAAAAAAAGTCCTAAAGTGAGGATTATAGTAGTAGTCCAGTATACTGGACTGCGTTTCATTATAAACAGTAACCAGTATAGCGCAGTATAGCAAACTAAAAAGGGACGGCTTCGCAGTATACTGGAATGACGTCACACCGTGCAGTGCTCCAGTGTATTTCGGAACACGGCCTGTATTTATCGTCACGCACACAGTTACTACATCTATACAAGATTGACTCACACAACTCACACATACATCGAAATGATTTGTATTTAAATGTGTTCAATCACAAATTAAAATGAGTGAAACAGCTAGGCGTGTCTAGTGAGAGATATTTATGATTTATATTTATAATATAACCATCTATATAATAAAAGATTTTTTTTTTATTATTTCAACACGCATTTCTCAGGACATACAGGACAGATTTGAAGAATTTTATCTGTATGCTTATTGAGATTAATGAGCAAAAGTTTCAAGTAATCGGATAAGTAACCAAATTAACGTGAAACTAAATATCTAGACTTAATTAAACAATGTAGAAAATGCTCATGAGAGTTAAAGCTCAGTTAGTGCTTTAATTGGTGCTTAGTATAATCAAGCTTAACTATAACTAAGCTATAATAATATACATGCATGTATGAACATAACTTATTTACAAAACAATTATAATAATAAATAGTAACAAAAAAAAAATACTCATATTAATTTTTTTAAATAAATGTCAAAAAAATCAAAATGTCCATTGACCGTCATGTTTCTTATGACGTCATTTATCATGTTTTTTTTTGGTTACTTTATAATTGTTCACATGCTAGGATATAAAAGAAATAATTATTAGGAAGCTATGAACGCTAGCTAAGTATTTACTTAAAAAAAATATTTACTAATTCTAGCTCTATATAAAATATATACACATTAAATGGTTTAATATGGAAATACTTATTAATCTATACTTATATTAAAACTGTAACAGGGCCAACTTTGAAAAAAAAAATTTGGAGGGTATTCTATAATCTATGCTAAAGCATAAACTGTATACATATATATTTTTTTCCATTTTTGTATATCTAGCTGTATCATGGACGAGCATCACGCCAGTAGGTTACTGCACGAGTTTGAATGAAAATTAGCATGTTTATACACCGACCTAGTAGATTGGATACTGTTTATACCAAAATTCTGTACAATTATCTTAGGGGAGGGGTGTTGAGAATAAAAATATGTAAAATTCACTCGCTACTAGTACAACTATATATCACGAAGACTTTGTTTGTTTACCTACCGGTCTGATTGTAAATAAATTGCGCTATTTAACCTATTTATCTATTAAGGTTATAGGCTGTATAATATCACGCCATAGGAGCCACCATAGGAATAGCAACCATAAATGTCAACCAATTTGAAATATCCTCAATTTTTTTAACGATAACGACCTTTTATACAAAATTTCATCCCCTATTTAACCCCTTCAGGGAGATAATTTTGAATAAAAATAAGTTATATGGGGAACTACTGTCTACTGTTTGTCAGTCAGTGCATATTGTACCGGATATAAACTATTTACAGATTAAAAATAAAAAGCAATATACATTAGGTTAAGTAAAAAATTTTATCTCGATTAAGAAATACGACTTTTTTTTTAAATATAACCTCTCACAATGAAGGAGGTTTATAAGGGTCTATATTGATAGAAAAAAAAGCAAAAAAAGTTGTTTTTTTTATTCGAGTTATATACAAAAGTGCATGCCAAGCATAAGCCGAGTTAAATGCAAACATGCATAAATATTAGAGAAAAAATAATGAAAAATCTCTATAATGACGATTTGAAAATTTAAAAATCGATTTAAATAAAATAAAAAAAAAGACAAATTACACTGGCAACTTTCCATATCGAGCGTTTAAAAAAATAAACTTCACCGTAATTACACATAGAGGTATTATAGATAAAGTAGGGAAGACATACGGCTGTCTGTAAGCAGAAACATCTAACGGTTAGAAAGCGAGAGAAGATCGCGGTACTACTATACCATTACGGTACCATTTGCCTTGCGGTCTTAAGTTCAAATCTCGATAATTTTTTGTGTGTATATCAATTATTTACTTCTATTTTAATTATTCGACTAGAAATAAATCATAGAAACAATTCCAATATGCACAGTAATATTATATTGGTATGTAATTCAACCGGTACCGCGATCGTCTTTCTCTTTCTAACCGAGGGACAGCTGGAGGCCTAGCTCCCCTGCTCTACCTATAACACCTCTATGTAACTACATATCTATTATCTGATTTACGAAAGTTGAGTCTAACTATTTAGCGTTTAATATATAGTAATATCTATATTGACCGTTATATTAATGTTGCCATGTAAAAAGTTTCTTTAATCAGGCTCAACTTTCACGAGAGTAATAACCTAACCTAACTTATTTTTGACATTTGACAATTTAAAAAAATCCACTAAATGGGAAAGACTCATACCATATTTAAAAATTGCCAACTATAGCAGTTTTTTTAATACTTTTTTTTTTTTACGTTAGCTTTAATCAAACCTAGGGAACAGTCACTTGAGATCATTTATTAATTTTTTTCATGAAAAATTCACTATTTAAAGACTATATTTAAGTTACTATATTTCTGGCAACTTTTAAACGTTATATATTATATGATACTGGCAATTTTATACAGAGCTGTCGTAAAAATAATAATAACCACACCCTTATATATCTAAGGCTCTGCGTACTTTGGCGGCAAGGCACGACAGAAAATCCAAAGGCATTCCACGTCAGCTCATATTCTTTGAATTCTATTGGTAAAACCATAGCGTGTTATGCGTATTCCGCTAATATTTGTAATGTGTGCGAATAAAAATCATACCACACACACTTCGTGTTGACATGCTGCACATCCTTATTTGTGTCATTAGTCAAAAAACCTATATTTGACATTCCCATTTATTCGTTATAGCTAGGGAGCTGGTGGCAATTTAGGTAGATGATTTCATTGTCGTTGATACCAAGACATAATGTAGTCTGGATCTATGTTAACTAGAAAAAATAAGTGGCGAGTTCAGTTAGCTTTGATTATTTTTATTAATAAATTCCGAAACGAGTTTTTTTAAATAATAAATTTTTAATAATTATTTTTATAAAAACTACCACCATCCTGACTTCTGCCAACTTTAATTTCATCATCTATAAAATGTATTTAAAAAAATATATTTTCTTTTAAAATTTCGAAATTATTTAATTTAAAAAATCAGAGCTACCTGAGATCGCCACTTATATTTTCTAGTTAAAATAGGTCTAGACTACATTACGTCTTGGTATCAACGACGATGAAATCGTATACCTAATTGGCCACCAGCTCCCTAACTATTAAGTAAATATAAGCGAATCGAATCCACTTCGGCGTATGAGGTATAAGTTAAACAAGCCACAATACTTCGGCGTCCCGAAGGAAACCGATGTCTTCCGAAGAAAAACGAGGTATTCCGAAAACTATAACGAATGCATGTCGTGCCGTGCCACCAATGGACGTAGGACCGAAGGAGGTTATAAAAAATATTTTTTATTTAACCTTCTGCGTGCTCGAGTACAGATTCGGGTAAACTTGGTAGTTCCACTGGGTTTGCTGTCGTTTCCTTCTCTCTTCGCTGATAGCCCTCACTTGCTGTATGTAGTTCAGTGTTAGGTGCTTCTTTCTCTATTAACCACGTATTAAGGTTCAAAATCGCTTGTCGTTTTTCAAGTATAAAGTCAGCATACATTTTTTCAATTCCTACTCTTAGTTCACACTCTCTCTATATATAGTTATATATCTTGTTCAAATTTTCAATCGTTAATAAAGTACTTTTTAAGCTTGTAGTGGATGACACTTGATGTTAATACAGATTTAGTTTTTTTCAAATAATAATTCATTAATTTTAATTTTCTATGGGAGAAAAAAGTCCTTGTTGACATAAGTAGGAATTGACTTAGGATATTATTTGATTATATAATTAATATTTGTATCGTTAACGGCGAGTTGCACGAAACCGTCGCTAACTTTCCGTTAGTTAAGTTGCAATTAATCTTAAAATTAGTTGATCTTATGATTAATTTAAAGCTGTTGGAATTAATCATCCGTTAGATAGGTCTTTAATTAAACTAAATTTTTTTGTTAACTTAATCAGATGTAGGTTTCGTGCAACAGATAATCACGATTCTTGTGATTAAATTAGTTTAATAAACAATTAAATTTAAAATTTGTTTCGTGCAACTCGGCGTAAAACTCTTTTTTTTTTATTGTTAGTAGTCTATTATGAGCCAAGATCAAAGTACTGCAAAACGTTTTATAAAACTTGTGATAGTTTATGATATTGACTCAATGTTTTTACATAATTTAGGAATTTTAATTTAACATACAACATCTAGGTTATTTAGTAATATTATGATTGTAAGATTCATTTTTACAAAGTTTTTTTTTTTTTTGGTTATAATAATTGTCTTTTATTTTGTAAAAAAGTATTAATATGCTCAGAAGTACTATATATAAATTGTAATCTTGGTGAGTTTCACACAAATTCCGTATCAACAAACATATATATCTCTTTGAATATATATTAATTAAAGAAAAACAAAGAAGTACCTACACTTAAAATAATTTGAAAAAAAATTCTATTGCAAATTAAATCATTTTTATAAATTATTATTACAAATACTAATTTAGCAATAAAAATAAATTTGTTTTGAAAAAGAAAAAAATAACTTGTTTATACATTTGTATTGAAAAAGAAAATATAAAAAATAGCTTGTTTATTTTGTTATTATAAGCTTTAATATATCTTTCTATATTCATTGATTTGACAAGTTAAAATTTAACAAAAACGCGGGAAAATTTATTAAAAATAAAACTGTCATTTGTGATACAGACTAAAAATAAATACAGATAAAAACAAAAAAACATTGATTAGGCTGTGCGTATCTAATTAATTGTTTATTATTATTTTAGTGTTCATATACCAAAGGCGGTGTATTATATTGTTTTAAGCAAGTGAATGGTATCGAATGGTTGTGAATGAGTGAATGTAACGTGTTATTTAATTGATTTATTTTAAGATTTTTTTGAGTGAATAATTAACTTAGTTTCGAAAGTACATAGAATTGTTTTAAATTGAAGTAGGAAACGGTATTTTTCTACTTAAAAAAGGGGGGATAAAATGTAATAAAAAACGTTATATTATGCCCCAGTAGATGTGTTTATATCAAGAATTCTGCCACTTTAGTGACAGATTCATACCTGAATAGAGCAATGCTATTTTAACAAGGGATACAGATTAAAATACCACTGTTTGAATAATCAAATTTTAAACATTGATTACTATAAAATATAACGAAGCAATACTTCCATCGGTCACTTTTATCAATATCTGTAATTTAAAAAGTAAGAAAACTACTTCTTTCGACTGGCCCGTGACGCAGTTAGCAGTGGCCCTGTTTTCTGCTCCAGGGTTGTGGGTTCGATTCCCACCCCGAGTCTGGGTGTAATATGTATTTATTTATATATGTATATTTATTTTTTAAAAAAATATATCAGTCAACTGTTACCTATAACACAGGCATTAAGTTGCCTACCTTAGGAACAGATGACCGTGTGTGTGTGTTAAACATATTTATTTATTACATTATTTATTTACTTATAGTCCACTTGAGTTAAGTTGTCATCATTTATCACATTTTAAGGGACCATTAAGTGGGAAGTCTTATTAATTTAGTAATTAATTATTGTACTCAATTCTTATAATTATAAATAGTATTGACAATTAATTAAATAGTTAATATATTATATAGTATTATAATAGTTAAATATTCTGTCAGCAAAAAAAAGTCAAATAAAAATTTTCCTTGTAATAAATAAAAATCCAGCTGCAAATTCCTCTGCAAATAATTTAGAAAAATTGTCCAGAACTTAGCCAACATATAATAAGCCCTTTAATTAATATAATAACTTGTTTTTTTTTTAATTTAATTATTAAAGCTTCAGCAGGAAAATAAAACGGAAACGGTAACCATTTAACAAATAGATTAGAAAAAAAAAAGACACAAAAACTCAAGTATAACATTAATAGCCGATTGATTCACAAATCACAAATGTTTACTAGCCACAAGTTGTTAACCAAGTGGCTATTTTCGCTGATCGTATATTTATTAAAGAATTTTTTATCTTTTATTTTTTAACCTTTTATAGTATGTGGTAATGGTTCTTGATAAAAAACTATATTTAGTTTCAAATTAGATTTTTTTAACTTCTACAGATTTTCCCATAACAAGTATTTATTACTAGGACGGCTCAACGTAAAATATTGTAATTACAACTTCATGAACAAAATGCTTTTAATTAATTAATTTATTTATTATATAAAATGATATACATACCTTATCGCTATTGCTATGGTACTGATAAGTCTTAAGATACGTCCCGAGACTGAGTATCTCGCACTGTGGACAACTCTTGTCCGCAGTACTCCGCAGCAGTTGCAGCATGTGGATGAAATCTTCCGCCACATAGTGGTCTTCTTCTAAAAATAATACTGGACCTGGAATGATATTATAAACTAGCTGTGCCCCGCGGTTTCAGCCGCGTTAATTTGAGAGAAAAACGTACTTAAATATTTTTAAACAATTACTCTAAGAGTAGGTACCCGCCTCGTTGGTCGAGTGGTCGCAAGCGTTACTGCCGAGAGAGGGGTCTCAGGTTTGATTTCTGGGTCGTTCAACGTATTATTGAGTTTTTTTTTATTTTTAATAACAAACACAAAAAATATATTTGATCGTAGATATTTATTTATATTAGGAAACTAAATCTATGAGACGACGATTGACGACGCGTTGGCGCAGTGGTCACAGCAACTGGCTGATGCGCTAGCGGTCGCGAGTTCGATCCCCACACATAACAAGTATTTGTATAGGCCATACAGATGTTTGTCGTGGTCTGGACGTTTGTGCTTGTGTATTGTGTTCCGGACCCCCGACACAGGATTCACATACTGGGGGCTGATGAGTGTGAGACGTTTATTTATTTATTTATTTATTTATTTATGAGACACTAAATATATATATCAATAATTGATAATACTAATGGTCGCCCAGTGTTCGTAATTCGACCTAATCTATAATTGATAGCATTGTCGACATCATAAAAATATGATTGCGCATAACATGGTGAGCATATGCAGCAGTAGTTGGACCTGATTGTGATATATAAAATTCTTTGCAAGACCTGTATTTAAAACCGTGTTGACAACAGACTGACAATCAACAAAATTTGTGTATACATGTACATTGTACGTATGTGTGTGTGCCGTAATTTGTGATGTTTTTTAACTTAATTTAATCTTTTTTTTAGAGCATTATTATAAAGAATATTAACATTCTGCACTTCTTCTCCATATAAACTTTAACTGTGCCAAATTTCATACTTCTCCGTCCGCTTAATTTTCATACAACAACAAAAAAAAACAAAAGAGTACAAACTTTTTGCTTAAGACTACTTCCATATATAGAGCTAGATGTATACTGAACTCTTAAACATATAACAAGAACACACACACGCGCACACTCGCACATACCCACACTCGCACACACCCACACATATACACACACACACCTGTATGAGTAGCGGTACACTGTAGTTGGTTGAAGATCCTGTTCGCCTTCCACCACCAGTGGTGTTTCGTCTGTGCGTACTTCGCCTCCCGGTAGTGTCCGTGCAGATCCGGGTGCAATGCGTTGTTGCATTTTATTTTTATCGCTCTGAAAGTAATTTTTTTTTACTTAATGTCTTTTAGCGGCCAGAATGTCTTATAGGGGTAAATCCACGAAGCAATTACAAAGAGGAGGTGTTGTAATCAATGTAGTCTAGCATCCACCAATGTAGTCCACACATCAAACCGTAGTAGATCTACTTACCACCAGTTGTCGCTTTCGTCAGTACAGCTGTCGTTGCCGGACAATTAAGTTGCTCTCGTGACTAACTCCTTTTTATATATTTAAAAAATATTCTCGACCCGCGCACGTTGTGAACATGAAGTGCTGTGTTGTATCGTATAGAAGTTACACGAACAAATCAAAATCAAATAGAATAAACATATCTTTCTACTCGTAAGTAATATTTAAATTAAATATTTATTTATTTTGTCTAGAAAGTACGGTGATTACCATGCCTCTATCGGCAAGTAGCAAAACTACTGGTCTAGCCAGGGCCGTACTTAGAATTGAAATGTATCTCTACAATACGATCCCAGATACTGTTCAAAAGCTTTCAATTAACAAAGTTTAAAAAAATTGTCAACGAGCGTATGTGGTATTACAAAATAATTATTGAAGATAGCTCACTCACTCAGCGAATAACCGCTCAACTGCCCGTCTCGACTACTAGTTGACAAGAGTTTACAAACTAACCACAATAACTGCAAGCGCCCGTGTCAAGTAATGGTCGCCATGGCTATATTGCCTATGTCAACTTTTTTTCGATACGGGCATTAGTACGCGAAGTGCACCTGTCAACTACAGGTTGATTAACGTATACTACATTATCACCGGTGGGAAATAACGTAACAAAACGTGAGAGGCCTTGGGCAGTTTTGAGCAGTTGGTAAACTAAAAAGTCATTGTCCGGACACTCAAGCGGATAAGGTGTTCTTCCGAGGCAATTTCAGTCGAATTGTTGTAGTGAAAATTCTAATTATGTAATTTTATATTCTGGGTTAAGGTTCGAACCTATAGTAGTTGGTTTTGACGTTCAATATTTGAATTTGAATAATCTGATCTAATAAAAAATATTCTTTCTTGCTATAATAAGAAATCTATCAGTATCTACAATTTGTAACTGTTGTTTATGAAAATAAAAGCATGTTATGTATCATATTCTGCAGCATTATAACATTTTATTTACACTACGTCTGGCTTGGGAAAAGATTTACCAATTTTGGTGTCCTTTCCGTTTTTGTTTTTAATCACTACGATGATAAAAACTTTATGCCATATGCAAAAGCAAACTGAATTTTAGTACGCAATTATCAACCAAAAGGTCGATAATTGCGTATTGAGGAAAATCTCAAATCGATATTACACATGGTTACATAATAAAGCTTTAATTTTCCAGCATAGGATGACGACCTCTCATTGTACTAAAATCCTACAAAGCGAAATCAGCTTATCAATACAATAGTAAATCATGATAATATTATATAGCAGTGTGTGTCATCCAACTTCAAATTACATATATGCTTAACTAAAAAATTCTGAGTACGGCCCTGGCATTTGCGCTAGACACCTAGTGAAATATAGTAGAACTATTATAACGTCTGTCAATTTAGTCAATTACTTGTTTTAGCTACTGGTCGCTAGATGGCTTGCCGCTATTTGAAGCCCCTCGCACCCCCGCGCAGTTGCGACACTACATTATATGAATAAAGTTTCTTATGGCACCTCCTCTTTGTAATTGCTTCGTGGGTAAATCTTATGGGATAATAAATAATACAATCGGTTTCACCTGCGTTGACATTTATGGCCACTGTTTAGCTACTATGAGTATAGTGTGATATTTTATAGCCTATGTTGTTTTAGTCCCCCCCCTCTCTAATATAATATTTCTTTTAAACTTCTGCAGGAAAAACCGCGTGACACAGCAACTGTTACATAAGAATCAATACTCAACTGTTCCAACTTGATATCCCGGGGACAGTCATTCGGATCCATCCCTGGAAATTCCTGTGGATGAGTCTGGATTGAGTAGGGGAAGAAGATTTGCATCACCTGGAAATAAACGAACGAATTCTAAGTCAGTGACGTAGTTATGATAACGCAAAATCTTTAAGCTAACGGAACGGTAAAAAGTAATAATTAAAATTGTATAAAAAGCGGGGTATGTAACTATTAATTCATTATTCGGTCACCACCTCAGTCCCCCGAGACCATGGACGCTGTAAAGGGTCCAAAACATCGGGAAATAATGTTATAAAAAATCGTTAAACTGTAATTTTTTTTTTAAATAAACGCGATAAAATCCGTTTTTGACTTTTAATTAAATCTCTCTCTCTCTCTAATTGTGGGAACCAAAATTAATAAAGCGTAGCATTTTGAAGTTTTATGTGTAGTTACAAATTTGTTTTCTAGGTTTTTTTTTTAATTATTTTTCCTGTTTTATCAGAACAACTTGACTTGTTTGAACATATTAAAAAATCCATCAGTAAGCTAACAACGACGGTATTTGTGTGGGGGTCCCCACCATGCCTCGTTTAGCACATAAAGCCGTCGGTCCTCGTTGTTACGAGATTAATCGTTAATCGTGGAAGGGATATTAGGCGCTGTGGGCAACATTGCGGATTAACTTCCGACATCTCATGCAGAAGAAGCCTTTGCCCAGCAGTGGGATGTCGGTGTCGCTTGCACGACGAAAGCCGCGATACTGACATACAAATCAAATTAACGTATTTACAAAGACATGTACAAATTTGACTGGCCCGTGGCGCAATTGGCAGTGGCCCTGTTTTCTGCTTTAGGGTTGTGGGTTCGATTCCCGCGAGTCTGGGTGTATTATGTATTCATTTATATATGTATTATTATTATCCGGGTGTATTATGTATTCATTTATATAATATGTATTATTACTATTTTATTTATATGTATATTTGTAAAAAACATTGTATATCAATCAACTGTTACCTAAAACACAAGCATTAAGTTACCTACTGCCAAAGGAGAAAACGCTCCGGCCACCGCTTGCGGCGGAAAAGAAAAAACAGAAGTTGATGCGGAAGGCACCGTCTTCTGTCATCCCCGCTCCGGTGCGAAAGAGGAGAGCGCCCGTGACTGATGAGTCAGCACCAGTGCGTGAGACTGGCGACGGCGATTGGACCGCCGTCGCTGGGCGCAAAACGAAGAGGAAGGCGGCAAAGTCCTACGCCGCCGCCGCCGCCGCCACTGCTCCGGCGTTGAAGGAGATACCGCACTCGCAAGGGCCGGCAAAGAAAAAGAAGTCGAAGAAGACCAGGCTGGCCGCCCCCCAATCCGGCAGTGCTGATTGCACAGGAGGAGTACGCCGAGTCACGGGGGGTAACCTACTGCCACCTGCTGGAGCGGGCAGCGGAAATGGTGAACCTGGCCGATCTTGGGATCGAAGGTGGCCTAAACATACGGCGTTCTGCTACCGGGGCCAGATTACTAGAGCTGCCAAAGGGGCAGTCCCCGGAGGTGGCAAAACGTCTGGCAGAGGAGCTTCAGACGGCGTTTGGTAGCTTGGCGAGGGTTGTCCAACCCATGAAGCTCGCGAGTCTGCGTGTCTCTGGGCTGGACGACTCTGTCACCAGCGAGGCGGTGGTTGCTTTTGCAGCGAAGTTGGGCAAGTGCGACGCCGGTTCTGTCAAAGCAGGTGCCGCGAGCGCTCTATGACCGAAGGCGGCCCGCGTAGGCGAACCAACCGTCGGGGCGTCACGGTAGCATGCGCCAGCGATCCCGTGGCGTCCTTGTACGACGATGAGGGCACCGCTGGGTTTTAATGGGTATTATATACTTCGCAGTCAACGAGTCCCACATACCCGTCACCTTCGGGCGGCGGGATACGTAAATGTATTTCCCAGCGTCAAAAAAAAAAAAGGCATTAAGTTGCCTATCTTAGGAACAGACGACCGTATGTGTATGTTAAACATATTTATTTATTTATTACATACGCCTGCAAGATGAGGTATATACATACCTTCGTAAAGTCGATACTCCTAACTAAGTTGTTTATCTCCTCGTCGTAATAATCGTGTGAAAATATTAACAGAGTCCTGTCGATGTCCCTCGCTTGAGCTAGAGAGACGATGAGGTGACGTAAATACGTCAACCGGGTATGAACCTGGGGACAATAAGAAGAAACATTTATAAACAGTCTGACGCAGGATTTCAGAACGAGTATACCAAGGAAATTATATACAAACTGGAATGCTAACGTGAACCTGAAAAAAAGTTCCTACGGCCGGGATTGCATCTCTTTCTACCATGGATTCAAGGCAACTCTCGTAAGAAAGAGACAAAATACCAGTTGTCAACGAAATGCTCGGAACGATTTTTCACTTTACATATTATAAGCCAATGTCAACCTTATGTCAAATATTTCAAGGTGCATATTTGAATATACAATTTTATTACGTGAGCGTTCCAGTTATGATATAAATTCCTTGGAGTATACATATATATCTGATTATTTATATAGGGTGGAGATTTGCCAATACTCGTCACGCTTGCCAAGCAGGTAGGCGAGCGCAGTGTGTCAGGGTATGGTGACGCTGCCATCACTACTCTGGTCGGTGCACAGTTATATATGGGGAGGCCTACGTTCAGCGGTAGAAGGTACTAGAAACGGAAATAAATATAAGATATAAATACATATATAATAAAAATACATATATAATATAAAATAACAAATACACACTCTGATATCCACATATTCATATATTGAATAGTCACTAATTCTGCGTGGTACGATTCTCACATCGATAAAAAGTGAATAGTAACTTAAAATTAGTGAAATTTGACTGATTCGCAAGAGCAATAAAATCCGAACTACCGACTATCTCTCTTTGTTTTATCTTTATTTTATCTACTAGAAGAAATTGGGTACGATATTGAATATTCAATAAAATTTGGTGTATTTTTCAAAGTTGGTGATACATATATTGATTGAATTAGAAGTTAAATTTGGTGTTTTTTGTCTTTATACACCATCTAGAAGTGGACTCATCAGTCTATAAACAATTGCAGTAAAACCACGAAGCAATTACAAAGAGGAGGTGCCATAAGAAACTTTATTCATATAATGTAGTGTCGCAACTGCGCGGGGGTGCGAGGGGCTTCAAATAGCGGCAAGCCATCTAGCGACCAGTAGCTAAAACACGTAATTGACTAAATTGACAGACGTTATAATTGTTCTACTATATGTCACTAGATGTCTGCCAGGGCCGTACTCAGAATTTTTTAGTTAAGCATATATGTAATTTGAAGTTGGATGGCACACACTGCTATATAATATTATCATGATTTACTATTGTATTGATAAGCTGATTTCGCTTTGTAGGATTTTAGTACAATGAAAGGTCGTCATCCTATGCTGGAAAATTAAAGCTTGATACTATGTAGCCATGTGTAATATCGATTTGAGATTTTTCTCAATACGCAATTATCGACCTTTTGGTCGATATTTGCGTACTAAAAGTCAGTTTGCTTTTGCATATGCAATAAAGTTTTTATCATCGGAGTGATAAAAAAAAAAACGGAAAGGACACCAAAATTGGTAAACCTTTTCCCAAGCCAGACGTAGTGTAAATAAAATGGAATAATGCTGCATAATATGATACATAACATGCTTTTATTTTCATAAACAACAGTTATAAATTGTAGATACTGATAGATTTCTTATTATAGCAAGAAAGAATATTTTTTATTAGATCAGATTATCAAATTCAAATATTGAACGTCAAAACCAACTACTATAGGTTCGAACCTTAGCCCAGAATATAAAATTACATAATTAGAATTTTCACTACAACAATTCGACTGAAATTGCCTCGGAAGAACACCTTATCCGCTTGAGTGTCCGGACAATGATCTTTTAGTTTACCAACTGCACAAAACTGCCCAAGGCCTCTCACGTTTTGTTACGTTATTTTCCACCGGTAATAATGTAGTATACGTTAATCAACCTGTAGTTGACAGGTGCACTTTGCGTACTAATGCCCGTGTCGAAAAAAAGTTGACATGGGCAATATAGCCATGGCGACCATTACATGACACGGGTGCTTCCAGTTATTGTGGTTAGCTTGTAAACTCTTGTCAACTAGTAGTCGCTGTTTCGCTGAGTGAGTGAGCTATCTTCAATAATTATTTTGTAATAACCTTCATCACATACGCTCATTGACAATTTTTTTAAACTTTGTTAATTGAAACTTTTGAACAGTATCTGGGATCGTATTGTAGAGATAAATTTCAATTCTAAGTACGGCCCTGGCTAGACCAGTAGTTTTGCTACTTGCCGATAGAGGCATGGTAATCACCGAACTTTCTAGAAAAGATAAATAATATATTTAATTTAAATATTACTTACGAGAAGAAAGATATGTTTATTCCATTTGATTTTGATTTGTTCGTGTAATTTCTACACGATACAACACAGCACTTCATGTTCACAACGTGCGCGGGTCGAGAATATTTTTTAAATATATAAAAAGGAGTAATTCGCGAGAGCAACTTAATTGTCCGGCAACGACAGCTGTACTGACGAAAGCGACAACTGGTGGTAAGTAGATCTACTACGGTTTGATGTGTGGACTACATTGGTGGACGCTAGACTACATTGATTACAACACCTCCTCTTTGTAATTGCTTCGTGAGTAAAACCATATTAAGTAAATTCCACGCATATGAAGTCGCGTTTAAAAGATAGTTGATATTTTTGTAATAAAGCAGACGCAGTGCATAAAGCACGTTCAAATCAAATAATGATTCCAAATGTGATTCTGGCCTAACATTAAATGTCATAAAAAATATTACTGTCAACGGCGAGTAGCATTGTCAAATAATATTACTAATATATTTTATACAAATATAAATTAAAATTTTGAAAACGATCGAATTCTCATCCGCACCTAACAATCTCTTATGCATCTTCTCCATCCCACATGAGATTAAGGAAACTATTTGTGTCATATTGACAAAACTAAAAGTCGTACAACAAACTTAAAATTTTAATAATGTCGAAAGAAAATATGATTGTGGTAAGAGCTAGTAGATGTTATGCGTAGTCTTTATACATGTTATATGTATCCCGCGATTTCGTTCGAACATTTTTACACCTATCTCTCTCTGCCGTTTTGCATCCGGATCCGTTCAGTCGTTCTGCTGTTTGAGGAACAAAGATAGGTACATCCAGACATTCGTATTTATAATAGTAGTAAAATATGCTAAACGTCGAAGATTTTTTGGTCACAAACTAATATATATGTTATTTTTATTATATCTTATATATAAAATTCTCGTGTCACGGGGTTCGGACTTGAACTCCTCCGAATCGGCTCGACCGATTCTCATGAAATTTTGTGAGCATATTGAGTAGGTCTGAGAATCGGCCAACATCTATTTTTCATACCCCTAAGTAATAAGGGTTGTTCACCCTTAAAAATTTTTTTTTAATTTTTGGACGAAATTTTTTGTTTTTATTTTTTTATAATGTGGCATTAAAAAATACATACAACCCTAAATTTTTACTTTTTTATCACCAACCCCTATTTTTTTATTACTTAAAGATTATTTATATGGCAAAACAACGTTTGCCGGGTCAGCTAGTATTATATATTATATTTGTACATCTCTTTCGTGTTATATTATTGTTTATTTATGCACCACCCTCCATTTTAATATTTTTATTTATTTATTATATTTTTATTTTATGTTAGTTGGATAGGCAAACTGGCAGACGTTCCACCTGATGGTAAGTGGTTGACGTCGCCCATGAACATAAACTAGTTTACCTGGAACTAACCTACGCAACCAATCTATGTGTCGCCTATCCAGAGACATAAGGTGTTAAAGTCTCAGTGCCAGTAATTACACTGCCTGTCTTGCCCTTCTCTCCGAAACACAGCAAAGCTGTTTCACGGAAGAAACAAGCAAGATGATGGTACCCATGCAGCTGGGAGCGCGGCACAGCGCATCCCTCCCACCGGTAAAGCACATTTTACTCCGGCTATATTTCAATTAATACAACGTAAGGTTGTCTGGAAGAGATTGCTTATTAGCAATAAGACCGCCTTATTGTGCAATAATCTTAAGGCATATATATCTGTAATTTTTCGTTCAAAAGTGGTGTACAATAAAGAATTATAAATAAATATATTTTATTTAGATAATAACTATTTGACAAGTGTTTCTGTGTAATGTTGCGAGTAGTCGCCTCAATGCCGGCGGTTGCGGATCGATTCCCGATCCATTCCCGATCGGAGTGCTCTATATATCTATTGTTTATGAATTACTCCATTTAGTCTAGTAATCTAGTAATCATAGTCTCTTAATCTTATTATCTACGTTCAAACGGCGTTTTTCGGGTCTGTGGACATAGAGGGAAAAGCGCTCTCTCTGGTTCCGGCTCGCGTCTTGACATCTACGCTTATCGAGTGTCTCCTTACAAATATACAAATTAAATAGTAAATAGTACACGCAGCAGATATTTATATTTGTAAAAATATTTGTTTCTGATTTGGGTGTTTTTTGTGAGGATCCCTCATTTTGCTCCGGAGAGCACTTAAGCCCGTCGGTCCAGGTTGTTATCACGAACACCTGATAACGATCGTTCACATGGTACGGAAATTATCCGCCAACCCGCAATAGAGCAGCGAGGTGGATTAAGCTTAAACCCTTCTACTATATGGAGACGAGGTTTTTACCCAGCAGTTGAACGTTTAGAGGGTTGTTTCATATTTATATTAATTAAGAAATTTCTTTGAGGAAGCCATCAGAATAAAAACTAAATCAAAATTCCACATGTTTCACAGATGAAGTCAAAATCAGAAGTAAAATCACGAGGCCCGAAGAAAATTATCATACCAAGACGTATCCCATCCGAAGTTCCCCCAAAAAGGATACCCGTTTATCCCACACCGGATAAAACTACATGCCTCGAATGTCCGTGTTTTCCCAAAGAGGATCCATATATTAGAAATAAGTATGTTTTTTTTTAAATCTAATATTTTTATTAAATATTAAAAAATATTATAGTGAAAAATACCAAAAAATATGAGGATTTATGGTCGTCGACTACTTGTGATCCTTCTGATGTTCTGGTGTTGCATCCATAGACTAGGACTGTTGAGAAAATATCGATATATCGAAATATCGATATTATTATTTAGAAATATCGATATTTATTACTAATATTTTTTTGGACGATACATCGATAGTTCGATATTGAAATGTAGATACCGATGGTCGACATTTTTCGAATAAAAATGATTTATTAAATGGTATTGAAAGTAGATTAGTGCCTTTACAAGAAAACCTTTTTTTGGCCAAAGAAACTCTCAGTTCCCGCTTTAAAGAATTACATTTCATGTCAGCATTGCCTACTGCTAATGTAATATCTATCAAAAGAAATAATTGCGGAACAGAAATAAGAGGAAATCGTTTACCTACAATAGACGTCTTTCCATGTAAAGATAAAGTAACAACTTCATTATTATGGGATAGACATGAAGATATGCTTTTAAAAATATTTCCAATGCCAATGAAGTTTCTACCAGAAGTTTTGGTTCAATACCTGCTGAATTAAAGCAGTATTTAGATCAAACAAATATTTTCATTATTTCATTAGGTCATCTAATGCGCTAAAATTTTGGAACGATAGTAGACGTTTTACTCTGGTGCTGTCAGAAATAACTGTTTAATTCATTCTGCTACATGAGTAGCATTTGAACGAATACCTTCTACAATCAATTTTTAAGTACCTAATAATCATAGTAGTCTAACAGCTGAACATATTAAAATAACGATTATTAAAAAAATAATTGGGGCCTACGATTTTTTTTAAATAAGGCCGATATATCGAAATATCGATATTTTTTTCTCAATATGTCAAGCTTCGAAATTGATATATTTTATAATATCCATATATCGAAATTCCAATATTTTAAAAAATATCAACAGTCCTACCATAGACTACGTTAGCCACTTACCATCAGTCGGGCCGTATGCTTGTTTGCTACCTAGTGGTGCAAAAAAGCAAAATTCACACCGCGCCTGATATAGACCTGAATACAGTAAAATTGTTGGAGCTTAATTTCCCTACCAAGAGTAAGGGTCAATTCCACTTGTTTCTAATAAAGATTTTCCGATATTTACCTAGCATATAACAGTATCCAGCAAAATCCTGTAAAACGATAAGTTGTAGACATTAATTGAGGTGAACCAGGCCCTTAGGGCCTGTTTTCTTTCTGCTGACTAAGTCTTTGATAGCGTGTTATAAATGACATTTACTTTATAAGCGAAATACACCTCAAGCAAAGTTATTTGGTATTTGTAATAATAACTAGGACCGAGCTTTACGTGCTCTTCGAGACATGGTTGCCAGATTATATATGTATAGAAATCCATTTATTTATTTTCTAATTTCAGAAAACTCAATCCCTGTCAAAAGACACCGTTAACGTTATACGAACTGGCGGCAAAAGTCGTTGACCGTTTGAAATTACCGAAAGCTTTTGATTGGTCCGAATCGGACGTCGCAAAATGGCTGACTGATGACGTAGGATTGGGTCAATATACGGTAAATTAATGTTAACAGATCTGTTAGTATAAAATTAATAATAAAGCAGATGGCGACAAACGAACCCACCAAGTGGAAATTCGACTCACCACTAGTGGTGACCACCACCAATACCAAAATACTACCTCTTATATGATTTACTAAAATAATAATTTCTTGTACGGAAATGCCGATTTTTTTTTTTTATTAAAATATTTCTCATTATGGCGGTCGTAAGTCACATATTCTGTGAAAATTTCAATTGTCTACTTATTACGTTTCGAAATATAATTCGCCTCTTTAGAAGAACACGTGATATTTTATAAACCACAACTTTACAGGAGAGCAATTTCAAACATTTAGGAGTTGATAAATTCAAAAATATTGATAATTTTACTGTAGGAAAACAATTAATAGTAAGTAAAATTATCAATATTTTAGAATTTATCACTCTTAAATGTTTGAAATTGCTCTCTTGTAAAGTTGTGGTTTATAAGATATCACGTTATTCTTCTAAAGAGGCGATTATTATAACTCTATGACGGACGGATGAACGTTGTTTTAGTTATTACTATCATTTTTGGTTACGCTTTTTTATCATCTTGTAGGTACGGAACCCCAAAAATGGTAATTATAAAGTATCTTATACATGTACGAGCACTACCCGGGTGAAAATATCGATTTTTTTGTCCCCTTAGCTCCCAGTATTGCATTTGGTGCTCATCTGGTGCTGCAAATGTTCATAAGCACCGGAAATAACTTACTGTTCTCTTATAACTACTGAGTTATCTAAAGAATAATAAATAAAAATAATAATAAATATGTTTAACATACACACATGGTCGTCTGTTCCTAAGGTAGGCAACTTAATGCCTGTGTTTTAGGTAACAGTTGACTGATATACATTTTTTAAAAATAAATATACATATTAAATATACATATAAATAATACATATATAAATAAACATATATTACATCCAGACTCGGGGCGGGAATCGAACCCACAACCTTTGGAGCAGAAAACAGGGTCACTGCAAACTGCGCCAACGCCAAAGAAATCTAGACAGTATCCAATGAAGGATTTTAATCAAAAGATATTAATAGGGAATTGATATATTGAGTACTTGGGTACTTTACAAAACAGAGTGAAGTTCGGAAATCCAGAAATGAGGCATAGGAAAAATTACGAACCATACTGCACGGGCGAATCTTTTTGCATGAAAATAAACGAATTTTTCCAGATATTAGACCTTGCTAGATAGATTTTTCCAGCCCCCATAAACCGTATATTATAAATACCATGTAAATCATTAAAACCGTTTTCGGGAACGCGATTATATATATATACAAATATTGTTCGATTAATAAGTATAATTTTTTTTCTGTTGTTCTCAGGAATGCATACTTAATAACCATATCAATGGAAGACGTCTTCTGCTACTGGAAGATCCATCGAATTTGGCACAAATTAATATAAAAGACTTCAGTCATATACAGGTAATAAAATTAATAAAATATGTTTAACATACACACACGGTCGTCTGTTTCTAAGGTAGGCAACTTAATGCCTGTGTTTTAAATAGCCGACTGATAATATTAATTCGTTTCTTTCTTTTCATTAAACCTTTTTTTTTTGCACTTTTTAGATATTTAAAAATGTTTTTTTTTTAAAGTCTTATTAGCTTAGTTTGAATATACGTTAAAATGTCAATATATTGTTATTATAATTATCAAAGTAGACCAAGTTACGGGTACCAGTTACATTAGAATATATTTATTTCCCTTATCGCGTACTTTTTATAACAATTGTCTCTGACATTTCCTGATAAGAAGAGATAAGATGAGACTCGCAAGAAAATACAATCAGACTTGTAATATTTATCCAAATCAAAATATTTTACCAATATAAATGAAACCTAATGAACTAAACTGTACTGAATCAGCCGGTAAGCGTCTCATTGCTGATCAAATGCCTCTTTTTTATTTTTTATGTAAGAGGGGGCAAACGGACAGTCGGTACACCTGATGGTAAGTGCACGCGACATCCATAGACACCTGCCAAATCGGAGGATTAGCAGGTGCGTTGTCGGCCTTTCAAATGGGCGTATGCTCTTTTCTTGAAGGTCCCTAAGTCGTATTGGTTTGGAAATACCCTAGATGGCGTAGATGGCAGATGGCCTCTTCTTCATATAGGAGAAGAGATGGAGTATCTCCACGGCGGGTTGGCGGATAACATCCGTATCAAGAGTTATGATTGCTAATCAGATGTCTGTGATAACAACCGGGACCGACGGCTTAACGTGCTCTTTGGTGGGGACACCAACAAGGACATGCCCCAACCAGAAACAAATATTTTTACAATACAAATATCTGGCCCGAGCGGGAATCGATTCCGCAACCGTCACTGATAAGGACTACTCGCGCCACGATACCAGAATATCTAATAATATAAATAATACTAAATAAAATAATTTTCAGAAAATAACCTCAAAAATACGTGAACTGTTCAGTACGGAATTGATAAGATTCGCCAGAAGTATAGGATTACCACCCCGGAAGCCTTTGACACATTGCACGATTTTCAAATCAAGAACTGGACCAAGTTGGGGAGTTAGAAGAAATTGGAATAGGTGTATATTTTCTGTATTATCGACTAGCTGTAGCCCCGACTCCGTTCGCAATTGTCATCCATTTCATCAAGGCTATAAAATAAATGCCAACTTAAGATGCGTTGTTAAGTATGTTATGTCATTCGTCTTAATTTATGAAGTTGTGTATTATGTATATACATATGTACGTAGGTATATATACTTAAATGTATATATGTGACATTAAAGAAAGCATTTATTTTTTTCATTTAAATAAAAGTCAAAATCGGATTTTATCGCGTTTATTTGTTTTAAAACTTTACAGTTTAACGATTTTTAATTAAATTAAATTATTTCCCGACGTTTCGGACCCTTTACAGCGTCCATGATCTCGGGGGACTGAGGTGGTGGGTGTCCGAATAATATAAATATATAAATATAAAACAAATATAATAATATAAATATAAAACAAAAAAAACGCGATAAAATCCGATTTAGACTTTTAATTAAATGAGTAAAATTCGCGTAAATATAAGAGAACAGCATTTATTTTTATTTAGTTATTTATATTTATATATTTATTTTGTTCGTTTTTATACAGAATACGCCTTTCCCATATTTTATATGCAAGTCCTCTTCCCAAAGATTGTGTGGAAGAGATCGCTGTATTAGCGATAAGGCCGCCTGTTGCAACTGATAAAAATTGATTGTTTAAAATTCCATTTATTGTGTATTGATTAAATGAGTCTTACGTTCAAATGTTTCTGTAAATTCCGGGTTTCAAGTTATCTTGGACATTTTAATAACGGTTTCTCTGATTTCCGAACTAAAAACTAGAAAGGGATGCTCTTCCAAACCATTCTATATAGCTTTTTTTATTTGTTCTTTTTACTTCGACAAGTAATAAAATGAGAACATCATCAACGTAGTCGAAGTCGATTAAATACGAATTATTTAGATATATAATTTGTTTGAAAAGCACTAACGTCTAATGTACGTTTATGTCACAGATGCGATATTTTGCGTTGGATGAAGATACTGATGCCGGAGCCAGAACGCATGGATCACTGGGACCTTGTATGGTAAAAATATATATATAATTGTTGTCTGTTTTTATATCGTGGGTTGAGTACTAGAAATTTGTTTTTCTGAATTTCTTACAAAATTTTGTCTAAAACTAGATATAAATACTTCTAATCAAATAAAATTTAGAAATGTTAGTAAAATAACATTTATTCAAATCTTGACAATCTCTAAAAATCTTGGTAAAACTTTAATTTGAGTTTTTCTCGAAACAGCTGAATTGTAGTTACCTAGTTGTAGTATTCACCCCACGATATTTGTTCACGCATCACGCAATATCTGCTGCACGAAATTAGATGCGGTTTTTACAGTTTTTATGTTGGTGCTGTAATTTAAAGTCTGCTGTTAATTTCATCTCGATAGGCCGTCTTGAAGTGGAGTTGTCTATAATATAAAAATAAGTCGGCTTTTCCTTCTTGACCTTATAATTCCAGAACGCACGAACCGATTTACACGGTTTTGCATTCGGTGTTGGAAAGGTCTCGGGCTCTGTGAGGTTTATAGCAAACAAAATTTTGGAAAAATTTCAACAGAAAAGCAGGAAAACAGGGAAAATCATTTTTCACATACAGCGCCATCTCTGATTCATAGCATGTACTACAAACCAATATGGTTTTACAAAAAACGAAGCCATCTGGTGGCGAAACGGAGTTCGCCGGGTTTGGTAGTAACTCTATAAATTTTGTAGTGAAATCGTAATTATATCGTTTTGTACACATATATACATATACCGAGCCTGGAAACACACCGCTAGTATATGTGTAATGAATTTTTCCACTAAAATAATACTTTCATGTCATTTAGTTTCCGACCTGATAATAAATTTGTATCCTATCCTATTTTATTATTATAAATGCGAAAGTTTGTTTGGATGAATGTTTGTTACTCTTTCACGCAAAAACTAATGAACGGATTTAGATGAAACTTTACAGTAATATAGCTTATACATCAGAATAACATATAGACTACAAGCTATAAAGGTTTTGTGTGATTTGGCCATAAAGTAACAAACAATTGTCATGAGTTGCAAGCAAAACCGCGACCACTAGCGCAATATTCAATTACACAGTGCTTACTGAGCAAACCTACCCTTACAATTAATTGGTACATGAAATAATAATTTCAGGTACCAAAAACCGGATTTTCCGAAGATAAAATTCGGTCGAGTCAAAAAATCTGGAATCACCTATAACTATATCCCACATTATAACCCTCAGCCCGACGTTTGCAGGGAATATTTGGTATGAAGATTTATACCTATCGTTATTACAATTCTATACCCAAAGCCTCTGTTTCTTTAAGTTTGCCAAGGGATGCTACTGACAACATATTATTCGCTTCTGTTACAGCGCTATATTTTTTCTACCCTAATACCTAATACGTAGGCATTATTTCACAGAATATGTATTAATATGTACGCTGTAACAAAAAAATAATAAACTACCAAGAACGAGTAGGAATTAATGTTTAATATATATTTGTTTATTAGAGCAGCGTTGTAGTTAATCTCTAACCCCTTCTTTTATATAGAGAAGAGGCTTTAACCACGAAGCAATTACAAAGAGGAGGTGCCATAAGAAACTTTATTCATATAATGTAGTGTCGCAACTGTGCGGGGGTGCGAGGGGCTTCAAATAGCGGCAAGCCATCTAGCGACCAGTAGCTAAAACAAGTAATTGACTAAATTGACAGACGTTATAATTGTTCTACTATATGTCACTAGGTGTCTGCCAGGGCCGTACTCAGAATTTTTTAGTTAAGCATATATATAATTTGAAGTTGGATGGCACACACTGCTATATAATATTATCATGATTTACTAAATTGTATTGATAAGCTGATTTCGCTTTGTAGGATTTTAGTACAATGAGAGGTCGTCATCCTATGCTGGAAAATTAAAGCTTGATATTATGTAGCCATGTGTAATATCGATTTGACTACTACTAAAAGTCAGTTTTCTTTTGCATATGCAATAAAGTTTTTATCATCGGAGTGTTTAAAAAAACCGAAAGGACACCAAAATTAGTAAACCTTTTCCCAAGCCAGACGTAGTGTAAATAAAATGGAATAATGCTGCATAATATGATACATAACATGCTTTTATTTTCATAAACAACAGTTATAAATTGTAGATACTGATAGTTTTCTTATTATAGCAAGAAAGAACATTTTTTATTAGATCAGATTATTCAAATTCAAATATTGAACGTCAAAACCAACTACTATAGGTTCGAACCTTAGCCCAGAATATAAAATTACATAATTAGAATTTTCACTACAACAATTCGACTGAAATTGCCTCGGAAGAACACCTTATCCGCTTGAGTGTCCGGACAATGATCTTTTAGTTTACCAACTGCACAAAACTGCCCAAGGCCTCTCACGTTTTGTTACGTTATTTCCCACCGGTGATAATGTAGTATACGTTAATCAACCTGTAGTTGACAGGTGCACTTTTCGTACTAATGCCCGTGTCGAAAAAAAGTTGACATGGGCAATATAGCCATGGCGACCATTACATGACACGGGCGCTTGCAGTTATTGTGGTTAGCTTGTAAACTCTTGTCAAGTAGTAATGGAGACGGGCAGTTGAGCGGTTATTCGCTGAGTGAGTGAGCTATCTTCAATAATTATTTTGTAATAACCTTCATCACATACGCTCATTGACAATTTTTTTAAACTTTGTTAATTGAAAGTTTTTGAACAGTATCTGGGATCGTATTGTAGAGATAAATTTCAATTCTAAGTACGGCCCTGGCTAGACCAGTAGTTTTGCTACTTGCCGATAGAGGCATGGTAATCACCGAACTTTCTAGACAAAATAAATAATATATTTAATTTAAATATTACTTACGAGAAGAAAGATATGTTTATTCCATTTGATTTTGATTTGTTCGTGTAACTTCTACACGATACAACACAGCACTTCATGTTCACAACGTGCGCGGGTCGAGAATATTTTTTAAATATATAAAAAGGAGTTAGTCACGAGAGCAACTTAATTGTCCGGCAACGACAGCTGTACTGACGAAAGCGACAACTGGTGGTGAGTAGATCTACTACGGTTTGATGTCAGGACTACATTGGTGGACGCTAGACTACATTGATTACAACACCTCCTCTTTGTAATTGCTTCGTGGCTTTAACTCAATAAAACGTCACACGTTTACAGGCTGATTGAGTTCAATTTAATTGAGATATTTATTTATTTTATTTTATTTTACGGTGTATTGTACACTACAATATACAATAATAATACAGATAACTTAAGATAATTACAAATTGTGTAGCACAAGAGGCGGTTTTAAAGCTTATTATTATTTTTATTTTTTTTTTTCTAATCCTCCAACATGATCGGAGGCAGTGCTTATTACAACTTCATAAATATTAACTTTCTTGTATACATTAACAAATATATTAACAAATTTTTACTTCACTATCGGCGAGTTGCACGAAACCGTCGCTAATTTTCCGTTAGTTAAATTGCAATTAATCTTAAAATTAGTTGATCTCATGATTAATTTAAAGCTGTTGGAATTAATCATCCGTTAGATAGGTCTTTAATTAAACTAAATTTTTTTGTTAACTTAATCAGATGTAGGTTTCGTGCAACAGATAATCACGATTCTTGTGATTAAATTAGTTTAATAAACACTTAAATTTTAAAAATTGTTTCGTGCAACTCGGCGTAAGACTTACATTTACAGAGGGTTGCTTGTTCTACTACTTAATTCTATTTTTATTATAAACTAGCGGCCCGCCCTGGCTTTGCACGGGTATTTAACTAAAATTTTAAAAATTATAAATTTATATTTTTTATCACCTACATGCGCCGTCTATCATATAATAGTAGAATATCGTTTTTATATTTAGTGACATTTAACATAATAGTAGAGGAAAAGTACCAATTATGGAATACGTTCCTAATATGGAACACCATAATATTTCTAAAACTAAGAGCCACGAAAATTGTAGAAGTATTGCATGTTATCCCCCCCACGACCCACGTTCGACGGCCATAGCACGTGCTGCGTTCGGCGGCACTAAACGCGAGTGAGAGTGCGCGACACTGTTGACGAAACATCCATTGGATATTGAAGTAAGTTTTACGTACATGTTCTCTTATTATTCTTACATAAATATTTCATATAAGTTAGTAAGTATTTAATCGAATTATGTCATTTTTAAATGATATTGTTATTTTATGAATATTTAATAATAATAAAAAGTTGCGCTTATTTTTCTCCCACCATCATATTGTTCGCAATATGGAATATCGTTTAGTTCTTAATATGGAATACTATTCCATATTAGGAACTCAACATAACCTCGACGTAAGCAAGTTTTTGATGTGGTGACTAATTACTATTTCTCTCTTTTACATGTATATTTATGATCAACATGGACCCGCCAGTAAGAAAACGAAAAGCATGGAACAAAACTAATATGAAAAGTGCTATTGAAGCCTTGAAAATCCAAAAAAAAAATAGTTATAAGAGAGATGCACAAGTCTTTAATGTACCTCGGACTCTCTTTCTGACTCTGACTACTCAAGCTTGCAAAATTACAGCATCTCTCTTTAAAGCTCAATTAGAAAGCGTGTCGTCAAAACAGTACAAGATACAAAAACTAAAGTGTTCACAAGCTAAAGCCATCAACGAGCGGCTATCAGAAAAACAAGCAAAAGAAGAAACCAGTGTTGAAGTCTGAAATATCTTCTGATAGAGATACCATATCTTTATCTAATAATTATAGTTAGGATAAACCCTCAGTTCTTCTACCAAGAATCCAAAGAATACAAATGCTGACGCTTAATGCATGTATTGCTCTGTTTTTTTCAGTAAAGACAAAAAGGGAGAAGAGTGGATTCAGTGCATTGCCTGTAGACAGTGATGTCACGTTGCGTGTTCCGGAACAGAATATGCAGCTTTTTTGTGATTTTTGCTTGTAGGGGAGACATTATTCTATTATGAAATACCCTATTCCATAATAGGATCACATTTTCGAGAGGCATATTTTTGATTGATTTATTTTAATTACTAATATTACAGAAAGTGTTTATTATTTTTTGATTTAATTATTACTTTTCAAGAGTGATTATGACTGTATTTAAATGTAACTTAATAGACTGATTAAAATAACACTTTTCAAGTGATTTTTTTCGGAAGTTGTTTGTAAGTATTCCATATTCGGTCCCTTTCCTCTACCTATATTAATTGAAAATGATGTTTATCTAAAATATTAAAACGATTTCTATTCCTATCCGACATATTTAGTAAACTTTTAAGTTTAACAAAATAATAACTCAAAAATAAGTTTTGTGAGTTTTTAAGATTCCTTAGACCAGATGGCGTTGGCGGCGTAGGTACCTATTTCTATTTTCTTAAATATTTATTTTTAAATTTAATTACAATGAAACAAAAATTAAATTATACTGTGAGTTATTTCTAATTTTTATGTATTAAAGTTATTTACATTGGTTTTGTACTTTTTACGTGATACGTGCACAACCAAAAACGATAAGAGATGGCGCTGATACAAAAAAGAACGCGCTATTGAAATTTATTCTTGATGATATATAGTGTATTAATAAAACGGAGGTTTTAACAGATTTATTATTTGTATAGACTATATTTCCTCCATTTAAGTGATATACAATATTAACTCACTATTCATTTTAATAATATATTACAATATGATTTATATTATACTTTAATTTTTACGTCCTTACCTATTATTTGCTTAGTCTATTTGCGTTGTGTGCTTATATTTACACTATATAATAACAACACAACTTACTTATTCCTATAGTTTGCTATCTTTACAATTTGTATGCAGTATTTCAGGAAAATAATATATATATATATATATATATATCTAAATAAATACATTAATTTAATTATCATTATACTTTAAATATTTAAAAATCTAATTACGAGTATATATAAACGCGTCATCGCCGTAACGCGTTTCCGTTGCATTGTCGTCGTCCAAAGCATTCAGTTACCCTTAGTCGCGCCTAAAGAAGTTTCACTTCTAAAATCACCAAGTTTCATAATAAATAAGACTTAGAAGGCTGAATTTAATTGAAATCTATCCAGTAGTTTACACATAGTGCGCGCACCACGGCAGAGTTTTATCATTTTATTTATTTAAGTTTTGATTTTTTGTGGAAAAATCCAGCGAAGTCAACTCACGTGATGTTTAGTGAACATCGCATAAGACCACTTGCAACACAACTGGAGCCACAAATCCGTTGTTGATCAAAAAAATTTTAGGGGTTATTAGCTAATGATAGAAAAGAGAGGGAAAGGGGGGATGATGGGTCCCGATTTTTTTCATTAACCTTAAGTAACACTAGATACTACCTACGTTCTTTAGCGAAATTATATTATTTCGACCTAGGTTTGACTATTTATTGTATAAAATAAAAATTAAACTACATTTTTAATAGATACCTAATGTATATGTTTTAGGAAGAAAATATAGGATTTGTTTATTAATAGGTTTTTTTTTATTTTTTATTTTATTTTTTGTTATAGGAGTCAATTTTAGGGTTTTTTTTTAATTGGAGTAAATTTCAAAAACTATTTTTCCGTTATGAAATCTGTTTACTGGAAAATTTTATATACCTTAACATAATATACGTAAAAACATTAACTATCTTTTCAGATACCTCGAAAATTTAAAATACAAAAAGGTATATCGGATTCCCAACAATATATTTGGATGGAGAAACTACCAGAGCCAGTCCGAGAAGAGAAAAAGAAGATTGTGACACCCAGGAAATCTAGACTTATACCGGACAGAATTAGCTTAACCGGTCTGACTGGAAAAGATTTGATACTAGCTAGACGGAAAATGGCGAGACCTAAATTTTTACCTTAATATTAGTAATAGTATGAAAGGAAAATTTTGTTATAATAATCTTGTTTTTTTCCTGGTTTTTATCAAATAATAAAAAGTATAAAGGTATTTTTTTTTAATTGTTTTTACCGTAATATTTGTATTTAATAAGGTTTTTTTAATGTCTGTTTTTTTTTAAATTATTCCTTGTCTGATGTAAGGGATTTATTTTTAAAAAATGTTACAGAAGTTAAATTTTTTCGTTTCTTTTTCATAGTTAAAGTTTTAGACACATAAATCATTAAAAATCTTTGAATGAAGGTATATTTTTATTTAATTGTTACAGCAAATTATTACAAGTTTTAAAGGTAGAAGATATTCAGCCTCATATATAAGTAAATAAAAATTAAACGAACGGACAATGAACTTTATTACATGATAAGAATCGATATATACCTACATAGAATACAACAGTAAAGCTTCAATTCTACACATTAAAGATATTTTCATTTTTTTTATACCTAACTAAAAAAACGAAATGTGTGCTGGGACACATAGTAGAAGTGAAACTTTAACGGACAAGTGGAAAAACGAATCGCAACAAAATTTATACTTGAAGTTTTACGGTAAAACTTCAAGGTTCCGGTTTTCAAATTGGATAAGTACATTAACAATCCCCGTCTATATAGAAGTTTCACTTCAAAATTGATTTTTTTTTTTCATTTTTGTCGGTCTGTCTGTATCATGGCCGCGCATCACCCCAAACCTACTGCACAATTTTAATGTAACTTGGTACGATTTGAGTCGATACTACGAGCTAAGATACTGGAACATCTAAACCCGAAATCGGAGACGATTCCCTTATTATAGTTAATGTGAAGCTGCCACCGATTGGAATGAAGATTCTGCCAAAAAAGGACGGCAAGAAACTCAACAGTTACTCTTTGTAAAAAAAATCGTTAATATTATATTCAATCATAAAAAATTCAGTCATTCAGTCAGTCAGTATACTCGTTAATATATAATTTTACAGTATTATAAATAATAAATCAAATCTCCATTGAAAAATGCACTAGCCCTCGTGTCATCAGAGAAGGCTATGAGACGTCAAGTCAAATCTTTTATTAGATTTTTTTCTAATTCATTATTTATACAATCTTATACAGAGTATTATAATGTGGGTATTAATTACTTTCTTTGCGACTATGTCAACAACTATAGTCTGTTCGCGTTAAGAAAATAGTGACTCATCAAAGTAAAGGCGTATTCATACTGGGGTAAAAATTAAACCATTAATATTAAAGCAAAGTTTTTATGACAGTATTTTAAAATATTAAAATTAAGTAGTTATTACATTAAAAAAAATGATTAGAATCGTCAGAACCGTATTTTTAGAAACACCGCATGCACTAGCCTTTTTCACTACTATACTCTCCATAGTCACGTTTTGGTCACCACACTATTTAAAGTACTTAAAAACATTGTAAATCACTCGTCTTTCTCCGCTATGTAATATTGATCCACTATTATTTTTAGGAATAGGTGAGGTATTCATTTTTAAAATTGGCAAAGAACACGTGCGTACTGTCTGAAGGGTTTCAACTGTTCAAAGTGAACACGACTTTATAATTTACTGTGATCTTATTGGTCAAGAGGCGTGGCTAAGCTGAGTGACAACGATGAGTCACTATTTTCTTAACGCGAACAGACTATAGTCACTTACCAATCACTGATTTTGCTTGCTAAGGCTATAATTTTGACAAGCTCAATACATATTGTGTTAAAAGTCTGTCGCTAATAAGTGAAATCAGAGTACTACTACTAGACTCACCTGTATAGCGATAATGATGGTGTCATTCTGAACTGGACCGAAGATATCTTCATTGTAAATCGTCTGTGCGTCGTTTAGCCGTTGAATTGATCGGAGGATATCCGAGACATTCTTGGGAGTGTATCGTTCCGTTGCGTTTGCTGAAATTATTTATATATCTATGTTAATTGTGGGCTGATGACACTTGGAAAAGTTCTTTTAGAATCTAGTAGATTAAGAGATCTAAGAGAAGATTCACTAGTAATGGGAGAGAAAGAAGAAAGGAGAAGAATCGGAGATGGTATAAGCCTATAAGGCATTACTGGATTAAGAAGTCAGAAGAGATTTACGGTGAGCCGACGGAAAAAAAGATAAGAAATGGAAGGGAGATGGTATAGTAAATGAAGGGGTAGAGCAGTCAGGAGGGATATTAAGAATAGAAAACAGAGATTACAGAGATAACAGAAGCTATATAGACGGAACAGTTAGAACAAAAAAAGATGGAGTGGTATTGACAATAACATTTTTTTATTTATAAGGAAGTTTGGTGGCTAATTCGTCACCATAAAGTTGAAACAACAGAAGACACCGGAAATAGAAAAAAATTGGTTGTCTATAAAGTAGGTTTACGGACGACAATTTTACGTGATAGCGTCATCAGAAAATATTTATGAATTTAATTTAATTATTATCACTGAATTATCATTATTATGTATAATACAAAGAAGGAGTTAGTTGAAAATTACAATTTTTCCGATAAATTAAATTTATTTGCACTCGATAATTCAAATATTTTTTGTCTTCTACTCGGACGCATCTGCCGATGGTGTGGAAGAGAGATAGATGTGTCACAAGCCGAACGCTTAGGCCGATCGTGCGTCTCTATCTTTTATTCCGCGCTCTCACTCGCGGAACGTAACAATGAGTCATGCTTTTTCGTGCGTGCAGCCAGCGTTCACCGATTTGTAAGACGTTATCACGTAAAAAAATCGGCAGTTGTTGGTCTGTGTGTATTAAAAATAAATTAGGAAAATTATTATTATTATAATTATTATTAAAATTTGTGATCGGTGAAATTTGGAGAGGAGATTTCCTTGCATCTTTTCTAAGAGGGCAAAATCATGAGTAAAAAATAATACTAATATGATAGAGTTGAAAAGAATTGACAGAGAGAACATGGGAGTCGTATACAAAGAACCGAGAGAGTTAAGTAGAATTGATAATTAAAATCTGTTTTTTTTTCAGTTAAAATATAAATAAATAAATAAATATTAACCAACAATCACACCACGTTAACCTAGCCCCGTGTTAAGTTCGTAAGAACTTGTGTTACAGGTACTAGGAACGGAAATAAATTTAAGATATAAATACATATATACATAAATACACATCCATGACCCGGTGCAGACATCTATATTCGTCATACAAATTATCTGCACCTGGCAGGATTCGAACCCGCGACCGCTGCGTAAAGTGTCCAGTTGCCTGACCACTCGACCAGCCGGCCGTCAAATGATAGAAGACAACATAATTTAAAAGTAAGAATTGACTATTTGGTGGTTAACGGATTCTTAAGGCCTATTTTATTGGTTGCTGATAAAACTATACGAATACCAATACATTTTGCTGATATTTATTTTTTCTTTTTCACAATCAAACTTCACTTCTTACCTTACTTTAGTCTAATTACAAAATTACTGTTGGATTATTTATCCCTACTAATATTTTACTGTTGGATTATTTATCCCTACTAATATATAAATGCGAAAGTAACTCTGTCTGTCTGTCTGTCTGTTACGCTTTCACGCCTAAACCACTGAACCGATTTTGATGAAATTTGGTATGAAGATAGAACTGAACTTGGGAAAGGACATAGGATACTTTTTATCGCGAAAATAAGGGTAGAAGGGGTTGAAATAGGGGACGAAAGTTTGTATGGAAGTTCCTTATTGTCAAACATAAAATCGTATAAGATTGTTCAATTGCTTAAGACAAAGACAAAAAAGCGTGCACGGGGAAAGAGGGGGGCGCGTATCGGGCGGTAGGCGCGCTTACCATGTCGCGCGATATAACCGAATTCCACGCGGGCGAAGCCGCGGGCGGAAAGCTAGTTATACATATAGAAGAAATTAAATGTATTGAAATATGTTTGTGCGAAATACTAAGATTCTAAATCACCGTAAAGTAATTCTATTTTAATTTGTGAGTGACCTACTTAATATATAAATAACACATACAACGCACTATTACAGCAATACTAGCTTAGCCTCGATTTCTATTGAAATTCAACACCACAGCGATGTCTCGGGATCACGCAAGTAACGTAATAGTCTCACGGGTTCACCAAGCAGTGGGTCATTTAGGCACTGTTTAAGACTAAAGTACATACCGCTATTATTCCTAGGATGAACGGTCAGGTACTTGTGCAACTCAGGCGGCACCAACGCCAAAACTTGTTCCGAAGTCTCATTCGAGTTCATCAACTCCTCTGTAAATAAAGAAAAATATTTTTTTATAATTAAAGATTCAGTTAACATGGTAAATTTTTCAAAAAAAAAAATTTATTAGGGTGTAAGGATTGTCCCTAGCACCCCTTTTTATCAAAAATAGTATTCAGAACGGTTCACAATTATTTGCATCGTGTAAAAACATACGCACAAAAAATATAGTCGAATAAATTACATTTTAGTTCTTTGAAATCGGTAAAAAAAAAAGTTAATTAAATCCCGAAATCTTTTAACGGGTAATTTAAGATCACACAAACAATGAGATAATTAGCTACGTACATTAAACATTATAAAAATTTTGGTTCTGCATTAGAAAATAACTGCTTTATATAAATAAAAAAAACTCGGTCAAGCACGAGTTGCCGCTTTGTTAGGAAGAGTTCCGTACAACCAATAACACTTTTAAATATAAAAATAATTGATTAAAGTTACTTAGGACAAAATTAGTTACAACACTTTGTCGGTCAAAGACGGTCAAAAGAAAAACGACATCCTTGGGGTATGGAACTCTCTGTCAATAAAAAAAATATACAACGACTAAATTTTTTTTTTAATTACAGATGGAGTTAAATTCCTTCGAATTGCAAATTGTACTTTTCCCAATAGTTGGAAGATTATAGACTGATACAGTACAAAAAAGGAAAACACAAAAAAAAAATATTGAAGCATTATTATTAACATCACTCCCAATAGACAAGAAGAATTTCACACAAATGATAATTACAGAGTATTTATAGATATAATATACACATATATATATATATAAGTGAGTCTCTGTTTCCCTTGGTCACGTCATAACTTGAGAAAGACTAACGATTTCATTAATCTTTTTGAAGTGAAACTTCTTTATCGGGGTTGGAAAAAATTTACGCGTTACGCGTCACATTTTTTCGTTACGCGCCATCTTGTAAAACTGTATTTACTCGACTGCGACAGAAGAAGGGTTATGTTTTTCGAGTGTATGTATGTATGTGCGTATGTGCGTATGTGCTTATAATTACGATCGTATAAAAAGTAAACTGTTTTTATTATAAGTTTCACTTCTTACGAGTGTACGCTAGTACACGCACAATTATTTATTTTTTTATTACATTTTCTAATACTCTAGAAGGTTCTCACACAATGACCAAATCAAGAAAATTAACGACTATTTATTTACTAATTAACTTCTCTCGTTTGACATTTGAAAGTGTTTTTTTGTGATTTACTCAAAAACAATATCTTGAGCTTAACATTTTAGTGTAAGGACAGTACATAGCAGTACATAGCTTTTCAACAATATATTGAGTAGGCAATATAAATTGATTCCGATAAAATTTCTATGGGACCACCTCAGAAGTATGAACTACCAATTAAAAAAAAAAAAAAAAAAAAAAAAAAATATATATATATATATATATATATATATATATATATATATATATATATATATATATATATCAAAATCGATTCATAACTGACGTAGTAATCACGTAACAAACTTACAAAAAAAACAGACGAATTGAGAACCTCATCCTTTTTTTGGAGTCGGTTAAAACATTACAGTAAAGTTTGTAGTCGCCAAAAGAAATAAAAAGATTTTTGAAATGGTCGGCAACTGGTTTGAGATGTCCTGGGGTTGCAGGTATCCCATAGGCTATCTTAAACGCTTCTCATCATGCGTACCATACGCTTGTTTACCACCAATAGTATACAAAAATCGCGGATGATTTAAGAACAATACATCTGTTCTGGTGAAGTGGTGCGAGAAGTCGCTTTAACCAGTAGCGGGGTTAGACCAAAATTTAATGTGGGCAAGGTATGCCTATTTAGCGTGGCCCTCAGATGGCGCATTAAAAAAAAATGTACAATCGATGACCTTTTTTTAAGGTTTATTACAAAAACAAACTTAAATACAAACAAATTACTTCCGATATATCGAAAATATCGATAAATTCGGTCGTTGCGTCCGAGTTATGCGTATTTGACGCGCGAGGATCCTTGGACCACGAGGCCGTGGGCGGTGGCTCCCGTCGCTCATGCCTAACGCCGCCTCTTGCTTTTTAACGCTGGCGGTCGCGGGTTGATTCATGGTCGGAGCAGATATTTGTAGATTTTTTTAATTAAAAGTCTATAACGGATTTTATCGCGTTTATTTAAAACTTTACAGTTTAACAATATTTTAAATTATTTCCCGACGTTTCGGATCCTTTACAGCTTCCATGGTCTCGGGGGTCACCCAAAATCTGTTATAGACTTTTAATTAAATAAGGAAAATTCGCGTAAATATAGGAAAACAATTTGTAGATTATTGTTTCTGGTCTTAGTGTAATGTCCTTATGGGTCTCACCGTGAGCATATAAAGCCGTCGGTTCCGATTATTACCATAAATACCTGATAGTAATCGTTATTCATGGTAGGGAAACAATCCGTCTATTGCAGCCCCAAGTGCTGAGTCCGACATACGGTCTAGGACTGGCTACCCGGGCGTCCTGGTAACCTCCTAAAAACACCCGTAAATGGGTTCCCCTGCGATACAAAAAAAAGGTGGGGAAACAATCCGTCAATCCGGTATGTAGCAGAGTTGTGAATTAACCCTTTCGCTACCAGCGTCACATATATGTGACGACCCGATTTTCTTTGCTGGGCCAGGTGTTACAAATATGTAACAGGTGTTCATTATCAATTTATGATAACTGTTTTATCAAATCGTACTACACATAGATGTATAATGTTATCTATACATATAATAAAATGGTAGGAAAGTCAAACTGTTCATTGAATATTTTTTTTAAAAGAATACTTGGGATGTGATCTACAATCGATACCGAAGCCAAAAATATAGTTTTTAGAATTTTTGTCTGTTTATCTGTTTGTATGTCCGGGATAAACTCAAAAAGTACTGCATGGATTAACTTCAAATTTGGCACGAATATTATTAAGAAGTAGGGTCAACATATAGGCTACACATTATCACGCTATCACCTACGGGGAACGAGCAGTGAACCTTTATTTCTTCAACGCATTCTGTAACAACATGTAATCTAATAGCGTTCACGCAGATGACGTCGCGGGCAGCAGCTAGTACAAATAATTACAGTTGTTTATAAGATCTGAGGCCCTGGTAGCAAAATGGTTAAGCTCCCAACTCTTTTATGTGGAGTAGAGGCCTTTACCCAGAAGTGGGATGTTTACAGGCTGATTCGGTTACAGTACGAATAAGAACGAGTAGGCTGTTTAAAATCACGATATATTATCGCCAAACGATAACGATATCGAGAATGAATGAATGTCAGTCCGTAAACGTCTCACAGCTGGGCGAACGCCTCTTTTCCATATAGAAGAAGGGTTGGAGCTTAAGCCACCACGCTGCTCCACTGAGGGTTGCTAGATATGATTTTCCCTATCATGAGTAACGATCGTTATCATTTGTCTATGATAACAACCGCGACCGACTTGTTTACATGCTCTCCGACGCACGGTGAGGAGACCCACAAGGACATAGTGTTAGCATTTAAAATTGTCTTAATATTATTATTAAAATATTTGATTCTGTAAGGCGTTGGTATGACTATTATTATTATTTGTTTTATATAAGTAAAATACCGGAAGAGTACAAAGATGGCGACACTGTCTTCCGAATTATTAATACTGATTTCTGATTGGTTGGTCGCCATCTTTGTAATCTATTTTGGCGGGATTATTGCCGTATAAAAGTGGGTTGTTCAAATGACTAGCCGCCAGTTATTGTCAATGATTATAAGTGTGAGGAGTTATCAGTATACGTTATAAGTTGTATATAAAAGTACATAGATTAAAGTTATTAATTGTTTGATGTGATTTATCAGTGTAATTTTTATTGTGAATAAAACAGTCTACTTACTTGAAGAACAAGTGTTTTATTCGAGTGTTAACAATAGGTACACCCAGACCGCAAACAAATATTTTTGCAAGTACAAATATCTGCCTCGAGCGGGAATCGTACCCGCGACCGCCGGTGTTGAGGCAGCCACTCGCACCACTACATCAGAACGGTCGAAGCTTCGCTTAATTCAAGCGAATTCCTGATAATAACTGAACGTGATTTAAGATGTTTAAATAAATCTTAAAATAACACGTACTATACCTACTTCTATAATTATGCAAACGTTTTATATATCACATTATATATAAAGTAATTATATTACGTGATTAATTATTATACAAGAAAATCCGATAATTTTATCCTTTTTTTTGTCGCAGGGGAATCCATTTACGGATGATATCCAGGACGCCCGGGTGGCAGTCTTAGACCTATGTCGGACTCGGCTCTTTGGGAGTGCAAAACCGTACTAAACCCCTGCGGGAGCCTTCAGCCGCTTTAATTGGAGGGTCCCGGATCTGCAGGCAACAGGATCCCTCCAGCGACAGGCTGGCCTCGGCGAAAAGGCCAGACTTCTCCTCCATGGGGACTGTCCGGCTCACCTCTGAACAGTCCCGGCCGCTAATTTTATCCTATACCTACATATAATAAAATTGTAAATGCCACGTGTCTGTTTCTTTTTTAAAGAATTAAACCGAAGCGCTACCGAAGTAGCGCCATGCTGCTTGCAGCTGAATGTGCCGGCGCGCCCGGGGATGTACTTCGCTCTCACTTAACACCGACATGAAATGACGGCACTGTCGTCGTGTTTCGTTCGTATTGTGAGAGATCCGGTGGCTCATCCCTTTCCTTCCCTCCACAGATAAGGTGGAACATCCCTCACCTTCCTAAAGGCCAGCAACGCACCCGTTAATCCTCTGATGTAGCGGGTGTCTATGGATATCGTTTTTGCTTACCACTGGGCGAATCAACTTACTGTCCGTTCCTTCCTTCCTGAGGGGGCACCCTCTAGTATTAAAAAAAAAAAAAATTTTGTAATGATTTAAAAAACTAATTATGTATACAATTTTTATAAATTTATGTGTCAATCTGTCTATTTATTTCAACACAGAACACTGCTAAACTACTAAATGTAGGTTAAAAACTTAGCACAATAGATAGAATAGCTATATTTATTTATTTACCACGCCATGATTCATGGAAATTAAAGAGAAGAAATGGTGAAACCAGGCTGATTGTTGGGAATACCTATGTAATAAGAATCTTTCTTCAATTTGGCACAACAAGAAACCATTAAAATGTGAACGTAATTTTACTAATAAAATATAAATAATAAAGTTTGGATGATTAATTTATATTTCATCACCACGAAGAGATCTGATTCAAATTGTTGTTGTTAGTTTCAGTTTCATATGAAATTTAGCGTAGAGATAATATAAAATACTAGCGGCCCGCCCCGGCTCCGCCCGGGGTATTGCAAATGATATCTCATTTTCGTGAGGGATACTCACACCACATACTGGCGCCATCTGCTCCACCACCATGCAAAACCATATTGGTTTGTAGTACATGCTATGTATCAGAGATGGCGCTGTATGTGAAAAATGATTTTCCCTGTTTTCCTGCTTTTCTGTTGAAATTTTTCCTGAATTTTGTTTGCTATAAACCTCACGGAGCCCGAGACCTTTCCAACGAATGCAAAACCGTGGAAATCGGTTCGTGCGTTCTTGAATTATAGCGTCAGGAAGGAAAACCCGACTTATTTTTATATTATAGAAAGAATTGCGACTATAATTTGAGATTTAAACTATCCTATCTCTCAAGTTGGATCGAACTGCACATGGTGAGCGAATTTTATTATAATCGGTTAAGTGGTTTAGGAGTCCATTGAGGACAAACATTGTGACACGAGATTTATATATATTAAGATGTTTAACACACACACAAGGTCGTCTGTTCCTAAGGTAGGCAACTTAATGCCTGTGTTTTAGGTAACAGGTGATTGATAAAGATAAATTTGAAATAAATGTACATGTAAATATTAAATATATTACTATATATTACACCCAGACACGGGGCGGGAATCGAAACCACAACCCCGAAGCAGAAAGCAGGGTCACTGCCATCTCTTGTGCCGGGGCCCCGGATGTTCATCCTGGCCTACCGCCGCGAGGTGGTGAAAGCTAGCGCAACCCCATCACGCCCCACCCAGGCGGATGACTGCTCACACGTGGGGTTTTTAGCCCGCGGGAGTCGGGCATAACCACTTCGGTGCCCCCCCGTGTGCCGCCGGAATGGTATCCATAATGGATTTTCCCCATGTAAAAAAAAAACACTGCCATCTGCGCCAACGGGTCAGTCCATCAGATTACATTCTAGTTACAGTTTATCCCGGAAAATGTACGTTCCCGTGTAGTAGATTTTCGCGCGAAAGAAGTAGCGGGTAAAAGCTTGTATACAATAAATTCAATATTCTGACAAGCAATTATCGTAAATACTTCAAATGTTAAGTGGTTAACACAAAACACTGGCGTCTCGCGTGTCTTCAAACGCATTTAATTTTAATATGCTATGTGTTAGTCGTATATTGTTCTCTAATGCTTAGTCTAACACGTGGATGACTGTGGACACTGAAATTAAAGGTCGCGGGTTCAAAATTACGCGGACGGAGAAGTATGAAATTTGGCACAGTTAAAGTTTATATTATGGAGAAGAAGTGCAGAATGCTAATATTTTTTTATAATAATGCTCAAAAAAATACATAAAATTTATTAAAAAAACACTACATACACTACGGCACAAACACATAAGTACGATGTACATATGTAATCAATTTTTTTTTAATTGTCAAAGTCTGTTGTCAACACGGTTTTAAATACAGGTCTTGCAACGAATTTTTTATCGAAATTCTTTATCACAGATCAGGTCCAATGACTATTGCATATGCTCACCATATTATGGGTAATCATATTTTTATGATGTTGACAATGCTGTCAATTATAGATTAGGTCGAATTTCGACAACTGGGCGATCATTTGTATCAATTAATTCGTTATAATCAGATTTGTTATATAGACGTTAGGTTGGACTACGATTAGTTTTAACGCGGTAAGAGAGTGGAGTTAAGAGGAAATAATTATTAGGATACGTTATATCAAGGTTCTAATTGTAAGTAGAAAAAACTCGTTGAATAGAGGTAAATACCTTCTACCTATATTCTGCAATGATTGAAAATTTATTATAAAGAGGTTTTTGATAAATATTATTCGTAATTTAGAGGTATATTTTTTATTAACTCTTACGGGCAGTTTTAGGGGATTTCGAAAAATTCTATAAATCGAGGAATTCGTTATATTGAATCTCGTTATATCAAGGTTGTACTGTATATCTCAATTATTTTTAATAATAAAAAATACTATTTCGCTATATATATGCTATTCCTAATAGACTGATTGAATCGACTTGTTTTTGTAAAAATGTTACAAGAAAAAAACTCGATTAAAATTCACCCGCCGATCCGCTCAAGAACTGCCTAACGGTAATATTGTATAATCGACTGTTTTAATCCGACTAAGATGTTAAAATATTTAATAATAAAATAAAATAAAACAGTATATTTGTTTCTCTCTAAACCAATCTCTACTAAACCAATTTTAATATAAAATATTAAAAAATATACAATAACTTTATACATGTGTAAAAACTGTCAGAATAATTATTTTTATACAAACCAGTGATATATCTATGAAAAATACGGTTTACTGAAAAAAAAAAAGATTTATAAGAGACGAAAAAAAAAAAAGAAAAAAAACGATCGGTGTCGTGGGACACCAGATAAGAACGAAGTTCCTATTATAATTCAAGTTCTAATCAAGGTAAAACGAAAATAATTATTCGGGTATATTAATATATTTTTTTAACGCTAAAAATCAAAAACTACTTTACGAAATTATCTTAATAATTTTATTTTATTTACAATTATTCATAAAAATATATAAAAAAACGCCATTTAGTGAGAGCGGGGCCTGCGCAGCGAGAGGCAATAGCCTATTCCTGCGTAGGTTTTGGGGTCTTCAGTAGATGGCGTCAACTTATTTTAAGAATATATCAGTTCAGAAATAAAACCACTAAATTGGTAATTTTTATAAAAAATAATTGGTAAATTAAATAACTATTAGTTGGTTTTTAAATAAATACAATTAAGAATAAATATTGAAATGAACATTTAGATTTTTAGTTTCGAATATTTATTTTCTAGAATTCTATGTAAGAGGTTTTTAGACGAAGTAATCCTACTCGTAACGGACGTTTTTTGTCGGTTAAGGTACCCCGTCGTCCCATAAGGAACGTCGTTCCAAAAAAAAGTCAAATAAAACTAAAATCCGTTTTTGATATTTTGCGAAAAAAAAAAGTGGTAAAACGTAATTAGAACTTAATCATTCATCTCATGAACTTAGCCATTCTCATTATAATTTGATGCCATAGCGTAAAATCAGTGTAATATTATTACATCTAAAATGTTAAATAAATATACTTTTTACTTTTTTATTAAAATTAAGGCAATCTGTATATATATTAATTGAAGACATTTAAAAACATTTAATACAAATAACTAAAAGCCCCCATTTGACACAAAAAAGCAGACCTCAGACACATAACACGAAAAATATTTACACGTGATGACATAAATAAAATTAAAAAAAATAAAATAAAACCTTCTTTCTGGATCTCATTGTTAGTCCGATTAGATTTAAAATTAACTGCTAGGTTAATATCTGAAAACATGAAAAATAAATTATTAAAAAATATTATATATTTAAATGAATAAATATTTTGAAAAAAAAATCAAATTTAACTAATGCTAATAATATTATAAATTCGAAAGTTTGTTTGGATGAATGTTTGTTACTCTTTCACGCTAAAATTACTGAACAGATTTAGATGAAACTTTACATAGCTTGTACATAACACATAGGCTACAATTTATAAAGATTTTGTGTAATTTGGCCTTATATAGCATAGTTTAAGAATTAATACGCGAAAACGCGTATGTGACGCTTAAGCCACGGCGTTTACGACTTTCTTTTTCCATGAATTCACTAAACTGTTGATTGGTAGTCTTTATTACTGTGTTTAGTGGTTACGGTCCGAGCAAATCTCACAGAATCTCACGTTATCGGCAAATATCACGTAATTTTTTTTCCCTCATTAAAAATGTGAAATAGTTTTCATTCTGCATCTTCTACCTATCTATCACGGGGAGTGTGCTGCGAAATTGTTCGGACTAATACCTGCAGCAGGATTCCACCACCGGACATCGCGTCAAAATTCCAAATTCCACCCATATCACCTCGATGTCCGGAAATCTACAACAACTCGGTTTTTACGACATTTCCTGCCTCGTACAACTACTACTACTACTATATGGAACCAGCTACCACCTACGGTATTTCCGAACCGATACGACTTAGGGACCTTCAAGAAAAGAGCATACTCTTATTTGAAAGGCCGGCAACGCATCTGCTGTCCTCTGATGTAGCGGGTATCTATGGATGTCGCTTTGACTTACCACCAGGCGAACAGACTGTCCATTGACCGGTGGGAGGGATGCCCTGTGACGCGCTCCCGGCTGCATGGGTACCACCATCTTGCTTATTTCTCATGTAAAACAGCTTTGCTGTGTTTCAGAGAGAAGGGCAAGACAGGCAGTGTAATTACTGGCACCGAGACTTTAACACCTTATGTCTCTGGATAAGCAACACATAAATGAGTTGCCTGGGCTAGTTCCAGGTAAACTAGTTTATGTTCATGGGCGACGTCAACCACTTACCATCAGGTGGAACGTTTGCCAGTTTGCATATCCAACTAATATATTAAAAAAATTTGCCACCTCTTGCATAAAAAAAAACTCAATCATTACTCTTTTAAAAATTATCAATATAACATTCAATAATTATTATTATAAATTCAGTCATAATTATGTCCTGCAGCCAAAACCATTGTAACAAGACCCACACATCATTGTTAAAAAAATTACAATGAAAAGCTTATCAAACAGTCATTGTCTCTAAAAATATATGTATAATTGAAGTGTGATAATAGTTATTTATGTAACTGTTGTATATAAGAGATATTAAAATACGAATGTGGGTTTAAACCAAATACCTAATTATCGACAATTGCATACAGTGCCGGATTAACCAATAGGCAGAGTAGGCAATTGCCTAGGGGCCCCGCTTCCACTAGGGGCCCCATGCAAGCGACAAGAAGAAAAAAAAGGACTTTAACACCTTATGTGTAGTGCCGGATTAGCCTAATTAGCTATTTAAGCAATTGCTTAGGGCATCCCGTCTTGGGGGGCACCAGAGATGACATGACAGAGACGAAATCATGTTGTGTCGACTCCACGTAGCCACCCACCTTATTTTTTTTAGGTATTCGGATAGGGTACGGAGGAAAATGTCCATACTGAAGGCCGGATGACCTTTTTTTTTTTTTTTTATTTGTTTTTTTTTTTCGTCGTCCGAAAATGGAACCGATAACAATGGAATAAAACAATGGAACCGATAACTGGGCTAGTTCCAGGTAAAGTACGTTACGACCTACCACTTACCATCAGGTGGAACGTCTGCCAGTTTGCCTATTCACTTAACATTAAAAACAAAAGTAAAAAAACGGGGCCCCGAGTATAGCATTGCCTAGTGTCCCTGACAGGGTTAATCCGGCTCTGATTGCATACAAGACCTTATCTACACGCATAATATGAATCCTGTATAAAAGATTCTGAAACAGAATACCTAATACGAGGGTGCGTTTTTAAGTTCGCGAAATGATAATATAGAAGAGGGTAGTCGGGCCTCGTTATAATTTTAAAATGTCAGGTGACTCATAATTCGTATATACGTCTCGTTTTGTTGTAATTGGATCATTAATCCTTGAATTATCGTTGACCAAGCAAATCAATCGGGAACTTTAATATATATTTTTTTTATTTAAGACTAGTTAAGATTAAGAATTTGAATAAGAATTAATTAATTATAAAATAAAGATTTTGAATGACGGGCAAAAAAAATTACTTGATATTTGCCAAGACCACTCTCTCCACCACGTGAGATTGAGTGACATTTCAATTTCGATAAGTATCTAAAAAAATTCTTGCAATCAAATAAAATTACTTTAAAAAAGAAACGTATATATCGTCAAAGACAATTCAGTGAAAATCCGAAAAATGACGTTTAGAAAAAAAAAAGAGAAATTAGTTAATCCGCAGACGAATTTTTTTTTAATCTCTGGGGACTGCCTCCCTTGTCATCAGAGCAGTAGCCCCATATACCTTCCCTCGAATTCGACCCTGAAAAAAAATCCCTCCTAACAATTATTTTTCAAAATATCTTCAACAGAGAGATTATTATTTGTTCGTTTAGAAAGCTATTGAATTATATAGGCTATATAACAACATGCTATATATCATAAAAAGATATATATATGTGATGATTCACTCATGCGATATAATAAAATTAACGCGGTGGGAATGTCTTGTATGACTAATATATTATCATACATTTAACATCGATTCCTTATCAAAGACGATAAGGTAAGATGTTCAAACAATTTCAAGGTTTTTAACAATATTTGTATAAGTGTGTTTTTATGTCGTATTGCTCTATCTGTATCTATGTATCTGTAAATGAGAGATACTCGTATATGGGAAGAACGAATTATACAGATTTTTATGAGAGCAGTACAAGTCAAAACAGAATTAATTTTAGAAATATTATATATCCGTGGGGTGACCGGAAGAGAAGAATAGTCCAGACCTCTTGTTGAGGCGTCGTTAAAGGCGATTGAGGTCATAATGATGCAAACAACTTGGCACTAAACAAGATGGTGATAAGCAGCAGCGTCATCATACGCTGCCGTAGCACATTGCGCTCGTCAAACTGCTTGCCAAGCGTAGCTAGTATTGGCAACCCCAAAAAATAACCATTTCGCTTTGAAGGTCGATGGGGTAGGCCTACGTTAAGAAGTGGACATCCAATGGCTGATATGATGATGTATGTATGTTTGTTCCGACATCAAGCAAAACTAACAACACGAAATTAGATAATATTTTCACAGTTGTGATTCTGGAGTTTTAACTTAAAATCTGGTGTATATTTCATATTGATACACAGTCTAGAAATGAAATTATTACCTAGTCTAAAATCAATTGTAGTGACAAAGTCGCCATTATCAACTAATATATAAGGTCTTTACATATGAAATTGGCGTTTCGTCGTACTGGCCACTTTAACCTCAAACATTTCCTCTTTGGTTGGGAATTCCAAATTTAAATTTATACAGCTATTTACTCATGCATTTGCGTTTTTAAAACCGTAATTCATTTGTTTTCTCCTCTTTTGTTTTTCATCTTTGCGTCACTCAGTTTACAAAATGTAAAACTTGAAATATCGTGTTATTTACGAGTACGAGTTCCATCGTGGCACCAGAGCTGCAGAAATAGCTCGAAGTATTAATGATGTGTATGATTGCGGTGTCGCAAAAGAAAACACAGTGCGTTATTGGTTCCAGTGTTTTCGTTCTAAAAAATTTCGATCTGCAGAACAAGCCCTGTGACAAGCCGTCTGTCTGTTGTGCAGTGTGTGGTCTAGCGTTGTCCCTGCCCTATATTTTCATAGCAATATGGGTATAACTACCAAACTAACTAACTACCAAAGTGGAGTTAGACAGTACCCTCGATCTCCATCCTCCCTCTTGCGCTTTCGCGCCCACCGCTGCTGGTTTGGTCCGCGAGGGTCCGAAGACTCCAACCACTTGTGGTAAGCGACGAGTGGTGTACCCCCTATCCGCCACACGGGGACGCGCCCAGTAAGAGACCAGTAAGTTTGTTTGTTACGCTTTCACGCGAAAACTACTTAACCGATCATCATGAAACTTTGTACACATAATCTTGGTGGTAATATAAGTAACATAGGATACTTTTTTTTGTCGCAATAACCGATATCTACATGGGCGAAGCCGCGGCCAAAAGCTATTATATAATAAAGATGTGTTGTTTTAGTAATGCTGTCGTCCATGTGGGACATATAAAGTTGGAACATATAATGGTTGAGTAATGTCCCTATTGACGGTTTTAAAAGAATAATTGTTGGGTTTCTTAATGGAATCTACATTCTTAATTAGCTAACTCCAGCTTCATAGTAATTATAACAAATTATATAATAACAATTCAAAATGTGTTTCTAGAAGAAGCATACTTGAATTAAAAAAAAATGATTTGGTTGATTTGATTTGATATAATTTTTTTGGGTTCCGCACCCAATATAATTATGTCAACGGAATCATATTACTAATACTTCTCATCTGTCTGTCACAGGCTTTATTTTCTTGGCTGTAATAGGTAGAAACTAAGAGATTTCAGAGAATATTACAAGGGCTTCTATAACGACATATAATAAAAATTAGAAATATACAAATTAATTAATTTAATTTTAAATTAAAATTAAAAAAAAATACTTCGACTTTTTTTTATGGATCTTAACAAATATCTTCTCTCCTGCTCCTGAGAAGAGGCAGGAGTCCCGGGGTGAAACGTTTACTACAATTATATGGGCTGTGATAGTAAAAAAGTGGAGCATAAGATGGATAGTAGAACCGTGGAGCACAGCTAAATTATTTTTTGAGTTGAGTGTTTGTTAAATTTTATGTTTTTGTTCATCGATTGCAGCACTTTGCTCACTTAAATTTTAATTTCACATTAATATTTACTTGATATTGAGTATCGCTTGGTAATTTCATGTAATAACCCGTTGAATCAACAGCTAAAATAAGCCAATTTCCTACAATCGCGCAGTCATCGTGCAATCGCTTGCTCTTGCGTTTGCTCCCAGTGAATTATTACATAAATACTAACAATTAAGTAGCAATAGCTTCTTAACTGCTGATGCTCAGCTATTATGGCTTATGCAGATGATTCATTTAGTGATTGTTTCTTTTAAAATCATGATACCATAAAAGAGTCAACGATACCGCTGTATCAATTGTCTTAAACAAACAGGGCCCCAAGCTTTCGGGGGCCTTGAACCATTCATCATCACTCCGTGTGGTATTTTTATTTTTTACTTAGGTTACAGTCTAGTTACTAGTATTCTAATATTAGTATGAAAAAGTAGCGACGTTTTTGGAGAACAAAAAAATAAAATAAAAAATATATTACATAATTAAATTTCATCCTAAACCCCCAGGGTTATGTAGCCCTATAGAGATTTTATACTCATTCACATTTATAACTAACAAACATCTCACAGCATCCTTCTCTTCTTGCAAAGTTGACTATTGCCGTTAAAAAATTAAAAAATATAAAAAATCTTCCAAATTCAAACTTACCACCATCTTTATCCAATCCACTAGTTGTAGCCGACAGCATTATCTGTATCCAGACGCAAAATAGCCCCAATATGAGTAATACACGTAAAATGGATGCATATTTTAATCGTGGCATTGCGTCTATGTTTTCTGTGTAACGTTCATTTTAACGCTCGTCACTAGATGGCGTTACGTGTATCGAATAATGTGGCGACGCATCTTTTCTGAAGTTTCGTTTTTTTTTTAATCTGTAACAAAGAAAAATTATATTCAAGTATATAAATAATACAAATGACAGAATGACAGATCAGATAGGTAAAATTAATAAAATAAAAAAAACATAACTTTTTTTTTTTATTTTTATATGTTAGTTGAATAGGCAAACTGGCAGACGTGCCACCTGATGGTAAGTGGTCGACGTCGCCCATGAACATAAACTAGTTTACCTGGAACTAGCCCAGCCAACTCATTTATGTGTTGCCTATCCTGAGACATATGATGTTAAGTCTCGGTGCCAGTAATTACACTGCCTGTCTTGCCCTTCTTTCCGAAACACAGCAAAGCTGTTTCACGGAAGAAATAAGCAAGATGGTGGTACCCATGCAGCCGGGAGCGCGGCACAGCGCATCCCTCCCACCGGTAAAATAACTGTTACAATTCACGAAATATGATACGATGATTTCAGAAGTTAGTTGGAACTCGTAATTATCTGTTATTATCATAGCCCAATTTGCTAATCAAATAATAATTTGATCGATAAAACTTAATTCAAAAGCAATATTCTAATAATATATATATAACGAGTATATATAACGAGATGAAGTCATAATTATTCCTGAAAAGTATCGGGAACTGTAGACCTACATCGAAATTTACATTTTTGTTAACTGCTGCTAAATAATCTACTACGGGAAGTTAACAGATCATTTTGTCAAACATTTTTAAAAACTATTAGGACTGTCAGGTCAAACTCAGCTGCACGCGAAATACTCTCACGTGTAACTTTGATCTGCTGGACAATGATCAGTTAAGTTTATTTACATTATTTGCATAGACTATACAGATGTTTGTCGTTTTGTCTGGACGTTTGTGTTTGATGTTTCTGGATCACAGAAAAAGGGTTTTATTCTACTGGTACGTACGACGACGACGTTGTATTGGCGTTTATTTTATATTAACAGACAAATCGCAGGTTTAACGAGCCGAAACTAAAAAAGCTATGTTTTCCATTCGATAAAAACATTTTTAAATACTTTGAATTTATCGTAACACCACCATTGTACCATGATATTATCACCGATATAAATAAAGGTCAGTCTATTGGGAAAACTGAAACACGATTCATTTAATTCAATTTTGTCACAATGGGACGATAAAAAGTTATTGATAGAGCATTAGAACATAATCTAAATAACAGAATCACCCCCCAGATCCCATATTCTACTAGAACGTTCATGTCACAAGGGCTGAGCGGTTTCACAATGGTTTCACGTTGTTACGTTGATATTCATTCTTTCATCCATTAGCATTATTACTTTTAATAGTACCAAAACAGCTCGAATGATTTCGCCAATGTCTCATAGACAGACATATTAGACGGCCGGCTGGTCGAGTGGTCAGGCAACTGGACACTTACGCAGCGGTCGCGGGTTCGAATCCCGCCAGGTGCAGATAATCTGTATGACGAATATAGATGTCTGCACCGGGTTATGGATGTGTATTTATGTATATATGTATTTATATCTTAAATTTATTTCCGTTCCTAGTACCTGTAACACAAGTTCTTACGAACTTACCACGGGGCTAGGTTAGCGTGGTGTGATTGTTGGTTAATATTTATTTATTTATAATGTCTCATAGAACAGAGAAGACACGATGGTATCAGTGCGGCTGAGATTACAACCTTATTGAAGTTATACTTCTTTTGGCGCGTTAGGGAAAAACGATGAGAGTAAATTTTAACGATGCACGTGCACACCGTCACAAAAAAAACCGACACCTTGAAGTTAGCTATTGAACGTATGAATTGCGAACATCCATACCGCGTTGAATACATCGGTTCTCGTCCGCTCACCGAAGTTCAGCAACGTCGGGCGCGGTCAGCCTGGGAATACCTCGTAGGGGTGTTCATCGGAAAAAATTATCGATAATTTTATTATCGATAATTATCGTATTGAGTTATCGATAGTTATCGATAATTATCGAATGAACAGTTATCGATAATTATCTGATAAAAAATTATCGATAGCGGCGAAAGTTATCGATAATTATCGGATAAAAATTATCGATAGTGGCGAAAGTTATCGATAATTATCGGATAAAAGTCACCGATAGTTCAGGAAAGTTATCGATAATTATCGATATATTTTCGGACGACGAAAAAAAAAAAAAAAAAAAAAAGGTCATCCGCCGTCCCGTATTCATATAATCCGCCGTTCCCTATCAGAATACCTAAAAAAAAAAAGGTCATCCGCCGTCCCGCATCAACATAATCCTCCGTTCCCTATTTGAATACCAAAAACAACAAAAAAAAAAGGTCATCCACCATCCGGTATCGAAATAATCTGTCGATAATTATCGGATCACACAAAAATATCGATAATTATCGGATCGGAAAAAATTATCGATAATTATCGGATCGCTAAAAATTATCGATAATTATCGAATTAAAACTTATCGATAATTATCGAATGAACAATTATCGATAATTATCGAATCAAAATTATCGAATAACACTTATCGATAATTATCGAATGAAAAATTAACGAGTAGTTACGAATTATCGATAATTATCGCACACCCCTAATACCTCGTGACGTTTACTTTTTTGAAATTACGCTACATCCTGAAGTTATCTAGTCGACATTTTAGTATAACTTCTTAAGTGCTTACATAAGTACACACACTTTTTATATTCATGATGCTCTACTGAAATGTCAGGTCTTCTTCGTTCGTTCCCTATTCGCATAAAAATAATGAATAAAATACACTTATTACATTAATTTCGGGCAAAATATTATCCTGTACTAGATTATATAAATGACGAATATGTGTTGTTTAGTAACGCTGACTTATATGCAGGAAAAACAATGTAATAATACTTTTTGAATTTATCGCTGATTTTTTTCACATTAGCACACAAAATTTTTGTCGACGAATTAAATGTTTTTTTAAAGCCTACTTGAGTAGTGTATATTTAAGATTTGATTTTATTGATTTTGAATACTTAAACTTCATAAATACTTAGTTGCTGTTTAGCTAATTAATCTACCTATATAATATGTTTAATTATAAATATAAATATTAACCAACAATCACACCACGTTAACCTAGCCCTGTGCTAAGTTCGTAAGAACTTGTGTTACAGGTACTATTAACGGAAATAAATTTAAGATATAAATACATATATACATAAATATACATCCATGACCCGGTGCAGACATCTATATTCATCATACAGATTATCTGCACCTGGCGGGATTCGAACCCGCGACCGCTGCGTAAAGTGTCCAGTTGCCTGACCACTCGACCAGACGGCCGTCGAATTTGATCGAATCGTCGTAATTGAGAATCGTAACATCGAAATTGGACATTTTTTATTAATACTTTTATTTGAGTAACGAGTTAATCTTTTTTACTGTACAAGCTGTTAAGTATGATAAAAATATCAAAATTACATGATGATAAACATTTATCTTCGCCCGGAGAGGAGGACAATGGGAGAGGAGAAGAGGAAGGGATGTGAGGAGAGGCAAGGAGATAAGAAGAGGAAAGGAGAGGAGAGGAGGTGAGAAAAGAAAAGGAGAGGTGAAGAGAAGAGAGAAGAGATAAGATGTGGGGAGAGGGGGGAGGAAAGAAGAGGAGAGGATAAGAGAGAAGGGGAAAAGAGGAGAGGAGTAGAGGAGAGGAGAAAAGAAGAGAAGAGGGGAGGTGAATAGACTATTGGTAGGTGAATTGATTATTGACGTGATAACGTCTTGTAAATCGATGAAAGCCGGCTGCACCGCACGAACTATTCTCACGTTTCGCGAGCGAGAGCGCGGAACAATCAATAGAGAGGCACGATAGGTCTAAGCGTTCGGCTTGTGAATGAAAAACAATAACGCAGATTGGAGGATTATAAATATCACACATTTATTTATTTATTTATTTAATCATAGACTTATAACTAACATTACAGGTAACCCTAATTCGTTAGTGTACCTTATTCATTTAAATTATAGTAGTACATGTACTTATAAATAAATAAATAAATGAATATATTTAACACACACACACGATCGTCTGGTCTGTCCCTAGGGTAGGCAACTTAATGCCTGTGTTTTAGGTAACAGCCGACTGATATACATTTTTTTTAATAAATATATTTATAAATAATACATATATAAATAAACATATATTAAAAACATAAATAATACATATAATAAAACAGGGTCACTGCAAACTGCGCCAACAGGTCAGTCAAATATAATAGTCAAATAATTATATTACTTAAATTATATAAATTATATAATTTAAGTAATAAAATATTTGAATTAACGGGTGCAAATAAATTTTAATATATCGAAAAAAATTGTAATTAATTGAATTAACTCATTCTTTGTATTATACAAAATAATGATAATTCAGTGATAATAATTTAATTCAATTTATAAAAATATGCAAATTTTTTATCAATGTTTTCTTATGACGTTATCAAGAAAAATTATCGTCCGTAAACCGAGTTAACAGACAATTATTTTTTTATTAAAATCAAGGAATAAACCAAATTAATTTTATTAGAATAAAAATGTTTTTCTTAAATGCAACAACCGTCGTTACAATATAGATTACTATGTATACTGCACGTGGAAGTCCAATTCGCACAAGGCCGGATCTTCTTAAAGATTTTATTTTAAAAAAATTAATAGATAAAGCGTCTTATTCGGTTCAGGATTACTTAGTCGATAAAGATGTGTGGACTTAGTGGCGCTGTAGTTCATGCAAGATATTACTAATTTGTACTAAAACACAGTTTATATATTATTTTCAAAAGAGTAACTGCGGAGTTTCTTGCCGATTCTTCTCTGCGGAATCTACATTCCGAATCGGTGGTAGCTTTACTATTACAAAATAACAATCACTTGAAAGTGTTAATTTGTAAAATGACGATTCGAATGTGTTCTTGAGCCTATTTAAATAAAGTTAATTTTGATTTTGATTTTTTTGATTTCGTAAAAATAATGATAGAACTGAACCATAGCAATCATTTTGAAGATATTTCGACGCTTTAATTATTTGTTATGTAAACAAGTTGAGAAATACGTGTCGACTGACGCTAATGTGAATTCTGTAATAATGTTGTTCAAATAACGAGTTACGCGGGAATGTTGTATTTGTATTTTTGCATTTCAAGTTGAATGTTTTCATGTTGATGTTTATCTAGTTTAGTGGTGCGAAGTTACATTAACACAGTCGCAGGTTCGATTTTGATGTGAAACATCTATAGCCGCACGTAAAACCGATTTCTGGCATGGCGACGCATGCCGTGGCTACGCGTCGCCACGCTATACGATGGTATATATATACAGTCTATATGCAGTAGTGTGTGCGGTGTGGCGACGCGTCGCCATGCGCATTCGAAGTCACTGATTAAACGAATTAAGTAGTCACGATTTGAAATAAATTCTTAAATTTTTGTATTTAATGAAAATAAATGTTTATTCAATAAATAGTCATCGTTATCTGGAAAAAAATCGTAATATTTTATTTTATCATTATGACATATTTAGTTCCTATCACAATATGTTCTTTTCTGCATATTACTTTTACAAAATAATGTCGATGTTTCACATCTGCCAGGCGTCCCGTGACGGCTCACATGTTTTTTTCGTTTGGAGCGGGTATTTCTATTTATAAAAAAAAAAAATCTGATAAGATGATTTTCTGTAAAACTTTACAACGATAGTAACTCATTAGGGTAATTACCACTCAAGGCAGATATTTACGGTTTTATACGCTTTAATAATTACAAATTCACTACTAAAAGAATTTAATAAATTGTTTCCATACAAAAATCCGATTTAAATTATTCTAACGTTTATGGCGAAAATTTTCAACAAAATTTGTTTTAGTCGATTTGAAAATAACAATTTTCCGATTCTTAAAAAAATAACCTGAAGGTTAAGGTTAGTTATTATATTGATATTTTATCAAAAATAATTTAAAAAAATGAGGACAGTCAGTGCGCTGGAGCGTTGATTACTTTTTTACCCGACTGCGACAGAAGGAGGGTTATGTTTTTCGAGTGTATGTATGTATGTATGTATGTATGTATGTATGTATGTATGTATGTATGTCCATTTCTTTGGCACGCCCTACAGCCCAAACGGCTGGACGATTTTTGACATATGAGGTGTCGTTGGATTTGTCTAAATTGTAGTAGTGACATAGGCTATATAAATTTCCAAAATGGCGCCCGCAAATGGCGGAATGAGGGGGGGGAGTTGAATTTTTTTTCTTACTGTAGCAATATGGGTATCAAATGAAAGCTAGTAAATTGTTTTATTCTTTTTAGTTTATAATAAGAGTATTTTACGCAGTCGGGTTTTTTGATTTTTTTAATTAAGCATACTTGTTTCTAAATCTAAACATCTTCATTGAATTCGACAAATCTTATATAACTAACTTCGTTTACATACTTTATCATTAAATATAAAAACGCGGGGAAATATAATTATATAATCCTATGCTTTATTTGATAAGAATTAGAGAACCACAGCAACATATGCTCAACAAATTTAAAAAATTGATCATTTTTTGTACCATCTCCATTTTTTTTTTGTCAATTTCAATTAGTATTTAAAATTTTATGCTTGGACTTGATTTAAAAATATTTTCATAAAAAAATAATATAACGCTTCTTTTAGTAAAATACAGTTCTGTAAGTAAATTACTTTATCTATAAGACTGCTATGGAGAACTTCAAACGAACGAGCTTTGAAATTAGAAGAATCATCGCGAATCTTGACTTTTTATATAAACTTTTTAACAATACGTAATACATACATTCCACGATGTTATGATGTTATTTTTACCCGACTGCGACAGAAGGAAGGTTATGTTTTTCGAGTGTATGTATGTATGTATGTCCATTTCTTTGGCACGCCCTACAGTCCAAACGGCTGGACGGTTTTTGACATATGAGGTGTCGTTGGATTTGTCTAAATTGTAGTAGTGACATAGGCTATATAAATTTTCAAAATGTCGCCCGCAAATGGCGGAATGAGGGAGAGGGGGGGGGGGTGATTTTTTTTTCTTACTGTAGCAATATGGGTATCAAATGAAAAGTAGTAAATTGTTTCATTCTTTATAGTTTATAATAAGAGTATTTTACGCAGTCGGGTTTTTTGATTTTTTTAATTAAGCATACTTGTTATATAAACTTTTTAACAATACGTAATACATACATACCACGATGTAACGATGTTATTTATCGACGACTGTCAACATTTCGAACCAGTTACACGATCCGTGGTTGTGACGAGACCGTCTTGTAAAATAGTCCGTAGACTATCGGCGAGTTGCACGAAACCGTCGCTAATTTTCCGTTAGTTAAGTTGCAATTAATCTTAAAATTAGTTGATCTCATGATTAATTTAAAGCTGTTGGAATTAATCATCCGTTAGATAGGTCTTTAATTAAACTAAATTTTTTTGTTAACTTAATCAGATGTAGGTTTCGTGCAACAGATAAACACGATTCTTGTGATTAAATTAGTTTAATAAACACTTAAATTTAAAATTTGTTTCGTGCAACTCGGCGTATAACTTTAAAACTGACTGGCCCGTGGCGCAGTTAGCAGTGGCCCTGTTTTCTGCTCCAGGGTTTTGGGTTCGATTCCCGCCCCGAGTCTGGGTGTAATATATATTTATTTATATATGTATTATTTATATGTATATCTATTTAAAAAAAAATGTACATCAGTCAACTGTTAACTAAAACACAGGCATTAAGTTGCCTACCTTAGGAACAGACGACCGTGTATGTTAAACATATTAAAAAATTATTAATATTAAAAACTTTTTTTTTAATGTTATGAGAACGGAAAGACGAGAACTTATCATTCCACTAATTAAAAATCTCGAATTCAAATTTTAAAATGAATCCAATGAAAAAATAGGTTGTCACAATTACAAAGTTTAGTTGTTTTTTTATTAGTGGTGCGAGCAGTCGCTTAAGCACCGGCGGTCGCGGAAGCGATTCCCCTCTGAGAAAATATGCGTGAACTGAACTGAATCAGCCTGTAAACAACCCACTGCTGGGCAAAGGCCTCCTCCATGTAAGAGAAGGGTTGGAGCTTAATCCACCACGCTGCTCCACTGCTGGTCGGCGGATACTTTTCTCTACCATGATTCCGATCGCTATCAGATGATATCAACCGAGACCGACGGCTTTACGTGCTCTCAAATACAAATATCTGCTCCGAGCGGGAATCGAACCCGTAACCGTCAGGTTTGAAAAGCGACTACTCCCATCATTACACCAAAACGGTCGTTTTATTTGTGTACGTACAAAAATTTGGATCTGGGTGTACCTATGTCCTTGTGGGTCACGTAAAGCTCATCGGCCCCAACAACCGGGACCGGACTTTACGTGTTATCCGAGACACGGTGGGGAGACTCATAGAGACAAACACCCGGACCAGACACAAACATTTTTGTACAAATATCTGCCCCGAGCGGGAATCGAACCTTCGACCAGCGATATTGTGTGTTACTGTGACGTCTCGCATAACTACACCAGCCGGCCTAGCATGCTTGCTGCACGACAAAATGTTGTTTACCCCTTTTCTCGTATTATCTCTCTATATCTACAGTAGCTAACACGCGTGCACGTGATACTCTTCTCGTTACGTCGATAAAAGAGATAACAGGATATATCATTAAGTTGAAACTTAATGTTAAGTTCCTAGGCCGGCAGAACGGTTATCACAATTTAGAATTTTACTTAAAAAGTTAGTATTATTATTATCAAGAAACCAAGAAATTTATATCATAACTGGAACGCTCACTTAATAAAATTGTATATTCAAATATGCACCTTGAAGTATTTGTATTTGACGTAAGGTTGACATTGGCTTATAACATGTAAAGTTAAAAATCGTTCCGAGCATTTCGTTGACTACTGGTATTTTGTCTCTTTCTTACAAGAGTTCTCTTGAATCTATGGTAGAAAGAGATGCGATCCCGGCCGTAGGAACGTTTTTTGAATGCACGTGAGCATTCTAGTTTGTATATAAATTCCTTGCAAGAAAGCAAGCCAGCCACATACGATCTACATCAATTACCCACAGCCATGGCATATTACACCATCTGTCAACATCAATTCATTCGCCATTCGTTACGAATTAACCTTGAATTAAATAATTTTACTAATATTACATGAAAATTGAGTAGTAATTGTGTTGTAACGAGCGAGCTAAGTGGGTACGGATGTTTCACATTTTCGCTGTAAATAACATTCCATTCTTTAATTCAAAATAAAAATTCCCTATCAGAAATTTGTACATTATACAAATAGTTGAATTCCATTTTAAGCATATTATGAAATGCCGTTCCAGGAAACTCCCCTCTTCCATATCGTAAGTTACAAAGGCCTATTTTAATTCAGTCTAAAATTCGTACGTAAGCTACGTACTAATATTGCTGAGCCGTTTGTGATGAAATTTGATACAGATAGTCTGAAGGACATAGGCATATAGTTTTTGTCAATACAACCACGTGGACGAAGCCGCGGGCGGAAGCTAGTATACTGTATCAGCCTGTAAACCACCCACTGCTGAGCGAAGGTCTCTTCTCCATATAGAAGGGTTGGAGCTTAATCTACGCTGCTCCACTGCGGATTAACCAATAATTTTCCTATCATGAGTAACGATCGTTATCAGGTTCTATACGGCTTTACGTGCTCTCCGAGGCACGGTGGGTAGACCCACAAGGACATACACCCAGACCAGAAACAAATTTTTGTACAAATACAAATATCTGTCCCGAGCGGGAATCAAACCCGCGACCGCCGGCGCGCAGCACGAGCCGACTACTCGCACCCCTACACCAGAACGGTCGGAAGCTAGTATGATAAATGCGAATGTTAGAGTGGACGTTTGTTATTCTTTCACGCAAAAACTGCTGAACCGATTGCAATGAAACTGGATACGTAGATAGATGGAGATCCAGAATAATACATAGACAAATTTTTATCCCGACATTCTCACGGTATCGGAAGTTAAGCGAGTAAAATCTCGAGGCGCATCTAGTATATAATTATATGCATTATCAATTAACACATTACTCGCGATTTCACCTGCGTTCACATTTATGAATACGTTACGTCATTATAAGTCACAAGGTCATGTTATATACCCTGTGTTACTTCTGAATAATGTAGTTATCTAATCTTAAAAGAATTATCAAAATTCAATAGTGTAAGTGTATATCGGTCTGGTGTCATGCACCATTATTTTATTTTATTTTGGAAAACTTACAGCTTTTTTTTATACCACGACGGTGGCAATCAAGCATACGGCCCGCCTGATGGTAAGCGGTTACCGTAGCCTTTGGACGCCTGCAACACCAGGGGCATCACATGCGCGTTGCCGACCCTTCAAAAATCTATTTACTCCCCTCTTGAAGGACCCCATACTGTAGTCCTGTGGGAAAACCTCGGCAGGGAGTTCATTCCACAGCCGAATGATCCGTGGGAGGAAGTTCCTCTGATACCGAACTGTATGGGACCATTTATACTTGCTAAGCCACCAAGCTTATATTTGCTAACAATGATTTTAAGTCAGTTCTCGAGCCTAAACAATTTCACTACTACCTATTACAACGTGTGTGCTTAGAAGGAGCATTTTCGGCCTCTCGGCCTCATCGGTTGCTGGTAAAGTTTATCTCGCACATAAGTTACTGATAGGGATTATCGGTAAGAAGTCTTGTTAAACAAGTCAAAGTAATTAAAAAAACTAAAAAGCCCTACGTTTCTGTGTAATTTGGAAATTAATTTTTTGGAGTTTACTCCTTAAGAATCGATTTTCATATATAAGGCGCCCGGTATGAGAAAAATATGAGAGGTAAAATCTACTGATGAATGACCTCGTTACTTTTTCGGTGCGCGCGCACTTATGGTGCGCAACTTTCTAATTTGGTTGTGAGTGTATTAAGGTGGACAAGCATAGGTCGACTTTCATACATTTTTATTTTTGATTATTCTTGAAATTTATACATTTTTTTAAACATTTAATTTGTTTTATCATTTCTTTAGAGCTTTTTATATGAGCAATGTTCATGTCAGCTGTAATTAAAAATGAAAGTAATGTTGATCTAATTAATAATGAAAAATAATATGTAAAAAATAAATGATAATTGTCAGATAATAATAATTACATAATTTATCAACATTCCTAATGAAATATTTGTGCACATCTGAAATTGACTATTGTGAAAAGTTTAATGTAAAATATTTCGCCGATTAGTTATAATAAATGTATATAAAATGAATAAATATATATTTATATATGTATATTATTTTCATTAATTTGTTAATTTACCCTTTCATATGCTATTAATCTTATTTTCAGTTGGATAAACTCTTTTTGCGTATGTTTAGACAATCGTACTTAAGGAGTAAACTCCAGTCGTGCGTGCGTCGGAGCTGACACACACAATTTTTTTTTTATATACCCAGTGTAACTCTCACTGTAAAGAGAATCCAACGACACCTCTCAAGCTAAAATCCATCGATCCGTTCAAGCTGCAGAGCGACACGAACTATTAGACATACATACATACTCTCGAAAAACATAACCCTTCTTCTGGCGCAGTCGGGTAAAAAAAACCGTGTGCGTCTCGAGACGCCTGACAAAAGTGATAACATAAACTAATCTAAGTTGAACTATTTAATATTGAAATTGTTTAACTTGAGAAAAGCATAGATTATTACTTAAATTTTATGTATATTAATATGATAATTTGAGAAAAGGTTATTTATTAACACTGTTAACAGTATGTCTGTCTCACACTAAACACTGAGTAGAGAGAGGGAAGCGTCTGTCCGAAATACTGCTATCGCTGGGGGTTAGAGCGAGAGAGGAGGAGCCTACCTACCGCTACCGTATGCGTGAGAGAAAGGAAAGCCAGACAGACTGGCGCCGTAACGCGTTACGTTACGTTATTTATAGCATTTAATTAATATTAATGGTTTAGTTTAATTAATTTATATTCATATTCAAAACTCAGATTACGAAACGAGACGAAACAAGTATTATAAAAAAAAAATTAAATTGCGTGTACTAGCGTACACTCGTAAGAAGTGAAACTTATAATAAAAACAGTTTACTTTTTATACGATCGTAATTATATGAGTCCTGTGTTTGCGTTCGGACATATTTATATTCGAATTACCTACTCACTATAGAATACATCATACAATAACTGCAAACTTCTATATAGTGATACTTAATTTCACTCAAGAATCTTAGAGATTGCTAGCGCAGTGGCTGCCAACGTGAATTGAATTTCGTATATCGCTCGAGAGCTGCAAGTTCAAAACCCTGCGAGAGCCACATTTTGTAGCATTCAAAATTTGATATTTGATTTATTTAGTTTAACTATTTATTTATATATATAGGATTTCATCTACTACCACTCGGAATCTTCCTTGCGCATGTGTTTATTGAAAAACGACTGAAATACGCAATAATCAAGAACAAGATGGCGCGTAACGCAAGATGGCGCGTAACGCAAGATGGCGCGTAACGCAAGATGGCGCGTAACGAAAAAATCTTTCCAACCCCGATAAAGAAGTTTCACTTCAAAAAATTCTAAAGTCAATGACTTAGATAAACAAAGAAAAATTTATTTTTTTCTCCCATATAAAAATAAAATTAATCAATTTTTAATTATTGAATTTATATTTGAAAAAACTGTATTAACATCAAGTGTCATCCGCTATAAGTTTAAAAAATGTATTTGAACTTGAGTGGATGAATAAAAAGCATTTTATCAACGAATGAAAATTTTATGTAAATAAATATACATAGAAAGAATGTGAAATAATAGTAGGAATATGAAAAAAAAAAACAAAATGTCGGATTGCGATTTATTTATTTTTACGCTAAGTACAACAGTTACGTAGGTAGCTCGATAAGTTTTGAGACAAGAAAAAAACTATACAGGATATTAACAATATTTATTTTAAATTTTTTCGAAATACTCTCTTTTATTCTCTATGCAAAGTTCTATTTTTCTATATTTCTTCTTCTAGCTTTCTGCTTCTAGTGTTCTATTTTTAAATAAATTTGCTTTTAAAGATACATAATACAGATGCGTTCCATTTTTAAATTAAATGCATCTCAAAACTTATCGAGTGACCTACGTAGAAGTGTGACACTATCATTATAAAATCAAAATCAAAATCACTTTCTGATTCAAGGTCAGTTACTGTTGTAACTATGGAGGGTAGATTGTAACGTAGTAGCAATAGACGAGTGGGTAAGGAAAATTAATGTACGGGCGACACCGCAGGCACAGCTAGTTTATATTAGTTGGACGTACATAGTATGTAGCACGGGTATACATGTACAATACAATACATATACATACAATACAGATGCGTTCCATTTTTAAATTAAATGCATCTCAAAACTTATCGAGTGACCTACGTAGAAGTGTGACACTATCATTATAAAATCAAAATCAAAATCACTTTCTGATTAAAGGTCAGTTACTGTTGTAACTATGGAGGGTAGATTGTAACGTAGTAGCAATAGACGAGTGGGTAAGGAAAATTAATGTACGGGCGACACCGCAGGCACAGCTAGTTTATATTAGTTGGACGTACATAGTATGTAGCACGGGTATACATGTAGGTGCTATGACCCCGTTTATACACGTATTTACTTACATAATACATATATTAGTGAAAGTTTAAGAAGCTAATAGATGATTCTTAAAGGTCGAAACGTAGGGCCTTGTACCCAATAAACATAAATTTAACATTAAAATAAAATGTCACCTATATTTGGTCTAAGTGGTGGACGTTATGGCCCGTCTTACGTCTCACAGAATAAGAATCTTTTTTTTTATGTTAGTTGGATAGGCAAACTGACAGACGTTCCACCTGATGGTAAGTAGTTGACGTCGTCCATGAACATAAACTAGTTTACCTGGAACTAGCCCACGCAACTAATCTATGTATTGCCTATGCCAGAGACATAAGGTGTTAAAGTCTCGGTGCCAGTAATTACACTGCCTGTCTTGCCCTTCTCTCCGAAACACAGCAAAGCTGTTTCACGGGAGAAACAAGCAAGATGGTGGTACCCATGCAGCCGGGAGCGCGGCACAGCGCATCCCTCCCACCGGTAAAAGACTTGTGTAGAATACTAGACGTCCTTGGTGGTTTACCTTCATTGGTCGTTGAAGCTTTTATAAATATAAATAAATAAATAAATATCAACCAACAATCACACCACGTTAACCTAGCCCCGTGTTAAGTTCGTAAGAACTTGTGTTACGGGTACTAGGAACGGAAATAAATTTAATAGATTTATATAAATACATATATACATAAATACACATCCATGACCCGGTGCAGACATCTATATTCGTCATACAAATTATCTGCACCTGGCGGGATTCGAACCCGCGACCGCTGCGTAAAGTGCCAGTTGCCTGACCACTCGACCAGCCGGCCGTCAAAAATAAACTAAATTTCCATAAACAATTATGTAAAGTATTTGATATAAGGACCGTTTATTTATTTATTTATTTAATACCAACAAGATATACACTGACAAAAGATAGTTGAAATCGCACGCAAAATATCTCAAAAGCTAAGTGTTATCTTAATTATGTAATAGGTGTTACACTCATTCTATTATATTAAACACGTATACATAAAAATTACAACAATTAATCATATAGTTGAATAAATAAACAATTGATGACAATATTAGATTGCAGAATTAAATTAATATTAGTTTATTATGTACTTTCGGAAACAAGAGGGTAATACCGCGCCTGGTGTGACGAAGGGGGAGGTGAGTGGAGTGTAGTCTAAGGAAAACAGGCGTTTGGCTCTTTATCGCGGTTTTTCTTTTAGTTTATTTTCTTAGATATGGGTATTGATCACTTGTGACGCAATACTTAAAGGTCACGAACAATCCCTGTGTTTGACAGAAAAAAGCGCTAGGAAGCGCTTCTAAGCACAATGGCGATCCTAAGCGGTAAGCGCTGTCAACTGCTAAATAGCTATTTTTCTCTAGGAAGCTTAAGTTAGCTTTAACCATAAAATTATATGTTTATAGTTTTCATATTAAAAACCAATTATGAATAACATATTAAATAATGTAGAAAGATGATGAATGATGAAGAAAGAGATGGAAGATATTTTTATATTTTTTAAATTAATTGCACAAAACAACTTATGAACTGATTTCAAACCAAAAAAAAAATAAAAAAATAAGCAAAATGGCGGATTGTGTCAGCACTATTGAAGTAAACGTGTCCTGGCCGACAACTATATATATATAGTTCGTTTCTCAGCGCTAGCAAGCGCTGTCAAGAGCTTTTTTTGCCAGACACACCCATTATTACGCTATATTTATACACAATAGGTACACAAATAAAGCTATATTTACCGTGACGTATATAAACGGTCCATAATAAACACGAGTGAAACAACGAGCGTCGTCTAGTTAACGATGTCGTTTAACTTTTTCATATTTTATAAATATTTAAATAAAAAAATCAAAAAACCCGACTGCGTAAAATACTCTTATTATAAACTAAAAAGAATAAAACAATTTACTAGCTTTCATTTGAAACCCATATTGCTACAGTAAGAAAAAAAAAATCAACTCCCCTCCCTCATTCTGCCATTTGCAGGCGCCATTTTGAAAATTTATATAGCCTATGTCACTACTACAATTTAGACAAATCCAACGACACCTCACATGTCAAAAACCGGCTGACTTTGACGGCCGGCTGGTCGAGTGGTCAGGCAACTGGACACTTTACGCAGCGGTCGCGGGTTCGAATCCCGCCAGGTGCAGATAATCTGTATGACGAATATAGATGTCTGCACCGGGTCATGGATGTGTATTTATGTATGTATGTATTTATATCTTAAATTTATTTCCGTTCCTAGTGCCTGTAACACAAGTTCTTACGAACTTAGCACGGGGCTAGGTTAACATGGAGTGATTGTTGGTTAATATTTATTTATTTATTTATAAAAAAGAAAAAAGAAAAAAAAAAGAAAAAAAGCCGTCCAGCCGTTTGGGCTGTAGGGCGTGCCAAAGAAATGGACATATATATGTACATACATACACTCGATAAACATAACCCTCCTTCTGTCGCAGTCGGGTAATGAAAGAAAGGATTTTATATTCACTCAACATTTCGATAACATCTTTTCACATCACTACACTAATACGTGTTCCTTTAAATGTTGATAGAATCAAAATGGCGGTTGTTTTTTTTGTTTTTTTTTTGTTTACATAAATGAATAATTCAACAAGTACTTACAATGTTGTCTAATAATATAACTATACTTATAAAATAGCATGGTCTGGCTGAAAGCATGTTATGTAAACATTCATAGATAGCAAATATGTGTGAAACGAAAAACACACAAACGTCGAAAATATTGGTATTTCATACTAACTTTCATCCTTTACTTCACGTCAAATAGAAGTTATGTTTCTAAAAATCATTCGAGTCGACCTGTAATAGTTGGATTGCTGAATATGAGACAAAATAATTTACTTTATTCACAGAAGTTTTAAAAGTAGGTACTTAATATTCAATAAAGTATGTATTCATATTTAAATTTATATTTGTACGGGTGCTTACCGCGTTTATTTATAATTTTGTTGACTTCTCACAGTCTCCTCGTGATCATGGCGATTGAAACATTGCCGAAATATAGGGAACTCAACAAAATTATAAACGCGGTAAGCACCCGTACAAATATAAATTTAAATATGAATAGTGATCGCGTTAGTTTAAAACAAGTATGTATTTAACAATAACATATTATAGTTATAAGCTTCAAGTCACACAGCGTGCAATGGAGAGCTATGCTTGGTATTTCTCTGCCAGATCGAATCAAAAATTATGAAATCCGCAGATGAACGAAAGTTGCCGACATAGCTCAATTTTGCAAGCTGAAGTGGCAGTGGACAGGGCACATAGCTCGTAGAACTGACGGCCGATGGAGCAGAAAGGTTCTCGTGTGGAGACCACGTGCCGGCAAACGCAGCGTCGGATGGCCGTCCCCGAGATGGACAGATGACTTGAGGAGAATCGCCGGAAGTCGTTGGATGGAGGCTGCTCCGAACCGGTCGCTGTGGAGGTCGACGGGAGAGGCCTACGTTCAACAGTGGATCCAACGGTTGATATGACGATCATGATATTGCAGTTAATGTAAAGCTATCACCGGATTCGGAATGAAGATTCTGCTAAGAACCGGCAAGAAACCAGACAGTTACATCTATACAAATAATAAATCTGTTAAAACCTCCGTTTTATTAATACAATAGCGCGTTTTTTTTTTTGTATCAGCGCCATCTCTTATCGTTTTTTGTTCGTGCACGTATCACGTAAAAAGTACAAAACCAATCTAAATAACTTTAATACATAAAAATTAAACATAACTCACAGTATAATTTAGTTTTTGTTTCATTGTAATTAAATTGAAAAATAAATATTTAAGAAAATAGAAATAGGTACCTACGCCGCCAACGCCATCTGGTCTAAGGAATCTTAAAAACTCACAAAACTTATTTTTGAGTTATTATTTTGTTAAACTTAAAAGTTTACTAAATATGCCGGATAGGAATAGAAATTGTTTTATTATTTTAGATAAACATCATTTTCAATTAATATAGGTACTATTATGTTAAATGTCACTAAATACAAAAATGATATTCTACTTAATTAAAAGTCTAAAAAACGGATTTTATCGCGTTTATTTAAAGTTACTGTTTAACAATATTTAATTTAAATTATTTCCCGACGTTTCGGACCCTTTACAGCGTCCATGATCTCGGGGGACTGAGGTGGTGGGTGTCCGAATAATAAATTAAATTGTTAAACAGTAACTTTAAATAAACGCGATAAAATCCGTTTTTTAGACTTTTAATTAAATGAATAAAATTCGCGTAAATATAAGAGAACAGTATGATATTCTACTATTATACGATATATGGCGCATGTAGGTGATAAAAATATAAATTTATAATTTTTAAAATTTTAGTTACATACCCGTGCGAAGCCAGGGCGGGCCGCTAGTTTTTAATAATTATCAATAGATCATTCAATAATTATAAATTCTGTCATAATAATATGTAATGCATGAAAGCCAGCGTTATTAAGGCCACACAACTTTGTCATTTACTATCTTGTATATTACATAACGACTCAAGGGAGGCGATTGTTAATAGAAACGCAAGTAAAATCACAAGGGACGCCTAGTCGTTAACCTAATTAGAAAATTCTACAAAGTCGTACTATTTACGTCTCATAAATGAAAATCGATCCACCAGTTTTTTACACCATAAAAATATTTTTAGGGTTCCGTAACGGAATCCTATCACAACTCCGTGCTCTGTCTGTTCCATCTTTAGAACCGCCATAGTCAGACACTATTTTTCTCTAAAATACATGCTACCGTGATCGCTATAATGACATAAAATCTTTATCTATCTATCTAATACTTTAAGGGGCAATTAATACTTGCAGGGGGTTTCGGGGGCAATAAATCGATCTAGCTATGATTCATTTTTAGAAAATTTCGTTTTAGTTCTGTTTTCAGGCAATAAAAAACTGCTACAATATCATTAGAATACGAAGGTAAATTTTGCCAACATCTACAAGGTTTATAATAGCTCAGGTAGTAAATCGGGTGGTCCCAAAACCAGAGGCCCAGTTCGATTACTTTTTTCCCTTTTTTTTCAACTTTCTTCTTTTGCGAGAAAAATTATTATTGGGAGCCTTTTATCAACTCATCTAATTCGTATCTAATTGTAAGTATATTTAAAACAACAAAAACAAATGCAAAGCTCGGTTATCCAGATACCTTATAATAAAACGATAAAAGGTCCAAATCTATACATTGAGAATATTTTGAAAATTATTTTTAAATCATTTTTTTTCTCTGTCTGTCTGTCTGTATCTTAGCAAAGCGTCACGCCGAAACTACGGAATGAATTTAAACGAAACTTAGCACGATTTGAGTCCATAATACGAGCTAGGATACTGATTACTACGACGACCGTTCTGGTGTAGTGGTGCGAATCGTCGCCTCAACGCGCTGGCAGTCGATGGTTCGATTCTCGCTCCGGACAGATATTTGTATTTTTAAAAATGCACTTTGTATGCCTTGGTGGGTCTCCCTACCGCACCTCGGAGAGCACGTAAAGCCGTCGGTCCCGGTTATTATCATAGACACCTGATAATAATTGTTACTCATGATAGGAAAATTATCCGTCAACCCGCAGTGGAGCAGCGTGGTGGATTAAGCGCTAACTCTTCTATATGGAGAAAAGACCGTCGCTCAGCAGTGGGTTGTTTATAGGCTGATACAGAATACTAATTTTTTTAAATGTAAGAGTGGGCAAACGGACAGTCGATTTACCTGGTGGCAAATAAAAGCGACATCCATAGACACCCGCTACACCAGAGGATTACCAGGATTAGCAGGTTATTTTGTAACCCGATATTCAGTAAGATGATAAAAATTAAAATGGACCTACAGCCAGTGCGTGATTAAAGTAACTTGATGCCCTAAGCAATTTTCCCCTGTGGGTCCCCCTATCCTTAAGTGAACTACAAAGAATTAATTGAAAAAAAATGTGAATACATATCGTAGGTAGAATATGTATGTGTTGTTGTTTTGCCGGATAAAAATTTTCGATAGTTGACGATAGTTATCGATAATTATCGGTTGAAATGAAATGAAATGAAATGAAAATATTTATTTCGTCATAAGGTGATTTTACACACTTAACGAATGTCAAAAAAAAAATTCATTGAAAACAAATACGTCAAATTATTACAAGTCAATGTCTCGGTAGACATAACATTACTATTATTATATCATCGGCTTTATTAAATGTTACAATAAATAACTTAATCTAATGTCCCTAGTGTTGGCCGAGAGGAAAAAAAGCCGGCGGAAAAAAACTCTCGGTACTCTTTTAAATAATTAAGCGTCATACAAAATAAATGAATAATGCACAGTATGACCATGAAATGATTAGGACAAACACGAGACAGCCAATCGTATATGCCGAAATCACCACATGCCACCTGCTCACAAAATTGTATATCTATATCTAGTGACAATTTACATATTGATAGCCTGGCCGAGTTATATTCAATCCCATGCCTTTTTATCATTTAGAAATTCATTTATGTCATAATAAGCTTTTCGACACAAAGTTTGCTTAATAGTTTTTTTAAACTTCTGTAAAGGCAGAGATTGAATCGCAACCGGTATTTTATTGTAAATTATAATAGACATTCCAATAAAGGAACGACTTTTTTTACTGAGCCGACATTTAGGAAGCGCTAGTTTGTGGCCGTTCCTGAGTGTTACATTATTCAAGGCATGATCACTACGGCTAACAAACAAATGCCTATTTTTACGTATATACATTATATTTTCATAGATATATTGCGATGCAAAGGTCAGAATATTGATTTCTTTAAACTTTTCCCTCAGGGATTCTTTACATTTCATTTTATATATGTAACGGATAGCCCTTTTCTGCAGTATAAAAATAGTATTAATATTCGCCGCATTGCCCCATAGCAAAATGCCATAGGACATTATACTATGGAAGTAGCTGAAATACACTAATCTAGCTGTATCGACATCCGTTAGTAGACGTATCCTTTTAACCGCGTACGCTGCAGAACTCAGTTTATCCGCCAATCGACAGATATGGGGTCCCCACTGCAACTTTGAATCAATAGTGATTCCAAGAAAAACCGTTGAATTAACTAAATTAAGTTTATCACCATTGAGTTCTGGTTGCATATTGACTTGTCTTACATTAGGTGATGAAAATTTGATACAATTAGTTTTTTTACTATTGAGAAGTAAGTTATTTACACTAAACCAGTGTACTACTTTAGAGAGAGCATTGTTTACGTCGTCATAGTTTGTCTCGTGTCTATGTAATTTAAATATTAATGAAGTATCATCAGCAAACAATACAATCTCATGATTATTCTCTACCAAATATGGCAAGTCGTTGATGTATATTAAAAATAAGAACGGGCCTAGAATCGAGCCTTGTGGGACCCCCATCTGAACATGAGACCCAGACGACTTAATACCATTTACTTCAACCCTCTGAGTTCTGTGACTAAGGTAAGAACTCAGAAGTTTTAGCGCAGTATTTTTAATGCCATAGTGACTGAGTTTCCTGATTAAAGTCTCGTGTTGTACACAGTCGAATGCCTTAGACAAATCACAGAACACACCCAAAGCATCCCGTGACTCCTCCCAAGCATCGACTATCGAGGTAAAAAGCTTTACACCAGCATCTGTTGTAGAGCGTCCTCTAGTAAAACCGAATTGTTTGTTATGTAAAAGCTTATTTCTTGTAAAATGATTTAAAAGTTGACAGAGAATTACTTTTTCAAATAATTTACTACAGGCAGGTAGAATAGAAATAGGCCTGTAATTTGTCGGATCTTTAGGACATCCGGACTTAAACAAAGGTATAACTTTACTATGCTTCATAAGATCAGGAAACTCACCACTTAGAATACATTCATTAAATATAATTGCTAGGTGGGGTGCTATGATGTCAACAATTGTACCGATTATTTTAACAGAGATACCCCAGATATCTGTAGTGTTCTTAATATCTAAAGTTTTAAATATTTTGATTATCTCATTAGCGTCTATGGGTCTCAACGAAAAATCACCTTTGCAAGCATTTACATTTTGCTTTAGCAACGATTCGGCGACTTCAGGCGAAGATATAAGCGTTTTAGTTGTCGAAAGTGGAATGTTAGCAAAGTGATTTTCCAAAGCCTTTGCCACTTTTTGATCTGATTTAATAGAGTAATTGTCAATTATCAATTCACTGACACCATTGCGATCTTTAACTCTTCCAGTTTCGGCATTTATGATGTTCCAAGTCATTTTAATTTTATTATTACTAAATTTAATCTTGTTTCTAATGAAAATCGACTTGGCTGCGGCACAAACAAGCTTAAATATTTTTGAGTAATTTCTAACATAGTTACAAAAAGCAATATTTGTATTATATGATTTCTCGTGTAAGAGATCATATAACTTTTGCCTACTTCTATGGATTCCCGGAGTCGCCCAATCATTGAAAGACTTACAATACTTAGGAGAGATTTGTTTCGGTGTAAATACATTTTTAAACACTTTGTTTATGTGACTAAATAAAATTTCATATTTCTCGTTTACACTACCAACCAGTGGTATATCTATTTGATTTTTAATAGTGTTTCTAAATCTCTCCATGCGTTTGATATTCACTGGAACGACCACTTTACTCTTACCAACCTGCTTTTTCTTATTATAATTAAAACCAACTAATTGTCCACAATGATCAGAGGGTAATTTATTTATTATAGTTGAGTAGGATGGAGTCCCATCTGTAAAGATGTTATCAATGCATGTGGCTGTAGAGTTAGTTATGCGGGTAGGCTCAAGAAAGAGGTTAGTAAGATTACAACATTTGAACAAGGACAAGAATCTTTTACTAAGTATATTATTATCTAGTAAATTAATATTAAAGTCTCCACACACTATAATGTCTTTGTTACATTCTGCAGTTAGTTTAGTTATCACTTCTTCTAATACTGGCTCGAATTGTTCATAGCATGCGCCGGGTGGTCTATAGATGCTCACTATGATACAATGCGTTAACTCAACACAGGCTAACTCAATAGTTCGTTCAATTGAAAGGCTCACAATGTCTTTACGAACCTTAAATTTTAGGTCCCTATTCACTATGATTAAGGAGCCACCATGAATAGCTGTCTTTCTACTGAACGAACTGGCAACTTGGTGCTTTTCAAAATTAAAAACAATTTGATACTCTTTAAGCCAGTGTTCGGTAATACAAATTACATCAATATTGTAGTTATTCAAAAACAATTCTAATTCAAGTTCCTTATTTAAAAGACCTTGTATGTTTTGATGCACCAAGTTGAAACAATGTTTTTTACATAAAATTTGACTATTTAAAATCTGGCTGTTCAAATATTCTTCACAGCTAGAGACTTGTGCCTCTGTTGTCTGCTTATTTAATTTAAATTATTATTACTAGCAGTAGTACGTACAGTACTACTGCAGGATGTCAATATATTTAACTGCTCAATAGAAGCAGCAGGTAAATTAATTGTCATGTCAATTTGTAAATTATATGATAGCAAACATGCTATCTGTTTGTAAAAAAAATTAGATAGAATAAATCTATCATGTCTCACCAAAAAGGAGTCATTTTTAAAAATACAATTAATATCAATCAACTTAAATATTAAGTTCGTATCATCATTGAGTGTAACATTATTATTTCCTACACTGTTATGTAATAATATATTTAATTTATTTCTTATTTTATTTTCATTTCCGTTACCTTTAATATAAGGAAATGTAAACATTATAATTTTTTTTACGTTAAGTTTACGTAATTTGTCCAAATAAAAGGATAACTGTTGTTGTTTAGTGTTCCCTCTTCTACCAAATAATAAAATTAAGGTAGTGGAGGGATCATACGTACAGTTAAGTACCTTATCCATTATTTCACCTATTGCGGCACCTGGCATACAAATATTGCATACTGGTTTGTCACTTACATTATATAACCTTGTACCCATATTTTTACCCAGTTCATCGCTGTACATTAATATACTATCTTTGGGTACAGGTTTATTAATTACGGAGCTGAAATCAGTTTCTTTACTTATTTCACATGAAGGCTTTGTATGATCTGAATTTGAGCACTGACATTCTTGGTTTACAAGAGAATTGAAGCGCTCTTCATTATATTTAGATAATTGAAGAAGTTCATCCAAAGCCGATTCATGTTCACAAATCTCTTTCGTGGCTATGTTGTATTTTTCGGTCATCTCATTAAGATTATGTTTTAAATTGCTAATTTGAACATTCAATTTACTAATTTCAGCTTCATAGTTTTGTCCAATTGTTTCGATCTCTTTACTGAACATTTCACATTCCTTACGAAAATCCTTACGAAAAAAGTTCAATTTTCGGACGACGAAAAAAAAAAAAAAAAAAAAAAAGGTCATCCGGCCTTCAGCATGGACATTTTCCTCTGTACCCAATACGAATACCTAAAAAAAAAAAAAAAAAAAAAAAAAAAACAAAAAAAAAAGGTCCTCCGCCGTACCATAATTATCAATACTTATCGGATCCAAAAACAATTTTCGATAATTATCTAATACCACAATATTATCGATAATTATCGGATGCCACAAAATTATCGATAATTATCGGATCGCAAAAAATTATCAATAATCATCGAATGAAAACTTATCGATACTTATCGATATTTATCGAATGAAAAATTATCGAGTACTTACGGATTATCGATAATTATCGCACACCCCTATCCCATGCTAGGTGGGGTCGACACAACATGATTTCGTCTCTGTCATGTCGTCTCTGGTCTCTGGTCCCAAGACGGGATGCCCTAAGCAATTGCTTAAATAGCTTATAGGCTAATCCGGCACTGCCTACAGCTAATAAAATAAAAATGAAACGAGAAATACAAGAAAAGTGTTTTGTTTTGTCATTTTTAACTCGATCCTAACAAATATATTATATTGTTAAACGTCAAAGTTATACGGAACCGTTCTTGTAGGAGACCGACTCGCGATTGGTCGGAGTTTTTATTTTTAATTACTATTTCACAACACTTAACGGTACGGAATTCTCATTGTTTCCTGAAGGTCATGGCGAATGAAAATTCTTGGTAAAAATCGTTATGTACCCATAACTGAATAATGGAAATTGGAATATGTTTATTGTAATAATTTTAACTACGACGTCATAAAAAAAGAAAAGGATTAAAGACGTAGTTTCTAATTCACTTTAAGATAAAACTTTTTAAGCACCGATCTCTTTTAACGGCTAAAAATATTTAAAAAATCCCCGTCTGCTCAAATATTTAATAGAATAGAATAATTGGAAGTAGGTGGGATTCGCATATAAAACTAATAGAAATATAATTATTTCCACCTGCTTCTAACAGAAGAATAGAAGAGAAGAATATTCCCGACCTCTGTCTTGCCGGGGTATCGTAAAACGCTACTAATGCCATAATGTTGCGAACAACTGTACCTACACCAAGCATGGTGATGGGCAGCAGCGTTACCATATCTTGCCGTAACACACTGCGATCGCCAACCCGCCTGTCAAGCGTAGCGAGTATTGGCAAACCCCACAAAGTCGTCGGTGCAGGGTTGTAATGCAACTTGCGTAGGTATATTAAAATGACATTTCTATAATAAAAATTGGTTGTCTGTAAAGTCGGTTTATGGACGATAATTTTAAATTATAACGTCATCATAAGAAAACATTGATGAAAAATTGCATACTTTATGAATTAAATTGAATTGTTATCACTGAATTATCATTATTTTGTATAAATTAACATTTATTTGCACTCGGTAATTCAAAAAATTTTCCCTTCTACTCGGACATATCTGCCGATGTACTGGAAGAGAGATAGATGCGTCACAAGCCGAACGCTTAGGCCGATCGTGCCTCTATCGCTTGTGCCGCGCTCTCGCTCGCAGAACGTGATAATGAGTCATGCTTTTTCGTGCGTGTAGCCTGCGTTCATCGATTTATAAGACGTTATCACGTCAAAAAAAATAATCTCTCGAAATTCTCAGTTTCTCAATTCATTAACACGATTCTGTATTTATTAAATTATGTGTACTATACGTATATTATACCCACGCAAGTTGCGATTACAACACTACCCTGGTGGCCCTTCAATTCAATGGGGAAAGTCTACATTCAGCAGTGGATATCCAATGGCTGATTTGATGATAATGAGACTTGACATAAACACATAAGACAAAAATGTTATGTTTAAAAAAGTTATGTTTTTCGAGTGTATGTATGTATGTATGTATGTATGTATGTATGTATGTATGTATGTCCATTTCTTTGGCACGCCCTACAGCCTAAACGGCTGGACGGTTTTTGACATATGAGGTGTCGTTGGATTTGTCTTAATTGTAGTAGTGACATAGGCTATATAAATTTTCAAAATGGCGCCCGCAAATGGCGGAATGAGGGGGGGGTATTTGAATTTTTTTTCTTACTGTAGCAATATGGGTATCAAATGAAAGCTAGTAAATTGTTTTATTATTTTTAGTTTAAAATAAGAGTATTTTACGCAGTCGGGTTTTTTGATTTTTTACACTTGATACTTGTTTCTGATACGTTTAGTAAATTTTTAATTAATGAATTTCATACACTTTGGTTACAATGACAAATCTAATGATTGAAAATAATGTGATTAAATTCTATTAAACTGTTTAGCCAACAAGGCAGGCAAATATTAATGTATATGTCGTGGCCATATCGTAAAATTGCCCATATCAGGAAATGTTAGAAAATGTAATGAAATGGTCACATGTTAATGAAATGTTTCACTGTCCATTGGCCACATCATGATATGCCTTGGCCTGATCAATGATAAGATCTCGTTTATCAACTAAGAGGCCATACTTCGTGAATTAGTAAATATTATTTGATTATATTGCAATATAAAACAAATAAAGGATAGCAGGGTGACCTTACGGAAAAAGTCTATGGACTATTAATGACTATCCAAATATGAGATTATGGAAACTGCGGATGAGGGATATATTATATTCAAGAAAAACAACTTAACCTATTCTCGATTGTATATATTAAAGAAATAATAAAAAAAAAACTTACCCGCACCTAAAAAATTCTGGATTTTTATTATATTTTATTTCATGCATACGAGCTATCACATTGTTCGACTGAGACGACCGGTGTTATTGAAATATATATGTAAATAAACATGTTTATCCTTTTTAGAATATATAAAATATATTATAAATTACATTATGTTAATACACTATAGAATTCTTTTAAATTTATTTTTCTTAATGATTTTATATTCCTATATTTCTAAGAGATTAAAAAACATATCTTACCATTTATAGTCAATAAAATGAACATGGTACGATGTTGAATTATTACATTATTATACTTATAGCTATTATAAAAACGATTACTAAACTCTTTACATGCAATAAATTTTTTTAATAGTTTTCTGTAAAATTAAAAAATAATAGGTTTTAAAATTGTATACCATGTTTAAATTCTTTACACATTTGCAATTTTTTTTTTAATCCTAACACCTAATTCTAAATTAAAAAAGAATGCCTTGAAGCCTATTTTAGCAGTGTTTTAAATTAAGTAATTAGAATAAGATATCGAAAAATATTAATAATTTAAATATATTTAGAACAAGGATGATACAAAAAATAAAGGAGAACATTAAAGTTTATTTTATTTAAATTAAAACTATCTAAAAAAATATTACGAATTTATATTTTCGAAATTACTGTAAAAATTTAAAGAAAAACTTAATGACAATTTTGTTTTAATTATTAACCGATATTTCATTTTCTTTTTTTTTAAATAATTTAATAGGACAAGTAAATCTTCAACTTACCAGTACAAAATAAACTGTATTTAAATTCCGAAAATCCTAAACGTTACGTAAATGTTTCAATAACAGAATATTAATTAGTTTATATGCATATACACAACACCTTCACAATAAACACTAATGCAACTCGTATATATTATAAATTATTGATTTATGATTTTTTTATATTTATTATTAGGCAATACGTGTAAATTTTAATTGAAAAAAATAAGTTTCTCGACACAAGCGTTCGGTCACATGATTTTCATTACGGATAACAGTTAAATTAATTCCCGACGACAATCACGAAGAGCACATTATTCGGTAAACGAAATGATTATAAATTACATACATTTTTTTGATATACACCGTAAATAGACAGTTATCTTTTTGTGTTGCTATATAATAACAGAATACAAATTAGTATTTTTTTATAGTAGATAAAGTAATTTAACATATATATTTTAAAATGTTATAATGTATAAAATAATGAATTAATTAACTACATTTATACTTATTTTAACTCTTTAAAACTTTAAATTTTACAATTAGACTCAAATTCTATCTAAAATAAAATATGCAATGAAACCTCTTTCGACACTGATTATAAGTCTATTACGTACTTTCCTTTCTGCTTGACATTGACTAAGTCATCTGTGCTATTTTTGCACCACTGAAACCCATTAAACCAAATAAAAAATTGGTTGTCTGTAAAGTCGATTTACGGACGATAATTTTTACGTGATAACGTCATAAAAAAACATGAATGGAATTGAATTATTATCACTGAATTATCATTATTTCGTATAATATATATATATATATAAGCTACAAGTAATTAATTGTATTTAATATAAAAGCGAAATAAAGTTAAATTCTTTGATATGTAAATTGTAATACAAGAAATAATCAAGTTTAATAAAGAAGCTAAGTTTAATAACTTAAAGTTAGCAAAACAAATTATATTATCATTAACCACTTATGAAAATTGTAAAAATATACTAAATAAAAACAGTTTACTTTTTATACGATCGTAATTACATATATGAGTCCTAATAACTTTTTAGTCAAAATTGTAATATAACCTAATATTACTGCACTCGCCCACCAATGCTACTATTTTATAATCAAAGAACAAATGTATGAGATTATATCGCTAATCGGATTCTTAAAATGCAAGAATTAATTACCTTTTTTGCTGCAATTGTTGTTGTAATAAACTATGGTAACCATTTTATGATTTTATTAACTTTTATATTATTAACTTACATTTATTTACTTATATATTATTAACTTATTACATTACATTATATTATCAACTTTTCTTCTTATTCTTATTCTTGAAATGGCTCTAATGAATTTATATGATGCGCAATGAAAACCTTTTATTACTCAGTATTCTTTATTTCATACAAGTAGACACAGTTACAAAGACGCCATATTACTTTACACATTAAAACGGAACCGTAAGACAATTGTCTATTCTTACATTCTACACTTACAGTAGTCTATGTCAACCTGCCACAGATACATTTCCAACACCCCGGCTCAAGTTCAAGTTGTATTTTTTTGCCTTGTTAAATTAAAAAAAAAACTTGGACTTGTTACAATCAAAATCTACAAACTAATTATAACATGGCAACACATACTTGGAATGTCACGTCAGTTGACTTTGGCATTTCTACTTTGACATTCCAATTTTGACAGTTTCAAATCGACATTGACATTTGAAAGTAAAACTCGTAATACCTAACCTAAATTAATACTTTAACTAGCAAAACCAAAAACAAACTTTATACTGTAACAAAAGACATAATTATTCTAAAACTAAATCACTATTAAACTTAAAGGTATATACCAAGTATTTTACACAAATAATGGTGTCTTGTTTTTGACAAAGACTTGGTAAGTAAATCTGCTTTGTTCTCATTACTAGGTATGTATTTTAACACTAACAATCCTTTATTTACAATGTCTTTAATAAAGTGTACCTTTATGTCTATGTGCTTTGACCTTTTACTATTTTCATAACTTTCAATCATTTTAATAGTACTTTGATTATCAATTAATAGCAAACAACTTAAGTCTTTATCACACTGCAAGTCTTTTAAGACTCCAATAATGAACACTGTTTCACTTACAGTTAATGCTGCTGCAACATACTCCGATTCAGCTGTTGAAAGTGCAACAGTTGACTGCTTTTTTGAACTCCAGCTGACTAAATTTCTTCGGTGAAAGATAGCAGTTCCACTTACACTTTTGCGGTCTACACGGTTTCCTGCCCAGTCCGCATCTGAAAAAGCTTGTAAATAATTACTATCTTCTTTTTTATAAACTAATCCTTTTTCTTTTGTCTGTTTCAGGTATCTCAGAATTCTCTTCCCTGCCTTCCATAATGTGGCGGTTGGACAATGCATATATCTACTTAGAAAACCTGTTGCATATGCAATGTCTGGCCTGCTGATTGTGGCTAAATACATAAGTGACCCAACAAGTTCTTTATATGGAATGTTGGTCAGGATTTCTTCTTTTTCATCAACATTCAGGCCTACTTCCATCGGTGTACTGATACCTTTGCAATCTTGCATATTAAATTTTAATAAAACTTTTTCAATAATTTGTGTCTGTTTAATTACCATTCCTTGATTAAATCTTGTAATTTCCATTCCTAAAAATTTATTTATATTTCCCATGTCTTTAGCTTGAAACTCCTTTTTTAACTCTTGTATTATTGACTGACCATCTCCAATTATTAAGATATCATCCACAAATATTAAAATATACACATTTTTCCCAGTATATAGACAAAAATCATGTAGGGATTGTTTCAAACCATTCTTTATAAGAAAATCATTTAGCTTTTCATTCCAACAACGTGGTGACTCTTTTAAACCATATAAAGCTTTTCTTAACTTTAACACATATCCTTCCTTCTTTTTTAATCCTTCAGGATATTTTATGTAAATATTTGTCTTTAAGTCTCCATTTAAAAATGCTGTAGGTATGTCTATCTGTCTTATGAGTAAATCTTCTTGAATTGCTTTATTCAAAAATAATCTAACTGTGGTCATTCTAGCCACTGGCGCATACACATTGTGGGTGGTTTCCTCTTGAAATCCCTTGGCAACAAGCCTGGCTTTCTTTACATTGTCTGCCTTGGTACGAAATACCCATTTTGTGTCAATTGCCTTTTGACCTTCTGGTAGCTTGATTTCTTCCCATGTTTGTAACCTTTGAAGAGCCTCCAGCTCACTATTTATAGCTTTTGACCATTCCTCCTTTTGTATTGCCTCTTTATAGCTCTTTGGATCTTCTGATAGTAAAGCATATGCTATATTCGACATATCATAATCTTGAAATCTCATTGGTTTCTTTATCACTCTTTTCCTTTTTTTATTGCAGTTTTCCTCATCATCTGAGCTTTCATCTCCTTTACTGCTGCTGGATGGTTCTATTTCTGGTTCTTTGGAAGTAGAAGGGGGTTCTTTGGATGTTAAAGTCTTGCTCTCTCCGTTTTCATCATAATCTATATATGAGATTCTTTCATTTTCTTCATATCTGTAGTTTGACTCATCAAATCGTACATCTCTGGACTCGATTATTTCATTTGTTTTAGGATCCCATAGTCTGTAACCTGAGCCGCAATATCCAATCATAATCATGGGCTTTGCTCTTGGTTCCAATTTGGTTAACCTTGGTAGAAGTACACACCATGCCTTCGAGCCAAAAGCTCTTATTTTATCTAGCTGACTCTTTCCATACCATACTCTTGCCGGTGTGTCACCTTCTAGTGCTTTTGTGGGTGATCTATTTATGACATATGCTGCACACCTCATGGCTTCACCCCATAGATACTTTGGAAGATTTGTCTCCAGCAACATAGCTCTTACTCTATCTGCTAGTGTCCGATTCATCCTCTCACATATTGAATTTTGTTGTGGAGTATAACTACAAGTAGTTTCCTGTACTATACCATTTTCTTCATAGAATAATTTTAGGTCATCATTCACAAATTCTCTGCCTCTGTCGCTTCTTATTCTCTTTACATTAATATCATTATTTCTAAGTCTTCTTATGTATTTTATTATATAATCTTTTGCTTGATCTTTTGTCTTTAGTAAGTGAACCTCCATAAAATGTGAATAATCATCTATTATTGTAAGATAGTACTTTTCTTCATCTTTACTTATTGGTGTTATCGGGCCACCAATATCGCAGTAAATCAACTCTCCAATCTTCTTTGTTCTTGGAATTGGGGTTGGACTAAATGAACAACGGGTTCCTTTAGCTTCCATACATATTGTGCATCGTTCTTTAGATAACGGTAATCCTAGTATCTTCATACCTTGATAATTTAAGTGTCCCATTCTCCTATGCCATAAATTATTTTCTGTCTTCTCTGTCATTAATATATTTTCTCTATTTAACTTTAAATTTAATGTATATAGTTTTCCATCTATATCACTTTTAATTTCTATTTTTCCTCGACAAATACTGACACCTGTTTTATGAAATATAACTTTTAGGCCTTTCTCGTTCAACTTTAAAACAGATATAAGATTGTGTGACAGTTTCTCCATAATAAGACAATCTTTTAGTGTAATTTTTAATCCTTGACTACATATTCCTGATAAATTACCTTTCCTTTTAGCTGATAACATATTTCCATTTGCAACTAAAACTTTAATTTCTTGTATCTCTTGTATATCAGTCATATATTTCTCATATTCTATACTAATCATATGGTTCGATGCTCCCGAATCTATTACAAATTCTATCTCATTTTGATATGTAGCTGCTGTATAAGCTTGAGAAGCAATGAATGATATAGCTTTTTCACTATCGTTTTCTTCTCCTAAATATGCTCGGGGTCTATTATTTTTTTCTTTTGTTTTAAATCCTCTGTAATTTCCTCTACCTCGCTTTTGTGGATTTCTTTTCCTGGCTCTGTTTGTACAATTTCTGGCTATGTGATTCGGCTCACCACATGAAAAACATTTTATAGAGTTGCTTTCAAATACATATTCTTGTTTACTTACTTTACTTTCTGAACTTTTTTCTTTTAGCTCGGCATCTAAAAACTTACTTTTTACAAAATCTATTTTAAGTTCCATGTTTGAAGTTTCTAGAGCAGTCACTATGGATGGGTATGCTCCTTCCATACTAATTAATAACTGGCATACTTTATCTTTCTCTGTCATTTTTGTGCCGTTCGACTCTATCTCTCTAATTATTTTGTCAAATTTGTTAAAGTGTTCCTCAACACTATCATGCCTTTTACATTTTAAATTAATTAGGCTCCTCCTTAAATAAAGATTCGAAATTGTTGATTTTCGTTCAAAAACATTTCTCAAGTTTTCAATCATTTCATATGCTGTTCTAGATTCTTTTACATATTCCAAATGTTTGTCTGAAAGTGCTTGTACGATGATGTTACGAGCCTTGGCGTCCGATTTCTTTAATTCTGCATCTTTCAAATCCGTTTTCTTACGTATTGCATCCACACACCCTTTTTCATCCATAGCAATCTCTATTCGAAAGAGCCAATTAGTGAAATTTCCACTTTCTAATTGTGGTATTTGGTTCACCGCATGTGCCATTGCTTTTATTTCCTTTTTATTTTTATATCCTTGCTTTTGAATATAAAAGTGGCCAACTGGGTGCTTACAAGTGTCTTAACCAAGCCTTACTTTAGGCTAGACATGGGTAACACTGCGCTGCGCCGCGCATTTGCGCTAACTCACTTCACTGCGCTGGATGTGTCAACTCACTTTTTCAAAATGTGTTGACGCACAGCGCAATTTATGTTTACTTAAAATATAATTATTTTATTTATTGCTAAAATAAAAATTTAAAAATCAGATAAAATTGCAAGATATTAAAATTGATTTCCACAACCGCCATCTGTTGCTAATTTTGCTAACAATTAAGTAACACTATAAGCTTGTAAGTTTAAAGATGGCGCGTACTACTTATTAACTCGGCGCATCGTTTTATTATTTCATTGGTAAATAATACTTAATACTCCGTACTGTGTTAAGACGAATGTAATATTTATCAAAAAAATTAAAAATAAAAGTTTAAAAGTCATCACAATAAATAGAGAAATTGAGCCTTTGAGTGGAAAGTACAGATGAAGGCACACTAAAGTTGAGGCGCAACTCCATGGCGCAATGGCGCTGCGCTGGCGCATGTTTTAATATAACTCAAGAGACAAGTGCCGACACAGTGCGCTGCGCCAGTGCTGAACTGCTGAGTTATCCATTTTACACTGACGGCACTGACACAAAGCGCAATAGCGCAGTAAGTCCAAAGAATATTGTTAAAGTGATAACTACTGTATCTGTGTTTATATTATTTATTTTTTAAGATACTAAAATTTATACTTTTGATAAATAAATTGGATTATACTTAAATTTGCATAATCTTTTCAATAATCACTATCTTGTGTAAAAATAAAGAAGAAAGAAAATAAAATTGCGAAAAGATATTTAAAATATAAAAACATATTTTATCAAGTATATAATATATTTTATCTTATTATTATTGATTACAATTGTTAAAATATTACATACTGGCTGAAAAGACATGTCTGAGCTTTTTAAACGTATATCTGTTAGAATTTTATAGATATAAGCTGTTAATGTTTGAGTTTTTATTAAAGTAAACAACAAACATCTAAAATTATTTGTATTCTTTTATAATAATACATTGATATGAATTACATTGTGATAAAAATACAACATAACGGCGCGTTAAAATTGTATTACGTAATACTTGAAGCCCCTTAAAAACTAAAATAAGTGATAGAAGTGATTTCCTTTAAAATTATAATATACATTATAAGAATTCAATTTACACTTCGGCGATAAGAATATCAATATCGACCGATATATTGATATTCACAATACACTATTTTAGCCGATTTTAATATTATATAATTTAAGACATTAAAATTACTTTTTATACAGCAACGCCATCTTTATTATATTTAAGTTTATTTCAAGGACACTTTCAATCCATTCTATTAAGCTACGAGGTTATAAGCCCAATATATAGATGGCGCGCACTACGAATAACTCTGCGCGTTTTATTTTATTGCACCATAATATGGGCTATGGCGCAAATTTGAGTTAACACAATGAGCCGGCGCAATCAGCTGCGCCTGAGTTACTGAGTTAGCGCAAGAAAATTTGCTGAGTTACCCATGTCTACTTTAGGCCATCACTGCCCTACGAACTTTGTCATCTGACTGAATTTTAACACTTTTTGTAGTCTGGGCCCATAACCTAATGAATTTATATGATGCGCAATGAAAACCTTTTATTACTCAGTATTCTTTATTTCATACAAGTAGACACAGTTACAAAGACGCCATATTACTTTACACATTAAAACGGAACCGTAAGACAATTGTCTATTCTTACATTCTACACTTACAGTAGTCTATGTCAACCTGCCACAGATACATTTCCAACAGGCTCCCTTGCGGATTTGCCAGAATCAGAGTTCTTGTTTTAACTTTGCTTTATTTAGAGTTATAGTGAGAGTACAAGTTCGGTTCCAATTCCTGCAACAGTTTGTCTGAAAGAAAAGTTAACTTGCCTAAGATATAAATACTTAACATACCCTTATATAAATATATAATAGTAAATACTAATAAAGTAAATAATAAATAATTCCATTATAGTTTTATGTTGTTAATTTCAATGAAATTGCATAATGTAGATATAAACGGGGAGAAAACACACATTAATAAGGTTTTTAGGTCAGTAGGGCGTGGAATCTCAGGGGGAAGAGCATCATACAGAGAGAATCGTAGTTTAGGACAAGAAAAAAATAAATGTTCTGGGGTGCCCTCATCTAAGCCACATTCACAAATGGAGGAGTCTTTAACTCGTATTTTGGCCAGAAATACAGGAGTACAGGAGTGGCCCAACCTTAGACGACATATTGTTGAGGTAACAGGTTTGCTTGCATCACGGTATTTAAAAAACCACGGCTTAACTAATATAGACTCTTGGATGCTGGCATAGTATTTTCCTTTAATGAGAGTAGAGCGGGACCATTGTTCACCCCAATCCGAGAGCATACGTGTCTTCGGAAGAGACAGGAGGTCATAGCAGTATACTCTATATTGACTTAATATTCCAGATGTAATGGCTTCCTTAGCATAGTAATCAGCGTCTTCGTTGCCTTTGATACCTGAATGTCCAGGAATCCATACCAGTTTGACATGGATTCCCTTTAAGTAACACTTAAGGAGCAAATGTTTTATTTTAAGGACTATATGGGATTTGACCTTTGATCTAAATTGGTTAGAGAGGATGGCTTGAAGTGAACTTTTGGAATCCGAGAGTATGACAGATTTATTTAAATGGTGTGATTCAATATAGGATACTGCTTCAAAAATAGCCAAAAGTTCACCAGTGAAAACAGATGAATATGGAGGTAATTTAAAATTTAAAACCACTTTAAATCTCGGGATCCACACTGCTGATCCAGTACATCCATCCTGGGTTAATTTTGAGGCATCTGTAAATACATGTATCCAGTCTTCACAAATTTCCTTAATTTTATAATTAAACTGGGAGTTAGCAAGAGAGGAGCCTTTTTCTATACCAAGATTCAGCACAATTTCGGGGGCACTAGTGATGGCTTCATACGGAATCTCATATAACGGGTTGAGCCTACACTGAAAAATTGGACAGGGAAGACTGGTCAATTTAAGGTAAGATTTGATCAGACATGGAAGTTCCTTGTGTCTCCAGTAATTTGAAGATGAAGTAAGTTGAGATAATGCTATGATATATATATGGGGATGCGAAGAATACTGATATGCTTTGAAAAGAAAACGGTCCGAAAGGTATTGTCTGCGAAATTGTAGAGGAGGCTCACCACATTCAGCCTGGAGAGCGTTGATTGGAGAAGACTTCATGGCACCAATAATTAGTCGTAGCGACTTTGACTGAATCTTGTCAAACAATTTTAAATTAGTTTTATTACAGTTTTGAAGTAAAAAAGATCCATAGTCCAAGTGACTGCGAACAAGGGCATTATACACAAGTTTTTGGGTGTATGGGTGAGAACCCCACCAGACACCAGAGAGTGAACGCATGATATTGATGTTTTGTTCACATTTTTTGACTTTCGAATTAATGTGAGCTAGTCCCGACATTTTAGAATCTAAAACCACGCCCAAAAACCTTACACAATCCCTAACCGGGAAAACTTGGCTGTTGAAAATGACATTTACATTTGGCGTAGTTCTACAACGAGAAAACACCACAACGCTGCTTTTCTCAATAGAAATCGACATACCATGGTTATCAAGCCAATCAGTTAAATAAAGTATTGCTGTATTCATACGGTCAACAGAGTTCGAGAGACTATCGGAGGAAATATACAAAGCCAGATCATCCGCGTATTGAAGGATATTGCAGAAACTAAGAACAGAGAGATCTAAATCGTGTGTATATATACTATACAGAAGAGGACTGAGTACAGAGCCTTGAGGAAGTCCTTTCCATATTAATCTAGGAGATAGATCCAAATTACGCGTAGAAATAAGAAGGGAGCGACAAGAGAAATAATTAAAAATGAAATTTACTATCCTCACTGGAATACTCAGATTGAGCATTTTTTGCCTGAGTATCGGAAGTAGTACATTATCATACGCGGAAGAAATGTCTAAGAATAATCCTATTAGAGTCTCACGTCTGGAGAAGGCAATCTGGATATCCGTAACTAAGGTCGCGAGACTATCCATTGTTCCCAGGCCTTTACGAAACCCGAATTGACTCCTCGAAAGAATACCTCTGCTCTCCATTAGCCATTCTAGTCTATTTTTAATAAGATGTTCTAATATTTTGGCTAGCGTACATGAAAGAGCGATAGGGCGATATCCACAGGGATCAGTTGAAAGTTTTCCCGGTTTAAGTATTGGCAAAATTACTTGGGTTTTCCATTCCTCAGGGGGAACTCCAGTTAAATATATAGAATTAATAACATCCAGGCACAGCTTTTTTGTACATGGACCACTCTTAACAAAAAAAGAATAAGGTATGCCATCAGGACCAGGGGTGGAGTCTTCAAGTGAGTCAAGAACCAACTGAAACTCCTCCCAAGAAAATAGGGAATCAAATTTATCTGAAGTAGAGAGAGATATAGAGGGGAAAACTTTAGATTCTTCCAAGGAAGGAACATAGGGCGGAGCCAGTCTTTGTGCAAAGGAGTTTAGCCACAGTGATGGATCATTTGATGTAGGGGAGTTAGGTGAAAATGATCCACAGAATTTTCTTATGTTAGTCCATACTACAGAAGAAGAGGAGGATGGTGATAGAGATTCACAAAAATGTCTCCAGCTAAGCTTTTTCTTTTGTAAAAATAATCTGGTTGTTGCAGCGGCTACATTTTTATATTTCATGTAGTTTTCTATAGTCATAGAAGCTGAATATGCTCGTTCAGTTTCTTTTCTATTTTTGCATGCTTTTGAGCATTCACTATCCCACCAAGGCGGGGAGGAAATCCTTGTTCTCCCTACATTCTGAGGAACACATAGGTTGGCACACCTGAGCAGACAGTTTTTAAAGTTGTTATAGAGAGAGTGTACATTGTACATATTAATAGGTGGGAAATTTTGGCTTTCAGCATCAGTAGTTGAAGAGAACAGTGACCAATCAGCCTTGGATAATTTGTATTTTAGCCTGGGGGAGTTGGGTAAGGAAACAGGTAAAGAAGATAAAGAAAGAGAGATAATAATTGGGAAGTGATCGCTTCCAAATGTATTGTGAAGGGTGTACCAAATGATATGAGAAGATAAGGATGGAGAACAAATAGATAAATCTACTGCACTCTTTGGATTTTGGAAGGGGGAAACTCTGCGAGTAGGAGACACATCATTTAGGATCACTAAATTTAAATTGTCTATTAAGTCAAGAAAGTAGGGAGAAATTTGGTCACAGTAATAAGAACCCCAGCTAGTATGATGAATATTTAAATCACCTAGAATAAAAATGGGAGGAGGAAGGGAGCTAATAATAGTCTCAAGTTCAGAAAGAATACTAATATTTGGGTGAGAAATGTACAGTGAGAGAAAAGATATGTTCATAGCGCGAACAGCAACTATGTTAAGTCCTGCACTATGGGAAGGAAGGGAAATATAAGAATAAGTGGTATTACGGGATATCAGAATGGCAACACCACCTTTACCATCATCTCTATCATCCCTGAAGCATGAGTAGCCCCGGATCCCAAAATGAGACCCGGGTCTTAACCATGTCTCCTGGACAGCGAAGATAAGTGATTTATAATAATTAGCAACATAAATTAAATCTTGTTTTTTATTTCTAATGCTCCGACAGTTCCATTGTATCACATTGTGAGCCATTTCCTTGTACCATGGTAATTAATTTGGTTAGTGTGATCATGAGGTTGTTCGGTAGGCCCGTGTCACTAAACCGGGAGATTAAATTGGTAACTGTGTCGAGTAATAGTTCAATAAGATTATCATTAGATGAAATATTGTTGGGATTTGATGAGATATTGTTAGGGTATGCACAACCATTTTGGGAATTAGACTGAGGAGTTTGAATTATATTATAATGGGCCTGTCTGTCATAGCCTGGGCGTGGAGGACTAATTGGGTGACTAGGGGAGAAGGTAGTTTTACGATACGAAACAGTGGTGGGGGTGGGTCTGTCTTGCCTATTAGGGGTTAAGGGAGGTGAAGAATTAGATGAGAGTCTTGTAACATCAGCAAATGATTTTCTAACTGATGGAAACCTGGCAGATGCCTCCAGATAAGAGATTGATTCTTGGGACATCACTACTTTAATTGATTTCTGCCTAGAGTGTTCCGGACATGAGGGATCATTTGCTGGGTGATTTCCTGAGCAGAATAAACATGTTGGGGTTCGAGAACAACTTTCTGCCTCATGCATTTGACCACATTTAAAGCATCTGGGTTGCGATCTACACTGGGATTTGATGTGACCAAACCGGCAACAATGGTTACATTGTATAGTGGGCAGTACATAGGTTTCTACGGGAAGAGAGTTAAAGAAAAGATAAACATGTTTAGGAAGCCTTTGGCCAGAGAAAGTTACTACAACAGATTGGGTAGGTATCCAAACAGGCATATTATTATCATTAAATGTTTTTCTACTTAGCCTCCGGGCCCGAACAACCTTACCATAACCTTCAGGAACAACTAACTGTGACACAACATCCTCCATTGACCACTCAGTAGGGATAGAGCGAATAACTCCCATACGTGAGACACTATACATAGGGATAGAAGTCACATATCCTCCCGATGACAAAACTGACAATTCAAGGAAAGAGTTAGCATCAGAAGCCGATTTGAATTGAACTGATAATCTGTTCCTTCCTACACGTTTAATACCATCCAACATAATACCGTCAACTGGTCCTATTTTGCTCCTAGGGTGGTAAAAATGCTCCAATTCCAATTTCAAAAAAATTCCAAGGTGAGATAGAAGCTGTCCCTTGTTCGTCTTCTAATATTGTCGGTGTGATAGAAGCTGTCCCTTCTTTGTCTTCTGCTGTTATCCATAGTGATAGCAGCGAAACTGATGATCATATGTCTCTAAGAGATTCCTCAGAAGGACCATTCAGTGACGTTGAAAATGAAGATCCCAACATTTTAAATTCAGAGAATCTGGCATTACTGCCTTTAGTGAAAAAGGGAGGTCAATATGTAGTTTTTAAATACGAAGGTGAGCTCTTTCCTGGCGTGATTACAAAAATGAATAAAAAAGGGGCTGTAATATCATCAATGAAGCGTTCTTTGAAGAACTGGAAATGGCCTCAACCTAAAGACGAATTATTCTACACATGGAAAGATGTGCTTGGCGGCATAAATCCACCAAAAAAAATTGGACGCAGAGAGTTTTATTCTGTGCCGGAACTCGACCAAATATGGGGCTCATAACTTTTAGAAGAAGATTTTGAAAGATTTTTTTCTTGAGATTTTATCGTGTTGCTAATTTTTGAACCTAGTTTAGTAGTGATTCTTTGATGTTGTGTATTTTTAATACATTTTTTAAATGTTTATGCTAATTACAATAATAATTAAGAAAAAATGTTCCTATTGCAAACCAAACTGTGATTTTTCAATTGATCTCTCGTAAGTAAAGATTGTTTTCTAACATGTTTCAGCTTTTTATTATCCTCTTCTACCGGAGCAAAGTAAAAATTACTAGTTGAACTACACTCCATTTGAAAAATATACGACCAACCTGTACAAAGCGATTGAGGAGCAAAGTTACCACCTGCAAAGGAACTACTTTGCTCCAAAAAAAACAAAAAAAAATAAAAAAAACTGGTCACTAAATACAATACTGTTTTGATGTTAAATTAAACTTCAATAATACTTTTGTGCATATAATTCATCACAACAGTAATTTATTAAAAATTAAAAATATATTGGTTTAAATAAAACAGTTGGAGCAAATTTTGGTGCAAAGAAGGACCAGGTTACGGTACTATGAATATTATTTTTAAATAAGAAATGTCCAAATTGTATTGGTCTTAGCACTACACCAGAATTAGGTTCTTGTTCTTGTTTTGAAATGTGAACAATAAAGGGTCCAACATCCTCTGAAGAATATTTATTCTTTTCTTTGTCGAATTCTGGATTTGTGAACGTAAGTTGAATGGAAGGGGAAACGTTATGTGGGTTTGTTATATTTTTCTTAGGATTCTGTGTTGGGGTGTCGGAATTAGGGCGTTTGCGCCTTTTTTCTGATTCCGCCTCCATGTTAGATGTAGAGGTTAATGTTAATGGAGAAACATAACCTCCACCAGGGTCTGGAGGTTCATCATCCATTATTTTAAATAAAACTACAAAATACTTACACTAAGACGACACACACAATACCTTCACCAAGACAAAATCACAAATAGGCAATTTAACTGATAGCAAGATATCCAAAATTGAAAAAAAGTCGCAACTGTGTTAAACCACTTGTATATAGCACTCAACCAAAAAGCAAAGTCTATCAACTTTTCACTATTTGACATTACTTCAATATTGACAAAACAGTTTCCCGCCATTTGCCGCTGTCATTACTCATTTCTACTCGGACGCGTCGTAAGTTAGGCCGACCGCTGATCGTGAGCCGAACGCTTAGGCCGAGCCGATCGTATCTCTCTACCGCTTGTTCCGCGCTCTCGCTCACTAATTGTGACAATGATGACGTCATCTTCTTCGAACGGGCACCCTTTCATCAATTTACTAGACGTTATCACGTCAAAAAGAAAAAGAGGAAATTTATTTTATTAAATATTAAGTAATGTACTTTTCATAAAGAGTTATTTTTTGTCTTCAGCCTACGTTGGTACAAAGCTGGACATGCGCCTTCTGCATGGTTTAAAATTTTAAGACAAATCTTAGTAGAAAACTAATTTATTTATATAGCAACATTATTCACTCACTGCTGTCTGCTATTCTACTCTATGCAGCTGATTGTCAAATCAACAGAAATTGAAAATATAGAAAATATTTTTATTGAATAATTCAGTTAAACATTTTAAAAACTTATATAAATAATATATAATATTAAAGATATATAAGCTTACAGTGATAAACTACTTAATCTCAAATATTATTTCTCGGAAAATATTGAAAGGTGACCAATATGTTAAAAAATGTTTTCAATATTTGTTACCAATCACTAATCTGTATATATTACTATTATATACTCTTTGGTATATATACCTAATGCTGAATAAGAAGGTTCTCAAATCAGCTTTGTTATCCATGTCTTACAACGTGACATATTTAAAAATAATGAATAAGTTTTATTATTAACAGTATATCAATTTTATAGGTTATAATTTCATATCCCCATAACTATGAGTAATATCACGAACTTTAAGCCCAGAAAAAAAGTGAAGCAAATACAATGATCGTTGCACTTTTTTCCCGACTGCGCCAGCCAGATTTTAGTTTGAGATGTCATTGGATTCGTATTTACAGTGAGAGTTACACTGGGTACATTAAAATAAAAAATTAAAATAATTTCATTTCCAAATTACACAGAAACGTAGTCGGGTTTATTACTTTTTACCCGACTGCGACAGAAGGAGGGTTATGTTTTTCGAGTGTATGTATGTATGTATGTCCATTTCTTTGGCACGCCCTACAGCCCAAACGGCTGGACGGTTTTTGACATATATGAGGTGTCGTTGGATTCGTCTAAATTGTAGTAGTGACATAGGCTATATAAATTTTCAAAATGGCGCGCGCAAATGGTGTAATGAGGGGGGGGAGTTGATTTTTTTTTCTTACTGTAGCAATATGGGTATCAAATGAAAGCTAGTAAATTGCTTTATTCTTTTTATTAGTTTATAATAAGAGTATTTTACGCAGTCGGGTTTTTTGATTTTTTTAATTAAGCATACTTGTTCAAATTACTTTGACTTGTTCTTTTAAGTTATTTTTTTCCATAGATAAATGGACGAATAAGAGTAATTAACTGGATATGTAAATTGGGGATTGATAAAGATATAGCAATTGTTGATCTAGGTATTGTATTAGAAATAAAGGAGTAGTTAGCCAGTAAATTGTTCAGGCAGTTGTTAATTAGACTTACACTCATTATAAGTAATAAAAAAACTAAAATTAATCTTTACCAATATATTAAAAAATAATTAATTATTAAACTCTTCAAGCTTTTAGGCCATTTAGTACGATGTAAAATCTTGTTCTGTAAACACACAAACTAAACAAATATGTCCAGACCATGGAAATATCTGTTTTTCCTATACCTATGTATAAATATTCTTTATGAGTGCAGATTGAACCTGTGACTGCTAATATAGCAACCAGTGCTGCGACCACTCGTTTGAATGTGAGACATTTTGTATTTGATTAATTTTAATGTAGATTACAGATTTGAGGGCTTCAAGTATTATGTAACAATTATGTGAGTTGTATATAATTAAAAGCGGCAATCTAATTATCAGTTATTGTTGACAGATTAAAAAAAAACTGCTGTAAGCAGCTGTAAAAAAAAAACTGCTTACAAAGCACAAAGACCGACCGGTATATTTACTATGGTGCATTTCTGCTGGCTCTATGCAAAGCAATATAATTAGTGTACTTCCACAGATTAAGTAATAGGTACTATCTCTACTTGAAAATAATATGAATGTAATGAGCAATTAAACTATAATAATAATAATAATAATAAATAAAATATTTATTTGTTTTCTCTCACACAAAAGACACAAAATAAGAATTTCAACATTAACAAAGCAAAATCTGTGTGAGAGACTGGCGACTGTACTAGGAGACCTGTATTACAGATTGCCACTACCTCCACATCCGGACTGAATGGTATTTAAGTAAATCAATTTGAGCTGTAAAATTATTACAAATATACTCACACTTATGTGGGTGCATGTATGGGTTAGTGTATGTATGTTTTAATGTATCTATGTGACAGTGAATTTATGACTTCGTGTATGTATATGTGAGCATGTGTGATAGTGTGCCTATGTATACATGACGTGTTAGAGTGTTTGGTATTAGCTGAGGACTAGTAGCAACTACTACAACTAACAAAATAAAACATTAACATATATTTATTACAAACAACATTTTGCTTTTGACTTCTGTCTTTCTAATCTGTGCTGTCGAAGACCTCCACGAAACGTACTTTGCCAAACCATACTACTCGCTTTCATTGTCGTCGCTTGATGAATCGCCTGATAAATAAATAACAAATGGTGTTGTTAGGGAGTCCGTTGGTTCATCTATCAGCCCATCCAGTCTCATCATTTTATTTTCTTCTTTGATTGCGTGATCGATGCAGTTTTTCCAAGATATTGCATCTATTTTTCTCAAACTTGCAATAATTGCTTCACTTCGGTCAATTTATATGTTTTGTTATTTCTGCCGACATATGATTTGATTTGAGCCCATATCAATTCTATCGGGTTTAGTTCACAGTGATACGGAGGAAGGCGTAAAACCGTAATATTTTTAGTGGCTGCACACTGATCAACAAAATACTTTTTTGTGTGTTTATTTGTATCTATTTTTGCCATTTAATGTGCTTTGGTTTCTTCTTCTTTGAAGAAAATTTCTTTTATACGCAGCCACTCTTGAATTTCTGCATTCCTCCAACCCATTTTAGGCAATCTTTCCAATTGCCTGGAGTGATAACGCGCGTTGTCCATCACTATAACTGACCCCCGGCTCCACGTTTGCAATGATATCTTGAAACCTGCAATCATTAAAAAAAAAAAATTGGTTGTCTGTAAAGTCGGTTTACGGACGATAATTTTTACGTGATAACGTCATAAGAAAACATGAATGGAATTGAATTATTATCACTGAATTATTATTTTGTATAATATATATATAAGCTACAGGTAATTAATTGTATTTAATATAAAAGCGAAATAAAGTTAAATACTTTGATATGTAATACAAGAAATAATCAAGTTTAATAAAGAAGCTAAGTTTAATAATTTAAAGTTAGCAAAACAAATTAGATTATCATTAACCACTTATGAAAATTGTAAAAATATACTAAATAAAAACAGTTTACTTTTTATACGATCGTAATTATATGAGTTCTAATAACTTTTTAGTCAAAATTGTAATATAACCTAATATTACTGCACTCGCCCACCGATGCTACTTATTTTATAATCAAAGAACAAATATATGAGATTATATCGCTAATCGGATTCTTAAAATGCAAGAATTAATTACCTTTTTTGCTGCAATTGTTGTTGTAATAAACTATGGTAACCAATTTATGATTTTATTAACTTTTATTATTAACTTACATTTATTTACTTATATTATTACATTACATTATATTATCAACTTTTTACTATTTGACATTACTTCAATATTGACAAAACAGTTTCCCGCCATTTGCCGCTGTCATTTCTACTCGGACGCGACGTAAGTTAGGCCGACCGCCGATCGTGAGCCGAACGCTTAGGCCGAGCCGATCGTGCCTCTCTACCGCTTGTTCTGCGCTCTCGCTCACTAATTGTGACAATGATGACGTCATCTTCTTCGAACGGGCACCCCTTCATCAATTTACTAGACGTTATCACGTCAAAATATTATAATAATCATCAGAAAAAAAATCAGAAAACAATTTACAAAGGGGAGCTTATCTCTGTAAGAGATTTCATCCAGCAACCCTTGGAGATTCTAAGAAGGAGTGTGAAACGTTGCAATTAATGCGGTAAGGTGTGAATTTAATAAGTGATATACAGGTAGTTTAATAAAATACTCTTAACATTGACCTTAACACGCTTAAGGTAAACACTCACCATTTTTCGAAATTGTGAGCATCCATTTCGCTATGGTAATCGCCTTCACTGTCAGTTTTTTTGGATTCAAAAATAAAGTCGCTACCTCCAAAAAGCCGTATTCACTTCCAATGTGGATGACTATTAATCTTTTTCCCTTTTGTGGGTTTTTTAGTCCAGTAGATAAGCTATTTAAAAAGGCCTGTCTACACGATTCCACGTCCTGATCAACCCAAATGTAGTTTGCTGTGTGTCCTGGTAAGAAGGATAGTGGGTTATTTTGTGACATCAATTAGCTATGATTACATTATTTGATTCCACATTTTATTTTTATTAAATGCTTTCCTTCCAGTTTCAGTTATTTGCCTAAAAATTCGCAGTTTAATTAAAATAACTAACCTTCGTTCACCCATGTTTCATCCATGTAATATATTTTTCGGCCTTGACTTCGAAGATCTTTATTCCTTAAAAGATAGTTTGTTCTCCATATAATCAAATCGGGCCTATCCAGCAACACGCTATTTCTGGACCTTTTAGAATATTTAAAATTCAACTTTTTTAAAATTCTGTTCATTGTGGATCTTTTAAATGAAGGAAGATCTTCATCATCATTGACTGCCCTCAAAACTTTATCTACAGTTGGCAATTCTTGATCGTGGAAGAGTTGGTGTATTTTCCTCCTTATCGCGGATAGCGCGAAATCGTCTAGCGCGAATTATTTCTTATAGATGGCCTCCCTCTGGTTTTCAACGACGGTTTTGCTGAAGGTGGTCTGGGATTTTTTTGTTCATTAATGACTCTTTGTATTGTCTTTTCCGAAGTTCCAATTATTTCAGCTGTTCTTTTTATTATTTCAGTCTTATATGGATAGGACACCATTGTTTTATTTATATATTTGTAAACATTGATTGCAATAGTCTTTTCATTCTCAGTCAGATGAGAAGACACTGGCCGTTTTTTCATGGGAGACAACAAAAATGAAGGTGGGTCCGGTATCCTTTTTCGTTTTTTCGGCCGAGATGGCTCATTACTTGGGTCAGGATTTCTCAATTGAGATGAACCAGGTGTTGGGCCTGACTCCTTAACTTGAGGTGATCTAGGTGTTGGGTCCAGATCCTTAACTTCAGAAGGTCCAGGCAGGGGATCAGGGTAGCTCATAGTCAACCTCTGAAAATACAAAAAAGTAAATTTTTCTATTGGGCCTGACATACTTAATTCATCGAATATCATCTCAGTGTGATATCATGAATGAAAATATGCATGTAACTACAGATTCCTTATGAGTGATAGAATAGTTCTACACAAATATGGTGCCAATTTTTAAGGCATCTTAGCGTCAATCTAAGTTCCCATTCCGGTTATGGAAAGCAATTTTAATATCTTACAATTTTATCTAAAATTTTAACTTTATTTTATCAAAAACTGATACGAACCACAAAGTAATTTTATAAAACTACCTTTAAAGACAAGTTATCTATATCTTGTAACTATTATGATTCGTATTTCATAATAAGATGACAAATGAAAATGCTTACTTGCAATGCATCATATTTTCTAATAATTAATAGGCAAATAGATGAAATAATAAAAACTGAGAAATAAAATGCAATACCAATATTCTATTAGACCGCCTTATAAAAACACTGCTTTTTACGACATTGCTTATTACAACATATCTTTTAAAGCAACAACATTTAACTAATATTTTGGCAGAATTATGTGTTAGAAGGACCAGCTGTATTGTAAATATTTGAATAGGTAACAATATCTACATTTGGTACACTAAATAGTCATTAAGAACGCAAAAGTAAACAAACACATGTCAAGTTTAGGGTCTATTGTAATTCTCAGAAACAAAATACATGTGTATGCAGTATAATCGAAGCCCAAAGCCTGCTTTCTCTATTGCCTTTTTTTTTTTAAATATATGAATATAAATATAAATATGTTTAACACACACACAAGGTCGTCTGTTCCTAAGGTAGGCAACTTAATGCATTTTAGGTAACAGCCGACTGATATACATTTTTTTAAAAATAAATATACATATATTACACCCAGACTCTGGGCGGAAATCGAACCCACAACCCTTGGAGCAGAAAACAGGGTCACTGCAAACTGCGTCAACGGATCAGTCTTTAGTCAGTTTGTTACTTTATCTGAGCACAAGACACACCAAAAGATATGACGATACATTAATTAAAATTCAACATGAACTACAAAGTGCATACGCACTACAGAAGTGTTCCAGACTAAAATTACAGATTTTATAAATGTAGAAAAATGATACATAATTAGGTACATATATATGTACATATGTATGTATATATTTATTTTTATTATAAGTTTCATGTTAAATAAATAAAATGTGCTTTTGATGGCCGGCTGGTTGAGTGGTCAGACAACTGGATACTTTACGCAGCTGTTGAGGGATCGAATCCCGCCAGGTGCAGATAATTTGTATGACGAATATAAATATCTGCACCATATCATGGATGTGTATTTATGTATATATGTATTTATATAAATTTCTTAAATTTATTTCTGTTCCTGTAACACAAGTTCTTACGAACTTAGCACGGGGCTAGGTTAACGTGGTGTGGTTGTTGGTTAATATTTATTTACTTATTTTATTTTATACATGAGTATATTAATCAGACATTCAATATTAGGTACTTAATAACAACGTCATCGGCTGTTACGACTATCGGTTTTTACGACCAAATATGAGTGGTTCTGAGTTTCTTTTTGCTACTCCGACAATGTGAAATCTGTATCTACCGCAGTCCGCATTATATTATTGGATAGTGTGACTTGACTTACCTCGTAGAAATGAAGTTCGAATAGAAATCCAGTCGAAAGTGAATTCGGGGTCCTTAAAACTGCAAATAGTCGTCAATACGGATATAAACACGGTCTAAATCATAAAGAAATCGGAAGTCCACCAAAGAGTATAGTCCACAATAGAAAGCCAAGTTGTTGAGCCGTAGAAATACAAACGTATTAATTGACAGTAATAACTAATTAACTATGTTTTTGGGATGTTATTTTTATTTCATTTTAATCGATTTTTTATAATCGATTGTTAAAGTAATATTAATCGATTTTTAATAAATCGATTATATAAATTACGCGTTTAAATCGATTTTCATCATAGCGCCATCTATGCGACGGATGAAAAAAACTTGAAGTAAGTTTCAATTTTATAAACTGGGAAAGATTATATTTTAGTTTTTGAGGCCACAACGTAGTCGTTTAGTATTTTAATTACATATCGTTTTAAGTATTTTATTTTAAAACTAGTCTATTCACTCCACAACAAAATCGAACTTTTTTTTTGTTGTATGACATTTTTCACTTGTTGTTTACTAATTTAGGTTCACTTTTTTTTTAAATCTATCCTCAGATTTTTTAGCAGCTCTAGTTTAGGAGATACAGGTACACCCTTAAAATGTACTCTCCATTTGACTGTTGATATCGCTATCGTCAACGTCTTACGTCAACGTCTGTTTCTTTTTTGTAATGGCTTCGTCTATAAGGACCTGTGTAAACAAACCAAATAAATTTTGTCAAATTTGTGGCAAATATAAGTTCAAAATATTCTGTTTAAATGTGTCAGACTTTGTGAAAAATGCCTACATGTAGTACTTTCAACAGCCATTGGAAACAAACAACAAGTCTTGGATACCGAATAAAGTGTGTAAAACGTGTATGGAGTCTTTACGATTATGGAAAAATAATAAGAGGTATCCCTTGAACCGTATTATTCCTATGATTTGGCGTGAACCGTCGAACTACCACAACGACTGTTATTTCTGCGTTGTAAACATAACAGGAACTAACCGCCAAAATCATTCCATGTGGGTTTATCCTACTGTGCTCTTTATATTAGACCTGTCTGACATGTATAACCACACAAAATTGTTCAACGAATGAAGGAAAGTGATACAAGCTGCAAAGAGAGTGGTAGCAAATTTGAAGACGCCGAAAGACTAATACCATTAAACTAAGAGGACCTAAATGATTTAATAAGAGATCTCCACAACACCACAGACAAAAATGCCTGGAATGAGTTTATTTGGCTCGTAAAAAACTTTTTGAGAAATAAGAAGTCCGTCGACTTGTGATTGTGATTATAAAATAGTACTGAAAATTTATGACGATTTTTTTTAAGTGATTTATATTTTAGTTTTTCAGACCATAAGGTTTTGTTGGGATGCTCACCATTTCATTTTTATTATAGTAAAACGTTTAATCGTACTGAAAATTTCTCTGCCTTGAAAGTTTTAAGGAACATTCGCTTTGTTTTTTATTTTAAAATTGGTTATTTATTTATTTAATTTTTAACCTGATAAATTGTTAATATGAATCTCTTAGGCTTATTATTGGAATATGAGAAGCATGTAAATTTTTAAAAAATAGAAAAAAATTAATAAGATTAAGAAGAGAAGAAGAAAAGATTAATAAAATAATCGATTTTTCGTAAAAATCGATTATTTATTTTCATATTAATTGATTTTTGAGAAATCGATTAATATTGAATCAAGATTAATCATATTTCATCATTTGATATAATTATATTTCATCATTTCAAATTAAATATAATAATAATTTTGGAATGTATATGAAATTCATAGAAATAAGTCAAGACTTGTCAGCGTTAATATAAAATATTATTATTCATTTATATTTAATATTGTTTGATATGGAAGCGTTACGTCATCGATTGCGTGCTCTTGTCGCCAGTGCACATGGCGGTCTGAACTCGCCTGCACTCTGCGAACCAGAGGACGTAACCTTCCGCTGACTTATTTTAGGTGAATTTTATAGGTATTATATAATTTTTACAGTACATATTCATGTTTATTTCGTTTTATATTATGGTAATCATGGGATATGCGAACTGGTATGGGTGCGTATATCCTATAGTTATATTTAGTATTTATGTATTATTAGTATTCAGTATATTACTATATAATGTATATTTTTGTTTGTAAATAAAAGGATTGATACTTGTCGCGCTGAACCATAGGTTATCACTGAAAATCAGTGTTGGGTTTTTTCTTTCAAACCCAACTTAATGCTGAGTGATAATCCTTTTTGGGGCACAACACGAGGTTACAGATTTATGTTTTATTTCTATTTTATTTTTTATTTTTTGTTATTGTTTTATTTTCTTATTCATGTTTTAATTGTTTTTTTAAGGATATTTTTTTTTGTTGTTTTTTATATTTTAATTATTGATTTTTATGTTTTTTTTTTCTTTTACAAGTTTGTTTTTTTTTTAAATTTAATTGTTGTTGTCTGTGATTTTGTGTAATGTCCTAAATAAATGTGTTTCATTTATTCATTCATTCATTCATTAATCGATTTTTATTTAATCGATTCTTCTCTATTAATCTCACATCCCTAACTATATTAACTTATAAACACAGAAAAATATTACTAAGAGAGTTATGTTATAATAAAGTGCCTGCAACGCAAGACAAAAGAGTATATAATTAAAATAAAGGTTGCAACATCACGGCAGCCACTTTTCAAAATTCAAAAAAAATACCGTCATCTTAAAGTGTTCGGTCAATGTAATCCGTTTAATATAAAAGTATGGAAGTAAGGTAAACTACCATTCTTACTGTACTACATGTTTTCTAAGCACGGACTGCAAGTAAGGTTTCGCTATAAACTGGATAGTTACAACCGGATAAAATGGCAGCCATTTTCAATATTAGCTTGAAATAGTCCAATAATAATATATTAAAATGACAGACGCCGTAAAATACTTAAAAAAAATTTTTTTTTCGAATTTTGAAAAGTGGCTGCCGTGATGTTGTGTGCGACCTCTAAAATCAGCAGCCATTGTTATTTTTCAATTTTTCTAGAGGTATATTACAACATATTAAAACGGCAGACGCCGTAGAATACTTTAAAAATTTGCTTAATTTTCAATCTGGCTAACCCGAGTGACCCCATACCTATCGCAGCCGGGTTTAGCTAGTACCCATTGCTTGTACTGGGTATAGCAGTCACACTAGACGAAATTTCACGTACCGTAAAATATGTTTTGTCAGATTTAAGCTAGCTCTGTAATTATATGACGTTATCACGTAAAATTATCGTCCGTAAACCGACTTTACAGACAACCAATTTTTTTTTTAAATATATTTATGATGATTATGTATAACTTTTTGTTGATATTGCTTATTTAATTTATAATTAATTGTTTCTTAAATCAATAAAATATATGAATAAAAAAGAAGTCTAAAGGCTGGAGTAAAGCTGGCGTCATGAAGGATGTATGACTGAATTTATATAGACAGTTTTATAAAAGATAATATATATATATATATATATATATATAATCTATGTTATCTATATATATATATATATATATAGATAACATAGATGGTACAAAGCTGAACATGCACCTTCTGCATGGTTTAAAATTTTAAGACAAATCTTAGTAGAAAATAGGGATGATCGATATTGAAAAAACATCAATGTTGACATCGATATCATAATCAAAAGCCCAACATCGATGTTCGATATTTATCGAAAACCGAACATCGATGTTGTATAACATCGATGTTTTTGGTAATAAGCAAATAAAACAGTCTAATTTTTTATGAAATGTTTTTTTATTTTATTTTTTCGATGGTTTATTCGATATCGATGTGTCGATGTTATTGAAGTCAAAACAACGATGTAAAAACATTGATGTTTATGAAACATCGATCATCCCATTCAACAACAAACGAACGAATGGAAGTATGGGAGAGAGCGAGTGCGAGCGAGACAGCTACACAAAGTTAGCACCCCATGGAAGGATTTTTGAAATCAAAATGACTTTAATCGATAGGTCTACGTTAGGTCTGTATAGGTCCACCAAAATTTTTGTTAGGTCGCCTATTTTTTTTAATAAATATTTTTAATAAATATGTCTATTTTTTCAACAAAAAAAAAAAAGACCTAACAACCTATCAATAATAGGTTATTAGGTCTTTTTTTAGGTTGTTAGGTTTTTTTTTTTTTTTTTTGTTGAAAAAATAGACCTATTTATTAAAAATATTTATTAAAAAAAATAGGCGACCTAACAAAAATTTTGGTGGACCTATACAGACTTAACGTAGACCTATCGATTAAAGTCATTTTGATTTCAAAAATCCTTCAGTGGGGTGCTAACTTTGCGTAGCCGAGCGAGACGACGAAGAACGAACGAAGGGAACAACCGGTGCGCGGGAATGAATACGCGTTCAGAATATCAGAATTTTAATACATTGATTTGTGGATGCGTTCATAGAAGACATAATTTTTTTTTATTTTTATTTTTTTTTTTTTTTTTTTTTATAGAGGGTTTGTTCACAGGTTGAACATGTCACCCTCATTGTTACACACCGAAACTTACATACGACGCTTAAGATACAGTTGTGTAATTTTTAACAGTTGTCTTGCTTTTTCCGTATGTGGAAAAGCAAGAATAGTATTATGTACGCCTGTGTCATTAAGTTCTACATTGTGTTCTTTATAATATAACTTTCTCTCGGCTTCAATATGGACACATTCCGCCAAAATGTGATGAACATCTTCTATTCTTCCGCATTCTGTGCAACTTGGTGCTGTGAGCTTTCCCATAAGACAATAGAATGCATTAAGTGGGATGTGTCCTGATCAAAGCCTAAAGGCAATAACTAGCTCGGACCTGCTCATATTCGCACCATCAAACCATGGGCGAATGGATATGCTAGGTTGGACAGTCCTATACCACACTCCTTTTGATCGCGAGCGTTCGTCGAAATACTCTCTCCACATATCATGACATTTTTTCTTAATAACATATAACATATCAGAATACAGTGGTAAACATTCACAAACGATACCTTCAGTACAAGCCTCCTTCGCTAGCACATCCACTACCTCATTGTATTTTATACCAACATGAGCAGGTACCCACTGTAAAATAACTTTTTTCTTTTTATTCTTGATTTTACGTAGTTGATTTAAAATACTATAAGCCAATGGAATGCCACGATTTCCATAAGTACCTACATACATCTAATTAAATGTCGAAGGGCGCTCTTTGAATCACTGTAGATAACAAACTGTTTTTGATCCAATGTGTAGATATAGGATAAAGCTAATAAATCGCAAACAGTTCAGCGTACATTATAGAAGTTATACAATTGATCTTAAATTTACCAATACAGTCTGATTGTGGGTCAAAAAATGCCGCTCCCACAGAACTGTTTTCCTTGGAGCCATCTGTATAAATTTGATAGTAACCAGTATACTTAGAAGATATATACTGCTCACTTATATATTTCAATGAACCCATACTGTAGAATCTCTTTGCTTGTTTCACATCTTTAATAGTAGTTTTAATCACAGGAGCTAAATCGATACCGCTTATCCATGTATCTAATGAGAACATATCGAGAACTGTACTATTATGAATCGGTAATTCACAAATTAATTTGTAAACTGAAATTAGTAGTGGTTTTTTCTTACGCGCCCAATACGGATTCCGGCAATGAAAATTTAAGGATGATAGGATTTGCATTATACCATAGCAATCGAATGACTTTAATTTCAACAGAAATTTCCCCGCTAAATAATATCGCCGTACGGATAAAGGCTGCAAGTTCAGTTCGCATTCCATTACATGGACGGCTGTAGTTCTTAAGAAGCCACCAATTACTCTCATACATTGATTTTGTATTCTGTCCAATTTATTTAAATGCACCTGAGCACTGTTATCATAAAGGAAATTTCCATAATCTATTTTGCTCCTTATCATAGACATATATAGTCGTCTCAAATGTTTTGGGTGTACCCCCAAACCTGATCCCGATAGAATTTTAAATACATTAATTATTCGTACACACTTATGTCTTAATTCGTTAATATGTTTAGCCCAACGTAATGAATGATCTAACCAAACACCTAAATACTTAAAACTATCGACAACTTTTAATTTTTGATTTCTAATTTTTATATCAACACTACCTCTATTAAATCCTCTCCTAAAAACACATATTTTACTTTTCGATACAGATATATCTAGGCCAATTTGAGCACAATTGACATAATTTGTTTCATAAGTTGCATTTGGTCGTGCGTGAGGCCGCGAGCTAACATCGATGATCGATTCTGTTAACATCGATGTTACGATGTTTTTCGTATTGCATGGATGTTAAAACATCGATGTTTTTACTCTCAACATCGATAATCATCGAACATCGATGTTCGTTTACGATGTTTTTCGTATTACATGGATGTTAAAACATCGATGTTTTTACTCTCAACATCGATAATCATCGAACATCGATGTTCATCGAGCATTCCTAGTAGAAAACTAATTTATTTATATAGCAACATTATTCACTAACTCCTGATTGTCAAATGTCAAATCACCAAAAATTGAAAATATAGAAATTTAGAAAATATTTTTATTGAATAATTAAGTAAAAACTTTTATAAATAATATATGATATTAAAGATATATAAGTTTACAGTGATAAACTACTTAATCTCAAATATTATTTCTCGGAAAATATTGAAAGGTGACCAATATGTTAAAAAATGTTTTCAATATTTGTTACCGGTCACTTATCTGTATTTATATATATATACCTAATGCTGAATAAGAAGGTTCTCAAATCAGCTTTGTTATCCATGTCTTAATAAGTGACATATTTAAAAATAATGAATAACTATTATTGATAATAGTATATCAATGTTATAGGTTATTTTTTGATATTCTCATAACTACGAGTAATATCACGAACTTTAAGCCCAGAAAAAAATTGAAGCGAATACAATGAGCCTTGCACTTTTTACCCGACTGCGCCAAAAGGAGGGTTATGTTTGTCGAGAGTATATATGCATAATTGTTTGTGTCGCTCTCCAGCCTGAACGGATCAATAGATTTTAGCTTGAGAGGTGTCATTGGATTTCTATTTACAGTGAGAGTGACACTGGGTATATCGAAATAAAAAAACAATTAACGCAGTCGGGTTTTTTAGTTTTTTAAATTACTTTGACTTGTTTTAAGTATTTTTTTTCATAGATAAATGGACGAAGAACTCGATTCATCTGAACTCGGTACACAAAAATACTGGCAGGAAGCTTACATAAAAGAAATACATAATTACGAGGAACATGGCGATACCGGTGATGTCTGGTTCGGTGAAGACAGCGCCATAAGAGTAATTAACTGGATATGTAAATTGGGGATTGATAAAGAAACAGCAATTGTTGATCTAGGTATTGTATTTAGAAATACGATAATGACGGCCGGCTGGTCGAGTGGTCAGGCAACTGGACACTCTACGCAGCGGTCGCGGGTTCGAATCCCGCCAGGTGCAGATAATCTGTATGACGAATATAGATGTCTGCACCGGGTCATGGATGTGTATTTATGTATATATGTATTTATATCTTAAATTTATTTCCGTTCCTAGTACCTGTAACACAAGTTCTTACGAACTTAGCACGGGGCTAGGTTAACGTGGTGTGATTGTTGGTTAATATTTATATAAATAAAGGAGTGGTTAGCCAGTAAATTGTTCAGGCAGTTGTTAGACTTATACTAATTTTAAGATAGGTAATAAAAAAACGAAAATTAATCTTTACCAATCTATTAAAAAATAAATAATTATTAAACTCTTCAAGCTCGAAGGCTATTTAGTAGGATGTAAAATCTTGTTCTGTACACACACAACAAAAACAAACGTCGTTTTGTAAAAACGACGATTCAAAAGTACTTTTGAATTTAATTTTAATAAATAATAAATTCTCATCTTTCAGGTTGCGGTAATGGCTTCACACTATCGGAGCTAGCAAGGGAAGGTTTCACAAATTTACTAGGCATTGACTATTGTCAGGAGGCTGTGACTTTAGCTGAAAAAGTGACTCAAAGTGAATTTCCTATCATAAAGTATAAGGTATGACATATTATTTTATTAAATGTAATTGAACTTGAATATTCGGTAAACGCCCGGGCAATGGTTTCCGGTTTATACAGAAGGTTTGGAGTTTAATCTGCCATGCTGCCTAACTCTGGTTTAATGGAACTAGTTGTTTATCATAACAAGCAGGACTGTACTCCATTATATGAATAATTTTTGTGGAATCTATACTATTATTATATAGCTGAAGAGTCTGTTTGTTTGAATGCGCTAATCTCAGGAACTGTTGGTTCGAATTAAAAAATTCTTTTTGTTTTGGATAGTCCATTTATCGAGGAAGGCTATAGGCCATATAACATCAAGCTACGATCAATAGGCCCCTATGAGCAATAATAAGAAACATTACAAAAACGGGAAAGAAAACTTCTTATTCTCTTACAATAATGGCTTAAAAATATTTAAGTAAATTTTTTCCTCAAATAAACGCAGATGAAACCGCGGGGCACAGCTAGTATAAGATAACCTTTCATATATATCGATACAAATTTACCATTAACCACCACAGTCGTGGTTTCAATTAACGTTCAGAGCAGATATTTGCAATTATAGAAATATTTGTCTCTGGTCTGATTGTTTATATTTGTGGGACTCCCGACCATAGATCAAAGAGTATCTACGTAATTCTATATGTCGGGCATAGTTGTCATAAGTTTCTACATTGATATCACACTTTATAGTAATATATACTTTTGTTAAGGATATTATCCGCCAAAAACTGACTGGCCCGTGGCGCAGTTGACAGTGGCCCTGTTTTCTGCTCCACGGTTCTGGGTTCGATTCCCGCCCCGATTCTGGGTGCAATATGTATTTATTTATATATGTATCATTTATTTAAAAAAAAAATGTATATCAGTCAACTGTTACCTAAAACACAGGCATTAAGTTTGCCTACCTTAGGAACAGATGACCTCGTGTGTATATTAAACATATTTATTTATTTAAAAATCTGTGAAGCAGAGTGGCGAATTAAGTTCCAACTCTTTAGTAGTCTCTTGAGTAGTCGCCTCAACACTTGCGGTCACAGGTTCGATTCCAACTCTTTTTTTTTTTTATGTGTTAGTTGAATAGGCAAACTGGTAGACGTGCCACCTGATGGTAAGTGGTCGACGTCGCCCATGAACATAAACTAGTTTACCTGGAACTAGCCCAGCCAACTCATTTATGTGTTGCCTATCCTGAGACATGTGATGTTAAGTCTCGGTGCCAGTAATTACACTGCCTGTCTTGCCCTTCTTTCCGAAACACAGCAAAGCTGTTTCACGGAAGAAATAAGCAAGATGGTGGTACCCATGCAGCCGGGAGCGCGGCACAGCGCATCCCTCCCACCGGTAAAACTCGGGACAGATATTTGTATTTGTATAAATATTTGTTTCCGGTCTGGGTGTATGTCGTTGTGGGTCTCCCCATTGTGCCTCGTAGAGCACGTAAAGCTGGCGATCCCGGTTGTTGTCATAGACATCTGATAATGATCGTTACTCATGGTAGGGAAATTATCCGCCAACCCGCAACAGAACAGCATAGTGGATTAAGTTCCAATCCTTCTAGATGGAGAAGAGGCCTTCGCTCAGCAGTCGGTTGTTTACAGGCTGATACAGTATTTGTAGAAAATTACCTTTTATAAGTTTTATTTAAAAAAATAATTGATGTTATCGTTTTCAGGTTTTTGATATAATAAAGGATGATGTGGTTACATTAGGAAAATTTGGCTTAATTCATGATAAAGGAACGTACGACGCGATATCTCTAAATCCAGACAATCCTAAGGAAAACCGGCTGAAGTATATCGACCAAGTGGTTGAAATGTTAGATGACAATGGTAAAAATTTATATTTATAACTTTGCGAACCGCCCCGTCTTCGCACGGGTAATATAATACCGTAGGGGTGGTCGTAGGGGTAATTTGTTTGCGATAACTGCTAAGATATTCATTTAAATTATATGGCTTAAAGGGTTATAAATAATGTGCACTAAATACATATACATAAATTAAATTAACTAGAATATTTAATTTGATTAAAAGTCTATACCGGATTTTATCGCGTTTATTCAAAACTTTACAGTTAACAATATTTTAAATTATTTCCCGACGTTTCGGACCCTTTACAGCGTCCATGGGGACTGAGGTGGTGGGTGTCCGAATAATGAATGAAAAAAAAAATGTAAAGTTTTTAATAAACGCGATAAAATCCGGTATAGACTTTTAATCAAATGAGTAAAATTCGCGTAAATATAAGAGAACAGTAGAATATTTAAATTAATAAGGATTAATATTTTAACTATCCATAAATAGCTTGCCAATTACCGCATTATAAGTGACAATTACATATTTTGAAGACTTCAAAATATGTAATTGTCGGCTTCGCTCGCATCGTTATCGCGGTTTAAAAAAAAAGTTTCCTATTTTACTTCTAATACCTCCAAGAATATGTGTACAAAGTTTAATGATGATCGGTTAAGTAGTTTTCGCGTGAAAGCGTAAAAATAAACTTACTTTTCATTTGTAATATGAGTATAATATATAATAGATAATAATACTGAACCATTCTATGGTTAGGTTAGGTTAGGTTAGGTTAGGTTAGGTTAGTTTAATGATACGCTAACGCTAACCCGCTCCGCAGGAGACGACCGGGGGGAAGGAGACGCCGTTACGCGCTCCTTCACCCTCCGCAATAGAGTGGGAGGGGCACCTATAATCCTCCCACTCGCCACCAGGGAAATAGAGCGCTCACGGTGCCCGCGAGCGCTCTATAGGCGAAGGCGGTCCGCATAGGTGGGCCAACCGTCGGGGTGTCACGGTTGCATGCGAAAGCGATCCCGTGGCGCCCCACTATGACGATGAGGGCACCGCTGGGTTTTAGTGCGGTATTCTGGCACGTTCTGCCGTGTCAGCGAGTCCCACATACCCGTCGCCTTCGGGCGGAGGGATGCGTAAATGCATTTCCCAGCGTAAAAAAAAAAAAAAAAAAAAAAAAAAAAAGGTTAGTTTAATGATGATCGGTTAAGTAGTTTTCGCGTGAAAGCGTAAAAATAAACTTACTTTTCATTTGTAATATGAGTATAATATATAATAGATAATAATACTGAACCATTCTATGGTTAGGGGCCGTCCATAAATTACGCGAGACAATTTTGGCGTTTTTAATAATAAATAAAAAATATCAACGAGAATCTAATCGCACCAAATCACCAAGCAGATCTCGATATTATTATCGTATTTATAATAAAAAGGTTATAGACACGCTTAGCGCATAACGATACGTAATCGATAATGAAATGTATGCAAGCAATACCTATCGTCAGGGCCGGATTTAGAGGAGGGCAAGCGGGCAACTGCCCCGGGCCCCCACATCCACAAAATAGGTGCCCCCACATCCGCTAAAGAGGGGCTTCTACGATAGAAGGATAGGAATAGGTGATGACCTTTTTTTGACTTGGCAACGATAATATAAGATCGCGACGACCTTTTTTTCGTCGTCATTTTTTCTGCCAAAAGAAAAAAAGAACAATTCCAAATCAAGGGGCCTCCACTCCTCCATTGCCCCGGGCCCCTACAACTCTAAATCCGGCCCTGCCTATCGTTATGTTTCCATGCTAACATAATACTATAGGTCAATGTACGTTTTTCCGCCCGCTCTAGAAACATACTATCGTAACATTACGCTGTTCTAATTTTATATAATGCTAGCTGATATCTACGAATCGATATTTCTTAAAACTTTAATAGAATAGATAAAGATTGAAGACGTAATCGATATCTGTCCAGTAGTTTTCAGTGATGTTCCCACAATGGCTGACTTCTGTCATTTTAGATATATATAGATTTATACAATTTTATACTAGCGCGGTTTCATCCGCGTTAATTTGAGGAATAAATGTTTTTAAATATTTTAAGCCATTACTTTAAGAGTCGCCTCGTTAGTCGAGTGGTCGCAAGCGGTACTGCCGAGCAAGGGGTCTCGGGTTCAATTCTGGGTCGGTCAACGTATTAGTTTTTTTTTTTTTTTTCTCGAAAATTCACAGTAAATTGTACGGAGTCTAGGATGGTGCCCTGTGTATGGTAATAGGCTCGCCCTCTATTACATGGGACTCCTAACTGGCCAAAAGTGGGTGTTACATTAGTTAATATGGGCATCTCTGCCTACTCCTTCGGAAAATGCAAAGTGTGATGTTATGTTTACTTTAAAAGTGGAGCTATAGTTAAAAAAATGTCTCGGGAAGAAAAATAATAAATTCCCGTTTTTGTAACGTTTCTTATTATTGCTCAGCCCCTATTGGTCGAAGCGTGATGTTATGCTATATATATATAGCCTATAGCCTTCCTCGGTAAATAGACTATCCAACACAAAAATAAATTTTCAGTTCGAACCAGTAGTTCATGAGATTAATGCGTTCAAACAAACAAACTCTTTATAATATTAGTTAAAATATATACTTCTATTCGTCGATGAATCCATATTTACGAATGCTGATTTAATAATATGTATTATTTTTTTGTTACAGGTATATTTGTAATTACATCATGTAACTGGACTGAAAGCGAATTGTTAAAACATTTTGAAGAGAAATTAAAATTGAAATGCGTCATACCGACGCCGCAGTTCAAATTTGGCGGTAAAGTTGGTAGCGTCGTATCGTCTGTGGTGTTTGAGAAAAATAATATTGTTCATGGCGAATAAAATATTTAAAAAAAAAAAGGTTTTCTTTTTTTAACGTAAAAGGCAGGTAAGGTAGAAATTATAAATACAAATAAATATAATAAATATTAAAAAGGGGGAGGGGGTCGGCCTATTCTTATTTTTTATTATAATAGGAGTGGGGGGAGGTCGAAAACTAGCAAAATTCGTCTTACGTAATAAATGAAAGCCCCATTTTTGAAGTCGATTAAAAGTAAAACGCGTTAAACAGCATTATCTAACATAAAATGCATAGCCTAATCAACGCTGTATGTCAATAATTTACAGTTATTATATGCATTGATGAATGTATCTATGTATGTATGTATTGATGTAGGTATAAATTATAATATATAAGTATATGTATGTATGTGTATGCTTATATATTTGTATTAAACTACTATTTTATGTAAACTTAACTCAAAACTTAGTATGTATGACAGCAGTACTTTACGCATCGACAGCTTTGTGTCCAGAAATCCTATACTCATGGTTGCCTGTAAGAAATCGCTTTTAGTGATAGGGCCGCCATTGCATATTTCCTGTAAATGGTTTACAATGTTAATTCATTTATGTGTGTAATAAAGTATTAAAATAAAAATAAATAAATAAAACAAATTGTATTATGTCCAAGGATTTTATTAAACATTTCTTATTACAATTTCAATAAATTAATATAAATATTTTCCATTATTTATTTCTAACGACCTAATTTTTTTTATAGTTTAAATTAAAACTTTTTCACGTTCATAGCATTTAGAATTTAACATCAAAATCTTTCTACAGAGCCTTTATGAAATAAAACGAATGTTGATACAAATATTTCTTAGGATTATTTAACCTTTTAAGTGCCATAAGGGCCGCCGGCTACCTCACGATACCCAACAATAGGTGCCGTGAGGGCCGCCGGCTACCTCACAATTTTTCATCTGTACATCTAAGGAATATTATTTTTTTCCGACCCTCCGGTAATCCGGTAAAGATCCCAAATTTTCACATAAGGAAAGCCTACACTTGATATTTCCATTTGGCACCTGGGGAAGTCACGGCCAAAACAGCTTGGCAGTTAGAAGGTTAAAAAATAATATTAAATATATGACACCACAGCATATCATATCTTTTTTATTTTTAAATTTTTAATAAATGACAACAAATATACATATACACTTCGCGTACACTACAGCGCACAATATGTACGCATATTACACTACGCATACACTAGAATGCGCTGTCTATTAGGGTGCCTGTCCATTGAAGCGGAGCGGAGGAACGGACAAATATTAACCAATAGGATTACAAAAAATCTCCCCTCCGCTCCAATGGACAAGGGCTACTGGTTAATATTTCTCCATTTCTCCACTCCGCAGCTTCGCTTCGCTTCAATGGACAGGTACACTTATTAGTGGTACGAGAAATTGTACAGCGAACTTAGCGGAAAATTTAAAAATTAATTTTGCAATTATATTTATTTATATAACGTTTCACGTTATAATGAATGCTTACATTAAATACATGTAGATACACTCGAGTTACAATATTAAATACTATTTAAATAAAACTTCAATAATAGCCGAAATAATATTATTCTAAATACCTATATGTAACAAAATTCAAAAAAAAAAATTGCATTTAAACTCAGATTCCCTTCCGTTTTTCTCCGTAAGCAAAATCTAGTCCCACGCATCAGCGATCTAATAAAGACTGTCCAACCTCAGAATCTGCGAGTTTATTCAAATTTTTTGAAGAAGGAACTGTAGAAGGTTCTAGGCTATAATGGGGCGTTCAAGTATTATGTAAGGCAATTTTTGATCAAGACTAGGAGTCCGAAGGTAATTTTGCAAGAGGAGCATCAATTTAGACTGACCCGTTGGCGCAGTTTGCAGTGACACTGTTTTCTGCTCAAAGGGTTTCGATTCCCGCCCCGAGTCTGGGGCGTAATATAAGTTTATTTATATATGTATTATTTATATTTATATGTATATTTATATTAAAAAATGTAGGTATGTTAGTCGGCTGTTACCTAAAACACAGGCATTAAGGTGCCTACCTTAGGGACAGACGACCTTGTGTGTGTGTGTTAAACATATTTATTTATTTAATTTAGGGGATAGATATTTTGCCGATAGGGCGCTATATTATAATAATAAAAATAGTAGTATCGGTATTCGGTACCTGCTGAATACTTGCACGGCCAGTGGCAAAAAATGAGAACTAAGATATGGGTTTATTATATTGTGTATGTTCTATTTCCGCGCATGTCAAATGTATGACGTGCGCATGCGCTCCTATCAAAATGAAGAAATCTTCAATTATAAGAGTACTTCAATTATTGTGTACATAAATAATGTGAAAAATCCTACACCATTCGGACACCTTGTAATATATACTCCGTGATTTAAATTTAAAAAAAAACAACGTTACATAACGCTTTGTATGAATCCCCCTCCCACCATTGTAACGTATCGTAACGTTTTACAAAACCCCCCTTCACCCCTAAATTTCGTTACGTAATACTTGAAAGCCCCCTAAGAGGTTACAATACGACACGTAGTATAAATGCAGTAACAGTAAATGTTGTACATAAACCTTTACAATATTTGTCATGGATATGAGTATTATAATTAGTAAATTCCTGCTCACAATTTAACTATAATAAAAACAAAATGGTAATTTTAAAAATATCTAATAAAAAATTAATATAAACAGAAAACTGAAAACACCCATATTTTATCTTTTAACACCTAACATATTGAAAAAGATACAATTACTTTAAATACAATACTAGAATAATAATTTAAAGCTTTAAATTCGAAAAAAACCTTGACAATGGAAGGTGTTATTATCAATAATATCTATCATTGATATGAACAAATAAGTAATAAAAATAAGTATGATTTTCTATTGATAAGTAAATGACAGTAATTAATACTTCAATATCATGTGAAGCAAAACATATTTCTTTCACGCCATGAACGCATTGCGGGTTTCTGAATAGTCATCATCCATGGTCGGGTATACTGAGATTACAGCAACCCACACATTTTGAACATAGTATTTAGTTGTTTTCAGACACTACAAGTACACTAAAGCGCACACTTTCGGTACATAGTGTCTGTATGCAAGTTGTACACTACGTATACAATGAAGCGCATTGTTCGTACATGATTTTACGTTTCCTTATAGGTGAATAACTTATAAACATATACAATCAAATTTAATTTTATATTATTCATTTCTAAATGTATATTATAACAGAATATTTAAGAATTATTTTTATAATTAACTGTCCTCATTTCAGAACTCAATTTAATATAATTATAAGTAATAAATAAATAAAAAAGTTTAACAATATTTTAAAAAATCCCTGCTACAAGTCAATACCACAAAATCCCTTATTTGATATGCAAATGCCATAAACATTACACCCTACTTAAATCACATACTAAGGCGAATATAACAACACCATTTTATAATTTATGAAAACATTTAGGCTACAGAGTAAAACAATCAACATCCTTGTTTACATTTAAAAACACTACTCTAATTACTCTGACAATTGGTTAAAAAGGTGAGTTAAAACTAGCTACTAACATTTTACAATAATTGCGCAGTCGTTACGGAATTGATTGCTTATAAGTTATTGTACTACATAACATATAAATTGCCTATTCATAGCTTAAAAGCCTTCATATTTTGGTGCTATTTTAGCACTGGAGACAGTTTAGTAGCATTAACTACATATATAGTCCACCTATTCCCCAGCAGGGGTTAAAACTATTGCACACTTTGAAATTGTTTTTGAATTGCAATTTGAAAGCAATAATTGTGAAATTCTTGCAATCGCTCAGCTGGTAGTTTACAGAATAGCCAGACTGACGATAATGCTAAATTAAATTCCAAAACACTTATTAACTATATATAAAAATACATTCTAATGGTAACTAAATGATTTTTACTCCATATGCAATCTTTCAATTATATGCATCAAAATACAATACCTAACATATACAAATGCATTAAATAATAATAAAAATATCAACAAACTATATAAGACTACATCAATTGTAACAGTGGTGTTTAAAACCACTATGTTCGTGGGCTAGATGCGTTCACAATACTTATCATTTTCATTTGAATTATGATATATCAAATAACCCAAAACCACTGAAAAGGCGGTAAGAATCATAGTTAAAAATTGGTACATCTTTAATTTATCAACTTGTCTGTGTAGGATTTCATAATTGATTTGAAGATTGTTTAATGCATTTACAATGGAATCCGGTTTATCTTGGTGTTTTGATTCGGCCAAGTTGCCATTCTTAGGTAAGTCTTTTACAGGGAATTGACATTTCAATCTGTACTCGTCGACTTTACTGCCAGAGGAGTTTTGCCATATTTCACTTATTTCTTTTTGTGTTAGATCAGTTTTTGGTATTTGTACCGACATGACTAAAAACATATCCTTCATAACATTACGTAGTTGGAAGCCTGGTTGGACAACAATGACTACTGTTTGTGTTGCACCAGAAGCTAAAATACCTGAGCTAGGCCTTACCCGAAATTTTTCAGGAGATGTTGTTCGTATTTTGAATGACACAGCACTTTCGTCCATGTTTGTTATTACAAACTGACCTGTGACTTCGTCATTTTCAGTTTTAAATATTATGATGTTATTGGGGTTGAGTCTTAGCATTTCACCGGGGGAGTGGCTGTCACCTTGTTCAGCAAATGTTACTTTTTTCGGTGTGTGTTCGGCGCTACGATTTTCAGATACAAATTCAAATTCATAATTATCAGTACCACCCCAACACTCCAATGCATTTTCGGGGGTGACGAAACTCTTCAAGGTGTCCTTACTAACAAATTTCATTTTCTCCACAGCTCTAGCTGGTAACAATGATTTAATGATTTTAAAGGCAGCTGACATCACCCAGGGCATTTGATAAATAATTATATAGTTCAAAAAATTAGGATAGAAGCTTTTGAATAGCGATATTAAATAGTTAGTCAAGTCCATATCGACATTACTGAGACCACATCCATCGAGATCGAAGAACAATGTGACTTTATTACCATTTTCCTCCCTTTCGATACGATCGAACCAATAAATAATAATTTTTTTAAGTTCCTCGAACTCTTTAACACCTTTTACGTGTTTTTTCGACTTTATTATCAGTAGTAAGCATCCATCGATATCCCTGCCGTGAGGAAAGAATATTCCTTCGTGAACGTATTCCATACAGATAGTTCTTTCGTTAATATCATTCGCCCCAACATTTTTCCGCCAGGTAAATATATCCCATAACATATCACTAGCTTGTTTAACATCATTTTCATTGTGTATAAGAACTCTTTTCAAATATTTATCGTCTTTTACCCGTTCTAAGTCCAAAGGATGGAAGTCGTGATCGGGTATTTCTTTTAATTTCGCTTGAAATAACGTCCGCAGATCGGAAGTCGTCATGTTTATACACTACTTTAAGCGTAAATTTTAAGTAGGAAACTGTGGTAGGAAATACTAAATCAATGAATGGCACTGAAAACAATTTATATTAATAATTGTGCCTTGACGTCTGTTGTGAATTTGTGACATTGAAAATGACATTAAATTAGGGGTGTGCGATAATTATCGATAATTCGTAACTACTCGATAATTTTTCATTCGATAATTATCGATAAGTGTTATTCGATAATTTTGATTCGATAATTATCGATAATTTTTCATTCGGTAATTATCGATAATTATCGATAAGTTTTCATTCGATAATTATCGATAAGTTTGTGCGATCCGATAATTATCGATAATTTTGTGCGATCCGATAATTATCGATAATGTTGTGTGATTTGATAATTATCGATTATTTTGTGGGATCCGATAATGATCGTACGGCGGATGACCGTTTTTTTTTTAGGTATTGGGATAGGGAACGGAGGATTATGACGATCCTGGACGGCGGATGACCTTATTTTTTTTTTCTATCTATACTAATATTATAAAGCTGAAGAGATTGTTTGTTTGAACACACTAATCTCAGGCTCTAATGGTTCGCCATTTACCGAGGAATATATAGGCTATCGGCTATATAACATCACGCTATGACCATTAGGGGCTGAACAATAATAAGAAATGTTATAAAAACGGGAAAAAATAATCTTTTTGAGAGCTTCCGTTGCGTCCTTTATTCTCTTCTCGAGACATTTTTTAAAACTATAGTTCCACTTTTAAAGTACCTAAATATAACATGACTCTTTCTTTCGAAAAATAACAAAACTAAATAATACGTTGAACGACCCAGGAAACCTTAGACCCCTTGCTCGGTAGTAACGCGTGTGACCACTCGACCAACGAGGCGGGTACCTAATCTTCGAGTAATTTTTTTAAAAAATATTTAAGTACGTTTTTTCCTCAAATTAACGCGGGTGAAACCGCGGGGCACAGCTAGTCAATAATAATAATGTAATGGTGATCTGATGTAAATTATAGTTACTTATATTTAGAACTTACAATAGCGATGTGTAGTCATTACTAAATTTAAAAAAAAAATAGAGAACATTTCGGATTGACTTCCTATTAGCATAATTATTATAAAGTCGTTATTTTATGTCTGCAGACCTAATCCGTCATTATTCAGGCACTTATATAACCTAAGCTTCGGCCGTGGCTGGTCACCACCCTCAAGGTATAAATCAAGGTGCCAAGCGTTCGCGCGTTCCACCCTGCTAACCTTGAGTAGCCCTACGGAAAGTGGGTCTACGTAGTTGCGCCTACCGGTGTGCCGCATCCAGGCTCACAGTGTTGCCGTCCGCGGTGCCTGGTTCTGGAGAGCAGCGGGATCCGGAGAAACGGTTTTCCGCTGGCCGCCTGCCGATAGTTGGGAGCCCAATTGCAGATTAGCCACCTGCGAAAGGCTGCTCCGCCATCGCGCGCATAATCCCAGGGTTGCTTCTGTCGGGCCGGTTGGCAACCGGATGAGAGGCCTCGACAGCCGGCCCTGGGGGGGTCCGGGCGTCCCCGCGGTCTCCAGCCAGGTTTTTTCCCACCGGGCGGCAGTATTGTGACTTCTGGTGGAGTTTGGCTGGCGCCTCACGTAACTGCCACTTTTCGCCTTTCCTTCCCTCTTGCCCTTCAAATTCACAATGAAAAAAAGAAATAAAAAGTTGAGGAATCTGCAGCGGATGCACGGCCTCTCGCTTAAAGTGCACCTCACGAATATCCGAGGTCTGCACTCTAATCTCCTTCCAGTTCATCACCATCTCGAGACTGCCAAGCCGCATCTGCTCTTGCTTACCGAGACGCAAATCACAACCCCTGCCGATACGTCATACCTCCACTACCCAGGTTACATCCTGGAGCACAATTTTCGTCCCAGAGCTGGGGTTTGTTTCTTTGTGCGCGATGACATCTGCTGCAAACGTCTCCGTAACCTGGAGGATCCCTCTTCCTCATCTATCTGGATGCTTGTGGATACCGGCATAGAACAAATTGTTTATGTTGGTGTCTACCGTTCGCATAGCGGAGACCAGGAGACAACAAGGCTTTTCCAACATCTAAGTGAGGCTGCCGACGTGGCTCAACAAAGGTACCCCACTGCGCAAGTCGTCTTTCTGGGGGACTTTAATGCCCATCATGAACAATGGTTGTTCCCGTACCAGAAAACTGACCATGCTGGTAGAGAGGCGTACAAGCTTGCCTTGACCATGAACCTCTCCCAGCTGGTTAACCAGGCGACTCGAGTACCGGATGTTGAGAACCACACAGCAAATTGCCTGGACCTTCTGCTGACGACTGAACCGGACCGATACCAAGTGTCTGTTTCAGCCCCTCTTGGGAGTTCTGACCACTGTCTGGTGAAGTCCGTCCTCACGTGTCCTCCACCCGACTCCAACCCTAGAAGAACTAGGCGGGTGTGGCGATACAAGTCAGCGGATTGGGATGAGATGCGACATTTCCTAGCATCTTACCCTTGGTTGCAAGTCTGCTTTTCTTCAAGCGATCCGTCGAGCTGCGCTGGCGCTATTGCCGAAGTTATTGGACAGGCGATGGAATATTATATTCCATTCTCCGACCAGCCCTCTGGCATCAGAGCTCAACCCTGGTTCAATGCTGTCTGCTCAAAAGCTGAGGCTATAAAACAGTCAGCATACCACGCTTGGTTAGAAGCCAGAAATCGCAAAGCTCCAGATACGCGAAATAAGAAGAAAGCCTTTTAACTCAGCAGCTAAGTCCTACAAAAAAGTGCTCAAAAAAGCGCGCTTCAACCACATAGGCCGAGTGGGAACCAAACTCGCTTCGTATCCATCGGGCAGTAAAGCTTTTTGGTCCCTGGCGAAGTGTGTTGAAGCAAACTTCTGTCGCTCCTCACTTCCTCCCCTGCAGAAACCTGACGGAACACTGGCACACACGGCTTTGGATAAGGCTAATTTATTTGCCTCTCTATTTGCCGAAAATTCTCGTCTAGATGCCGGTAATAAAACTCCACCTCAGTTACCTCCTTGTGGATGCAAAATGCCTGAAATCCACATTTACCAAAAGGAGGTTCTCAAAACACTACGCAATCTGGACGTGAACAAAGCCAGTGGTCCTGATGGTATTCCTGCTATTGTGTTGAGAAATTGCGCAGCCGAACTGTCTCCAGTCCTGACACGTCTGTATCGCCTTTCTTTTCGATCTGGGACTGTTCCGAAAGCATGGAAGCTCACGAACGTACAACCCGTACCCAAGAAGGGTAGTCGTGCTGATCCTGCAAACTACCGCCCAATCGCGATCACCTCCACCCTCTGCAAGGTAATGGAGCGTGTTGTCAACAATCGCCTTCTGGCTTACCTGGAAGATAATGATCTCCTCAGTGATCGGCAATACGGATTTCGCCAACGCCGCTCTACTGGGGATCTTCTCGTGTACGCTACACATCTCTGGGGGGAAGCCCTCGATAAATATGGTGAGGCCCTAGCTGTCTCACTTGACATTTCGAAGGCATTCGACGGGGTCTGGCACGATGGTCTTATTGCGAAGCTTCCTGCTTACGGTATTCCCACCAGTCTATGTACTTGGATCTCCGATTTCTTGAGGGAACGGTCAATTCGTGTAGTTGTTGATGGCTACACGTCTGACCTATTAACTATCAATGCCGGGGTACCCCAAGGATCTGTTCTCTCCGCAACGCTATTCCTGCTTCACATAAACGATCTGCTTAAGCCCGGTATCTTTGGGTACGCAGATGACAGCACCGTCGCGGAGAGATACTTCTCCAGTGCAAGAACAAGACAAACTGAAGTGGACGATCTTAGAGAAGCAATGGTCTACCGTGCCAATCTTACTCTTCAGGCTGTCTCCGACTGGGGTGATGCCAATCTAGTAAGATTCAATGCTTCAAAAACCCAGGCGTGTCTCTTCTCCGCTAAAAAGAGCCCGTTTAACTTGGCTCCCACTTTCCGAAATGTGCCTGTTCCAGTCACGAACCACCTTGAACTACTCGGTATAGACTTATCGTCCAAACTCAATTTTGGAAGCTATATCGAATCCAGGGCTAAGACTGCTTCTAAAAAACTGGGCATCCTCTCCAAGGTCCGTCACTATTTCACACCGGACCAGCTGCTAAGACTTTATACAGCTCAAGTCCGCTCCTGCATGGAGTACTGTTGCCATCTGTGGGACGGTTCCGCCCGGTATCAGCTCGAAGCCCTGGAAGCTATCGACAGGCGTGCCAGAAAACTCATTGGTGATGAGATGCTTACTTCAAGACAGCTCCAGAGCCTCGAACATCGCCGACTGGTTGCTAGTCTGTGTGTCTTTTACAGGTTACATTTCGGTGAGTGTGCACAGGAATTGCATCAATTAATTCCCCCAGCACCATTCCACCATCGGACAACTCGACGAGGGCAGGGGTTCCATCCATACGTGGTCGACATTCCTCCGGTTCGTACCTCGCGGTTCGCATCATCTTTCATTATTAGAACTGCAAAGGAATGGAATTCTCTTCCTGCGTCACTGTTTCCCGATGCGTACAACCTAGGGATTTTTAAGGCAAGAGTGAACAGGCATTATTTGAGTTTGCGTGCTTCACCTTAGACCTCATCATTGTTTACCATCAGACAAGATTGAGGTCAAACGCACTCAAATTTCCAATAAAAAAAAAAAAAAAAAAAAATTAGGAAATCAGAAAAAAAAAATAATAGAACAAAAATAAATTATAATTTTCAAGTAAAAATAGTTTTAAATTTTACTTAATTTTACCGTTTTAATTTCCAACGGAAATAAAATATAAAAAACAGTTTTTTTTTTTAAATAAATTTAATTCTGTAAAATGCACTTATAAACTCTTTATTAACAACAAAATCTTTATATATTAATTAGGAACTATTCATAAAATACATCATGAAAAACACTTCTTTTTTGACAAGTCCCTTTTCTATCTTATCCTCTATCGTCACGCAGCACGCTACGTCACAATATTTGTGACTCGGGACTCCCCTTTGAGTTTAAGGCGCTGTGCATAGTCAAATTAGGCTTCACAAAACAGTTTTTTAGCCAAATGTATACATTTTAGAAGAGCAAAAAAAATATATGTTAATCTTGATCATATTTATGGGAGGACCTTTGTCTTTAAAACACGATTCGGGTAAATTTTCTCGATAAAAAAAAATCATAAAATAACCATAAAAATTGAAATCGTAGCAATTGTAACTATAATATTTATAAACAAATCTTTATGAAATTAATAACAGTGATGTAATAAATAATAATAAAGGGAACTGTTGTTTTTATTTATCGATTGAATTATGATATTTGTTAAGATTAATGTATTTTATGATATTTTACTCTAACGAAGTCGAACGATACGTGACGCCATCGCGGCATCTTTCCGCTTCTCTTTCATTTCTACGCGGAGCGACAGTGACCGCTGAGGCGCGCTGCTAAGAGGACCTGTGTTAGTTTGTTTCGCTCGCCGCTCAGAAAATAATCTTTTACGTACCCATTAGTTTGTTTATGAAAGCTTTTTATTATAATTATTTTATTTTGTATTAATTTTTTTGTAAATTGTGTTGTTGATATAAATTTTTGTTCGGTTTCGGTTCTAGTTCATAAGTTGTGTAAATAAACAATTAGTTTTTTTCTAGCTGTAAGTTGGTATAAATTTTGTTTTATTTCGGTTTTAGTCATAAGTTGTGTAAATAAACAATCAGTGTATAAAAATGGCCAACAAGAAAAATAAACGGAGGGCAATAAAGAGAACTTATTCGACGAAACAAAAACACATGATGGAAGTTGTAAAGTAAGTACCTATTATACCTTTTTATGCACACCTTATTTTTTTTTGTATAGATTTTATCAATGCATGCGTAATTTCAACGTAGAATTGCATAGCTCGATTGGTCACCACTAGGTCTCGTGCGATCGAAACATTTTCTGCATCGGTGACTGATGCCTGGAGATATACAATATAAATATTTACAAACATTTTGATGATTTTTCTTATTTTTGAAATAAATGTTTTTTTAATTATTGTTTTACGTTTGCCGGTTTTTTTTTTTTTGTTTGAAAAAATGTTTCAGTAATTATTACTTTTGTTGATTTTCTTATTTTTGTAACAATTATAATGCAATTATTGTTTTTTCTTTAAAGTAAAAAGAAACGGTTGGCGAGCAATTCCTCAGCAGATGAATCATCGGAGAAAACTTTTCATGAGTAAGCTTATTGGTGGTTACATTGTGTTACAGAATATTGTAGTTACTAGTAATGCGATAAGAGTTCATTGAACTCATCTTTGTGAACAACTTTTGAAAAAGAAACAGGTCATTCACCTGCGACAAAAAGACTATAGTTTGTTGATTGGCGCCACAGTAAAATTTGTTTATAATGATGATTGCAATGACTCCTTTTTGTATTTCTACAATCTCCTGTAAAACCTTGTAAATAATTTGTAAATAATTTAGTAGATATTTATAACAACACAACGGGCTAAGCGCATAAGGACCACTTCTCAAAATGACTAAATGGGGTTAGGCGCAAAATGATAAATTCTCAAAATAGCCACAAAATAAAGTAAATAAATTGAAATTGGCATACGAGTCACAAAATGGTATATTCTAAAAATTCATTATTCTCAAAATGGCTAATTTTCTAAATGCTAATTGCAAATTTCTCAAAGTGCAGATTGTTGATTCCTCATTTTCTCAACAAAAAAAAAAAAAGCAACTGATATTGTTTCAATTTTAGATTACAAAAGGATCCTGAGAACGAAAACCCTAAGACATCACTTTCAATTGGAACATGTGTAACTCCAGAGGCCAATCCAAAGTCAAATTATGACAAGTAAGTATCAACACATGGGTAAAGGTCTTCACACAATGGGAGCCGACGGATATGGCAATGGTAAAGGCTGATAATGATGAAAGGGGGAAGGTTGTTAGCAACACCCAGTAAAGCGAGTGCGGATTCAGCACATTCGGCCGTCTTGGTGTTCAATGAAACAGTCTTTACCATTGAAATTGATCGACTTGGAATTGTTATTATTTTGGTCGAATTTTGGAAGTACATGGACCTTCAAATATGATCCATGTAATTCCAAAAATGTGGCATGACGAACTACCTCCAGCTGAATTGTTCTGAATCACTGACAACAACTGTCCACCTCTCTGTCTGTCCACGCATTGTATTCTATAAAATATTACGTGTATGTATGTATGTATGTATGTATGTATGTATGTATGTATGTATGTATGTATGTATGTATGTATGTATGTATGTATGTATGTATGTATGTATGTATGTATGTATGTATGTATGTATGTATGTATGTATGTATGTATGTATGTATGTATGTATGTATGTATGTATGTATGTATGTATGTATGTATGTATGTATGTATGTATGTATGTATGTATGTATGTATGTATGTATGTATGTATGTATGTATGTATGTATGTATGTATGTATGTATGTATGTATGTATGTATGTATGTATGTATGTATGTATGTATGTATGTATGTATGTATGTATGTATGTATGTATGTATGTATGTATGTATGTATGTATGTATGTATGTATGTATGTATGTATGTATGTATGTATGTATGTATGTATGTATGTATGTATGTATGTATGTATGTATGTATGTATGTATGTATGTATGTATGTATGTATGTATGTATGTATGTATGTATGTATGTATGTATGTATGTATGTATGTATGTATGTATGTATGTATGTATGTATGTATGTATGTATGTATGTATGTATGTATGTATGTATGTATGTATGTATGTATGTATGTATGTATGTATGTATGTATGTATGTATGTATGTATGTATGTATGTATGTATGTATGTATGTATGTATGTATGTATGTATGTATGTATGTATGTATGTATGTATGTATGTATGTATGTATGTATGTATGTATGTATGTATGTATGTATGTATGTATGTATGTATGTATGTATGTATGTATGTATGTATGTATGTATGTATGTATGTATGTATGTATGTATGTATGTATGTATGTATGTATGTATGTATGTATGTATGTATGTATGTATGTATGTATGTATGTATGTATGTATGTATGTATGTATGTATGTATGTATGTATGTATGTATGTATGTATGTATGTATGTATGTATGTATGTATGTATGTATGTATGTATGTATGTATGTATGTATGTATGTATGTATGTATGTATGTATGTATGTATGTATGTATGTATGTATGTATGTATGTATGTATGTATGTATGTATGTATGTATGTATGTATGTATGTATGTATGTATGTATGTATGTATGTATGTATGTATGTATGTATGTATGTATGTATGTATGTATGTATGTATGTATGTATGTATGTATGTATGTATGTATGTATGTATGTATGTATGTATGTATGTATGTATGTATGTATGTATGTATGTATGTATGTATGTATGTATGTATGTATGTATGTATGTATGTATGTATGTATGTATGTATGTATGTATGTATGTATGTATGTATGTATGTATGTATGTATGTATGTATGTATGTATGTATGTATGTATGTATGTATGTATGTATGTATGTATGTATGTATGTATGTATGTATGTATGTATGTATGTATGTATGTATGTATGTATGTATGTATGTATGTATGTATGTATGTATGTATGTATGTATGTATGTATGTATGTATGTATGTATGTATGTATGTATGTATGTATGTATGTATGTATGTATGTATGTATGTATGTATGTATGTATGTATGTATGTATGTATGTATGTATGTATGTATGTATGTATGTATGTATGTATGTATGTATGTATGTATGTATGTATGTATGTATGTATGTATGTATGTATGTATGTATGTATGTATGTATGTATGTATGTATGTATGTATGTATGTATGTATGTATGTATGTATGTATGTATGTATGTATGTATGTATGTATGTATGTATGTATGTATGTATGTATGTATGTATGTATGTATGTATGTATGTATGTATGTATGTATGTATGTATGTATGTATGTATGTATGTATGTATGTATGTATGTATGTATGTATGTATGTATGTATGTATGTATGTATGTATGTATGTATGTATGTATGTATGTATGTATGTATGTATGTATGTATGTATGTATGTATGTATGTATGTATGTATGTATGTATGTATGTATGTATGTATGTATGTATGTATGTATGTATGTATGTATGTATGTATGTATGTATGTATGTATGTATGTATGTATGTATGTATGTATGTATGTATGTATGTATGTATGTATGTATGTATGTATGTATGTATGTATGTATGTATGTATGTATGTATGTATGTATGTATGTATGTATGTATGTATGTATGTATGTATGTATGTATGTATGTATGTATGTATGTATGTATGTATGTATGTATGTATGTATGTATGTATGTATGTATGTATGTATGTATGTATGTATGTATGTATGTATGTATGTATGTATGTATGTATGTATGTATGTATGTATGTATGTATGTATGTATGTATGTATGTATGTATGTATGTATGTATGTATGTATGTATGTATGTATGTATGTATGTATGTATGTATGTATGTATGTATGTATGTATGTATGTATGTATGTATGTATGTATGTATGTATGTATGTATGTATGTATGTATGTATGTATGTATGTATGTATGTATGTATGTATGTATGTATGTATGTATGTATGTATGTATGTATGTATGTATGTATGTATGTATGTATGTATGTATGTATGTATGTATGTATGTATGTATGTATGTATGTATGTATGTATGTATGTATGTATGTATGTATGTATGTATGTATGTATGTATGTATGTATGTATGTATGTATGTATGTATGTATGTATGTATGTATGTATGTATGTATGTATGTATGTATGTATGTATGTATGTATGTATGTATGTATGTATGTATGTATGTATGTATGTATGTATGTATGTATGTATGTATGTATGTATGTATGTATGTATGTATGTATGTATGTATGTATGTATGTATGTATGTATGTATGTATGTATGTATGTATGTATGTATGTATGTATGTATGTATGTATGTATGTATGTATGTATGTATGTATGTATGTATGTATGTATGTATGTATGTATGTATGTATGTATGTATGTATGTATGTATGTATGTATGTATGTATGTATGTATGTATGTATGTATGTATGTATGTATGTATGTATGTATGTATGTATGTATGTATGTATGTATGTATGTATGTATGTATGTATGTATGTATGTATGTATGTATGTATGTATGTATGTATGTATGTATGTATGTATGTATGTATGTATGTATGTATGTATGTATGTATGTATGTATGTATGTATGTATGTATGTATGTATGTATGTATGTATGTATGTATGTATGTATGTATGTATGTATGTATGTATGTATGTATGTATGTATGTATGTATGTATGTATGTATGTATGTATGTATGTATGTATGTATGTATGTATGTATGTATGTATGTATGTATGTATGTATGTATGTATGTATGTATGTATGTATGTATGTATGTATGTATGTATGTATGTATGTATGTATGTATGTATGTATGTATGTATGTATGTATGTATGTATGTATGTATGTATGTATGTATGTATGTATGTATGTATGTATGTATGTATGTATGTATGTATGTATGTATGTATGTATGTATGTATGTATGTATGTATGTATGTATGTATGTATGTATGTATGTATGTATGTATGTATGTATGTATGTATGTATGTATGTATGTATGTATGTATGTATGTATGTATGTATGTATGTATGTATGTATGTATGTATGTATGTATGTATGTATGTATGTATGTATGTATGTATGTATGTATGTATGTATGTATGTATGTATGTATGTATGTATGTATGTATGTATGTATGTATGTATGTATGTATGTATGTATGTATGTATGTATGTATGTATGTATGTATGTCCATTTCTTTGGCACGCGACTAGTGACATAGGCTATATAAATTTTCAAAATGGCGCCCGCAAATGGCGGAATGACGGAGGGGGGGGGAGTTGAATTTTTTTTCTTACTTTAGCAATATGGGTATCAAATGAAAGCTAGTAAATTGTTTTATTCTTTTTAGTTTATAATAAGAGTATTTTACGCAGTCGGGTTTTTTTTTTTTTTTTTTTTTTAATTTCTTGTTATTTATTACAGAGAAATCACTGACGATGAGCTATTCGTTGAACCGTATACTATGTATACTATTCGTTGTACCGGCTACTACGGGTATCCTAACCAAAAGCATGCAGCGGACGCGCATTCCTGGTCATCACCCACAGCCTTCGCAGCTACCTTGGCACAGCACACTGCACTTCGGCCGGTCAGCAAGCAGAGACGCACTTCTCTCCTGGTCGACGCAGCAGCCAGCCACTACGCAGCACTGCACCACCCCGACTCACTGGGGCATCACCGAAGACAGCTCCGACTCACCGTGAACTATGCGGCATCTGGTTCCGACTCACTGAAACATTCCACTGGCCCGGCAAGCATCACAAGATGTATGGACGACTCAACCTGCTATCGACCTCCGGTCTCGGAGGGGGAGTGATGTAGCGACAACTATCTCGCCACATATGAACTGACGTATCCTACATCGTGCTATCGAAGTTTTCTAAGCGATTGAATATATATACAAGAACCCGACAAAAAATGTTAAGTGGCGCGTAGCCCACCAGACGCAACCCCTGTCTGGTCGAAGGATCCTTCCTTTTCAATGGCAGCCTCTCACTATACCACAACAGTATTTTTTTCTTTCCACCATTTTTTTAAACTAAAATAATAAAATGAATATTAGCTAGTTTAAATTTTCATTATCATTCCTGTTCGTTCACCCGTCCGGCGTCCCCTTTCCTTCGTCACCCTGCGCATCCTTCTATCGCCACGTTGTATTCTTATATACCGTATTTCGTATTTCTTATATAACTACCTCCCTCATTTGGCCACCGAAAACTCACGAACCGTACAAAAGGCGACAGCGTTGCTGTCAATTCACGCCGGTATAATAATTAAAAAAAAAAAACACAACAAAAATAAACTTTGTCATCTTGTTGAACAATTAACTATTGTTTATTAAATTTTATCCTCCTGTGCCAACCCTACCAAAATAGGTATAAATTTTGCTCGCTCCTTAGAAGCGTTGTCGGCGGTCACTTTATTCACTTACTCATCATATTATTCGGTGCAGGATTATTTAGTTGATAAATAAATAAATATGTTTAACTCACACACAAGGTCGTCTGTTCCTAAGGTAGGCAACTTAATGCCTGTGTTTTAGGTAACAGCCGACTGATATACATTTTTTTAAATAAATATACCTACATATAAATAATACATATATAAATAAACATATATTACACCCAGACTCGGGGCGGGAATCGAACCCACAACCCTTGGAGCAGAAAACAGGGTCACTGCAAACTGCGCCAACGGGTAAGTCAAGTCAGTTGATAAAGATGTGTGGACTTAGTGGCGCTGTATTTCATGCAAGATATTACTAATTTTGTACTAAAACACAGTTTATATATTATTTTCAAAAGAGTAACTGCGGAGTTTCTTGTCGATTCTTCTCTGCAGTTGTTCATAATGATGAGTACATACAATGACCTCCTTTTGTATCATTAGGTACTTAGGTACACTTATCAAGCTTGGTGGACGTTTTTATTTTATTTTTATTACATTACTTTTGATTCTAAAGAAAAATATAACTATAGAAATAAAAATAGTTGTTTTTATATAATATAATAACAATTTCCCATTAAATTATGTTAAAAATAATACAACAAAAATATGCACATTTTTTTTAAATAGCAATCCTTTATTATATAGTTACATAATATTTAAAAAATAAAACACATTCACGTGACTAGCGATATTACGCTATCAATTAATAAAATGGAAGTACGCATCGACGAAATACGCGCGGGGCACCCCGCAGTAGGCGGGACTACTCGTGCCGCACTTCATCTGCTTCACCCCCTCAAATACATAAAAGTCGTCTATTCACAGCGCCTTAACACACGAAGCAATGTTTAACATCACGAAATCTATGATAAAACTATGATAAACTTAAAACATCAAGTTTCTGAAGTTCCTCCATCCCCATTTCGACCACTTTCCCTCACTCTTATGAAAACGTATTTTATGAAGTCCCCTTATGTACTTTATTTAATTAATAATTTACAATAGAATAAAAACCTTTTATAATCTATAATATAAAAATAAGTCGGGTTTTCCTTCCTGACGCTATAATTCCAGAACGCACGAACCGATTTCCACGGTTTTGCATTCGTTGAAAAGGTCTCGGGCTCCGTGAGCTTTATAGCAAACTAAATTCAGGAAAATTTTCAACAGAAAAGCAGAAAAACAGGGAAAATCATTTTTCACATATAGCGCCATCTCTTATACATAGCATGTACTACAAAACAATATGGTTTTGCATGGCGGCAGTACGTGGTGTGAGTATCCCTCACGAAAATAAGTTGGTGGCGAAACGGAGTTCGCCGGGTTTGCTAGTTTGTATATAATTATGTATGTATATTATTTTCTTAACATAGTAAATTAGTTAAAACTCATAACAAGTCTTTCTTATTTCTTCAACTATTATATTATTATAAGGCCATATATTAAAACGAATAATACATTAAAAATAAAATAAATTATCATTTACTACATAACTTAATAAATGTAAATAAACTTTTATTTTTGGAGTTTACTCCTTAAGGTGGACATGCATAGGTCGACTTTCATACATTTTTATTTTTGATTATTCTTGAAATGTATACATTTTTTAAACATTTAATTTGTTTTATCATTTCTTTAGAGCTTTTTATATGCGCAATGTTCATGTCAGGCAAATATTTACATTGTTTATCTTATATCTTTAAACGAGCAATTCTTGTATATATATAATCTGAATCTCGGAAACGGCTCCAACGATTTTCATGAAATTTAGTATGCAGGAGGTTTCGGGGGCGATAAATCGATCTAGCTAGGATTTATTTTTAGAAAATGTCGTTTCATCCCTTTTTTTACACAATTAAAAAATATCATTAGAATACGAAGGTAAATTTCGCTGTCATTAATAAGTTTAAAATAGCTCCGATGGGAATCGGGCGGATTCAATGCCAGAAAATCCGAGTTCGAATCCCGGTTTCTACAGACTAAATTTTTTCCTTTTTTTTTCAAGTTTCTTTTTTGTGAGAAAAAGTATTATTGAGAGCTCCTTTTATTTTTTATTTTTTATTTAAATAACCATTTCCTATTGTTTTACTATTATGTCGGTAAGATCGAAAATATTATTTATGTTTAATCAGTATGTAATGTATCTAAATATAATTTAACCGAGCAAAGCTCGGTCATCCAGGTACTAATATAAAATCGGCATTCAAAAAGTGACAGATTTACGTATGTGTGAGTTCTGAAGTTTACAAATTATGCGTCTAAAAATTATTTTCGAGCGCCATCTAGGATTATACTGTAAAACTACTTCGCTGTTACATGCTATAAAATTTTGTAGAATAAGGGAAGGTTGCATGAAGGTTCATATCTAAGCACGAAAATGGTGGATTTACATCGTCGCTCGCGCTCGGGGATCCACAAATTTCACATACGACTGATACGAGTATCTAAGCTGGACGATTGTTTAATTTAATAATATAATAAGTTTAATTGAGTGTATTCCGATATACTTAGAATTTGTTGGGTTCAAAATGAACCAAACAAACAAAACAGCATACATGAAACATCAATATTCAAATGCGTCGAATAAATCTAGGAAAAGAGTACGATCAGCCTTAGAAAGAACTACTGGTGAAACTAGGTGAGTGCATTCGTTAATATACTTAGGTATTTAGGGTTCAATTTCGTCGTATTAACCGCCGGCTAAAATGACGAATTGTGATGTTATTCCGAATTTCCAGACAATATTTTAAACCGACTTCAAAAAAGGAGGTTATCAAATCGACCCGTATGTATCTCATATTGTTGATATACCTACACATATTCCAAATATATTAATCTATATGGTATCTTAACCGGTATGCCAAATTTCATAACTGTATGTAAGAATGACATGGTCTCAAATGTGATATGAAGTCGGTTTATTATGTACCTACCTTTTGTTACATCTACTTGTATTTATTTGTAACTAGCTAATGCCCGCGACTTCGTCTGCATGTTTTTTATTAAATCCTTTGGGAACTCTTTGATTTTCCGGGATAAAAATAAGCCTATGTAACTCCAGGTCCTCAACTATTTCCATGCAAAAAATCACCACAATCCGTAGCTCTGTCGCGGCTTGATGAAGGACAAACCAACAAACAAACACACTTTCGCATTTATAATATTAGTATGAAGTATGAGTATAATTTATATACATAATTATATACCTATAGATAATAATGTCTACTGTGATAATGATAATAATGTCTACGGTGTAGCTATAATTTAAATACTGTTTTCCGCGGCTTTACCCGCGTCGATTTAAGTTTTTTAGTACAAATTCCGCGGGAACTGTGAATTTGTCCTGGATAAAAATGGTCTATAATTATGTTAATCCAGAGTAAAAGCTAGGTGTTGTGAAGAAAATGTAATATAAAAAATATCCAAACAACCATTTCTAAAATTTGATATTTTCATCTAGATTTATAATAATTTATTTACCAATAATTTTTGTGCATTTTGTGATAAAAAACAGTCGCCTCGCAGCCGGTTGGAGAGCTAAAAAGATAAAGCCGGGTGACGAAAGTAGTAGTAGTAGTAGTAGTAGTACCTACGCAAGTGAAGTTAGACAAGGTCACAACTATAAAAGTTTTTCGCGCCGGCCGCGGCCGCGCTATTGGATAATTGTATATCAAAGACGCGCCGCCGCGCCGCCGCGGCCCGCCGGCGCTGCCACCCGAAGCTAGCGACTGCGACTGCGATTCGAATAATCTAAAACTACAAATGTAGAAATGTGGGCATGTTATGCTTTCAGTTGTACGATTGGAATGTTATTTTATTATGCATAATACTGAATTTCAAAATTATCAAATGGCTTGATAAGGTTTAAATTATTTGAAAGTTTTGAAGTGAAATATCTTTAGCATTACATATTTATGCACAGTTAGTCTTTATACAAATAATAATTATTAAAGATTTTTTTAAATTAATTTAAAAAAAATACATAAGCTCGCTATAGTGACCTAAAATTCTATTCTACCACAGAACACTATATTAGAATTATTGTTAGCTACTGCGGTCTGCGAGTCGCAGTCGAGTAGAGATCAGTACCTAACTGATTGGATCTTGACTTCTTGAGTCACTAGTCGAGCCCTTCTGATTGGTAGCTCGGGTATAATACGGGTATTATATTTATATTTTCTCGCAGATAACGAACTTTGGTCTGTAAAAAAGTCTCCGCGAATTGTTGAATTCGCGAATACCTAACGGAGGAGGAGATATAATAAATAAATATAGTTTCAGAATATCCCGATATTGCATCATATACCTTTTTCTTTAAATAATCTTAATTATTTCTTTTTCATTATGTCTTATTCATTTCCTGTCATCTTACAACTATCCTTTTATGCATATTACCTGAACAAAATAATTTCGATGTTTCACATATGCCGTCCCTCGACGGCTCAGATTTTTTTTTAATGTGACCTTACATATCTGCAAATAAGACTAAATATATATATAGGTATAATTACCTATATACAATAGGTACGAAAATTTCAAAACTAAGTTTTATTTGTTAGTACTAACTACTAACTAGGTACTAATCGACTAAACTAACTAATTTTGATAATTCGGATGGAATGAGTCGCGCATCGCTAGCCTGGGAGTCTAGCCTGGTTTGAATTGGGAGGCAGCGGCACTTTCCGGTCATTTCCGCCTGTTTTATTTTTGTCGAAATATCGCCTTCCAGCTAAATTCCTAGGCTACGTGTTCCTTCAATCAGTATATCTTATTACGAAATCAAATACGGTCAAGTGCGAGTCGGTCGAAATTGCTTATCTCCGAAGTTATCATCATCTATCGGAAAATCAGAAATAATTATGGTCAATAGAAGTTTATGTATATTTTACAGGAAAAATAAAACCAACGCTCTAACTTGAATATTTTTTTTATATTTATATATATTTAAAAACAAACCTCTACAAACAAAGTTACCGAATAATAAAAATATTAAAAAAATATGAATAAGCAAAATAATATAATATCATCGTTTTACTTGAATACTTTTACTTCTGGAGTACGCAACCCTCGGTGAGCGAGTCCGACTTGCATTTGATCACATTTTGCAATCGAATTAAAATTTATTTTTTATTTTTTAGTTTGATTTTTTATAAAAGCGTGTTTTTTAGGTTTTTTAAACTATTATTTATTATTGACGTGATAACGTCTAAAAAATCGTAAAACGCCGGCTGCATACACAAAAAAGCATGACTCATTATGAGACCGAGAGCTCGAAACAAGCGATCCAGCGTAGAAGCGCGAACAGCGTCCGAGTAGAAGAGAAGAAATATTTGACTTACCGAGTGCAAATAAATGTTAATTTATCGAAAAATTTTATTTTCAATTAACTCCTTCTTTGTATTATAATAATTCCCCATATAATGATAATTCAGTGATAATAATTCAATTCAATTCAATTCATAAAAGTATGCAATTTTTCATCACTGTTTTCTTATGTTTATTTATTGTTTATTTATGTCCATGCATTTCTCCGTAAATATGCTACCAATTTTTTTTACTGGCTTACATTTACTTCAACTAATAATAATAATAATAAGTGCTTTATTTACGATAACACACTGCCAATACTATACAATGAACATAACATTAGAGAAATATTAATACATTAAAATAAAAACCGAAATAAATGTACAAGTTCTAACGGTAAATGAAAAGAAAATAAGTAAAAAATGAAATTAAAACAGTTGAATTCAGAATTGAAAACAAAGATACATTTAAAATAATACTCACTAAAATATACTAACTATAAAATAATACTAACTATAATATGTTGCCTAATCAAGATCAGGTTGCGGAGAAAACCAGTATTTTCTTCTTCTTAGTTGGTTAATATTGGTTTTAAAATATTTAAGTACGTTTTTCCTTCAAATTAACGCGGGTGAAACCGCGGGGCACAGCTATTAGTAAATAAAAAACGCTGTTGTTATTGTGTAGATTATATATTATTACTGTACTGTATTGTATCTGCCTGTAAACAATCCACTGCTGAGCGAAGGCCTCTTCTCCATATAGAAGAAGGGTTGGAGCTTAATCCACCACGCTGCTCCACTGCGGGTTGGCGGATAATTTCCCTACCATGAGTAACGATCGTTATCAAGTTTCTATGATAACAACCGGAACTGACGGCTTTACGTGCTCTCCGAAGCACGTTGAGGACAAGGCCATACACCCAGACTGGAAACAAATATTTGTACAAATACAAATTTCTATCCCAAACGGGAATCGGACCCACGACCGCCGCCAGCGCGCGGCGTTGAGGCGACTACTCGCACCCTAGACCAGATTCTTTACATCCCATTTTATAGATCTATATCTTTAAAAACTACACACTCATAAATAAAAAGAAACAAATGCGTAAATAACTAAAAAAACACGAACGAAGCAAGAGCCCTGGCGCGACTCAGAAACTAATGCCTACTTGAATGATTCTTGGTGACTGGTGCGGCGATCTCGGATAGGTCAAATGACGTCACAGGCGAATCAGAAATAGCATTTCCGACCCTCTTTCATTCCACACACAATTCGATAATTATTTCCCGGGAATTCCCGGAAATCGGGAAATATTCCGTTTTTGTTTTTCCTCGATGTTTTTGGATATCGAGAAAACAAAGTCAGACATATAAACACATCCAATATAAATATATAATATATACCTATTATAGGACAAATAAAGCCTGGGGATGTATCGTTACTTTAAAAAAAATACACATCTCATATAATTATATTAATGAAATAGTAAGTTTTACTAATTTGTTACCAATATAACCTATTGTAAACATTGTAAATATTTGGTAAATATAGTTTTTCTTTGTTAGAATAAATATTTAAACGTTGACGAGTCAAAAAATGTAGCTGCAATTCTCAGAACTTGTATATTAACAAGTATGTTAAAAAAATCAAAAAACCCGACTGCGTAAAATATTCTTATCATAAACTAAAAATAATAAAACAATTTACTAGCTTTCATTTGATACCCATATTGATACAGTAAGAAAAAAATATTCAACTCCCCCCCCCCTCATTCCGCCATTTGCGGGCGCCATTTTGAAAATTTATATAGCCTATGTCACTACTACAATTTAGACAAATCCAACGTCACCTCATAATATGTCTAAAACCGTCCAGCCACATAAATTGACATACATACATACATACATGTATACATACATACATACATATATACATACATACATACAATCGAAAAACATAACCCTTCTTCTGTCGCAGTCGGATAAAAATAATATTTCTTTATATTACATAATTACGTACTTCAAATCACTCAATAATATGGTATCACCTCAATTATACGCCATTTCATAAATTTTAAGATTTCTTTTTCAATCCCGGGATTCCCGAGCGATGTTTCCCGGGATCGGGAATGGATATTTTCCGCAACCCTAATCAGAAACCACAGACGTTCCGTAGGTACTAAAATACGTAAACTTCAATAATCTATTTCAAAGTAATTTATTGATGGATAAAAAATGCAGTGATTGATTAGTTTTGATCTATATTTTAATACCATTACGTTGAATATAATATTAACAACATCATAAAACTTCTCCAAGATCGTTATCATGTCTATGATAACAACCGGGACTGACGGCTTTACGTGCTCTCCGAGGCACGGTGGGGAGACCCACAAGGACATACACCTAGACCGGAAACAAATATTTGTACCAATATAAATATCTGTCACGAGCGGGGATCAAACCCGCGACCGTCGGCCGCGGCGTTGAGGCGACTACTCGCCACCACTACACCAGAACGGTCGTATATATATTATTATATGATTTATATGTAAATAAATTAATATTTAATAAATGAATTAAATGAAGACGTAAAATAATAGTTTAAAATTAAAGTCCATTAATCAGACATAACTGAATACACATTCAGTAAGTAAAACTTGTAAAAACAACAAAGAATTAATTCGGAGCGAAACTGCGAAAGTAAAACATTACACGTGCGTATCGGCTGCGTTGCTACCTATCGATACCGAATAGACGAGCGCGGGACACGGTATGAAGCGGGAGGAGTATTATTATATCCGAACTAAATTTAAAAAAATACGAAGCAAAACGAGACAGTTTTTGTATCAGTGCCATCTAGTTCAATTTTATAGTAAACAATTCGTGATTTATGTAAGAACTATAGAATTTGGATAACAACTCTGATGTCAGTGTGTGCGTGAGTGTTGCGTATATACAGTAATCGATATGACAGATATTATTTAAAGACTATTTGACTAAATGGCTCCGTTTTAAAGTAAACTAATAATGTGATAAAATAATAGGCATTGATATAGTGGCGCAATTTTTATTATTTTTAAAATCTGTGCATAGCAACATTGCGAAAATATCAAAAACCTGTCGAAAGCCCGAACAGCGCCATCTAGCGGGAATATGTCCAGGAGAAGACGTTGTAATGACCCTTAAGGTGGACATGCATAGGTCGACTTTCATACATTTTTATTTTTGATTATTCTTGAAATGTATACATTTTTTTAAACATTTAATTTGTTTTATCATTTCTTTAGGTCTTTTTATATGAGCAATGTTCATGTCAGGCAAATATTTACATTGTTTATAGTATAAAATCGGCATTCAAAAAGTGACAGATTTACGTATGTGTGAGTTCTGAAGTTTACATTAGCATTGATAGATGTCACCCGTGTCGCCCAAATAATCATAGACGTATTATAGCTCTATGCAAATAATGCGTCGAAAATAATTTTTTTGCGCCACCTTAACGATAAAGTGTAAAAGTACTTCGCTGTTACATGATATAAATTTTATAGGAAAAGGTAAGGTTCATAGGTATCTAAGAGGATTGTGAAATCACATTCAAATTTCAAAATTATCAAATGGTTTGATAAGGTTTAAATTAATTTAAACTTTTTAATGGTAGGTATTATTTAAATGTGACCTTACTCTGCAAATATGACTCAATTCAAAAATTAAGTTTTATATTTATTTTATCGTTATTTATTAGGTATATATCGTTATTTTTTATTATATCGTGTTTTGGGATTAATATCCCAAAACACAATTTACGTATCAAATATAATTATTTAGATACGATTAAATAGTGATGAAATATGAGTAACTACCTAATATTTTTCGATCTTACCGATATAAAAATAATAATATATATATATATATATATATATATATATATATATATATATATATATATATATATATATATATGAACTGGTTACTGAAATAAAAATACAATATTATTCTCATAAAATATAAATACAATTTTTGCACGAATAATACAATATTATTGAATTGTAACTTATAACTCTGCAAATAAGACTCAATTTCAAAATGAAGTTTTATATTTATTTTATTGTTATTTATTTTAAGTATATTTAATATCTGAATGACCAATCTTTTTTTTGGTAAATCGTGTTTTGAGATATTATAAATAGATACGATTTACATACTTACTGATGAAATATGATTAATATTTTTCGATCTTACCGACATAATAATAACAAAATATGAACTGGTTATTGAAATAAAAAATAAAAAGAGCTCCAAATAATAGTTTTTCTTACAAAAGAAGGAACTTTAGGATAAAAAAGGAAAAAACTGAACTGGAGACACCAGGATTCGAACCCGGGTCGCCGAGTATCTCGACTCAAGGCGCGAGTCGCCTTGAGTCGAGATCATCCCACCTGAGCTATATACCTACTATAATACGACATTTTCTAAAAATGAATCCAAGCTAGATATATACGTGTGTAATATTATTGGAACTGTAAAATAATCAAATAAATGACAATCTGTTAGAGCTTTCAAACATAATATGTATATGTACATTTCTCCGAAAATATGCGACCGCTCATTTTACTGGCTTACATTTATTTCAACATAGGGAACAAGTTTCATTAAAATAGTTTTAATACTTTTTAAGATTTGGACGTAGTAGTAGTTGAAGTGTTCGTTGTGTTGGATAGTCCATTTACAGAGGAAGGTTATAGGCTATATAACATCACGCTACGACCAATAGTAGCTGAGCATTCATAAGAAACATTACAAAAACGGGAATAACATTATTTTTGAGAGATTCCGTTACGTAAGCTGCGCAAACAGTTAAAGTTATGCAAAAATTATGTAAGTACAACGGAATTGATTAACATTAAAAGTTCAAAAAAAAAAGTCCGCGACAGCATATATCTATCTCTTGAGGTTGACTCAATATAACCATTTTTATAGTAATCAAGTATGTTCTAAAATAATGTGTTATTTGCGAAGGTGGTTTTATAGTCATGATATAAATCCTTATCCAAATAAATCTTCATCACAAATATGCCTTTTTGAACGAAATTGTCCTTAACATCATTTGATTTCAATGAATTATCTTAGAAGATATCATAGTTTTAAAATAACTCCGCAACGAAATAACGATCATAAAAAATTAAAAGGTGATTTTATTGCATTTTTAGTAGCCAGGCATAATCCTTAGGAATACAAAAATACTTCATCAACGAGGCAACTATATGAAAATAAACTTTGTCTTTTATAGCATTTAATTTGAACGCATAATTTAGAAGATAATGTAAAATCATATGAAACTATGTAAGTCACGCCGCGCGCAGACACAAGTCGCCTGAGTTATCGTTTGCTGTAACAATTAATGAAGTACATGGGCAAACATTTAAACACATACCTAGAAATCGATTTATGTCAAGACTTCTTTTCACGCGGAGAACTATAATATGTTGCCTAATCGAGATCAGGTTGCGTAGAAAACCAGTATTTTCTTCTCCTTGGTTGGTTAATATTGGTTTTAAAATATTTAAGTACGTTTTTCCTTCAAATTAACGCGGGTGAAACCGCGGGGCACAGCTATATTAGTAAATAAAAAACGCTGTTGTTATTGTGTAGATTATTACTGTACTGTATTGTATCTGCCTGTAAACAATCCACTGCTGAGCGAAGGCCTCTTCTCCATAAAGAAGAAGGGTTGGAGCTTAATCCACCACGCTGCTCCACTGCGGGTTGGCGTTTAATTTCCCTACCATGAGTAACGATCGTTATCAAGTGTCTATGATAACAACCGGAACTGACGGCTTTACGTGCTATCCGAGGCAGGGTGGGAGACCCACAAGGACATACACCCAGACCGGAAACAAATATTAGTACAAATACAAATTTCTGTCCCAAACGGGAATCGGACCCACTACTGCCAGCGGCGCGCGGCTTTGAGGCGACTACTCGCTCCACTAGACCAGAACGGTCGTCAATTTGTTTTTGTTTTTTTTAACCAATATAACCTATTGTAAACATTGTAAACATTTGGTAAATATAGTTTTTCTTTGTTAGAATAAATAATTAAACGTTGACCAGTCAGAAAATGCAGCTGCAATTGTCAGAACTTGTATATTAAAAATAATATTTCTTTATATTACATAATTACCTACTTCAAATCACTCAATAATATGGTATCACCTCAATTATAAGCAATTTCATAAATTTTAAGATTTCTTTTTCAATCCCGGGATTCCCGACCGATGTTTCCCGGGATCGGGAATGGATATTTTCCGCAACCCTAATCAGAAACCACAGACGTTCCGTAGGTACTAAAATACGTAAACTTCAATAATCTATTTCAAAGTAATTTATTGGTGGATTAAAAAAAAATGCAGTGATTGATTAGTTTTGATCTATATTTTAATACCATTACGTTGAATATAATATTAACAACATCATAAAACTTCTCCAAGATCGTTATCATGTCTATGATAACAACCGGGACTGACGGCTTTACGTGCTCTCCGAGGCACGGTGGGGAGACCCACAAGGACATACACCCAGACCGGAAACAAATATTTGTACCAATACAAATATCTGTCACGAACGGGAATCAAACCCGCGACCGTCGGCGCGCGGCGCAGCGACTACTCGCACCACTACACCAGAATGGTCGTATATATATTATTATATGATTTATATGTAAATAAATTAATATATAATAAATCAATTAAATGAAGACGTAAAATAATAGTTTAAAATTAAAATCCATTAATCAGACATAACTGAATACACATTCAGTAAGTAAAACTTGTAAAAACAACAAAGAATTAATTCGGAGCGAAACTGCGAAAGTAAAACATTACACGTTCATATCGGCTGCGTTGCTATCGACATAATTATACAAAAATACCGAATAGACGAGCGCGGGACGCGGTATGAAGCGGGAGGAGTATTATATCCGAACTAAATTTAAAAAAATACGAAACAAAACAAGACAGTTTTTGTTGCAATGCCATCTAGTTCAATTTTATAGTAAACAATTCGTGATTTATGTAAGAACCATAGAATTTGGATAACAACTCTGATGTCAGTGTGTGCGTGAGTGTTGCGTATATACAGTAATTGATATGACAGATATTATTATTAGACTATTTGACTAAATGGCTCCGTTTTAAAGTAAACTAATGATGTGATAAAATAATAGGCATTGATATACATCCGCTAAGTGTAATATTTTTAAAATCTGTGCATAGCAACATTGCAAAAATATCAAAAACCTGTCGAAAGCCCGAACAGCGCCATCTAGCGGGAATATGTCCAGGAGGAGACGTTGTAATGACCCTTAGGGCGCTTGTGCACTACACGGAATTTTACTGCCCGGCGTCCGATTTTTTACGGTCCGACATGGCACGCCATATAAATGTATAGAGCGTTTGTGCACTATCCGTAATTTTACCGTCCGACATTTTACTTTTCCCTATTCCGGACCGTTTTTTTTTGAGTCTTAAAAAATAAATAATAATAAAATACAAAATATTTAAGTATTATATATAAGGAACATTTATCAATAAATTGATTGTATTTTATTAGTTAATATTCGAATAAATAAACAAACTACACACATACATACGTACGTTTATACTTTTATATGTTTTCATAACTACAATTTGTCTATCAACTTTAATTATAATGTTATTTACCAAAACGTTCTAAATTCTAGTTTATTTACATGTTTATGCACAGTTAAGTCTTTATACAAATATTTTATTATTATTTACATTATAATCTTAAAGGAAATCACTTCTAAGCGCCATCTCGTTTGAGCGTGATTAGTTATTGATTGGTTTGAGTCTTAAAAAATAAATAATAATAAAATACAAAATATTTAAGTATTATATATAAGGAACATTTATCAATAAATTGATTGTATTTTATTAGTTAATATTCGAATAAATAAATAAACAAGTACATTTATACGTATATATATATATTTTCATAACTACGATTTGTCTATCAACTTTGTTATAATATTATTTACCAAAATGATCTAAATCCTAGTTTATTTACATATTTATGCACAGTTAAGTCTTTATACAAATATTTTATTATTATTTACATTATAATCTTAAAGAAAATCACTTCTAAGCGCCATCTCGTTTGAGCGCGATTAGTTATTGATTGGTTTGAGTCTTAAAAAATAAATAATAATAAAATACGAAATATTTAAGTATTATATATAAGGAACATTTATCAATAAATTGATTGTATTTTATTAGTTAATATTCGAATAAATAAATATGTATATTTATACGTATATATATTTTCATAACTACGATTTGTCTATCAACTTTGTTATAATATTATTTACCAAAACGATCTAAACCTAGTTTATCTACATATTTATGCACAGTTAAGTCTTTATACAAATATTTTATTATTATTTACATTATAATCTTAAAGAAAATCACTTCTAAGCGCCATCTCGTTTGAGCGTGATTAGTTATTGATTGGTTTGAGTCTTAAAAAATAAATAATAATAAAATACGAAATATTTAAGTATTATATATAAGGAACATTTATCAATAAATTGATTGTATTTTATTAGTTAACATTCGAATAAATAAATATGTACATTTATACGTATATATATTTTCATAACTACGATTTGTCTATCAACTTTGTTATAATATTATTTACCAAAACGATCTAAACCTAGTTTATCTACATATTTATGCACAGTTAAGTCTTTATACAAATATTTTATTATTATTTACATTATAATCTTAAAGAAAATCACTTCTAAGCGCCATCTCGTTTGAGCGTGAATAGTTATTGATTGGTTTCATTGGATTCAAAACTAGAGGTATCTTATTGATATACAAGATGGCGCTATACGTATCTGCAGTTTTTTTTTTAACTATAAAATAATTGTTAAATAAATTCTATTCTATCACAGAACACTATATTAGAATAATTATGTTAAATAACTACTCTAAAATCTCTTATCTTTTCAGTGATATAAAATTTGCAAGGGTACTACCGGTAAAATTCCGTGTAGTGCACAAACGCCTATTCGTGTTTTTCATTGCCAAATCGGACCGTAAAAAATCGGACGCCGGCCAGTAAAATTCCGTGTAGTGCACAAGCGCCCTTAAGAATCGATTTTCATATATAAGGCGCCCGGTATGAGAAAAATATGAGAGGTAAAATCTACTATTGAATGACCTCGTTACTTTTTCGGTGCGCGCGCACCTATGGTGCGGTGCGAAAGTAATGTTGCTCTAATTAATATTGAAAAATAATATTTAAAAAATAAATGATAATTGTCAGATAATAATAATTACATAATTTATCAACATTCCTAATGAAATATTTGTGCACATCTGAAATTGACTATTGTGAAAAGTTTAATGTAAAATATTTCGCCGATTAGTTATAATAAATGTATATAAAATGAATAAATATATATTTATATATGTATATTATTTTCATTAATTTGTTAATTTACCCTTTCATATGGTATTAATCTTATTTTCAGTTGGATAAACTCTTTTTGCGTATGTTTAGACAATCGTACTTAAGGAGTAAACTCCAGTCGTGCGTCGGAGCTGACACACACAATTTTTTGAAGTACATAAGTAAAATAATATGCAAATTAATTAGGTATACAGAATGATTTAACAAGTGCGAGTGAGACTTGCCCGTGAAGGGTTCCGTAGCAGCAAGCATCATATAAAAGTTCTTGTAGTTCGTTGTAACTATAACGTAGTGATTTCTCTTTGGTTGTAACTTTGATCGATGTTTTAATAATAGTGTATTTTTTTTAGCCCCCAAAATTTATTGAATTTTTATATTTTTATGTGAAAATCTAAATGCGTTTCACAGAATACATCTACTTACCAAATTTCAGCAGTAGATATAGTTCTTATAGTTTCTGAAAAAAGTGGCTGTGACATACGGACAGACAGACAGACATGACGAATCCATAAGGGTTCTGTTTTTGGCATTTGGCTACGGAACCCTAAAAAGTTGCCATTAAGTAATTAAAATAGTTTTTTTCTTAAAGTATAGCAAATAATGTTAGTAGTGTTCTTCAGTTTACCTGGATTATAGAAAACCAAACTATATCTGTAGCAATACTATGTTAATACTTTATCGACCGCTAGTCTATTTATCAGCTTTTCGATTGCCAACGCTTATCAACTTCTAGCCTATTAATCGGCTTTTAGCTATCGTCCTACGTCGTTGATTAAATATTAAATTTATTTTATGAATGTTACTTTGTAATGCTCTTTATTATATAAAACAAATGCAAAATAAAGTATAAATATCAATAACATTACATTCCTTTGAAACAAAATGAATAAGCACGAAATTTAGCCGGTACTGGGAGAAAATGCGTTTGGACTAAGCCAGTACTTACCGAGTGGTAGTCTCAATCACGACCAGTCGATAAAGTGTTAATATACATGGTAGATATTTGGGAAAAACGAATTATAGGTATCTTTATGAAAACAATAGTAGCCACTTAGATTATATACTGTATATAATCTAAGAGAAGCCAAAACAATTATTTTTAGAATTTTCATCTGTTTGTTTGTCCTGTTATCATGGAAAAACTTGCACGAAATTGGATGCAGTTTTCACAGTTATGATTTTGAATCTTTAATTTATCTAACTAATCTGATGTAGACTTCATCTTGATGCACTATTTAGAAATGGAGTTATTACTTTATAAACAACTGTAGTGAAAGTTAAATAAAGTAAATTCCAAGTGTACAAAGTCACAAGTAATAACTAGTCAATAATAATAATTTAAGTACTATATTGTGATGAAAAATACAACATATTTTTTTCATAAGTAGGAACTTTATCTAAGGGTAGCCTTCAGCTGAGCCATTCAGAGCCAGTAAATAATGATAACGGTAAGTTGAAGTATGCAGTTCATTCACCCTTTTTATTACAGAGTGGATTTTTTTAATCACTTTGTTAATGTTGTGTCGTAATCTATTGTAATTCGTTGACCATATTAATTTAGGGGTAGACAGTTTTCTATGATCTTCTTAATATCCAACACCTTTTATACCCATGAATAATTTAAAAAAATACATCAATATTAACAATGGTTCATATTCCTAAAGGCAAGATATGCTAAAATTATTGAAACAAAAATTAACGAAACCGTAATAAGTTGGTACATTTTCAATGTATCTAATTTGTCTATAAGCATTTTATGATTGTTTTGTAGATCATTCAATATAGAAGTTACCGATTCTGTGTCCTTACTCGGCTCAGCTTTTTTATTATCTATGGAATCTGCACATGAACATTTTAATTTATATTCGTCAGCTTTACTACCAGCTTCTTTCCAAATTTTACTCAAATCCTTCTGTGATATATTTGTATTTGGAACTTGCATTGATAAAACTAAAAATCTGTCTTTCATAACGGAGTTTATATGAAAGCCTGAACTGACAACTATATGTATAGTCTGTGATGTCTTACTGGCCAGTATACCGGAACTAGGTTTGACTGTATATTTTTCAGGAGCAGTTGTTCTAATTTTAAATGAAATAGTGCTCTCATCCATATTCGTTATAGTTAATTGTGCCGATATTCTATCATTTTCAGAATTAAAAATTAATAATTTACCAGGATTTAGACTTAGCATTTCACCGGGAGAATGTTTGTTCTCATCATAAGCAAACGTAACATTTTTGGTACTTTTATCAACATTAACTCTATTTTCGGGAATAAACTTAAACACATAATCATTTTTTCCACCCCAACATATCAAAGCTTGTTCCGGTGCGACTAAATCCTTTAAATTATTTTTATTAACCATTCTGAGTCTTTCTATCGCTGCAGCGGGGAGAAGGCCCTTTATAATCTTAAAACCTGCAGATAACATCCAAGGTAATTGAAAAACTATGATATAGTTAACTAATAATGGATAATAGCTCTTCAACAACGTAATCATATACATTATAACTTCAACATCCATATTGTTTAAACCACATCCATCCATATCAAAAAACAGTGTCATTCTTTTACCATCTTCCTCCCGTTCAATACGTTCTAACCAATATATAATGACTTTTTTGATGTCATCTATATTTATCTTACCTTTTATATAAAGTTTCGATTTTAAAATAAATAATAAGCAACTGTCAATATCTCTACCGTGTGGAAAAAATATGCCTTCCTTTAAATAGTCCAAGTTCACTGTTTCTTCTGTTATATCGTTGACTTGCAGGTTTTTTCGCCAAACCATGATTTCGAATAACATTTGAACCGCTAGCTGCACATTATTCTGGCAGTGTTCTAGCACACGATATAAATATTTATCACTTTTTACTCTTTCTAAATCTCGTGGATCGAACTCCCCGGGTGGATTAGGAATGCCTTCATTCAGTTTCGCTTCAAAGAGTGATCTTATTTCTGCTATTTTCGTCATTTTTACACGTATTCCTGCATATTTTAAAACAAAATTATAAGTTAATTGAACAAATTAACAACTTTAAAGTTTAAAAGTTAACAAATGTCACAATTTTCCAACTTTTGAATGACTTTGACACTGTATTACACAGATGTTCATTAATATGTATCTGGATGATAATTTTATTATAAAATGTTTTATGATAAATGAATAAATTTTAATATAATGAAGAAATGTAAAAGGAATTTGGAAATCGACTGAGATAACTAGTTTATCTTTATATTAAATTTATCAGTTGACATGACTCATAACATAATCTTATCTTATATCGATATAAAAAATTGTGTAATAAAAAACTAATACATCTAATTAAGTACACTTAGTACATAGCACAAGTGATTAACACAAATAATAATTTTGATTAAACCATAACAAAGTAAAGATCTGAATTTTTGATAACATAGTTGCGTTCGGGGTAGCCTATAAGAATTATTTTATTTAGATTGATGATTCCTAAGATCATGACAAAAATATAAATTGATTGTTCCTTATTAATTTCAAAATAATTATTAAATACATGTTCTAATGTTTACTATTTTTCTTATTTCTTAAGATTTAATTTCTTAGATACAAGGTATATTGGTAATTTTATTACCAATATACCTTGTATCTTTAGGTTCTTGTTATAAATATAAACAGAATGACTGGTAAATTACTATCAATATTTAAGGAGAATACTCGGTACATGATTCTCATTCGAAAAAAAAATAGGTACTTGATTTTTGACCAAATTTTCATAAATTTTAATTCAAATAAATGAAGCGTTGACACTTCTCCAGTCATGCCGGCGGCGCGTGCACAGGTGTTGTACTGTGCCTTTATTCACATCTAAAAATTGCCAAAGTTCACATCATTTACCTAGTCAACAAATTTGTTGCTTAAACGAGTAAAATATCTTAGTATTTTTGCCTATCCTAAGCCAGGATTAAAGTATTAAGGGGGACTGGAACATGCTTGTTTATCCTGCTACCCTGTTAACACGTGGTGGCGTTTGGACGTAGGTAAACTACCTGTTTTGTGTCGAAAGTGCAGCTAGCTGCTAGAGTGTCCAGACGGCGCGTAAATAATTAGATAATTGTTGAGTAACTTTTCTTAAAAGTTTATTAATATTTACCTATTTTTTTTACAAAATTCGAATGAGACCAGTCATAATAATATGTTCTATATTAAAATAAGGAACCAAAATTAGAAAAAAAAATACACAATTTAAAAATGGCGCATATTTATTATATTTTTTAATACATAGTTGTAGTGAGATTATTCGCTAGAGAACCAATGTAACCGACATAGGGCGCTTGTGCACTACACGGAATTTTACTGCCCGGCGTCCGATTTTTTACGGTCCGACATGGCACGTCATATAAATGTATAGAGCGTTTGTGCACTATCCGTAATTTTACCGTCCGACATTTTACTTTTCCCTATTCCGGACCGTTTTTTTGAGTCTTAAAAATAAATAATAATAAAATACAAAATATTTAAGTATTATATATAAGGAAAATTTATAAATAAATTGATTGTATTTTATTAGTTAATATTCGAATAAATAAACAAACTAGACACATACATACGTACGTTTATACGTATATGTTTTCATAACTACGATTTGTCTATCAACTTTAGTTATAATATTATTTACCAAAACGTTCTAAATCCTAGTTTATTTACATATTTATGCACAGTTAAGTCTTTATACAAATATTTTATTATTATTTACATTATAATCTTTAAAAAAAATCTCTTCTAAGCGCCATCTCGTTTGAGCGTGATTAGTTATTGATTGGTTTAATTTGATTCAAAACTACCGGTATCTTATTGATATACAAGATGGCGCTATACGTATCTGCAGTTTTTTTTTAAATTAAACTATAAAATAATTGTTTAATAAATTCTATTCTGTCAGAGAACACTATATTAGAATAATTATGTTAAATAACTAGTTTAAATTCTCTTATCTTTTCAGTATATAAAATTCGCAAGGGTACTATACTACTATACTATTACCGGTAAAATTCCGTGTAGTGCACAAACGCCTATCCGTGTTTTTCATTGCAAAATCGGACCGTAAAAAATCGGACGCCGGGCAGTAAAATTCCGTGTAGTGCACAAGCGCCCATAGTCTGTACAATCCGCAAGTTAAATGGCAGTAGGCTGGTCACGTATGACGGCCACGTATTTTCGATGGCTGCCCTGGAGCGGATGGTCGCCGGCGTATGAGCTGGATGAGGATTGCGGAATACAGGGATATTAGGCGCGAACTTGGGGAAGCCTATGTCCAGCAATGAACTGCGATAGGCTCAAGTGAAGCGATGATGATAGTCCAATCTTATCCGCCTACGTACGTAAGTTTTTTGAGGTTCTCCTTTGGAATACTATCTAGAGTATTTTTTTTTTTAACTTTTTGATGGAGTAGTAGGTTTTAGATGTTATACATACTCCTTTTAAACTAAGATATTTAAAAAAAACGACAAATAGGTAATTTTATTTGGAAAATATATATTATATACAATTGTCGCAGATATTTTTAACGACATCGAATGATCGAAGTACATGTATTATTAATACTCGCGGTGGAGACATTTTGTAACTACGATTGATTTCACTTTGTTCTCACTGTGTATTTGTTCCATTGGTACACAGTGTTTCCACAGTATTTCCGCAATGTGATTATCATAGTGACTACACTCAAGGGGGTGGAGAGCGGACGACGGACTTTCGGCAAAGGACCGGGCTTTTTGACATACATTGTCCATTACATTGTTTTCTACTAACGAAACCATAATATGATTCAATCGTCCGACAACGCCATCTATAGAGTTCGAATGTAAACTATGATTTGGTATTGAGTGCCGTGGATTCTGCGAGAAACTCCTGTGGAAACACGGTCTTCGAATGGAACAAACACACGGTAGAAACATTATAGAACCTACGTGGTTTACACAGTGTTTCCACGAACAAAATGTTTCCAAAGTGTTTTCACCGTGAAGTTAAGAACGCGAGTGAACAAACATTTACTTTCACACAAACAGTCAGGTGATCAATTGTTGTACTATATCATAATATCATTTATGGTAAATTTTAGGATACCATATAATTTAAATGTTGCATAATTTTTCAATTAATTGTATCTTATTTATTTGATAGCAATTTCTAAATCTTGTACGGTTTAAAAACTAGTTGAAAGTTGAGACTTTCTTTGATATTTTCAGGCATAATGATACGTTGAATAAATTTAGCCACACAGATAATATTATTTCAATAATATATATGTAATTAGAAAGGCATGTAAAAAAAGTATATCTCATGAAAATATTTAATTCAATAGGCTTTCTTTTTACAGATTTTGTGTAGACGATGTTATGTAAAAAAAGTTAAATCTTCAGGTTCTAGTTGCCTACACAGCAATATATATTTTATTTTGTAGTTATTAAAAAAACTTTGAGAACCAGTTGAATTATGTACCAAAAAAGATCGACAATTTTTCTATCCGATCTTGCCAAAATAAGGGTAAAATTGGATCTCAGCTTATAACTATGCAAAATAAATTTGGGTTAATCAATGAAAAATTTGATAAAATGATGGTATAGGTTGCGAATTAATTTTAATAAGCAAAACTAGTCGTATTATGAACACCAAGGGGAAGTCCGGTGGTGCTCCTAGGTAACTTGCGCGATCGCGAGAAATCGCTGTGATGTCGAATTTCAATTCTAGCTGAGCCTTAATCAGACGAAAGCTACATTTTATAGTATATATTAGTTTATATATTACTCGCATTAGGTTTGTAAAAAAAAAAAATACAAAATAACAACAATTTACAACATTTTCATATTTAATTTGTACATCCAAAGATAACTATTTACATGTAATAATTATATGAATCAATTGCTTAAAAGTTGTATAAAGTTAAATGATCTTTAACGTTTATTAATTTGTTAGAAGTTTCAATAAAAATGACGGTCTTTAAACGCGTTACCAAATAAATAATAAACAAACAAATGCTTCACACTCAATGCCCCGAGTAGGATGAGAATCCTGTATTGAGAGTCCGCTAGCGCATCAACTATTTTGACTACTGCGAAAACGCGTCATTATAAAAAGCGCGTGCGTTTTCTCGCTTTCAAGTGCACTAGGGTTTTTGTATATGAATTCTATTGTTTTTTTTTTTTTAATTGTTGATTGGTATGTTTTTTTATTTTTTATATATTAACTATGAGTTGTCATCTTCTTGGTGTCTCAAGTATTAAAAAAAAATACCCGACATACGACTACCTATACATAGACATACCTACACCCTGAAGAGTTTAACCCGTGTTGAGCGTCGACGCTTCGCATTTCGGTCTCAGTGTTTGGTGAATCTTGAAATTAGTTAAGTAAGACAAAATTTATCACTTTCTTGTAATGATATAAATAATACCGACACCAGCGCCATAAGTGGCCGTGGAAGGAACTATAAAAACAATTACTTATATTAAAAATTTTACAGAACAGACATAATATATTATAATCTACAACTTATTGAAAAAAAAATTACCATTTCAAAGGTAATTCATATTAGGTCTACTTTTTATTTGTAAAATTTGTTGAACCAAATCTTCATTTTCATAGCCTTGAAGCAACATAATCCGGCTGGAAAAAAAATTTAATTTTTTCATTTATTTGTGTACATCCACTTTTTTTAAGGTTATCATTCGAATGATGTTAACCATACACACATCATACAACGACACAATCAAAATATCATCTTAAGCTATTATAAATCCCCCGCTTCTAGGTCCGTCGCTTCTTTACATCTTAGTCCTCTGCCTCGAATCATGTGGGCAGCGGAGCGCCGGCGGCGGTGAAACGGGAGCGTCAAAATCTTTTGCGTAAAATCAAATGGACCGGTCCTCGAAACCAGCGGCGCGGGCAGCGGCGCGGGAGCGGGCAACGAGCGGTGCACTACTGCACTCGAGTCAAGCAGTGACCGCCCGCGCGTCTGCATTAAAGTGTTGTGCAATTTATTTTGGTGACGTGTCGAAATGTCCCGCAAGATTCGAGGCAGAGGCCTTAGTGTAATGTTTTATAGCCAAACATTTATCGAAAATTTCACCAAAGAAACGGGCGGGGATAGAAAATTGTGTAAAATAGGTCACAAAGTATGGGTATTATCCCTATATTATGTTAGTAAAGATATATGGAAATAAACTAACATCAATATTAAATAAGCGCATCACACTATGTTCCTAGCAGGATGTTATCCTGTGTTGGTGTAAACAGAAACAACACAAACACAAAAATGTCCAGACACAAAAACTTTTGCCTTAATGATTTTTTGACCTTAAAACGCACCCATAACATAAAAAAAAACATTACAATTACTTACCGAAACGAACCAATAAGAATCCTTTTTAAATATGATCCGTGCTATTAATCTCATTTTAGATTCCGGCGCTATCGTATGCAAGTGTAGATGCTTAACGCTCCTAAACGGAGGCCAGTGGTATCCGAACCTAGCGTCGTCAAGTGATAAGTTGTTCTTTTGAAGCATTTCTTTTGCTATAGCTAGCATTTTCTCCACTGGAAATAGTTTATTAATATTTAATGCATTTTCAAAACAGAAAACAGAAACAATTATAATTGTAATTAACAAAGAAAGATGTACAAGCAGTTTTAATACTAGAAGAGTGGTCTCTTCTAGACAACCTATATTTGTGTTTTAATAAAAAATTATATTATTTTAAGATAAAATCAAATAATAAAATAAATAATAGATTTGAAAAAGTATAAGCTTTTTTTATTTATTATCATATAAATAAATTAGAACATAAATGCGTTTTTATTTATTTTATTCAATAATTATTATGAGTTTTAATAAAATTTATTTTATATCATAATAGGTACGCTGCACATTTAGAAAAAAAAAACATCTCATACTCAACGGCCCTTTGTAGGATGTGAATTCTGTGTGGAGATTCAAAATACACACATATACATACAACACACAAAACACAAGCATAAACCCTCAGACTACGACAAAAATCTCTATAAACTATACAAAAAAATGTCACATGTGGGGATCGAACCCGGAAATGCTAGTGAATCAACTAGTTTCTGTGCCCACTGCACCAAAGTGTCGTCAAAAACCATGTAACTCTCAATCCCATTAGAATATTGGATTAGAAAGCCAATATATTATGTTGGATCTCCAGCTATCTATGTATCAAGCTTCATTACAATTTTTTCAGAAGTTTTTGCATGAAAGAGTAAAATAAATCAATCTTAACTTCAATTCAAGTCAATTTTGGTTAAATTTCTTTCAACAATCTAGCCTTTCACATTTATATTATTAGTAAGATCCACTCAAATATTAGAAATGCAAACTTTATTATGAAATAATGATGTTGATTGATTTGTCACACTAAAATTACTATTTCTATTTGAGATATACCATGTTACACATGTTGTGTAAATAGTTTAAGACTCAAATTAACACATTCCGTGACTAAAACCAGAGGACATGGTTAGCAATACATTAAATAAGAAAAGTTAATTCATTTGATAATTTTGATTACAACGTTACGATTAAAATAAAAGAAATTATACTTCCGAATTCAATACTCACATATTAACAAACACGATACTTAAAAAATTAAAGATACAGTTCATAAAAAGGCATACCAAGTTCTTTATCAACCGGTTGCAAGCTATTTGCATCGTCTATGTGTCGCTTAGGCACCGTCAAGATATGATAGTCACTCGCTGGTTTTATGTCCCGAAATACACAAACATCCTCGTCATCATACAATATTTCGGTATTTTCTAATTTATTAACTATATTACAGAAAATACAGGATGACTTCTCAGCGGTAGAATTTGTAGAATCCATAATTTTCGTACCTAGCGTGAAATCCTGGATGAAAAACTGTCAATCAAAGCTGTCAAATTGTCAATGTTTTAAAGAATATGTTGGTAGACATACAGCAATGTCAGTGGTATGTATACTGTTGGCAGGGTTGCCAGACGTACGATAATTATCGTATATGTACGATAATTTTGACACCGGTACGATGTACGATACGATACACCGGTACGATGTACGATACAATATGTATTATCGTACGTCAAAATACGATGATTTCCAACCCTGCTTCGAAGTAGGGTGAAAAGACTATCCAGTAGGGGTGTGCGATTTTATTGATAATGTTGGAATAGGGGATCGGACAAATTTTCAGAAAGTGTTTTAAATTAATCTTTATGGATACTTATTCCCATAAACAATAAAACTTTATTTTTTTATAGCCGTTTAGGTACTCAAAATCTTGTTTTAATATTGTAGGTTTAAAAATTCCGCCAAAACGCCACGCTATGACATCTGACAGCACGTGACGTCATCTGGGGTTATAACAAAACAGCTGCATGAGCATAAGTTCACGAGAAGTTTTGTTTGTGGAGTAGATTTTTTTTTTTGTTCTTATGGAACGCAAACAATATCGTTGGTGTGCAGTAGCTCAAGGTACGAACACATCAAAAAGTACTCCAAACAAAATATTCATTTGATGTGCCAAGAAAAGCAGATAAACGAAAAAAATTGTTAGAGTTATCGAGTAGAAAATGCAACGAAATGAATTTCACCAATTTACTTTTGTGAAGATCATTTTGACGTAAATATACATTAATTACTACAAATAAATAGAATGAAATTTGCTTAAATTAATTTTTAGTAAATATATATTGTTTTCTCTCTACAGTCAACTACTATATACTATAGATTTTTCTTTTGTACCACTAAAGAATGTGATATAGTGTTGACAGTTTTCTACTTGTGACGACCGTTCTGGTGTAGTACGAGTAGTCGTCTCAACACCCCGCGCCGGCGGTCGCGGGTTCGATTCCCGCTCGGGACAGATATTTGTATTTGTACAAATATTTGTTTCCGGTCTGGGTTTATGTCCATGTGGTTCTCCCCACCGTGTCTTGGAGAGCACGTAAAGCCGCCGGTCCCGGTTGTTATCCTATACACCTAATAGCGCTCGTTACTCATAGCAGTATATTATTTGCCAACCTACAATGGAGCGGCGTGGTGGATTAAGCTCCAACCCTTCGTCTATATGGAGAAGAGGCCTTCGCTCAGTAGTGGGTGGTTTACAGGCTAGTACAGTACAGTAGGTACAATACATATATTGTGTCATATTAGAGGTTATTTTTCAAGGAGGTATTTTTTCAAGTACCTAGGTATTTATGGCAAATAATATATTATTATATAGTTATAATAGTAATAAAGAAGTTTTCACATTTCGAAATTCAGTGTCAAAAAAGTCTGAATTACTTGCAAAGAAATTGCAAATCAGAAACTCTGGGAAGATTTCGATTGTCGGCTTTCGTGAATCATGTTTTCATTATAAAAAACTGGTTAAACACCACGTGACAGCTTTTAAATCGATTACCGTATCCTAATTTATCAGTAATCTTTTAGCAACTTTTATAATTTCAACAAAATTATGGAGATAACTGAGTAAACTAAGTAGATAGTACCCATGCAGTCAATGATTGGCCACAGATGACGTCACGCACTGTGATTGGCGTTTCAGTACAGTTTAAAAATATTCAAAATAACAACATTTTATTTCTTCATTTAAAAATATTTAAATGAATTATATTAAATTATTATTAGATAAATAATCGTAAAACAGTATATTTATTTTATCTAAGCACATTTTAGATTTTAATCTGATTACTGTCCGATCCCCTATACAGATAATGTTGGGATAGGCAGAAATAATGGGTCGAAGTCGCGATGAACTTTTTTTTTTGAGGAATTCGGATAGTCTGGAGATAAAAAAATTGGTTTGGAGTCCTGACCACGATCGAGGTCCTGACGACTTTTTTTTCTTGTACAGGAAAAAAAAAGTTCTCTTGCACTTATCTGGCAACCTTGAGTGTTGGTCAAAGTTAGTTTTGTATTTATTATTAATATAATATATATTATTGTTACAAAAAATATCGTTGAATATTTAAATAAATTTAAGTAAACAATCACGAATTTAGATAAATAAGTCAAAAAAATAAATAAAATATAAGATACATCACTTCAAAAGGAGCCCAAGGGAGTTGCTGGTCTCCTACAGGGCGCGTCTTCCGGTGGCGGATAGGGGAACGCCACTCGAATGCCTCGTAATTGGGATGACTCGCTCTCCCCCCCCATTCGGTAGCGCGAAACCACGGTGGTTTGGGTGCGGAAGCGCACAAGCCACTGGGCCCCCTGGACCAGCTGATGTACGGACCCATCAGCGGGGGTTCGCCGTCTGGGGTAGCTGGGCGTCCAGTGGTGGGCGGGGCGCGAAAGCGCGGTGAAAGTGTGGGCACGGGAGGTGCGGCCGGTGAGGGAGTGGCGCCGAGAGGGCGCGGAGATTTCGGTGGTGGGGCCGCTCCTGGTACTTCATTAAATTAGCAAAGTGGACCAGTCGAGCGGCTCCAATTACATGCGGAGGGGCTTCCGGGCCAAACGTCGAGGCGTCACGGTTGTATGCGCGAGCGATCCCGTGGCGCCCCACTACGGCGCAGACGGTCGATGGGTTTTAGTGGGTATTCTGGCTTCGCAGCTAGCGAGTCCCACATAGCCGTCGCCTGCAAGCGGCGGGATGCGTAAATGCATTTCCCATCAAAAAGGCTGTGTTTGCGGCCCCCTTCTAAGTGATGATTTTCTTTATTCCGCGCATGTTGAATGTATGATGTGCCTTTTATTAAAATGAAGAAAATCTTCACTTTGAAGGGGGCTGCGACCATAGCCATTGAAAAGAGTAAGATTGACTTCACTAGTTGTTTTTTGCCGTAGACAGAAAAACTCTCTCTACGTTTTTTGCCTATGCAACTAAATAATATTTTCTTACAATCAGAAAAAAATAGTAATTAAGCTATAAATTTTATAAATTATTTTACGATTTCTATAAGTAATACCATATCTGAATTTGAAAAAAAATTACACAATAGAAATAAGTTACCAAAATCATAAAAAAAAAACAAAATAATTATCGATATTCAAAACATTTTTATTGCTTGCGCGGGGCGACGGTTTGTGCGGGGCGTCGGCACAGGAGAGAGTGCCTGATGGGGCAGTCACCTGCGGCCCTAGCAGCAACCCGTTGGTACCCCTGGTCCGCCTTGTAAGTGCGGGTGAGGGCGCACGGCGGGTGGATTAAGTTGCAACTCTTCTTCTATATGGAGGAGAGGCCTTGGTTCAGCCTAGGACGTTTACAGGCTGATTCTATTTTGTTGACTCTAAGCCGCCACATGGGTTAAAATAAAGTACTTACAAAAAAAAAAGAATAACTGGAAATAAGTCCAAAATAACAAAATGTACATTGTTGGAAAATTTTACTAACCTGTTAATAATTTAGACTTTCTGCATCCATGACTTTGTCATTATTATGCTTTATTTAGTCGTATAGATTAAGAAAATAGTCTGCGTCATTAAACTATAAAAACCGTAGAAAGTTATTTTCGTTCTTCAAATATGGAAATGTAATTGTAATTATGTAAATAACACACAGCTGCAGTTATTTTAATCGAGTAATAATATTAATAACATAAACCGATACCAAATAAATTGAGATTGAAACAAATAAAGATCGTTCCCATTAAAAATTTATCACCTTTATTCACCTATAGGAGGATAATTTGCCTATACCAATAGTAAAGTTCGTTATCAGGTTTTTATGATACAGAAGCGACGGCTTTATCGAAATTGGACTAATATAATAACTTTTTATACCTGCTCAAAGTCTCACAAACCGAGCTACCCGTAACGAATGGTAACGAGTGAATTTGGGTCATTCTATTGTTTTGTTGCTATTGTAATGATTTCGTAGGTCAAGGCTACACATAATGGGTTTTTAGACAGAGCTAATAATGTGTACTTTAATTTAATAATAATTTAAGTATTCGCAAACAATATTAAAAAAAATATTAGCGGTCAAAATGTAAATGTAGGGGTTGTGCGATTTCTATGCTCTCGAGTGTATATATGTATGTATGTATATATTTGGTACGAAGAATAGAATGAAATAATTAAATAAAAATAGTATATATAACTAGCCGTACTATGGCATTTGTTACTGCTCAAGTTTTTACCCGACTGCGACAGAAGGAGGGTTACGTTTTTCGAGTGTATGTATGTATGTATGTATGTGTGTGCGTGTGCGTGTGCGTGTTTGTTTGTGCGTGTTTGTGTGTGCGTGTTTGTGTGTGCGTGTTTGTGTGTCCGTGTTTGTGTGTGCAAGTGTGTGTGTGTGTGCGTGTGTGTGTGTGTGTGTGTGTGTGTGCGTGCGTGTGTGCATGCGTGCGTGTGTGTGTGTGTGTCTGTTTGTGTGTATGTTTGTATGTATGTATGTATGTCCATTTCTTTGGCACGCCCTACAGCCCAAACGGCTGGACAGTTTTTGACATATGAGGTGTCGTTGGATTTGTCTAAATTGTAGTAGTGACATAGGCAGGGCTCGATCCAGCTTTTTCGCCGCTCCGGGCAAAACAATATTCGTCGCCTTTACGTTATTCCATAGATGGTGTAAATTTTTACCTATAAAAAGACAAATTTTCCCTACCGATATTATTGAAACAAAATAAGTTGTTTTAAGATATTTATTCAAAAATAAATTAAAAAACTTAAGACTTACAGAAGCACTTAATATAATAATCACATAAAATCTTACACCAAACATGTACTGAAACCAGAGCATTGGTTTTGGAGTGCAAAGTAAGAATATATAAATAAATAACAAATCTAAGCACATGTATTCTATACATTTAATAAAATAATTTTCTTCGAATTTTCTATTCTGCAAATCTTTAAAAATTTCCTTCAAATTGACACTGTCACAAACCTCGTGTTTTATTGAAATCATAGTCTAATGAAAAATTAACTGGATTGTTAATCTTTTTTGTGTCATGGTGGATCGCAGATAATTTTTAATTATTTTTAATTTGGAGAAACTTCATTCACCACTAGCAACTGTCACTGATTGAATTTTAAAACTTCTTGCGGAAACAAATGACTGTCTAAAATCGTACTAAGGATTGATAACTCCTCTGAAAGTTCTATTGCATTTATATCATATGAATTCTCATGAGATAAAATAGTCTGGAGGTTCTTACAATTATTTAACAATTCATCTTCTGGCATTTCTCTTATTCCATATATAATAATAATAATACTCTTTATTGTACACCATGAATAGAAAAAAAAGTCAAAACAAATATAGAAAGATGTACAAAGGCGGTCTTATCGCTAATAGAGCGATCTCTTCCAGACAACCTTTGGGTATAGGACACAGTAAAGTAAATGCGGATAATGAAGTGTACAATGGCATATATAATATAATATATACACATACATACACAAATTCATACATATATACATACATACACATACACATATACACACATAATATTATAGATATACATACAGAAATATTAGGTAATAATATATCATACATAAAATACGTACGTAAATTATATTAAAAAAAAAAGAAGATTATGGCATATTTAGTGACAAATAATGTTCTTTAAGATGTTTTTTAAAGCAAGGGAGAGATTGAGCTTTTTTTATAGGAAGGGGAAGGGAGTTCCAGAGTCGAACAGCTTTGGCAGAGAAAGAGTTAGAATAAAATGAAGTAGAATAAGAAGGAGTTTTAAGAATCAAATTAGAGCTAGACCTGAGGGAACAATCATGAGAATCGCTAAGAAACTCGAAGCGTTCTTTGAGGTAGAGGCTCGTGTTAGGGTGGAAGAGTACACAGTATAATAGCGAGAGGATGTGAGTATTCCTGCGAAAACGGATTGGGAGCCACTTGAGTTGGTTGCGAAAATTAGAGACATGATCATATTTGCGAAGACCAAATATGAACCGAATACAAAGATTCTGAAGGCGCTCAAGCTTATTTAATTGCTCCACTTTAAGGTCAAGAAAACAAGTATCGGCATAGTCAAGAATTGATATATGTTATACAAAAAAGCAAAATAGTTACTATGTTCATTAATTTGGGAAAACCTTAACTCCAAGGAGTTTATAGCTGTGTCTATAGTGTGATAAAACACTTCGATTTCAAATTTTTGACGTGGGTCAATGATTGGTTCATCATGACCATCATGACCCTCATAACAAAACATCCTTTTTTTCAACGAATTCGATGTTGACGGACATTTTCAAAACCAAAGATCTCGCTATCGATTTCAGTAGCTAAAGCTTTGGCATCTTCAAGAACTTGGTTAAAGTACTCACCTGACCGTGATTTTTCAAAGAAATCTTTGGTATTTTTTAATAATTTAATTACTGAAAGTAACTTAAAATCTTTAGTTTGCATTAATTTACTGACAGGGTTCATCCGATTTAATATTTCATACCAAATTATTACAGAGCATAGGAATTTAAACTGTTTGATTTGATTCAATAAACCCGAAGCTTCGTCTCGTACAGAGGTATCCATGTCGGTGTTTTGGTAAACAGCAAGTAATGCATCGTAAACTTGGCCTATTTGACGTTTCAGGGGTTTTAATGCTTCAATTCTACTTTCCCACCTTGTGTCACTAAGTGGTTTTAGTGTTAAACCTTTTACATTCATCAAAAGAATTGACCATCTCGACATTTAAGAGGAAAAGAAAACATATAATTTTTGCACTATTTAATATTAAAAATGTGTAGCTTCCAGTGAAGACTTTGCCATATCGTTTACCACTAGGTTTAAAGAATGACTACTGCAAGGAACATAAAATGTCCGTGGATTTATGTTTTTTATCCTGGCTTGGACCCCACTTTGAATACCTTTCATATTGGATCCATCATCGTACCCTTGCCCTCTTATGTTCTCTAGAGACAATCTAAGTTCTGATAATCGTTCTAATATAATCTCTGTCAGTTTGAGGCCTGTAGATTTTTCGATAGGTATGAATCCTAAAAAATTCTCATTTATTACAATTTTTGAAGTTCTTGGATTGTCGTCGGTCTGTTTTAAAGAAACATACCTAATTATTAGGGTCATCTGCTGAGTTTTGCTAGCGTCCGGGGTACAATCTAAGATATTGAATAATATTTTGATTTAAGTATAGCTTCCAAAATATTCCGTTTAATATTGTCCGATATTTTACTAATAAGCTCATTCTGAACAGTTTTTAGGTAGGTTGCTTGTCTCTCTTCTTTCTTTAAAACCCTGCGTACGTGTTCCTGCATAACAGGATCAAATTCAGCTAACAACTCTACTAGTATCAAAAAGTTACCATTGTTATGGTGATATAGATTATCAGAAGTGCCATGAAAAGCTAAGTTATTTCTTCCCAACATTTTAATGACTGAGACAATACGTAACAAGACTTTATTCCAATGGTTTATTTCTGAATTATTTATTCTCTGAGGCATCTATCGTATGCGACGATTTGACTCGACGCGAAAGTTCAAACCAAGATCTAATAGCTTCTAAGACGTGTCTTCGTGATGTCTCGTGAGATTTAAGAGTACCACCTAATGTTTCCAATCGTTATAGCCATCTTTAGATATATCGGAAGAAGTTACACTAAAAATTTTACAGCAAAAACAAAAGATAACATTTTTTACTTTAGAATACACAAGCCAGTCTCTTAAAATTTGTTCACCGTTATTAAGCTTACTTTTGTAATACCCAAAAGTAAACCTTCGTCCTTTGTTATCTTTTGGAAATTCAAATTCATACAATGGGTTACGAAAACCCTTATTTACTAAAAATATTCTTTCTGCATCGGTTAGTCTATTAGGCCACGTTGCTGGATCAGTATCTAAAAGTGACGTTGTGTTTGCTGAAGTATTTGTAGTTGCAATTGCAATGGCAGTAGCATCTGTAACAGCAGTTGACCCAGAAGCAGAAGGTTCACAAATTATATTCAGCGTATCTTCATCATGTGGTTTAAATGCATCTGCATCTGCTGCATCAGTTACTTGCTGGCACTCGGGCGAGGAACAGCGATGGGACCAACTTTGAAATCGCAAAAAATAAAATCAGCTGTTCCATAGTAAAATGACCCGGTCGACCAAAATGTATGGAACAGCTGATTTTTTTTCTCGCGATTTCGAAGTTGGTCCCATAGTAAAAGTTGTTCATTGAATGTCCATTGTTCATTGAGTTGTTGTAAATTGACCCCTTAAGCTGACAAGAGTTAATTAAAAGGCACCTATATACTCGTATGTATTAATTCTCGTATTTATTCACAAATTTTTATCACACTATTTATTTTCATAAACAAGTGTTAAGTTTGTAGGTAGGTACTTACTTAGTAGTCTCGAGTCTCCTCACACATTACATTCGCATATTTTTCTGTTTCATTTGTCTGCCACTAACATCCACTTTTCAATTTCAGGACTTTCGAACTTTTATAACCTCGTAAAGTAGATAAAGATTCGCGTTAAATTCAATTAATAGAATAGAAAACAACAGAGGAATAAAGAAACTGCAACTGACTAGCGAGAGGGAAAGTAATGTATTTGTATCTTTGAATGTTTATAGATAAAAAGACAGACCAGGGAATCCCCCGTTGCATGCAACTAGTGTTGCAAACCTCACGAAACTAAAGGCCTGTATGCATCATCCATCTTGCTGAACGTCCACGTCCGCGCGACCGCGTACAGCCGTCATGCCCGATCGTGCTGTGTGCACCATCGTGCAAAACATGCACATCTTGACAGACGCATTGTGACCACATTTTATTTTTGTAATCTACTAAAATAAGATGTGAAATTTCAGTCATGTCAAAAGTAATAAATTATGTTCTAACAACTTTTGTGTAGGGGTGTGGTATTTTTTTGTTAAACTATCTTTCAAATTTTCGCCGCCGACGCGCCGCGCCGCATCGCCCCCAATTTTGCCGCTCCGGGCAATTGCCCGGTTTGCCTCCCCCTAGATCGGGCCCTGGACATAGGCTATATAAATTTTCAAAATGGCGCCCGCAAATGGCGGAATAAGGGAGGGGAGTTGAATTTTTTTTCTTACTGTAGCAATATGGGTATCAAATGAAAGCAAGTACATTGTTTTATTCTTTTTAGTTTATAATAAGAGTATTTTTCGCAGTCGGGTTTTTTGATTTTTTTAATTAAGCATACTTGTTATTTCTGCTCAAGTACAAAGTTTATATGTATATATGTAACATTAAATATAGCATCTATTTTAATTCCTATTCTTTTTTAGGGTTCCGTAGCCTAATGGCAAAAAACGGAACCCTTATGAATTCGTCATGTCTGTCTGTCTGTCCGTCCGTATGTCACAGCTACTTTTTCCGTAACTATAAGAACTATACTGTTGAACATCGGTAAGTATTCTGTAAACCGCGTTAGGATTTTCACACAAAAATAGAAAATGGGGGTTCCCCATACTTAGAACTCAAGCTAAAAAAAATTTCTTTTCATCAAACTCATACGTGTGGGGATCATCTATGGATAGGTCTTCAAAAATGATATTGAGGTTTCTAATATCATTTTTTTTCTAAACTGAATAGTTTGCTCGAGAGACAATTCCAAAGTGGTAAAATGTGTGTCCTCCCCCTGTAACTTCTAAAATAAGAGAATGATAAAACTAAAAAAAATATATGATGTACATTACTATGCAAACTTCCACCGAAAATTGGTTTTGAATGAGACCTAGTAAGTAGTTTTTTTTTTTGACGTCATAAATCGTAAACCACAATTTACCTTTCATTCAATCAACTCAAATATAAAACAACGAACTACAAGAACTTTTATATGATGTTACTTGCTGCTACGGAACACTTCATGGGCGAGTCCGACTCGCACTTGGCCGCTTTTTTACAGAATTTTGCGCCCATAGTTTATATGTTAGTCTTCTGCCCAAAATTCGCTTGGAAGAGATCGCTGTATTAGCGAAAAGGCCGCCTTGCAACTGATAAAATTTGATTGTTTTAAATTCCATTTATTGTTATTATTGTGTAAGTACGTAAAAAGAGTAAGTTAAAAAAGTTAAGTTTAAAGAGTTTGGACTATTAATTTGTCTAAAATTACTGAATAAACTTTCATTACTTATTTAACGGCAACTCAAAATATATATAAAATTACTTGCTATGTTTTTAATTTTCTATTTTTTTTTCCGTCGTTTTAGTTTAAATACTTAAAATATTTTTCAATTTGAAAGGACAAACTGCACAGCTGTACAGCACACTGTAGTTCCACGTTCATGATATCAGGATATGATGGAGTGATTTCGGGAAAATCAATACAAAAAATACAACAATCTCTTCAAAAAAATAAGTCGTATTATTATGTCGAGATTTCTGAGTTCAGTCGCATAATTCTATTTTACTTTTTTTTTTCCATTGTGGTGGCAATCAAGCGTATGGTCCGCCTGATGGTTAGCGGTTACCGCAGACTATGAACGCCAGCAGCAGAGCATCACATTTATGATGCCGAACCTTAAGTTTGACCACCTAGGTGGCCCCATAGATGTACCCGAGATGTGCGGCGCTGCGTCGCGATCTGATGTCAGTCCTTGGAGGGACTTGTCAGGACTTGTCGCTCCCGAGTGTCATTACCACGATGCTCGGCGACGACGAGTCCTGGAAGGCGATGGTCTCCTTCTGCGAGACAGTAATGTCCCAGAAGGAGACCACCGACGCGGCCTCCCTCCATGGGCGACGAACGGGGCTGCGTAGGAAGCGCTACTTAATGCACTTCCAGTAACGCCCCTGTGCCCGTGTCAGGCCGGGATGGGCACCCAGTCCTGCTAGACACGGCGTTGTCGGGACTGTTCAGATGGGAGCCAGACAGTCCCCATGGACGAGAAGTCTGACCTTTTTGCCTAGGCCAGCCTGTTGTTGGAGGGATCCTGTTACCTGCAGATCCGGGACCCTCCAATTAAAGTGGCTGAAGGATCCCGCGGGGGTTTAGTACGGTATTGCACCCCCAAGTGCTGAGTCCGACATAGGGTCTAGAACTGCCAATCCGGGTGTCAAAAAAAAAAAAAACTACTTTACTTGTCTTACTCTTATTGTGTATTACTTATTAACCTTGGCAATGCATTATTAAAGAAAAAATAATAGTACGTTTTGAAGTTATAGTTCGAATATCGGCCATCAAGGACGACTACCACATTATCCCTATACGTCGAACCTTTTATTTTTTTATTTTAACGATTGTAAATGCATTTGCGCATCCCGCCGCCCGCAGGAGACGGGTATGTGGGACTCACTGGCTGTGAAGCCAGAATACTCACTAAAACCCATCGACCGTCTGCGCCGTAGTGGGATGCCACGGGATCGCTCGCGCTCGACGCCCCGACGCTTGGCCCGGTGGCCCCTCCATATGTGATTGGGGCCGTTCGACTAGTCCACTTTGCTAATTCATAGAAGCGGACCAGGAGCGGCCCCATCACCAAAATCTCCGCGCCCTCTCGGCGCCACTCCCTCACCGGGCGCACCTCCTGTGCCAACACTCTTACCGCGCTTTCGCGCCCCGCTCACCACTGGACCCCAGCTACCCCAGATGGCGAAACGAGCCCAAACTATCGCGCCCCCTCCTGCGCTTTAGCGCCCAGCGCTGTTGGTTTTGGTCCGCGGGGGTCCGAAGACCTCTACCACTCGCGAGGCATTCGAGTGGCGTTCAGCCACTCCCAGCAACTCCCTTGGGGCTATACGTCGAACCTAAGTTACTAAACAGTAACAATAATATTATTTTATAATAACTATTTAATTTATTTAAATGATTAATTTCTATAAAATGTAAATTTTTCTCGCATTCGAGGTTAAAAATAAACTTGAACAATTCTCAAAACAATTCGTACAAAAGTCAACATTTATCGTTTTTTCAGTTCAAATATATTGACACCTGAACAATTATTTTTAATTTATTTATCACTAGCTGCTGCCCGCGACGTCGTCTGCGTGAACGCTATTAGATAACACGTTGTTACAGAATGCGTTGAAGAAATAAAGGTTCACTGCTCGTTTCCCGTAGGTGACAGCGTGATAATATGTAGCCTATATGTTGACCCGACTTCTTAATAATATTCGTGCCAAATTTGTAATCCAAGTAAATCGATGCAGTACTTTTTTGAGTTTATACAGACGGAACATACAGACGGAAATTCTAAAAACTATATTTTTGGCTTCGGGATCGATGGTAGATCATACCCCAAGTATTCTTTTAAAAAAATATCCAATGTACAGTTTTGAATTTCCTACTATTTTATTATATGTATAGATATTATGAAAATATGTCCTTACAAAATGACGCCTAGTAGACCAATAATAAAATTCATTCTCACTATTTCCTATTGTAAAAATGATATTTTTAGCAGAAATTATGATATGGAATATATCTATTTTTTAAAAGTAATAAAATATTTTATGAGTTTATATATGAATTAGAAAAAATATTAATAACAATTCTAATTTACTTCATAAAAGAACACCACACGACAACGAATTGATTAATGTTCGTTTAGAAAATTTACCCAAAAGAGTATTGGAAATAATCTGAAATCGTGATGATATTTTTTTGGAAAATATCATGAAAATGTGAATTCATTTTACAGTTTTATACTTACAAATAATGACCAGCCTAAAAAATTGCATATATTGGAGCTTTGCTTGCGTTTTTGATTAAAGACATTCGTGCTGGAGAGTGTTAGCTTAAGTTTTTTTATTACTTAAAAATATTTTACTTTTAAATTAGTATCTGCTAAAGTTCAGTTCCATCCATTAATATCCAGAAAACTATACGTTTTGCTTACGAACCGTTCAATTTTAAGCAAGTTGCGGCCAGAGTCGTATTTGGAGATCATGGGGCCCTAGGCCCGGATCACTTTGGGGCCCCTAATATTAAAATCAAATCGCAATCCCTGAAACCACCAACCCAATGCCCAGTGAGTTGGAAAAACAAAATTATTGAGAGAGAATTTGTGAGATTATTGAGTTTTATCGGTCAATAAATACAGTACAAGTTTTTTAAAAAATTTAATCGCTACCTTAAAAATAACAATTTTTCGTTCTTTTTTTTTCAAATATTTTATTAAAAGAATGTTATCAAACTTGATGGGGCCGCTAGAAGCGCGGGGCTCTAGGCCCGGGCCTCGTGGGCCTGTATACAAAGACGACCCTGGTTGTGGCTCAAAATATTCCCTTTAAAAAACTATTCCTTTGCTATTTAAATTTATATTTGTTCGAGTGCTTACCGCGTTTATAATTTTATTGAAGTCCCTATATTTCGGCAATGTTTCAATCGCTCAGAGTGCTTAGGTGCTCAGGTGCTCAGAGTCCAAAAAAGACACTGTATGGTGTGCCGTAGTGAACAAGTGCGTCCGTGTGCCGAAACTAGTCGACCAAAATGAAGAAGAAAGAGGGTAGACAGATTTTTCTGATCTGCCACCATCACCGTACGTTAGTCTCCCCGCGATCATGGCGATTGAAACATTGCCGAAATATAGGGACCTAAAAAAATTATAAACGCGGTAAGCACCCGTACAAATATAAATTTAAATATGAGTAGTTAGGGCGTTAATTTAAAACAATATATGTATTCCTTTGCTACTATATCGACACTTAGAAGCAACGTATAATACCTATTAGAATATTTAAATAGGAAAATGTTATAATTAAGATTCACAATCGGTTGATTTTGAGCCGTTAAGAACTTTAGAACGATTCGTTTTTTGACAGATGTTTTATATTTGAAAATACTTGTAGGAACTATAATATTGTCTGTCCCTCACACACATTTTTGGTACAATCCGTTCTACGCACCACTCCCAAAACGAAGACTCTAAGCAAACGAATAGTTATTCTTAGAAATATTTTCCGACACAACTAATTTCAAATTGAACAGTTCGTAAGCAAACCTAATCGTTTTCTGAATATAGAGATCGGGCATACAAGTATCCGCCCGCGACATCATTCACGATTGCCATCCCCGTCATTAGCCTATTAGGTAAAGTACGTAATCCCGCTTAAGATGAGCCATACGCTCAAAGATTTACAATTATATACATTCTGGGTTTCAAGTTATTTGGATCTAATATCAAGGGTTATGATGTTATGAAAGAACATGCAACATTTTGGGGTAAAATGTACCCCATGTATGTTCTATCATAATAGAGAACTTGATGAAATATGACGTCAGATTTGTATGCCAATAAATATGTTATCTATGTTTATATAATTTTGAAACTTCCTATCAAGATCATTGATTTCTTATATACACAAGAGTCAGACTTGTAACACATTCTAGAATTCATCAAAATATGTGACGGGTCAATGTTACTTTATAATACAATTTTATATTTTAAGATGGCTTTATGGGTCTCTACTTGTTTCAGAAAGCACGTAAAGAGGAGAAGAGCACTTGGATAAATTGCAGAGGAAAGCCTTACAAACAGGCCCTTAGACTTTTGTCCTCTCTTCCAGTGTCCAGTCCAGTCATGTCCAGCTTCCTTTCATTCAGTCTACGTAGTTATTACTCGTGTGTAGAAGGTTTGCCGATGACTACCCCTCCCACTGAAGATAACCGCGTCCCTCGCTCGTCTGATATGTACCTCTAGCAACGCAGCCGATACGTACGTGTAATTTTTTGCTTTCGCTCTGAATTAATTCATTGTTGATTTGTTAGATTTTACTTGTTTTTTTTTTTTTTGTTGTTAGTTATTTGTTTTCGTTGTTTGGAACCATTAAACTATTATTTTACGGCTTCGTTTCATTCATTCACTAAATATAAATACATAAAAAAATATAATCTACGTAATAACAACAGCGTTTTTTATTTACTACTAGCAAACCCGGTGAACTCCGTTTCGCCATCAGATGGTTTCGTTTTTTGTAACATTTCGTTTGGGGATTAAAAGATAAAATAGTACATGCTATGTATCAGAGATGGTGCTGTATGTGGAAAATGATTTTCCCTGTTTTCTGTTGAAATTTTTCCTGAATTTTGTTTGTTATAAGCCTCACGGAACCCGAGACCTTTCCAACGAATGCAAAACCGTGGAAATCGGTTCGTGCGTTCTGGAATTATAGCGCCAGGAAGGAAAACCCGACTTATTTTTATATTATAGATTTATAATTACACTTTATGTTAAATGTATAATTCGACCGAGACTATTTTTATGAGTTTGATGTAAAATATATACAATAATAATCTACCTTTATGTAACTTTTTTTTTCAACCCTACTAACTATCGACGCGTGACGTCACGAGGCCATCGGCAAAGTTTCTGCGCACGGATAGTATAATTCATTAGCGCGTTGTTCGTTTTCATTAATTCTTCTATTGTTGGAACGGATATATTTTGTGAAGATTATCTCATAAATATTTCAAGGTCCTTGGTATGTTAATTCGGAAATTAGCTACACTGTAAGCCTAAGATAATACTTTGTATACAAAATAATTTGAAAACTTTGAATGTAAGGCTCTTTTTAAGCCGGAGTACATTCTTTATTATATGCTTAATCAAATAGATGACAATCATGAACCAAGTAGCGGTATAGTTAGTAGAAAAATAAAAAACATAATTAAAAAAATCAAAAAACCCGACTGCATAAAATACTCTTATTATAAACTAAAAAGAATAAAACAATTTACTAGCTTTCATTTGATACCCATATTGCTACAGTACGAAAAAAAAATTCAACTCCCTCCCCTCATTCCGCCATTTGCGGGCGCCATTTTTAAAATTTATATAGCTTATGTCACTACTACAATTTAGACAAATCCAACGACACCTCATATGTCAAAAACCGTCCAGCCGTTTGGGCTGTAGGGCGTGCCAAAGAAATGGACATACATACATACATACATACATACATACATACATACATACATACATACATACATACATACATACGTACATACGTACATACGTACATACGTACATACGTACATACGTACATACGTACATACGTACATACGTACATACGTACATACGTACATACGTACATACGTACATACGTACATACGTACATACGTACATACGTACATACGTACATACGTACATACGTACATACGTACATACGTACATACGTACATACGTACATACGTACATACGTACATACGTACATACGTACATACGTACATACGTACATACGTACATACGTACATACGTACATACGTACATACGTACATACGTACATACGTACATACGTACATACGTACATACGTACATACGTACATACGTACATACGTACATACGTACATACGTACATACGTACATACGTACATACGTACATACGTACATACGTACATACGTACATACGTACATACGTACATACGTACATACGTACATACGTACATACGTACATACGTACATACGTACATACGTACATACGTACATACGTACATACGTACATACGTACATACGTACATACGTACATACGTACATACGTACATACGTACATACGTACATACGTACATACGTACATACGTACATACGTACATACGTACATACGTACATACGTACATACGTACATACGTACATACGTACATACGTACATACGTACATACGTACATACGTACATACGTACATACGTACATACGTACATACGTACATACGTACATACGTACATACGTACATACGTACATACGTACATACGTACATACGTACATACGTACATACGTACATACGTACATACGTACATACGTACATACGTACATACGTACATACGTACATACATACATACATACATACATACATACATACATACATACATACATACATACATACATACATACATACATACATACATACATACATACATACATACATACATACATACATACATACATACATACATACATACATACATACATACATACATACATACATACATACATACATACATACATACATACATACATACATACATACATACATACATACATACATACATACATACATACATACATACATACATACATACATACATACATACATACATACATACATACATACATACATACATACATACATACATACATACATACATACATACATACATACATACATACATACATACATACATACATACATACATACATACATACATACATACATACATACATACATACATACATACATACATACATACATACATACATACATACATACATACATACATACATACATACATACATACATACATACATACATACATACATACATACATACATACATACATACATACATACATACATACATACATACATACATACATACATACATACATACATACATACATACATACATACATACATACATACATACATACATACATACATACATACATACATACATACATACATACATACATACATACATACATACATACATACATACATACATACATACATACATACATACATACATACATACATACATACATACATACATACATACATACATACATACATACATACATACATACATACATACATACATACATACATACATACATACATACATACATACATACATACATACATACATACATACATACATACATACATACATACATACATACATACATACATACATACATACATACATACATACATACATACATACATACATACATACATACATACATACATACATACATACATACATACATACATACATACATACATACATACATACATACATACATACATACATACATACATACATACATACATACATACATACATACATACATACATACATACATACATACATACATACATACATACATACATACATACATACATACATACATACATACATACATACATACATACATACATACATACATACATACATACATACATACATACATACATACATACATACATACATACATACATACATACATACATACATACATACATACATACATACATACATACATACATACATACATACATACATACATACATACATACATACATACATACATACATACATACATACATACATACATACATACATACATACATACATACATACATACATACATACATACATACATACATACATACATACATACATACATACATACATACATACATACATACATACATACATACATACATACATACATACATACATACATACATACATACATACATACATACATACATACATACATACATACATACATACATACATACATACATACATACATACATACATACATACATACATACATACATACATACATACATACATACATACATACATACATACATACATACATACATACATACATACATACATACATACATACATACATACATACATACATACATACATACATACATACATACATACATACATACATACATACATACATACATACATACATACATACATACATACATACATACATACATACATACATACATACATACATACATACATACATACATACATACATACATACATACATACATACATACATACATACATACATACATACATACATACATACATACATACATACATACATACATACATACATACATACATACATACATACATACATACATACATACATACATACATACATACATACATACATACATACATACATACATACATACATACATACATACATACATACATACATACATACATACATACATACATACATACATACATACATACATACATACATACATACATACATACATACATACATACATACATACATACATACATACATACATACATACATACATACATACATACATACATACATACATACATACATACATACATACATACATACATACATACATACATACATACATACATACATACATACATACATACATACATACATACATACATACATACATACATACATACATACATACATACATACATACATACATACATACATACATACATACATACATACATACATACATACATACATACATACATACATACATACATACATACATACATACATACATACATACATACATACATACATACATACATACATACATACATACATACATACATACATACATACATACATACATACATACATACATACATACATACATACATACATACATACATACATACATACATACATACATACATACATACATACATACATACATACATACATACATACATACATACATACATACATACATACATACATACATACATACATACATACATACATACATACATACATACATACATACATACATACATACATACATACATACATACATACATACATACATACATACATACATACATACATACATACATACATACATACATACATACATACATACATACATACATACATACATACATACATACATACATACATACATACATACATACATACATACATACATACATACATACATACATACATACATACATACATACATACATACATACATACATACATACATACATACATACATACATACATACATACATACATACATACATACATACATACATACATACATACATACATACATACATACATACATACATACATACATACATACATACATACATACATACATACATACATACATACATACATACATACATACATACATACATACATACATACATACATACATACATACATACATACATACATACATACATACATACATACATACATACATACATACATACATACATACATACATACATACATACATACATACATACATACATACATACATACATACATACATACATACATACATACATACATACATACATACATACATACATACATACATACATACATACATACATACATACATACATACATACATACATACATACATACATACATACATACATACATACATACATACATACATACATACATACATACATACATACATACATACATACATACATACATACATACATACATACATACATACATACATACATACATACATACATACATACATACATACATACATACATACATACATACATACATACATACATACATACATACATACATACATACATACATACATACATACATACATACATACATACATACATACATACATACATACATACATACATACATACATACATACATACATACATACATACATACATACATACATACATACATACATACATACATACATACATACATACATACATACATACATACATACATACATACATACATACATACATACATACATACATACATACATACATACATACATACATACATACATACATACATACATACATACATACATACATACATACATACATACATACATACATACATACATACATACATACATACATACATACATACATACATACATACATACATACATACATACATACATACATACATACATACATACATACATACATACATACATACATACATACATACATACATACATACATACATACATACATACATACATACATACATACATACATACATACATACATACATACATACATACATACATACATACATACATACATACATACATACATACATACATACATACATACATACATACATACATACATACATACATACATACATACATACATACATACATACATACATACATACATACATACATACATACATACATACATACATACATACATACATACATACATACATACATACATACATACATACATACATACATACATACATACATACATACATACATACATACATACATACATACATACATACATACATACATACATACATACATACATACATACATACACTCGAAAAACATAACTCTCCTTCTGTCGCAGTCGGATAAAAAAATTACAAGCATTGGAATTGCTATTTTGATTTTCCGAGTCAAGGTCATTCCGCCATGTTTTATGTTATTTTGAAATTTATCAAAACATTTAAACTTTAACGACGAAATCTTTAAATATTATTTATTTACCTTTATCATATTGTCACTTGATTAAACATTAAGTAAAATAATAAAATGTTAAAAACAAGAAATATGTATAAAAACTAAAAAAAATATTTGTTCATCCAGCTTCTATGCGTCTTTTGTGTGATTTTGGTATATAAGGTGGAATTGAGAATTCAGATTTATTCTCAGAGGAACGACGCCACGGAGAAAATCAAAAAAATCAAGATGAAGTTCTTTGTGTTTGCATTATTGGCTCTGTTGGTAAGAATTTTTATTTTATTAAGTTAAAGACAAGTTTTTAATTCAGCTGAGATTTATTCCTCGAACTTGTACTGGAGCAACATGACGGATTAAGCTTTAACCATTTCCCCTATATAGAGTTCTACATATTGTATATTGAGAGGACTTTGATTAATAGTAGAGCGTTTACAGGCTGTTTCATTTAGTTCATTCCAGTCCTAAACGCACGGCTATAGCGTACTCCTTAAAGATATTTTTGTCCTGCTTAATTTTGCCTATAGGTTGTTCTCTCTCGTAGACACTACCCTGATTGAATTAGTCATATACAGTACAACCTTGATATAACGAGCCTCAATATAACGAATTCCTCGATTAAACGAATTTTTCGAAATCCCCTAGAACTGCCCGTAAGAGATAATACAAAATATACCTCTACATTACGAATAACATTTATCAAAAACCTCTTTATAACGATTTTTCAATCATTGCAGAATATAGGTAGAAGGTATTTTTACATCTATTTAACGAATTTTTTCAACTTAAAACCTTGATATAACGTATCCTATTAATTATTTCCACTTAATTCCAAGTTCTTACCTCGTTAAAACGAATCGCAGTCCAGTTTAACCTCTATATAACAAACCTCATTATAGCGAATTACTTGGTATAACGAATATTTCCTAATTCCCTTCAGTTTCGTTATATCGAGGTTGCACTGTATATAGATGTGTATAGTTCGATAAGATTAGTATCAGAATCTGACAGAAAATTTCATAAAGAATATTCTATTACAATTCATACGATTAGTAAGTAAGCCAGTTAACATTCTGTTCATCATCCTTTTCCACCTATTCTGCACCGCTGCACCACTCTTTAGCCAGTGATATATTTGTGGCTCCTCTGTTGTTGCCAACGCTTAGGGTCGGTATCGATTTCACCTTCCTAGCTATGGCTGATTATGGTTGATCGAAACAAACCGAGTCAATTAAGCTTCGTGTTTGTCCAATCCAAAGAAATACAGTTCATCTAAACTGTATTTCTTTGGATTTCATCTTAAAGTGAAGCTTTTGTTATTTATCGTGTCTAAAAATAAACCATCTAATAAGAACCCAGGCCTGCAATTGTAAACTTCTTATCTCATGTAAAATCAGCGGTCGATAAATGAAAGTTGGTAATATTTTATTACTGATATCACCAACACCATTGTAAGCAAGTGTAATAATCTATAATATAAAAATAAGTCGGGTTTTCCTTCCTGACGCTATAATTCCAGAACGCACGAACCGATTTCTACGGTTTTGCATTCGTTGGAAAGGTCTCGGGCTCCGTCAGGTTTATAGCAAACGAAATTTAGGAAAAATTTCAACAGAAAAGCAGGAAAACAGGGAAAATCATTTTCACATACAGCGTCATCTCTGATACATAGCATGTACTACAAACCAATGTGGTTTTGCATGTGACAAGAAATATAATTTTTCTTCATCTTTTAATCCCCAAACGAAATGTTACAAAAAACGAAGCCATCTGGTGGCGAAATGGAGTTCGCCGGGTTTGCTAGTAGAATACAAGTATGCTTAATTAAAAAAATAAAAAACCCGACTGCGTAAAATACTCTTATTACAAACTAAAAAGAATAAAACAATTTACTAGCTTTCATTTGATACCCATATTGATACATTAAGAAAAAAAATCAACTCCCTCCCCTCATTTCGCCATTTGCGGGCGCCATTTTGAAAATTTATATAGCCTATGTCACTACTACAATTTAGACAAATCCAACGACACCTCATATGTCAAAAACCGTCCAGCCGTTTGGGCTGTAGGGCGTGCCAAAGAAATGGACATACATACATACATACATACATACATACATACATACATACATACATACATACATACATACATACATACATACATACATACATACATACATACATACATACATACATACATACATACATACATACATACATACATACATACATACATACATACATACATACATACATACATACATACATACATACATACATACATACATACATACATACATACATACATACATACATACATACATACATACATACATACATACATACATACATACATACATACATACATACATACATACATACATACATACATACATACATACATACATACATACATACATACATACATACATACATACATACATACATACATACATACATACATACATACATACATACATACATACATACATACATACATACATACATACATACATACATACATACATACATACATACATACATACATACATACATACATACATACATACATACATACATACATACATACATACATACATACATACATACATACATACATACATACATACATACATACATACATACATACATACATACATACATACATACATACATACATACATACATACATACATACATACATACATACATACATACATACATACATACATACATACATACATACATACATACATACATACATACATACATACATACATACATACATACATACATACATACATACATACATACATACATACATACATACATACATACATACATACATACATACATACATACATACATACATACATACATACATACATACATACATACATACATACATACATACATACATACATACATACATACATACATACATACATACATACATACATACATACATACATACATACATACATACATACATACATACATACATACATACATACATACATACATACATACATACATACATACATACATACATACATACATACATACATACACTCGAAAAACATAACTCTCCTTCTGTCGCAGTCGGATAAAAAAATTACAAGCATTGGAATTGCTATTTTGATTTTCCGAGTCAAGGTCATTCCGCCATGTTTTATGTTATTTTGAAATTTATCAAAACATTTAAACTTTAACGACGAAATCTTTAAATATTATTTATTTACCTTTATCATATTGTCACTTGATTAAACATTAAGTAAAATAATAAAATGTTAAAAACAAGAAATATGTATAAAAACTAAAAAAAATATTTGTTCATCCAGCTTCTATGCGTCTTTTGTGTGATTTTGGTATATAAGGTGGAATTGAGAATTCAGATTTATTCTCAGAGGAACGACGCCACGGAGAAAATCAAAAAAATCAAGATGAAGTTCTTTGTGTTTGCATTATTGGCTCTGTTGGTAAGAATTTTTATTTTATTAAGTTAAAGACAAGTTTTTAATTCAGCTGAGATTTATTCCTCGAACTTGTACTGGAGCAACATGACGGATTAAGCTTTAACCATTTCCCCTATATAGAGTTCTACATATTGTATATTGAGAGGACTTTGATTAATAGTAGAGCGTTTACAGGCTGTTTCATTTAGTTCATTCCAGTCCTAAACGCACGGCTATAGCGTACTCCTTAAAGATATTTTTGTCCTGCTTAATTTTGCCTATAGGTTGTTCTCTCTCGTAGACACTACCCTGATTGAATTAGTCATATACAGTACAACCTTGATATAACGAGCCTCAATATAACGAATTCCTCGATTAAACGAATTTTTCGAAATCCCCTAGAACTGCCCGTAAGAGATAATACAAAATATACCTCTACATTACGAATAACATTTATCAAAAACCTCTTTATAACGATTTTTCAATCATTGCAGAATATAGGTAGAAGGTATTTTTACATCTATTTAACGAATTTTTTCAACTTAAAACCTTGATATAACGTATCCTATTAATTATTTCCACTTAATTCCAAGTTCTTACCTCGTTAAAACGAATCGCAGTCCAGTTTAACCTCTATATAACAAACCTCATTATAGCGAATTACTTGGTATAACGAATATTTCCTAATTCCCTTCAGTTTCGTTATATCGAGGTTGCACTGTATATAGATGTGTATAGTTCGATAAGATTAGTATCAGAATCTGACAGAAAATTTCATAAAGAATATTCTATTACAATTCATACGATTAGTAAGTAAGCCAGTTAACATTCTGTTCATCATCCTTTTCCACCTATTCTGCACCGCTGCACCACTCTTTAGCCAGTGATATATTTGTGGCTCCTCTGTTGTTGCCAACGCTTAGGGTCGGTATCGATTTCACCTTCCTAGCTATGGCTGATTATGGTTGATCGAAACAAACCGAGTCAATTAAGCTTCGTGTTTGTCCAATCCAAAGAAATACAGTTCATCTAAACTGTATTTCTTTGGATTTCATCTTAAAGTGAAGCTTTTGTTATTTATCGTGTCTAAAAATAAACCATCTAATAAGAACCCAGGCCTGCAATTGTAAACTTCTTATCTCATGTAAAATCAGCGGTCGATAAATGAAAGTTGGTAATATTTTATTACTGATATCACCAACACCATTGTAAGCAAGTGTAATAATCTATAATATAAAAATAAGTCGGGTTTTCCTTCCTGACGCTATAATTCCAGAACGCACGAACCGATTTCTACGGTTTTGCATTCGTTGGAAAGGTCTCGGGCTCCGTCAGGTTTATAGCAAACGAAATTTAGGAAAAATTTCAACAGAAAAGCAGGAAAACAGGGAAAATCATTTTCACATACAGCGTCATCTCTGATACATAGCATGTACTACAAACCAATGTGGTTTTGCATGTGACAAGAAATATAATTTTTCTTCATCTTTTAATCCCCAAACGAAATGTTACAAAAAACGAAGCCATCTGGTGGCGAAATGGAGTTCGCCGGGTTTGCTAGTAGAATACAAGTATGCTTAATTAAAAAAATAAAAAACCCGACTGCGTAAAATACTCTTATTACAAACTAAAAAGAATAAAACAATTTACTAGCTTTCATTTGATACCCATATTGATACATTAAGAAAAAAAATCAACTCCCTCCCCTCATTTCGCCATTTGCGGGCGCCATTTTGAAAATTTATATAGCCTATGTCACTACTACAATTTAGACAAATCCAACGACACCTCATATGTCAAAAACCGTCCAGCCGTTTGGGCTGTAGGGCGTGCCAAAGAAATGGACATACATACATACATACATACATACATACATACATACATACATACATACATACATACATACATACATACATACATACATACATACATACATACATACATACATACATACATACATACATACATACATACATACATACATACATACATACATACATACATACATACATACATACATACATACATACATACATACATACATACATACATACATACATACATACATACATACATACATACATACATACATACATACATACATACATACATACATACATACATACATACATACATACATACATACATACATACATACATACATACATACATACATACATACATACATACATACATACATACATACATACATACATACATACATACATACATACATACATACATACATACATACATACATACATACATACATACATACATACATACATACATACATACATACATACATACATACATACATACATACATACATACATACATACATACATACATACATACATACATACATACATACATACATACATACATACATACATACATACATACATACATACATACATACATACATACATACATACATACATACATACATACATACATACATACATACATACATACATACATACATACATACATACATACATACATACATACATACATACATACATACATACATACATACATACATACATACATACATACATACATACATACATACATACATACATACATACATACATACATACATACATACATACATACATACATACATACATACATACATACATACATACATACATACATACATACATACATACATACATACATACATACATACATACATACATACATACATACATACATACATACATACATACATACATACATACATACATACATACATACATACATACATACATACATACATACATACATACATACATACATACATACATACATACATACATACATACATACATACATACATACATACATACATACATACATACATACATACATACATACATACATACATACATACATACATACATACATACATACATACATACATACATACATACATACATACATACATACATACATACATACATACATACATACATACATACATACATACATACATACATACATACATACATACATACATACATACATACATACATACATACATACATACATACATACATACATACATACATACATACATACATACATACATACATACATACATACATACATACATACATACATACATACATACATACATACATACATACATACATACATACATACATACATACATACATACATACATACATACATACATACATACATACATACATACATACATACATACATACATACATACATACATACATACATACATACATACATACATACATACATACATACATACATACATACATACATACATACACTCGAAAAACATAACTCTCCTTCTGTCGCAGTCGGATAAAAAAATTACAAGCATTGGAATTGCTATTTTGATTTTCCGAGTCAAGGTCATTCCGCCATGTTTTATGTTATTTTGAAATTTATCAAAACATTTAAACTTTAACGACGAAATCTTTAAATATTATTTATTTACCTTTATCATATTGTCACTTGATTAAACATTAAGTAAAATAATAAAATGTTAAAAACAAGAAATATGTATAAAAACTAAAAAAAATATTTGTTCATCCAGCTTCTATGCGTCTTTTGTGTGATTTTGGTATATAAGGTGGAATTGAGAATTCAGATTTATTCTCAGAGGAACGACGCCACGGAGAAAATCAAAAAAATCAAGATGAAGTTCTTTGTGTTTGCATTATTGGCTCTGTTGGTAAGAATTTTTATTTTATTAAGTTAAAGACAAGTTTTTAATTCAGCTGAGATTTATTCCTCGAACTTGTACTGGAGCAACATGACGGATTAAGCTTTAACCATTTCCCCTATATAGAGTTCTACATATTGTATATTGAGAGGACTTTGATTAATAGTAGAGCGTTTACAGGCTGTTTCATTTAGTTCATTCCAGTCCTAAACGCACGGCTATAGCGTACTCCTTAAAGATATTTTTGTCCTGCTTAATTTTGCCTATAGGTTGTTCTCTCTCGTAGACACTACCCTGATTGAATTAGTCATATACAGTACAACCTTGATATAACGAGCCTCAATATAACGAATTCCTCGATTAAACGAATTTTTCGAAATCCCCTAGAACTGCCCGTAAGAGATAATACAAAATATACCTCTACATTACGAATAACATTTATCAAAAACCTCTTTATAACGATTTTTCAATCATTGCAGAATATAGGTAGAAGGTATTTTTACATCTATTTAACGAATTTTTTCAACTTAAAACCTTGATATAACGTATCCTATTAATTATTTCCACTTAATTCCAAGTTCTTACCTCGTTAAAACGAATCGCAGTCCAGTTTAACCTCTATATAACAAACCTCATTATAGCGAATTACTTGGTATAACGAATATTTCCTAATTCCCTTCAGTTTCGTTATATCGAGGTTGCACTGTATATAGATGTGTATAGTTCGATAAGATTAGTATCAGAATCTGACAGAAAATTTCATAAAGAATATTCTATTACAATTCATACGATTAGTAAGTAAGCCAGTTAACATTCTGTTCATCATCCTTTTCCACCTATTCTGCACCGCTGCACCACTCTTTAGCCAGTGATATATTTGTGGCTCCTCTGTTGTTGCCAACGCTTAGGGTCGGTATCGATTTCACCTTCCTAGCTATGGCTGATTATGGTTGATCGAAACAAACCGAGTCAATTAAGCTTCGTGTTTGTCCAATCCAAAGAAATACAGTTCATCTAAACTGTATTTCTTTGGATTTCATCTTAAAGTGAAGCTTTTGTTATTTATCGTGTCTAAAAATAAACCATCTAATAAGAACCCAGGCCTGCAATTGTAAACTTCTTATCTCATGTAAAATCAGCGGTCGATAAATGAAAGTTGGTAATATTTTATTACTGATATCACCAACACCATTGTAAGCAAGTGTAATAATCTATAATATAAAAATAAGTCGGGTTTTCCTTCCTGACGCTATAATTCCAGAACGCACGAACCGATTTCTACGGTTTTGCATTCGTTGGAAAGGTCTCGGGCTCCGTCAGGTTTATAGCAAACGAAATTTAGGAAAAATTTCAACAGAAAAGCAGGAAAACAGGGAAAATCATTTTCACATACAGCGTCATCTCTGATACATAGCATGTACTACAAACCAATGTGGTTTTGCATGTGACAAGAAATATAATTTTTCTTCATCTTTTAATCCCCAAACGAAATGTTACAAAAAACGAAGCCATCTGGTGGCGAAATGGAGTTCGCCGGGTTTGCTAGTAGAATACAAGTATGCTTAATTAAAAAAATAAAAAACCCGACTGCGTAAAATACTCTTATTACAAACTAAAAAGAATAAAACAATTTACTAGCTTTCATTTGATACCCATATTGATACATTAAGAAAAAAAATCAACTCCCTCCCCTCATTTCGCCATTTGCGGGCGCCATTTTGAAAATTTATATAGCCTATGTCACTACTACAATTTAGACAAATCCAACGACACCTCATATGTCAAAAACCGTCCAGCCGTTTGGGCTGTAGGGCGTGCCAAAGAAATGGACATACATACATACATACATACATACATACATACATACATACATACATACATACATACACTCGAAAAACATAACCCTCCTTCTGTCGCAGTCGGGTAATAAATAGTATAATGCAGAAACCCCAATACTTCGCATTTTAATTATTTTATTTTTTGTTTTACAGATCGTTATGGCCGTCGATGCCGGACAATGTAAGTTTTATTTTATTATATACTAGCGGCCCGCCCCGGCTTCGCACGGGTATTTAACTAAAATTTCAAAAATTATTAATTTATATTTTTTATCACCTACACCTGTGTCGATACTCGAAAATATTTTATGACAGACGGATTGAGTTGTCAAACATGTCAAAATAAAGTTTAATTTAAATCAAAAGCACAAAGGAGTTTTGATATCAACTTCGAAGCAAATAACTTTCAATCCCCTTTTAACCCCGTTAGAGGATGAATTTCGATAAAATACGAAACACGTCTTCAACCAATTCTGTTAAAGAATATTTATGCGAAATTTGAAGTAGATTGGACGAAGGAATTACGTTGTCCCATACAAACTTTGCCCCCCTTTTTCACCCCCTTAGAGGTAGAATTTCGTAAAATCCGTTCTTAGCTGACCTCTACTCGGTGAAAGGAATATTCCTACCAAATTTCAAGTCTCTGCACCTTATAGTTTCAGAGATATCGTGATGAGTCAATATATAGGTGGAAATCTCATATATATAGATTACCTGCAGATTACGAGTATAGGCCAGATATTTTAACGTTTTTAATTTAAATACTTTTTACAAGTTTGATAAATATTTTTAAATGATAAGCTGAATGTTTTGGAACTGATGATCGAGTAGAAAGAAATATTATTATATTAGTTTAAGATAGGAGACAATTTTATATACTTTGGAGTAGTGATCAAAGAGTATTTATAGAATTTACAATGTAACACTTAACAACTAAATTTTTACAGATAATTGTCGTAAAATCATTTCCGTGTATCCTTAGTGTCAAGGATACTGGTACCGTTCCCCCGTTGAATCGTTATTCAGATTCTCTAGCCAAAAAATTAAACAAGTGCGAGTCGGACTCGCCCATGAAGGATTCCGTAGCAGCAAGTAACATAATATAAAAGTTCTTGTAGTTCGTTGTAAAAAAAACTACTTACTAGATCTCGTTCAAACCAATTTTCGGTGGAAGTTTGAATGGTAATGTACATCATATACATTTTTTAGTTTTATAATTCTCTTATTTTAGAAGTTACAGGGGGACACACATTTTACCACTTTGGAAGTGTCTCTCGCGCAAAGTATTCAGTTTAGAAAAAAATGATATTAGAAACCTCAATATCATTTTTGAAGACCTATCCGTAGATACCCCACACGTATGGGTTTGATGAAAAAAAAAAAATTTGAGTTTCAGTTCTAAGTAAAGGGAACCCAATGGAAAATTTATGGTTTTTTTTTCTATTTTTGTGTGAAAATCTTAATACGGTTCTCACAATACATCTACTTACCAAGTTTCAACAGTATAGTTCTTAAAGTTTCGGAAAAAAGTGGCTGTGACATACAGACAGATAGACATGACGAATCCATATGGGTTCCGTTTTTGCCATTTGGCTATGGAACCCAAAAAATGAAGATCTGTAAATTACTAGATTTTAAATTTTGTTTATTTATTTATTTAAGGCCAGTATATCCCAAATCACCTGTTTTTGATAGAGTTTTAAACATAGTAATATTCATTTTTTTGATCCGTTAAAAATATATGTTATAGTTTAACAAACGTTCTTGATTATTCAACGGTTCAAAACACGATAATTGTAACTTGACTCGATAAAAAAAAAACATAAAGAAAGGATGTTTTTGATTATTTTTCGAGTTTTATTCGAAGAATATCAGATTTTAAGTTACAATATTCACATGTAAAAATAGGTAATAACTTTTAGTAGAACATTTAACGGTTACTTTTTTAAATAAATGTTTCTATTTTTTTTAAATATTAAATATTTAAATTATATAAGAAAACGGCCCGCGCGCCTCGCTTTAGTTGCCTGCGAGGCGTCATCGAAGTAGGACCTGTATCTCTGCTGTCTGGCGGCGTCCCCCCCCCCCCCTCTAAAGATTGGATTTTTTTTATAACAAAAATATCCACGGGCTTATATTTGCCCGTGCCTTTTTTAAATTAAATGTATAAGATTGTTAATATAGTTTCATGCGTACTATTTTAGACTTACATTAGCTAGACTTATTGTCAGGATCTCTATGACGCGAGTCCGTATACTGACCATTATTTATTTATTATTATTATAATTTTTTTTAATACATATAATAATTATAATATTTTTTTATATAATATTTATATTATTTATTATTTTTTTATATAATAATAATAATATTTAATATTTTTTTATTATTTAATATTTTTTTAATATTTAATATTTTTTTTATTTTTTTATATAATAATAATAATATTTAATATTTTTTTATATAATTTTTATTATTTATTATTTTTTTTTTTTATATAATATTTTTTTTAATACATATAATCATATTTACATACATATAATCATTTTTAATAAACATAATCTTTATTTACAAATATAATTTACATATACAAATATACACACATACATATATATACATATACATATACACACACACATATATATTATATATATACATATACATATATATATATATATATATATATATATATATATATATATATATATATATATATATATATATATATATATATATATATATATAATTTTATTTTGTCTTTTTTTTTCTTACATCTATTTACATCATGTTTCTTATTTTCTATGTACATGCGTTTATTCCTTGATCTAATATAATCTAATATTTCATTGCTTGTTAGTACATACATACCAGCCACCACATTTTTACGGCTTGTCTACATTTACATTTGGGCTCTTTATTTTTGTATTATTTATTGGAGACTCTGCCGCAGCCATCCCCCGAGGGAATCTGTTCGAGCCCATCCTCAATGACGGCGGTGTCTCTTTTATGTATAGCCATCTTGAGGGTGTGCTCGAGTATTTCCTTTGTTGTGGCCTCCACCGAGGCCGACAAAACGACCGATTGCATCACCACCGTCGTCGGTGTAGTAGACACAGGTCTTTGTGTGCCTGGTCACCGCGACCACAGCATGCGGAACACTGTCATGAATCCGCAGCCTCCTAGTCTTTGTCTGGACGATGATGACTGCCTCGCGTGTCTGTCCCTGTGCCTCGTGGATAGTCATGACGCTCGATCCCTGTCCGGTGCCGTATCCCTTGACTATCAACGTCTTCTTTTCCTCTTGTGTGAAAACCGATGTATAGGGTCCGGTCTTGTCTCTTAGGAATTCGAGCGCCAGTGAACCTCTCTATCCTCAGAGAATGGATAGTGTAGTTTGAGAAATAGATTGGATAATTTTATTTAGTACTAACTGTGCCCCGCGGTTTCACCCGCGTTAATTTGAGGGAAAAACGTACTTAAATATTTTCGCCTCGTTGGTCCAGTGGTACCAAGCGTTACTGCCGAGCAAGGGGTCTCAGGTTTGATTCTTGGGTCGTTCAACATATTACTGAGTTTTTTTTTCGAAAATTTACAGTAAAAGAGTGATGTTATATTTACTTTAAAAGTGGAACTATAATTAAAAAATGTCTTGAGAAGAGAAATAATAAAGGACGCAACGGAAGCTCTCAAAAAAGATTATTTTTTCCCGTTTTTGTAACATTTCTTATTATTACTCAGCCCCTATTAGTCGTAGCGTGATGTTATATAGCTTAAATTCTTCCTCAGTAAATGGACTATCCAACGCAAAAAGAATTTTTAAATTTGAACCAGTGGTTCATGAGATTAGCGCGTTCAAACAAACAAACTCTTCAGTTTTATCTATTAGTATAGATTATTATTGATTATTTTATTAGATTAGTTTAGTTAGTACTCTAACAACGTTGGAAGTGTTTTTACTGTATAGCAGTGTAGTGTAGATATAAAATGGGGAATAAAACTAGAAATAAAAAGAAAATATCTAGACGTGAACTACGTAAGCTTAGAAAAGCGATCAGATAAGTACTCGTAAGTTTAATGAACACTCAATCTATTTTTAGCTAGAATATAATGATTGTCATCGATATCTTAGACCGATATATTAGCATATCCAAAATTTCAATAAGTTATATTAGTATTTTCACCTAACAGCGGCTAGCTAGCAGCTAGCGGCAATTGAAGATTCTTCGACGGTCAGCGAATGGCGATGGGTCCCAACCAGGCTAAACGTAGCCGACGACGCGGCGCGGGACGTACCAGCGGGATTCAGCAGTGGTCACAGATAGTACACAGGTCCTGAATTTCCTTATCATCCGGAGTCCACCTGGCCCACGGAAACGTCCGCCTTGTCGTCGTCAACCGAACCTACAGGCGAAGAAAAAACTCATCACGTCACCGATCGTAAACAGCCGGGACTCAAAGAAGGGTTACCAGACTGCACACGGTACTCCAGCTGGAACAGACTCCGCTACACGACGGCTCGAGTGCTACAGTTTATAGAACTCTGTCGAGCCAATACACAACGAGTCAACTATAAAAGGACTAAGAAAAGCGCGTTAAAAGACCCAGACTGGAAAAGGACGAACAAGAAGCTGAAAACACGCCAGAAAATAAGAGTAGAGCTCGAAGAAACTTTGGAGGTTCGTCCGGTCTCCGCGGAACTTATCAGGAAAGCTGAAGACCTATTCATGAGAACAGTCCAAGAAGAATCTTTCCCAAATGAAGTAGAAAGCATTAAAGACGGGAAGTCGTTTACCCGAAACAGTCGCCTCAAGCAGCTGAGCATCGAGTGTGCAGAGAGAGCCCTCCGAGTCCGTAGTCGTATTAACGCCGCGGAGCAACTATCAACGCCATCTAAAAACCCGATGATACTAGATAGAAATCATCACACAGTGAAGTTGTGGATCATAGCGATGCATAGAACGAGGCATCACACGGGAGTCGAGGCGACTGTGAACGAATGTCGACAGCACTACTGGATACTACGCCTGCGGCCCATCACAAGAACGCTCTTTCCACAGTGTCTACACTGCCGGATTAGGGCAGCGATCCCGCCACACCCGAGAACAGGAGACCTACCTGCGTGTCGCCTAGCTCACCATCAGCGACCCTTCACATACACAGGGGTGGACGACTTCAGACCATTAACAGTCACCGTGGGACGCAGCCAACAGAAACGTTACGTGGCAGTATTCACGTGCCTCACTGTAAGAACGATCCACCTAGAGATAGCGACGTCACTGAGCACAGACTCAGTGATAATGAATTTAACAAGAATGAATGCTCGACGAGGACAACCTGCTCAAATCTGGTCCGACAATGGGACTAACCTGCGAGGTGCCGACAACGAATTGAGACAGGCAATGGACAGAGCGACGTCCTCACCTTCGTCGCTGGGTCAACAGGCGGCATAGGGTCCTTACGTTTCGGCTGTCGCCGGTGCTTACCGGGCACGGTTGCTTCGGTAAGTACCTGCACCAAATCGCTAGGCGAGAAGCCACCCCTGATTTTGCCACGAGCGTAGCGCGCCAATCGACTCAGCGCGTCACACCCTGGAGGAATGCGCCGCTTGGGAGCCCCAGCGCAGGGCCCTGGTGGCAGTAATAGGTGGAACATAAACATTTAATACCTAAGAGAAGAAATAAAGTTTAAATCTACTTCTCTTAGGTATTAAATGTTGTAAAGTGTATTAATTAACAAAAAAAAATTACTGATAATTAATATAAATAAAAATATTAATAGTAAATTTTTTTTTTTTAGCTATAAACCCATAAAAAATTAAATAATGGTTTTTATCTACTTCTCTTAGGTATTAAATGTTTATGTTGCATTTTATACTGTGCCTTCAGGATCGAAAACAAAACTGAATTATGAAATAACCTAAAGTAAAAAAAAAAAAACCTAGTAAGTTACTGTAAAATTATATATTTAATTATTTCCGTGCGCCGTCGCTGCGCGCGGGGTCATCGAGAGTTCATTTGATCGGAGACTTCGCGTAACTAGTCGCGCGGGGAGGGAGGTAGCGCTAAATACCTACAACGCTCGAATATACTGGCCTTAAAGCTCAACAACGCATGTTACATTGAAAAATCTAAGGTATAAACATCTTGCTAAATAGGTCGTGTACCCGCAATTACAGATGGGCACCACATTCAGAATACTGACGCTCGGATAATTAATTAAATACTAATACATATTATTACCATTGATCACATTTTATTATAATTTTATTTATTTGTTTGCAGCTTACGGAAGCGAAGAATCGAAAGGGTTCGGCGTAGGTGTGGGTGCTGGTTTCTCTAAGAAAACATCTGAAAAAAGTGGATGCAACAACGATCATAATGATAATGGCAAAGGCGTTGGGCCGTGGGATAAACTGCCTAAATAAATCTATGTTTTATCAATACCTACACGTTCCCATTGATTTATGTCCATTTTTTCCTTTTTTTTAAATGTTTATTTCTTCTAAATTATCTGTTTTAATAAAGCCGGTTTACTTATTTATTTATTTTTCATTTATGCTTAGAATACTTAAAATATAATTTTATAATGAAGGCTAGGTAAGCTACTTAATGATTGATTAAACTGATAATAACTTAAAGGTTAATACTAAGACACAAAAAAAATTCGCCGATTAGATGCGTAAAATTGACTTATTTATTTTCAATATGAATTACTAGGGATCTTCTTCCTCTGAAGGTTTTGAGGATTTTTTTTTTCCATATTGACTAGCCATTCGACGCACATACGTATAAAGTAAGGCTTAACACCAAAAATAATTACTTCATATACACGAAGATTCATTTCAAAATAAATTCCCCACTAGCTAAAACTGAAAAACAAGTATGCTTAATTAAAAAAATCAAAAAACCCGACTGCGTAAAATACTGTTATTAACTAAAAAGAATAAAACAATTTACTAGCTTTCATTTGATACCCATATTGCTACAGTGAGAAAAAAAATTCAACTCCCCCCCTCATTCCGCCATTTGCGGGCTCCATTTTGAAAATTTATATAGCCTATGTCACTACTACAATTTAGACAAATCCAACGACACCTCATATGTCAAAAACCGTCCAGCCGTTTGGGCTGTAGGGCGTGCCAAAGAAATGGACATACATACATACATACATACATACATACATACATACATACATACACTCGAAAAACATAACCCTCCTTCTGTCACAGTCGGGTAAAAAAACACATTTCTTGTGTGTGGCTCATTATTTTTAAAATTTTTGGCAGTGTGCACCCATTGGCAAATTTTCTCAATGAGGGAGAGAGCGAAAGAAAACTTATATAATACATGCTGCAAAAATCATTGCCTAAACATAAAAGTTAGTAATGTAAGGAACGACCTCTTATATCGATGTCGATGTTGTCAATGTGCTACTCTATCTAAAAACGTTTGTATCGAAAATTACAAGTATGCTTTTGTCATATTATTGTTTTATAGTTATATTGTGTATTATCGTACTAACAGGGGGGGGGGGGAGAATACGTACCCTCCCCTCTCCTTATGAAGTGTAGTATAGAAGTACTATGAAGAAGTGTGCACCTGATACGGCTCTAGAAACATACCAATATTGGCGTATAAAAAATGATCGAGACTGATCATTAATGAAAAATGGCCGGGATCAGGCCTGATCATGTATGAGTAGGCCTTAAATTAGACAACATCATGACTGTTCATGTCTGATCAGGTCTGTTCATGCATGATCACATCTGAAGAGTAAAAATACGTTCAGGCCTGATCATACATGGTCATGCCTACTCATGCCTCATGTCAGACATGATCATGCCTGTTCATGTATGAACAGGCCTGAAATTAAACGTGATCATGCCTATTCATGTCTGATCAGGCTTGTTCAGGCCCGGTCATTGGCTTGATCATTTTTTCCCGGGAAATCACAACAACAGGTCGAAATACAAAAATAGCACAACTACATACTAGAGTAAAACTTATGTGCAGTAGACGCCGCAAGAGTGTAAAATAACATTAATTTTTACATCAGTTATAACATGGTATATCTGACACTACTATCGGAAAAAAAAATTATGACGATTTTTCAAAAAGTTATACGATTGTTAATTAACTAACTTTTATCCAATCTCTGTTATTACAAAAGTCGACATAAAAGTTTAAATAATTCACTTAAAATTTTGTTGCCTCTTGGAGCTTTTTCTTATATACATGCTAAGCAAGATCACGCGATAATAGTTTATTGAAGTTTTATATTTTGTTTGCCATAATTTTTTCAAATCAACAAATATTATTTTGTTAATAACAATTGCAAATTTTTATGTTCTAATAAATGCTCGAGATACCTTTTTCTAAACGCCTTTTTCTAGCTGTCACACATATTTTTAGGATCGGGAACAAGAATAATCCCGTTTTTTAACTTGTTGACTGGACTGCTATGGCAGGATGCACATAGTAGTGTCAAACACGATTATAGACATATTTTCGATATCTAACAAGAGAAGAAAGAAAATAGCAAAACACAAATTTCACCGAAATTTTTGGGTTATTCGATCGATACCTCAATAATGATGAACGATAGGTGAAAAATGTAGAAGACCTTTATCACGGTAATAATATCTATACAGTATTGTAACTCAGCCGTACCTTTTAAATAAATGCCAACAGTGCTACGTGGTGCTACAGCGTGCTACAGCCGCGCGCTACGTAAACATGCGATAGGGCTGCCCGCTTCCAGCATTTTAATTACATTTGCCTACTTTGTATTTCCATTTAGTTTTGTGATAGTAAATATACTCTTTTTATATAAACAAATAAAATACTTTGTGAATTGAATGGGGCGTTCAATAGAAATGCGTGTTGTTTTAATTGTTAGATTTAATTAAAAAAACATGTTTATTTTTGAATAACAAATCGGTCTTATAAATTTGCGACCGAAAAATATTTGAGCCTCGACTGAGACGTACCCTACGTATTCTAATATAAAGCTTAATTAAAAATACTTATCCAATAAAAAGACACACATTATGTACCTACCTACTAGTGAGTAAAATTATTTTATAGTCTTACCTTTCAGAGTTTCCAGGTAATCTAAAAAAAGTTATCTCTGGATGCGTTATTGGCGAATTCATGCAACCAAAAACAGCTCAAATAAATCCTACTCGTCATATTAAATATGTAATTCGAATTATTTTCAGTGCAAAAATCGTGTAGTTATTGTTAAAAAAAACAACACACGATCCGTTTGTCACTGCGGCACAGTCGCGACTGTTTGCGTCCCGAGCGTATCCCGAGATCGAGGCGCGTAGACAATTAGACATAGCTCGCGCTTCGTCTGTTTGTATGAAGTTTGAGTACTCTATATTTTAATATACTGTGCCTTTATTGTAGATCGTAAAAAAAGCAACAAAAAAGTATTATATAAAAATTTTCGTATCTCAACGGAGAACTGAGTTATTATAAAAAGAAAAAAATATTAACCCTTTTGTCAAGATGGCGGAAAATGCACATAGGAAATCTTGGTCAACAGTTTGAAGTTAGCTTGTCTGGAACCAACCCCATGTAATATCCAAAATTTAGCCTTCTCGGTTAAAATGCATTTTTAACCAGTTTTTTCCAACTTAACTGGACTACCAAGATTATCATATGTTGGTGATGAATTAAAGTTTTTATTAATTTTGCCTTATTTTTATAATTGTACTCAACGTAAAACAGAATTAAGTTTAATGCCTATGTTTTAGGTAACAGCCGAATGATACACATTTTTTTAAATAAACATAAATATCAATAATACATTTATATAAATAAATATATAATACACCAAGACTCCGGATGGGAATCGAACCCGCAACCCGCGGGCCCACAGCATGGTTATTGCCAACTACGCCAACGGGCCAGTCGAAAAGCGAATTAATAATAATTTACTACAAAGTTTATTAAATATAAACATAATATGTATTGGCAATCATATAAAAATGACAGATTCCAAATTCAAATGTAATATTTTCTTTATTTTAATTGTAACATTGTTATGGCCAGAATGTATCTATACAAATAATAAATCTGTTAAAACCTCCGTTTTATTAATACACTATATATCATCAAGAATAAATTTTAATAGCGCGTTTTTTTTTTGAATCAGCGCCATCTCTTATCGTTTTTTGTTCGTGCACGTATCACGTAAAAAGTACAAAACCAATGTAAATAACTTTAATAAATAAAAATTAAACATAACTCACATTATAATTTAGTTTTTGTTTTATTGTAATTAAATTTAAAAATAAATATTTAAGAAAATAGAAATAGGTATCTGGTCTAAGGAATCTTAAAAACTCACAAAACTTACTTTTGAGTTATTATTTTGTTAAACTTAAAAGTTTACTAAATATGTCGGATAGGAATAGAAATCGTTTTAATATTTTTGAATAAACATCATTTTCAATTAGTATAGGTACTATTATGTTAAATGTCACTAAATATAAAAACGATATGCTTCCATTATACGATAGATGGCGCATGTAGGTGATAAAAAATATAAATTTATAATTTTTAAAATTTTAGTTAAATACCCGTGCGAAGCCGGGGCGGGCCGCTAGTAGATAATAAAATTAAAAATATAATAAAATAAGTTGTACCCGAGTTCGTTCACGATTACACATTTTAACACCTTCTTCTTCACCTTATTATCTTCTATAATATAAAAATAAGTCGGGTTTTCCTTCCTGACGCTATAATTCCAGAACGCACGAACCGATTTCCACGGTTTTGCATTCGTGGCTCCGTGAGGTTTATAGCAAACAAAATTCAGGAAAAGTTTCAACAGAAAAGTAGCAAAACAGGGAAAATCATTTTTCACGATTTTTTTTAAGATAGATAGATAGATAGATAAATACTTTATTGCAGTCACTAAATTTACAGTGGATATTACATAATGAGAGTACAAGATATTCACAATTTAAGTGTGCAAAGGCGGTCTTATTGCTATCAGCAATTTCTACCAGACAACCTTTAATGAAAGTAGAATTCTTATCAGACTTGGGTAGTGCAAATTTAGGTCCCTAAACCTAGGTGTTAGCTAAATAATAATAATAATACTAGCACTAGCACTTTAATAATATGATATACATTATAAATACATACATGCATATGTTGTACTGAGTACATAGTAATAAAATACATACATACACACATATACACATACACATATACAAATACAACAAATATATTTAAAATACAAATAATTAATAATTAATCAGTCACTATTATAGAAACAATTATTATTGTTCTTCCACTCTTGCTAAGTAATTATATAATAAATATAATAAACAAGCTATATAATAAACAAGCGACATTTGAATTCTGAGTCAGTGGTAGTTTTACTTTCTAAAAACTAAAATCATTTGTAAATGACGATTGAAATGAAGGAAAGAAGAGAGTAGGTAATGATATTTTCTGTATTTATTTAAGAATAACATTATTTGTATCGGATTAAGTGTAAAATTGTGAATTAGTTAAATTGAGTATCGCTAAATAAGAATAAAAATGTGTGAGCAATTGTATAATCCTGTTTGTTGCTCTAAAAAATAATTAGGCACTACGACAATATAAATAGGTATATCTATATATTAATACGTTAAGCAAAAACTTTGTACCCCTTTTTACGAAAATTACGAGGACGGAGAAGTATGAAATTTGGCACAGTTAAAGTTGATACGAAGAAGAAGTGCAGAATGCTAATATTTTTTATAATAATGCTTAAAAAAATACATTATATTAATTTAAAAAAAAACACTACACACTACGACACACACACACATATGTATAATGTACATATTATATACACAAATTTTGTTTATTTTTTTTTTGACAATTTTGAATTTCTTGGAACACATAGCATGGTTCTAAGACCACCAGATAATTTCACACTGATGGTACCAATTTTTTTTAAATATCATTTGCTGTACATGCAGTCCAATTGTGAAATGCATTACCTCTCAAGACCGACAAGCAAAGACACATCATTTGAAAATGTAGTCAAAGAACACTCTTGCTATGGTTAATTAGTCATTCCTATTCTATATCCTATTCTAGTCCTATTTATAAATATTTTGCACTAATTTCTAATCATGTATTGAGGTATTTTTCTCCCCTATTATTTATTTTTTGATTTTGCAACTTATAAATTGTGACGACTTATGTCTATATATATAATGTACTCATATATGTAGTAGTAGTCTTATATTACGACTACAAGCAAAGGCAGAGGCCCAAAGACTGAGATTTGACTGACCCGTTGGCGCAGTTTGCAGTGACCTGTTTTCTGCTCAAAGGGTTGTGGGTTCGATTCCCGCCCGAGTCTGGGTGTAATATATGTTTATTCATACATGTATTATTTATATGTACATTTATTTAAAAAAAAATGTATATCAGTTGGCCGTTACCTAAAACACAGGCATTAAGTTGCCTACCTTAGGAACAGACGACCTTGTGTGTGTGTTAAACATATTTATAAAAAAAAAAAAAAGAGCAGATGACTCTAAATCACGCACCCCCAGACAAGGGAAAGAAAGTTCAAAGTCCCATCTGGTAGCGATCGCAAGGTTATTCAAAGCACGATCTCCCACAAGAGAGGTACCCGACTGTCCCACCTTACCCCAAAATCGGCGAATCTGATGAAACGGCAATTGGAGGCGCTGAAAAGGTTTATTGAAGACCTAAGCCCGAGGTACCAACTGGCGCTATCGGTCACCCGCACGAGGGCCGAAAAGGGGCCGATTACACCACGAGTTCCTGGCCATCACAAAGGCGAACCGTGAGGTAATCCTAGCCATTTGCAAAAAGATCATGCAGAATTTCAGACCTACCAGTACGGACACGAAAATTGCTGAAGGTGGAACTTGAGGAATCCTAGGCAGCATATACGACAGCGACATTCAAAAAGTACTCAAGGGTAACAAGTCGGGACGATATATCAAGCTGCTTACAACACCACAAAAGGCTTATATGTACGTGTTCGAGGCTGAGGGGTAGAACAGAGGGCCTCTAACCTTTAGCATTGAGAAAAAGAGACAAAAAAGAGACCTAACTTTTAAAACTAGTACTTGTATAAAAAAAACTCCGAACATTAAAACTCTGAAGTGCAGCTTTAAAAAAAACCTTTAGCATTGAAAAATAGTAAATTAAAAGACCTTAATTGATAGAAAAGAGATAATTATTACACAAAAAAAAAATGGAATCCACTCGGGAAAGCTGCATGTGCTTTATAATTGAGGTAACACTTGTATAACTTGGTGACGCATTATATATATATATATATATATATATATATATATATATATATATATATATATATATATATATATATATATATATATATATATATATAGTACCTTTTAAAGTTATAATCCAAATATCGTCCATTAAGGACAACAAAAACATTATCCCTATACGTCGAACCTAAGTTACAGTAACAATAACAATATTATATAATAACTTTTTATTTATTTATATACTTTATTGCACACTAATTAATACATTTAAAAAAAAAAAAAAAACAACATAAAAAATAGAGTGCAAAGGCGGTCTTATCACTGATAGTGATTTCTTACAGACAACCCTTGTCTATATTCGCTGGGTGCGTGACCCTAGCGCCATCTAACGATACGGTGGCTCTTTTGAGAAAATAAACATGTATTGGATGTCAAATAGCTATTGAAAAAATAAAATAAACTTGAAATTTTTTTTTTAATTTAAAATGTGATATATTACACAGATTGAATATTAAATAAAAAAAAATTCCGTGGGTCAGCTAAAAACAGTAAGTAAAATAATTACAACAACTAAAACAAGTCTCAATAAGTGAATTAGGTTAAGCAGTGTTAATATTATAATAGTGGTATATAACTGAATAAAAAATCATTATTAATATTAAAAAACAATCTAAACTAATATATAAATTAACAAATAGCTCTATTTAACATAATTATATATTTACGAATGTATCTTAAATTTTAAGTTTTTATATTTTTAATAAATTTACGATAATATAAATAAAAATAAAATAAATAAAACAGGTATTGCTAAATCATTAACTATACTAAATAATATGTCTTAATTTTTTAGTCGATTATTTCTATAAACCTAAATATTTTAATCAAAAGTAAATTTTATTACGTACCTACTCAAAACTGCGGATTCGTTGACTTTACGTCTTCTATAAACTGATGGAAAAATAGTTGGAGCGTATTTAGGACTTGATTCAACATCTGATTTTTCGGTTAATAATACGGTTGTAGGTTTATAGTAATACTTACTTTTGCCTTTTAACAGCAGTTATCCATTTTTTTCGCTGATTTAATTTCCACTTGGCAACCGGAAACTTATAAAATTTACAATTACTATTTCTACTAGTATTTTTGCAATCGACTACACAACAACTTTGATGACCCATTTTATTTTATTTATTTAATTAAACTGACACACGTGTTATTTTTATTGTCATAGATAATAAAGAGCCACCCGTAGTTCTATTTTGTCCGCAACGGGCGCTGACATCACTTTTGTGTCCCCCACTATGCCTTACGCACCCAGCGAATAGGACACATCTATACTTACTAATGTTATAAGACCGATGAGTTTGTTTGTTTGTTTGAATGCGCTAATCTCAGGAACTACTGGTTCGAATTGAAAAATTATTTATGTGTTGGATAGCCTATTTACCGAGGAATGCTATAGGCTATATAACATCACGTTACGACCTTTTTTTTTTATCTCGACCTCCCTGTGTTGGGGGAGACTGTTTTTACAATTAATCATTTATTTGCAGTGTGTATTTATTTATCAAAACTCATTCATACTCAATCTATCTTCTGCACTGCTCGACATCCATTCCTCATCCCATTATCATCTTACATACATCGTCTTTCAATCTTAGGCTGAAGGCCCATACTGTGTACTTAAGAGCTAGAGAACACGGGGACAGTGAAGGGGGTAACAGTGAGAAACTTTTATTAAATTAACAATTTTTCTAAAAGTCTAAAATATCATCTAATTTAACAACTTTTTCAATCACTTAAAGCCTAAAACTAACAATATTCTTATTACAAACTTTTGGTATCTTAAAACTATTCTAGACAAAAGGCAGGAGTAAAGCTACGTAGTATTATTTTAATTTTATTTCTAAAAATTTTTTGCTTGTACAGAATAACAATAATAAATAAATAAATAAATAAATATTAACCAACAATCACACCACTTTAACCTAGCCCCGTGCTAAGTTCGTAAGAACTTGTGTTACAGGTACTAGGAACGGAAATAAATTTAAGAAATTTATATAAATACATATATACATAAATATACATCCATGACCCGGTGCAAACATCTATATTCGTCATACAAATTATCAGCACCTGGCAGGATTGGAACCCGCGATCACTGCGTAAAGTGTCCAGTTGCCTGACCACTCGACCAGCCGGCCGTCAAATTTTATATAACAACAATTAACAGGCTTAATATTACTTAAAAACTATGTTTCTATTACTAATACTACGTTACGACCATTGGGGCTGAGCAATAATAATATATATATAAGAGATTTCCACGTATACATTGACTCATCACGATATCTCTGAAACTATAAGGCGCAGAGACTTGAAATTTGGTAGGAATATTCCTTTTACCGAGTAGAGGTCAGCTAAGAACGAATTTTACGAAATTCTACCTCTAAGGGGGTGAAAAAGGAGGGCTAAGTTTGTATGGGACAACATGATTCCTTGGTCCAATCTACTTCAAATTTCGCATAAATATTCTTTAACAGAATTGGTTGAAGACGTGTTTCGTATTTTATCGAAATTCATCCTCTAACGATGTTAAAAGGGGGGAGAAAATTATTTTGATATAAATACTCCATAGTGATTTTGATTTAAATTAAAATTTATTTTGACACATGTTTGACAACCAATCCGTCTGTTATAAAATATTTTCCAGTATTGATGCAGGTGTAGGTAATATCTTTTTTTGGGTGCTCCTGGTGGAACAGGCAAAACTTTATAATAAACGTAACAAAATTGAGTTGTAAATATAACGTGTGATCGCTTTATTGTAAAATCGGTGCGGAGGTGGGTGTCAACAATTAATAAGCTCCAAAATTGAAAAGAATCTGCTATATGCGATAAGCTGAAACTAAGGAAACGACCCAAAGTCCACGAAAGTATTTACTAGCGTTATAGATTGCTGTAATGATAAAAAATGAATTAAAAAAAATATATAATGTAGACATTCATGTTTCTACTGTCAAACGACGCTTAAAGATCCTAGGGCTACATGGCCGAAGGCCGGCTAAAAAACCTTTAATATCTAAGAAAAATCGGAAGTCCCGTCTTGAATTCGCAAAACAGTATATATCGTGGTCAAGTGTAAATTGGTCTAAAGTTTTGTGGAGTGACGAAACTAAATTTAATTTAATGTCATCTGATGGTATCAAGTACATTCGGCGTCCAGTTAACAAAAAATACGATTCTCGGTATCAAATACCCACAGTTAAACATGGAGGTGGTAGTGTGATGGTTTGGGGAAGTTTTTCACGGTCTGGAGTTGGACCGTTAGTTCGAATAGAAGGAAAAATGGATCGGTTTATGTATGCTAATATATTAAAGTCTTAGATGCTACCATATGCTAAACATCACATGCCAACTAAGTGGTATTTTCAACAAGACAATGATCCCAAACACAAGTCAAAATATATTAGTGACTTATTAAAACGTGAAAAAGTTAAAGTTCTCAAGTGGCCAAGTCAAAGTCCCGACTTAAATCCTATAGAGCATCTCTGGGAAGAATTAAAACGTAGAATAAAAACCCAAAATTATTCAAATAAAGACGCTTTGTTTGAAGCTTTGAAAATTGAGTGGGATAAAATTCCAATAAATCGATTAGAAAAATTAATTGACTCAATGCCGTCGCGATGTGAGGCTGTTATAAAGGCCAAAGGATATGCGACTAAATACTAATATGGTTATAGCTGTAAATAATATTTATGTGTTAAATAAGTTTTTTTAAATAGTGTCAAAATACTTTTGAGCCACCATTTTCCTATTTTTTAAATAATTAAACTTTCTTTTGTTTCAAACAAGAACCATTTCAACACTATTCTGTAGACCATTCAAAAGTGTTTCAATAAATAAATAAATCATTACTGTGTTTCATATTTATTTTTAATTAAACCATTTAATATGTTTGTCAAAATACTTTTGAGCGCTACTGTATATATATATATATATATATATAAGAGATTTCCACCTATATATTGACTCATCACGATATCTCTGGAACTATGAGACCTAAAAACTTGAAATTTGGTAGGAATATTCCTTTTGCCAAGTAGAGGTCAGTTAAGAACGGATTTTAAGAAAATCTACCTCTAAGGGGATGAAAAAGGGAGGCAAACTTTGTATGGGGCAACGATGATGATGATTCCTTGGTCCAATCTACTTCAAATTTTGCATAAATATTCTTTAACAGAATTGATTGAAGACGTGTTTCGTATTTTATCGAAATTCATTCCCTAACGGGGTTAAAAGGGGTAGAAAGTTATTTTGTTATAAATACTTCTTAGTGCTTTTGATTTTAATTACATTTTATTTTGACACATGTTTGACAATCAATTCGTCTATTATAATATATTTTCCAGTATTGACGTGTAGGTGATACCTTTTTTTGGGTGCTCCTGATGGAACAGGCAAGACTTTAAATTAAACGTAACAAAATTGAGTTGTAAATATACCGTGTGATTGCTTTATTGTAAAATAGTGTTTTATATAATATTTTTTAATTCAATGTTGGTGTTGCTGTAAGTCAAGGGTTTTAAACTAAATGACTCATCAGCAAGGTATCTGTAGTTTACAATGATACAGATATAGAAGACACCGAAGGGAACTTGGAAACATTTTTGAATTATACGGCATTAACACCCCAATTAGTATAGATTGGCACCACGGACTAATGTTGGAACAATATCAGAAAACATTATAAATCATGTACCCATTTAACTTTATCTTACACTTAAACTAAGAAGGAGGAGATAAAAGCTGTCTTGGACTATTATTAAATAAAAATATATGTTTGACATATACACACGATCGTCTGTTCCTAAGGTAGGCAACTTAATGCTTGTATTTTAGGTAACAGCCGACTGATATACATTTTTTATAAATATACATATAAATAATACATATAGAAATAAATACATATTACACCCAGACTCGAGGCGGGAATCGAACCCACGATCCTGGAGCAGAAAGCAAGGTCAAACTCTTACTGTAGCGGGAGTCTGCTGCTCTCACAGTCAGTTGTATGTGGCATATTCCAGAATAGCTTGGTATTTATAGCACCCCGAACGAAAAAAAAATTGCTTATAAAGAAATACTACGGCAGGTGTAGTATTTCGATTTCGTTGTAAAAAGATAATACCCCCGTGTAACTTTCTCCAGATCAAAGGCAGAGCTTCTTGATCATAAAACATAACAATTTTTATTTTTATTTTAATGTTTATTTAAACTTTAAATCCCAACTCTGTAATAAAGATTGTTATATTTTATAAGTATTCAAATGTTTTAACATGATAATTTATATGTAACAAAATTATTAACGTAAAAAAAAAACAAATGATAATCCTATTATAACCATTTTCGACTTCTACGCGGACGAAGTCGCGGGCTAAAATAATATGTTTGCCAACTCAATCCGTCTATTATGAAATATTTTCCAGTATCGACGCAGGTGTAGGTGATAAAAAATATAAATTTATATTTTTTTTGAAATTTCAGTTAAATACCCGTGCGAAGCCGGGGCGGGCCGCTAGTAATATATATTATAAAAAGGGAAAAAAATAATCTTTTTTTGAGAGCTTCAGTTTCGTCCTTTATTATTTCTCTTCTCAAGACATTTTTTAACTATAGTTCCACTTTTAAAGTAAATATAACATCACTCTTTTATTGAGAATTTTCGAAAAATAGAAAAACTCAATAATACGTTGAACGACCCAGGAATCGAACCTGAGACCACATGAGTAAATAAACCGTATCATGTGCTGAGACCACTCGACCAACGAGGCGGGTACCTACTCTATTGTTTGAAAATATTTAAGTACGTTTTTCCCTCAAATTAACGCGGGTGAAACCGCGGGGCACATTGCATGGTGCATTTGGTTTTTAACATTAAACCTTTAAAATATAATAAAATAAGTTATACCTAAATTGTAAAACTTAATGTCGTCAATAAAACATATATATATACAGCATATACAATACACTAAAAGCTATACATAAGCATTCACATATACATAAACATACATACACAAACACATTTATATAAATACTACACACATTTACATAAAAATGTGCATAAAAATATTTATAGGTATACATAAATAAATAAAAAAATAAAAAAAATCATATAAAAATATCATACAAATTATTAACCATATGTAATAAATAAATCGCCTATGACTATCAAAAATGTCGGATATGAAAAAAAAATAACTTTACAGGAGAGCGATGCAAAGTGTAAATTGCATGCGTCTTTTTACATATTTTTTTTTAAATACCGACATTTATAAATTAAGTGATTATAAAACTATGCATAAAATAATATTTTTCTTTTCAGCTGATGTTAGACTTGGTTATTTAGGAACGTTTTATGAAATCAATAAAAAAAATAATTGATTTTGCAGTTCCGACGATGTTAATAGTCACTAGCGAAACTATTTTATAACGATATTTTATTCAAACAATTCATTATAAAAAATATTTATTTTTCACGCATTCAAGGTTAAAAAAGAACTTAAATAAATTCCAACTCACACTTTGTACAACTGTACAACTGCTGTCGTTTTTTCAGTGGAAATATACTGACAACTGAACAAATATTTGTTTAATTATTTATTACATTACTAGCTTTCGCCCGCGGTTTCGCCCGCGTGGGTGTGTTGACAAAAAGTAGCCTATATCTTTCCTCACGTTTCAGGCTATAAAATCAAATTTCATCACAAACGATTTTATGCATATATCCGTATATCGATATAACGAGATTCGATATATGCATGCCATATATCGTACTAACCCGATAGTACCGAATCATCCAGTATCGATATTAGTATCGATATATTTCATCCGATATATCGATTACTCGAGTAGTATCGATATATATCTGTTTTTTTTAAGTAACAATACGTCCACGGGCTTTATTTGCCTGTGCCTTTCTTATTAACTTTTTAGATTGTCATTCTCTTTATATGCGTACTTATTTTAGACAACGAGACTTACCTACTTAACTAAACTTAGGATTTCTATATAACACGGGTCCTTACACGGACCACATTTTCTTATTTAATATATATAATGTACTTTTTTTATATATAAGTCTTAAATCTATTTATTTACATGCATTTATTCCTTAAAATATTAGTTATATGTTTTAATTTTTGTTCTTATCCTATTTGTTACATTCTAAACAGTCTATATTCAGCTAATTTTAAGAACTGATATGCCAGATCATTAATTCTAAGTTTCAGCCATCACATTGTTTGCAAAATGCGATCTTTTTTTTTTTAGTTTTTTATCTGACTCCGTCCCTCACGTCCTCGAGGGACTCCTCGGCTGCTGTTCGAGCACATCCTCAATGACGTCGGTGTCTCTTTTTTGTATCGCTATCTCAAGGGTATGTTCGAGTATTTCCTTTGCTGTAGCCTCCACCGCCCTCTCAACAAGCCGACATATCGCATCACCACCGTCTTCGGTGTAGTAGACACAGGTCTTTGCGTGTCTAGTAACCGCGACCACAGCGTGCTGAACTCTGTAATGAATCCGCAGCCTTCTAGCCTTGGCCTGGACGATGATAAATCTATCCCTGCGCCTCGTGGATAGTCATAAGGCCCGACCCCAGCACGGTACCGTATCCCTGATTTATCAACGCTTTCTTCTCCTCTTATATGAAAATTAGGTATAGGGTTCGGTCCAGTTTTTCACGGATTCGAGCGCCAGTGAACCTCTCCATTCTCAGAGAGCGAACAGTGGAATTTGAGGAATAAATGTTTTTATAGTCCTTGTTTATGACGAGTGTAACATTCTTGGGGTTCCAATTAGTGCAAGACAACTCACATGTGTTACATGTAAGTTGTCCTGCACGCATCGGACGATATATCCTATATATATCGGATAAATACTTTTCTATATATCGGAAAGTATCCATATATTATTATTATTATAATTATAAAAAATGATCATTCTAAAGTAATAATAATTTCTAAGCAATCTGATCTCTCCAAATTAAAATGACTCTTTGAGCTACATGTAAATATATATGTATATTTTCTCGGACGATTGCTTGTTACCACTTACATTTGTATATTTTTGTACCATATTTTTTAAAAAGCATTGTATTTCATATATTTGCAGTACCTTAACAATTGTAAATAGTTTTGATAAAATACTTAAATTTAATCATTATTGCCTGCGAGGAACGAATACTTCAAAAGAATATATGTATATATCATACACAATTCATCATTATTTAAATAAATGGCTACTTTTAAATCATTACTAGGATACTACCAGAATGTCAGAGGCTTACGCACTAAGTCGCACGAGTTCTCAAGTCAAGTTGCTCAGGTTGACTACGATTTCATATTAATTACAGAAAGTTGGTTAACTTCGGACTTCTACGACAGGGAATTTTTTGATGCTAGATATACTGTATTTCGTTGTGACCGATCACACGGAGAGAGTGGCGCAACCCGTGGAGGTGGTGTTATTGTAGCTATTCGCAATGAACTGAAACCATTACTTCGTAATTGGCCAGGGCCATCGCCTTCTTGTTGTGAGTATATTTGGATATCCATTCCATTGTGTAACAACCATGAAAAATATCTTAACATAGCTTGCATTTATATACCTCATGGTCCTGGCTATCGTGCCGCTTTGAGTGACTTTTTTGACAATACAAGTTATATAATAAACGACCATCCAAATGACTTATTCTTGATAGCGGGTGACTTTAATGTTTCTGATGCTATTTTTACTAGTTATGATGGATCACCGAATAAATTACAATTAAATAATAATAATAATAATAATAAAAATTAATAGTATGTGACAAAGGTCTCACCCCCTTATCCCTGGCCAAAGAGGAATGGCGAAGACCGGTTGTACTTAGCACCTCTGACCGGGAGACCGTATGGATGGAGAAGGAGCTGCATGGACGGTTTTACAAGGCGCTCCACGCACCTCACGTGGATGTTAAGGCCTCCGTGCAGTGGCTGCGATTCGGGGACCTTTTTGGGGAAACCGAAGGTTTTGTCTGTGCAATACAGGATCAGGTGGTTAAGACGAACAACTACCGGAAGCACATTCTGAAGGATAACCAAGCGGCCAAGATTCTTCATCAAGAGCTTGCTCTAATGTATTGTCTTTTGGAACAGAGGGTGCCGTACTACCAGTACACACCGGCGCCAGTACTCGAACGCGACGGAGTCCGGCTCTACTGGGACCGGCCTATCGCCACGGATAGGACGATACTGGCGAACAAGCCTGATATCGTGGTGATGGATAGGGCACAGTCGAGGGTGTTTTTAGTGGACATTACCATCCCGCATGACGAGAACCTCGTGAAAGCCGAAACAGAGAAAAAACGTAAATATGGATCTGGCGCACGAGATTGTCGACATGTGGGGTGTTGATTCGACTGAAATCATCCCTATCGTTTTATCTGCCAACGGTTTGATCCCGGTTAGCCTCGCTCACCATCTGAGGCAGCTGGGTATCCGTGACGGTTCGCTCGCAGCCAGGATGCAGAAGGCGGTATTACTCGACTCGGCTAGGATTGTCCGCCGATTTCTCAGCCTACAGCCCTAACCCCCGCCCGTTTGATCTCTCTGCCGGGGCGTAATCCTCCACCCGCTTATATTTATCTAAGTAAGTTTATGTAAGTTTATTATATGCCTTATATAAGTAATATATTATATTATATATATTTATATTGTGTATATATATATATATTGAACGGGTGGAGTGTAGCAGTTAAGAATAATAATTATGCAATTGAATTATTAAGTGAATTCTTAAGTTTTACTGGCCTAAATCAATCGAATGGTGTATTTAATATTAAAAAGCGTATTTTAGATTTAATAATGAGTAATGTTAATTGTAAAACTGTAGCCGTCATCCAACCTTTAGTTCTTGAAGATGTGCATCATAGAGCTATAGAAATAGATATCGATATTGATATAACGTCGCCTTTAAAATTAGCTCCTTCTTACACATTTAATTTCGCTGCTGCTGATTTTTACTCTATTAATACACAACTTAAAGATGTTGATTGGCATACGCTGTTCGATTCGTCTGACGTTGAAACTTGTGTAAATTTTTTTTATGACATTTTAAATGCTTTAATAATTAAATTTGTTCCTCGTAAATTAATAAACAGATGGTGTTCATTTCCAATGTGGCACAAGAAACCTCTTAGGAAACTTCTAATTAAAAAAAATAAATATCACAAAAAATGGAAACTATATAAAAATCCCCATGACTATGAAAGTTTTAAAGTTTCAAGAAAACGTGCCAAATCTATGGAAATTCAATGTTTTACAGATTATATTAAATACGCAGAGAAGAAAATTAAATCTCATCCTAAGTTCTTTTGGTCATATATTAAAACAATAAAAGCCTCTAAGGGATTGCCACGGGTTATGACTTACAAGAAAATTATGACTTCGGATGAACATCATATATGCGATTTATTTAATGAACATTTTTATTCAGTTTTTGAAAAACCACTGAGTAACTCAACTGTACACCTTAATTCAGCTGAGGACACAATCATTAAAATATGCTCAATTGATATTACCCATGACCTAGTATACAAAGAGCTAAAAGATATTGATGTTAGCAAAGGTGCTGGTCCTGACTGTGTACATCCTTTACTTATCAGTAAATGTTCTAGCGTACTAACTCTCCCAATTACTCTTATTTTTAAAAAATCTTTAAACGAGGGTTGCTTTCCGTCTTTATGGAAAAAGGCTTGGATAACACCAATACCAAAAGGTAATATAACACAAAATATTGTTAATTACCGTCCTATATCTAAGTTATGTCAGTTTGGTAAAATACTTGAAAAGATAATAGCCACTAAGATATTTAATGCAGTACGACGCGTGCTTTCTACCAACCAACATGGTTTTTACAGGGGTCGGGGCGTTGAAAGTAATTTATTATCATTTACTGAAATAGTGACTGAAGCCATGGACCGAAATTTACAAGTCGATGCTATTTACACTGATTTTGCTAAAGCATTTGATAAAATCTGTCACAATATTTTGCTTTCTAAGCTTTTCCAACTTGGGATTCACGGAAATTTGTTCCGTTGGATATCTTCCTATATAAGAAATCGTAGTTGGGTCTGTGTTCTCGGTATAAGGATATACCCTCTGGAGTTCCACAAGGTTCGCATTTAGGCCCTCTGTTATTTACCTTGTATGTTAACAATCTCTCGAACTCGATCAATAACTCCTGTGTATTGATGTATGCCGACGATACTAAAATATTTAGGATCATTCATGATACCTATGATTCAGATCTTTTACAGCGTGATCTTGACAGTTTTGTTGATTATTGCAATAATAATAATCTCTTCCTTAATATAGACAAGTGCTTTACAATAACCTATACACGTAAAAAAAATCCCATCCAAAAAAATTATACATTATGCAATAATGTTTTGTCCAAAGTTAATGAAACCCGCGATCTGGGTGTTATTTTAGATTCTAAATTAACCTATATTCCTCACATTGAGAATATTTTAAATAAAGCTTATAAACTTTTGGGTTTTATTTTGCGTGTCGGTAAACCATTCAAAAGTGCATTCACCTATAGGATTCTGTACAATAGATATGTCCGCAGTCGTTTGGAATTTGCTAGTTGCGTCTAGTCTCTAATGTCGTCTATATTGATAATATTTATACAGAATATAGTAATTCATTAAAAGTAAACAAGCTGTCGAGCCTTGCTGTAAGACGAGACTGTAATGATGCGATGTATTTATTTAAAATTTTAAATGACTTAGTTGATGCCCCTTTCCTGCTTTCTAGTATCTACTTCCGTATTCCTCGACTCAGGCAAGAAAGAAGTATTCGTAAAAAGGATTTATTTACAATATCTAAAAGTAGGACATGGTACACTGCTAATAGCTTTATACGACGTGCATGTAAATTATATAATAATAGATTAGGTGATATGGATATTTTTGGTACAAACAAAAACATGTTTAAGAGAGATCTTATTAGATTACTAAATTAATAAATATTTTCTTCTTTTCAATACGTATCTAACAATATAACCTTACTAGCTTTATAATACTTATTTTTCTTTTTTTTGTGTGTGTGTATTAATTCAGGGAACTATAGGTGTAAAATTATTGTCATATATATGTATTTTTCTTTGTTACATTGTATAAAACTACTACTAGTGTGTTCCTAAATAAAAAAAAAAAAAAAAAAAAATATATATATATATATATATATATATATATATATATATATATATGTATATATATTTATCCGATATATTGGAAAGTATTGATACAACGACCCCATAATTTTATAACGAAAAAAAAATATCGATATATTTTTCATACGATTTATCGCAAAGAATCTATAGAACGATTCGATATAGTCCCTCATGCGTCTGTCCATGTTCGTATCGCGCACTCGGCAATGGCGCATCATTATTTGGACCGCCCTTCCACCCCCGCCATGCGCACTGCGCTGACTTCTCGCGAAAATAAAGTCGTAAGTGCTGAAGTTAAGACGAAAATTATAATATATGATGATTTTTGTGTAATTTGGATATAATATAACAATATTAAGGTGAAATTACACAAAATATTAGAATTTTATAACACTACAAAAAATATAGGTTTTATTCTTAATACCACACTTTCTTGGAAACCTGAAGTTGTTACGGTCATTCGTAAAATATATGCTGCAATCGGCACGTTGAGAAAGTGGAAAAATTTCTTGCCCATCAAAATAAAGATATCTCTTGCCCACACATTTCTTTTTCCTATTCTTGACGACGCTGATGTCTGTTATTCTGACCTATCTGAAACTCTCCTTAATAAACTTGAACGCCTTCAAAACGTGATCACCAGGTTCACATTTGATTCGAGAAAGTACGATAATAAACGAAAGATATTTAAACTATCGAGAACGAATTTACTGGCTTAAAATAAGAGAACGCCGTAACTTACGTTTTATTTTGATGTATAAGCTATATTACTGTAAAGTTTAATCTAAATCCGTTTAGTGGTTTTTGCGTGAAATAGTAACAAACATCCATTCAAACAAACTTTCGCATTCATAATATTAATATAATAAAAATAAATTAAAAGGCGGGTCATCAGAACTTAAGTAATGACCTTACAAAATGACGCATAATAGACAAATAACAAAGTTTATTAACTTTATTATTCCACAGTAAAAATTACAATTTTTAGCACAATTTATGAATGGAGCATATACACTTTTTAAAAGTAATACATTTTATTTATAGTATACGAGTATATGTAGGTATGTATCTATATATCTACTTAAGTATTAGAAATTATATTTATAACAATAATAATTTATCTGATAAAAGAACATCACACGACGACGCATTGACTTATAATTAATATTCGTTTGGAAATATCACAAAAGAATTATTGGAAGCAGTCTGAAATTGTGATGAATTTTTTTTTTTTTTTGGTAAATATAATGAAAATGTGACTTCATTTTACAATTTTAGACTTACAAATAATGACCAGCCTAGAGACGTTTTTTTTTTCGATTTAAATATTCTAATACTACATATAATACCATACGGTTCTAAGTGTCGATATAGCAAAGAAATAGTTTTTTAAAGAGAATATTTTGTGTCCCAACTCGTTTCGAATTGAACAGTTCGTACAACTTCCTATTCTATGACGTCCTTATTATACGGGTCTCTTCGTGCTTTGTGCACGTAAAGCGGTATCTTGTTCATGAATAAATTGCAGAGCAAAGCCGAGGCGGTTCGCTTGGTTTCTAAATTAATTTAACTAAATGTATACAGATAGTTACTGTAGGAATATTTTTTAAATATTGTCATCATCATCATATCAGCCATTGGATGTCTGCTGTTGAACGTAGGCCTCCCCCATCGACCTCCAGAGCGACCGGTTCAAAGCAGCCAATCATTCAATGGGCCAGGGTGCTACAGTCGGTGACCTCCGCGTGGTGCACCCTGGAAACGTAGACAGCAGCAGCTGTACAGTTGCAATTGCAGAACTGCTGCTGTCTACGGCTAAAGACCGACTCGGGGGAACGCCGGGTATGCGATTCAGCGCTCCGGGGACCGCTCTGTCACTCAGAGTTTCCCCGTTGAGCGGCCGCATGGTGTGAAGGGGACAGTCGTCTCCTCGGGGGCTCCGGTGCCACTGCGCTCGCGCGCGGTGAAGCAACGGAGGCGGACGGGTCTGATGTGCACTCAAAATGCCGTCAGACAGAACGGCTAGGCTTGTTTTAGTCGTTCACCTTCCTCTCGTAATTCCGCTACGTGGTGTCGTGGTCATGTCTCGCGGCTACGTGCGGGACCGAGGGTCTTGCCTTAACCGGTCGGACCGCGAGGAAGAAAACCTCTATAAAAAATTACCCCGAATCCTAAGCGGCGATGCAGCGCGAGGGGATGCATGGCTGACGGGTGGATCAGTCTCGACTGCGATCCTCGTCTGGGTACCGGCCGACACCCGCGACGAGTTACGCTAGGCTTACCCAGGCAGTGGCCTGGGCGGACCGTCTTTCCCCCATACTCGTGAAAACAAAAATGGAACCTATCACTTTAAAAATTTTTTGAAAGAAGGATGCGGGAGAGGATTCGACTCCTGTCGACTCCGACAGCGAAGAGGGTAGAAGGGGCAAAAGGCCCCACGGAGGTCCGCGGTCGTCCGGTGGGGGGAGCTTGATCCTCGCCGGCTGTAAGAGGCGGATTATTGGGAAGGACGAGACCTGCACCGAGGCCGAGAAGGCCATCCTGGAGCAGGCGCGCGTGGCCGAAGAGGGGCGCAGAGCATTGGGCGTCGACGTTGGAGACCCGCGCACGGCCGATGCTCTAGTAGATCAGGTGGCCACAGATGTGGACCTGATATGTCAGGTGGCGACGAGGTCGTCCAACCTAAAGGGGGGATTCGTGCGGACCTTGAAGGATGCGGCGGCCTCGATTAAGTCTGTGGTAGAGGCCCTCAGGCCTCAAGGAGAGGACAGCCTCGGAGGAAGTGCGTCGGCTCCAGGCGAAGAACTCCCGCCTGAGACGCGACCTCGAGGACCTTCGTAGACAGGTGGTCGAGCTAAAAGAGCAGAGCTCGTGGAATGCCGCTCCCACCTGTCCGCCAAGACAAGAAGAGGGCCTCGTTGAGGAGGTGAGCGCGTCGGTTATTCGGTCGGTGGGGCGGATGGTCGATGCCCGCTTCGCCGGCCTTGAAGACCGCCTCCTGCCGGCGAAGACGCTCCGTCCACCGCTTGCGGCGGACAGAAAGAAAGATAAGACAACGTCTAAGTCCTACGCCGCCGCCACCGCCGCCGCCACTCCGGCCTTGGCCGAGACTGGTAGGCTCCTAGTCGGCTGGACCTCGGCCAGAGTGCAAGTCTTAGAGCAGCGCCCCATGCGCTGCTTTAAATGTTTGGGAATCGGGCATACTCGCCCGACCTGTCCGGCTGCTGTTGACCACAGCGGCGCGTGCTTCCGGTGTGGCCTCGAGGGGCACATCGCCCGTAATTGCACCGGGGTACTGCACTGAGCCGTTTGTGCTGCCGCCGGCAAACCGGCGTCGCATTTGATGGGGGGACGGGACTGCCCCCCCCCCCCCTAAATCGAGAGGTAGAGTGGCCGCGAAGACCACGGCCGCTCCCCGAAGTCCAATTCTCCAGGTCACGGAGGAGACTGCGGCGATGTCGTCATGACCTGCCGCAGTTTCCCCCGTTCACCGGTCCCTGGAGCAGCGGAGATAGAGCGCTCACGGTGCCCGCGAGTCCTCTATGACCGAAGGCGGCCCGCGTAGGCGAGCCAACCGTCGGGGCGTCACGGTGCCATGCGCCAGCGATCCCGTGGCGTCCTTGTACGACGACGAGGGCACCGCTGGGTTTTAGTGGGTATTCTGACTTCGCAGTCAGCGAGTCCCACATACCCGTCTCCTCCGGGCGGCGGGATACGTAAATGTATTTCCCAGCGTCAAAAAAAAAAGGGATAGTAGGGCCACCGGGGACTGAAAGCCTGGGCTCATTTTTCATTGTCAAATGGGGGCATTTGCCAATACTCGCCGCGTTTGGCATGCGTTTTGACGAGCGTAGTGTGTTATTTAGAGTATGATGACGCTGCTGGGCAAATATTTGAAAATATGCAAATCGCGCGGTGGTTTTAAAAGAACGAATGAGGAGTTTATAATTTTACTTTTCTGAATTATTTCTCATGTAAAAAAGTATCTCAAATAATGGTCCGATGACTAAAAATCTTATTTATAAATTGAGTTTAGAGATATTACAAATCAAAGTGCCAAAATCTAATTCCCATTCGTGTTCAATTCTCCATTTTCAATCAATAATTATCCTAAAAGTGTTAAATTCTTCTTGAAGATTATAATTTTGGTTAGATATTCATAAACTTAAGTTGTTAATGAGCACATAAAACCATGCTGTAACACGCAAAGAACATAACTTATTAAAAATAAGATCATTTAAAAAATGTCCATCGACAACTTGCATTTGGGAATATTCCGTAATGATTTTTCTTGTAAAAACTGTAATATTCCAACCCAATAGTACATAGCCGCGCGGGTACCAGTAAGAGCTCGGACACCGAGCGAAGGCTAGTGTCAAAGATCAGTCTTTTTGGCGCCAATTGTGATTATCTCGTCCTCAATGTGTTTTTGTCAAAATATTATCTAATAACCATTTATTGTTTTTTAGGAAAGTGATCAATTACATATTTTTGATAACATGTTTTATATAGTCCTAATAGTGACTCCTTTTGTATTTTGAGAATATAATTAGACTGTTTCTAATAAAAGACTGATTTATTTAAAAAAAAAGATGAAATACTACTTACCATTTGTCTCATTACCGATATTTGCCGTTCGCATAAGCGAATGGTAATTAGTTTTTTTTTAGAAATGATAATGATAACTGATGGTCGATGGACGGAGGACGGAAGATGGTCTAATAAAGTTATAGAATGAAGGCCGCGTTTGGGCAAACGCAGTGTTGGTCTGTCGTCAATTAAATGGGATGCAATTTCCGTCTAGTGGCCGGTTTAGGTTGGATGAGATCGGGCGGTTTGGCGTTCACTAAGGAAGGCCTATATCCAACGGTGGATTAGCACAGGCTAATGATGATGATGATCACCAGTGTTCCCAATCCCCCTTCCCATTGGTTAAAGGCCGGCAGGGGGAGTCCCCAAGTGTTTATTGCTACGTCCACGTCGTCTCCCCTGGACCCTGACCTGACCCCGGTAACGCAGGTGGCAGGCAGGTGACCGAACGCGGTAAACTGTACTTGGGTGTAATAGAGTGTTTTGTCTGTGTGACTAATAAGTGGTTTTTGCGATGCTCACGCGGAGCAAAAGTGGAGCTACCAAAGGCCCTTCTCAGGGCCAAACCAACGGCCCTTCTCAGGGCCAACCCAACGGCCCTTCTCAGGGCCAACCCAACGGCCCTTCTCAGGGCCACCCCAACGGCCCTTCTCAGGGCCAACCCAAAGGCCCTTTTCAGGGCCACCCCAACGGCCCTTCTCAGGGCCAACCGGAAGGAGGGATAGAGGTTCTCGAGGACATAGCGATAACCTCGCTGTCCGAGTCGGACATAGGCAGGAAGCGCCTCTACTCCGGTGGTTCGGAAGGCTCCGCCACAGAGACGGAGGCGGGAGCGGCTGCGGCGGGAAAATCCCGCTCAGTAGCAAAAAGAGGAAGGGCACCAACCTTGACCAGTGCCAGGGCGGCTTTGCGGGAGCGCGTGGAGCGCGACCGAGAGGACGGCCTCGAGGCGGCCCTTTTCAGGAGGGCCTTCTCTAAACAGAAGGAGGTGGGGTCGGAGGAGACACCGGTTGAGCTGGATGATGTGGATAGGAGGGGGGCCGAAGAGCTAATGGTGGCGTCGGAGGCCAACCTCAACCTAATTCTTAGCCTGACCACAAAGTCCACAAACTTACGGAGTGGCTACACCGCTAAAATTAGGAGGGCCGCTGGGTCCATCAGGGAGGTGCTGGAGTCCCTGGTGGCCCGCAACGAGTCGGATGAGGTCCGTCGACTGAGGGCCGACAACAATCGGCTCTCGCGGGAGCTGGAGTTGGTCCGACAGGAGGTCCGCTCCTATAGGAGGGAGTTCGAGGACAGCCGTAAAAAGGCGGCTGAATCCTCGAACACCGTAAAAAGGCGGCTGAATCCTCGAACACAAAGGAAAATGCCGACTTTATGCGCGATCTCGCGCATATGGTCGGCAACATTGTGGATGGCCACCTGTCGAAGCTTCAGCGCTCGGCGGCCCCTCCTTGCCGCCCTCCTCTCGCCGGAGACAGCGCACCGCTGGCGCGGGCCACAAGGGCTGCGCTGGAGGAAAAGGGCAGGGGTTCGGCGGGCCCTAGTACAGAAGTGGTGGCGCAGATGGGCCGGGAGGAGTACCCTGCTCTTCCCCAAGCATCGAGAAAAGGGAAGGGGAAGGGCAAGGGAAAGGCGAAGGAGGTGGATTGGACCGCATTTGGCCCCTCTACCTCGAAGGAAGCGGCCCCACAACTGGCCGAATCACAAGCGGAGCCGGCGGCTAGCTGGACTGAGGTCGTCCGCCGCAAGACGGCCTCGAAGAAGAAGAAGACGACCTCAGTGCCGCCGGCGAAGACGGCGGCGCCAAATAAACCGGCTGCTCCAGCGCAGCCGGAGAAGAAGGGGGCCACAAAGCCAAAATTAGCGCTCCCCCGCTCATCGGCCGTAATAATAAAGTTACGGCCGGAGGCAGCGGCTAGGGGGGCAACCTACGGGTCGGCGCTCCTTAAGGCCGAGACGAGCGTCGACCTGAAGGAGCTGGGAATCGGCCCGCTCCGGATCCGCCAGTCGGTGACCGGAGCGCGCCTGATCGAGATTCCCGGCTCTACGAGTGGCGATAAGGCGGACGCCCTAGCCGCTCGCCTGAGGGAGACCCTGGCGGAGGAGGTGGAGGTGCTCAGGCCTGAGAAGAAGGCCGAACTGAGAATCTCGGGCCTGAGCGACGCGGTCTCTGCGGAACGGCTGACCACCGCATTGGCGAAGGAGGGGGGCTGTTCCGCAGAGCAGGTCCTCGTGCGGAACATCCGCACGGGGCAAAGGGGGCCAGGGTCGGCCCACATTGAGCTCCCGGCGGCGGCTGCGAAAAAGCTGCTGCAGGCCGGGAGCATAGCAGTGGGGTGGACTAAAGCAACGGTCCACCTCCTACAGGCGCGTCCCAGGCATTGCTTCCGATGCCTGGGACTAGGGCACGTCGCCGGCGCGTGCCCAGGTGGTACTGACCGCAGCACTCTGTGCTACCGCTGCGGTCAGGAAGGCCACAAAGCAGCCGGGTGTTCGGCCACCGCTAATTGCGCGGTGTGCGCGGACGCCGGTAGGCCGGCGGGCCACGTGATGGGGGGCATGGCATGCAAGCCCCCATCAACTCGCGGGAAGTTCCCCCCGCAATCGTCCCAAGGGGGGAACCGAGTGGAGGCAGCAGACGCTGAGATGGCCGAGTGATGTCTGGGCATCTCAGCGTTCTCCAGGCGAACGTCAACCACTGCGCCGGGGCCCAGGACCTTCTCCTGCAGTCCATGGCGGAGTGGAGTATTGACGTCGCGATCGTCGCCGAGCCATACGCCGTGCCCCCTAGCCCACATTGGGCAGGAGACACCGAGGACTCGGTGGCGATCGTGGTGAGGCCTGGAGCCGGCCCCCCCCTCGTCGTCAAGGCGAGGGGCCGCGGGTACGTGGCGGCGGTTCGGGGAGAGGTGGCTTTCGTCGGAGTCTACTTCTCCCCGAACCGTGACCTGGCGGCCCTGGAACGGTTTCTCGACGTTCTGGGGCCGCTGGTGGGGCAGCTAGCCCCCCTCCAGGTGTTCGTGGCCGGCGACCTCAACGCCAAGTCCACGGCTTGGGGTAATCCGGCTACGAACCCAAAAGGGAGGGAGGTGGAGGAGTGGGCGCTAGCTGCCGGACTGTCCCTACTCAATGTGGGGGCAGTCCAGACGTGCGTGCGCTGGTCGGGAGGTTCCGTGGTGGACGTCACCTTCGCCACGCCGGCCATAGCGCGCAGAGTTGAGGGATGGAGGGTGGAGACGGGAGTGGAGACTCTCTCGGACCATCGGTACATAAGGTTCGAGGTGTCTTCAGCTCCCGTCCGTCCGGCGTCGTCGTCAATGTTGTCCAGGGGGCGAAGCCAGTTTCCGCGTTGGGCACTGTCCAAGCTTGACCGGGAACTGGCAGAGGAGGCCGCTATCGTCGGCCGTTGGAGCCTCCCGCCACTGTCAGAGTTGGGGTTGGAGGAAGCGGCTAGCCGGCTCTGCGACGCATTCACTGCTGTTTGCAGAGCGGCTATGCCACCCGCGAAGCGCCCACCCCCGCGGCGGGCACTCTACTGGTGGTCGGCTGAGATAGCCGGTCTCCGGGCCGCCTGCAACGGGGCCAGGAGACAATATACACGGAGCAGGCGGAGACGCCCCCAGGACGTGGACAGGGACGACAGGCTGCGCAGGATCTACGTGGAGAAAACGAAGATCCTGCGGCAGGCCATATGCCGAGCCAAGGAGGAGGCCTGGTTGGAGTTAGTGGGGGGTCTGGAGAGAGACCCCTGGGGCCGACCGTATAATTGGGCGCGGAACAAGCTCCGCGCCCAGTCGGCCCCCATCAGCGAAACGCTCCAGCCGGACCAACTGGGGAGGATCGTCGGGGAACTCTTTCCCAACGAACCCGAGGGCTTCGTGCCCCCCAGAATGGCTCGGCAGACGCCGGACGAGGAGGATGGTGTTCCGCCACCCGTCACAGAAGCTGAAATGGAGGTGGTGATTAGCCGCCTCCAGGGTAAGAAGAGGGCGCCGGGTCCAGACGGGGTGCACGGGAGAGTCCTCGCGATTGCTCTCGGGCACCTCGGCGACAGTCTCCGGGAGCTGTTTGACCGCTGCCTGCGGTCTGGCCAGTTCCCGGGGGCCTGGAAGGAGGGTAGGCTCTGCCTACTACCTAAGGCAGGGCGGACTCCGGACTCGGCTTCGGCGGTGCGACCGGTGGTGCTGCTGAACGAAGCCGGGAAGGCCTTGGAGAAGATAGTGGCCTCCCGGCTCGTTCAGCACCTGGAGGAGGGCTCGGGACCCGGACTTTCAGAATCCCAGTTCGGGTTCCGAGCACGTCGGTCGACCGTCGACGCCCTCAAACGCCTGCGGGCAGTGACGGGTGAGGCGGAACACAGAAGGAAAGTGGTGGTCGCGGTGTCGTTGGACATCGCGAACGCCTTCAATAGCCTCCCGCACGCGGTGATACGAGAGGCACTAAAATACTTCGGAGTGCCCCCGTATCTAGGGAGGCTGTTGGAGGCGTACCTCTCCGATCGGAGGGTAGGCCTCGAGAACCGGTCGGGGTCCGTGGAGTGGCGGCGAGTCGGCTGCGGTGTCCCGCAGGGATCCGTTCTGGGTCCGATCCTGTGGGACATCGGGTACGACTGGGTCCTGCGAGGCCGTCTTCTCCCCGGGATGGGTGTTATCTGCTACGCGGATGACACTCTCGTTTATTCCCGGGGACGAAACTACAAGGAGGCGGCGCGGCTGGCCGAGGTCGGACTCGACCTCGTGATCAGCCGCATAGAGAGTTTAGGGCTTCGTGTCAGGATTGACAAGACCGAAGCCCTGCTCTTCCGCGGGACCGGCCGCAAGGGACCTCCACCGGGGGCTACCCTTCAGATCGGAGAGGGGAGAGTCAGGATGAGCCCCCAAATGAAATATCTCGGGCTCATCCTGGACGGAGGGTGGACCTTCGGCCCACATTTCGCGATGGTGGGTCCGAAGGTCGTGAAGGCGGCGAGTGCGCTGGGCAGACTCCTCCCGAACCTCGGAGGACCCAGCGCCGCCTGCAGGCAGCTGTACTCCGGAGTCTGCCGGAGTATGGCGACGTACGGTGCCCCGGTTTGGGCGGATCGCCTCACCGCGAAAAATAAGGCGGCGCTGCGCGCTGCGCAGCGAACAATCGCGGTGAGGGTGATTCGGGGGTACCGTACGGTATCGTGGGCTGCAGCTACTGCTCTAGCCGGCGACCCCCCGTGGGAGCTCGTGGCGGAGGTTCTTGCCGAGACCTACTCATATATCTCGGGTAGGAGGGCTCTTGGTGAGAACCCCACGTTGGACGGGATCCTACGTGTGCGTCGAATAGGGCAGGAAGCGCTAATGCGGAGGTGGGGGGAGGACCTGGCGGTGCAGCCATATGGCACACGCGTAACGGCTGCCATTCGCCCGGTCCTTGAGCGGTGGATGCGTCGAAAACGCAAGCCCCTCACCTTCCGTCTGACACAGGTTCTCACCGGGCACGGTTGCTTTGGTGACTACCTGTGTCGGACGGCCCAAAGGGAGCCGACGACTGAGTGTCACGATTGTGGCGCAGCGGTGGACTCTGCCCAGCACACCCTCGAGGTGTGCCCGAGATGGGCGGTGCTGCGTCAAGGTCTGACGTCGGTCGTCGGAGGGGACTTGTCGCTCCCGAGCGTCATCACCGCGATGCTCGGCGACGACGAGTCCTGGAAGGCGATGGTCTCCTTCTGCGAGACAGTAATGTCCCAGAAGGAGGCCGACGAGCGGATGAGAGAGGAGGCCGCCGACGTGGCCTCCATCCGCGGGCGACGAATGGGGGTGCGTAGGAGGCGCTACTTAATGCGCCTCCTGTAACGCCCTTGTGCCCGTGTCGGGCCGGGATGGGAACCCGGTCCTGCTAGACACGGCGTCGTCGGGACTGTTCAGAGGTTAGCCGGACAGTCCCCATGGAGGAGAAGTCTGGCCTTTTCGCCGAGGCCAGCCTGTCGCTGGAGGGATCCTGTTGCCTGCAGATCCGGGACCCTCCAATTAAAGCGGCTGAAGGCTCCCGCAGGGGTTTAGTACGGTATTGCACTCCCAAAGTGCCGAGTCCGACATAGGTCTAGGACTGCCGACCCGGGCGTCCTGGATATCATCCGTAAATGGATTCCCCTGCGTTAAAAAAAAAAAAAAAAAAAAAAAAAAAAAAAAAAAAAAAAAAAAAAAAAAAAAAAAAAAAAAAAAACATGGTTAAAGGCCGGCAACGCACTTGCAATCCTTCCGGTGTTGTAAATGTCTATGGGCGTCGGTAATCATTTCGCATTAGATGAGCTGCATGCCCGTTTGCCCCCTACCTTGCCTTGCCCTTGCCCGTCTACTATTAAAAAAATATATATACTTATATTTTAAACCAAAGGAAAGAAAGTTGTCTGTATTTTGCCAGTTCTTTAAGTGTAAATGTTCATTGTGTACCAAAAACAAATCTACATGTTCTCTGGTTTTTATAATAGAGTTCACCATGCCTCGAAAGAAGCAAAAATATATATATATATATATAAAGCTAAATTAGATCGAATAAAACGATATGTAATTATATTAAATCTCAATCAGATTAAATGATATATTAAATCTGATCGCCTAAAATATGCCATTGAAAAAGAGAAAGAACATTTGAGATACCTGGAAAGAAAAAAATGCAAAAAAATACTTAGTATTCAAGAACTGACACATAGAGCTAAAAAACTGCAAAGAAAGAGATGGAGGAATAATTTTAAAAGACATTATCAGCGGAAACTATTGCAGAATCGAGGAGTGGAGCTTATGAATGCAAATAATCCGAGTGGAAGTGATACAGATGATTCGTTGAGAATCAATAATGATGTCAGACAAGAACCACAAGAAATTTCTCCTGCCACTATTAGAGAACAGGAAAAATTGCCACGCAAAGCTACGCAAAGGTAAGATTTTCATAACTGTTATTTTAGAAAATAAACTTTAATTTTTGTTTAAAATTAGTAACTTTTTCTAATTTAAATCTTTATCAAGTAAATAATCAGGTTACTGGTTACACGGAATGCCAAAAAACCTTGGGACACTTTTAGATAATGAAAGTATTCGAATTTGTGTAATTGTGTAGTTGGGGGCACCACTGTGTTTTGAACACAGATGTCCGTGCGGAAAGGACGTTGATTCTTTCGGTCTACACGGCCTTTCTTGCAACAAGAGTTCAGGTATGTTTTCCCACCACGGTTCCCTGAATGAAACCATTAAAAGGGCTCTTGCCACCATCGATGTTCCTGCTCTTATTGAGCCTACTAGAGTTAGTCGCGATAATGGTAAGAGTTCTGATGGTTTAACACTGATTCCCTGGGAAAGGGAACGGGCGCTTTTATGGGACACAACCTGCATTAGCTCCGTCTCAAGTCAGCGAGACAGCTTCAAGAGTGGGAGCCGCTGCGGAGAAAGCTGAAATGACTAAATGGCACAAATATTTGTAACTTATCCCATGTTATGTTTTTGTGCCGTTTACAGTCTTTCGACTGGACACTTGGACCTTGGAGTAGCAGTGCAAAAAAAAATCTAAAAGAATTAACTCCATGTCTCATATCCTCCACTAGTGACAAGAGGGTTGGTGCATTTTTTGCCTTGCACGGTTTTTGTCACTAGTAATATTTTGCGTCAAAATTTCACGAGTATTGTGAACTAATGGCGTATCCCAAAGTTTTTTTGTAACTTCCTTGTGGCTATCGTCATTAGGACACATCAACCTCCAGTTTTCTACTGCGTCTGAACCATCTGTAATTTGGACTGAACCTTATTTTAAATTTTCGGAACATAGGGCTTTGATACTATGCACAGAAGCAAAAAAGCAGGAAGAGCGAAACTAGAAATTTTCCTCACGCCGATGCCACTATCTCTAATTGGTAAAGTAGCTTTTATATCTTAATTATCATCTCTAATTTTTTTTTATAATTACTATTTGAAAACTATTCATTACATTGTGAGCGACCTAATTACAAATTATCCATATTTCTCACTACCGTTCGTATGAATTTTAAATTGCCTATTATACAAAAAATAAATATTTTAAGGCACTCCCTTAGATACTATTTTTTTAAAAAAGTACCTGTGATTACAAAAATCATATAAAGAATCATTTTCCTCACCTTTTTTTCTTAATCTCCGTAACCATGCCATATGCGCATTTTCAAATATTTACCCTGCTGCTCGGTACTCTATAATCGTTACTGAAGCCAAAAATCTTATATTTTTAATTTTTTGTCTGTCTCTCTATCTGTATCATTACCGTGGATCACCCTAAAAGTACTGAATGAATCTGAATGAAACTCGACATGACTGGACTGTTCACTGGGAGAAACTGAGAAATGTCTACGTAGTTGTAATTCATTAGCGCGTTGTTCGTTTTTATTAATTCTGTTATTGTTGGAAGGAAGATATTTTATTTCGGAAGATATTTTAATTATAATATATATATATATATATATATATATATATATATATATATATATATATATATATATATCAATTACATACATATAAAAAATATATATAGATATAAAAATTATATATATATAGATATATAGATAATAATATATATAGATATAAATATTACATAGATTTATAGAGAAAGACCGTGCGATGACCGGCAGAGAAGAATAAATTGTTGTGAAAGGCGACTAAGGTCATAGTGGTGCGAATAACTGTGCACCACCCAGGTGATGGGCAGCACCATATCTGATATGATGATGATGATGATGATGAATCGAATAAATATCAATCTCGAACTAAATCGCGGATATGTAAGTCAGTAAGTCGAAAAAATAAAATAATTAAAAACGATTCCAAGGATTTGCTATTCCGAGACAAGGTCACTCCGCCCTGTTTTATGTTCTTTTGAAATTTATCAAAGCATTTAAAACTTTAACGACGAAATAATTAAAGATATTTTTTTTTTACCTCTATCACATTGTCACTTGATTAAACATTAAAAAAATAATAAAATATTAAAAACAAAATATGTATAAAAACTGAATAAATATTTATTCATCCAGCTTCTGTGAGTCTTTTGTGTGATTCTGGTATATAAGCTGATATTGAGAATGCAGTTTTATCCTCAGACGGTCGAAGCCAGAGAGAAAATAAATAAAAATCAAGATGAAGTTCTTTGTGATTGCATTATTGGCTCTGTTGGTGAGAATTTTTATCTAATTAAGTTAAAGACAAGTTTTTAATTCGGCCCATGTTTATTCCTCGAGCCTGTACTAAAGCAACATGACGGACTAAGCTCTAACCCTTTTCCTATATGGAGTTCTATATCGAGAGGATTTTGCTAAGTAGTGGGGCGTTTACAAACTGTTTCATTTTAGTTTATTCCAGTCCTAAAAGCACGGCTCTTCAAAGACCTTTTTGTCCTACTTAATTTTAGTTGTAGGTTGTTCTCTCTCGTAGATACTACTCTGATTGAATTATTCATATATATATATATATATATATATATATATATATATATATATATATATATATATATATATATATATATATATATAAATATTTGTATGTATGAAAGTACTATTCCATTTCATATGATTAATGAGTAAGCCAGTGAACATTCCTTTTATCATCCTTTTCCACCTATTCTACACCATCCCATCAGCCAGTAATGTATTTGTGACTCCTTTGTTGCTGCTAACGCTTAGGGTCGGTATCGATCGCTTAAGCTCAGTTGACCTTCCTGGCTATAGCTGGTTATGGCTGATCGAAACAAATCGGACGTCATCTTATAGTTAAGCTTTTGTTATTATCGTGTCTACAAATAAGCCATCTAATAAGAACCCAGGCCTGCAATTGTAAACTTGTCATCTCATGTAAAATTAGCGGTCGATAAATTAAAATTGGTAATATTTTATTACTGGTATCACCAACACCATTTTACGCAAGTTCCTCTCAAATTTTAAGGCACTCCCCTAACCACCTCGGTCAGTATTGGAATACTTGGGATCGAAATATCAAGCAATGTGCAATTTCATGGTCATTTGGAAGGAAAGGCTAAACTAGACTCTAAGAAACTTGGTGTGCTCAATAGGTCGAAGCAATATTTCATGCCTTTTTATCGATTACAATTATATAAGGCGCAGATCCGGCCCCACATGGAATAACGCTCTCACATGTGGGCTGGAGCGCCCCAATATCGGCTCCTTCCATTTGACCGCATTCAACGCCGGGTGGCTCAAATCGTCGACGACAAGGTTCTCTCCAATCGGCTTGATTCTTCGGCGCTGCGTAGAGATGTCTGATCACTCTGCATCTTCTACCGCATCCATCACGGGAAGTGTTCTGCGAAATTGTTCGGACCTGCAGCAGAATTCCACCAACAGACATCGCGCCAAATTCTAAATTTCATCTACATTTTTACTACATCACCTCGATGTCCGGAAATCTACAACAACTCGATTTTAATGGAATTTCCTGCCTGGTACGACGAGTATATGGAACTAGCTGCCACCTATGGTATTTCCGAACTGATACGACATTTCGGGACCTTCAAGAAAAGAGCATACTCTTATTTGAAAGGCGGGCAACGCACCTGCTAATCCTCTGATGTAGCGGGTGTCAAGGGATGTCGCTTTGACTTACCACTAGGCGAGCTGACTGTCCGTTTGCCATTCCTTAAAATAAAAAAAAAATCCATAAAAAAAGTAAAAAAAGAATAGAAATAGCATAATGCAGAAAGCCCAACACATATCTTAGCGTTTTATTTTTTTTTTATTTTTTGTTTTACAGATCGTTATGGCCGTCGATGCCGGAAAATGTAAGTTTTATTTTATTATATAGTACCTGCAGATTACGAGTATAGGCCAGATATTTTAACGTTTTTAATTTAAATACTTTTTACAAGTTTGATATATATTTTTAAATGATAAGCTGAATGTTTTGGAACTGATGATCGAGTAGAAAGAAAGATTATTATATTAGTTTAAGATAGGAGACAATATGCTGTTGTTATTATGCTTCTTCCTAGAAGAAGGTCCAATAAAGGATCGAAACGTCGCATGGATTTGCAATTGGTATTTTTGATTGGTACCTGTGTAATGTCCTCTTCCCTGCTAACTAACAGCATATATAATAATATGGACGCAATAACAAATAATAGCAGACAATTTTATAGACTTTGGAGTAGTGATCGAGGCGTATTTATAATCAGGGCCAGATTTAGAGATGTGGGGGCCCAGGGCAATAGAAAAAAAAAGGTCGTCCCAACTCCGGACCGCGAAGTTCCTATTTTGTAGATGTGGGGGCCGGCCCCTCTTATGTGGGGGCCCGGGGCTGGTACCCCGCTTGCCCTCCCCTAAATCCGGCCCTGTTTATAATACAATTTACAATGCAAAACTCAACAACTAAATTTTTACAGATAATTATACATATATGGTAGCATAATGGTAGGTTTGACGGCCGGCTGGTCTAGTGGTCAGGCAACTGGACACTCTACGCAGCGGTCGCGGGTTCGAATTCCGCCAGGTGCAGATAATCTGTATGACGAATATAGATGTCTGCACCGGGTCATGGATGTGTATTTATGTATATATGTATTTATATCTTAAATTTATTTCCGTTCCTAGTACCTGTAACACAAGTTCTTACGAACTTACCACGGGGCTAGGTTAACGTGGTGTGATTGTTGGTTAATATTTATATTTATATATATTTATATTCCCCCGTTGAATCACAAATTCCGATTCTCTAGACAAAAAATGAATCAGGTAAATAAAAAAGAGAATGATCATAACTACGGGGTCTTATCGCTTATTGGCGATTTCTTCCAGACAACCTAGGGGTTTGAGAATTATGGAGCTGAAATCGGTAGATAGTGTAATACAATATATAGTATATAAACATTAAAAGTATACACATACATACATACATATAAATAATATACATACATACATAATATATAAATAGATATACATATATAAGGCAAGTAAGAGATAGAAAATAGTCATTCACTCCTCTTTCGAAAATGTCTAACCTTTCGGCCTAGCGAATAGGTAAAGGTAAAGCTTTCCAAAAAAGTACAGCTTGAACTTCAAATGGTTGCTTTTAGTTTTATGCATTTTTTTTATTATTAAACTTAATGATCAAGTCATTGTACATATTTTTTTTCGCAGAGGTTTTATTTTGTGACAATTTTATGTGATTTTATTTATTTGTTTGCAGATTTCGGAAGCCAAGAATCAAAAGAGTTTGGCGTAGGTGGTGGTTTTGGTTTTTCTAAGAGTAAAAGCGAAAATACTGGGTTCAAAAACGACGGTGGTAAGAAAGACGTAGGTGGCAGCTCTGGCGGTGGCTCGGGGGGTAGCGGCTCTAGTGCTGGGGCCGCAAGTGGTGCAGGGGGTAATGGCGGCAGCGGCTCTGGTGCCGCGGCTGCCGGTGGCTCTCGTTAACTGTCTAATTAAATCTATATTTAATTAATACACGTTGCAATTGATTTATCTTGTTTTTTTTTTTAAATTATTATTACAATTTTTTTTTTGTTTCTAAATTATGTTTATAATATTGTATTTTAACAAAGAAAGTTCTTTTATCTTTATTTATTTTTCATTTATCCTTAGACTACTTAAAATGGAATTTCAGAATCAAGGTTAGGTGTTGTCTGTGTGTGTGTGTAACATGTAAAATGACAATAGCTTAAGGGTTAATATTAGTATACAAAAAGAAAAAAAAATTCAGCAGCAAGTTACATGATATAAAAGTTCTTGTAGTTCGTTGTAACTTTGATCGATGTTTTAATAATAGTGTATTTAAAAAAAAAAAAAAACCACTACTTAGATCTCGTTCAAATCAATTTTCGGTGGAAGTTTGCATGGTAATGTACATCATATATTTTTTTTAGTTTTATCATGCTCTTATTTTAGAAGTTACAGGGGGGAGGGGACATTTTACCACTTTAGAAGTGTCTCTCGCGCAAACTATTTAGTTTAGATAAAAATGATATTAGAAACCTCACTATCATTTTTGAAGACCAATCCATAGGTATGTACATATGGTACCCACACACGTATGGGTTCGATAAAAAAAAATTGAGTTTCAGTTCTAAGTATGGGGAACCCCCAAAATTTATAGTTTTATTTATATTTTTGTGTGAAAATCTTAATGCGGTTCACAGAATACATCTACTTACTAAGTTTAAACAATATAGTTCTTATAGTTTCGGAAAAAAAATGCCTATGACATACGGACGGGCAAACAGACAGACATGATGAATCCATAAGGATTCCGTTTGCAATTTTACTACGGAACTCTAAAAAGTAGGTAACAGGTTAGATGTGTGACTAATGGGAGAGGGAAAACAATGTAAAATTGAGTTATATTCATTATGAAAGAAAACCTATCTTCGTTACCAGTTTCCAGTCCAACCCTTATGTCCTCACAATTAGATTCCAGACTTTGTTGATGATGAGATATTAAATGTCTTATTATGAAATCCGCTAGTCATGCGGTCGCGTCTGTAGACAACATACCTGCTATTAACGAATAACTCTGAGTCATAAATAATGTTATTTATCCACGTTTCCGTCAATATTATGATATCAAATGAATTACAAACTACACTATTAAATAGCTCAACAGTTTTAGTTCTAAGACCCCTTACATTCTGGTAATAAATAGACAGACCATTTAAAGAGCCTTTTTGTATATAAAAATTGGTTGTCTGTAAAGTCGGTTTACGGACGATAATAATTTTACGTGATAACGTCATAAGAAAACATTGAAAAAAAATTGCATACTTTTTTTAATTTAACTTAATTATTGTCACTGCGTTATCATTATTTTGTATAAATACAAAGAGTGAGTTAATTCAATTAAATACATTTTTTTTCGATAAATTAACATTTATTTGCACTCGTTAATTCAAATATTTTTTTACTTAAATTACACAATTTATTCACACGTATATACATGTGTGATATTTAAGATCCTCCAATTTGCGTTATTGTTTTTAATTTACAAGCTGAACGCTTAGGCCGATCGTGCCTCTATCGCTTGTTCCGCGCTCTCGCTCGCGACACGTGACACTTCTTTGTGCGTGTAGCCGGCATTTATCGGTTTACAAGACGTTATCACGTCAAAATAAGTCAACTTTAGCACAGTATAGTAATATATACAGTACTCCAACTTCATACAAACGGCCTCGATCTCGGGATGCACTCGGAACGCAAACAGTCGCGACTGTGCCGCAGTGACAAACGGATCGTGTGTTATTTTTTTTAACAATAACCACACGATTTTTTCACTGAAAATAATTCCAATTCGAATTTAATATGACGAGTAGGATTTATTTGTGCTGTTTTGGTTGCATGAATTCGCCAATAACGCATCCAGAGATAACTTTTTTTAGATTACCTAGAAACACTGAAATGTAAGACTATAAAATAATTGTACGTACTAATAGGTAGGTACCTAATGTGTGTCTTTTTACCCGACTGCGACAGAAGGAGGGTTATGTTTTTCGAGTGTATGTATGTATGTATGTATGTATGTATGTATGTATGTATGTACGTATGTACGTATGTATGTATGTATGTATGTATGTATGTATGTACGTATGTATGTATGTACGTACGTACGTACGTATGTATGTATGTATGTATGTATGTATGTACGTACGTACGTACGTATGTATGTATGTATGTATGTATGTATGTACGTATGTATGTATGTACGTACGTACGTACGTATGTATGTATTGTATACAGGGTTAATTCTAAAACACCAGCAACCTCGCAGGACAAGATAGCTAACATTATGTACAACAACATTTGTTCTACCACTTTTGTTAATTTGTTAGATTTTATTTTCATACAAAAATAAATATTAATTTAATTTTACGCGTGAATGCAATAAACTCTACGCGCGTCCCAAAGATTAGGTAAATAACGACCACGTACTAATGTGAGGGGAAAGGTAGGAACGGGGCGGCGCTAGCGCCTTTGAACTTGACCTATTTAGCCAGCCGCGGCAGTAGTGATGCGACTCGAGTCCAATTTTACCACTCGAGTCATTCGAGTCATTTTGCAATTTCACTCGAATACCACTCGAGTGGTCGAGTCACTCGAGTGGTTTTGGAGTCACTCGAGTACTGAAATCACTCGAGTAATTTGTCACAATGCTTGGAAAAAACATGCATTAAATGAAGCGTAAAAAAAAAAGTAATGTATATGGATGTTAGGGATGTTCATCGGACAATTGTTATCGATGTATATCGATATTTTTAGTTATCGATAAGGATCGCTACAATTTTCGGACGACGAAAAAAAAAAAAGGTCATCCGGCCTTCAGTACCAACGTTTATCCCCTAGCCCTATCCGAATACCTAAAAAAAAAAAAAAACAAAAATAAAAAAAAAGTCATCCGCCGTCCTATATCGACGAGCTTAACCTATCCGAATAACAAAAACCAAAAAATAAATAAATTCAAATCACAATTATCAATACTTATCGAATCCAAAAACAATTATCGATTATTATCGAATAACACGAAATTATCGATAATTATTGGATCGCACAAAATTATCCATAATTATCGAATCAAAATTATCGAATTACACTTATCGATAACTATCGAATGAAAAATTATCGACTACTTACGAATTATCGATCTTTATCGCACACCCCTACTAACGGCTTGTCACACTCGTACATATTTAAACTTGTTTGTCTCGACGAGTGATAACTCAAGTCCAAGTGAACTCGATTCAATATTTTTTTCACTCGAGTATGATTTTTTCCGTAGTCAACTCGAGTCACTCGAGTAAAAGTGACTCGAGTCGCATCACTACGCGGCAGTCGGCGGCGGGCGACTTTGATGCGCGCGCGTCATATGATTTTGTGTGCTACTCGTATTTATTTTATTCGTATCGATCGATGTATTGTACCTGTACTAAAGTTATTTTATAACCATGGTACCGCCGCTATTCTAATGTCGAATACACGGAAATGGTGAGGATACTGGCTAAGTGTGATGACAATGTGTCGGAAGCCTGTCGGCAATATGCAGCTAGATATTCGAACTTACCTACACCGAGCCGTGAGACAATGTCAACTCACCGAATCTGACAAACTAGCACGAGTAAATTTTTGTAACTGGTTCGGTTAACTAAAATAATTTGTGCGTTCAATCAAATTAAAACTAATTCGGAAGTGTTAGCACGTGTTAGTGAACAGCTGATTTTTAGGTGTTGTCTGTGTGTTGGTTGTGATGGTGACTATTTTGAACGCTATCTGCGCGATACGCACCGACATGCGCGTTACTTTAACCTTAGAGGTAATATTTCGTTTGTAAATATTATTTTATTGTCAATTATTTTTAATTTTTTAATTATTGTAAATACGCTGATTTCACTTTTGAAATACTTATGCCCGCCTGTATTTAACAATAAAAAGTGAATAATACCTAGCTACCAATATTTGATATTAAATTGGTTTAATTAGACTTTAGTAAACGTTAAAGAATAATTACCTACGTTAATAATTTTCACATATTTTTTTATGTTCAGAATTCAGATACCTAATCTACATACCTACATTTTTATAGTATTGGCGGGCACACGGACAGTCGAAGCCTTTTGATGACTAGGTACCGGATGTCTACCGCACAACTGGTTGTGCTGTAACCTCTGGAGGTTATGCAGATGTGTTGCCCTCCTATACATACGATTTATTTGTTTTTTATCGTTTAATATAGCCAGTTCTAAGCCTGGTAAAGTATGAAGGGATTGTGGACTCAGTTTACGTATTGCAGGGACATGACAAAACCGAAATTTGATTATTCACTTAAGTCACTGCGATATACATACTATGATACTGCCCACAAACCCACCAAGCAATTTATATTAATTTTATTAACTAGAATTATCGGGCAGAGAAAGTGTTATTACTATTATTATGCAAGCGCGCCCGAGCGTCGCGTCATCCTTTCGATAATGAATGAAACATAGACTCTAAATTTCAGAGCAGTACAATAAAAGCTTAAAAAATCATTTTTAATTAATGTATTGAGTTATGTCAAAAGTCGTAGAACAAATGTTGTTGTACATAATGTTAGCTATCTTGTCCTGCGAGGTTGCTGGTGTTTTAGAATTAACCCTGTATAATATGTATATAATACGTATATTGTATATAATATGTATGTATTATATATAATATGTATGTATGTATGTATGAATGTATGTATGTATGTATGTATGTATGTATGTATGTCCATTTTTTTGGCACGCCCTATAGCCCAAACGGCTGGACGGTTTTTGACATATGAGATGTCGTTAGATTTGTCTAAATTGTAGTAGTGACATAGGCTATATAAATATTCAAAATGGCGCCCGCAAATGGCGGAATGAGGGGGGGAGTTGAATTTTTTTTCTTATTGTAGCAATATGGGTATCAAATGAAAGCTAGTAAATTGTTTTATTCTTTTTAGTTTATAATAAGAGTATTTTACGCAGTCGGGTTTTTTGATTTTATTTAATTAAGCATACTTGTTAATGGATAAGTATTTTAACTAAACATTATATTAGAATACGCATTTTTTATACTTTAAACTTTAATAATAAAGCATTTGGTACGTCTCAGTTGAGGAGCAAATATTTTTCGGGTGCAAATTTATAAGACCGATTCGTTATTCAAACATAAACATGGTTTTTTAATTAAATCTAACAATCAAAAAAACACGCATTTTTTTGAACACTTCCTATTCAATTCACAAAGTATTTTATTTGTTTATATAAAAAGAGTATATTTACAATAACAAAACTAAATGGAAACACAAAGTAGGCAAATGTAATTAAAATGCTGGAGGCGGGCAGCCCTATCGCACGTTTACGTAGTGCGCGGCTGTCACTGTTGGCATTTATTTCAAATATACGGCCGAGTTACAATAGTGACTTTAGTGTTATTTATGACAAATTTTGAATAGTGTCATGATTACGTATCTGAATATATTTCGAGTTTTCAGATTTTCTCATATACATTTTACCGTCACGCACCCACACAAATTTATAATTTACCTCTTTACTCTTGCGACGAGTGGCGGCGAGCAACATTTTTGTATTAGGCGCCAGCTACTCCGACACATACATAAATAGTCTCCTCCCGGGAAAAAATGATCTGGCCTGATCATGCATGAAAAATGGCCATGATCAGGCCTGTTCATATATGGTCAGGCCTGATCATGTATGAGCAGGCCTGACCATATGTGAACAGGCCTGGGTCCGAAACGTCGGGAAATAATTTAAAATAAAATATTGTTAGACTAAAATTTGAAATAAACGCGATAAAATCCGTTTTTAGACTTTTTATTAAACATTCCCTTACAATTACATGTACAGCAGTACATGTAATTGTAAGGGAATTGTAATGACATTAAGTTAATTCAATTCTACTGTTTATTCTTTCTTTATTACTCCTGCGGATGAAGTAGAAGTGAGCAGTCATGAGACTAAACTACAACTACTACTGTCTCCTGGAATTGACGAATATTCCCATCACTCATTAAAAAAATTAAGATTTTAATAATTAAACCACTAACGCACATATTTAATCATAATTTTAGCCTTTCATCAATCAAATCAAAACAAAATTTAAAATTTAAAATTTAAGCCTATCATCTGACATTTTTGCAACAATTTGGAAAACTGGAAAAATGGAGACAAAAGGAATCCATGTAATTATCGTCCAAACTCCTTGCTCACAGTTTTTTCAAAATTACTAAAGAAATTAGTTAACAAGAGACTCATTTCTTATGTAGAATTTAATAACTAAATTCTTGATAGACAGTATGGATTTCGGCGTGATTGTTCTCCACAGGATGCAGTAACACTAGTTTTTAAAATTCTAATATAGTGTCAACTTCCTTAGATCAAAATAAGTAAGTATCGTCTGAGTGTGTTCCTTGACCTGGCCAAAGCTTTCGACACTGTTTCGGTACCTATCTTAATCCAAAAACTTGATGGACTGGGAATAAGAGAATTACCATTGGAGTGGTTTAAAAGCTACACTGTTAATTTTGCGAAAATTGATTTGTAATATTTTGAAACTGAGTTGTTGTAAATGATGTAGTGAAATTACAGCACTGAGTTACTCCAAAACGATGGTGCGTAAAAACTTCCTACACAAATTATTAAAATTACTATAGAAATTTTTAACAGTGTATGATTTCATAAAAAAACCCTTATTCAATTAATTTTGTATGGAGATCTATATACATATATAGATTCTGTAGAACCAAACGTCAGCGTAATTTAGCGGCTTGAAGAATTGCTAAACACATAGCGTACATGATTTAAATGAAATATATAGTATATTTACTAACACTTGTTGCAATTGAAATAGCAAATTTTTGGTTAGTAATTTTATTGATTATCTTAGTAAAATTAAATTCCGAATATATATATATATATATATACAAAATTAACGAAATTTGAGATTCAATTCTTCTACACAGAACCATAAAATTGCTATAAGTATCTGATAAATACAAAAACCCGTTTAGTACTTTGGCTATAACAAGATGTAATATTAAAACAAATGCGTATAAAAATAGCAATACATTACAAGGTTTTGTAATTTTAGTATGCATTTGCTTACAAAACATGTAGTAAATTTACAAAAAAATTTAACAGTTTAGGAATATTTTTAAATATTTTCATCAAAGTCAAAGTCAAAGTCAAAATATTTTATTCAGCATAAAATTATAACAATTATTTACTGAACGTCATGAGTCTACCACCAGTTTGGAAAGAAGAAGCCTCTGGACCTGAGAAGAACTAGCGAAAGAAACTCAGCGGGACTATTTTTTTTTAACGTAATGGTTTTTTTTTTTCAAAGTATATTGAAATTGACAATAATTCTCTATAAGTTGAAATAGCCTGGAGGTGATCACATCATTCCCAAGGCGTACTGTCTTCTAGAAAATCGTTGATAGAATAATATCATTTGGTACACAAACGTTCTTTCACAATTTTTTTAAATTTGGCAATAGAAGCTTTTTGAACGTTTTCTGGGAGCCTGTTGTATAAGCGTATACATTGTCCATAAAAAGAATTACTGACTCGGCGTAAGCGAGTTACAGGCATTACAAGTTTGTTTATTCCTAGTATTAATGCTATGCATGTCGCAATTCCTGGGATTTTTTTTTAAATATTAGTTGGATAGGCAAACTGGCAGACGTTCCACCTGATGGTAAGTGGTTGACGTCGCCCATGAACATAAACCAGTTTACCTGGAACTAGCCCAGGCAACTCATTTATATGTTGCTTATCCAGAGACATTTGAGAGGTGTTAAAGTCTCGGTGCCAGTAATTACACTGCCTGTCTTGCCCTTCTTTCCGAAACACAGCAAAGCTGTTTCACGGAAGAAATAAGCAAGATGGTGGTACCCATGCAGCCGGGAGCGCGGCACAGTGCATCCCTCCCACCGGTTCCAAATTCGTGTATATTTTTATGGACATACATAACATTTTCGTACACATATTGAGAAGCAACAGTCAATATTTTTATTTCTTTAAATTTATCTCTTAATGATACTCTAGGACCTAAACTATAAATTGCACGAATAGCTCTTTTCTGCAGGACAAAAATAGTATTAACGGTAGCTGCATTTCCCCATAGTAAGATTCCATAGGACATAATACTATGAAAATAACTAAAATATACTACGCGAGCAGTATCTACGTCAGTGAATAGTCTAATTTTTTACCGCGAACGCTGCAGAGCTGAGCCTATTCGCTAACCCTTCAATATGGAGATCCCACTGCAATTTCGAATCTATAATTATACCTAGGAATTTAGTGGACTTTACCGGTTTTAACATTTCCCCTCCTAATTCTACAGCATTATCAACAAGTTTAACATTAGGTGTCGTGAATTTTATTAATTTTGTTTTTTTGTTATTTAATAGTAAATTATTTGAGTCAAACCAATAGACAACCTTTGAGAGAGAATCGTTTACATCGTCATACATTGGTAAATTTCGTTTCACCTTAAAAATAAGTGAAATGTCATCAGCGAACAATACTATCTCATGTTTGTCCTGTACAAAAAAAATGGCAGATCATTTATCTAAATAAGGAAGAGAAATGGGCGAAGAATAGAGCCTTGTGGAACCCCCATATCTAGAGGAGCCTCAGGAGATCTCTTACCATTTACATCAACCCTCTGTATTCTATTACTCAAATAGGAATTCAGGAGGTTGAGTGCCTTATTCTAATCCCATAATGATGCTGTTTCCTGATCAACGTCTCGTGATGCACACAATCAAAGGCCTTAGATAAGTCACAGAAAATCCCAAGAGCATCTTGGGATGCTTCCATGCCTCAAAAACATTTTTAATTAGCTCAACACTAGCATCTGCTGTGGAGCGACCTTTTGTAAAACCAAACTGTTTCTTATGTAGTAGATTGTGTGCATTAAATGCGATAACATTTGCCCGAGTATTATTTTTTCAAAAATTTTACTAAATTTTGGGAGTACTGAAGTTGGTCTAAAATTATTAGGGTCTAGGGTACTGCCTGATTTAAAAATAGGAATCACTTTACTGTGTTTCATTAGATCAGGAAACACACCATGTTCTATACAGCCATTAAATATAGTAGCTAGATGAGGTGCAAAAACATCAATGATGGAACTAACAACTTCTACAGATAAACCCCATAGATCAGCTGATTTCTTGACGTCCAGGCTTCTGAAGGCTACTATTATATCTTTGGGGTTTACAGGTTTAAATGTAAATATTACATTACATTCTTTAACTATTTTCTTTAGCAAAAATTCGGCAATGCCTGGAGACGAATTAAGTGATTGCGTTGTTGAAAGTGGAATGTCAGTGAAAAATTTTTCAAACTCAGATGCAACCTCTCGGTCTGAGGTAACAAAATTATCATTGTAATTTAACTTAAAATCGAAGCTGCGATCTGCGACTCTTCCACTTTCACAAGCAATTATGTTCAATGTCATTTTGATTTTATAATGCGCATTTCTTATTTTGTCTTTAATATACAAGGATTTTGCCATGAAACATACTCTTCTAAACATTTTTGAGTAGGCACTTACAAAACAAGCAAACGATACACTATGATTAAAGGCTTTTGCACTGTACAATTTATAAAGCCTTTGCCTGCTCTTGTATATCCCAGGAGTTGCCCATTCACCAAATGTCAAGAGACCCCCTGAATTGACTGTTTTAGAAGTAAATATTGTAGAAAGTTCAGTTTTTACTAATTTAAATAAACAGTTATATAAGTAGTTGGGATCATTGGTGTTAGGTGTATGATAAATAAGGAAGTTTTGCGACAGTACTACCTCTAAACCTCTCCATACGTGTAGTACTTATAGGTACAAAAGTCTTTTTAAAAATATTTTTATTCGTATTTAAAGAATAAGAAAAGGAAGCTAACTGTCCACAATGGTCTGAGCTTAACTTATTAATAATAGCTTTAGTATAAGATTTACAGTATGTAAATATTTTGTCAATACATGTAGCACTGGTAGCGATGATTCTTGTGGGTTCAGTAAATAAGTTATGTAGGTTATATGATAAAAGCATAGATTTAAATCTGAGACTTATATTAGAATTATGTAATAAATCAATATTAAAATCCCCACATACAACCTTATAAGAATTATTTAATTTAAACAAAATTTCTTCTAATACTTTCTCAAAGTACTCATATAACCCACTAGGAGGTCTGTATACGCATACAACAATGAAGTGCTCAAGCTCTACGCAGGCTAGTTCAATAGTTTGCTCAACAGAGAGTCTCACAATGTCTTTATGTTCTTTTTATTTAAAAAGTTTACTTATAATTATTAAAGAGCCACCGCGTATAGCTTTTTCTCTGTTGAACATACTAGCTACCTGGTGACCGCTGAAGTTAAACATGGACTGGGAAATAGAAAGCCAGTGTTCTGTTAAACATAAAATATTGATATTTTCATCATTCATGAATAACTCCAGTTCAAGATCTTTACCTAGCATGCCCTGTATATTTTGGTGCACCAGGTTTACAGTATTTAAATTTTTACAACTGTGGGCATTCCTTATCAAATTATTATAACATTTATCTAATTTAATGTCATGCCTTATTAATTTGCTAGAGGTATCCTCTGTTGTCTTAATTATTAATTTAAATTATTATTTGGAACGGATTCCACGTCACAAAATTTCATATTTTAATTTTGGTCAATGACAATTATAATAGGAACAGATGTCAAAGTAACCAGATTATTGGTTATGTCAGTTTGTATGCCATCAAAAACATAACTTGTAAAAAATCCAAGTCTCGCAACTCAGTTCATCTACTCTACCGTAAAAAGTTGTGATATCCATGTAGTACCAAGTCGGCTAATTTATTCAATCCCTACTTAAGGGTCCTTCTGTCTTAAGCTATTACGTAATTAGCTAACCTAACAACATATTATAGTGACCATATCAATATTAAATTTTTTTAATGTTTTAAATAGATAGATTGACTTGGCAATCGCATGAAAACATAATGTATCTCACAAGTAATGCATATGAGTATTGTATTAAATTAGATTGTTTAGTGCGATTGCCAAGTCAATCTATCTATTTAAAACATTAAAAAAATTTAATATTGATATGGTCACTATAATATGTTGTTAGGTTAGCTAATTACGTAATAGCTTAAGACAGAAGGACCCTTAAGTAGGGATTGAATAAATTAGCCGACTTGGTACTACACGGATATCACAACTTTTTACGGTAGAGTAGATGAACTGAGTTGCGAGACTTGGATTTTTTACAAGTTATGTTTTTGATGGCATCTCATTTCTTTTTGTAGATATTCCTACTTGTTTTCCTTTCCAGTGTCTTCTACTTCTTAAATACCAACAATGCATTTTCTTAAAACCTACGCTCTGTCTTATGATCTTTTTTTATTTTTGTATATAATCTTCCTCTTTTTCTTTTCCGGTACTACTTTTGAGTTTCAGTTTTTGTTTCTTACAGGAATACGATTAACAGATATAAATACGATTAGTAAAATTTAAAAATAAAAAAATCTTTTATTTGATCGTCATGTCATACATATTGTGATGTCAAGTTGACAACTTAAGATACTTGACAAGAGAGATAAATTAAGTATGTTTAGCCGGAAACAATATTGTCAGGTTTCTTTCGATTTTTTACACCTAATTCTCCACGAAAATAAACTTTAAAAAATATTTAAAAAAGTGTATGTGTACTTATATACGCACGTAAGAAGTTATACTTACAATAAATTGATGCTCCGAGTTAACGGTTAGTGCGCGCCATGTATAATAAGACCCTGATAACCCACTAAAAATAAAGTAATCGTCAAGACTAAGCAAACGAGCTGAAGCTCGATGGGGTTGCGTCGTTTCATTACAGAGTTCCTATGACCACCTTCCAGCTCCATCATCAGACCTTGGTTACCATCTTGCATTGAAGTACTCGTCAAGACGAATCAAACGAGCCCATACTGGATGGGTTTATGTCATTTAATTAATGAGTTTCTATGGCCATCTTCTAGTTCCATCATCACACCCTGGTTACCATATAGCACCAAAGTACTCGTCAAGACGAATCAAACGAGCCTATATTCGATGTGATTATGTCGTTTAGTTACTGAGTTCCTATGGCCATCTTCCAGCTCCATCATCGGACCCTGGTTTCCATTGAAAGGCAAACTACTCTTCAAGACGATTCAAACGAGCCCAAACTCGGTGAGGTTTTGTCGTTTCATTGCGAAGTATCTATGGCCACCGTCCAGCTCCATCATCAGACCCTGGTTATCATTAAAAGACAAATTGCTCGTCAAGACGATTCAAACGAGCCCGAACTCGATGTGGTTGTGTCGTTTCATTGCGAAGTAATTATGGTCACTTTCCAGCTCCATTATCAGTTCCGACCCTGGTAACCATTTAAGAACAAAGTACTCGTCAAGACAAATCAAACGAGCCGAAACTAGATGGGGTTGCGTCGTTTCATTACAGAGCTCCTATTACCACATTCCAGCCCCATCACCAGACCCTAGTTAATATTGAAAGACAAACTACTCGTCAAGATGATTCAAACGAACCCGAACTCGATGAGGTTGTGTCGTTTCATTGCGAAGTTTCTATTGCCACCTCCCAGCTCCATTATCAGGTCAGACCCTGGTAACCATCTAAAAACAAACTACTCGTCAAGACAAATCAAACGAGCAGAAACTCGATGGGGTTGCGTCGTTTCATTACGGAGTTCCTATGACCATATTCCAGCTACATCACCAGACCCTAGTTTACATTGAATGACAAACTACTCGTCAAGACGATTCATACGAGCCTGAACTCGATGTGGTTGTGTCGTTTCATTGCGAAGTTCTTATGGTCATTTTCCAGCTCCATTATCAGGTCAGACCCTGGTAACCATTTAAGAACAAAGTACTCGTCAAGACGAATCAAACGAGCGGAAACTAGATGGGGTTGCGTCGTTTCTTTACAGAGCTCCTATGACCACATTCCAGCTCCATCACCAGACCCTAGTTAACATTGAAAGACAAACTACTCGTCAAGATGATTCAAACGAACCCGAACTCGATGAGGTTGTGTCGTTTCATTGCGAAGTTCCTATGGCCACCTTCCAGCTCCATCATCCGATCAGACCCCGGTAACCATTTAAAAATAAAGTAGTCGTCAAGACGAATCAAACGAGCCGAAACTCGTTGAGGTTGCGTTGTTTTATTACAAAGTTCCTATGACCACCTTCCAGCTCCATCATCAGACCTTGGTTACCATTAAAAGACAAACTACTCTTCAAGAAGATTCAGACGAGCCCACTCGATGAATTTCTGTCGTTGCATTGCGAAGTTCTTATGGCCACCTTTTAGCTCCTCCATCAGATTAGCAACATGTCATCATAATATTGCATTATCACACGGTTATTATTATTATTATTATTTTGAATCAAATTTAATTTGCAAGATTTGATAACAAACATCGGGACAGGTGAAACTAAATAAAATCTTGTTTAGCTAACACATTAGCGCAATGAAGTAAAGCAATGAAGTAAGTTAGTGTAATTGCGCGGCGCCTACTAGTTAACTTCATGTTGTCGGTTTTATTATTTTTGTCACAGTGTGCGTGCGTATCGTAAAAATTAGTCTCATCAAGAAGTATAATTTCAAAATACAAAAGTTATTTTGAGTAAGTAGTACTTATTATTAGTACTTATTATTTCTTTTTTTTTTTCAATTTTCTCAACTTTAATTCTATTGGAGATTTTGGTACAATTTCATAAAACATGTTCCATTCTTGCTTTTTCATTCCGTTGACCATTTTATAAGTACTTTTATTTACATTGATTTATCCACTGCATATGTAACTTTGTAATCCTATATATTTATATGAGATTACAAAGTTATTTATGCAGTTGGTGTATCTAGAAAACTGGACCGAAATTGCACAATATTTGAATTTTTCCTCGGTTTATATACTAAACACTAATGGTATTCTAAATTTGAAGCTTCTATGTCTGCTAGAAGTGCCTTAGAGTTTTGATGATCGGTCAGTCAGTGAGTGACAAAATCGTTAACTTTGACTAATTATAATTCTTAAACTACTGGTTCAAATTGAATGAAATTTAAAATATACCGTGTTTATACAATGCCTGCTTGTGTATTGAAAATTCAGACTTCTAGTTTTATCCCCAACGAAGTTATAGGGGGTCGAAAATGGCCTGAATTGCTTCGAGAAAAGGATAGTACGGCCGTGCCACTTTTTTTTTTTGCTCGACTTGGCGGAGGCACTGCCGTGCCTCCAGATATGTATAATAAGATAGCATAAATGCTATCTGTCGTTTAAAAAAATATGGTAGGCTCGTACTAAACCCCTGCGGGAGCCTTCAGCCGCTTTAATTGGAGGGTGCCGGATCTGCAGGCAACAGGATCCCTCCAGCGACAGGCTGGCCTCGGCGAAAAGGCCAGATTTCTCCTCCATGGGGACTGTCCGGCTCACCTCTGAACAGTCCCGACGACGCCGTATCTAGCAGGACCGGGTTCCCATCCCGGCCCGACACGGGCACAGGGGCGTTACTGGAGGCGCGTTAAGTAGCGCCTCCTATGCACCCCCATTTGTCGCCCGCGGATGGAGGCCACGTCGGCGGCTCCTCTCTCACCCGCTCGTCGGCCTCCTTCTGGGACATTACTGTCTCGCAGAAGGAGACCACCGCTTCCAGGACTCGTCGTCGCCGAGCATCGCGATGATAATGCTCGGGAGCGACAAGTCCCCTCCGAGATGGTAGGCTCAACCTACTATATGTCAACATATAATAATTATTCTTACATAAATTATTAATGTCAATAACATCAATTGTTTTCCTTTTTTTAATATTTACATTTAAATATTTACAAGTTGTTAATGTGTGCATTAAATTATTAATGTCATATCTTAACCTATTTTCCTGTGGCAATTTAGCTAAATAAGGTAGTGTAAACAATAAAATTTTGTTTATATTTACTTGTTCCATTAAATGTTTATTTATATTACCCCTTCTCCTAATTAATAAAATAATGGTTGTGTTGGGACAGTGAGCCTCACTCAGAATACTATTTACTATTTGATCATAAGTGGCTCCGGACATGCAATGATTGATTACTCTCTGGCCCATACAAAAATCATTTAATAATACACCCATACCTTTTCCTAACTCATCACTGTAAATTTTTAAATATTTTTATCGTCAGGAATAGATATAGACTGTACAGGTACTTTATAATATTTGGGTTCGGTGTGAGTCCCCGTAGGCCGAGTAAGGGATTCACTATTTAAGCTAGTATCTATCTGCCCTGTTGGACCTGAAGCTGAAAGGTGGCATTCACAATTTTGATATTTAATAAAAGAGTCAAAACGCTCTAGGTTATTGCTGCTAAGTTTCACCAGGTCATCCATGGCAGATATGTGTTCAGCAATTTCTTTCTGAGTAGTACTGTATTTAGATGTTAATATTTCTAGCCTATACTTTAAATATCCAATCTCAGACTGCAGTGAGCTAACATCAGCCTCATAGTCAATTTTTAATATATTAATTTCTTGATAGTACGACATAATTTTTATTTTTATTGCTGTTCTTTCTCTACAAATATTATTATACTTTTTATATATATTTTTTGTTTTTAAGAATTTCTGACATTTTTTGATGAGTTTGTCAATTTTAATGTATTTTTTTAACTTATTTTTACTTGGCATAGGGATGGTAGTGTTCGAGTCATCAGTGGTCAAATCTATTACACTAATATTATTTTTCATGTTTGGAACACTAAGTTTGGTGCATTCTTAACCAATTCATTGTATAGACATTGGGTTTGAGAGGCTGTTAGACTATGGTTAATATTTTTAAGATGATTAATTTGTTTATTTGCCTCATGCAGCTGATGTTTCAATTCACAGTTGAATTTGAGGGTCTCTTCATACTCATCTCTGCACTGGTCAAACCCATTGACTATTTTAAGAAGATTTTCATTTTCAGACATTACGTTAGTATAATCGGTATACATTTGCGACATTTAATTTTTTAATTTTTTTCTTTGAGAATCTTCTCTAACTCCTTCTCATTGTCGTCCCTTTCCATTAGCAATTGCTCACACTGTACCTTGTATGTCTTTAGCTCCTGGAGCGTCAGCTGGAGTTATTCCTCCGCCTGGCGCGCCTTGGATCCACGAGTCATTATTTTTATTTTTTTATGTTAGAGAATTTAGTTAAATAAAACAATTTCTAACGTATGTACGCCAATCTTACTCTTCAGGCTGCCTCCGATTGGGGTGATGCCAATCTAGTGAGATTCAATGCTTCTAAAACCCAGGCGTGTCTCTTCACCGCTAAAAAGAGCCCGTTTAACTTGGCTCCCACTTTCCGAAATGCACCTGTTCCAGTCACTAACCATCTTGAACTTCTCGGTATAGACTTATCGTCCAAACTCAATTTTGGAAACTATATCGAGTCCAGGGCTAAGACTGCTTCAAAAAAACTGGGCATCCTCTCCAAGGTCCGTCACTATTTCACACCGGACCAGCTGCTAAGACTTTATACAGCTCAAGTCCGCTCCTGCATGGAGTACTGTTGCCATCTGTGGGACGGTTCCGCCCGGTATCAGCTCGAAGCCCTGGAATCTATCGACAGGCGTGCCAGGAAACTCATTGGCGATGAGATGTTTGCTTCAAGACGGCTCCAGAGCCTCGAACATCGCCGTCTGGTTGCTAGTCTGTGTGTCTTCTACAGGTTGCATTTCGGTGAGTGTGCACAGGAATTGCACGAATTGATTCCCGCAGCACCATTCCACTATCGGACGACACGACGTGGACGGGGATTTCATCCATACGTGGTCGACATTCCTCCGGTTCGCACCTCGCGGTTCGCATCTTCTTTCGTTATTAGAACTGCAAAGGAATGGAATTCTCTTCCTGCGTCGCTGTTTCCCGATACGTACAATTTAGGGATTTTTAAGGCAAGAGTGAACAGGCACTATTTGAGTTTGCGTGCTTCACCTTAGACTTCATCTTTGTTTACCATCAGACAAGATAGAAGTCAAACGCGCTCAAATTATTTCATAAAAAAAAAAAAAAATGTACAGGTGGTGTGGACAATGTATTATAACTTCTATATTTAGCTATGACAATTTACAATTTACAAATTACAATGACAAAGATTCAAATTAAATCTCGAGTTCGTTACCTGTACGATGACAGCTGACGAACACAACTTATTTTTTGGATATTCCTTTTATGTATATTTATCTCAAATTTTGCACTTAGATTAAATTACTAATTATTTAAACTAAGCTAGGTATTTTAAATATACAAAATTTATTAAAAATTAAATAAAATAATTGGGAGAAGTTATTGTGGCACGTACACTACTATCATCATCATCCATCATCATCATCCATCATCATCATCATCATAACAGTCATTAGATGTCCACTGTTGATTGTATGCCTCCCCCATTGACCTCTAGAGCGACCGGTTCAAGCAGCCTCTATCCAAATGCTTTCGGCGACTTTCTTCAAGTCGTATGTCCATCTCGCGGACGGTGCTTGCTGGTACGTGGTCTTCACTCGAGAAGCTTTCTGTTCCATCGGCCGTCAGTTCTAGAAGCTATGTGCCCTACCCACTGCCACTTCAGCTTACAAATCCGTTGGGTTATGTCAGCAACATTCGTTTGTCTGCGGATCTCATTATTTATGATTCAATCTCACAGAGAAATAACAAGCATAGCCTTTTCCATTGCACGTTGTGCGACTTGGAGCTTGTTCAAAAGGCCGTGATCACGTCTCAGATCTATAATTATAACATCACTGGAACATATTGGTCGAAGACTTTCGACTTCAGGCACTGAAGTATGGCGGTTGAAAAGATGTTTTTTAACTTCCTGAACGCTACCCATCCTAGCTGGATTCGACGATTGACCTCTCTCTCGAATTTGGATCTACCAAGTTAGCCATTTTGTACTAAGTAGATGTCCTCGTCAACAACTTCGAGAGTAGAATATCCAACCGATATCGGGGTGGGCACGACATGGACATTTTTGTTTTTGGCTATATTCATTTTAGTGTCCACCCGTGCGGTGACCGGCAGAGAAGAATAAATTGTCGTGAAGGGCGACTATGGCCATATTGGTGCAAATAACTGTGCACCAATCAGGGTGGTGATGGGATATTATGATGAAGATGATGATGATGAATCAAATAGATGACAGTCGCGAATGAAATCGCGTTACATAGTTAGTTGAAAAATAAAAAAATATATAATTAAAAGCGATTCCAAGGCTTTGCTATTCCGAGCCAAGGTCACTGCGCCATTTTTATGTTTAAACGATGATATCATTAAAAATATATTTTTTTTACCCTTATATTGTCACTTGATTAAACGTTAACTGAAATGTTAAAAACAAAATATGTATAAAAACTGAATAAATATTTGTTTATCCAGCTTCGGTGCGTCTTTTGTGTGATTCTGGTATATAAACTGCAATATGGAATGAAATTTTATTAAAAGACGAACGACGTTACGGAGAAAATCAAAAAATTCAAGATGAAGTTCTTTGTGTTTGCATTATTGGCTCTGTTGGTAAGAATTTTTATCTAATTAAGTTAAAGACAAGTTTTTAATTCGGCCGATGTTTATTCCTCGAGCCTGTACTGGAGCAACATGATGGATTAAGCTCTAACCATTTCCCCTATATAGAGTTCTATATTGAGAGGACTTTGATTAGTAGTAGAGCGTTTACATGCTGTTTCATTTCAGTTCATTTCAGTCCTGTTAGCACTGCTACAGCTTACTCTTCAAAGATCTTTTTTTTCCTGCTAAATTTTAGTTGTAGGTGTTCTCTCTCGCAGACACTACCCTGATTGAATTACGCATATATTCGTATATAGATGCGATCAGTTCGATAAAGGGTAGTACCAGAATATCACAGAAAATGTGCATTATACTATTACAATTCATACGATTAGTAAGTAAGCCAGTTAACATTCCTTTCATCATCGTTTTCCACCTATTCTACACCACTCCTTGAGCCAGTAATGTATTTGTGGCTTCTTTGTTGCTGCCAATGCTATGGCTATAGCTGGTTATGGCTGATCGAAACAAACCGAGTCAATTAAGCGACATGTTTGTAAATGTACTGTATTTCTTTGGAATTCATCTTAAAGTTAATCTTTTGTTAATTGTTCTTACAAATAAATCACCAAATAAGGGCCCAAGCCTGAAATAGTAAATATGTCATCTCATGTATAATCAACGGTCGATAAATAAAAATTGGTAATATTTTATTACTGGTATCACCAACATCATTGTATACAAGTGCAATAGTAGAATAGAAATAGAAATAGTAGAATGCAGAAACCCGAATACAAATCTTCGCGTTTTAATTTTTTAATTTTTTGTTTTACAGATCGTTATGGCCGTCGATGCCAATCCATGTAAGTTTTATTTAATCATATAGTACCTGCAGATTAGAAGCAAGATGTTTTAACGTTTTTAATTTAAATACTTTTTGTAAATTTAATATATATTTTATATATTTATAAGCATATAGCATTTCCCGTTGAATCACAATTCTGATTCTCTAGCTAAAAAATGAAGATTTGGAAATTATTAGGTTTTTAATTTTATTTATTTATTTATTTAAGTCTCATCAACGCATTATACACAGCAAACTTATGTAAGGTAACCTACACACATCTTGCTAAATAGGTCGTGTATCCACTACCCGCAATTACAGATGGGTACCACATTCACAAGTGCCTGTGTGATCGTGCCTCTATCGCTTGTTACGCGTTCCGCGTTGTCCTAAATTTCGGAATTTTCAGTAAGAAAGGGAATATTTCCATAAGGACGTGTGGAATTGATTGCAAAATTCTATCTCTCGGAAGCAAAATCAGAGATATTTATATTATTAGTTAAAAGCAGATATTATTTTTAATTGCATTATTTATTAATTATTTTAATTAATTATATACACTTTATTGAATAACACATATAAAAGGATAACACGAATTAAGCGCAACAAATTTTAAGAAAAAGAGAATAATGACAACTGGGTTGTCTTATATCTTACTAGCGGCTCGCCCCGGCTTCGCACGGGTATTTAACTAAAATTTCAAAAATTATTTGTATTTTTTATCACCTACACCTGCGTCGATACTCGAAAATATTTTACAAGGAATTTATATACAAACTGAATGCTCACGTGCACTCAAAAAACGTTCCTACGGCCGGGATTGCATCTCTTTCTACTATGAATTCAAGGCAACTCTTGTAAGAAAGAGACAAAATACCAGTTGTCAACGAAATGCTCGGAATGATTTTTCACTTTACATATTATAAGCCCATGTCAACCTTATGTCAGTTATTTCAAGGTTCATATTTGAATATACAACTTTATTAAGTGAGCGTTCCAGTTATGATATAAATTCCTTGATATTTTGTAACAGACGGATTAAGTTGTCAAACATGTCAAAATAAAATTTAATTTAAATCAAAAGCACTAAGGAGTGTTGATATCAACTTAGCAAATAACTTTCAATCCCCCTTTAACCCCGTTAAAGGATTTCGATAAAATACGAAACACGTCTTCAATCAATTCTATTAAAGAATATTTATGCAAAATTTGAAGTAGATTGGACCAAGGAATTACGTTGTCCCATACAAACTTTGCCCTCCCCCCCCCCCCTTTTTACCCACTCAGAGGTAGAATTTCGTAAAATCCGTTGTTGACTGACCTCTACTCGGCGAAAGAAATATTCCTACCAAATTTCAAGTCTCTAGGTCTCATAGTTCCAGAGATATCGTGATGAGTGACTATATCTATAGAAAGTCTCCTATATAGAAGATAACAATCTTTATTATAGAGTAGGGATTTAAAGTTTAAATAAACATTAAAAAAAGAAAAATTGTTATATTTTAGGAACACGAAGCTCGGCCTTTGATTTGGAGAAAGTTACACGGGGGTATTATCTTTTTATAACGAAATCGAAATACCACACCTTTCGTAGTATTTCTTTATAAACAATATTTTTTGTTTTTCCTTCGGGGTGCTAGAATCACCGGCTACTCTGAAGCATGCCACATACAACTGGCTGTGGGAGAAGCAGCTTGCCCTCAAGTATACTCCCGCTACATTAAGAGTTTGACCTTAAGCTTTGTTTACGCTCATACATTATATTATTATCCAGTTCCCGGAAATCACCATTTCTTATTTTAAGCAATAGGTCTGAGAAATATCCGGCAGTAACATATCCCCTTAGATGGACTCTAATATTTATGTTAAGGCTCAGTTTCGTCAATGCAGATCACAAATGCTTCTGTACTGTACTGTATTATATCAGCCTGTAAACAACCCGCTGTTGAGCGAAGGCCTTTTTTCCACATAGAAGAATTGTTGGAGCTAAATCCACCACACTGCTCCACTGCGGGTTGGCGGATATTATGACTGCCATAAGTAACGATTATTATAAGGTATTCATGATAAAAAACGGGACCGACGGCTTTACGTGCTCTCCGGGGCATGGCGGGGAAACCCACAAGGACATACACCCAGACCTGAAACAAATATTGGCACAAATACAAATATCTGCCCCAAGCGGGAATCGAACCCGTGACCACCGGCATTGAGGCGAGGTGTTGAGGTGACTACTCGCACCACTACACCAGAACGGTCATCAATGCTTCGTTCGTTGTATCGTTGGTATAATTACACCACAAGTCAATACGATTTTGTCTTTTACAATTAGATTAGAATAAACTCGCAAGTAATTATTTTTTAAATTTTGATTGACTCGGCACAGTTGGTAGTGACCCTGCTTTCTGCTCCAGGATCGTGGGTTCGATTCCCGCCTCGAGTCTGGGTTTAATATGTATTTATTTCTATATTTATTATTTTTATGTATAAATATAAATAATATAATATAATAAAAAAATGTATATCAGTCAGCTGTTACCTAAAACACAGGCATTAAGTTGCTTTACCTTAGGAACAGACGATCGTGTGTGTATGTCAAACATATATTTATATTTAATAATAGTCCAAGACAGCTTTTATCTCCTCCTTCTTAATTTTAGTGTAAGATAAAGTTAAATGGGTACATGATTTATAATGTTTTCTGATCTTGTTCCAACATTAGTCCGTGTTGCCAATCTGTACTAATTGGGGTGTTAATGCCGTATAATTCAAAAATGTTTCCAAGTTCACTTCGGTGTCTTCTATATCTGTATCATTGTGAACTACAGATGCCTTGCTGATGAATCATTTAGTTTAAAACCCTTGACATAAAACAACACCAACATTGAAGTAAAAAATATTATATAAAATACTATTTTACAATAAAGCGATCACACGGTATATTTAAAACTCAATTTTGTCACGTTTATTATACGTTACGTTACGTTTATTTATTAATATTTGTTAAGTCTTGCCTGTTCCACTAGGAGCACCCAAAAAAAGATATCACCTATACCTGCGTCAATACTGGAAAATATTTTAAAATAATCGGATTGAGTTGTCAAACATGTGTCAAAAAAAAAATGTAAGTAATTTAAATCAAAACCACTAAAGAGAATATCAAAATAATTTTCTTGCCCCTTTTAACCCCGTTAGGGAAAGAATTTCGATGAAAAGAATATTTATTCAAAATTTGAAGTAGATTGCATCAAGGAATCACGTTATCCCATACAAATTTTGCCTCCCTTTTTTCATCCCCTTAGAGGTAGAATTTCGTAAAATACGTTCTTAACTGACCTCTACTCGACAAAAAGAATATTCGTACCAAATTTCAAGTCTTTAGGTCTTATAGTTTCAGAGATATCGTGATGAGTGACTATATCTATAGAAAGTCTCCTATATATATATTCATATATATAATAAATAGTAATTATAATATATATAGATATAGATTAACGATTTCTTCCAGACAACTTTAGGGTTAGAGAATTATGGAACTGAAATAAGTAGGTAATGTAGTACAATATATACTACATAAATATACAGATTCCTTAATTATTTATTTAAGCCTTTTTATTTCCTCAATAAATATTATATAATTGTACATTAATTATATTACGATTTTACGGTTTCAATAGCATGCAATAGTATTAATAAAATTCAAAACAAAAAAGACACATCAAATTCCTTACTAAATTTTTAAATTATTTGACTTGACTAGGAAGAAAAAAACATACAGATACATACATGAAATATATACACAAACATATCTATACAAATAATAAATCTGTTAAAACCTCCGTTTTATTAATACACTATATATCATCAAGAATAAATTTTAATAGCGCGATTTAATTTCAATCAGCGCCATCTCTTATCATTTTTTGTTCGTGCACGTATCACGTAAAAAGTACAAAACCAATGTAAATAACTTTAATACATAAAAATTATACATAACTCACAGTATAATTTAGTTTTTGTTTCATTGTGATTAAATTTAAAAATAAATATTTAAGAAAATAGAAATACGCCTACGCGACATAGACGCCATCTGGTCTAACGAATCTTAAAAACTCACAAAACTTATTTTTGAGTTACTATTTTGTTAAACTTAAAAGTTTACTAAATATGTCGGATAGGAATAGAAATCGTTTTAATATTTTAGATAAACATCATTTTCAATTAATATAGGTACTATTATGTTAAATGTCACTAAATATAAAAACGATATTCTACCATTATACGATAGACGGCGCATGTAGGTGATAAAAAATATAAATTTATAATTTTTAAAATTTTAGTTAAATACCCGTGCGAAGCCGGGGCGGGCCGCTAGTATACATATATAAATAAATATACATAAATAAATATAAGTCAAATAAAGATGTCAAAACTTTCGGCCTTGCGAATAGGTAATGGTAAAGCTTTCCAAAGAAGTATGAATATCAAATGATTGCTTAAGAAATTTAGTCTTATGCAATATTTTTATTATTATTTATATTCAACTGAATCGATTGTTAATGATTTTGTGATTGTAAATATTTCTAATTTAAAACCACGTTTATTATATTTTGAAACTTAATGATCAACTCATTGTACTTTTTTTTTTCGTAGACAATTGTATTTTATCGTATTTTGTGACAAATTTATGTGATTTTATTTGTTTGTTTGCAGTTTTAGGAAACCAAGAATCGAATGTGCTTGACATAGAAGCGGGTGCTGGAATCTCTAAGATCTTTTTCGACAAAAAGTCGATTGCAACATGACCATAATGATGATGGCAAAGGCGTTAGCTGCTGCTGTGGCGGTAGCGCGGGGGGTAAACTGCCTAAATCTATGTTTTATCAATAAACATTTCCATTGATTTATGTATTTTTTTTATTTCTTTTTTGTTTTTTAAAATTTGTTTCTTCCAAATTATTTGTTTTAACATAGCCGGTTATTTATTTATTTATTTTTCATTTATGCTTAGAATACTTAAAATATAATTTTAGAATGAAGGCTAGATAAGCTACGTAATCATTGATTCTACATTTAAAATAATAATAGCTTAATTAACATACAAAAAAAGGAAAACTAGTACATTATATGCGAGACTAATGAGAAAGGAAAAATAATGTAAAATTGACTTATTTATTGTCAATATGACTTACAAGGGGCCTTCTGCCTTTGAATGTTTTGAGGCGTTTTTCTCCATATTAATTGTCCATTTGACGCATATACGTACTTATAGTCTATTCGCGTTAAGAAAATAGTGACTCATCGTTGTCACTCAGCTTAGCCACGCCTCTTGACCAATAAGATCATATTAAATTATAAAGTCGTGTTCACTTTGAACAGTTGAAGCCCTTCTGACAGTACGGACGTGTTCTTTGCCAATTTTAAAAATGAATACCTCACGTATTCATAAAAATAATAGTGGATGAATACAATGTTTTTAAGTACTTTAAATAGTGTGGTGACCAAAACGTGACTATGGAGAGTATAGTAGTGAAAAAGTCTAGTGTATGCGGTGTTTCTGAAAATACGGTTCTTACGATTCTAATCATTTTTTAATGTAATAACTACTTAATTTTAATATTTTAAAATACTGTCATAAAAAGTTTGATTTAATTTTAATAGTTTAATTTCTACCCCAGTATGAATACGCCTTTACTTTGATGAGTCACTATTTTCTTAACGCGAATAGACTATACATACGAGTAAGGCTCAACATCCAAAAGAATTACTAAACAAAACTCATTACTTTCTACAAAGATTATTCCAAAATGAATGTTCCATTAGATAAAACTCTGAAAAACACATTTCTTGTGTGACTCCCCTTTATTTTTACCTTTCATTATTTTTAAAAAAAATTATAGCTATAGAGGCAATGATCATAATTTATGTATTCTGTAAAATTTTCAAGTAGCCATGGTTTTCCTAATGAGAGGGTAGGGATATTGATGATGATGATGTTGTCTCTGTCGATATACGGCAACTGATTGATATCTCCGACGAGGACCACTTCTTTTGCCTCCGACAGTCTTCGCTATGTTTAAGTGTGCACCTGTAATGGCTCATAAGAAACACACCAATAGTGGCGTCTTTATTATAAGTATTTTCACTGTGTACTATTCTCTACTCACACCATGGAGACTTGTAGTATGGCTCGTTATATCGTTTAGTTAGTTAGGACCCGTTTTACGTTGTTTTTGTATTAACCAAGTTTTTCTTTTAGATTATCAGTGATCACAAGTTCAATTGATTATAAAAAATTAAATAAAACTTCGTAATGAGTATGTGTATAAGTTGATAAATAAAAAAAATCAGGACCCGATCTCATTTTCTATTAACACCTCGTTTATATAGTTGCTAATAGAAGTAGCTCCTACTGAAACCTTTGGGTAAGAATAAAGTACAACAGTTTGAAGTTAGAAAATAACACAACTACGTATTAAAGTAAAACTTATGTACTGAAGAAGCCGCGAGAGTGTAAAATAAAATTTATTTTTTACATTACTTATAACAGGGTACCCGTAAAATTCCGAAATTTCAGGCAATATTTGACTTTTTCAGATTTTCTCAGCATTTATCAGACTTCTTTTTTAAATTAATGATAAGACTTTCAGAGTCTTTTCAGAGAAATCTCTAAAAGACTCTGAAAGTCTTATCATTAATAAAAAATATTCCCTTTTTTACTGAAAATTCCGAAATTTCAGACAATATTTGACTATATCAGAATTTCTCAGCATTATTCAGAGTTTTATATTAATGTCAAGACTGAGAGTATTTAAGAGATTTCTCAGTAAAAAAGGGAATATTTCCATAAGGGGACGTTTGACATTAGCCGAAGAAACTGAATGTACGAGACAACCGAGAAGGACAGCAACAGACGGTCTCCTTCGCACGTGTGTAAGCGAGATAGCATAATGTTATTGTCCATATCGCGCGTACTTATTTATTTATTTATTTATTTATTACTTTATTGCACAATACATCAAAGAATTGTACAAAAGGCGGGCTTAATGCTAAAAGCATTCTCTACCAGCCAACCTTAGGACGTACAAGAGCGGACGTTTGTAGGTGTGCAAAATTGAGTATTAACAAAATTCACTTTAATAGAAAAAAGAAAAGATGGAAAAAATAAGATTACGTTAATGACAATCGTTATATTATATACACAATACATACATAAATACATAAACAGATACAAACATACATACATACACATATGCATACATACATAAACAGATAAAAACATACATACATACAAACATACAAACATACATACATATAAACATACATACATATAAACATACATACATACATACAAACATACATAATATTTAATACATAATAATAAGCTGACAATAATAATCAAAACACTATTACACAGCGTTTATTGAGATCACCACATATTAGATTTTGGCTAAGAAGAACTCCTTAACTTGTCTCTTAAATGATTCGCGTGAAGGAGCTCTACGGATAGACTCAGGTAACGTGTTCCAGAGACGAACAGCAGAAACAGCAAATGAATCAGACATAAACCCAGACCGATGAATAGGAGTAGAAAGAGATAGATTATTTAAAGAGCGGAGAGATCTTTCATGAGAGTCGGAAAGGAAGGAGAACTAACATTTAAGGTAGGGAGGGGTAGTAGTGTACACTCTACTCTTCTGCTTCAAAACTCACTACTCACAATTACACAATGAAACAACCAGTGATTAATGTGGTACTTGCTATATTTCTTCTTGGAGTGCATACAAACATCAATGCAAATGTATAATTTATCTAATTAGAAAGAACCAAACGATTGCGCGATTTAATAGACACTCAGCGCCATCTATTAGTGACAATTAAAATTAGCATATTATACATTCCGCCCACCATGGACCGAACGGTTCATAAGAAATTATTCTACAATATATCTAAACAATTTGACAAAGTCTAATCCATTGTGGGTGAAATGCAAACAATTATAAATTAACGTATAAACGATGTGTACACAAACTTAACAAATACAATTATAAATTAACCTTTAAAGAATCAGTACAACTTAACAAATATTCAGTATAAACAATTTAAATTTCTTTAATATAACTTAAACAAACAATCTTCAACAAACTTACACAAAGCTAACCTTCCAAATATCTAACATGCATATTATCTTAGTTTCTCAACTTAATTATTAACTGGCAAAATACAAATTTTAGAAATAGGTCTTTTGATGACAATGCCTTTGCATTTTAAACTTACAACACGCGTAACATTTTCCTGACCAGTATGTTTGTCAACAATTATGCCGTAAAGCCATCTGGCTGGTGGAAGATTTTCTTCTTTAACTAAGGCTACGTCTCCGATTTTAGGCTCAGGAGAGTGACGATTCCAACGATAACGGTGTAGGAACTGAGACAGATACTCATTTGACCACCTTCGCCAAAAGTACTGCGTCATTCGCTGTACCAACTGCCATCTTCGGAGACTAGTTATTGTTGACTTCTCATAATTGGCATCTGGAACAAGTAAAAGAGGTTCTCCCACAAGAAAATGTCCCGGTGTGAGTGGAAATAGATCCTGTGTGTCATCACTTAAAGTAGTCAATGGCCTTGAATTAAGGCATGCCTCAACTTGAGAAAGAACTGTACTCATCTCCTCAAACGTCAGAGTTGAGTTCCCAATCGCTCTTTTTAGGTGGTACTTTGTTGATTTTATTCCTGCCTCCCATAATCCACCAAAGTGTGGAGTATAAGGTGGAATACGATGCCAAGTAGTGCCGTTACTAGAAAGCCAATTGGCGATCTCCATAGATACTCTCGACCTCTCTATCAAAAGTAAATTCTTAATCTCCCTTTCAGCACCCACAAAATTAGAACCATTATCGCTCCACAAATCTGAAACATGACCTCGCCTAGCCACCATACGCTTAAATGCGGCTATAAAACCTTCAGAAGTCATATCACTGACAGCTTCAAGATGTATAGCCTTAGTAGCCATACATATAAAGAGGCAAATATAACCTTTAGTAGAACGATAACCTCTACCCTTTGTGGTTCTTATTGCAATGGGTCCTGCATAATCTACACCGGTCTGGCGAAATGGCCTGTCTACTGTTACTCGAGACGCAGGTAACTGTCCCATAATGGGTTGATTAGATGGAGGAGCATGACGTATACACGTGACACATTTTCTGACATATAACTTAACTAAATTTCTAGCATCAACGATCCAGTACTTCGTCCTAATAAAACTAAGCATTAGCTGTGGGCCTCCATGAAGGGTCCTTTCGTGTGCATCTGCGATAATGAGTTGTGCTAAATGCGAGTTACGTGGAATCAAAATAGGATGTTTCATGTCATCGCTTAGCTCAGCATTCTGCAAACGTCCTCCAACTCTTAACAAACCATTACCGTCTATGAAAGGATTAAGAGATACAAGTTTACTCTTCTTAGTTACTGATCTAAATTTAATGATACTTTCGATGTCACAAGCAAAGAATTTCTTCTGAAAGTACATAATACATTTTTCCAATGCCTTGCTTAACTCTAGATTTGCAAGATAAGTAGGAAAAACAATTTTACGAGAGGAATGTAACCATTTAAAATAACGTATCAAATAAGCAACTGATCTAATTAATTTCCGAAGCGTTGAGAATCTTGTAAATAGTTCTTCTTGTAACTCAATACTATCTACCGTATGACAAAGTCTTTTATCTCTTTCTTCCAGTTTGGTATCTTGACCTTTTTCTTGTGGACTGTAGTTGATAGTGAATTCACTTAGCCAAGATGGACCATATCTCCACAAGCTTAAATTTTCATAATCCTTGACACCCCTTGATGCATAATCAGCTGGGTTGTCTTTAGATTTTACATGTGCCCATTGACTTCGATCTAAAATTGTCAAGATCTCTGAAGTGCGATTGGCAACAAAGGTTTTCCATTTACTTGGATGACTACTGAGCCAAGCAAGTACTACAGAAGAGTCTGTCCAAGCGTGAATTTTTTCCTTAGGAACGTCCAATATCTCCGAAACCTCCAAAATGAGCTTGGCAAGAAGCTGAGCTCCGCAGAGCTCCAAGCGAGGGATGGAGACTTGTTTAATTGGAGAAACCTTAGTTTTGGATGTGATAAGATTCACATGCACTTCATTATTCTTATCTATGATGCGAGTGTATACAACTGCAGCATAGGCTTGGTTCGACGCATCACAGAATCCATGCAGCTCTACTTCTTTATCATCAGCATTTGTATGAATCCATCGAGGAATGCGGAAATGGTTAATTTTTTCAAGATTTGACCGGTAAGTAAGCCATTCTTGTAACAAATGAGGTGGAAGTTCGTGGTCCCAATCTATACCTGATATCCAAAGTTTTTGAATAAAGATTTTAGAGGTAATAATAGTTGGGGCTATCCACCCTAAAGGGTCGAACAAACGAGAAATATCTGAAATTACTTTCCTCTTTGTTACTGGAAATTCTAACTGTGGTAGTCGGACACTGTATTCAATTTCGTCTGTGCTACTATTCCAGGTAAGTCCTAACACTTTCTGTATAGCTTCTGTTTCCTTTCCTTCTCCTATTTTTAACCTAGACTCCTTCTCTCCTCTTCCCTTTCCTATTTTCTCCATAAACTCCTTATTATTGCTTGCCCATCTTTGCAATTGAAATCCTCCCTTACCCAATATGTTACTAATTTCATTTTTTATTTCCAGGCATTCTTCGACCGTTTGGCAACCCGTCATAAGATCGTCCATATAAAAATCATTTATTATTTTCTCCACAGCAGCGGGATAATTTACACCTTCATCGCAGGCTACTTGCTGCAGGACTTTAACGGCAAGGTAAGGTGCAGACGCAATTCCAAAAGTAACACGTAACATTCTATAATGTTGTATTGTTCCAGATTCATCGCGCCACAAGATACGCTGGAACTCATCTGCATCCTCCAGTTTTACCTTCACCTGTCGGTACATCTTAACGATGTCTGCAACCAAACAAATACGATGTTTTCGCCATCGCATAACAATTTCCCTTAACGTCTTCTGAAGAGCCGGACCTACTAATAGATCATTGTTTAGACTCACACCATTGGTTCCAAAGCAGGATGCATCAAAGACAACTCTAACCTTAGATGTTATCTTATCATTACGTACTACGGCATGGTGTGGCAAATACACCACATCTGATTTATCGCGCTGTTCTTTAGGAACTAACTCCATGTGATTAAGATGTAAATACTCGTTTATTACTTGAGCATATTGTTCCTTAAATTCTGTATTTTTTGATAATCTCTTTTCTAGTTGATACAGTCTCTTAGTTGCAATTTCTTTAAAATTTCCCTTTTTACAGATTGGGTTGACATCACGAAAGGGAAGCTTCACAATATATCGTCCGCTATCATCTCTGGTCACAGTATTATAAAAAATCTCCTCACATTTCTGCTCATCTTCAGTAAGCATTTTCTTCTTAAATGAAACATCCTCTAATTCCCAGAACTTTCTCAAAAGATCATTGTCACGGCACTGGGTGTGCATGCTGACAACAATCGTATTTCCGTGGCATGACTCTGCACTTTGACCTTGACCTGAGTGGATTTGACCAGATAAGATCCATCCCAGTTGGGTGTTCTGGGCTACAGGACACCCGGGAGGACCTTTGATAAGACCTTCAACTAAAATCTGACCATACACTTCTGCGCCAAGTAACAAATCTATTTTATTTGGTACGTCAAATTTCGGGTCAGCTAACTTTAACCTTGTTAGTTCTGGCCACAACTGAACATCTAATTTCCTTGAGGGAAGAAAAGATGTCAGTTTGCTGAGCACATGAGCCTTGACGACCAAAGTGAATTGAGGATTATGAATTGACTTTAGTTTGATTTCAACTACTGACATAGAATCTAAAGTCTCATTTCTACCTCCGATTCCAGAAATGTGAACCTTGTTGGGAATTTTCTTCAGTCCAAGAGCTTGGACAGCTGACTCCGTGATCAACGAAGCCTGTGAGCCTTGATCCAATAAACATCTAAAAACTAGGCCAATACCCGTTCGCGACTCTACCTCCACAATAGCTGTAGCCAAGAGGACTTGGCTGTAACTATTTGAATAACAGGTGTCTAATTTAGTTACACCTTGTGAGGTGGTTGCTGAAGAAATTACTACACCCCTATCCTTAGATTCGGCACTCTCCATGCTCTGCACTACATTCGGTGGGTGTAGCAGAGAATGATGCTTCCGTTTACATACTCTACATCTATTGGTTTGGCGGCATGAGTAAACGGAATGGTTCGGGCTGAAACAGTTAAAACACAAACGACTGGTCTGGATAAAACTATGTCGTGCTTCATAATCACCCTTAGCAAAATCTTTACAATTTATTAATTTATGATTGGCCTTACAAAATTGACAGTTTAAATTGGTATTATTAAAGTTAGCATTATTTGAACTTTCTACTTGAGCGACATTAATAGCCTTTCGTGCGTTATGGGGCTTAGAAATAATATTCTTAGTGTCTAAAAACTCTAATGACCTAAATTTATGTTCTAGGAACTCCCTAAAAGCAGACAAAGAGGGCAATCCTTCAGTTTCATTTGACTTTAATTCCCATTGCTTTCTGGACTCAGGATCAAGCTTTTGAATCAATATATAAATAACAATTATATCCCAATTACTAACGTCAACGCCTATGTTCTGTAGCGCGCTTAAACATTCGTTCATATTATCTAATAGCTCCTTAATAGCATTCGATGATTCATATTGCAAATACTTCTGGCTCATGAAACGTTTCAGAATATTATTAGATAAATATTTTTTATTATCATAACGATTTGTTAACTGAGTCCAGCAAACACTATAATTCTTTTCAGTAATAGGAACATGTCTTAAAAGCTGCTCCGCCTCTCCCGTCAAATGACCTTTGAGATAATGCAGTTTCTGAACATTATCTAATTTAATATTATTGTGAATCAATGACGTAAAAAGATCTTTAAAACTTGTCCACTCTGAATACTTTCCCGAAAATTTCGGTATATTAATCTCCGGTAGTTTCACAAAACAATTAGATGTATTTTCAATGTTTGAAGTTTCTGCTACAGATTTAACGTTAGTTTTTAATTTATTTAAGACATCTTTTAATTCTGTTTTATAATCAAAGTATACATTTTCGGTTTGGTCATAAATTGAATTTGTATAATAACTAGAAGTTTCTAACTCTTTCTTGCTAATTTCTGTAATTATTTGCCGATGTATGTCACAAAAAGATTGCCACTGATTTTCTAAAGCCTCTAAACGCGTTTCAACGTATGATACTGAAATACGATCTTTAGGTGATTTCCTAAAGTTGATTTTACTTTTAGAGATAAGTTCTTTATTATTCTCCTGAAGTTTATTAAACGTTTCCATGGCAGTCCTTGAATGACACTTATATAAATATTTTAAAGAGGTTAATTTTCTATTATTACAAAATATTACAAATATTCAAAATTACAAACATTAAAAAATTCAAGTAACAAAACAATACAAATATTCAATGTCCAATTCATTCACACTAATTTTTCTAAGTCAATATTCAAAGAATTGATTCTACTAAATGTTTGACAATTTGGGACATATACAAATTTGGGCATAGATTCCCCGTCACTTCACTTTTCTACGATGATTAGTCTATGTCTATTCACAAACTACGATTTTAATGTTATATTCTTCATTGACTTAAGGTCCACTTTAATTTGGCAATTATTATCAAAGATTATAATGTACTTACAGTTTATCGGCACTTCACTCACTAATTGGTACACTATCTTCAAACTCCTGGGTCTGGTCGTATCATCATGGGTCGTCTCCGTGACATCATCAGCTGCTACCTCTCTCGCTCCCTCCAATACCGCTGACATCACCGCCTGTCTTCTAGGCAGAAATCCCTGGCTCAGAACTCCAGGGTTGGCACCATCGATGGCAATCTGCCACCACGTCGATGCCGACTGTCGAAAAAATACTGACTAGGAGGCCAGTATCCGGGCTCGAAGAACCAAATGTACACTCTACTCTTCTGCTTCAAAACTCACTACTCACAATTACACAATGAAACAACCAGTGATTAATGTGGTACTTGCTATATTTCTTCTTGGAGTGCATACAAACATCAATGCAAATGTATAATTTATCTAATTAGAAAGAACCAAACGATTGCGCGATTTAATAGACACTCAGCGCCATCTATTAGTGACAATTAAAATTAGCATATTATACAAGTAGGATGGAATAAAACTTATAGTAATCACTCGTATAGTTAGGACCTTAAAGAGGTATTTTGTATCGTTTCATAGAATTATTTCGTTAGAATATGTGTAAGAGACAATCGAAAGGGATAGAGATAGACGATCTCCCTCGCACGTGTGTGAGCGAGACAACATAATGATGTCGAAAAATATCGATCATATTTATAGAAATCATTCGCGTAGTTAGGTACTTAGAGAGGTACTTATATCATTTCGTAACATTATTTTATTAACTTGTAAATTTGATAAAGTTTAAATATTTTCGTATAAAGAGAGATAGATATAGAATTTTATATAGAAAAATAGAGAAAGCTATAGGATTAAGGATAATTTTATTATTTAATGTTTACAGTTATAAATTCATAGATTAAGGATGTTTTGTCATTTAATATTAATTTATTAATGTTATTATAGATATTTTATAGGTTTTTATAGTCTAAAAATGATAATTCGCATGTAAAAATAGGATTATAGAATTAAGGACATTTCATTATGTTAATATTAGTTTAAGAATATTTTCGGATATAGTTTGCATAGATTTAAGGATATTTTGTCAATTTATAGTTATTTTATAATGTAAAAATAGCAATTTACATGTAAAAATAGATTTTAACAATATAGCATTCAAGAATTCATAGACGGATTAGCGACGCGCGCACGTGGCAGACTAGGGATGGGCAAAAATAATCGATATATCGAAATATCGATATTTTTTTAGAAAATAATCGATAAATATCGCCGATATTTTTAATTTTGAAATATAGATAATTGATATTTATCTCCGAATATCGGATTCGATATTTTTTTGATAAAAAATAAATATTATTTTTAAGTTTTCAAAATTATTTTCGTATCGAAATACTTTTGTCGAAGGATAATGTTGATACTGGACGCCGGATGACCTTTTTTTTTTTTTTTAGGTATTCGGATAGGGTACGAAGGATAATGTTGTTACTGGACGCCCGATGACCTTTCTTTTTTTTTGTTTTAGGTATTCGGATAGGGTACGAAGAATATTGTTGTTACTGGACGCCGGATGACCTTTTTTTTTTTTTTTTTTTTAGGTAATCGCATTTTGAGATAAAAATATCGATTTATCGAAATATCGATATTTTTTGCTCAGTATGTATCGATATTTCTGAAAATATCGATACGATATATATCGATACATTTTAAACATTTTCCCATCCCTATGGCAGACTAACGCGGATTAAGGATCCGCGGGGGGCTTTTATATCAAGCGGTGGGGGACGAGGTAGATTTAAATACCGTGGCGAGGACCCGACCCCGTTTATTGATAATTAGCGCGCGCGCCGCATTAATTGTATGTTAAAATAATAGAGGATGTAAAATAGTTATAGAGTAAGTATAGAAATAAGCTCAACTATTGTAAAAAATGAGTTTATTGAATAAAGTAAATTTCCGGGGGTGAGGTAAGGGATCGCTGGCCAGCCAATCAGAGAAGTATAAATTGCGGTGCCATTTCGGGCACCACATGCCAGTCCTCGATCGACCAGCGAATAGTAAAGATAAAGAATAGCAAGAGACCATAGTATAGAAGAGATCGCTTATAGAAGCTAGCCAGCAATTCTGCTCCTCACAAGCGGAAAAATCTTCAACAATTAATTGGCGTTTCACTGACGTATACCCTCACTGAACACACGGCGAACTAGAACCAGCTCACCCTTCGCATTCGTTTGATACCGGCCCTAGAAACAGACGTCTCATCGTCACATCGCACCATATACAGTCCACTATAGTATTTCTTTCGACTAGGGTCCGGTACACTGAAGATACTGTAAATGGACGCCTCGGTGTAGATATTTTTAACACTTTCTATATACATATTTAATTTATTTATTTATTTATAGGAAGCCAACGTTGCACACAATTATTAATTTCTTATTCTTCTATTCTATTAATTCTTATTACACTTTTAAATATATATATTAAACATTGTATGCCTCACTTATAGGCTAACTCAGCATGTATGACAAATAAACAGTCCTTCTTAGGAACAAGAAATAAAAATAAAAAAAAAACTTATATAACTAAAAATAAGCTAATAAAATCTTATATCTTTAAACGAGCAATTCTTGTATATATATACTCTTTTGCAAAAAAAACGGGCACTTAAGCAAAGAACTATTTTATAGTTACTATTAGTTTGTTTGATAATTTTAGGTATTGTTATCCTCAGAATTTTATAAATTAATTAGGAAGGAATAGTTTTCATCAGTTTTATCATAACATTTTAATTAAATTATTAAGAAATAATGTTTAAGCTCAAAACACTATGATTGTACCTGCTCGCTAAATAAAAATGAAACGCGTTAATTTCTTTGTTTTTCTTGAATACATTAAAAGCAGATAAAAGTTTAGTATTGAGTGTGACCCCCTCTTGCTGAAATCACAGCTTGCATTCGTCTGGGCATGCTAGTGAGTATATCTTTTATGGTTTCTTGGGGAATACGTTCCCACTCCGCGGTACTCACATTCTTTAGCTCTCTGATGGTCTGCGGAGCCGGCTGCACTGATCTCACTCGTCGCTTCAGAACGTCCCAGACATGCTCTATGGGATTGAGGTCCGGACTTCTAGCTGGCCAGTCCAAACGACGAATTCCGACTTCTAGCATATACGCATCCACACCGCCAGACCGGTGGGCGCGAGCGTTGTCGTCCATAAAAATTGAGTTTTCGCCAAGAGCGGTTAAAGCGGGTTGTGCATAAGGAATTAGAACTTCCGTTATATATCGGTGTCCAGTCAGTGTACCGTTTTCGATGAAGACTAACTCCGTACGATCCATAGAATTTATTCCTGCCCAAAACATAACAGAGCCTTCTCCATAAGGTGTGACTTCTTCAAAACATGCCTCTGCAAAGCGTTCTCCTCGTCTACGTAGCACTCGCCGACGTCGGTCTTCACCATGCAGAGATATCCTGGCTTCATCGGAGAACAATACCCTATCCCAGTCTTCATGAGTCCATGACACACAATTTCGAGCGAAGCTAAGCCTGGCAACTCGATGTCCACGGAGTAATTTAGGGCCTCGTGCCGGGCGATGACTGTGTATATTAGCAGCGAGAAGCCTCCTCCTGACCGTCCATAGACTAATTTGCACATTTCTTACTTCTTCGAGGGTGTTCTTGAGGTCCACATAAGAAGATTTGCGGTTTCTCAACGCTTGACTAACTAGAAAACGATCATCCCGTGGTTCGGTACATGTCTTTCTGCCAGAACCAGGCCTTCTCTTGACGGAACCGGTCTCTTGATAGCGCTGCCAGGTCCTTTGAACTGTCGACCGACTCACATTTAGCCTCTGAGCCACGAAGCATTGACTGCAACCTTCTTCAAGCAGCGCAATAATTTTGCTCGCTTTTATCACTTTATCTACCATTTTCGAGATTGCTAAACAGCAATAACAATACTTTTAAATGTCAAGGACACCAGATAATTTAATAAAAATTGACAAAAAGTTAATTAGAGTCGATATTAAGTATAGGGAATTCGCGCCACAAAATGTAGTTAAAAGTTATTTTCTTTGAAAACCAGGCTCAGTCAAAAATTTGAATTTGGAATGTACTCTTATAAACATTATGGCACTTTTATAACTGGCCAGTAACATGTTCAAATGATTAAAACCTTTTTGGTATTTTATTTTTTTCAGCCAGGAAGAAAATCGAAACCGCCCGTTTTTTTTGCAAATGAGTGTATAATCTGAATCTCGGAAACGGCTCCAACGATTTTCATGAAATTTAGTATGCAGAGGGTTTCGGGGGCGATAAATCGATCTAGCTAGGATTTATTTTTAGAAAATGTCGTTTTATCCCTTTTTTTACGCAATTGAAAAATATCATTAGAATACGAAGGCAAATTTCGCTGTCATTGACAATCTTATAATAGCTCGAATAGGAATCGGGCGAATTAGAAATAAGAAAACTCGGGTTCGAAACCAAGTGTCTACAGACCAATTTTTTTTTTCCTTTTTTTTTTTCAAGGTTTTTTCTTTTGTGTGAAAAACTATTGTTGAAAGCTTTTTTTATTTAAATTACCAGTTCCTATTATTTTACTATTATGTCAGTAAGATTGAAAATATTATTTATGTTTCATCGGTATGTAATGTATCTACGAGTAAATATTATTTAACCGAGCAAAGCTCGGTCATCCAGGTACTATATACATATATGAAAACAAATTAAAAAAAAGGAAATCAACTACAAAAAAAATTAAAACAATAAAAAATTGAAGCGAAAATAAACAGCATAAATCATATAAATAAGAGAGGAACACAATATATCTAACAAAAAGAAAAACTAAAACAAATGACGCTTATAAAATTAAATTAAAAACTAAGAGAGGCAATTCGAAGTGGTGAACATTTTCTTTAGTTGTTGTTTATAAGATGGAGCAGACTGACGGAAAATATCTACTCCTGCTTTTTTAAATACATTGTTGTATGTAGTGACTATTCTATTTACAGGGGCGGCTTTGCCAAGATTACTCCTTGTAAATCGTTGTTGAAAAGTCTGCCTCATTTTATTGTGACTTCTAGCATTATACTTTGGTACTGCCAATCCTACTCTAATTAACAAATTTGGACTATCGATGCCTGTATTTATAATCTTATGTAAAAAGCATAGATCGATTAAGTCTCTACGATTAGATAGAGAAAGACATTTGTAAAATTTGAGATGATCATAGTAGCGTCTAGTTTGTTTTAGTACATTATCTTTATAAGCCAATTGTCGAAGAAATTTCTTTTGTACTTTTTCTATACTGTCTTTATGTAATTTATACTGAGGATTCCATGCAATAGAACAATATTCGAGTCTGCTTCGTATCATCGAATTAAATAGCACTATTTTGGTTGAAGACCTTTTAAATTCTTTAGAAGCTCGCATAATAAAACCTAACAATTTTAGTGATTTTTTTTATAATATTATCAAAATGTGGTATAAAAGTTAACATGTTGTCTAGAATGATCCCGAGATCACTGATTTGATTAACTTTCTCCAAGACATTCCCATTTATACTGTAATAAAAAAAGAATTTTTAATTTTCTACGTAATAAAATGTTGTAACATTTTAAGTGATTTAATTTTAAGTTGTTATGATCACACCATACCGAAAGTCTTTCTAAGTCCTCTTGTAATTTTATAGAGTCACTGAGGTCTTTTATTTTTTTAAAAATTTTAAGATCATCAGCATATAGTTGAAATCGACAGTTTTTGAAACATTCATCTATGTCATTTATAAAAAATCCAAACAATATTGGGCCAAGAATAGAGCCCTGTGGTACTCCAGAGGTCGCGGTAAACGTTTGTGACTGATAACCCCCTATCACTACATTCATTTTACGGTTAACCAAGTAAGTTTGGAACCATTTAATTAGATTATCATTGATACCATAGTCACTAAGTTGTTTTAGTAGTATATAGTGATCAACAATGTCAAATGCCTTGGCCAAGTCTTTATAAATACAATCTATTTGTTACGAATCATCCAATGCCATCGATAAATCATCGACAAATATTGCCAGGTTCGACATGGTAGACCGCTTTTTGACAAAGCCATGTTGATTTTCTATCATTGTCGATTTCATGTGCCATGTAAGCACCGGACAAATTAATGATTTAAATATTTTAGAAAAGACTGATAATATACAAATTGGCCTATATTTCGATATGTCTTTTCTATCGCCACTTTTAAAGATAGGGACCACCTTTGCATTTTTCCATAAACATGGAAATTCGCCCACACACAGTGATTTATTAAATATTAGATATAAGGGCTTTGACACATAAACAGAACAACGTTTAACAAAAATGGGAGGTATCCCGTCTGGACCAGCCCCTTTATATACATCAAGACTTTTTATGTTTTGGATTATAGCCTTCTCCTGGATCTGTATACTGATTAATGAATTTTGATTTGAAATCGTAGTTTTTAACGATTGATGCATAGTTAAATTGGGTGAAATATATACATTTGAGAAGTGCGTTGCGATATTGATAGCAGATATCAGATCCATTGGTAGCTGAAACACCGTTTAGAATCATTATGGCAGGAAAGTCTGATTTATTGGAACGCATTCTTTTTAAATATGAATAAAAAAAATTGGATTAATTTTAATGTTTTCTTCTACCCTATCTACGTAATTTTTATTGTTTGAATTTATAAGAACTTCACATCTGTCTCTCAATAATTTAAATTCAATTTCATCCATTGGATTATGATATTTTTTAAACAGGATTCTATATTTATTCTTCTCCGCTAGCCTTTTTTTTAAGTTTTTTGAATACCAGACAGGATACGTTGTATTATTTTTGAATGCTTTCTTTGGAATACACTTTTCTATTATGTTACGTAATTCTGTGTAAAAGATCTCGGTAATTTCATTTACGTTATCGCACTTATTAAATAGATATTCCCATTTTAAGTCTGCAAGAAATTTATTTATTTATTCGTAGTCTGCTTTTATAAAGTCATATTTTATTATTGTATTCGGAACTAATAATGATTCATTTTGGTCAATTTCAAGGTCTATTTCTAATGGTGGATGATAATTATCTACTGAGCACACGGAAAAATCACTGTGTTTTACTTGCACATTTTTACATGTACTAAAAACGAGATCCAATATCTTACCGTTTACATTATCCACATTATTAAACTGATATAGACTTGTTAGTGCCATAAAATCATTAATAGTAGATAATGCCGTGCCACTATTGCATGGAATCAATTTACAGGTGTTATTATCCTCAAATCTCCATTTTAATGACGGAATATTAAAGTCACCAATGACCACAGTGGGTGATTGCTCATTAATTATTATATGTTCAACGTTCTGTGTAAACTGTTCAAGAGTATTCTGATTAAGCGGCGATGGTATGTATACGGCACATAGCGAAATGGTTCTTGAATTTATTATTATATTAACCCAAATATCTTCACAGTTTGTTTCCCTCGAATTAACCCTGTAAAATTTAAACTTTTTTAACACCGCTATCAAAACACCTCCACCATCCAATTTATTAGTATAACAGGATTCGCGATCCCGACGAAATACGTTGTATCTATCATCGATTAACTCATTAGTCAATACTCCACCAATAAGCCACGTCTCTGTAAATATTATTACGTCAAAATTTGAGTTAAGAACAGCGAGATATACGTCATTTGCTTTGGTTCTCATCCCCCTAACATTCTCATAAAATAGGCTTAAGTGATTAATCATTAATTTTAACTGTTTCCTTACAATATCAGAATATCAGAGCAATGCAATTAGAAACTAAAATATGGTAGAGTGCTTATGTTAAAGAAGCCAATTGTTGCTTAGATTTCACAAATATTACGTCACTTGATATCGTCTTCCGCAAAAATACGTTACCGTTACGCGACCAGACAAAACGGTAATTTTTCTCCTTGGAAAAAATACGTGCCACCGCGTAGATGTCTTTAGCTGTTGAAGACAGGTGTTCTGAAATGTATACCGGCTTCTTCTCCCCCGATATACCTAGATGCGCCGTACTTAACTGATCGTTTTTATTTGCCTTATTGTAATTGATCACTCCTGCTAAAAATTTGTCTCTAAGTAGAGAAGAACTAAATTTAACAATAACAGATCTTGGACGAGAAGAGATCTTGTTTAGTTTCGCTACGCACGTGCACTTAACTACACTACCTTCCGTTATAGGAGTGTTTATAACTCTTCCAATTTGCTCCACCGTGTTGAGTAAATTTTCGCCTTTGTGCTCTGGAATACAATGCACTTCAATATTATTTGCTCTAGCCTCCCTATCAAGTACACTTATTACATTGGCATGACTATTTACAATATCTCTTAGTTCACTATTATCCTTCTTCAATGATAATATTTCTTTTTTTGCTTCTTCCAAATCTTGTTTTACTGCGTCAAATTTGCTCGATAAATATTCTAAAGATGATTGAATATCTTGTTAACCACTCAATTCTTCACGAATTTTTATCATTTCAACACTCACAGTTTGACTAATAATTTCTTGCACTTCTTTTCTTATTGCTGAGAGCCAATTCCCGTCAGAAACGACAATGTCTTCGGTAATTTTAGTCGAACCTGCGATGCTACTTTCCAATATGTGGATATATATATATATATATATATATATATATATATATATATATATATATATATATATATATATATATATATATATATATATATATATATATATATATATATATATATATATATATATATATATATATATATATTGCGGTGATTTGTTTTTGCAAGTCGCGCAAACCCACTGCCCTCGTATAAAAGGTGACTTAGACCCCGGTGGAACAACACATTCAAAGTGGTATTTTGTCTGACACTTAATACGATTAATTCTTTTTTGTGTAACTGGTACATTCAATTTGCGAAATCTAACGCTTGCCACACTGAGCTATTGAAGCGTTTACTCAACTGTGTAAATCTTTGGGTTATATGTTATGAAACTTAATGTTTTGTATCAACTGTTACTTTTATAAATAAATTATGTGGGTATTTCCACTTCAATTACTGGTACTTTGAAACTTTTAAATAGATTATAGACACTTTATCGTCTTCAAATCTTCTAAACTTTAACTGTAAACACTAATTTTGGCGACAAACATTACTTAAACAACACTTTTACTTGATTAAAGTCACTTTTAACTACAAAAATTAATTTTTAAATAAGGAACTAACTAAGAACGACTGCACTAATACTATATATATAATCATATGATGATGATTTATACAGAAATAGTTTGCCTGGCACGTATATTCGACCTTCGACATTACCTATGTTCAAGATTTTGAATTTCATTTGCTAAATGTTTGTATAGAACAGGGTTACCCCAGGGTTATTTTACCCGACTGCGACAGAAGGAAGGTTATGTTTTTCGAGTGTATGTATGTATGTCCATTTCTTTGGCACGCCCTACAGCCCAAACGGCTGGACGGTTTTTGACATATGAGGTGTCGTTGGATTTGTCTAAATTGTAGTTGTGACAGAGGCTATATAAATTTTCAAAATGGCGCCCGCAAATGGCGGAATGAGGAGGGGGGGGGGAGTTGATTTTTTTTTTCTCAAATGTTATGGGTATCAAATGAAAGCTATTAAATTGTTTTATTCTTTTTAGTTTATAATAAGAATACTTTACGCAGTCGGGTTTTTGATTTTTTTAATTAAGCATACTTGTTCATAATGATGATACCTCAGACCTCATATTCAAATTACTTTATCCACTACTTTATAATTTTATCTATAGTTTTTTCTAGTTGATACAAAATACTTACCAATTTACAAAAAAAAAAATGAGTGTGTGTTACCTTTACACGCGGTTGAAGTAAAACTTCTTTGACATTGTGACAGATGACGATTAAGTTAAAAATGAATAAAAGAAATGTGTGAGTGTCGTGGAACACTCGGTTGCAACGAAATTCCTTTCAGAGTATACTACCATTGATCTAAAAAACCATTATAGATCAATGTATATTATCTACTAGCGGCCCGCCCCGGCTCCGCCCGGGGTATTGCAAATGAGATATCATTTTCGTGAGGGATACTCACACCACATACTGGCGTCATCTGCTCCACCACCATGCAAAACCATATTGGTTTGTAGTACATGATATGTATCAGAGATGGCGCTGTATGTGAAAAATGATTTTCCCTGTTTTCCTGCTTTTCTGTTGAAATTTTTTCTAAACCTCACGGAGCCCGATACCTTTCCAACGAATGCAAAACCGTGGAAATCGGTTCGTGCGTTCTGGAATTATAGCGTCAGAAAGGAAAACCCGACTTATTTTTATATTATAGAATTGCGACTATAATTTGAGATTTAAACTATCCTATCTCTCAAGTTGGATCGAACTGCACATGGTGTGCGAATTTTATTATAATCGGTTAAGTGGTTTAGGAGTCCATTGAGGACAAACATTGTGACACGAGATTTATATATATTAAGATATATTTATATGTGAAGCAAAAACATTTAACCCCTTTTTACGAAAATTACGCGGACGGAGAAGTATGTTTGGCACAGTAAAGTTTATATGGAAAAGAAGTGCAGAATGTTAATATTTTTGACGTGATAACGTCTTGTAAATCGATGAATACCGGCTGCACGCACAAATAAGTGTCACGTATCACAAGCGAAAGCGCGGAACAAGCGATAGAGAAGCACGATCGGCTTAAGCGTTCGACTTGTGAATGAAAAACAATAACGCAAATTGGAGGATCTAAAATATCACGCATGTATATAAGTTGTAAAGAATTGCTAATAGCACATTGTTACTTACAATTGTTAATAGCACTGGTATTATACAAAATAATGATATCTCAGTGATAAAAATTCAATTCATTTCATAAAAGTATTCAATTTTTCATCAATGTTTTCTTATGATGTTATCACGTAAAATTATCGTCCGTAAACCGACTTTACAGACAACCAATTTTTTATAATAATGCTCAAAAAATACATTAAATTAATTGAAAAACAAAAACACTACACAGTACACACACACATATCGCACCTTTAATAAAACAAAGATGTAACTCAAAATTTGTGGATTTGGAGATTTTACAATAAAACGCGTCTTCGTCGCGTAAAGAATAGGTAGACTTCGACTCCGGCGTTATAACTATAATATTATGGAGAAAGATTTTTCTCTTTCAATCTCTTTTCAATTAACAGGAACTGACAAGTCAGTTCTTATAAAGTGGCGTGATTCAGTGATGCACCGGTAGTGAGCGGATATTGAAGTGCTGTGGTTTTGAGTAACATCAAATAATTCGGTATTGGATTAAAAGGAAAGTATGGAATATTTTATTCTTTAAAAATAAAAAGATGATTTTTGTTATACTTCATTCTCTTAGAAAATGCGTTTGATGATGATGTGTAACATTTGGATTTACTTCGGTTACTACCTAAAATATTGTTCGTCTAATAAGTAATTTTTGCCATAAAGAGATTTAAGTCGGCATTTTTTTTTTCATCACCATTTTACAGCTATTATAGATTTTAACACAGTGTTTTTTCTATTATTATATAAATCTCTATAGTTTAAACTAATTATATCAATAGTAAAAGTCATGAAGAGCTTTACAAATAATCGGCAATTTTTAATCAAACACAATGCGGAAAAAGTGCTAAACTTCAAACGTCAATTCCCACAAGTTGTAATTTTTGAGTTACATCTTTGTTTTATTAAGGGTGCGATATGTACATTGTACATTGTACATATTATATACACAAATTTAATTTATTGTCAAAGTTTGTTGTCAACACGGTCTTAATACATATCACAGATCAGGTCCAATGACTGTAGCATATGCTCACCATGTTATGCGCAATCATATTTTTATGATGTTGACAATGCTGTCAATTATAGATTTAGTCGAATTTCGACCACTGGGCGACCACTAGTTGTTGATACACGTATTATATTATTGAATATCTTAAACGAGCAATTCTTGTATATATATAATCTGAATCTCGGAAACGGCTCCAACGATTTTCATGAAATTTAGTATGTAGGGGGTTTCGGGGGCGATAAATCGATCTAGCTAGGATTTATTTTTAGAAAATGTCATTTTATCCCTTTTTTTACGCAATTAAAAAATATCATTAGAGTACGAAGGTAAATTTCGCTGTCATTAATAAGTTTATAATAGCTCGAATGGGTATCGGGCGGATTTGAAACCAGAAGACCCGGGTTCGAATCCAGGTCTATACACAAATATTTTTTCCTTTTTTTTTTCAAGTTTCTTTTTTTGTGAGAAAAACTATTATTAAAAGCTCTTTTTATTTAAATGACCAGTTTCTATTATTTTACTATTATGTCAGTCAGATCGAAAATATTATTTATGTTTCATCAGTATGTAATAATATCTAAATATAATTTAACCGAGCAAAGCTCGGTCATCCAGGTACTTATTGATTAACATTGTATACAATTATTAATTCCTTATTCTAGAGTACACTTTTAAATATTATCTATGTATATTAAACATTGTATGCCTCACAAGGTTAACTCAGCATGTATGACAAATAAAAAGTCCTTCAAAGCGACAAAAAATTAAACACAAGAAATAACAATATATATATATATATATATAAAAACAAAAAACAAAAAAGGAAATTAAACACAAAACAACTAAAAACAATAAACAATTTAAGTGAAAAGAAACAGCATAAATGACTAAAATAACCGCTTGAGTGTCCGGGCAATGACCTTTTTACCAACTGCACAAAACTGTCCAAGGCCTCTCACGTTTTGTTACGTAATTTTCCACCGGTGATAATGTAATATACGTTAATCAACCTGTAGGTGACAGGTGCACTTCGCGTACTAATACCCGTGTCGGAAAGCAGTTGACATGAGCAATATAGCTATGGTGACCATTACCTGACACGGGCGCTTGCGGTTATTGCGGTTAGTTTGTAAGCTCTTGTTAACTGGTAGTTGACACGGGCAGTCGAGCGGAAAAGAGAAGAACAAAATATTTATAACAAAAAGAAAAACAAAAACAAATGACGCTTATAAAATTAAAAAACTAAGAGAGGCAATTTGAAGTGGTGAACATTTTCTTTAGTTGTGGTTTATAAGATGGAGCAGACTGGCAGAAAATATCTACTCGTGCTTTTTAGGGTTCCGTAGCCAAATGGCAAAAACGGAAACGGAACCCTTATGGATTCGTTATGTCTGTCTGTCTGTCTGCCTGTCCGTCCCTATGTCACAGTCACTTTTTCCGAAACTATAAGAACTATACCTACTGTTGAAACTTGGTAAGTAGATGTACTCTGTGAACCGCATTAAGATTTTCACACAAAAATGAAAAAAAAAACAACATATATTGGGGGTTTCCCGTACTTAGAACTGAAACACAATTTTTTTTTTCATCAAACCTATACGTGTGAGGTATCTATAGATAGGTCTTCAAAAATGATATTGAGGTTTCTAGTATAATTTTTTTTCTAAACTGAATAGTTTGCGTGAGAGACACTTCCAAAGTGGTAAGACGTGTGTGTAACCCCCCTGTAACTTCTAAACTAAGAGATTGATAAAACTAAAAAAAATATATGATGTACATTACCATGTAAACTTCTACCGAAAATTGGTTTGAAGAAGATCTAGTAAGTAGTTTTTTTATTCATTTTTTTATAAAAAAAAATACACTATGACTAAAACATCAACGTTACAACGAACTACAAGAACTTTTATATGATGTTGCTTGCTGTCACGGAACCCTTCATGGGCGAGTCTGACTCGCACTTGTTTAATTGATTACCCGACTGCGACAGAAGGAGGGTTATGTTTTTCGAGTGTATGTATGTATGTCCATTTCTTTGGCACGCCCTACAGCCCAAACGGCTGGACGCTTTTTGACATATGAGGTGTCGTTGGATTTGTCTAAATTGTAGTAGTGACATAGGCTATATAAATTTTCAAAATGGCGTCCGCAAATGGCGGAATGAGGGGGGGGGGAGTTGAATTTTTTTCTGACTGTAGCAATATGGGTATCAAATGAAAGCTAGTAAATTGTTTTATTCTTTTTAGTTTATAATAAGATTATTTTACTCAGTCGGTTTTTTTATGCTTAAATATACGATTTTTTAAACACATTGTTGTATGCAGTGGCTATTCTATTTACAGGGGCGGCTTTGCCGAGATTACTCCTAGTAAATCGTTGTTGAAAAGTCTGCCTCATTTTATTGTGGCTTCTAGCATTACACTTTGGTACTGCCAATCCTAATCTTTTTAACTTTGGACTATCGATGCTTGTATTTATAATCTTATGTAAAAAGCATAGATCCAATAAGTCTCTACGATTAGATAGAGAAAGACATTTGTAAAATTTAATATTGTTTTATTTTTAACTAAATTGTTTCAAAACAATAAAATCTATTTTTTCAGCGCCATCTAGTGTTATAGCGAACGTGCACGACGAAGGTGCTGCCAACTGGCTTCGCAATTCCGAATCTTGTACTTTATTAATAGTTGACATTACCATTTATAGAAAGTAAACAAAATTATTTTTACAAGTGCAAATTTTGTTTCTATTCTAGCTAATAATAATGTATTGTTGCATTTCTGGATGTACCAATACATCCACAAAAATGAAAATAAATCAAATAGCGTAAAATTTTATTACTTTCCAAAGAATAATAGGTACTCTCATGCCATGGTTATGTGAAAAACGCAAATAATATTGATAAACGCAGTAAAGAAGCATACGTAAGTATGAGTTTTGAGCATTTAGAAATAATCAATTATATTAGTAGTGAAAATAACTAAGTTTTGTAATTAATACAGTCAGTTAAACATTATCTCTCAATCAATCAATGAAAAAATAATAACATTAATAAAATTAACTGTATAATTATGTACTTTAAAACAATAATACATAAATGGAAGGTAATTCAGAAAATTATTTATCATTATTTACACGTCGTAAACATTGGATATTTTAGTTTGTGCGACAATTTTGCAAGTTATCACAGCATTATTTTTTCATTTATTATTTCTTCACCCTGCAACACATGACTGGCCTCGAAGAGCTTTTGACCTTTTGACATATTTTGGCCACGCTGACGATCATTATTGATAGACCGGAACCCATATTTTATAACTGTTATCATATTAAAAAATAATGTAATTGAAGAGATAATTTTCTTTACATAATTGAAAGCACGATGACAGGTCTGATAAGTTTCCTTTACTGTCCGAATGGTGTCGATTTTGTCGATTTTGTGCCATCTATAGTTCCTGCACGTTCCCTTGGCTAATAAGTAATAACGTTGTAAAATCTTACCCCATTTTGGTTCGAACATACAATACTAGATAGAGAAGTTTATTAAATAGCACCAAAAATTTTTATCATTTTTTTTATTATATTTTTATTTAAAACATCAGTACTAATGTATTAAATATTAATATTTTGCAAGATTAAATAAAACGAAACGAAATTTTATTAAAATATATATTTTTTTCTTGTATTTATAGTAATTTTATCAAGAATCCTCTCAATAATCTGATTTCTTGGCTAGAAGTATAGATGTTTCTTCTCTATGAAAGACACAGCACGATAATTGATGCTATCATAAATTTGTCATTGATTTGTCTATTAAATCACTTTTTATATTTTTTATAATTCACTTAACAAAAACAAATTTGCTTCATTTTAGAAGAAGGAGAAGGAGAAGCAGGAGACGAAAGAGAAGGAGATAAGACGAAGGATAAAAGAAGGAGGAGGAGGAGAGGAAAGGTGGAAGAGGGGAGAATTAGAGGAGAGTAGGAGTAGGGGAGAGGAGGAGAGGGGGGAGGGGGGAGGAGAGCTTTCTTAAATCTAGCCAGATGATTACGGCAAATGTCTATTGTCAGCAACTGCAAACCATGATGGAAAAGCTAGCTGCTAAACAACTGAGGCTAGTCAATCGCTCTAGGCCACACAGTGCCCAATAGACGGCAACCGAATTAGAGGAGCTTTACTTGAAATGTCTGAGACATCCAGTGTACACCCCGGACCTTGTTCCAACAGGTTACCATTTTTTTCAACATTTGGAAAAATTCAAATCAAATGGGGCAGTCCAAACCGCCTTTAAACATTTTATTGATTCCCGTCCGAATGGTTTTTTTAGTAAAGGTATCAATGAACTACCTATAAAATGGCAAAAGTGCATAGATAGCAATGGTACATACTTTGATCAATTATATATATTATGTATAAAAAAAATCGACTTTATGTTCCGACCATACAAAACGCCAATTTCATATGTAAGAACCTAATATATATACGAGTATACATTCACAGAGAGACATATACATCACAGACAGATAAGAGTATACTTCAGAGACATGGTTGAACAAAAAATTATACCGCACAATTAATCGGCATTAGTTAAATAAAAATGTTTAAGTTGATTTTTAAAAATTTAAAGTGTCTGAGATTGTCTTATGCGTAAAGGTAATGAATTCCATAATAAAATAGATGGAGTGAACAGTGAAAGTTTTTTTGTAAAATTTAGATGTGTATGCTACGAAGTACTATACAAAGGACAATGAGGATCCGTAACGTTTTTAGTTGAGAATGCAGATTTATAGAGCTAAGAAATCCTTAAGATACAGTGAAAAAATTTTTGTTCTACGACAAAAATTGACGAAGAATATGAAAGAATATGATCAAATTATTAGCGGAGTTCACTAACCGGCCGGCACGGTAGGCTGTGACGTCACTGTGTCCGAACCCGTTGTCAGCGATAAGGCGCGTAGGTGTTTTCATTGGTTTATTGTGTCTTTGAAACAAATTAAGTGTCCGATTTGTGTCTAATTCTCCTTTCTAACTATGTATGAATATTGTATAGTGCCGTAATGTACAAATACTTCTTTTAAAAAGCCTGAAAAACTCTTTTTATACGTGCCGAAAGACCCAAAACTACGTGAAAAATACTATGCCGTTGTGAAAATAGATGATAAAACTCCACCTTCTTCCCGGGCTACAAGACATTGTTGCGAAGATAATTTCGATGTAAGTACCTACATAACTACCTATACCTATATTATTTAGTTAATATGAATATAAGTTGGTACCTACTACAACGTGTCATGTACTTAAGTATTCTCTCATTTTAAGCCTGCTGTATTAATAAAAACATACCTACTTACTTTTTCTGTGTTTTGTGGATAAACCTAAGTACTTACCTATTCGCCCGTTCCGATTTCTATATAATATTCCAAGGTCAAAACAATGACACAGGGATGTACTCGGGTAAAAAAACAAAGAGTAAAGGCCGCGGCGCCGGCGTGATCCGAAAAGAGTAAGTCCTTCCGGGCCCTCTCCGCCGCCTCCTGATGCGCCGCCTGCGAGATGACGTTCTCGCAGAAGATGGCGACCGCGGTCCAGGCCCTATTACCGCCAACCAAAGCTCGCGCAACGGCCGGCGGAGACAGGTCCTCTCCAATGACTGCAGCGAGATCCCGGCGCTGCTCAGCCCAGGCCGGGCACTACACGCTCGTATCTCACGTATGTTGCGCGGAGTCCTCACAGCAGTCACTATGGTGGCAGTCCGGAGTAGTCTCCCTCCTTGCGACGACGTGCAAGTATTTGCCGAAGCAGCCATGCCCCGACAACACTTGCACGAGTCGGAAGGTGAGAACTCCGTGCTGCCGCACCGTCCACTCCTCCAATATCGGCTGAAGCGCCCCGATGGCCCAAAGACCAACCCGAGACGTCTCCAGCCGAGCCTTCCACCGTGTGAAGGTGGTGCGGCGGGTGTCATCCCACCATGCGGTGAATTTGATCGGCGGGGGATTAGTGCCCCCCGTCCACGCCGCCGACACCCGCCGATAAACTTCGGCGAGCGCTTCCATCTCCAAGTCCCATAGGGGGGTTCCGGCCAATGCGCAGGAGGCCTCAGCATCTACCGTGCGGTAGCCGCGTATGGCCCTGACCGCCACGACCCTCTGTGGACGTCACAGACGGGATCTATTGTGGGCAGTCAGGGACTCTGCCTACACGGGGGCGCCGTACAGCGGCATTGACCGGACCACCCCGGCGTAGAGTCGTTGGCACGCTAGACTTTTTCCGCCCATATTCGACATTAGCCGACCGAGGGCGGACGCCGTGCCGACGAGCTTCGGTGCTAGTTGGCGAAAGTGCTCGTCGAAGCACCACCTTCCGTCAAGTACCAGGCCCAGATATTTCATGTGGGCTCCGATACCGATCACAGTATTGTCAACCGTATACGTAACGTAACCGTACCATTATCGAAGTACTGGCGGGTGGATCACATCGAGACCCATGGAAAAGCAGGGCCTCAAACTTGTTCAGGATCACCCTAAGCCCCAGTGTCTCGATCCTCCTGACCACCTCCGCGGTACCTGAGGTGGCCAGAGATGCCGCCTCCACGAAGGTCCCGCCCCGAGCTGTAACCAGAGTGTCATCGGCGTAACAAATCAATCCCAGCCCAGGGGGGGGGGGGGGCACGGAGGACTCAGTCGTACCCGATGTCCCACAGGAGCGATCCGAGAACAGAACCCTGTGGGACGCCACACGACATGGACCTCCTGACAACGTCCCCTTCACGAAGAGTTCACGAAGAGGACATTGTGACCGTCAAGGTAGTCTGCCACTAGCCGCCTTAGGTAGAGGGCACTCCATGGAACCGGAGTGCCTCCGTGATGCAGCCGAATGGCAGACTATTAAATGCGTTGGCGATGTCGAGAGACACCGCCAACAGCACTCCCTTCGAGGCGACGGCCTCCGAAGCCACGATCTTCAGATGCAGAATGGCGTCGACCGACCAGCCCGAACCCCGAGCCGGACGTCGGACAGGTCAGGGCCGACTCGCGTGAGGTGCTGGACGATGCGAGCAGTGACTACCCTCTCCAACAGCTTGCGTACCTCGTTCAGCAGCACGATGGGCCTGAAGCCAACGACTGATGTCGAAGGCCTTCCCGGCTTCGGCAGTAGCACGAGATTCCCCTCCTTCCAGCTGTGAGGGAATCGTCCGGACACCAGTCTAGTGTCAAACAGTACCCTGATGCGGGACTTCAGGTGGTCGAGGGTACCCCATTCGGCCAGGGAGCGGCGCTTTTCCGCATACGGCTCGCCGTGTGTGAGTTCCAACTCCAAACCTATAGCAGAGGAAGTTTTGCAAACAGAGCGAATTGGTGCTATAAAAGTTCACATTGAAAGAAGCATATGGAAGTTGAGAGACTTCAAAATGATCGGACCTGACGCATGTGTCGATATTTCATACATACATTTTTTGGATAATATTGTAACAATAACAATAGTTAATTTACAGGATTGTCTATTTAGTAATCAAGTTTAAAAATAAAAATGCTTTTCTTTCTTTTATAGAGTTTTATTTCGAAATCTTGCGTAATAAAAAGCACATGTCATATTATTAATAGAAGAGTAATTTCAAATCTCAATTCGTTTCGGAAATATTGATGTTTTCCAAAAATGCGTGGACTCCTCTAAAATATCAGTACAATAGTTTTCATCATAATCTTCGAATATTTCTTGTTTGTTTCTTGCACAAAACCAGCTTCTACTTTATTAGTACGATTAGTAAATACGTTTTATATTTAAATATCAGAAAATTACACTTTATAACAACACTATATTTAAATAAATTTCAAATAAAACGACCAACCGCGTCGCCGCCGCTCCGTTGATTCGTGAACGGCGCTCGTTCCGGCACAATGACGTCACACGCACCCGCGTACACTAACTTTTAGCGGCAGGAAGGCATAATGTTTATAACTTAATATCTTCGTAAGTAATGGTCCGATTTGGATAATTCAAAAAGGAATATCATTCTTATGTCATAGAGAATAACGTGGATACTAGTTCTATTGAATTTGCTATACCTTTACTGATCCTCATTTGGGCTAAATAGGATACAATACAAAAGTGAGAGTATGTGTAGATTCCAGCGAAGAAGGATAGATAGCCTCTTGAGTACTAAATTGAGACACATGTCGTATTTGCGTAAGCCAAATATGAACCGAATTTCCATGTTTTGGAGACGCTTAAGTATATTCAGCTGTACTTCAGTAATATTAATATAGCTCACATCAGCATAGTCAAGAATAGGAGTGCATTTTATAGCGTAATCTTGGTGGTCATTGATTCCTTGGTGTAAAGGGAATTGGTATGTTAGTTCGGAAGTTATACATAGTATAACCACAGTATAGTAATATATACAGTATTGTAACTCGGCCGTATATTTGAAATAAATGCCAACAGTGACAGCCGCGCACTACGTAAACGTGCGATAGGGCTGCCCGCCTCCAGCATTTTAATTACATTTGCCTACTTTGTGTTTCCATTTAGTTTTGTTATTGTAAATATACTCTTTTTATATAAACAAATAAAATACTTTGTGAATTGAATAGGAAGTGTTCAAAAAAAATGCGTGTTTTTTTGATTGTTAGATTTAATTAAAAAACCATGTTTATGTTTGAATAACGAATCGGTCTTATAAATTTGCACCCGAAAAATATTTGCTCCTCAACTGAGACGTACCAAATGCTTTATTATTAAAGTTTAAAGTATAAAAAATGCGTATTCTAATATAATGTTTAATTAAAAATACTTATCCATTAACAAGTATGCTTAATTAAATAAAATCAAAAAACCCGACTTCGTAAAATACTCTTATTATAAACTAAAAAGAATAAAACAATTTACTAGCTTTCATTTGATACCCATATTGCTACAATAAGAAAAAAAATTCAACTTCCCCCCTCATTCCGCCATTTGCGGGCGCCATTTTGAATATTTATATAGCCTATGTCACTACTACAATTTAGACAAATCTAACGACATCTCATATGTCAAAAACCGTCCAGCCGTTTGGGCTGTAGGGCGTGCCAAAGAAATGGACATACATACATACATACATACATACATACATATGTATACATACATACATACATATTATATATAATACATACATATTATATACAATACATACATACGTACGTACGTACGTACATACATACATACGTACATACATACATACATACGTACATACGTACATACATACATACATACATACATACATACATACATACACTCGAAAAACATAACCCTCCTTCTGTCGCAGTCGGGTAAAAAGACACACATTAGGTACCTACCTATTTGTACGTACAATTATTTTATAGTCTTACATTTCAGAGTTTCTAGGTAATCTAAAAAAAGTTATCTCTGGATGCGTTATTGGCGAATTCATGCAACCAAAACAGCACAAATAAATCCTACTCGTCATATTAAATTCGAATTGGAATTATTTTCAGTGAAAAAATCGTGTGGTTATTGTTAAAAAAAATAACACACGATCCGTTTGTCACTGCGGCACAGTCGCGACTGTTTGCGTTCCGAGTGCATCCCGAGATCGAGGCCGTTTGTATGAAGTTGGAGTACTGTATATATTACTATACTGTGGTATAACCGTTATATCCAAAATAACTTTGAATGTACGGCTCTTGTTAAGCCGGAGAACATATTTTATATTATATGACTAATTAAATAAATTATAATCGCGAACCAAGTCGCGGTATAGTTGCTATTTTGTATCAAGGTCACTTCACCATGTTTCATTTTATATTATTTTGAAATTTATCAAAGCATTTAGAACTTTAACGACGAGATCTTTAAAGGTTATTATTTTTATTTTATCATATTGTCACTTGATTAAATATTAAATAAAATAATTAAATGTTAAAAACAAAAGAAGTATAAAAACTGAATAAATATTAGTTAATTCAGCTTCGGTGCGTCTTTTGTGTGATTCTGGTATATAACCTGCTATTGAGCATGCAGTTTTATTCGCAGACGAACGAGCGACGCCACGAAGAAAATTAATAAATTCAAGATGAAGTTGTTTGTGATTTCATTATTGGCTCTATTGGTAAGAATTTTTATCTAATTAGGTTAAAGACAAGTTAATTCGGCTGATATTTATTCCTCGAACCTGTATTGAAGTAACATGACGGATTAAGCTCAAGGGTTTTATATCGAGAGGACTTTTCTAAGTAGTAGGTCGTTTACAGGCTGTTTCATTTTAGTTCATTCCAGTCCTAAAAGCACAGCTATAGTGTACTCTTCAAAGATCTTTTTGGCCAGCTTAATTTTAGCTCTAGAATGTTCTCTCTCGCAGACACTACCCTGATTGGATTAGTCATATACATATATATATATATATATATATATATATATATATATATATATATATATATATATATATATATATATATATATATATATATATAGCCAGTCAACATTCTTTTCATCATCCATTTCATTATTTTAACATTATTTTACGCAAGTGCGATAGTAGAATACTGAAACCCCAATCAGCGTTAGCATTCGTCACATAATTATCGTACAAATCACATATTTTAGCACTTGGTACGATCGAACATAGAGATGTCGAAATTGTACGATAATCCAACGTGCACAACATAATTTTGCGAATTGTTTTTTTCCGTTAAAATGTCATCGAAATGGAAATTTTAATTACTTAACTGCCCTCTCGTATTTAGTTTCTAAGTTTCAAAACATCTACTTTAGCTTTTTAGATTAGACATGTAGAGGTGATGACCTTTTTTTTTTTATTTTTTTTTCATCGTCACTTTACAGAGGCAGGATATATATATTATTACTGTCGACAAGTATCTGTGTCCAAATTTTGTATTTGTACGATACATTGGAACGAAAAACGATAATTTTACGCCCGAAAATACATAATACTGTCAACAAATAATGCTAACACTGACCCCAATACAAATCTACGCGTTTTAATTTTTTAATTTTTTTACAGAGCGTTATGGCCGTCGATGCTAAGCCAAGTAAGTTTTATTTAATTACAATAGTTTAATTATAATACATATTAATTATATACATTTTATTATAATACATATATAATAATGGATATTCCATTTAACGAGGAATGCTATAGGCATAACATCACGCTACGACCAAAAAGGGCTGAGCATTAATAAGAAACGTTACAAAAACGGGAAAAATATTCTTTTTTGAGAGCTTCTATTGCGTTCTTTATTATTCCTCTTCTCATCCAACATGCTTTACTATAGTTTCACTTTTAAAATAAAAACAACATCACGCTTTTTATTCCCCGAAGTGGTAGGCAGAAATGCACATATTAAATGTAACACCCACATTTCGCCAGTTATGAGTCCAATGTAATAGTGGGCCGGAACCTATTGCCATCCCTCCATCCCCTGGCTGTAGAGGCGCGGGGACATCTGCAGAGGGCTTTGCTCCAGGACAAACGTATAAGTTTGTTCTGGATTAAAGCCCATGCAGGACTAGAGGGGAATGAGCGTGCCGACCATCTGGCCAAGGAAGCTGCGCTGGAGTCGAAACGAGCTTTTGACTACGACAGCTGCCCGGTTTCATTCATCAGGCGTAGCATACGTATGCAATCGCTTGATGAGTGGAATCGGCGGTATCGTAGTGGTGAAACGGCCGGAGTCACCAGGGTGTTCTTCCCTGACGCGATAGCCGCATACCGGATCATCGGCAAAATAAAGGTGGACAGATTTCTCACCCAGGTTTTGACGGAGCACGGTGGATTTTCCGAGTACTTGCACCGTTTCAAGTGCAAGGAGAGTCCATCGTGCGTCTGCGATCCTGCGTGTTCGGAGTCTGTCCTCCACATCCTTCTGGACTGCCCGACCCATGATAGCGAGAGGCAGAATTTGGAATATATGTTGGACACAAAGTTAGAGTTAAATTCACTTTCCAAGATTATCTATTATATTAGTTAGAATAAAATTAGTTTTAAGAGATATTTGTAAAAAAAATGTTACTTCGGTTTCCCCCCTCATTGTCCCCGTAATTTCAGTCATAAGTACATTTAACAAAATGCCTTCAGCAAGTTTGAATGAGGAAGGATATACGAAAGATTTGTTATGAAGCATGAAAGTGGAATGATTGCGAGAACCGTATGAAAGAGCTGCATAATATTCATGTAAACACAGTCTCACACAAATAAATGTGAGGTCTAGAATAATAATAAAAAAAAAAACCTATTGCCATACACCGGACACCATCCCACATTTCGTGCTAATTACTGAGAATTTTCGGAATATAAAAAAAAACAACAAAAATACGTTGACCATACCGTAATCGAAACTGAGACGCCTTGCTGGGCAGTAGCTCTCGCGACTACTCGACCAACGAGGCGGTCACTCTTAGAGTAATGGTTTAAAAATATTTAAGTACATTTTCTCCTCAAATGAATGGAGATGAAACTGCGGGACACAGCTAGTATAATATATACTATACAAACATACAGATACATACATTAAATATCTATATTTATTATTATATATATATAGGAGACTTTCTATAGATATAGTCACTCATCACGATATCTCTGGAACTATGAGACCTAAAAACTTGAAATTTGGTAGGAATATTCCTTTTGCCAAGTAGAGGTCAGCTAAGAACGGATTTTACGAAATTCTACCTCGAAGGGGATGAAAAAGGGAGGCAAAGTTTGTATGGGACAACGTGATTCCTTGGTCCAATCTACTTCAAATTTTGCATAAATATTCTTTAACAGAATTGATTGAAGACATGTTTCGTATTTTATCGAAATTCATCCCCTAACGGGGTTAAAAGGGGAAAGAAAATTGTTTTGTTATAAATACTCCTTAGTGATTTTGATTTAAATTTAAAAAAAAATTGACACATGTTTGACAACTCAATCCGTCTATTATAGAATATTTTCCAGTATTGACGCAGGTGTAGGTGATATCTTTTTTTGGGTGCTCCTGATGGAACAGGCAAGACTTTATATTAAACGTAACAAAATTACATAGTTGTAAATATACCGTGTGATTGCTTTATTATAAATTAGTGTCTTATACAATATTTTTTTCTTCAATGTTGGTGTTGTTTTAAGTCAAAAGTTTTAAACGAAATGACTCATAAGCAAGGCATCTGTAGTTCGCAATGATACAGATATAGAAGACACCGAAGTGAACTTGGAACATTGAACATTATGATTGAACATTTTTGAATTATACGGCATTAACACCCCAATTAGTACAGATTGGAACCACGGACTAATGTTGGAACAAGATCAAAAAACATTATAAATCATCTACCCATTTAACTTTATCTTACACTAAAACTAAGAAGGAGGAGATAAAAGCTGTCTTGGACTATTATTAAATATAAATAATATATATTTGACATACACACACGATCGTCTGTTCCTAAGGTAGGCAACTTAATGCCTGTGTTTTAGATAACAGCCGACTGATATACATTTTTTATAAATATACATATAAATAATACATATAGAAATAAATACATATTACACCCAGACTTGAGGCGGGAATCGAACCCACGATCCTGGAGCAGAAAGCAGGGTCACTACCAACTGTGCCGAGTCAATTAAAATTTAAAAAAATAATTACTTGCGGGTTTATTCAAATCTAAGAGACAAAATCGTATTGAATTGTGCTGTAATTATACCTACTATACAACGAACGAAGCATTGATGACCGTTCTGGTGTAGTGGTGCAAGTAGTCACCTTAACGTTTCGCCTCAATGGCGGTGGTCGTGGGTTCGATTCCCGCTCGAGGCAGATATTTGTATTTGTACTAATATTTGTTTCAGATCTGGGTGTATAGTGGGTTTCCCCACCATGCCCCGGAGAGTACGTAAAGCCGTCGGTCCCGTTTGTTATCACGGATGCCTTATAATAATTGTTACTTATGGTAGAGATATTATCCGCTAACCCGCAGTGGAGCAGCGTGGTGGATTAAGCTCCAACCCTTCTTCTATATGGAAAAAAAGCCTTCGGTCAGCAGTGGGTTATTTGCAGTCTGATACAATACACTACAGTACAGGAGCATTTGCGGCCTGTAGAGACGAAATTGAGCCTTACCATAATTATGAGAGTCCATCTAAGGGGAGATATTGCTGCCGGACAGTTCTCAGACCTGTTGCTTAAAATAGGAAATGGTGATTTCCGGGAAAAATATAATAATATAATGTATGAGTGTATATGAGTATGTATTTACCATAAACAAAGCTTAAGGTCATATCTCACAGTCAGTTGTATGTGGCATGTTCCAGAGTAGTCTGATGATTTTAGCAACCCAAAGGAAATTTTATTTTTATGGTTTTTATTTTTATTTTTATTAATTTTTTTTTCCTTTAAATCCCTACTCTATAATACAGATTGTTATATTTTATAAGTATTCAAACATTTAAACATAATAATGTATATGTTACAACAAAATTAATAACGTAAAAAACCCATTAAAATCCTATAAGAACCATTTTCGTCTTCTACGCGGACGAAGTCGCGAGCTTAAAGCTAGTTTACATATATAGCTGATATAGATAATATACATACATAATTATATAAGTAAATACTCATATAATTATTGATAGAAGTAAGAGATAAAAAATAGTCCTTAACTCATCTATTAAAAAATGTCTATACTTTTGGCCTTACGAATAGGTAAAAGATAAAGCTTTTCCAAGAAGTAAAGCTTGAACTTCAAATGATTGCTTAAAGAATTTAGTTTTATGCATTATTTTTACTATTATTCATATTAAACCTATTGAGTCTTGTACTTTTGTTTTCGTTGAGGTTTTATTTTGTGACAAGTATGTGTGATTTTATTTATTTGTTTGCAGCTTTCGGAACCGAAGAATCGAAAGAGATTGGCTTAAGTCTGGGGTTGGATGCGGTTAAGAATAAATCCCAAAAAACTGGGGTCAAACACCACGGTGACAGTAAGGATGGAAATGGTGTTGATGGCAGCTCTGGCGGCAGCTCGGGGGGTAGCAGCTCTGGTGCCGGGGCTGGCAGTGGTTCAGGGGGTAAAGGCGGTAGTGGCGCTGGAGCAGGTGCCGGAAGTGGTTCAGGGGGTAAAGGCGGTAGCGGCGCTGGATCCGGGGCCGGAAGTGGTTCAGGGGGTAACGGCGGTAGCGGCGCTGGAGCCGGAGCCGGAAGTGGTTCAGGAAGTAAAGGTGGTAGCGGCGCTGGAGCCGGAGCTGGAAGTGGTTCAGGGAGTAAAGGCGGTAGCAGCGCTGGAGCCGGGGCCGGAAGTGGTTCAGGAAGTAAAGGCAGTAGCGGCGCTGGAGCCGGGGCCGGGAGTGGTTCAGGGGGTGATAAGGGCAACAGTGCTGGTGCTGGGGCTGGAAGTGGTTCAGGGGGTAACAGCGGTAGCGGCGCTGGAGCCGGTGCTGGAAGTGGTTCAGGGGGTAAAGGCGGTAGCAGCGCTGGAGCCGGTGCCGGAAGTGGTTCAGGGGGTAACGGCGGTAGCGGCGCTGGAGCCGGAGCCGGAAGTGGTTCAGGGAGTAAAGGCGGTAGCAGCGCTGGAGCCGGGGCCGGAAGTGGTTCAGGAAGTAAAGGCAGTAGCGGCGCTGGAGCCGGAGCCGGAAGTGGTTCAGGGAGTAAAGGCGGTAGCAGCGCTGGAGCCGGGGCTGGCAGCGGTTCAGGGACTGATGGGGACAGCGGCGCTGGAGCCGGGGCCGGAAGTGGTTCAGGAAGTAAAGGCAGTAGCGGCGCTGGAGCCGGTGCTGGAAGTGGTTCAGGGGGTAACGGCGGTAGCGGCGCTGGAGCCGGAGCCGGAAGTGGTTCAGGGGGTAACGGCAGTAGCGGCGCTGGAGCCGGTGCTGGAAGTGGTTCAGGGGGTAACGGCGGTAGCGGTGCTGGAGCCGGAGCCGGAAGTGGTTCAGGGAGTAAAGGCGGTAGCAGCGCTGGAGCCGGGGCCGAAAGTGGTTCAGGAAGTAAAGGCAATAGCGGTGCTGGAGCCGGAGCCGGAAGTGGTTCAGGGGGTAACGGCGGTAGCGGCGCTGGAGCCGGAGCCGGAAGTGGTTCAGGGACTGATGGGGACAGCGGTGCTGGAGCCGGAGCCGGAAGTGGTTCAGGGGGTAAAGGCGGTAGCAGCGCTGGAGCCGGGGCCGGAAGTGGTTCAGGAAGTAAAGGCAGTAGCGGCGCTGGAGCCGGTGCTGGAAGTGGTTCAGGGGGTAACGGCGGTAGCGGCGCTGGAGCCGGAGCCGGAAGTGGTTCAGGGGGAAACGGCAGTAGCGGCGCTGGAGCCGGTGCTGGAAGTGGTTCAGGGGGTAACGGCGGTAGCGGTGCTGGAGCCGGAGCCGGAAGTGGTTCAGGGAGTAAAGGCGGTAGCAGCGCTGGAGCCGGGGCCGAAAGTGGTTCAGGAAGTAAAGGCAATAGCGGCGCTGGAGCCGGAGCCGGAAGTGGTTCAGGGGGTAACGGCGGTAGCGGCGCTGGAGCTGGAGCCGGAGCCGGAAGTGGTTCAGGGGGTAACGGCAGTAGCGGCGCTGGAGCCGGTGCTGGAAGTGGTTCAGGGAGTAAAGGCGGTACCAGCGCTGGAGCCGGGGCCGGAAGTGGTTCAGGAAGTAAAGGCAATAGCGGCGCTGGAGCCGGAGCAGGAAGTGGTTCAGGGAGTAAAGGCGGTAGCAGCGCAGGAGCCGGGGCTGGCAGCGGTTCAGGGACTGATGGGGACAGCGGCGCTGGTGCCGGGGCTGGAAGTGGTTCAGGGAGTAAAGGCGGTAGCAGCGCTGGAGCCGGGGCTGGCAGCGGTTCAGGGACTGATGGGGACAGCGGTGCTGGAGCCGGAGCCGGAAGTGGTTCAGGGGGTAACGGCAGTAGCAGCGCTGGAGCCGGGGCCGGAAGTGGTTCAGGAAGTAAAGGCAGTAGCGGCGCTGGAGCCGGAGCCGGAAGTGGTTCAGGGAGTAAAGGCGGTAGCAGCGCTGGAGCCGGGGCTGGCAGCGGTTCAGGGACTGATGGGGACAGCGGTGCTGGAGCCGGAACCGGAAGTGGTTCAGGGGGTAAAGGCGGTAGCAGCGCTGGAGCCGGGGCCGGAAGTGGTTCAGGAAGTAAAGGCAGTAGCGGCGCTGGAGCCGGAGCCGGAAGTGGTTCAGGGAGTAAAGGCGGTAGCAGCGCTGGAGCCGGGGCTGGCAGCGGTTCAGGGACTGATGGGGACAGCGGCGCTGGTGCCGGGGCTGGAAGTGGTTCAGGGAGTAAAGGCGGTAGCAGCGCTGGAGCCGGGGCTGGCAGCGGTTCAGGGACTGATGGGGACAGCGGTGCTGGAGCCGGAGCCGGAAGTGGTTCAGGGGGTAAAGGCGGTAGCAGCGCTGGAGCCGGCGCCGGAAGTGGTTCAGGAAGTAAAGGCAGTAGCGGCGCTGGAGCCGGTGCTGGAAGTGGTTCAGGGGGTAACGGCGGTAGCGGCGCTGGAGCTGGGGCCGGAAGTGGTTCAGGAAGTAAAGGCAGTAGCGGCGCTGGAGCCGGAGCCGGAAGTGGTTCAGGGAGTAAAGGCGGTAGCAGCGCTGGAGCCGGGGCTGGCAGCGGTTCAGGGACTGATGGGGACAGCGGCGCTGGTGCCGGGGCTGGAAGTGGTTCAGGGAGTAAAGGCGGTAGCAGCGCTGGAGCCGGGGCTGGCAGCGGTTCAGGGACTGATGGGGACAGCGGTGCTGGAGCCGGAGCCGGAAGTGGTTCAGGGGGTAAAGGCGGTAGCAGCGCTGGAGCCGGCGCCGGAAGTGGTTCAGGAAGTAAAGGCAGTAGCGGCGCTGGAGCCGGTGCTGGAAGTGGTTCAGGGGGTAACGGCGGTAGCGGCGCTGGAGCCGGAGCCGGAAGTGGTTCAGGGGGTAACGGCAGTAGCGGCGCTGGAGCCGGTGCTGGAAGTGGTTCAGGGGGTAACGGCGGTAGCGGTGCTGGAGCCGGAGCCGGAAGTGGTTCAGGGAGTAAAGGCGGTAGCAGCGCTGGAGCCGGGGCCGAAAGTGCTTCAGGAAGTAAAGGCAATAGCGGCGCTGGAGCCGGAGCCGGAAGTGGTTCAGGGGGTAACGGCGGTAGCGGCGCTGGAGCTGGCAGTGGTTCAGGGACTGATGGGGACAGCGGTGCTGGTGCTGGGGCTGGAAGTGGTTCAGGGGATAAAGGTGGCAGCGGTGCTGGTGCCGGGGCCGGAAGTGGTTCAGGGGATAAAGGCGGTAGCGGCGCTGGAGCAGGCGCTGGAAGTGGCTCTCGTTAACTGTCTAATTAAGTCTATATTTTAATAATACACGTTGCAATTGATTTATCTTGTTTTATTTTCATTTGTATTTCATTTTGTTGCTTCTAAATTATGTTTTTAATATTGTATTTTAACAAAGAAGGTTCTTTTATTTTTATTTATATTTCATTTATTTTAGTCTACTTAAAATGGAATTTTAGAATTAAGGCTAGGTGTATAGCTGGCTTCAACAATCAAACTTCGACTTCGACTACGACAATAATAATAATAAATGTGGCAGATTAGATACGTGATTAATGGGAGAGAAAAAACAATGTAAAATTGACTTATTTATATACAATATTAAATAAAATAAATAAATAGCCAACACCTAAAAGAAAAACTACACCTACAAGAAGATTCATTGTAAAATGTCCCACTAGCATACAAAAAAAAAGTTAATATTCGAATAAAAAATAATAATAATAAAAGTAGTAGATTAGATGCGTGACTCATGGGAAAGGAAAAAAACCTACACTAATAAACTAATTTTCTTACACAAAAATATAAATAATTTGGAAAATCCAAAAGTGCACACCTCATTATCTATTTTTAAGAATAAAATTGATTATTTGTAAAATTGTTTTTAAGTACGTAGATACACTCGTTCTCATGTGCCAAAGCTCTTGTATAGGTCTTTTCATTTTTATTGTGAATGTCTTAATACCCGTCGTCTTTTTCGGACTGTTTATCCATCTGTGAGCAGTGTATTTGTAGATGTGCTCAGCAATTCAAGGAAAGAGTCTGAAACTTTTAAATTGTTGCCTTGAAAACCCTTTAAAGGCCTTTTAAAGTGTCACTACCGACGAATTGGCTGGTAATTTAAATGGAGTTAAGGAGATCCAAGTGACAACTATAGTGTAGTATAAAGAAACAACATGTAAATTTAAAATTATTTTAATATTTAAAAATGTCGAAATTTTAGAGATCCTTTATGAGTAAGCCATTAAAAATCGACTCAAATATAAACAATTTGTAATCAAACATCTCCATCCTCCTATTGACTTATGTTTATATATGAATATTTAATCGTATGTATGTATATGTATATATTTACTATATGTATATGTATATGTTTATTATCTATATGTATGTATATATGTATGTGTATTTTATGTAGTGTATGTAGTATTAGTATGTTTATATGATATGTACTGTATTACACCACCTACCCCTATCAGATCCACGATTCTCTAACCCTAAGGTTGTCTGGAAGAGATCGCTAATTAGCGATAAGACCGCCCAGTTGTCATCATTCTCTTTTTCTTGATATATGTTACGCTGAACTTGTGTTATTCTTTTATGAGTGGTGTTCAATAAAGTGTATATAAATAAATAAATAAATCCTCATTCAATCACTACAAATGATCGAAAGAATTGTCATCATTATTATTATTACTATTTTATTATTATCATATCCATCAATCAAATAAAAGTTTTATCCTAGATCATTATTTGACTAATCGGGTATACTTCCGAAAAGCAGATACCGAATTTTCTCATGAAATTTGGCACGGATATTCTATTTAATTATCTAAGCATCCCCTGAAAAGGATTTTTGGCGGATCGCAATATTTTTCGAAATATTGAATTTTTTGAGTACGCTGTGTAGTACACTTTATATAAGAAAACGAAATTTTAGATACCGAATTTTCTCATAAAACTTGGCACAGACATTACATTTGACTATCTAAGAGTCCCCTTAAAATGGTTTTTGGCGACTCGCAATATTTTTCGAAATATTGAATTTTTTGAGTATGCTGCTTAGCACGCTTAAACATATCTATATATTTATCGCCACGTTACACACACACACACTACAGGCGTTATTTATACACATATAAATCAATCCATTTTTTTATTTTCCCGGATACACATTTTTTATATTTTGTAATAATTCATTGAACGAATTTTTGTTCAATTTTTTAACGCGACGACGCCATAAAAACTCGAATAGATGATCGGCCATTGTTTCACTACGTACTCCGCCACTTTTTTTTTTTTTGAAGGCTGAGAAATTTATTACGCAGTTGGACTTTTTTTTAAGGTTAGGTTAGATTAAGATTTTTTTAAAATCGTTAGGTTAGGTTAGGTTGTTAGGTCTTTTTTTTTTTAATAGTTAGGGTTTTTTTAAAGGTTAGGTTAGATTAAGTTTTTTTTAAATCGTTAAGTTAGGTTAGGTTGTTAGGTCTTTTTTTTTTTTAATAGTTAGGGTTTTTTTAAACGTTAGGTTAGATTAAGTTTTTTTTTAAATCGTTAAGTTAGGTTAGGTTGTTAGGTCTTTTTTTTTTAATAGTTAGGGTTTTTTTAAAGGTTAGGTTAGATTAAGTTTTTTTTAAATCGTTAAGTTAGGTTAGGTTGTTAGGTTTTTTTTTTTTAAATCGCTGTGAAATGCATTTACACATTCTAGGATAGGTTAGCTTAGGCTTTTTTCCCTTCTTCTTTTGATTGACTCGCTTTCATATATAGAGTGTGCTAAGCAGCGTACTTAAAAAATTCAATATTTCGAAAAATATTGCGAGCCGCCAAAAATCCTTTTAAGGGGACTCATAGATAGTCAAATGGAATGTCCGTGCCAAATTTCATGACGAAATTCGGTATCCGCTTTTCGAAAGTTTATCCGACTAATCTATTCGTATTGAAATAATCGTATTAATATAGTGCAATACAAGTTCATTTCAGTAGAGTCTATAATCGGAGTCATTAGTAGTTACATTTTCTATTCTATAAACTAAAATCATTTGCAATTTTGTAATGGTGATTGAAGAAAATAATAATATTTGCTTTATTTATTTAAGAATAACATTATTTGTACCGGACTAATTGTAATATTGTAAAGTTGTGAATTACTGTAACGTATACGAGTAACGCGAAATAAAAATAAAAACGTAAGCAATTGTATAGGAATGATGTTTGTTGCTCTAAAAAATAATCAGGCGCTTCGACAATTATATAACAATAAATTAAATAAATAATGGTGAAATATTAGTTATTATATTGTTTTATAGCTTAAATTAAAGTTATTAAGCTGATGTTTTAATTTCAATTGTGTTAATATACATATAATGAAATGGTAGGAAAGTCAAAACTTTACATTGAATATTTTTTTAAAAGAATACTTGGGGTGTGATCTACAGTCATTATTATTATTTATTATTATTTATTAGAATTACCAACAGAAATGACAATAGTACTAACACAAAAAAAATATTTACACTATAAAATAAGAGTATAATTGTATTTCTTTTTATAGGTAATCACAACATGCATTAATTGTTTAATATTTAAACGATGATAAGAAAATAAAAAAATACGGAATTACAATAATGGTTAAATTAATATAGATTGTTAAAAGAAATAAAATTATTTGATAATACTATGTTTACATCTTTACAATTATATATTAATGAAAATAAAAATGATATATCTATTAATTAATCAATCAAATATTATTATAGAAATCGCTAATTTAAACCTAAATTTTGGTAAACTATCGCAAAAAACATCGAAGCCAGAAATTTTCGAGGACAGATTATAAGTACGTGCCAGTCTAGCTAACGGGGAATATTTACCTAAGTTAGATCTGTAGAAGGAAACATTTACAAAGCTTGCGGTTGTCTAGGTAGTCTTGATGGAACATTAAAATTAAATAATTTAACTATTGGTGGACAATCGATGCTGTTATTGAGAATTTTGAACAAGAATATCATATCTGAGATACTTCTACGCGATTTTAGTGATGTAATCTTATATTCTAACAACTGTCTTTAGTATGAACTATTAGTTTGATTCCTATTCGAACGGTACACAATATGACGCAGTAGTCGTTTTTGTAATCTTTCTATTCGAATAGTATGGATTTTGTAGTGAGGATTCCAAATTTGACTGCAATATTCTAGTTTACTTCTAACTAGACTATTGTAAAGTTTAATTGTAGTAGATGGTTGTCTGAATTCTCTTGAATTCCTCAATACAAAGCCTAGTGATTTCGCAGCTGAGGTGATTATACTGTCGATATGATTGGAGAATTTTAATTCGCTGTCTAGTATTACTCCTAGATCACGTATTGCTCGAACAACAGTTAGTTTTTCAGTATCAATATAATATTGACTATGTATGTAATTATGTTTTCTAGTAAATCTGATGAGGTGACATTTTTTGGTATTGAGAAACATTTGGTTATCATTACACCACTGAGATAGGCGGTTTAGATCTTCTTGTAATAGTACGACGTCAGAATTGTTTCTAATAGCTTTTACTATTTTGAGATCATCAGCAAATAGATAGATTTTTGAGTGTTGAAATATTGAAGCAATATCATTTATAAAAATGTTAAAAAATATTGGTCCTAAGTTAGAGCCTTGAGGTATACCGGAGTAGGCAATATATGGCTTTGAGGTGTAGCCATCTATCACCACTGTTGATGATCTATTTTGAAGGTAAGATGCACACCAGTTCAATAATGTCGCAGTTATACCAAATGCTCTCAATTTGTCAAGAAGTAGTGCGTGATTCACTTTATCAAAGGCCTTAGCGAAGTCTGTGTATATGGCATCGACTTGTAGTTTGTTATCAATATTCTCAATCAAATCGGTGACATATAAAAATAAATTTGTGACTGTAGATCTACCAGACGAAAAACCATGTTGCTGCCAGGTAATACTTCCTCTTAGATTCTTGAAAAATGATTTATATACCAAACTTTCAAAGATTTTTGACATAGTAGATAATATTGATATTGGTCTATAATTAACAATATTCATAAGATCATCACTTTTAAAAATTGGTACAATCCGCGCTTCTTTCCACTTCTCGGGGAAAATACCAGAACTTAAGGAAATGTTAAATATGATACTTAAAGGAGTAGTTAACGAGTTTGCACATTTATATATAAAAATAGGTGGAATACCGTCTGGACCTGCAAAAAAAGAAGTTTTTTTTTTTTTTTGTTCAGTCGAGACCGAAGCCAAAAATGTAGTTTTTAGAATTTTTGTCTGTTTGTCTGTACGTATGTCCGGGATAAACTCAAAAAGTACTGCATGGATATACTTCAAATTTGGCACGAATATTATTAAGAAAGCGGGTCAACATATAGGCTACATATTATCACGCTATAACCTACGGAAAACGAGCAGTGAACCTTTATTTCTTCATCGCATTCTGTAACAACGTGTAATCTAATAGCGTTTACGCAGATGACGTCGCGGGCAGCAGCTAGTAAGTATATAATTTGGTTCGTCTTTTTTCCTGTTAAGGACAAGGGTTTTTTTTTGTGCAATACTTTTAAGCCAATTCAGTCAAAACTTTAAAAACAAATTTAGTTACAGTATATTTTTATAAATATACAATCCAAAGATCAAATGATTTCAGCGAACTATTATTTGTAATAGCTACTAAAATAATTTTCTTTTTATTTTTTCAAAAAGAAGAAGAGAGTTCGCCTTAGAATCCTTAAAATGTTTTAATTTGGAATATGGATGTAATTAAATATTTGGGTGTAGGTATATCCTTATGGGTCTTCCCACCGTGCCTCGGAGAGCACGTAAAGCCTGATAACGATCGTTACTCATGGTAAGGAAATTATCCGCCACCTGTAGTGAGCAGCGTAGTGGATTAAGCTCCAACCCTTCTCCTACATGGTGAAGAGGCCTTTGCCCAGCAGTGGGACGTTTACAGGCTGATATCATTCAGTTCAACAATTAAAAGATTTTATATATATATATATATACGCATTAAGTAGAATTTCAAATAAAAGGAAAGCGAAAGACTAATTATTATAATAATTATATATTATATAACAATAAAATCATTTGAACCATACCTAATATGTAATTATAAAATCATTAATTTCATTTGATTAAAAAAAGGCTATCCACTAAATTATATATCAATATAGATAATCAAGGACGTAGCCAGAATTATCTATAGAGGCGGACAGATAAATAAACTCCTAGACTGTATTGTTTTAATCGTGATTTTTACTATCATACTATCTCACATTAGTGAAGGTGTTCTTTTATTCGTTTCAGTTATCGTTATTAGTGTAAGAAATGGTTTTAGAATAAGAAAAGATGAAAAATTATTTTTCATCAGTGACCGACCGCTCTTCAAGCTCTTCTAGAGAGGGGCAGCTGCCATGAAATCACATTAGTATCTGTCAATAGAGAATCAAATTGTTTTATTATCTGTAACGCCACACGTGCTGTAATTTGATAAACTTTTATTATCTATACGTATTTAGTAACAAATATTGAAGTGTTGAAAATATATAATTTATTTTAAGTTTTAAGATTACTACACAAAGTTTTATCATGGTTAGTGTCCATGTTTTATCACATGATAGCCTGTTGGCGCAGCTGGCAGTCATCCTGCTTCCTGCTCCACTTTTGTGGGTTCGATTCCCACCTTGAGTCAGGATGTAATATATTTTTATTTATATGTATATTTATTTAAAAAAATTATGTATATCAGTCCACTGTTACCTAAAACAGAGGCATTAAATACCTTTCTTTTTTTTGTATCTAAGGGGAACCCATTTACGGGTGATATCCAGGACGTCCGGGTAGGCAGTCCTAAACCGTGTGTCGGACTCAGCACTTGGGGGTGCAATACCGTTCTAAACCGGTTATTTACCATTTGTCAGTTTTAACAGTTTTTCTCGAACACTGAAGGAAGGGGGCTACTATCAAGTTTTGCCCCGGTTCATAAAAATCGTAGATCTGGGGCTGTCTTGATGTATAATCTAGAAACGGAGTTATTGCTGTATAAGCAGTTATAGTGAATCGTGACGTCGTTTTGTACACGCATAATTATGACTGAAGTCACAGGTATCTGCTAGTAATTTATAATAATAGATATTGTATAAATAAATTCAATTAAAAACAATTAAATTATGAATAGTTCTTAATATTTTAATTAAAATTTTAACTATGTGGTTTTTAGTAATGCCTAGCAGGCTAGCACGGGTGATTTCGCTAATGTCACGTAGAAAACAAAAATACACGAAATAAATTGGTAAGTGCAATATATCACCAATAATCTTGTAAATAATGTAACATTTCTGAATCAGCTTTTAGACGTCCCACAGCTGGGCAAAGACCATTGCTGCTGGTGGATTAAGCTCCAGCCCTTCTTCTATATGGAGAAGAGGCCTTTGCTCAGCAGTGGGCTGTTTACAGACTAACGGTATATACACATAATAGTCATAGTCAGCAATGTTTTTTCAATAAACACCTAAGGGCGTTTGTGCACTATAAGGAATTTTACTGTCCGGCAGTCCGGTTTTTTACGGTCCGATGTGGCATGAAAAAAATTGAATGAAATTGAGATAAAAATGAATGGAGGAACGTAAAATGTCTGACGGTAAAATTACGTGTAGTGCACAAACGCCCTAATTGTAAAAACAACAAGTTACGTGTCAAGTAACGTACCTTTATCTGTACATAATTACGAAATGTGTACACAAAAAAATTTCCCTTTTTTATATAATATTTTTTATTTTTATTTTTCAAAAATACATAAACAAGTTGAAATTTTTTATGTTTATATGCGACTGTCTAGGAATCTACCAGTTAGAATTTAAAAAAAAATGAAGGTATAAATAGTATAGGATATAATAATGGCTCTAAGATTTATCTTAGAATTATTAACAATAATATGTAAATAAAATGCTACTATGCTACTAATGCTAAATAAAACTATTTTTGACATGATAACGTCGTATAAATCGATGAACGCCTGCTGCAGGCACGAAAAAACATGACTCATTGTCATGTTCCGCGAGCACGGAACAAGCGATATAGAAGCACGATGGGCCTAAGCGTTCGGCTTGTGACGCATCTATCTCTCTTACACTCCATCGGCAGATGGGTCCGAGTATAAGAGAAAAAATATTTGAATTAACGAGGCAAATAAATATTAATTTATCGTAAAATTTTGATTGAGATTTATATCGTGAAATGATGATTTTGAAAATTTGATTGATCGTAAAAAATTTTTTCAAGTTTCTTTTTTTGTGAGAAAAACTATTATTGAGAGCTCTTTTTATTTTTTATTTAAATAACCAGTTCCTATTATTTTACTATTATGTCAGTCAGATCGAAAATATTATTTATGTTTCATCAGTATATAATAATATCTAAATATAATAATAATATCTAATCTTATATCTTTAAACGAGCAATTCTTGTATATATATAATCTGAATCTCGGAAACGGCTCCAACGATTTTCATGAAATTTAGTATACATGAGGTTTCGGGGGCGATAAATCGATCTAGCTAGGATTTATTTTTAGAAAATGTCGTTTTATCCCTTTTTTTACGCAATTAAAAAATATCATTAGAATACGAAGGTAAATTTCGCTGTCATTGACAAGCTTATAATAGCTCAGATGGGAATCGGGCTGACTCGATATCAGAAAACTCGGGTTCGAATCCAGGTGCCTTCAGACCAGTTTTTTTCCTTTTTTTTCAAGTTTCTTCTTTTGTAAGAAAAACTATTATTGAGAGCTCTTTTTATTTTTTATTTAAATAACCAGTTCTTATTATTTTATTATTATGTCGGTAAGATCGAAAATATTATTTATGTTTCATCAGTATGTAATGTATCTAAATATAATTTAACCGAGCAAAGCTCGGTCATCCAGGTACTATAATTTAACCGAGCAAAGCTCGGTCATCCAGGTACTAAATACTTAAACTAAATAAATCAAATATCAAATTTTGAATGCTAGAAAATGTGGCTCTCGCAGGGTTTTGAACTTGCAGCTCTCGAGCGATATACGAAATTCAATTCGCGTTGGCAGCCACTGCGCTAGCAATCTCTAAGATTCTTGAGTGAAATTAAGTATCACTATATAGAAGTTTGCAGTTATTGTATGATGTATTCTATAGTGAGTAGGTAATTCGAATATAAATATGTCCGAACGCAAACACAGGACTCATATATAATTACGATCGTATAAAAAGTAAACTGTTTTGACGTGATAACGTCTAGTAAATTGATGAAGGGGTGCCCGTTCGAAGAAGATGACGTCATCATTGTCACAATTAGTGAGCGAGAGCGCAGAACAAGCGATAGAGAGGCACGATTAGCCTAAGCGTTCTGTCTTACACTCCATCGGACCGCGTTCGAGTAAAAGAGACAGTGGCGCCACGCAATCTACACGCGAACTGTTTTGTAGGGATGTTCATCGGAAAAAAATATCGATAGTTTTACTATCGATAATTATCGTATCGTTTTATCGATAGTTATCGATAATTATGGAATGAATAGTTATCGATAATTATCGGAGGAAAAGTTATCGATAGTTGACGAAAGTTATCGATAATTAATCGGTCGATGGTTATCGATAATTATCAAATTAAAAAATATCGATAATTATCGGATCAAAATATCGAATAACACTTATCGATAATTATCGAATAGAAAATTATCGAGTAGTTACGAATTATCGATAATTATCGCACACCCCTACTGTTTTGTGATTGGTCAATTGTTTGGTAGAAGTAGGGATGTTCATCGATAAAAAATATCGATAATTTTACTATCGATGATTATCGAATCGTTTTATCGATAATTATCGTAGGAAAAGTTATCGATAATTATCGGTCGATAGTTATCGATATTTATCGAATGAAAAAATATCGATAATTATCGGATCAAAATCATCGAATAACACTTATCGATAATTATCGATAATCAAATGGAAAATTATCGAGTATTTACGAATTATCGATAATTATCGCACACCCCTACTGTTTTGTGATTTGTCAATTGTCTGGTAGAAGTAGGGATGTTCATCGATAAAAAATATCGATAATTTTACTATCGATGATTATCGAATCGTTTTATCGATAGTTATCGATAATTATGGAATGAACAGTTATCGATAATTATCGAAGAAAAAGTTATCGATAGTTGACGAAAGTTATCGATAATTATCGGTCGATAGTTATCGATATTTATCGAATGAAAAATTATCGATAATTATCGGATCAAAATTATCGAATAACACTTATCGATAATTATCGATAATTATCGAATAGAAAATTATCGAGTATTTACGAATTATCGATAATTATCGCACACCTCGTTTTGTGATTTGTCAATTGTTTGGTAGAAGTAGGGATGTTCATCGATAAAAAATATCGATAATTTTACTATCGACGATTATCGAATCGTTTTATCGATAGTTATCGATAATTATCGTATGAACAGTTATCGATAGTTATCGAAGAAAAAATTATCGATAGTTGACGAAAGTTATCGATAATTATCGGTCGATAGTTATCGATATTTATCGAATGAAAAATTATAGATAATTATCGGATCAAAATGATCGAATAACACTTATCGATAATTATCGATAATTATCGAATGGAAAATTATCGAGTATTTACGAATTATCGATAATCATCGCACACCCCTACTGTTTTGTAATTTGTCAATTGTTTGGTAGAGAGTACCACTTGAAACACTCCCCTTGATTTCCTACTTTTCCTATCATCTTCCTATCCTTAACAAAATAACTCAGATTGGAAAATCTTGAATATCACACTATCATATATATATATATATATATATATATATATATATATATATATATATATATATATATATATATATATATATATATATATATATATATATATATAAAGTACTACACTATCATATATATGTAAAGTAATACACACTATCATATTATATATGTGATAATAATTCAATTCGATTCATAAAAGTATACAATTCTACATCTATATTTTCTTATGACGTTATCACGTAAAAATTATCGTCTGTAAACCGACTTTACAGACAACAATTTTTTTATTATAAGTTTCACTTTCACTTCTTACGAGTGTACGCTAGTACACGCAATTTAAATTTTTTTTTTTTTTTTTACTCTCCGCTTCAGCTGTTTGTAACAAAGGTACATTTACCATGCCTAAGTTTGTACTGTTCAAATAATTTTTTATTCTATTTCATCTATATTTGTAACATAAAATCCCTACGTTTACTTATTTTACATTTGTTTTTAATACAATTGCAACTATAATAGTTCGTAATTCGAAAACCCCAGAGAGCGATAAAGGCGCGGCAACTTTTAGGGATAGAACAATAAATGTAAATCAATTACAACGCCCTTTATTAGCCTCCCTTTTATCATTCTAAAATAATACGTGGTTTTGTTTTTAAAATTTTTAGTAAAAATTTAGTATTAAGTGTTGAATACATTGGTAAAGTTTTCAATTAAAATTACTTTGACGAAAAAAGAACCTCTTTGTTAAGCGTATATTTTACTAGGTATTTATTCTTAATGTATTTAATTGTATTTATTATAAATGGGTATATTTTATTATGCATATATTCTGTTACGACTCTTGAGAGTATACCCGTGACCCTGACGTTTTTAACAGTGCTGAAATGTACCATAAATAATAATAATAAATATAAATAAGTGTAAATAATAATAATAAATATAATAATAAATATAAATAATAATAAATACAAATATAAATAATAATAATAAATATAATAATATAATATAATAATTTTAGTGGACATTACCATTCCGCATGACGAGAACCTCGTGAAAGCCGAAACAGAGAAAAAACGTAAATATCTGGATCTGGCACACGAGATTGTCGACATGTGGGGTGTTGATTCCACTGAAATCATCCCTATCGTTATATCTGCCAACGGTTTGATCCCGGTTAGCCTCGCTCACCATCTGAGGCAGCTGGGTATCCGTGACGGTTCGCTCGCAGCCAGGATGCAGAAGGCGGTATTACTCGACTCGGCTAGGATTGTCCGCCGATTTCTCAGCCTACAGCCCTAACCCCCGGCCGTTTGATCTCCCTGCCGGGGCGTAATCCTCCACCCGCTTATATTTATCTAAGTAAGTTTATGTAAATTTATTATATTCCTTATATAAGTATTGTATTATATTTATTTATATGTGTATATGTATATCTTGAACGGGTGGAGTGTAGCAATTAAAATATAAATAACAATAAATATTTATTTGCATAAGTATGTTACAAACAGTTCTTAAGAACAGATCATAAACAATATAAACAATTGTCAAAATTACACATAACTGTACACTGAATTTTATACCCCTGTCGCCTAAAGTAGGAGAGTCCTGTATCTTAGGCAGACAGTGATTCCTCCAATAGTTGTTGTACAGAACAGAATATAAATACGTGTGATAGTAAACATAGAAACATTCTTCAAATAAAACCTCCTTATCTCCATTATTTTTATAGTTTCAATAGGAAAACAGCAGAAATGAAAATTCATTTTCGAAAACCATATCTGATTCCACAAAACATAATTAAATTTATTAAATTATCATTATTACTTTATTATTAAATTATTTGATCTATTAACGCCCCACATAATGATATAATCTCGTAATGCATTCTCAACGCCCCTCGCGTCATTTTAATCGTGAGGCCCCTGAGTGATAATGGTTTGACGTCCGCTGTCAAAACAATAATAAAATTAACCCATTGTTTATAAAATCAAAATGGCGGATTGCGAATAGCTTCAAAAGCCCGTTTTTTTTGTGCGAAATTTTTCATTCTTTTTTGTTTTTTTTTCGACGACAGGTGTAGCGGTGCGAGTAGTCGCCTCAACGTCGGCTGTCGCGGGTTCGATTTCCGATCGGGGCAGATATTTGTACTTGTGCAAATATTTTAGCCATCGGTCGCGGTTGTTATCATAGACCTGGTAACGATCGTTGTTTATGGTAGTGAAAGTATCTGCCAACCCGCAATAGAGCATGAGCATAGAGCGTGGGGTTGGCGGATAATATCCCTGCCATGAGTAACGATGGTTATCAGGTGTCTATGATAACAACAGGGACCGGCGGCTTTACGTGCTCTCCGAGGTAGGGTGGGGAAACCCACAAGGATATACACCCAGACCGGAAACAAATATTTATACAAATACAAATATCTGCTCCGAGCGGGAATCGAACACGCGACCGCCGGCGTTGAGGCGACTACTCGCACCACTACACCAGAACGGTCGCTAAATAATCTAATACAGTATAATTATGCTTTAGCTGTTAAATGCTTTTTCATTATAAACTTTAAAAATGAGGTAATTGTAAAGTTGGTAGATGATGTGAAAGTCATGGGGTGCTATGTCGGTGACCTCCCCGTGGTGCATCCTGGGCAACGTAGGAGTAACTTTGGAATTAGTTAGTTGGGTCGCTCAATGCTGGCAATCTTCTGTTTTGCGGAGGGGAGCCGGCGGCGAGTGGCCCGACCTTGGGAGTTGAGCCGCTCCAGGTGGGGTACCTGGCTGCCTCGCGCAGAAGAGACCGGTCGAGCGGCTCCTCGGCGGGGCAGCAAGACCAAGCGTCGGGACGTCATGGTTGGATGCGAAAGCGATCCCATCGCGCCCACTGCGGCAACGACGGTATCGATGGGTTTTAGTGGGTATTCGGCATGCCAAACTGCCGTACCTGCCCTCTCGGTGGGATGCGTAAATGCATTTCCCATCTTTAAAAAAATGATGAAAGTCAAAATGTGTAATTATGAACAAAATAGCGTTGTACACTAGTTAATAATATCGGTAAAATGTTTCAATGTTTTTATTTAATTACTAGTCAACTGAATATCCTTTTGTTTGTTGTCATTCACCTTTGTAATTAAATAAAGAAAGAAAGTAATATCTTTCTTTCTTTCTTTGTAATTATAAAATTTTATTATAATATACTAGCGGCCCGCCCCGGCTTCGCACGGGTATTTAACTGAAATTTCAAAAAATATAAATTTATACTGTTCCACCAGGAGCACCCAAAAAAAGATATTACCTACACCTGCGTCAATACTGGAAAATATTTTATAACAGACGGATTGGTTGTCAAACATGTGTCAAAATAAATTTTAATTTAAATCAAAATCACTATGGAGTATTTATATCAAAATAATTTTCTCCCCCCTTTTAACATCGTTAGAGGATGAATTTCGATAAAATACGAAACACGTCTTCAACCAATTCTGTTAAAGAATATTTATGCGAAATTTGAAGTAGATTGGACCAAGGAATCATGTTGTCCCATACAAACTTTGCCCCCATTTTTCACCCCCTTAGAGGTAGAATTTCGTAAAAATCCGTTCTTAGCTGACCTCTACTCGGTAAAAGGAATATTCCTACCAAATTTCAAGTCTCTGCGCCTTATAGTTTCAGAGATATCGTGATTAGTCAATGTATACGTGGAAATCTCTTATATATATATATATAGATTATATTAATGTTGTTTAATTGTTTACGCAAATAATTTTTATGGTACTTAAATAGTGTCTTTAACTTCTATAAGATAATTTAAGAAAAAGGAGGTTCTGTGTTCGAGTAGCTATTTTTTGTGTAAGACAATGTCTTTGTCAATAATATATCGATATTTTATTTTATTTTATTTCCTTTATTTGTTTTTTGTTTTGTTTTAAAAGGCTTATTACAGAGGTGCTTTTTTAACGGCTCCCTTCAAAGTTGGGTCATATTTGTACCAGATCAGGATATGATGATATAATTTCAGGACAATTTAGGAAACGCAATAATATGTTTGTAAATTGCATTTTTGTATGTACGATGTATGTAAGTTTCGTATGTGAGTACATCGATTTTTTTTGAGGTTTTAGTTTGTATAGACGTGTATACTGCCTATGTTCCATAGAAATATGATAACGATCATGAATCAACTTTGGACATATCTTCCTCGAGCGGGAATCGAACCCGCGATCGCCGGCTTTAAAACCTCACGACATTACAACAGAACGATTGACTAAATAATAATAAGTCTAAAATACATAAAGGGAACTGAACTTTTTCTGGATGTATAAACTCCATTTCTCCTTCTGTATAGGTCAAGGTTTCGTTTAGTTCATTAAAAAAAAAAACTCTAGACTCGTTTTAGGCATTTAGGGAGTTGTGTGTCACTTAAAAGTGTGAGTAAGTAAGATAGTGAGTAAGAATTTACTAGAAATTATCGACTTCAAAATAGATTTTCATGCGTATATATATGAGTAATAATAAATTAAATTAAATTAAAATATGTTTAACACACACACGGTCGTCTGTCCCTAAGGTAGAGGTAGACAACATAATGCCTGTGTTTTAGGTAACAGTCGACTGATATATATTTTTTAAATAAATATACATATACCCACAACCCTTGGAGCAGAAAACAGGGTCACTGCAAACTGCGCCAACGGTCATTCATAATAATATGATATCACCACATATTATAAAACAAAGTCGCCACAGCGTCTGTCTGTTCACAAAAAATTCTAAAACTACTATACTGATTATCATGCGATTTTCAGCAATATATAGGGGTTTGTGAGGGAGGTGTGTATATAATCTGCCAAGTTTGTGTGTAAATTGACTTAAATATCACGTTAATTGTTAAAAATATCGAAATAAGTGGGAGCTTTAATTGAAAACGCTGACTAATTCCTTTAAGATATGACAAAACCGTATATGCTGGAATAATTCCTCTTTTATAGTCTACAGACGACCGTGCGAGCAGTTGCTTCAACGCCGGCAATCGCGGGTTCGAATTCGGGACAGATATTTGTATTTGTAAAAATGTTTGTTTCCGGTTTGGGTGTATGTCTTTATGGGTCTCCCCACCGTGCCTCAGAGAGCACGTAAAGACAGCGGTACCGGTTGTTATCATAGAGATCTGATAACGATCGTTACTCATGGTAGGAAAATTATCCTTCAACTCGCAGTGGAGCAGCGTGGTGGATTAAGCTCCAACCCTTCTCCTGTATGGAGGAGAGACCTTTACCCCTGCAGTGGGACGTTTACGTCCTGATCCATTCATTCATTCATTCAAGTCTACAGAAAAGTCTACACATCTTTTGAGGATAGCTTACTATACCCATTCCAACTTTAAAAAAAATTGCCAATTACAATGGGATAGTTGGAAAGCTATTTAGACGGGTACAGTATTGATTCTTATCAATTTAAATACGTTAGTTACCTTAAGCATTTTATACACATTATGATAATCCTTTCCACCTTATAAGTTAGAAAAAATATATTAGGAGTTATCGCAAAATGAAAACGAACGTGCGCGAAAATGAATTCAAGCGCGGGTCTCACACCGATGATATTGCTTTTTTGTTGCTATCACCATCCCCACTCTTCTTTTTTTCATTAAGAATATTATATAAATATATAGTACCCATGCGAAGCTGGAGCGGGTCGCTAGTAATATAAAACAATCCTAATGAAAACCAACATTAGGTACCTACCCATGAAAAGATGAGATTTTTCCCTTTCCATAAAAATTAAAATATACTATATTTAAATCTTTCAAATAGGTATAATTATCTGTTCGACTTATTGCCAATTGATTATTCATAAACATCAAAGGTGAATGTATCGCATTTGAAATTGAGCTGTAAAACAAATTACCCTGATATTTTTATAGACACTCTGGTGACCATGGGTTTAAGCTTTAAGGATACCAGAACTTTTACTGTAAAATAAATACAGAAGCGCTTTACACTTGATGGCCCCCAGTAGGATTAAAACGATCACACAAATGCTCTATAAATACAATAAGGGTCATATTCAAATGGAGACTAAATCGTAGCCATTTCTCGTATCGAGGCATAAAACAGAAAGAGACCGAAGACAAACGGAATACACAGTATAGACTATAGACACTTGTCATCGCAAAAATTTGATATATAATTTTAAATTATGAGATGTAAATTTAGCAAATAATTGACGACAGAGATATCAAATTAAAAATGAAAGAAAAAAAAACACTCTGTACACTTTTCTGTTATTTCAACCGTGCACCAATGGTTGAAATTGACATCATGCAAGTTTTCGTGTTAAAAACAGTACCTGGATGACCGAGCTTTGCTCGGTTAAATTATATTTAGATACATTACATACTGATGAAACATAAATAATATTTTCGATCTTACCGACATAATAATAAAATAATAAGAACTGGTTATTTAAATAAAAAAATAAAAAGAGCTCTCAATAATAATTTTACTCACAAAAGAAGAAACTTGAAAAAAAAAGGAAAAAAAACTGGTCTGCAGGCGCCTGGATACGAACCCGAATTTTTTGATATCGAATCCGCCCGATTCTCATCCGAGCTATTATAAGCTTGTCATTGAGAGCGAAATTTACCTTCGTATTTTTATGATATTTTTTAATTACGTAAAAAAAGGTATAAAACGACATTTTCTAAAAATAAATCCTAGCTAGATCGATTTATCGCCCCCGAAACCTCCTGTATACTAAATTTCATGAAAATCGTTGGAGCCGTTTCCGAGATTCAGATTATATATATATATATATATATATACAAGAATTGCTCGTTTAAAGATATAAGATTTTAATGTCGCTATTGTGGTGTAAGCTCGCGAACGTGCAACCCGTACCCAAGAAGGGTAGTCGTGCTGATCCTGCAAACTACCGCCCAATCGCGATCACCTCCACCCTCTGCAAGGTAATGGAGCGTGTTGTCAACAATCGCCTTCTGGCTTACCTGGAAGATAATGATCTCCTCAGTGATCGGCAATACGGATTTCGCCAACGCCGCTCTACTGGGGATCTTCTCGTGCACGCTACACATCTCTGGGGGGAAGCCCTCGATAAATATGGTGAGGCCCTAGCTGTCTCACTTGACATTTCGAAGGCATTCGACGGGGTCTGGCACGATGGTCTTATTGCGAAGCTTCCTGCTTACGGTATTCCCACCAGTCTATGTACTTGGATCTCCAATTTCTTGAGGGAACGGTCAATTCGTGTAGTTGTTGATGGCTACACGTCTGACCTATTGACTATCAATGCCGGGGTACCCCAAGGATCTGTTCTCTCCGCAACGCTATTCCTGCTTCACATAAATGATCTGCTTAAGCCCGGTATCTTTGGGTACGCAGATGACAGCACCGTCGCGGAGAGATACTTCTCCAGTGCAAGAACAAGACAAACTGAAGTGGACGATCTTAGAGAAGCAATGGTCGACCGTGCCAATCTTACTCTTCAGGCTGTCTCCGATTGGGGTGATGCCAATCTAGTAAGATTCAATGCTTCAAAAACCTAGGCGTGTCTCTTCTCCGCTAAAAAGAACCCGTTTAACTTGGCTCCCACTTTCCGAAATGTACCTGTTCCAGTCACGAACCACCTTGAACTACTCGGTATAGACTTATCGTCCAAACTCAATTTTGGAAACTATATCGAATCCAGGGCTAAGACTGCTTCTAAAAAACTGGGCATCCTCTCCAAGGTCCGTCATTATTTCACACCGGACCAGCTGTTAAAGCTCTATACAGCTCAAGTCCGCTCCTGCATGGAGTACTGTTGCCATCTGTGGGATGGTTCCGCCCGGTACCAGCTCGAAGCCCTGGAAGCTATCGACAGGCGTGCCAGGAAACTCATTGGCGATGAGATGCTTACTTCAAGACAGCTCCAGAGCCTCGAACATCGCCGACTGGTTGCTAGTCTGTGTGTCTTCTACAGGTTACATTTCGGTGAGTGTGCGCAGGAATTGCATCAATTGATTCCCCCAGCACCATTCCACCATCGGACAACTCGACGTGGGCAGGGGTTCCATCCATACGTGGTCGACATCCCTCCGGTTCGTACCTCGCGGTTCGCTTCATCTTTCATTATTAGAACTGCAAAGGAATGGAATTCTCTTCCTGCGTCACTGTTTCCCGATGCGTATAACCTAGGGATTTTTAAGGCAAGAGTGAACAGGCATTATTTGAGTTTGCGTGCTTCACCTTAGACTTCATCGTTGTTTACCATCAGACAAGATTGAGGTCAAACGCACTCAAATTTCCAATAAAAAAAAAAAAAAAAATCATTATGACGCATTCAACTCAATTGAAATAGTAGAACACGAGTAATATGAAAAACAATAATTTTAAAGCAATTTATCGATCACCGATCTACAGTTCAGACTTAATACTAATAGTAGAAAATAGGGACTGGAAGGAAGTTATATTTCTGAGTAAATTCTATGACATGTACTTCTAATACAAAATCGTACTTTTGATACAAAATTTATCAGTCCACTACGGAGTAAATTGAGAAATTACATTAACATGCATTACAACATCAATTTAACACTAGTAGAATAAGAGTGGAGACCATGGTTTAGCTGTGAGTTTTTACAGGCTGTACAGTATGGAGTTGTGTCAAATAGCAAAAAAAAATCAGTTTGCAATTATTTTAAATTTATATTTGAGGTTAGGATAATTTTTGCTTCATATTTTATACTTTTAATACAAAAGATGATTTTAAAATTTGATGATATTCTAACGTATTATAGAGGTGACAAATCATATATTGCAATTTTAATACAAAAAAAAAACAGTCGAATTGAGAACCTCCTTCTTTTTTTGAAGTCGGTTAAATAGGGCTCAATAGGGCGAAGCAGTATTTCATGCCTTCACATCGACTACAATTATACAAGGCGCAGACCCAACCTCACATGGAATACTGCTCTCACCTGTGTGTTTGCCCCCTCTTAGGATAAAAAAAAAAACAAATATGAGCTAGTTTTAGAGTCATTTTTAAAAACAACTATTTATTTGTTTTTCTCGTATAAAGTATATTGTGTACAATAATTTCTGATGAACAGGCTTATTAAAACAAAAAAAATAATAAAGAAAATAATAATAAAAATAAAATAATAATAAACTAATTATTTGCAACAAGAAAAAAAAAACACAAACACTTTTCAGTTTTATCAAATTAGTTTAGAAATTGTGGTCACCCTAAGCAGCACACGTTCGAAAAACACATGGCCCAACCAGCAACGGAAACTGCTGATAAACTAACGAACAACCTGCGCCGTCTTAAAATAGATTGTTTCATAAAAAACCATTACACGGAATATCTATTCAAAATCGAAAAAAAATCATGAAATCTTATATTGAAACAATAAACGATAGATATATTTAATCCTTATTAGTGTTATAAATAATTTTTATTGATATTTGATACTACATACAAGTTGTCCCGATCTCCTTCTTGGCGAGGTGTCGTAAAACACGACTATGGCCATAAAGGTGCGAGCAACTGTGCAAAGCTAGGTGAGTTATGAAAAACCCCCCAAAATGATCGGTAATATAGAGCACAGGTGGTCGCTCTGGAGTAGGGGTGTGCGATAATTATCGATAATTCGTAAGTACTCGATAATTTTTCATTCGATAATTATCGATAATTTTGTGCCATCCGATAATTATCGATAATATAGTGGTATTCGATAATTGTTTTTGGATCCGATAAGTATCGATAATTATGGTACGGCGGATGACATTTTTTTTTTCGTCCGAAAATTGAACCGATAATTATCGATAACTATCGTCAACTATCGATAATTTTTATCCGATAATTATCGATAAGTGTTCATTCGATAATTATCGATAACTATCGATAACACAATACGATAATTATCGATAATAAAATTATTGATAATATATTACTACATTTATCAGGAATTTGGACAAGGATAAATAAGGATAATCCTGATAAATGTAGTAATATATATATAAAGAATGGACGCAAAAAAAGATTTTGATTATCGATAATTTTTTCCCATGAACACCCCTACTCTGGAGGTCGATTGTGGAGACCAACTTTCAGCAGTAAACATCCATGCTGATATGATGATTATGATTATAATGTTTTAAAGATATAATTGTATGCTAAGATTCGATTCGAATTCTTTTATAGATTACTAGCAAACCCGGCGAACTCCGTTTCGCCACCAACTTATTTTCGTGAGGGATACTCACACCACGTACTGCCGCCATGCAAAACCATATTGGTTTGTAGTACATGCTATGTATCAGAGATGGCGTTGTATGTGAAAAATGATTTTCCCTGTTTTCCTGCTTTTCTGTTGAATTTTTTTCCTGAATTTTGTTTGCTATAAACCTCACGGAGCCCGAGACCTTTCCAACGAATGCAAAACCGTAGAAATCGGTTCGTGCGTTCTTGAATTATAGCGTCAGGAAGGAAAACTGATTGAGTTCATTTTAAAGATGAGAGATGGTTTTACATTAATTAAAGATAGAAACAATATTTGGGCTTTAAATTAGTAAATAACTTTATTTCAAATTTTAAGTTTAGTAACAAATTATATTTTTAATATCTTGGGCTGTTTGGAATGTACCTACTTATAAATCATCTATGTCTGTGAAAGTATATCTGCGGACAACAATAGTATATTATAATAGTTAGTAGTAGTTTTACAGTCATGTCAAAAACTGGAAAGATGTTTAAAGAACCTCTCGTGTTTAAAATTTGAAAACTTTTGGAATAGTGACATTTGAGTTCTAAAATTGTGCTAAATCGTTAAATAGTGGCTTCATGCAGATTTTACAAATAAAACAACAATCGGTAGTGAACGTAAAATAAGCAAAATTGGTGTTGATATTTAAAGTGAACTCATTGATTAATATTAGTGAAGTGACATTTTACTAAACCACCTACATAGACTTCATAAATAGGTTGAATCGTCGAGATAGTGTACAACATATTCGATTCAAAGGTTTATAAGCTTGCTGGCGTCGTGGCTTACGACGCGGTTTTAAACAGCGAAGTAACCGAGTGCACCGAGTTCGAATCTCGACGAATTCGTTGTTATAGATTTTTATGATTATAATTTTAACAGCGTGTTAAACAGCGTTGGAATAACATAGACCTGAAAAAAAAAAAGGAAATGGCGAGCTCTTTAAGTTCGAAAATATGCGCGGGATGCAAAACTACTTTACCTAAAAAAGGTTTTCTTACTTGTTCAAATTGTGGGTCTAAGTACGACAGTGATTGTGCAAATATATTACCCAATCAACTTGAAAAAATGGATCAACAATTAAAAAGTAGTTGGAAGTGTCCCGAGTGTTGCAGCAAGCAACCCAAATCTGGCAACACTAACACGCCGGTAAGAGCATCTGCTTTATGTACTGACAACGGCACTATGAATTCTTATGTTACAACCCGTAGAAAACAAAATGGATCACCACGATCAAAGTCATCGAGCACCCCAGATGACCTATGTGCGCCTCCTGGAAGTAACTTTATTACTGAGAGTTCTCTTCGAGATATACTAAGGCAAGAGCTCTCTATAACAATTCAAGACATGGTTTCTGCTCAACTGAAGACGATCAATGATCAAATAACGGGATTTCGAGAATCAATGTCTTTCATAAATGAAAAGTTCGAGGAAGTAAAGTCGACAGTGGCTGAGAAAGCAACTATAATCGCACACCTACAAAAAGAAAACGACCAACTCAGAGTATCGGTCAAGGATCTACAGACCAGGCTTAATACGGTGGAGTTACATATGAGAGAGTGTAATGTGGAAATAAACGGAATACCAGAACATAAAACTGAAAAGCTAGTCAACACCATAGCGCAGCTTAACGCCACGGTTGGAATCTCCATATCTACGGACGAAATTCAGCATGTTACTCGAGTTGCAAAATTGAACAAGCGGTCTGATAAACCCCGGTCTGTTATCGTTAAATACCGTAGCACAAAGCACCGAGACGCCCTCCTGGCAGCGGTATCTCAATTCAATAGGAAGAACCCAGACGACAAATTGAGTTCTCACCACTTGGGAATAGGTGGACCACGAGCACCCGTTTATGTGTCCGAACACCTGACCCAGGGAAGTAAATCTTTGCACGCCGCAACACGATTGAAAGCTAAGGAAATGAATTATCGCTTCACATGGATTAGAAACGGGAAAGTCTACGTACGCAAAGATGAATTTAGCCAGGCGATATTAATCAAAACCGAAGACAGCCTGAGGCTTATTATATAAACAGTAAGAATATAAGAAAGTAAACGGTGAATGTTGTGGTTCTTTTTAATTTAAAATGTTGGAAATATATTATCAAAACGTACGGGGCCTAAGAACGAAAACGGACAAGCTGTTTAAGAATATCCTAACGACAGATTATAAAGTTATAGCACTTACGGAAACCTGGTTGAACTCTGGTGTCATAAACTCTATGATATTTGCTTTAAAGAATATAAGCGCAAAACTGAGTTAAACATCCGTAAAGATCCTAAACAGTTCTGGAGCTATTTCAAGCATTTGAAGGGAAGAGATTCATCGTTGCCTGCCTCAATGAGGCTGGACGATACAATGGCTAATTCTGGTTCCAGTATTGCTAATCTCTTTGCCCAACACTTCTCATCCATCTTTACCCAAACTACACATGTAGTAAATAATAACATAAAGCGAAGCACTAACGTTCAGCAATTACCCAAATTTAGATTCCTTGAGGTGGAGGTCCTAAGAAAAATAAAAAGCTTGAATATCCATAAGGGAATGGGCCCAGATAATATTCCTCCGATTTTTGTGAAGCGTTGTGGTGTAGCAATTGCACTCCCACTTACGATGATTTTTAATCGCTCTCTCCAAGAAGGAATTTTCCCAAATGTATGGAAGAAAGCACGAATTGTGCCAGTCTTCAAGAAGGATGATCGTACGGACATTAAAAACTATCGACCCATATCCATATTGTCATGTTTTTCATTGTTCATCAAATTTTTTGAAAGCTTGGTTCACTCCATTCTTGCCAGGCATTTCGAAAACTTGTTGGACAATAGTCAGCACGGTTTTCGAGGCGGCTTGTCTGTGCAAACTAACCTGTCAAATTTTATCACAGATCTCATGGTGGAGGTTGACAAGGGAAATGAAATTGATGCAATTTACACAGATTTCAGTAGCGCATTTGATAAAGTTGACCACATTATCTTATTGAACAAGCTTTCACAGTGCGGTATAGGCCCATGTTTGTTAAAATGGATTGAATCGTACTTACACCAAAGACCTCAGACTGTTGTCGTGAATGGATTTGAGTCTGCGGAGTACATTGCGCGATCAGGGGTGCCACAGGGCTCACATTTGGGGCCGTTGTTGTTCTTAGCATTCATAAACGATATTACAACTGTGATAAGACACAGCAAGTGTTTACTATACGCCGATGACCTGAAGATCTATAGAACAGTGGGATCCAACGTAGACGTCCGGCTATTGCAGGCTGACTTAGATGGAATTGTAAATTGGTGTAACCTCAACGCGATGACCCTTAATGCTGGTAAGTGTTTCCATGTAAAGTTTTCGAGGAAGAAAAAACCACTTGTAACAGGGTTTTCGATAAACAATATATCGCTACAACAATTAACGGAAATTAAAGATTTAGGGGTTATTATTGACAAAAAGTTGACTTTTAAGCCACACATAGATAATGTTGTCAAAAAAGCGGCGCGGAGTTTAGGATTTATCAGACGAAATACTAAAGGGTTTTCCCATAACACAAAAATAATTTTGTATAATGCCCTCGTGCGGAGCCATCTGGAATTTGCTAGTGTTGTCTGGAGTCCTCCTTATCATATACACTCACAGCGTATTGAAAGTATCCAGCGAACTTTCACTAGGAACCTAGCATTTCTTGCCTCGGGATTTTCCCACAGACAACCGTACTATCAGCGACTATCTGAATTTGGAATGTTGTCCCTCCGTAATAGGCGGATTGTAACGGATCTGGTGTTTTTGCACAAAGTGATTCACAATGAGGTCAAATGTAGTGACTTACTCGAGCAAATTTGTGTCAGGGTCCCGCGTCTATACCCGTGTCGTAACAACACCAATAGTCGTAAGATATTCTACATACCCCGCGCCCGTACGAATCTGGGAAGGCAAGCACCGATCTTTCGCATCTGTTCAGAATATAACGAGATATTTGGGATTGTACCTGGTATCGACATTTTCGGGAACTCTTTAACCATATTTAGAAAGAAACTCATCGATCATCTATCGGTGCGCTCGTCCGTAGAGTAGCGCTGTGTCTGTGCTATTTTAACTATGATTTAGATTTAGACCGTGATTTTGATTTTGATTTTGAGTATGATTTTGATTTGATTTTGAATTTGATGTTGATTTTGAATTTTAATCTTTTAATGTTATTGCATTTAATTTTTGTATTTCATTTCGGATTGACATTTGGTTATGAATTTTAATTTAATTTAATTTAATTTAATTTTGTATTTCAACTTAGATTGACATTTGATTTAAATTTTATTTTAACTTTTGGACATGATTATGGAATTCCTTTTTATTTTTAGCTTTATTATTGATCAAGTTTGGAGTGTCAATTTTATTGTGTTTTGGATTTTGAAATTGAGTATATTTTACTGACAATTTAAAATTTTTATAAAATTTTTAATTTAATTTTGTTTAAATTTATGTTGACTTGGTTTTTAAATTTTTAAATTTGAATTTTGATTTTTGAATTTTAATTTTAATTTTTAAATTTTAATCTTAAATTTTAATTTTGATTCTATCTTGATTGCAACTTGGATTTAAATTTTGAATTTTACTTGGATTTAGTTTTTTTGACAATAATTTTGATATTCACTCTGATTTTGATTTGAGGTATGGATTTTGACTTTTGAGGTGGATTCTTAATATTGACTTTAATTGTGATTATGTTTTGGAGTTTGAATTGATTTATTTTATTATGGATGTGTAATTTTGAATATTATTTTGTTCACATTATGCTGATTATGTAAAAGTTTCGATTCTGTATTTGATTGTAATTTTAATTTTGATTATGATTTATATTTCTTAGTTTTCTTGTCTTGATTCTAATCATAACTTATTTGTTTTGTCTTTAAATTCAATAGTCATTTGTTTGCATGGATTGAGAATGTTGTGTACACTTAGTTAATGATATGCATATCAGTGAGTGAGATTTTTGGAATTGCTGTATAAATTAAAAGTATATATGTATATTGTAAGTGTACCTATGAAATAAAATAAAATAAAAATAAAAAACCCGACTTATTTTTATATTATAGATTAACGATAATTCCGAAATCATTTTGAGACCATCTTGGCGCTATAAACAAACTATTGAATAAATATTATACTAAGCTTATAACTCGTGTTTTAATTGAGGTAGCGCTCATCAAGAAATATCTTTTACAAAATCTGAAGCAGCCCGACTGGAGATGTACCTCAGCCTTACAGAAGATTACAGCGAAATAATACTGCTCTCAAGTAGTTATGTGTTTCTGTCTTGAGTAAGGTAGCCAGAGCTCCTGAGGATGCGCTGTGTTGATAGCGGAGGTAGAGTCGGCAACGCGTTTATAATGCTTCTGATGTTACCGATATCTATAGGCTATTATTTTCCATCATAGTTTGTTTAAATAACCATTATACTGTACTGTATGTATTAGCCTGTAAACAACACACTTCTGAGCGAAGGCCTCTTTTCCATATAGAAGAGTTGGAGCTTAATCAACCACGCTGCTCCACTGCGGTTTGGCGGATAATTTCTCTGTCATGAGTTACGATCTTTATCAGGTGTCTATGCTAGCAACCGGACCCGACGACTTCATGTGCTCTCCGAGAAACGGTAGGGAGACCCACAAGGATATAAACCCAAACCGAAAACAAATATTTGTGCAAATAAAAATTACTGTCCCGAGAGGGAATCGAACCCCCGACTGCGCCGGCGTGCATTTTGAAGCGACTACTCGCACCACTACACCTGAACGGTCGTCGTATATTAAACTAATGATCAACAATTGATCTACCATTGTAACACGATTGTAATAACAGAATCGGATCTACGGGAAATCTTGCTCAAAACAATTTCTAGTCGAATGCAGGTAGCAGTGGCAGTGAATATGAACGCTGGAAAAGCATCGCACATCATAGCAACTTCCAGAAGAGGTGTACCTAGGAGTTAGGTCTTGTTAGGTGTGTCCTGTATAGGTATATCATAGCATAGGTCCTTTATATAAACAGACTTATTATGCCCGTAGTTTAAGATGCGGTAACTTGGCAGTATATACTTACCAATAATAATTTAGGAGATTTGGGGTAGGGGAGTTTAATTCTGTACTCAAATTGTCCTTATTATTAACACAAAAACTACCAGAGCGGTCAAATGACCGCTTTATAGACTTAAATTAAAATTGTTAATTTCTATGTTATTTTATACTATTATATATTTTTCTATAATATATAGCTACTTAAGTAACTATACCTATATAATATTATAAAAAGTCGTGCAGTAAGTTCAAGAAAAATGTAAATCTAGAATTTAACAATTTTCAATAAGTCTCAAAAGCGGTCTCTGGTAGGTTTAGTGCAAGGAATTTATATACAAACTGGAATGCTCACGTGCACTCAAAAAAAGTTCCTACGGCCGGGATTGCATCTCTTTCTACCATGGATTCAAGGCAATTGTCGTCAGAAAGAGACAAAATACCAGTAGTCAACGAAATGGTCGGAACAATTTTTCACTTTACATATTATAAGCCAATGTCAACCTTATGTCAAATATTTCAAGGTGCATATTTGAATATACAATTTTATTAAGAGGGCGTCCCAGTTATGATATAAATTCCTTGGTTTAGTGTTAAGACTTTGTCGTTTGTCCCTGCATCTGTCACTGATCTCTGGAACCGTAATAGGTACAGTTGAAATGTTCGCAGAAAATATATTACTAAGTTAAACGTAATTTTAATTTCTGTTCACGTCACATAAAGAACGTTATTTTTCAACGTTCTTGCTCGTAGTGGTGCGTAACTTTTTCTTTGCGAGTTCGATACGCAGTAAACTTTTTGGAGTTTACTCCTTAAGAATCGATTTTCATATAAGGTCCCCGGTATGAAAAAACTATAAGGAGTAACTTCTACTGATCGAACGACCTCGTTACGTTTTTGTGCGCAACCTATTTTCACTTTTCAGTCGTGAGTATTAAGACGTATAGTCCGCGTGCGAGCTACGAGGAATCGATGGTTGAGGAGCGGGTGGGTGTGTGCCGGATCCGACCGTCGCTTCATACCCCGCAGTCCGCACTCTGCCACCAGTGTTGCCATATATACAGATTTATCTGTACCTATACAGATTTTTTACTTCGGATACAGATGACAGATCCTGGCTCTGTAAAAGTTAACACATTATACAAACATAAAATAATATGCCGTATATGTAACATAACTTAGTTTTATTTGAAAGTAAAGTAACAACTATCCTTCCTATCGAATCATATAATTACAGAATATAAAATACGTCTCTTAGTCATCTCTTAGTCCTCCTTATGCTCGCGAATTCAATAATTACTTTTCCAAGAAGCGCTGGTGAGATTATTGAACAAAAAACGCGCCTTGACAAGACAGGTAGGCTATACAGATTTCATACAGATTTTGGCTAATTAATCTCATACAGATTTTATACAGATTTATAGAGTTACCTATTCAGATTTTTTGGTTTGGCATGTGGCAACACTGACTGCCACTACTAGTGACGACCTTGACGTGAGAGCACGCTTATCGAGCATTTTTGATCATGAAGCAAAATTAATAACGGACAATTTATTGCTGCAGAAATCTAAAGAGCGCTATATTTTCACGTAAAAACTGTAAAATAGGCGATAAGTGTTATTCTGTGTCACATACGAATTATTTGTATCTATTTAGAGAATAGTTCTCAAGGAGTAAACTCCAGTCGTGCGTTGGAGCTGACACACATAGCACGGAACCCTTATGGATTCGTCATGTCTGTCTGTCTGTCCGTCTGTATGTCACAGCCACTTTTTTCCGAAACTATAAGAACTATACTGTTGAAACTTGGTAAGTAGATGTATTCTGTGAACCGCATTAAGATTTTCACACAAAAATAGAAAAATTCAATAAATTTTGGGGGTTCCCCATACTTAAAACTGAAAATCGAAAAAAAAAATTCATCAAAACCATACGTGTCATCGTAGTTACATCTATGGATAGGTTTCAAAATGATATTGAGGTTTCTAATATGATTTTTTTCTAAACTGAATATTTTGTGCGAGAGACACTTCCAAAGTGGTAAAATGTGTCCCCCCTGTAACTTCTAAAATAAGCGAATGGTAAAACTAAAAAAAAATATATGATGTACATTACTATGCAAACTTCCACTGGAAATTGGTTTGAACGAGATCTAGTAAATAAAACATCAATCAAAGTTACAACGAACTACAAGAACTTTTATATGATGTTACTTGCTGCTACGGAACCCTTCATGGGCGAGTCCGACTCGCACTTGTTTAATTTTTTTTTTTTTTTGTTTGAACGCGCTGAGCGCTGGTTTACTCTCTTGCTTTTTTATTACTTGAAGGTTCAATTGTTTCAGCCTGACTTTAATCCACGATTGTCGGTAGCATTTTATATATTTTACCCAACTAATGATGGTGGTAGTTTTTACGTTATGGACGTTATGGTACTAATATCTACAAATATATTAAAATTTGCGTGCATCTTTGTTTGTTAGAACGAACTAACCACAAGAATCAGCGGTATAGTTTCAAAAATTCTTTTTACATTATCTTTTTTATTGATTAAGATTACAGAATGAAGTTAACATTTACAACGTTTAGGGCCAGTTTCACCACTTGCTATTAAGTTCCGGATAGCCTAACTGACACTTATTTTGACAGATAACCCATACAATTACCTGTCAAAAATGTGCCAGTTTGGTTAGCCGTAATTTAACAGTAAGTGGTGAAACTGGGTCTTACTGTTTTATCCGAAAAACACTCAATAGGAATATCCATACTAACTTAACGTTCAACAATCAAGCATCAATCAGCAATCGCAGCACTCGTCGAACTAGTTTTCTCGTCCTACCCAAGACTCGAACAAATTACGGTAAAACAATGATCACTTTTGAAGGTGCAAAAATTTATAACCAACTACCCTCTCATATAAAAAATCTAAGCTCATTTAACGTATTTAAAAAGGAACTTGCTAAGCACATTTTAGATAATAAGTAATTTAAATTAAAACAATGCGTTGAATTAGCTTTAATTTTATTAAAGTAAAAAGTGCTAAATAGAAAAAAAACTTGTTACTTATATAGTCATAATTATGTTTCTTACAAGTGCGATGTCGAATTGTTTTTTAAAATGTTTGTTACTAATGTATCCTCATGTAAGTGATAATGTTATCTTAATGAGAATAAATATCTTTAAACCTAGAATGAAGCTATGAAAACCGCGTGGCACGACTAGTTCTATGAAAAGAGGGATTTAAAATAAATACCAAGTTCTATTAATACAATTTATTTTATCTTTGGCACAGACTTTGGCAATTATAGCTACAATTAACTATAGTTTAAAATATAAAGTTAAAACTAAAATATCGAGCCATTTTGTTTTAGACTAAAGAATATTTGTTTTATTTTTTTATTACATTTACATGTAAAACTAAGATTGCACTAAACTAAGATGTAGACCAACACACACAGCACGCCATGTGTTGAATAATCTATACTAATATTATAAATGCGAAAGTATCTTTGTCTGTCTGTTACGCTTTCACGCCTAAACCACTGAATGGATTTTGATAAAATTTGGCACAGAGATAGAATAGACCTTGGGAAAGAACATAGGCCACCTTTTATTGCGAAAAACGGCTTGAAGGGGTTAAAATAGGGGATGAAAATTTATATGAAATTTCGTCATTGTCGAAGATAAAAACATGAAATATTGTATTTAGGTACTTCATAAGAAAGAAAAAAATAATTGTGCTAGCGTTTTTGAAATTTCGACCTACATGGGGATGAAACAGGAGATGAATATTCGTATGGGAGTCCAAATAAATCTACCTAACCCTATCTGTTGTATCATGTTATTACTAATAATGAAACGCAGACGACGTCGTGGGTTCCAGCTACAGTCGGATCGCGGAGCAGGAAGAATTTTGTACATTGACCTTTCACTACCTGTCTCTGTCACTCCCGTTTCCTACAATGTACGTGCGAACGAGACAGAGACAGGTAGTAAAAGGTCAATGTACAAAATCGTTCCTGCTCCGCGATCCGACTATATTATAGTACATACTACATATATCGCCAATGACTATTAACATCGTCGGAACAGCAAAATCGATTTTTTTATTGATTTCATAAAACGTTCCTAAATAACCAAGTCTAACATCAGCTGAAAAGAAAAAAAAATATATTTTTTGCATAGTTCTTTAATCACTTAATTTATAAATGTCGGTATTTTAAAAAAACATGTAAAAAGACGCATGCAATTTACACTTTGCATCGCTCTCCTGTAAAGTTATTATTTTTCATATCCGACATTTTAAATAGTCATAGGCGATTTATTCATTCTCGTCTTATTTTATTTTGAACAGTAGTTACTATATATTAATCCGTATATAACATGAGACTAGAATTAAAACTATACATATAACATTCTATTTAAGTAGATTTTATTAAATTAACGAACAACTTTTATTCCATTAAAATTACGTTTATACTATTATTATATGTTATTAATGCTTAAAAACTAAACTTTTAATATATATATTTTTATATACAGTGTTTCTATTCACCCCTTAAAATATTTACAATATCACTTAATACATTTAAGAACTATATTAAGAATTTTCTAATATAAAAAGTTATGTATGACATTTGACATTTTTTTGCCTCCTTTTTTCAGCAATTTTTTTTTAATTTACTTTTTGTAGTTATCTGTTATATTTTCATTTATAGGAAAATATTTTAAAAGGACAATTTTAATTTTCTTTTAAAAGTCTACTTAATAAAAATTTGGAAAAATAAACATAATTTACCTAAAATACTTTTCGTTTAACTAAATATTAAAATCTAATATAATTTAATAAGAATCAATTTAAAAAATGATTTTATCTATATTGTTCACAGATTGCATTTCCAAAAAGGTTTGAACAAAACAGTACAAAATATTAAAAAAAAAAAATAATGAATTTCTTTGGAATCGAAACAATATCAAAAATATTCATCATATCTATCATCATCATATCATATCTATACAATTAATTTAAAATTAACAAATTTATTTAAACTATAAACATATATGAATAAGTACTAATACAAGTTATGTTTGTAGGTTTTGTTCGCTTTTCAGTTCCAACGCCCAAACGTGTTGAGGCCATCCAGTGCGTCCTTTACCTTTTTTCTCTGAGTTCTGTAAAAAAAAAAACAAATATATTTATTTCTTTTATAAGCTTGTTTTTTAAAAACTGCCGAAGTTCTTCTGATAATTTAACAAAAATAACAATTCCACATCTAGACGGTGTGTCAAGATGAAACCAAGACCAGATCCAAAGTTAGACCCCCAAGAGCACAACTGTGGAAATCGCATCCAATTTCGTGCAGCAGAAACAAATACAACGAAAAATAAATGCTTTGACTTCTATTGATCTCATAAAGATTCCAACTCTCTATTTCTCTAAACATGAATCAGTGAAATTTTCATTAATTTGTAGGTTAGTGAAGGTATGTACATATCAGAGAATTTCAATAACTATAATTATTGAACTCACTAAATACACATACAAATATTCAATGATAAAATCAGTGGACTCTGATATTCACATTTTTATACATTAACCCTTTATAGGGCTCAAATAGTCACTAATTCTGCGTGGTACGATTTTCACATTAATAAACTCAATTGACTTGAAAATCACTAATTCATGTTTCGAGGTTATACCCTAAAATTTGTTATTCCGAAATAACTCCTATACACCGGCCGATTTCAATTTACTACATGTATAAAAGGTTAAAAGCGGAACACACCAAAATCTCGAATATCAATAACAGATTAAATATATCAATTGTAAATCAGAAAAAAAACGTAACCGCATACAAATAAGAACAAAATGTTACAAGTTTTTTTTGAACACGCTCGATTGCGAACAGATGAGCCGAAACGTCGAAAAAGGCAAAAAAAAAATTAGGAAAGAGCGAGTTAGACACATTTTGAGGGTTCCCTACGTTTTATACTCGACTTACGCTTGTATTTTTAATAATTTCTCATTTAACAAAAAAGTTTGTTCATTTGTTTTTTTTTTTTTGTTTTTATTAGATTAGATTAAAATAAATAAGGATATAGTATTAAATTTTGGACCTTTAAATATATTTGAAACCAATAATCCCATAAACTGTTTTTAGAAGTTGGCAACATTTTCTTCTTTTTTTCCTATTTTTAATAATCCGTTAATTTACTCATTACTTCCTATACTTATAATTTAAGTCAAAACTAGATAGTAAAATATTTACAGATACTATTGGCGGCCATTTGTGATTGTGATTTTATTTTTTTAGCAATTAAAAAAATTAATACCTATATTTGGATAGGGAACACTAAATAGTGAACCCTGTTACACAGTTTTTAACAATCTGTTTACGAATACATCGTACTTGATTTTCTTGTGTCATCTGATTGTTTTAAATATATATAATATGTATATCTATACTTAATATTATAAAGCTGAAGAGTTTGATTGTTTGAACGCGCTAATCTCAGGAATTACTGGTTCGAATTGAAAAATTATTATAGCATTTACCGAGGAAGGCAGACTATATAACATCACGCTACGACCAATAGGAGCTGAGCATTAATAAGAAATTTTACATAAATAATAATATTCTTTTTTGAGAGATTCCGTTGCGTGCACTGCGTAAACGGTTAAAGTTACGCAAAAACCATGTTTGACGGAATTTTGAATTGAATTGAGAACCATGTTGACTTCTAACTGTCTGTCCATTTGTTTATCTGTGTAAATGTATGTTTCAGGGCTAATCTGCTGAATCATTTGCGATGAAATTTGTTACAGATAGTCTAGAGAAGCCTAGAGAAGGACATAGGTTACTTTTTATCAATACACCACGGGGGCGGAGCCGCGAGCGGAAGCTAGTTATCTATATATTTCTTTATTTTAATTATTTATTACGTAATATATATCGTAGGGTGAAACAGTGACTCTAAGTGTAGCAGACTGATGATACAATTATGTTATTTTGGTTTACAATCAGAGGCGACATAATGTTATATATCGATATATTAATACGTAAAGCAAAAACTTTGTACCCCTTTTTACAAAAATTACGCGGGCGGAGAAGTATGAAATTTGGCGCAATTAAAGTTTATTTGGAAAAGAAGAGCAGAATGTTAATATTTTTTATAATAATGCTCAAAAAATACATTAAATTCATTAAAAAAAAAAAAACACTACACACGCTACGACTCACACATATGTACAATGACATATATACACAAATTTTGTTTATAAATTGTCAAAGTCTGTTGTCAACATGGTCTTAAAATGCAGGTCTTGCAACGATTTTTTTTATCGAAATTTATTATTACAAATCAAGTCAAATGACTGCTGTATATGCTCACCATGTTATGCGCAATCATATTTTTATGATGTTGAAAATGCTGTCAATTATAGATTAGATCGAATTTCAAAGACTGGGCGACCATTAGTTTAAAATTTAAACTAATGGTCGCCCATTTAAACTTTAAATAATTACTCATTGATTGGGTCAAGAAGTTTAGTTTGCAGTCGATGCAGGGCTGGCCAGTAATAATCTTGTTTTAAAAAGTGAATGTATTTCGACCAAGGAATTTATATACAAACTGGAATACTCACGTGCACTCAAAAAACGTTCCTACGGCCGGGATTGCATCTCTTTCTACCATTAATTCAAGGCAACTCTCGTAAGAAAGAGACAAAATACCAGTTGTAACGAAATGCTCGGAACGATTTTTTACTTTACATGTTATAAGCCAATGTCAACCTTATGTCATATATTTCAAGGTGCATATTTAAATATATAATTTTATTAAGTGAGCGTTCCAGTTATGATATAAATTCTTTGATTGCGACATATTGATCTCACGCTTCTTGAAATTTATGATTCTACGCGGAACATGCATCAAGGCAGGTTTCTAGCCATAGAGACGGAAAATCAAAATTGTCATTCGATCTGAGAATATACTGTGTAAAAATGAAAAAAAATGTGAAATTTTCATTAATTACATTAGTGAAGCTGTATTCACTAGATAATTAGTGAATTTCAATAACAAGTTAGTGAATACTCACTAATATACATACACATATTCATTGATCAAATTAGTGGACTCTGTTATTCACATACATTGAATAGTCACTAATTCTGCGTGCTACAATTCTCACATTGATAAAAATTTAATGTTTAAAATTCACTGATAAGTAGTGAATATAGCTTCACTAACGTAATTAATAAAAATTTCACTGATTCATGTTTAGCCAGTATATAAATCGCCTATGACTATCAAAAATGTCGGATATGAAAAATAATAACTTTACAGGAGAGCGATGCAAAGTGTAAATTGCATGCGTCTTTTTACATGTTTTTTTAAATACCGACATTTATAAATTAAGTGATTATAAAACTATGCATAAAAGAATATTTTTCTTTTCAGCTGATGTTAGACTTGGTTATTTAGGAACGTTTTATGAAATCAATAAAAAAAAATCCATTTTGCTGTTCCGACGATGTTAATAGTCACTAGCGAAATATAAGGAGAGTGTGAACTAATAGTAAGAATTAAATAAAAATAACATTATATTGTTAAATTTAGTTTTTATTATCGTTTCGGTGCTAAAACATAAAGATAACCAGATGTAACGACGGAAAGACGTTCAAAATGTTTGTTTACATTTAAAATATAAACAATCAGGTAAAAAATTGACCTAGATATATTTATTATAAACACGCGTTTCCCCTTTTTAAACGATAACGATTAAAATAAATTTTGTCTTCCTTTTAAAATTGAGGATATTTATCTATAGCTATCTATATCTTCTATATCTATAGATTAAATAAAATTGTAAATTCCACGTGTCTATTCTTTTTTCAGAATTATTTGACGAAAATTTTTCAAGGGTCTAAAAACTAATTATATATATTTCTATCATATTTAGAAATGTCTGTCTGTCTGTTTTGAATACGCATTACTGCTAAAATATTAAAGGTAGGTTTAAAAATAAACATAGCCTAAGGTAGGGTTGCCATCCGTCCGGATTTCCCCGGATTTGTCCTAGTTTAGAAGGCGTCCGGGGAGCGTCCGGGAGTAGGAGTAGTCCGGGTTTTGATCATAGAAAAAATAATTTTGATTTTGATTAAAATGACGTGTGGCTCGTGACGCTCCACTCGAAACTTGCCTCGTCCCGCGGCCGTGCACCCCAAAGTTTCATTTTGTAAGGAAAGTTTAAGTTAATTTTTTCGAAGTTATAGAGTATAATTTTCTTGTTTTATTTACAGACAATAGAAATGTAGTTATTATAAACTTTGTTTTAATATTCTCAAAAAAAATGTAGTTTGTAAGACTAGGCTTCCGTTCCGTAAGGACTAGTTTCTGCAACTCGACACAAAAGAGTAGTATAATTTGTTTTGTTTGTCATTTCAAGTCTAATTTTGTTTTGTTTTTTTTTTTAAAGAAATGTAAGAGGTCTGATGCTCTCTAATTACTCTGTTCAAACGTCCGGGTTGTGGGCTCCGAAATCCGGGGTTTTCACTTTTCTTGTCCTAGTTTTCAGATTTTTGTAATGGCTACCCTAGCCATAGCCTAAGGTAATATTTAGTCTTTATTTCATTAAAAACGCTTCACTCTGTCAAAAGTTGTTCTAATATCAATTTTGTATTTTGAATAACGTCATTAGATAAGAGTAGGCAATTTGATACATTGAAATGTGATCCAAAAATGACAATAACGTTGTGTAAAATAATGTTTTATAATATTTAATTAATAATGATTAACTGTTTTCTTATATTTACGCGAATTTTACTCATTTAATTAAAAGTCTTTAACGGATTTTATCGCGTTTATTTAAAACATTATAGTTTAACAATATTTTAAATTATTTCCCGACGTTTCGAACCCTTTACAGCGTCCATGGTCCAATTTAAAATTTAATAAAAAGCGGCGTATGTAACAATTAATTCATTATTCGAACACCCACCACTTCAGTCCCCCGAGACCATGGATGCTGACTGTTGGCGACTTGGAAAAATATTACGAAATTCGGTATCCACTTTTCGCTTTCTTATATTGCTTATACGTGCTAAGCAGCGTACTCAATAAATTCAATATTGCGAAAAATATTGTGATTCGCAAAAAATCCTTTTAAGGGGACTCTTAGATAGTCAAATGGAATGTTCGTGGCAATTTTCATGACAAAATTCGGTATCTACTTTTCGGAAGTTTATCCAAAAATATCAAGTGTCCTAGCTCGTAGTATGGATTTACATCACGCTGATTTTTACCCGACTGCGACAGAAGGAGGGTTATGTTTTTCGAGTGTATGTATGTATGTATGTATGTATGTATGTATGTATGTATGTATGTATGTATGTATGTATGTATGTATGTATGTATGTATGTATGTATGTATGTATGTATGTCCATTTCTTTGGCACGCCCTACAGCCCAAACGGCTGGACGGTTTTTAACATATGAGGTGTCGTTGGATTTGTCTAAATTGTAGTAGTGACATAGGCTATATAAATTTTCAAAATGGCGCCCGCAAATGGCGGAATGAGGGGGGAAGTTGAATTTTTTTTTCTTACTGTTGCAATATGGGTATCAAATGAAAGCTAGTAAATTTTTTTATTCTTTTTAGTTTATAATAAGAGTATTTTACGCAGTCGGGTTTTTTGATTTTTTTAATTAAGCATACTTGTTATTCGAATTCATTTATTATTTTCGGCGTGGCAAAGATACAGACATAAATAATTAATATAAATATAGTTTAAGATACCCACACGGTTGTCTATTCCTAAGATAGAGAACTTAATGCCTGTATTTTAGTTAACGGCGAACTAATAATTATATTCATATATTTTTTTAGTCAAAATATACAGTATATATAGGTATAAATATGATACATATTATTTTGACAACGCGTTGGCGCAGTGGTCACAGCAAATGGCTGATGCGTTAGCGTTCGCGGGCTCGATCCCCGCACATGACAAATATTTGTATAGGCCATACAGATGTTTGTCGTGGTCTGGGCGTTTGTGCTTGTGTATTGTGTGTGTGTCCGGACCCCCGACACAGGATTCACATCCTACTGGGGGCCGTTGAGTGTGAGACGTTTATTTATTTATTTTATTTATTTATATATAAATATTACATCCAGACTCAGAGCGGTAATCGAACCCACAATCCTAGAACAGAAAGCAGTGTCACTGCCAACTACGCAAACGGGCCAGTCAAATGAAAAAAGAAAGAATGAGTTTTGTCTTCAGTATCGATTACAGATTATACTCCAAAACTTTTTTCAAAATACCTTCAATGTAAAAAATTCGTTCTCTTACATTCTTACCATAAAATTTAGATTTTATATGGTGGTTATCATTTTGGTGTATGTGGTGAAAAGGTCCCATTAACCATTCAACTCCCATTCGGAGCAAATATATGTATTTATACAAGTATTTATGTATTGTGTGTATTTGTAGAGCTGTCAGTCAAGGCTATTAACACTTGACAATTAACATTACTCTTGATATACATATTATCTGCCGATCAAGCAACGTGACGGATTAATCGTCTAGAGAGCCTTTCTAAAGCAGCGATATAATCACAGGCTGTGTTATATTCATATGCTATAACTTCAATTTGAAATATAGGTACATTAAAATATACCAGCTTTTATCAGTTTTACTCGTGTTGATATTAATGGTTAATAATATTAGTCTTTAAGCTTAAACGATCACTGATAATATTTATGTATTAATATTGTTTCATTTCATTCTTTTTTTTAACGTCTTGTAAATCGATGAACTCCTCCACGCAGGAAAAAGCATGACTCATTGTCACGTTCCGCCTTAGCCGAAAGTACAAGCGAGAGCGCGGAATAAACGATAGAAAGGCACGATCAGCCTAAGAGCTTTTGACGCATCTATCTCTCTTCCACTCCATCGGCCGATGCGTCTGAGTAGAAGATTCATAAAAGTATGCAATTTTCCATCAATGTTTTCTTATGACGTTATCACGTAAAATTATCGTCCGTTAACCGATTTTACAGATAATCAAATTTTTTATTTTTATTATTGATATCTGTTCATGTGTATAGTTTTGCGCCCCCACTCGCACCTACGCTAATCCTCTGCCCAGGGTTGGCTGAAAGAGGTCGCTGTGGATAAGGCCGCCTGTTGCAACTGATGCAATTTGGTCGATTTGATTTCCAATGTATTGTCTCTATATTATAATGGTGTGCAAAAAGTATAAATAAATAATAACACCATAATTTAAACGGGATTTGCCATGATTGTTATTTTTACATTCCCGATACATCGACGACGGTGCAGACGACATTGTTGCGGGAAGACTAAGTGGAGTAAGTCATAAGTCCCATTTATATGAAAGTTTTAATGGTTATTGTTCCGCTTTCATGTTGTATATCACGTGACAGTGTTGCCAACCGAACAGAACTGAACTAAAAACAGCTAATCGTAAAAAAAAATTAAAACCGAAAATTTATAATTAATCTATATTTCCAAATTTACGCATTTATAGTATTAATAATATGAACACATATCTACCTATTAGGTACCTACTATTCCAAAGATACAGCTCCGTGCCGTACCTGTAACGTCCTATTCCTAGCCGAAGATCTAATCTCCATAAAGGAGAATGATTGATTGAATTGATTCAACACCTATTGGAGGATTCACCTACCATGGGTAACGATCGCTATCAGGTGTTGAAGATAACAACCGGAACGACTGTACGTACTCTCAGAAGCACAGTAGACTGACAAGAGCATACACCCAAAGCAGAAACTAATATTTGTATGCAAATATCTGCCCCAAACGGGAATCCAACCCACGACCGCGTTAAAGCAGCTTCACCGCAAACCAGAGCAGTTGTTATAATATTGAAATACCTAAATAACTTTCCCCCGTTTATTTCTGTTTTATAGAGCCATGTGTTTTTCCGACATCAAATTAGCAGTGACGCCGGCATCTGGTTCGTTGCGCGATAAAATTTATATTGAATTATATACTAATTCCTTTACGCGGTTTCATCTTCTGCAAATAAATTTATTTCCGGTAGATGACGACCGTTCTGGTGTAGTGGTGCAAGTAGTTGCCTCAACGCCGAGCGCTGGCGGTCGCGGGTTCGATTCCCGCTCGGGACAGATATTTTTTTATTTCTACAAATATTTATTTCCGGTCTAGGTGTATGTCCTTGTGGGTCTCCCCACCGTGCCTCGGAGAGCACGGAAAGCTGTCGGTCCCGGTTGTTATCATAGACACCTGACAACGATCGTTACCCATGGTAGTGGAATTATCCGCCAACCCGTAGTGAAGCAGCTTGGTGGATTAAGCTCCAACCCTTCATCTACATGGAGAAGAGGCCTTCGCTCAGCAGTCGTTGGTTTACAGGCTGATACAGTACAGTACAGTTCCGGTAGATAAAAAGAATATTATCTAATCGCTGCGCATGGTTTTCCCCGCGTAACTTCAGATCCTGTGGTTTCGGGATAGAAAATAGCCTATTTGTTATTCTGCGTCTCTAGCTATCACTATCGTTTTGTAGATAGAAATAAGCGGGAATGTATTTGCACAATGTGTGACTGTTAATGAATTAATAATAATAATTGTATTGTTAATATACAATCTTTTAACAATATTTTTTTTTTTTTTTTTTTTGTAGATTATGAATGAATAATAATAACACGAACAAAAAGCGCACTATTAAAAATGTCCCTAAAATTTAATTGAGTTTGATTCTCGACCGAAACGAACAATCTCCACTGTGTCTTCCCTATCCTTTGAAAACTTTGTTAATGTTTTTATCAAAATAATCAACAAACTTTTTTAAACGTTCGACCTATTATCGCGGCGCACGGCGCTCGTCCGCCGCTTCAGGCGTCTGTGAGAGACCACTATAGTTCATTCCCATAGTAAGCATTCCTAGGCCGCGTACAGCGTCACGTCGGACGTGACCTGCGGCAGTGCCTACGGCGTTGTTACATACCAAATGACTGCGTAGGCGGCGTACGACCTACGGACGCGGCGCACGGCCCTCATCCGCCGCTTCAGGCGTCTGTGAGAGACCACTATAGTGCATTCCCATAGTAAGCATTCCTAGGCCGCGTACAGCGTCACGTCGGACGCGACCTACGGCGTTTGTTACAGACCACCGCCTTATAAATCGATGAACGACGGCTGCACGCACGTAAATGCATGACTCATTGTCACGTTCCGCCTGAGCCGAGCGTGCAAATGATATGCGGAACAAGCGATAGAGAGACACAATCGACCTAAGCGTTCGGCTTGTGACGCATCTATCTCTCTTCCACTCCATCGGCTGATGCGTCCGAATAGAAGATTCATAAAAGTATGCAATTTTTCATCAATGTTTTCTTATGACGTTATTCCGTATCACGTGAGTCCGTAAACCGACTTTACAGATAACCATTTATTTTTTATTTTTTTTTCTAATCAAGTACACAGATTATACTGTACCACAGATAAGACATTAGTAGCGCCATTTAAATCAATGTTAACCATTTGTAGTGTATTATATATGGATATTTTCGTCTGTAAGTCTGGCGCCTGTTGCACTTGAGCGCATTCCCTTGTGAAACAAACTTCAAGTGGTCCGTTCTTAGAACAAAGATGTTTAGAAATGGTATCGTGTCATATTTATAATACTAGACTTGCACGTAGTTTTATACGTATTTAATTTATATTAAAATTTTCGACATTGCTTGCAATACCATAGAAACACATGTTGATTTTATATCATATGATCGTCTTGAATAATCTTACTTTCAGAGTGATCAAGAAATTAGTTGAGTTTTTATTAATTTATTAATTTATTTATTTATTGGGACATAAAACAGTTACACAATATGGTTATAACTTTATAGGATCAAAAGAAAACTGAAACAATTCATAAAACTAAGTAATCGTGTAACCCACACCAATGTCCGCAGAATAATTTACAACACATACTTAACTAAATATTTATATACAGGAAGAGACTGGATGAAAAGAGCTAACGACAGGAAAAAATGGGGGCAACTGGAGGAGGCCTATACCCGAAAGGGGCCATGATATATTTAAAGATCTCGAATATATTCTTGCTAAACATGGTTATATATACCTTTTTAATAACATGGAAACAAAAAAAGGCTTAAATATATAATATATATGTGTGAGACATTCAATGTTCGTGAAGTGATAAGACAAGTTACTCTGCTACATCTAATCTGCTGACATGGACAAGGACATGCTGCGAATTTTCATAATCTGTATCGATTACGGGTTTAATAATATTTTAATGGATATATAATATCTTTATTAGTATTATAAAAATAAAGAGTTTGCTACATCTTTAGTTTGAACGATTCAATGTAGGGAACAAACAGCTAGATGTAATTTAATTCATTGATATATTTGTTTTTTAATTTTATTTTTGTTAGACGTCACCGCAGCAGCAGCGTCACCGTCCTGCATAATACACTGCGCCGCAAAATATATATATATATATCTATATATATATATATATATATATATATATATATATATATATATATATATATATATATAAACAAAACTATAATAGGTACTATAATTTTATTGCTTAGTTACGCGTTGCTAGGATAACACATATCCTGGATATCTGTTGCTAGGATACGCGTTGCTAGGACACGAGACATCATCGAGAATATAAAATTTATATTTACTATCTCGTTCCCTCCTATACATTTATGTGTATGTTTCTTTATCGTGACGCAATTAAAAATAAAACAATTTTTATATAAAGTTATTGTTAAACCACCGATCGTTCATTGTAACAGTTACAACAAACTTGCTCCGATATAATCCTAACTAACCTGCGAACTATGTTCAGTGTTTCTCCTCCTTGATGGTGTGTGGTGCAGCTCAGCCCTGAAGCCCCCCGCCGGTTCACCGTCCGTCTCAAGGACTTTTAGGAGGTAGGAGATGTAGGAGGTCGCGAGACGGAGAGTTTTGATCTGGTGACAAAAATGAAATTAATATTATTACCTGATTAATATTACTTTATTATTTACTAATTATTGTTATTTATTTATTTCATTTATCCAATCGTATATTCATTCGTTCATTTGTTCATTCAATCATATTTCATTCATTCGTATTGCATGTATCCGGAAATATTCTGAAAGATGTGCCAAAGCGTCAAGACTAGTGGAGTAGACTACGCGCCTATCGTACTATTTTAAAGGAGTCTTCGCCCAACTTTCCCACTGCTGGGACACATTTACAGAGTAATACAGTACAACATAATTATCATAGAGTTAATGACAGTTTAAATGTGACGTAAAATTTATCTAGCTAATAAATTCATGCTAATATTGCCTGCTATCTAAACATGAATCAGTGGAATTTTCATTAATTACGTTAGTAAAGCTGTATTCACTACATATCAGTAAATCTCATTTACATATTAGTCAATACCTATTATTACTATTTCTGTGGTGAATACTCACTAATACAGATACAAATATTCAATGATCCATTCAGCGGACTCTGATATTCACATATTCATACTATACATTGAATAGTCACTAATTCTGCGTGATACGATTCTCACATTGATAAAAAGGGAATGGTCACTTAAAATTAGTGAAATTCCACTGATTCATGTTTAGAAAGTATGAGTTTGTCCGTTTGGTTGTTTGATTCAAATCAAATCAAGTCTTATCAATTTCATTAATTTAAACTTGAAAAGCGCTTTTAAATCATACATACATACATAATATACAAACATTAACCTAATCAATAATATACAAATATTTACATATTTTACAAATATACAAATATTAACATAATATACAAATATTGAACCTAAGACCCTGGAGTGGAAATCAGGATCACCGCCAACTACGCCAACGTGCCAGTCAATATTCTTTAATTCATTTTATAATTAATGTGAAGCTACCGCCGTCAATACATTATTCAACCATTATAAACTCAACCATTATAAGTCACTGTATGGATGAAAACGTTACTAAGCATCTTTGTCTTTTATATAATCTTATCTATAGTAATATTTATGAATTTGAAGAGTTTGTTTGTTTGAACACGCTAACCTCAGGAACTGGATAATCTGGATAATGGTGTTGGATAATCCATTTACTGCGGCAGGGGGCAAGTATTACGTAACGCAATTTTTGAAGATTTTTGACCATCCCCCCCCCCCCCCTATTTAACGCGCCGTAATGTTTTTGCGACTACTCGACCAACAAGGCGGGCACTCTTAGATTAATAGTTTAAAAATATTTAAGTAAGTTTTTTCCTCAAATTAACGCGGATGAAACCGCGGCGCACAGCTAGTTCTAAATTATATGTTTTAGATTTTATTAAATACTTTTTTAAAATAACATATTGTTTAAAAAATACTTACCTATCATTATTTTTTTTTTATTTTTTTTTTTTTTGTTAGCTGGATAGGCAAACCTGCAGACGTTCCACCTGATGGTAAGTGGTCGACGTCGCCCATGAACATAAACTAGTTTACCTGGAACTAGCCCAGGCAACTCATTTATGTGTTGCCTATCCTGAGACATATGATGTTAAGTCTCGGTGCCAGTAATTACACTGCCTGTCTTGCCCTTCTTTCCGAAACACAGCAAAGCTGTTTCACGGAAGAAACAAGCAAGATGGTGGTACCCATGCAGCCGGGAGCGCGGCACAGCGCATCCCTCCCACCGGTATTCTAGAAATTAAGTATTTTAGAAAGCCGTTTTACTTACGAAGGTTGTAGTCTATATTAAATTAGATTTTCTTTATAGCGACTATATTAACTACGAGGCATTTGTTGTCGTTGAGGAGTTCCGCCGTGGGATCGCGAGAAATATGCAATAATTGCTGTCAAATTGCAACTCTAAGTAACCGATATTCTATGTCTTGTCGAGATACTCTTTTAAGACTCAATACTAATTGCTTTAAAAAAAAATAAGAAAAAAATGACCTAATAGTAGATTTTACTTATAGCTAATATATAGCTTTTGCCCAACTCTTTATCCGACTGTCGAAGAAGCATATATATGTGTATTATCTTGACACGCTCTGTAGGTCAAAAGGTTTGACTGAATTTAATATAAAACGTGTTAGAAGATTATCGTAATATTGCGAGTGCGCAGAGTATTATGTTAGTAACTTTTTTATGTAATTTTTGTATTTATTTATATCTTAAGCTTGTGTATTTTGTTATTGTGTATGACACTTTCCAACTTTAATAAATGAATTCAGGAAAGAACAGAGCTGTTGTAAGTACTAACATAAATACTAAGTGAGAGCCTTTTTGGGGACTAGCGTTTTAGTTATTAGTTATATTTTCATTATTGCCACTTTTATCAAAAGTAAATATTTTTCTTTCTTTCTTTCTTTCTAATTTGGTTAATAAATGACAACAAACCTTAGTCATCTTAGTGTCGGGTAGAACGCTTGGTATACGATCTCTTAGCTTAGAGAACGCGGTATTGATGCTCTGCGATCTCGGTCGCACCATCTGACAATCGTATAAGTTAGAATGAGACAAATATATTTACTTTACATTCTACTCATTTTATAAATATAATTGGGGCACTGACTAAATGTCATTTATTATAGAATTGTTTAATCTGTGTTCCTAGAAGTATGCTTTAAAATAGGCTTAAAAAATAGGAAAAATAAAAATAATTTGGAGCGTATTTAAAAGATAATGATGCTAGGATATTTATGTTTGTAAGAAAGAAAAATTTCGGAAAACTCGTCGGAAAATCGAAAATTTACATGACATGAGTAAATTGTATTCACGCAAGGCCGGGACGTTTCGCTAGTTACGTAAATATATTTTAAGATTATTTATTCACAAAGACACTTAAACGGTTTGCAAAATATTCGTAATTTTGTAAATAAAATTTAAAAAAAAATTCGGGCAGCGAAAATAGGCAATTGGTTAGCAATAATCGCTAGCAAACATTTATAAAACAATCAGCTATTAATATCAGAGTAATTTTTTATACACTACATATATTTTTTGATTTAGATAATAGTATCTATGTTATAGAATCGATATCGAAGTCAATTTTTTTTTTTTCATTTTTTGTCTGCTCTCTCTCTCTCTGCATCTTGCTCGCGCACCACGCCAAACTTACTAAGGCCGTGTTCCGATATATACTGGAGCACTGCAAGGTGTGACTTCATTTCAGTATACTGCGAAGCCGTTTCTTTTTAGTTTCCTATACTGCGCTATACTGGTTACTGTTTATATCGGAACGCAGTCCAGTATACTGGACTACTATTATCATCCTCATTTTACGACTTTTTTTTCAAATAAAAATATTTATCATGTACACGTTTTCTATTCAACAAGAAAAATTATTATTTGAATATTGTGGACATTTTTGAATAACAATATTAATTAATAATAATAACAGTCATTCGCGCTGTCATATTTTTGATCACGTGATCACAGTACTGAGCAATACTGAGAGCATCTTACCTCGAAAGCTCCAGTGCTCTCAGTGCAAAAATGGCGGCGATTAATGACGTCATATATGACGTCATATACTGCGGCAGTGTACTGGCAGTCTATAACGGAACGAATTTTCAGTACTGAGAACACTGGGGCAGTGCTCCAGTATATATCGGAACACGGCCTAAATAAATTTAAACAAAACTGGGCACGATTTAAGTTCATATTACGAACTAGAACACTACGTATTTCTTTTCAATTTATTTATTCATCATTCAATTTCATTATTTTTTTTTTATTTTTTTATATATTATATATTTTAAAGATGGTCCCGTAAATTTTTTAAAGATTTTGTTTCGTTTCGTTCATAAATTACAGATGTCATAACCCTTAGTATATTTTCCAACATAACTCAAAACCCGGAATGTACACAAATCTTTGAACGTCCCTATTAGCTTAAGCTGGTATCTTACTTTATCTTAAAAGCTTAATAAAAGAAATGGCAAACATGAACGAAGCCGTGCGAAAGAAGTGTTGCTAGTATTAACAATAAAACCTACAGATCCAATTCAGTGCAATTAAGATATTTTGAAAAGTTTTTTGAAGAGCATTCTATAATCTACATCGAAGCAAAAACTATATTTTTGTATGTCTGTCTGTATTTTGGCCGCTGTTAACCTCGAAACTACTGTGTCAATTTGAATGAAACTTTAAATGAACTTTTGTTCAAAGAAACCCTCCAGTTGGCAGTGACCCTGCTGTCGTCTCCCAAATTGTGGATTCATTTATCAAATCTCCATGGATTGAAAATCTTCCATAGGAATCCTCCATAGGAATACAGATTTTCTAGAAATCTGACTATATGATCACCATTGATTGCCACCAAACAATCGTCGCGATATCAGTAGCATTAAGTTTTGTCACGTTTATAGCAGTTCTAAAAGTCAGTACATGTAATTAAATAGCCTATAGCTTTCCTCGGTAATTATGCTAAGTCAAAGATTTTTTTTTTTAATTTAGTGCAATATGATTCTGATATAAGAATCGTATCACAATGGTAGATCATTGATCGAAATATCTTCAAAACTATTATTTTTGTCAGGTTTGTATATTACTATTTCGATTCTATCATAATGGCGCCATAATGATTTTAAAATGATTTTCTAATGTAGTACCAAAAAAAAATAAAAAAAATAAATAAAAAACGTGATCATCGTACATTGACTATTGACAAGCGATGAAATATCAGAATCGCGTTACAGATTGGTTAACGTTCATGGTCACTGTTCCGCTCCTATACGTCATAGCGTGATGTTTTAAAACCTATAACATTCCTCCGTAAGCGTCCTATCAAAGTCATAGAAGTTTTTAAAAACGGGTTTAATATCTTCCGAGAAAAGTGCGTTGGAAGAAACTCTTCTACCTACTTGTTTTGGTATAGATTTGGTAGCTTCGTAAAATAGTATAATGGCCCATTGGTTGGCGCAATTGGCAGTGACCCTGTTTTCTTCTCAAGGGTTGTGGGTTCGATTCCCGCCCCGAGTCGGGGTGTAATATATTTAGGTATATATTTTGTTCAAAATAAAAAATACATCAGTCGGCTGTTACCTAAACACAGGCATTAAGTTACCTTAGGAACAGACGACCATGTGTATTGTGTGTATATTAAATATATTTATTTATTTAGTTTTAATATTTTCAATTACCTTTGACAGTTTCGTGTCCGGAGGTACGTTGGGTATACACTCTCGCAAGTCGGTAAAAGCGGTGTTAATACTTTGCGTTCGTCGCCTTTCCTTCTTGTTCGCAGTTGTTCGTCTTTTGACAACTCTGACGAAAGATGGCGGCGGCCTGTCGTAACGGGGAATTGTCTGCATGTCGCAGTCGATACCTAGGAAAAAATTTAAACAATAATAAAATTCAACCACTTGTGATTGTACACGGAGATTGCCAATTAATTTCACGCAAAAAATTCAAAGTTTTATGTGCCTAGTAAGTACAGATTACCGTCCGTGTGGTCACGACCGTTCTGATGTAGTGGTGCGAGTAGTTGCCTCAAAACCGCACGCCGGGGCAGTCGCGGGTTCGATTCCCGCTCGGAAGCTATTGCTACTCTTGCTACGTGGTTAATCCGGCACTGCAACTTGTGGATGTCCCCACCGGGCCTCGGAGAGCAGGTAAAACCGGCGGTCCCGGTTGTTATCATAGACACCTTTTAACGATCGTCACTCATGGTAAAGAAATTATCTGCCAACCAGTAGTGAAGCAGCGTGGTGGATTAAGCTCCAACCCTTCTCCTATATGGAGGAGAGGCCTTTGGCCAGCAGTGGGACGCTTACAGACTGATTCAGTACATTTCAGCTCTCAAAATAAAATTGTAACCGCCTCATGTCTATACATAAGAGATATAGGAAACTAATTACAGTGTTCTTTATGAGAGCAATATAATCCAAAACAATTATTTTTAGAATGTTTGTGTTTGTCTGTATGCTTGTGTCAGCATCTTGCAAAATAGACAGCACGAAACCAGATGCAATTTTCACAGTTCTAATCATAAAGGTCCAATTTAAAACTGGTTTAGGATTCATGTTGATACACCGTCTAGAAGGCGAAGGCCTTGGGAAGCCACTGGGCCCCTGGACCAGCTGATGCGCGGGCCCAGCTGAGAAGGTTCGCCGTCTGGGGTAGCTGGGGTGGTGGTGGTGGTAGGCGGGGCGTGAAAGCGCGGTGAGAGTGTGAACGAGTGAGAGTGGGCACGGGAGGTGCGGCCGAAGAGGGCGTGGTGTCGAGAGGGCGCGCAGATTTCGGTGGTGGGGCCGCTCCTGATACTTCTCTGAATTAGCAGAGTGGGCCAGTCGAGTGGTTCCAATCACATGCGGAGGGGCCGCCGGGCCAAGCGTCAGGGCGTCACGGTTGTATGCGCAAGCGATCTCGTGACGCCCCGCTACGGCGCAGACGGTATATGGGTTTTAGTGGTTATGTGGCTGGCTTCGCAGCCAGCGAGTCCCACATACCGGTCGCCTGCGGGTGGCGGGATCCGTACATGCATTTCCCATCATCCCATAAAAAAGGGTGTATTCACATTAATGCAGAGCCTAATTTGATGTTGACGTCATAACATGACACACATTTATTTGACGGTGGATTGGTGTAGAAATCGAAAGTCTTCGACCAATGTGTGTTACCAGTAATGACATATGGATCTGAGATGTGGTCTCTGACTATGGGGCTTTTAAACAAGTTCCAAATCGCACAGCGTGCAACTGAGTGGGCTATGCTTGGTATTTCTCTACGAGATCGAATCAAAAATGATGAGATCCGTAGACGAACGAAGATTACTGCCATAGCCTAACGGATTTGCAAGCTGAAGTAACAGTGGGCACATAGCTCGTAGAACTGACGGCCGATGGAGCAGAAAGGTTCTCGAGTGGAGACTACGTACCAGCGAGCGCAGAGACGGACGGCCATCCGCGAGATAGACAGACGATTTGAGGAGAGTCGCCGGAAGCCGTTGGATGGAGGCTACTTCGAACCGTTCGCTCTGGAGGTCGATGGGGCAGGGCTACGTTCAGCAGTGGACATCCAATGGCTGATATGATGATGTAGTGGTCACAACAACTGGTTTTTGGGCTAGCAATTGTATCCCTGTCTATCCCTATACAACGCAGACAAAGTCGTGGATATTGGCTAGTATCTAATATAATGATTACCTGAGTTATTTTGCGCATAGTTGTGATGTATCATGTTATTGTGATAAATATCGTATGGTTCGTTGCTCGACAGCTGTATTTCTTCGTAGCCTGTGACAAAATTTAATCTTGTTAGTGCATCTAACAACGATACATTTACTCTACTAACAATACAATTACTCAACTAACAATACAGTTACACAACTAACAATACAGTTACTCAACTAACAATACAGTTACACAACTAACAATACAGTTACTCAACTAACAATACAGTTACTCAGTACAATATTATATAAATGACAATGATGTGTGGGTTTTTCGAAAGGTTGTCTTTTACGCAGCAGCAATGAAGCAGCGTATCCGATTAAGCTTCAATTATTCTTCTGTACAGGAAAAGAGGCTATTGCCCTGTAGTGTGTATTGTACAGACTGCTTTAGTTCATTTCAATAAATAAATAAATAAACGTCTTACACTCAAAAGCCCCCAGTAGGATTTGAATCCTTGTCGGGGGTCCGGAAACACACACAATACACAGCCACAAACACCCAGACCACGACAAACATCTGTATGGCCTATACAATTATTTGTCATGTGCGGGGATCGAACCCGCGACCGCTAGCGCATCAGTCAGTAGCTGTGACCACTGCGCCAACGCGTTGTCATAAGCGATTTTGACGTCGTCATGAATAGTTCAGTCCAAGCCGTAGATTTTTATAGATAGATAGACAGATTATACTTAATTGTATATCAGTTTCGATAACACATAAAACTTAAATATAAAAAGTCTTTTTATTGTACAAAGGCGGTCTTATAGACAACCAGACTTCCAGACAACCCAGACTACATAAATAAATAAATAAATATGTTTAACACACACACACACGGCCGTCTGTTCCTAATGTAGACAACTTAATGCCTGTGTTTTAGGTAACAGCCGACTGATATACATTTTTTTTAAAAATAAATATACCTACATATAAATAATACACATATAATTTCAGAAATTTTACAATATTATATATATATATATATATATATATATATATATATATATATATATATATATATATTTACAATACAAAACTTAAAATAATTATTTACAAACAGTTTTGGATATAAATCATGTCCGCGTGGAATGGTGCCAAGAATACTGGCAGCATTTCCCCGTCGAATCGCAATTCCGATTCTTTGGGCAAAAAAAAACATATATTACACCCAGACTCGGGGCGGGAATCGAACCCCTTGGAGCAGAAAACAGGGTCACTGCAAACTGCGCCAACGGGTCGGTCAAAAACATAGGTATTAAAAATGTATGTATTACTGTGTATAACTTTAATATAATGTATATAATATACATAAATCTATGTAAAGAAATAATATAAATATCGGTAAATCTAACCATAATTCCTGCCAATGTAATTACTGGTGTCGTGGTACATATCTTGGGCATCGAACTCATGTCCTTCGCTACTCGCCGGCCAGTACACACCGCCGTCCATTGGACTACCTGTTAAATAAAAACAAAAATTAAAAAAGATGGTTTCATAATAAAAACCTTGGTGACCGTTCTGGTGTAGTGATGCGAGTTATGGGCGTAGCGAGGTACGAGCAGGGATATGCCCCGCTCTAGAAGAGCTAGAAGAGCGGTTGCTTTACATCTTTTCTTACTCTAAGCAATGTCACTAATAACGATAAGTGAAACGAATAAAGAACACCTCCAATACTAATGTGAGACACTCATATAATATGTTAAAAACCACGATTAAAACAGTACAGTCTAGGATATTCTTTATCTGCCCCTCTCAATAGAGAATCCTGGCTACGTCCTTGATGCGAGTAGTTGCCTTAACGCTAGCGGTCGTGGGTTCGATTCCCACTCGGAGCCGATATTTGTATTTGTACAAATATTTGTTTCCGGTCTAGGTGTATTTCCTTGTGGGTCTCCTCAGCGTGCCTCGGAAAGCACGTAAAGCCGTCGGTCCCGGTTGTTGTCATAAACACCTGATACTCATGATCGTTAGGTACTCATGATAGGAAAAATATCTGTCAACCCGCAGTTGAGCAGCGCGGCGGATTTTGATCCAACCCTACTTCTATATGGAGAAGACGCCTTTGCCCAGCCGTGGGTCGTTTACAGGCTGATTCGGTTCGGTTCAGTTCAATAAAAACCTACTTAAATCATTTTCATTTTTATTATTTTCGGTACAATTTTTTAGAAAATTTTCGAAATTCCCCTGACGCAAATTACACGATTTTAATGAGACAAACTATGTTTAATATTATAAATTATTATGCTATATTTATTTATATAAAATAATTTATAGTAAATAAAATATTAAGTGTTACTTTTAATTTTCTCTGAAATGTAATTTAGTAAAAAAAAAATTGCAAACTTTGCATTAATTTTCAAGAAAAATTACGAAATCCTGCGAGATCGTGCTTCCCGATATCTCGGCTTGTTCCGAATCTAACGAGATTGCATTACTTGGAGGATTTTTGGAGTTTACTCCTTAAGAATCGATTTTCATATATAAGGCGCCCGGTATGAGAAAAATATGAGAGGTAAAATCTACTATTGAATGACCTCGTTACTTTTTCGGTGCGCGCGCACCTACGGTGCGGTGCGAAAGTAATGTTGCTCTAATTAATATTGAAAAATAATATTTAAAAAATAAATGATAATTGTCAGATAATAATAATTACATAATTTATCAACATTCCTAATGAAATATTTGTGCACATCTGAAATTGACTATTGTGAAAAGTTTAATGTAAAATATTTCGCCGATTAGTTATAATAAATGTATATAAAATGAATAAATATATATTTATATATGTATATTATTTTCATTAATTTGTTAATTTACCCTTTCATATGGTATTAATCTTATTTTCAGTTGGATAAACTCTTTTTGCGTATATTTAGACAATCGTACTTAAGGAGTAAACTCCAGTCGTGCGTCGGAGCTGACACACACAATTTTTTTATTTTTTATTATTATTATTTCTTAGATAATGGAAATAATTTCAAATAGCTGTTCTTGTTTTTTTAAATTAAATATATTTTTTTTCGAAACTAACCCTGGTGTGACGGAGGACAGTAAAATGGCGGCTCATATCTGTCAAAACCTTCATCAGAAGGTGATGTGCTTCCGTAGCTCGACATTGGATCTGTAACAATATTTATTTAATTTTTAATAAATCTTTATTGAACTGGTTCGATTCCCGCTCATGGTACATGTAGGCTTTACACTTAACGGCGCGCAGTGGAAGAGAAACCCGTGTCATACAGGCGATACAAACGCCCAGGAACGATTATAGAGGTATAAATAGAGCAGGGGAGCCAGGCCTGTCGGGCCGTCATGGTGGAATGCGCCAGCGATCCCGTGGCGTCCTTGTACGACGACGAGGGCACCGCTGTGTTTTAGTGGGTATTCTGATTTCGCTGTCAGCGAGTCTCACATACCCGTCGCCTGCGGGTGGCGGGATGGCGGAAACAAAAAAGTGGTTCCAGGCCTCCAGCTGTCCCTCGTGTCGTCTCTGTGTGTCCCTCCCTCCCTAGAGAGACGATCGCGGTACCGGTTGAATTACATGCCAATATAATATTACTGTGCATATTAGAGTTTTTTCTATGATTGTTTTACTAAAATTGAAGTAAATAATTGATGTACACAAAAAAAAAGTTATCGAGATTTGAATTGGAAACCGCAAGGCCAATGGGGTACCGCGATCTTCTCTCTCTTTCTAACTGTTGGTCGTTTCCGCTTACAGGCAGCCGTATGTCTCACCTACTCTATCTATAATATCTCTATGGGTACGACAGATATGATGTACTCGTAAACAAAAATGTGACATGAGAGAGAATTAAACCCGCTACCGTTTGCGAAATAGTCGTACTGTGACCACTGCGCCAACGCGTTGTCAAAAGTAATTTAAGAAGAATAAACTCGGAAAGAGACTTTTTGACATAACTGAATGAAAATTTCATCGTAATCGTTATAATATTAATTAGTTATCGTCATTGTTACATAAAATAATGTTTTAACAGTGAGTATTTCTATAAAAATTATTTAATTTTACTAGAATTAGTTTGTTTTGAAAAGGTCAAAAATTTTCTTTAACGATTTATATTTTCGTATTCGTATATATATATATATATATATATATATATATATATATATATATATATATATATATATATATATATATATATGTACAAATAAATACGTAAATTTTTTTTAACCGTAAATATATCTTTGCAAAAGATAAATATAAATATATAATAGCCTAAAGTAATTAGAAGGGTTATTAATAATTCAAAAGACATTTAAAGGTAATACTTATAATATCTACTATTGGAAAATATTTTTATTTATTTATTATTAAGGTTTGCTAGCAGTTGTTACATTTATGATACATTACAATATTAATTTTATTATAGACTACATTTCTAAATGTACAACCATATTAAAGCAAACACGACATGCAAAGTTATCCTGTTAATGTAAAAATAGAAACAAACTTGATCAAACAGTAGCAAAAAAACAGAAGAAAATAAACCAGTTAAAGATGATTTGACGATTTGGTTTTAAGTGCCAAACAGTAACATTACATTGTAAGAGAAACAATAGCAAGATTAGTGCGCAGAAATTTGATAAAGCTAGTGTAAAATTTACAGGTACATTCATCGGTGGAACTTAATTCATAAAATGAACTCAAATTACTTTAAGCCTAGACAAGATACATAGATTTGAATTAATCAGTGAAATTAAAAATTATCAATTAAATCAAACAATATTAACTTATTTAAGTGAAATTAAATTAAGTAAGCCCGAGTCAAGTTGTCATGAATTAAAACATTAACTTAATCAAAATTTAGTCAATAGATAAAAAAATTCTATTTACATACATTCAGCATATCAAAAGTAATTATTAAAAATAAAAAATTATATTTTGAATTTTGATACAGAAAAAATAAAAATTATAATTAGATTAGTCTTCATCACTGTCTTCATTTAGACGATACTGATTTTTTCAATCAAAAAAAAAAAAATCCTGTGTATAGAGAAATATAAAAGAAATTTTATAACGATTTCATCATTGCTTTGTTGAATATCAGCCAGATAAGAATGATATCGAAAAAATCCTCTACTCATACATACATACTGTCGAAAAACATAACCCTCTTTCTGGCACAGTCGGGTAAAAAGATTTTAAATCAAGTAACAACGAGAAGCGGTCGATTACAGAATATTAAGCTTTCAATATTACTGGATAATGTTTCAACTTACAAAGTTAAAGCTCAACTCAAGTGGTATAGAGATTCGTGTAATCTAAAATAGACGAGCTTTCATCTTCGGGTAGAACTTTTTTTATGTTTTAACCGCTTCAAGGATTCTGTACTTGAATTTTTTTATCCGTTGTGCTTATTCTGCTTACTGTTTAGAATTTTTTTGCTCTTTTTTCAAGCAAACAAAATATTATTAGAAAATTTAAATTAAATTTACTCGATTAGTTTTCTTCTTCTTCCTTCTTTTTAAGCAACTTCATAAAAAGAAGGAGGTTCTCAATTCGACTGTATTTTTATGTGTAATTTTTTTACTGGGTGTACCTATTTTATAATATAATATATGTAACCCTTAAGACTGAACGACCCCCAGTAGGATATGAAATCTTGTATCGGAAGTCCGGAAACAGAGAACATAAACACAAACGTCCAGACCACGACAAACATCTCTGTCCAATAGAAACATAATTATGTTATGAGCGGGTATCGAACCCGCGACCGATAACGCAGCCAGTGCTGTGACACCTACACCAAACCGTCGTATTCACAAACAGTAAAGTGCAGTAAAGGAGGTCCGAATTGAGATTTTTTTTATTTTTTTCAATAAATTTTTTTATATATAAAAAAAAAACTAATTGTACCCTCGCAGTTTTACAAGATAAAATTCTGATCCTAAAACAATTTCGGAATTAAAAGTAATCCATATATTTTCGGGATCTCCGGAGCTAGTTACGTAACTACTAAGTTACACTGCAATTGGTTAAGTACCTACTCGTAATTTTCGCGTGAAATATTAACAAACTAATCTCGTCACATTTATAATATAAGTAGGATTACTAGGATTATTGTAGACTTATAGAAACTGGACTATAAACTAGAACATAATAAGGAAGAACTAAATTCATTTATAATACGTACCGATTTACATTGCAATCGGTTAAGTAGTGTAGTGTTTGTGTGAAAGATTAACGAACATATATCCAAACCTTCTTATTATATATAAGTATACTAGCGACCCGCCCCGGCTGCGCCCGAGGTATGTAGATGTACTTAAACCTTCATCACTAATCACTCTGTCTTTTGTTTTATAGTAAAGTAGGGTTAAGAGAAACAGCGGAATTATTCTAGACTTCATGAAACTAGATTAATAAATACTAAAATTGAACATGCAGGTAAGCACAGGAGACAGTGAAATTTTCATTTATTGGCATGATCTTGATAAAAGGATTACGTGCCTTTCGGTGACTGGCAAAGAATAATCCCGACCTCTTCTTTCCGAGGTGTCGTAAAAGAACAACTGTTCACCCAGGGCCGGATTTAGGGGAGAGTAAGAGGGGCAACTGCCCCGGGCCTCCACATAAGAAAAGGGGGGCTTCCACAATAAAGCCGACTGAGTTGGGGCAGTCCGGAGTTGGGACGACCTTAATAAGAATCAGCGGTTCGGAGGTGGGAAGACCTTTTTTTTTAGGAATATGTCCACCCGGCAACAATAATATATTGGCGTGAGATCGCGATGACCTTTTTGTTTTTGTTTTCATCGTCATTTTTTTCCGCCTGCCAAGCGTATTGAGTATTGCCCAACCCATCCAGAGACGATGGGGAGGCTTACGTTCAACTGTGGACATAGCTGATGCGGTGATAAAATGATTAGATTAATTTTTCAATAAAAACTAACTAAAATAATATAAATATATATTTATCAATACGTCAACATTTAACATAAAATATTATTAAATATTCACACAAAATTGATACTGTCTGTCTTTGTACAGCGTAATATAAACATTCTTATCAAAATGTGGCCAACACGTGTAGAGTTTAGGGTACAGTTATTAAATAACTTTTATAATTATACATGTGATTGGACCTTCAAACCGGATCTAGATATTTCTAAGCTCTACATAGATTTGCTAAGTTTTTCGTTGAAAATTTACTATTTAATATTAATACATGAAGCAAGAACTTTGTACCCCTTTTTACGAAAATTACGCGGACGGAGAAATATGAAATTTGGCACAGTTAAAGTTTATATGGAGAAGAAGTGCAGAATGCTAATATTTTTTATAATAATGCTAAAAAAATACATTAAATTAATTTAAAAAAAACACTACACATACTACGACACATACACATATGTACAATGACATAATAATATACCTACACAAATTTTGCTTATTGTCAAAGTCTGTTATCGACACGGTTTTAAATATCGGTCTTGCAACGAATTTTTTATCATTTTTTTTTATCACAGATCAGGTTCAATGACTCCTACATATGCTAACCATGTTATCCGCAATCATATTTTTATGATGTTGACAATGCTGTTAATTATAGATTAGGGCGAGTTTCGACCACTGGGCGACCACTAGTAATAAGTCTCTATTGTACACAAAGAATAAGCAACGACATTAAAAAAAGGAAATAAGTACAAAAGGCGGCCTTATCGTTAAAGAGCGATCTCTTCCATACAAACTTATGGTAGTGGAAATGGTAAAGAAAAAACTTGTAATATAATAATTTGTAAATTGATAATTCTGATATTTTAGTACCGTCACATGCGAAATATCCCATTTACTCTCATACTGTCTGTTATTATGAAAGTTTAAAAAGTTCTAAGACCTAGAAAAGAGAGTGAGATAGAATCTAATTTTGAATTCAATTTTATCTTCATTATTTGTCATTACAGTGGTCATAGTAACACTTATTGAATAGTCCGTTGCAGTTGACGCAGTTGGTGGTTACCCTGTTTTCCGTTAGAGTTGTGGGTTCGATTCAAACCACGAGTAGGTTTGGATTTGTAGGAGACGTGGTCTCTGACGCAGAGTCGAATTTAATGTCAACGTCATAACATGAGAGACATATTTGACGGTGGATTGTAGAAGTCGAAAGTCTTCGACCAATGTGTGTTACCAGTAATGACATACGGATCTGAGACGTGGTCTCTGACTATGGGGCTTTTAAACAAGTTCCAAGTCGCACAGCGTGCAATGACCTCATATTGGTATCATAAACACCTGATAGTGATCGTTACTCATGTTTGGGAAATTAGCCGCCAACCCGAATTGGAGCAGCGTGGTGGGATAAGCTCCAAATCTTATCATATATGGAGAAGGGAGTTTTGTCCTGCAGTGGGACGTTTACAAGCTGATTAATTTGAGTTTAGTCGCTAGGTATAACGAATATTGAGAATTAAACAATGTAAAATTTAAAAAAAAAAATAACCGCAATGAGTTCGTCATATAAAAAAAGCGTTTTCGTTTATATCTTAACAAATATGTATCGTTAAATATTAAAATGGTACGGAACCCTGTATGTAGGAGTTCGACTCGCTTTTAGTCGGCTTTTGGTTTCTTTGTTCGAACGCTCATATATCGGGATTCGCGGGACCGATTTGAAAAATTATTTTTTACACAATACTTCGTAATATTATATACGTAATATTCAAGGAATGTTACAGGCTTTAAAACATCATGCTATGACGCTTAGAAACAGATCAGTTAATATAAACGCGGGAATTTCTAAATCCACAGAAACATTTGAAATAAATATATTTCTGCGTCTCTTTATTGAAAAACATTATAATATTATACAAAACGACGATAGGTATATACACTCATTTGCAAAAAAAACGGGCGGTTTCGATTTTCTTCCTGGCTGAAATAAAATAAAATACCAAAAAGGTTTTAATCATTTGAACATGTTACTGGCCAGTTATAAAAGTGCCATAATGTTTATAAGAGTACATTCCAAATTCAAATTTTTGACTGAGCCTGGTTTTCAAAGAAAATAACTTTTAACTACATTTTGTGGCGCGAATTCCCTATAGTTAATATCGACTCTAATTAACTTTTTGTCAATTTTTATTAAATTATCTCGTGTCCTTGACATTTAAAAGTATTGTTATTGCTGTTTAGCAATCTCGAAAATGGTAGATAAAGTGATAAAAGCGAGCAAAATTATTGCGCTGCTTGAAGAAGGTTGCAGTCAATGCTTCTTGGCTCAGAGGCTAAACGTGAGTCGGTCGACAGTTCAAAGGACCTGGCAGCGCTATAAAGAGACCGGTTCCGTCAAGAGAAGGCCTGGTTCTGGCAGAAAGACATGTACCGAACCACGGGATGATCGTTTTCTAGTTAGTCAAGCGTTGAGAAATCGCAAATCTTCTTATGTGGACCCCAAGAACACCCTCGAAGAAGTAAGAAATGTGCAAATTAGTCTATGGACGGTCAGGAGGAGGCTTCTCGCTGCTAATATACACAGTCATCGCCCGGCACGCGGCCCTAAATTACTCCGTGGACATCGAGTTGCCAGGCTTAGCTTCGCTCGAAATTGTGTGTCATGGACTCATGAAGACTGGGATAGGGTATTGTTCTCCGATGAAGCCAGGATATCTCTGCATGGTGAAGACCAACGTCGGCGAGTGCTACGTAGACGAGGAGAACGCTTTGCAGAGGCATGTTTTGAAGAAATCACACCTTATGGAGGGGGCTCTGTTATGTTTTGGGCAGGAATAAATTCTATGGATCGTACGGAGTTAGTCTTCATCGAAAACGGTACACTGACTGGACACCGATACATAACGGAAGTTCTAATTCCTTATGCACAACCCGCTTTAACCGCTCTTGGCGAAAACTCAATTTTTATGGACGACAACGCTCGCGCCCACCGGTCTGGCGGTGTGGATGCGTATATGCTAGAAGTCGGAATTCGTCGTTTGGACTGGCCAGCTAGAAGTCCGGACCTCAATCCCATAGAGCATGTCTGGGACGTTCTGAAGCGACGAGTGAGATCAGTGCAGCCGGCTCCGCAGACCATCAGAGAGCTAAAGAATGTGATTACCGCGGAGTGGGAACGTATTCCCCAAGAAACCATAAAAGATATACTCACTAGCATGCCCAGACGAATGCAAGCTGTGATTTCAGCAAGAGGGGGTCACACTCAATACTAAACTTTTATCTGCTTTTAATGTATTCAAGAAAAACAAAGAAATTAACGCGTTTCATTTTTATTTAGCGAGCAGGTACAATCATAATAGTGTTTTGAGCTTAAACATTATTTCTTAAAAATTTAATTAAAATGTTATGATAAAACTGATGAAAACTATTCCTTCCTAATTAATTTATAAAATTCTGAGGATAACAATACCTAAAATTGTCAAACAAACTAATAGTAACTATAAAATAGTTCTTTGCTTAAGTGCCCGTTTTTTTTTGCAAAAGAGTTTATATTAACTGACATTTAAGAAATATAATACTACGGGCTTTAACTACTTATTTTTAAACCGAATTTACTAATTTTTAAACTACTAATTTTTAAACCGAATTTAATTAGATACCTACCCATTTTTTATTAGGAGAAAAATTCCATTAACGGTAATAGCCTGTAATATTAAAGTACCTAGGTACATTATATAATATTTAATTATATATGGTTAAATAGATATAAATAGAAGTGTGAGTGTGATCAACACAATTTTTAACCGACTTCATAAAAAATTGTACAACATGAACGTTCAGCTACGTCTACGTAGTCAATTAAATAAGCATTATTAGGGATATCTCAAAAAATACTCGTCGGATCACGCTCAATTTTAATGGGACCACATGACAAGCAGCTTTCGAATATAAAAATAATCATCAAAATCGGTATACCTAGTAAAAAGTTATGAGGTAAACACATTAAAAAAAATACAGTTAAAACCTCCATAGCTCAATTTCTACTTCATCTGTGGAGGATATTTGTATAAGAAATTCTAGCAAAATAAAATTATTGAAGTAATTAATAATATGTACTTATATATTATTATAAGTATATTAATATAATATTATATTTATATAATATATACTATTATAAGTATATTTTTATACCAAAACTGTAAATAATTATTTTAAGTTTTGAATTGTAAATATGTATAATATTGTAAAATTTCTTTAATAAATTTATCAATTTTAATATTAAAAATATTGTAACACCGGTTATTAAAAAAAAAAAAAATTTTAACAATTAGGTGCTGTTGTTTTATTAATGATTCGTAATGTTCGTAGGGCAGAAGCAATAGACAAAATTGTCAATTAATTTGACAAGTGCCAAGATTCTTTGAATACTAGGCTACGCACGGGTATTTAACTAAAATTTCAAAAGTTATAAATTTATATTTTTATCACCTACACCTGCGTCGATATCTGTCGATCTACACATCGTCCCCACACGTCGAACATGTGTCAAAGTAAAATGTAATTTAAATCAAAAGCACTAAGGAGTACCTATTGATGTCAACTTCGAAACAAATAACTTTCAATCCCGTTTTAACCCCGTTAGGGGATGAATTTCGATAAAATACGTAACACGTCTTCAATCAAAATTTGAAGTAGATATGAACAAGGAATCACGTTGTCCCATACAAACTTTGCCCCTTTTTTCACCCCCTTAGGAGCAGATTTTCGTAAAATCATTTCTTAGCTGACCTCTACTTGGCGAAAGGAATATTCCTACCAAATTTCAAGTCTCTAGGTCTCATAGTTCCAGAAATATCGTGATGAGTAACTATATCTATAGAAAGTCTCCTATATATATTACAACTAAGAACACGGCCTAAATGTCATCTATTTGTTAGTTAATGATATTAATACAAAAACTTTTTTCTTACTTCTTTTTAATTGTAATATTAGTAAGGTTAAGTGTAATATTTTATTCCCACTATTTATTTCTTTAAGGTAAAGGTAAATGTTTAATACCGTACAGCCTAGCTAAGAGTTTTTTTTTTCTTTTTCTTTTTTTTATTGTAACAGCCTATAAACAAACAAGCTATTCATTAAATCTTAAATTATTAAGATTTAAAAATGAAGTAGGGCATTAAGGGCATTCCCCTTTTTTGCCTAGATAATGTCAATATTATTTTCGATAGACACCCAACACAGCTAATTAAATTGAGTCATGGATACGTAAAGAAGTGTGAGAATTAAACATATTTAAAATTAAAATCAATTTTACGCATAAAAACCTACGAAATAAAAAAAAAACTTACTTATTTAATATCACCACAGAATCACAAAAACTACTTCACATATTACACTTAGGAAAAAAAAAACAATTTTCACTTCTAAACGTCACACATTACAGAAACATATGGAATTATAAAAATATATTTTGTTTTTTAATTTAAAAAAAAAAGTTTTTTTTTTTAACACTAAATCAAACACGGTCTAAGACACGATCCATTCCACCCAACACGAGGCTAGAATACAAACTGATGTACTCCCCAGTACTCCCTATACTCCTGTAGGAAAACACGCCTCTGTTAGGCGGAGCCTAATTTGACAGGGATAGCTATATACATTTATTATACGAAAAAAAAAGATGGATAATTTATATTATTATGGTATGAAATATATATTATATTAACTGACATTGAAAAAATAGAATACTTACTACGGGCTTACTACTTAAGTATTATGTGTAGGTACCTAGGTACTTATTTTTAATTTATAAACCGAATTTAATGTCGGTTTTTATTAAGGGAAAGAATTCCATCAACAGTAAAAATCTATACCTAATATTAAAGTACATAATATAATATTTAATTATATATTATTACGTTTGTAATATTGTGTAACCAATCAAAATATAAGTATATTTATATATATTTTTTATTAAATTAAAGACATTTAACATACTTTTGTTGGCTAGATATCGACAAATACTCATTGTTAAATACTACAATAAATTGTAACCCAAATCGGACTCGATTGGTTTCCTTTTCGTAAATAGAAAGTGAGAAAGTGACAATTAGTAAGGGATAAACCCACACTTCTATAACCACGCCTCCGCGCGCCATAGTCGCAAATATCAAAATTACCGTTAATTACGTCCTAATTTTTAATCTGTCACATTTTCAGTTTGACAATATATTTTTTTAATAAACTTTTATACACTCATTTGCAAAAAAAACGGGCGGTTTCGATTTTCTTCCTGGCTGAAAAAAATAAAATACCAAAAAGGTTTTAATCATTTGAACATGCTACTGGCCAGTTATAAAAGTGCCATAATGTTTATAAGAGTACATTCCAAATTCAAATTTTTGACTGAGCCTGGTTTTCAAAGAAAATAACTTTTAACTACATTTTGTGGCGCGAATTCCCTATAGTTAATATCGACTCTAATTAACTTTTTGTCAATTTTTATTAAATTATCTGGTGTCCTTGACATTTAAAAGTATTGTTATTGCTGTTTAGCAATCTCGAAAATGGTAGATAAATTGATAAAAGCGAGCAAAATTATTGCGCTGCTTGAAGAAGGTTGCAGTCAATGCTTCGTGGCTCAGAGGCTAAATGTGAGTCGGTCGACAGTTCAAAGGACCTGGCAGCGCTATCAAGAGACCGGTTCCGTCAAGAGAAGGCCTGGTTCTGGCAGAAAGACATGTACCGAACCACGGGATGATCGTTTTCTAGTTAGTAAAGCGTTGAGAAATCGCAAATCTTCTTATGTGGACCTCAAGAACACCCTCGAAGAAGTAAGAAATGTGCAAATTAGTCTATGGACGGTCAGGAGGAGGCTTCTCGCTGCTAATATACACAGTCATCGCCCGGCACGCGGCCCTAAATTACTCCGTGGACATCGAGTTGCCAGGATTAGCTTCGCTCGAAATTGTGTGTCATGGACTCATGAAGACTGGGATAGGGTATTGTTCTCCGATGAAGCCAGGATATCTCTGCATGGTGAAGACCGACGTCGGCGAGTGCTACGTAGACGAGGAGAACGCTTTGCAGAGGCATGTTTTGAAGAAATCACACCTTATGGAGGGGGCTCTGTTATGTTTTGGGCAGGAATAAATTCTATGGATCGTACGGAGTTAGTCTTCATCGAAAACGGTACACTGACTGGACACCGATACATAACGGAAGTTCTAATTCCTTATGCACAACCCGCTTTAACCGCTCTTGGCGAAAACTCAATTTTTATGGACGACAACGCTCGCGCCCACCGGTCTGGCGGTGTGGATGCGTATATGCTAGAAGTCGGAATTCGTCGTTTGGACTGGCCAGCTAGAAGTCCGGACCTCAATCCCATAGAGCATGTCTGGGACGTTCTGAAGCGACGAGTGAGATCAGTGCAGCCGGCTCCGCAGACCATCAGAGAGCTAAAGAATGTGATTACCGCGGAGTGGGAACGTATTCCCCAAGAAACCATAAAAGATATACTCACTAGCATGCCCAGACGAATGCAAGCTGTGATTTCAGCAAGAGGGGGTCACACTCAATACTAAACTTTTATCTGCTTTTAATGTATTCAAGAAAAATAAAGAAATTAACGCGTGTCATTTTTATTTAGCGAGCAGGTACAATCATAGTGTTTTGAGCTTAAACATTATTTCTTAATAATTTAATTAAAATGTTATGATAAAACTGATGAAAACTATTCCTTCCTAATTAATTTATAAAATTCTGAGGATAACAATACCTAAAATTGTCAAACAAACTAATAGTAACTATAAAATAGTTCTTTGCTTAAGTGCCCGTTTTTTTTGCAAAAGAGTTTATTCTATAATTTTACTTTCACTTTTACATTAAAAATAATATATAAATTAAAGAGGATGAGAGAGATGTATTATGACATGGCTTGTCTACCTGAATGATTTATCTATGATACTTAGCTAGTAGTACCTACCTATATTACTTCATAACATATTATATATGCACTCAGTAAGAAAGGATTCTTTAGGGGTGAATAGAATTTAAAAATAGGGGACGAAAAATAGCATCAGTCTTGCAGTTTTGAGTTTTTAGAAATGAAAATTTATTTTCTAAAATTCGTACATTTAATTAAACTAATGTGACAAAAATTGAATATAATGCGATAAAAGCCGCGGGTAACAACAATACTGGCTCTTCGGAGTGACGTTAAAAGTTACATTTTATAATTGTTGATTATAATCGCAGGTAAAACCGTGAGGGGTAGTCTGTAGTAACTACTGTGCTGTAACTTTAATAGTCTGTCAACGTATCACAGCTGGGCATAACACTCTTCTCCTATGAAAAAATTTTGGTGCTTACTCCGCCACGCTAATCCAAAGCGGATTGACGTAGGTTCATATACCTACACCTAAATGTAGATTCAATGTTAGAGAAAAACTTAGCAAATGAAAACCTTGAAGATGCCAGCACGAACTCCATCTGAAAACTGATGTCGCTTCATCTATCTACTGTACTATGGTAAGATCGTCGTGACTGATGAACAAATCATTGAACAAGAATAAATATGATTCTAAATTTACAAAACGGTGTAAATTATTGGACTTTGATCCTCAGCTACCCCATCTTAACCGGATAGGCATTTAACTAACCACTAGGCTTTGGTCCTAAACACGCGTAGTAACTACCTACCTACATAATAAAATGATATATAAATGCCCTTTATCCAAATAAGCTTTTAAAAATAGTTTTAAATCATCATAATACAATATTATACAGTTAATTAGTTTCTCGCCATTTATACTCGTGTTTATTTTCGATTCATTTTAAATTAATTGACTTTTTTTTTCAACATTCTTTTAAGAAAGGGTTCGATGTCCAGGTAAAGTCGTTATCACGTAAAAATCGTCCTTTCTATCTTAAAAAGAAATATTAAATTCTTTTGAAATTTTTACTCATCTATTATATAAATCGCATTTCTTTTTACATCTCTTATAGATATACTCGTAGATATATATTTTCCGAGGGGAAGGAAATTGTCAAATTATTATTCCGAGATAAGAGGAAATGATTCCTATTGGTTGATTCATCGACCAATCAGAACAGAGGAAACCCATCCGTCATTCATTACTTCTACCATTTGATCTCACTTTTTCTCACTTTTCACTAGATTAAAGTTATCAAAATATATTTTTACATTTTTGTGTGAGTAGGTATTATATTTTTAAATTATTTGTTACATATAATAGAGGATCGTTCTGGTGTAGTGGTACGAGTAATCGCCTCAACACCAGCGGTCGCCGGTCCGATTCCCGCTCGGGAAAGATATTTGTATTTGTATAAATATTTGTTTTCGATCTGACTGTATGTCCTTTTGGGCCTCGGAGAGTAAAGCCGACGGTCCCACTTATTATCATAGATATCTGGATCTGATAACGATCGTTACTTATGGTAGTAAATTAGCTGCCAACTCGCATTGTAACAGCGTGGTGGATTAAGCTCCAACCCTTGTCCTAGTAATGGCAGGTATCGCATACGCTGTCACCAGCAATCTTCATATCATAGTCGAATTGGGGCTGTAACACGGCTAAATCATCAAAAATGCCACTTAAGCTTAGAGATTACTTCACACCCGAAACAATATGTTTTTCTTCAATTCAAGCTGAACTAGAAACTACAAACCGGACATAAGTCGAATGTGACGAACTTTAATAACCAGATTTAAATAGCTACATCCGCAGGCTAAATAAAAAAAATGTGATTCAATTACAACAGCTGACACGTCCTTGTACTTACTTAAATAACATTCCTCGCGGTCTTGACTTTACGACGAAAACACTGTGTAAGCCATGTAGGTTGAAAAATGTTTCTACAGTGTGTTTGTTCCATTCAAATACAAATACCGTATTTCCACAGTAGTTTGTCGCAGAATCCACAGCACTTAACACCAATCATAGTTTACATTCGAGCTCGATAGATGGCGTTGTAGGTCAACTGAATCGCACTGTGGTTTCGTTAACATAAAATAATATAAGGCGGATGAATTAGTTAACTGCGTTTATCCCACTCTCTCTCCCTTGAGTGTAGTCACTTTGATAATGTAGCGATGGAACAAATACACACTAATACTAATACACAGTGAGAAGTAAGAAGTTAATAACAAAGTTAAATCAATCGTGGTTACACAGTGTCTCTACTGTGTTTTCACAGTGAAGTCAAGACCGCGATTAATGGTAGGTACTAAAATGTGCAGATTTTAGTTCTACATAAAATGTTCTCCCAACCGATTTTTTTGCAAAACTCAAAATACCCAGATATCAGTGACGTAATTTACATCAAAGTACCGAGCTCTAAAAATACCTACTAATAATTATATTTAACAACTAGCGGCCCGCCCCGGCTCCGCCCGGGGTATTGCAAATGATATATCATTTTCGTGAGGAATACTCACACCACATACTGGCGTCATCTGCTCCACCACCATGCAAAACCATATTGGTTTGTAGTACATGATATGTATCAGAGATGGCGCTGTATGTGAAAAATGATTTTCCCTGTTTTCCTGCTTTTCTGTTGAAATTTTTTCTGAACCTCACGGAGCCCGAGACCTTTCCAACGAATGCAAAACCGTGGAAATCGGTTCGTGCGTTCTGGAATTATAGCGTCAGGAAGGAAAACCCGACTTATTTTTATATTATAGAATTGCGACTATAATTTGAGATTTAAACTATCCTATCTCTCAAGTTGGATCGAACTGCACATGGTGTGCGAATTTTATTATAATCGGTTAAGTGGTTTAGGAGTCCATTGAGGACAAACATTGTGACACGAGATTTATATATATAAGAAAGAATACATTGTATTTTTTTTAGTTGCTAATTATTTACAATCGCGTCTTTTACGAAACATCGTTAGAAATATTGTTGCTAAAAAATGGTATTCCATATAAAATTAAGGAGGAGGATCCCTTAAAACCCTATGAAAACCCCATAAACAACAAATATGATTTACGCCTGACAAAATATGAAGACATTTCTTTCCCGAAGTCTACGTCTTGCTTCTATGCAATTTTGCCATTTAAAAATAAAAGGCGCAATAAAGTAAAATAATATAAAGAGGCAATAAATTGTTAATTATTATAAGTTCTAATTGTTTTTCATAAAACAAAAAAAAAAACCTAACAACCTAACCTAACGGAGGAGGAGGGGGAAGTCTTCGATTAGGTTATGTTAGATTATTAAGATTTTTTTTCGGAAGCCTTCTCCCTCCTCAATATTGCATAAAATATCATTCACTACTGATAAAAAACGTCATAAAAATTTGAAGTAAAGGTTAATTACCATTTAATTCTTACTTTAAATAGGAAAAACTTTCAATTTCGAGCTTATTCTTTAGAAAGAATAAATATACCAGTATTGGCAACTTAAAAGCTCCCCTCGCTATTCATAATTTTATCAAGAAAATTAAATAAACGTATAATTAAATAATATATATAGTAATTATCTTAAATAAATTATTATTATTGTAATGTAGATAACTTAATGACTGTTTTAAGTAACAACCTACAAAAAAAGTTTATCCCATTTTTTGTAATGGGTCATTCCATGTCAAATCGTCAAATTTTTTACCTGACCCCCTTTGATTTTGCTGAAAATTTTCTATCTTTTTCTACCCCCTGAAAGTTATTTTTCAGAATTTTTTCAAATTTTTTTTCCCGACTCAAAAAAAGTTATGAATTTTTGAAAAAAACCGCTCTTTTATTTTTAAATTGCCAGAACTTTTTCAAAAATTGACCGTTTGGGAACTTTTTTTTTTTCAAAATTTTTGTTTTTAAATGTAGTTTTCGAAAAAAATATGAAAATTTTTTCAGAATCCCAGATATATGAAATATTTTAGTTTTTTTGAAAAAACCGTAATTTTCTCAAAGTCCGACCGTTTTTATTTTTTATTTTTTTTTGCTCTAAAAATACTTCAACTAATTCCGCAATGATCCCCGTTAATCAAAAGATGTGACGACAATCGCTTCTAATTTATTTTCTTGATTATAAAAAAAAATTTGTTGAATTTTTGCTGATTTTATATAACTTTGTTATGAAATTTTTTTTTTTCCTCGTGAAACCTCAAAAGTTGAAAAATAAAATTTTATTGGAGAATTTCAAGTGATTATCGTCCAAGAAATTGTTATTGAATGACCCAATATATATCCATATAAATAATACATATATATTAAATCTAAACTCGAGGCGATAATAGGGTTGCCAACTATACTGTTTTAAACAGTATTATACTGTTTTTCACTGAATTATACTTTTTACTGTTGAACAAAAGTAAAGTATACAAAATACTGTTTTCAGCATCAAAATGCAAACATTATTATGTGTTATACTTAGATGCTCACACAAATTTGCTTTTAATCAGTCAGAAGGCGCTCCCTGCTCAGTGCGAGTGTGTGTTCTCAGAACATAACCTTTTTTCGCGTGGACAAAAAAATAATTAATTAGTAAGTTGTGCAAGAAGCCTAAACAATATGTATTTAAAACAATAAATAAAGAAAATACTGTTCATTTTTCTAAAATACTGTTTAATATTCTTCATAGATCTGAATATACTTTATTTCTTGTAAAAAAAGTTGCCAAAACTAGGCGGGAATCGAACCCACACAATTAAGTGGTCAATGTGGACTCATGGTTCCAGAACTAGAGATCCTAAGTATAGTTCATAGGTATTGAAATAATGATAATATATTGTCTGCTGATGTAATAATGCCTGTGTAATATATAAAATCAGTAAAAAAGGGTACGGGCGTCTGTAAGCTCGTAGAGGAAAATTAATAATATATATATATATATATATATATATATATATATATATATATATATATATATATATATATATATATATATATATATATATATATATATATATATATATTTAAACAGACTAACACTCAGGATGTTGAACCTATTGCTAATAAAGCTATAAAGATATCTAACAGATGAAAAATTGAAATATTTTTAGGATTCCGTACCCAAAGAGTAAAACGGGAGTACGGGACCTTTTACTAAGACTCCGCTGTCCATCCGTCCGTCCGTATATCACCATTCACCAGCCTGCATCTCATTAACCTTGTTAGTTAGACAGTTGAAATTTCCACAGATAATGTATTTCTGTTGCCGCTATAGCAACAAATACTAAATCAACAGAATAAAGAAAATATTTAATGCAGCTCCCATACAACAAACGTGATTTTTTTTGCTCGTTTTTGCTCGATATTGATAACGGCAACAGATAGACGCTTAAAGTATTCACAGAATATTTAGTTATATATTCAATTTAAAAATAAATAATTAAATTAAAATAAAATTAATATTTAAGGGAGGCTCCCATACAACAAACGTGATTTTTGTCGTTTTTATAAATAACGATACGGAACCCTTCGTGCGCGAATCCGACTCGCACTTAGCCGATTTTTTTAAACACGTTTTACTTAATGACGATAAAGCTTATCAGTAAGTTATGTGTGAGATAAACATTATTATCAGCAACCGGTGAAACAAGCCTTTCAAATAAGAAGTAGGTATACCTAATCAAAAGAAGAAATTTTTTGCAACTTACACAAGTATTTTTGATATTTACTAAATAGTTAGGTAAATATATACTATATTGATTATATTGATTAATATATAAATATATTGATTATATTGATTACATATATTGATTATATTGATTAATATATAAATATATTGATATACTTATAAATATATTGATTACTAGCTGCTGCCCGCGACGTCGTCTGCGTGAACGCTATACAGCACCAAAAATACCTACGATTATACCTTTTAAAATAACATTCATTTATCCGTTTCTTCTTTACATTTCATATCTACAGAAAGTGCAGTAACAAAGGGAGACTGTCTTTTGTAAAATTGACCTTCAAAAAGTGATTATTTTTAGCCTGCTTTGAATAAATGACTTTATGGTGATTCTGCTGAATTAAGTCATAAGTTGTGTCTGAAGCAAATGGAGAAAATAATTAATAAGGAATACAGAATAGGGTAAAAATACATATTTATAGGACTTCTCGATAAACAACATTAGTAGTTTGGCTCTCCGTAGCCAAAATGTAAAGAGAGTCAGGACTGGTGACGCGGGAGCAAGTGACGTACAGCTGCCCGTGTGAGAAGCAGCTCGTCCTGAGGTAGACACCAGCTACCCTCAGTGTCTGCCCCTGCGACTTATTGATGGTCATCGCGAAGCAAACACTCACGGGGAACTGTACGCGCTTGAACTAGAACGGGAAGTTATGAGGTATGAGGGGAATGCGTGGTATAAATACTGCCTCGCCGACGCCAAAACCCGTAAGAATTTCTGCCTGAATGGTGTGTCTGTGGAGCGAGATGACTTTAAGGCGGGTCCCATTGCACAACTTCGGAGGAAATAGGTTCCGAAGAAGCATAAGCATTTCTTATCTTTATGATATATATGGCATGCTTTAATTTTTCTCTTTCTTCGTTATTTAGCTCAAATTGCTTACAGCAATAGCGTGCCGTTTTCGAATTTAACTTTTGTTATACATCTATGCAGTTCTTTTTGAGTTCTGTTTGTTATTACATACAGATAAACTCGATGAATTTTATAAGACATAGATGAAGCAGCTTAAAACTTATATAAACACATTTTTTTAAATTGTCTTGCTCATCTTTGAAAAGAACGATACAATTTTTATTAAAATGCACAACTCCATCTATGACTTTTAAAAACAACTATTAACCTCGCCAACATGATCAAATTTAAATTATTTATATCCAAAAAGGGTTTACACATGTAATTCGACTTGATGTTTTTGAAATCTCATAGATGGCGCTGCTCTAAAATTGTCTTGATACTACTTATATTCATTTCTTACATTACATTCATTCTTACATTCATTATGTTTATCAGCCTAAGTTACTTATATTTCGTAGTTTTTATAGTGTGAAGATAGCTTATAGCATGATTATTAACGTAATAACAACATTCAAATATGCGTCGTTAGATGAGAATGCTTTGAAGAAATAAAGGTTCACTGCTCGTTCCCCGTAGGTGATAGCGTGATAATATGTAGCCTATATCATGACCCGACTTCTTAATAATATTCGTGCCAAATTTGAAGTAAATCCATGCAGTACTTTTTGAGTTTATCCCGGACATACATACAGACAAACAGACAAAAATTCTAAAAACTATGTTTTTGGCTTCGGTATCGATTGTAGATCACACCCCAAGTATTCTTTTAAAAAAATATTCAATGTACGGTTTTGACTTTCCTACCATTTTATTATATGTATATATATAGATTAGAAATAAAACAATAGTAAAATTAGAAAATTATTTCATTTATTAATATTTCACTTCATAAAACTCCACCGGCGTGTGTTGATGTAATACAGCCTTAAATCGAGCGCCGCCGAGTGGCGAAGTACAGTCATAACTGAAAAAAAAACAATATAAAATTACATACCTACATTACATATTCATTATATACTAGCTTCCGCCCGCGGCTTCACCCGCGTGGGTGTATTGACAAAAAGTAGCCTATATCCTCCCCCAGGCTTCAGACTATCCATATCAAATTCTTACAACAGCTCGGTAACAAAGACTCTCATATAAAAAACGTTCCTCCACGCTCGCGAAGTGCACAGTAATAAATGCTCCCAGTCGACACTTTAGTGAATCCTCGCGAAAAGAAACTCGTAAGCTCCGTGGTTATAGGCGTAACTTTCGCGTTGTCGTGTGATAATATCTAAACTATGTTATATTATGGTCAAATTACACAAAATCTTTATAAGTTGTAGCCTATGTGTTATTCTGATGTATAAGCTATATTACTGTAAAGTTTCATCTAAATCCGTTACCTAGTTTTTGCGTGAAAGAGTAACAAACTTCCGTCCATACAAACTCGAATTTGTAATATTAATAGGATACCCAAATCGATAATATCATTAACTAGAAATATAAAATACTTCTACCAATATTTAAAATGACATTATGCAGCCAGTCAGTATTGTGGTAATCTTTTGATTCTTAACAAGGGAGAAGAATTGACAGCATATATTATTGACTCAGCAATCAACCATTTTGACATACACACAGTATGCATAGGTTGTTTTGTATGATAAATCTCATAATTTTATTTTCATGCAACTTGCTATAATTGACCAATATATTGCTCTTTTATAACAATGTTACGTAAGGTATCGCTAATTGATCGCTAAAAGGTTTTATGCTATTTTTTAAATATAATGTTTGCTTGTTTCACAGTTTTATAATATAGTAGCGAAAAAAAAAACAATAAATCATCACCGATTGCTCGCCAGTGTAATTATAGATGTAATCATACATCATAATTATATATGTTTTTAGTATAATGTCTGTAACGTATATAGTATATTAGATACATATTTAAGATGATTACGATAATGTCATAAATAATAATCTAGAAAAGCTTGACAAACAAGTTGAATAATTAAATTGTTTATCAATTTTTTTTTTCTTTTTTTTTATGTACAAGATAATATTGATACAATATAAATATTCCACGGTAAAATGTCTTTAACACTTACTTAAACTTGATCTTTGAGATTATTGATCTTTAAGACGAAGACATTAATTTGTTTATTACTAAAATTTTAAGCGTTGATACTATTCTACACATCCTGTGCATTACCCAATACTAACTTAAACAAATTTTTATTGTGTAACGAAAATTACTAACCTCATTCCATAGCAGACGCATCTAGATTAACATTAACATAACTGGCCCCCATATTTTCCCTATGGCGTGGCGATACCACGTGGCGTTTAGCATTCTCCCCGTCATCAACATCCGAATCACAAACCCCGCACTTCAGCTTGCCAAAATCATAATAAACGTACTTGTTTCTTGACAGCATATTCACATTATGTTTCAATTCCAAATAGAATCTGAAGACATTCTCCGCTGAAGGTTTCTCTTTGAAATGTTCAGCGTACACCAAATGGAATAACAAGGAACGGATAGAATTGAAGACACCTTTGCAAGGAACGCATGTAAAAGTAGCACCTTCACTGTGTAAAACGTAATTACCGCGCATATACACGCTAATTATATCACCTTTGTTGGATTTTACTCTCGACTCTATCATCGAGTTCTGGTGATTGAAATTCGATAGAATATGCATTACCGCTTCGCTCGAATCAACGAATGTCACATCACAAATCTCACATTTAACAACATCGCCGACAATTATCTTATTCATATCAAACAATTTCTGGTCGTATTCGGGATACAGTGCTGAACCGATTAATTTCGAGATAGTCTCGATGTGCAGTGTGCTTTCGAAATGTTCAACGATTGCTGCGAAAGATGGCAGAGCGATGTAAGACGGGCAGATGGCACATACGTAGTAATTGCCAAAGCTGGCGAAGTATTCAGCTGGACGGCAATGGTTCTTGTACAATAGAGATAGTTTGTGTGGTGCCGCGTTGCGCAGATGTTTCTTTTGGCGAATGTGGTTGAACAAGACCTGTCTGGGTCCGCGTAGCGTCATATCGCAACAGGAGCAGTAGTTAGCTATCTTTCCAGAAGGTTTTATGAAATTCTCGATCACAACGTGATCCCGATTGTTCAAGGGCTTCCCGACGCTAGCCAAAAATTTCGCCCAATCTAAGCTCTTCGGTCCCCATTCGTCTGGGACGGGTCCATCTGGGTTATTCGTTTTCATCTTTCGATATAATTTATCAGATAATTTTGCGAGATGATTCTCATCTAAGATATGCAAAATAACGCTCTCGTTAGTCTCGAGCTCCACTTTGCAAAGTGAACAGTATAAACCTTGAGTATATGACTTTTCAAAGTTAGACAGGCATTTTTGTTTGAAATTATTATTCATCGCCTTTATTGTTTCAATCGTTGGTTCTTTCGTAAAAGGAATATGTTCATCCGACTGTAAAATACAAGCCAGGTTGTGCGTGTGCGTATCACTGAAAACGTGGTTCAGGACGCTGTCATAACGAAATCTTAAGGTATAATATTCACATGCCATGCAGAAAAACGCAAGCTTCCCTGTACGATCGTCGATTAATGTTAGTAGTTTGTGATTCGTCAAGAGATTTACAATAAGAGCCTCGATAGGACCGTAGTAGCGGTATTTCTTCGCTTGATTTTTAACTGGTTTCTCTGGAGCCTGTTCGCCTTCATCGTTGTCGAAATTCTTATTAGCATCAGTCGCGAAATTCTGGTTTACATTGTCCTTGATGCTCATAATGATTGGCGCGACGGAGCTCACCTGAGTGGAAAAATCGATCGACGCCATATCTTGGCAGAGTTTATCATACACTGTCTGGTAAAACTTAACTGCCGCGTCGATACTTGCTTCAGAATTGTCAGGCAAGTATCTAATTAAACATGTTTCCAGCTTACTGAGGAATGTCTTGTCTATCTTCTCCGTCGGTTTTACTAGTTGGATAATATGTTCGATATTTTGTCCGGCGCCATCACCGCCCTCCATAGCGGATAGACGCCGCGACATTTTTGGCAAAATAATCGGTTCAGCGACGTCAATACTCTCCCTTTTCAACTTAGGTAAATGGACGTCAAGATTAAAGTGTTTCTGGAGAGACTCCATCAATGGCTCCTCATCGTTCAACTCGATTTCGACCTTGCAATCCGTGCAAATATGCACTTGTTTCGCATTATCTACTATCATAAATTCAGTTTTAAGTATCTCAGGCACTTCACTGACAGGCAAGCTGTTGAAACGTTGCCGTTGCAAGTTGCTCTTCTTCTCCGTTGTAAATATATACTCAACTTCGACGCCCTCCCGCTTCTTAAGGTATATGTTACGGTGTGTCTCATCCAAGTTTCTCAAGTAAGTTAAAACAACAGGGCTCTGCTGAGTTACAGGATGATTGATGACGTAACGAAAATGTTGCGCCAGTTTCTTGATATCGTCGAGTTTTCTGAAGGATAGAACGGTGAGATCCGATACACCCTCGCAAATATCATCCACGTCCTTCGATTCAGACATATTGAATGATATTTATCACCCGCAAGGTAAATATTTATAAAATACAATATCTGTACACTGATTCTTAGACCAATCTCGGTTTTCCGAGAATAATGTCACACGCGAAGTTTTTGCTTCAACGTGATGGTGCCCGTACGGTTATTTTTTGGTTGTGCGATTTTTTTTTGTTTAAGCCAAGAGAGGTTGTTGGTTCGAATTTTTGTGTTTGAACTGGTTTGATCTGAAGACTATCACCGCATTTCAAGATCTGTAAAGTGACAAAAAAATACAAATATTACAACAACGAAAAGAGAATTATTGATATTTCTTTACTCTTTTAAACTATAACTACTAAATTATTAAACTAATTATAGTACGATTTAAAAAATGGTTCCCTTTTAACGAGTTATTTGTATGGGATCAGGAATAACCATGTCTTAAAACTATAGGTTATAATTATAACTCTTGTACTATATTCTAAATTGGAAATAACCATATTATTGTTTCAATCGTTGGTTTTTTAGTAAAAGGAATATGTTCATCCGACTGTAAAATACAAGCCAGGTTGTGCGTGTGCATATCACTGAAAATGTGATTCAGGACGCTGTCATAATGAAATCTTAAGGTATAATATTCACATACCATGCAGAAAAACGCAAGCTTCTCTGTATGATTGTCGATAAACATTAGTAGAATAACCATGTCTTAAAAGTATAGGATATATAACTCTTGTACTATATTATAAATTGAAAATAATCATATGAATTTCTTAATTACTGAAAACGTATTATTTCCTAGAATAAATGACGGTAAATATCTGATGTGTGACTTATAGTAAGAATTGTATAGGCAGATACACATATCTAAAAATATATACCAGGACATGGTTTCTTCGAAATGTGTTCCTGCTCCAAGAACAATAAATTTTTTAAACAAATTTAATATTTGTTAATGTAATGGTTCATGATTTTGGCTAATAAACCACCTGGGTTATAACCACAAGTTCTGCCTACCTTATTATCTTTCACTGAGATTTATTTAAGAATACACTTTATTACATCAAAAAAAAAAAAAAGGAAAAAAAATATAGTTTAACATAATTGTTGTTTTAAAATATGTATAGATATAATTATATTGGTATTTTATTTATAATCATTTTATCATTAATGTTAATAGCCCTTATATTGTCTAGAAGTTTCCATCATAATAATTTTGTAAACATGATATTTACAAAAATTTGTATTTAGATTAAATTTTAAATATTCTAATTTCATTATATACTATTCCAATGTAGTTATAGTACATTATATAATTTACATTTAACAATTACCTTTTAATAACAAAATTGCAATATTATTGATTATTTATAAATCAAATATTTTTACAGTATTGCAATAAATATAAAAATTATGAAATAGTTTCTTCTTCAGAAATTTTCAAATTCATGATGAAATAGTACGACTAAAAATTATTAAATACCTATCCTTTGCTTATTATTATGATGATAAATATATGATACTTGTAAACAAGAGCACTTAAAACGTCATATATACTCAAAGAAATTTACCTACATAATCACTTTACTCTACTTACTAATTCTGGTTTCAGAACAGAATATCGAACAATATAATAAATAAAACTTCAATTTCACGTAATTAAGCGATAAATAAACACGTTTTTATATATACAAATCAAGAAATAAGTATATACGTTTTGTTAATCTAAATAACCATTACGAACGATATAGGTTAGAATGATACTGCAATTATTTTATATTTTATATGTTTTTATATGTTATATATCTAAATTATTGTCTTATAATACATAATATATACCTGTTAATCTTGAATTTGTGCATGGCAGTGAAAACCGCCTATAAAATTAGTACGGGCATTTGGTGACAGTCCTTTGATGACATGATAGATATTAAGGTATTTATGAAGATGAACTCTTCATAGACAAATTACATATACAGTTTATAAATTAATAATTACATGTGTTCGAAAAACGTTAATTAAATTTATAAAACTCTACAATTTATATTGAACATATCACATGTTTATGAGTATATACTTCATATAAAATGTTGATTAAAGATAATAGATAATAATAATTTAAATAAATTATAAATGAAACGGAAAAAGTTTAATATGTATGTAAGACGTAATATATGCAAAAGATTTAAATAGTTTTTATAAACTTATTGTGTTATTCATCCAACATTAAGAGGACATAATTGTGTAAATAAAAATTTGCATTTAACAGAATTAACCTTGAATTGCTATAATAAATATTATAATATATAATATTTATTCAGGTTAGACGATGACAAGCTTACTTTTTTTAAATATTTTTCTTGATATTCATAATTAAATAATATTGTGTTATGTGGAATGCCTACTTTCAAGTGTAGATAACTAGATACTTAACGGTTGATGTGATTATAATTCATAATTTAAATAAAGTAAAAAACAAGAAAACTCTAAAGCATTTTAAATTAATAAAATACGTATACGAAAATACGGTACCTACAGATATCTTTAACAAATAAGAAATTTTTCTTTCATCCATATTTAATAAAACAAATATATACTTTTATTTGTACATACCTAAATGTTTATTTTTAATTTATTAAGAAAGGCAAGTTAATAAAAGTAGGTATTTCACACGTGCTTAACTTTTATGCGTTATCTGTGATTATTGTTTTTTGAATTGTCAATTTGTCAAATGAATTTGATACGAATTGATCAATTCAATTCTAAAAAAAAAATTATTTCTATAAAAAAAACTTATTACAAAATAATGTAATTATAAACATTTGAAAACAATTATTTTGTTAAAGAAAAGTTTCCCACGACGCAATGGATGATAGTATTGATTTAGACAATGAAAACATTTGCGGAATATGTTACGCCGAATTTCTCGATATTGACGATTTACAACTCCACATAACACAATATCATCTCAATGAAACGAATAAAAACAGATTTTGTATATTTTGCTCGAAAATTTTTAGTGATATTTTGTCTTTCGTGTTACATTTGAGAAATTGCCATCTATCTACTCTTAGGATCTGTAAGTACTGCACAAGAGTGTATAACAATGATCATAGCTTATCAGAACACGAGAAGAAGCACAAAAGATCGTTTTACTATCCGAAAATATCATGTTCACAATGTGTACAAGTTTTTAAAAGTAACAGAGAAGTGGAAAGTCATGAATACGAAAAACACGGTCAAAGTGACGATGGTATGCTTTTGCAGTACTGTTATCCGGAACTATCTTCAGTAATGAATTTTAATGCACGAAATTTTTTTAAAAGTATACAAGAAAATTATTTATATAGCTGTGTTGTTTGCGAACTGTCTACTCTCAATGTTAATGAGTATATAAATCATCTCCAAACAAAGAAATGTCAATCTCATTCCTGTAACGTTTGCTGTAATACGTATCCATGGAAGTCGAGGCTGGAAAATCATTTCAAAACACATAGATACCCTGAAGATAAAAAAAAATCTAGTGACACAAAATGTCCAAAGTGTGATAAATACTTTAATTGTTCAAAGATAAAGTCACACGTAAAAGAGTGTAGGAGTATGAAGTGTATTCCGTGTGAAATATCATTTGATTCCGTCGACAAGTTCACCAATCATGTCGCTACCCACTGCCAGCGCACTCCAGTACAATTTGAAAACTGTAAATACTGTCGTCGACCCTTCATCGGACCAAGTCAACTAGAGAAACATATAGAACGTGCACATAAGCACAATCTACATCTCTATAAATATTGTTGTATATATTGCAATATACTTTTCAAGCATCCAAAATTATTATTCGGCCATTTTTTCACAAAACACAGAGATATAAATCCATATACATGTAAAATATGCAATAAAGATTTTAGGATTCGAAAGAGTTTCACATTACACATAAAATTGGACCATAAAAGTGTTGGTTTTGTCGAGTTTGATAGTAATTATCATGTGTTTTTTACTGATAAGAAATCTGAAAAACCGTTTCAACCTAAAAACCCTTACCTGACTGATTTGTCAAATAAAAACATAGATGTAGAAATGGTAATTAATAAACAAATTACTGTTAACACAACCAGAGATAAAATTAATATAGAATCTAATAATAAGGAAAATATAGATGAACCATCTAAAGATAATAGAGCTTCATCTCTTAATATTGAAAACATAGTAGTAATAAATGATGACAGGGAAGCAAATGAAATAGAAATGTCAACAGACAGTACTGGAAAATCTACTGAAAATTTAAATGAAATGACAAATGATGAGCAATTATCAATGCCTGAAACAAAAACTAATACATCTGGAACAGCAGACGTAATAGAAATTTTAGACCAAGAAACTCAACCTACAGAAAACATGGATATAGAAATGTTAAAAGAAAAAACTCCACAAGAACTAGATCCCAAGACACTAAAAGATAAACTGTCGGATAGTAAGGAAACAATGGAAAAAGATGATGATAAAATACCATCTATCACAATTGAATCGGACGTTGAAGTTGTAAATGTAAATTCAGATTTCACAGAAGCTGAAGTTGAAAGTGAAAATAAACGAGTTCAAAAACGTAAACATAAAAATGAAATTGATAAACCTAGAAAAAGATCTAAAGTTAAATCAGAGAGTGATTGTAATTCATCCGATTCTGATGTACCATTATCTAAAATTTTTAGTAAGAAAAAGGTTAGACGTCGGAAAGTAAAAAGAAGGAAAACAAACAAAGTCACGAAAGATACGTCTAGCTGTAAGAAAACGAAGTTCGTCTGTTTTAAGTGTGACCGTAATTGTTACACATATCAAAACTATCACAGACACATGAGCTTACACATGAAGAATGGTAAAAAAATATGTGTCAAATGCTTCGCTAAGTTTAAAACAAAAGACGAACTCAATGATCATATGAAAGCTGAACACTCCAGCTCTAAACTCACAGAGACTCTTAAGAAGTTGTTAGATAAACGCAAGAGTAACAACGCTACACAAAAATCTAAAGTAACAGAAAATATGTTTTCAAAAACGATTCATAAAGTTCAATTCGAACCAACCGTTTCACAAGCAACTATATCAAAAGTGTTAGAAGATAAATTATCTGTTAAGAAATTCTTAGAAACTTTCAAACCTGACGCAAATGATTCAACAACCAAAAAGATATTAATATCCAATAGCTTATCGATTCGATCAGTAACGAACGCCAGAACACAATCAATAATAAAAATGAATAAATTCAAAGAGGAACCAGAAATGACGTATCGCCCACAATTACGTATGCCCGTCAAGTTCAAAGACGAACCGACGCAAGAACATCGCGTATCAATTAAATTAGTACAATGCGAATATGTTGCACCGACTTTAAATTTTGATAACGAAGTTATCGTATCTGATGTTGATTACGCAGATCATATCGAGTCAGACGATGTTGAGACGAAAACAGATGTAATACCTGAAGTTGGTCACGAAGTACTTTTAGAAGAATCAGATTCGAACAAAAGTAAGGTTTTGAAAAAGACAATCGACTTAAAAGATTTATTAACCTATGATAATGTGAGGATAGGACATTTAGCGCCACAAGCACCATTTTACAAAATAGTTAAAATAGACGAAGTGTTACAAGATAAACAGAAAAAAGTTGAGCCTCCGAAAGAAATTAACATAACCCTACCGGACGGTACTAAATTGGTGAGCGTCAATCCCTTGGCTCATCTTTTAAATAATAAAACCGTTGCAGAAATTCCTAAATCGAATACTTATAATAAAAAACCAAACAACAATAAGGCTAAACCCCAAGACTTTAGGGAAGCGATATTAAAAGCTATGAAAGTTTTAGAAAAAGCGCCTCAAAAACGAAGATCTGTCAAGAAAGTTGCAGCCGTTGAATAATTCAATATTATATTAAAGAAATTCATTGTTATAAAAGTGATACACAAAACACACAAAACACAGTGATTCCGAAACATATTCTGGCATACTAGCTAGCGCTGATTACATCTTGGGACATCTTTAATCAAGACTACTTTATTGGTACACTGAAACGGACTTTCTGTACTACATTTTTATATGTACAGCAGTGTATGTACGCATGTTCAAAATCCCTAGACTGATCGTACAAAGGAACGCGCAGTATGTACATGGCTTAACGAAATATTAACTGCAGTATTGTAAAATCATGTAACAGCACACGAATTAGACAGGGTTTTTTTTTCTATTTAGAAGATGTATTACATAATTATAAACACACATACGATTTGGCGTAAGTTTAATGGTTTTTGGCGCGACAGAAACTACAAATTATTATATTTTATGTACTAGAGTGTAAGAGGTTATTTTCACGCCAGAATTATAATGTGTTATTTGACATTTTATTATGACATGGTTAGTTTGATATTCCTCTAAAGTATGATTATCTAAATGTGGCATAAAGAGGACATATTTTCATTAATACCACTGCAACATGTATACATTTTTTTTTTAAATTGTAAATCGCCTGTTCTTATAATGATATTTTAATCTTGTTTTTCAGTTATAATTACTGAACGTATTAAAATTTTATTATGTTAACGAGTTTTTTTATTTTATTATATTAAGTGAAAAAATAAAACCGTACCTACACTGCTGTGTTTTATAAAAATACTACTTTCTTTATAATATAATAATATTAATAAACTCATTTTGTGTATTACAATATCTTACTAGAGGTACTGCATGGTTTAATCAGTAAAGATCTTTGTTCCCAAGTCATTGATTTTAGCCCTGATAACCTTGAAAAAATACAATACAAATGTATGTATGAAAAAATTCTTAGTATGTACTTTGTTAAATATCATAAATTATATTGTGTTATATTTAAATAGGAAAATAAATGTTTTACATAATTGAATTTTATTTGTTTTATTAACAGAAAAGTTTGGATTATATGTTATATGTTTTAAAATGCAATATTTGTCTAAATATTTTTCACATCTGTTTATGGTTAGGGCTGTTCGTGATGTTATTAATTAACGTGATCAAATTCCCACTGTTCGTGGAAACACTGTGTAAACTACTTGGGTCCCACAATGTTCCTACCCTGTGTTTGTTCCATTCAAACACTGTGTTTCCACAGTAGTTTCTCGCGGAACCCACGGCACTTAATACCAAACCATTAACACGATGCATTAACTAATAGGTTGGGGATAAAAGTCTTTTATCTAAAATAAATAAAATAAAAGTCTTAATAAAATTAAAGAAAAATCTCTGTTCATATCTGGCTGGTTTTAATATCAATAATAAAAATATAAATTAAAAGTGAAAAACACTTTCCCGCCATTATTCTATTTATCAAAATGAGTGAATCTAACGAAATTCGATACATTCTGAAGTTTTGTTACAAAAAAAAAAAAAAAAAAAAATGGGAAAAATGCGACTCAAGCTGCGATTTTTTTTTTTGACAAAGTACGTAAGTTGTAAAAGTAGTACAAAGTTGGTTCAAACATTTTCATTCTGGGAATTTTGATGTCGAAGATGTAGCTCGCTCTGGTCGCCTTCTTACATATAAAATTTATGCCTTTTTCGAAAAAGTTGAGTAAAATCGGCATATTAATAGTTACGACATAGCCGAGAAACTGAGGATTAACCACAAAACCCCTTTGAAAAAGTGTGGCTATAACTCGATATTTAGGTGCCACACGAGTACACTGAAAGAAACCTAATGAATCGTGTAGTCATTTGCGATTTATTTTAGTAACTAAATAATTTTTAAAAAGATTGATCACTGGTTATGAAAATTAGATCACCTACGACAAGAACGTGCGAAAAAGATCATGGTCAAAAGATAGTCAAGCTCCACAGACTTTATAGCGAAACTCGGATTAACACGCAATAAGGTGATGCTGTGTGTATGTAGGTATTAATGGAAGGACATCGTTCATTATGACCTTTTACCGCCGGACAAAACCATCGATTCGGATCTCTACTGCCAAAAACTAAGGAAACACAAGCAAGCTAAACTGAGAAAAAACGGCTGGAATTTATCAACAGAAAAAGAGTGGTCTCCCATCATGATAACACTACCACACACATCTTTGGCGACACATCAAAAATTAAAAGAGCTTGGTTGGAAATCGTTCACACTATTTCACCTGTTTTGGCATCTTTAGAATTATTTGGGTAGTGTTAGGTTAACATCAAGAGAGGACTGCCGAAACTACTTGTGGCCTTTTTTGATCAAAAATCCCACGATTTCTACAGGATCGGGAATTATGTCACTACCTATAAGATGGCAACAAGCTACTGAACAAAATGGCACATGTATATTATAATTAAATATAATTAAACTTTGAAAAAAAGTCTTGAATTCGTATATAAAATACGAATTCTTTTCCCCCCTCGTAATATATGCACCGTTTATGTAATATAACGATATATGCTCGTTTATAATATCGTATATATAACTGCGGAGTTTCTTGCCGATTCTTCTTTGCAGAATCTACATTCCGAATCAGTGGTAGCTTTACTTTTACAAAACAAAAAAAAAAAATAATAATAATAATAATCATTAAAATATTAATTTTGTAAAATGACGATTCGAAGTTGCTCATGGGACCTATTTGAATAAAGTTGTTTTTAATTTTGATTATATACTTATTATTTTAGGCCCAAACAAAATCATAACAATAGGTAAAATTGTAGATAGTACAGACTACAGTTTTTTGAAGTGAAACTTCTTTAGAATCGTTGTAGTTTGAAACGGGATGCGACGGAAAAACGACAGGTAAGAAACACAAATACAAAAATGTGTAGGAGAGAATGAGATAGTACGATGTCGCGTATCCTAGCAACGCGTTAATAAGTAATAGAATGTTTAACTATTAATATTATATAATAAATTTTAAATTGAGTTTGCCAAAGATGTTTCACTTCTGACATGTGTACACAGTGTACTCCGTACACACGACATTTTTTATTATTATTGATAAACAATAGGTACAAGATTAAAATTTATACAAAACTATATTTATAATTAACTCTTAGAATTGACTGTTCCATATTTAATTATTTGAAGAATTTTATAAGATTTTATACTTACCTTAATTATAATTTTGATAACAAATTATTCACAAATAAAACGAGAATATACAAAAAATATTATTTATTATATTATATTATAAATTCAAAACTTACACCAAATTATACACATTACTACAATAATTAAAGATTGTTTTAAACTTACAAATTGATATAAAACTACAAGAAATGACGGACTCTAACGTGAAAAAAAAAATAAACGAAAAAGAATGTCAAATACTCTTATTTATAATATAAAAATTTTACGTATAGATAAATTAAATCTTAACCTGCTGTTTGTACGCAATTACTTAATGTTATTACTTTTTTTAAAAGAATTTAATAATTCTAAAGTGTTACGTAATGAACACGACAAGTTAAAAAAAAAACAAATTTATTTTAGTCATACTGTTAACATTATTTATAATCGAAAATTTTACTTATATTTAATAATTATAGTAATTAAACTTAAAATAACTAACATTCGACAATTTTGGTACAATTTTTAAGCAACCTTTTAACTTAAGGACGTATTAAAACGCAAAATTAAATGATATATATTATTATGTCAAATATTTCGACAGCCCAATTAAAAACCCAGCCATATTCGCATTAGAAAAATATTAATATTATCACTACATAAGACAAAGTCCACCGTCGCGTCTGTCTGTTCGCGATAAACTCCAAAAACTACTGCACGGATTTCCATACGGTTTTGATCAATAGATAGAGTGATGCATGAGGAAAGTTGTACATATACATAGCCCGGGTGCAGCCGGGACGTGCCGTTAGTTTATTAATAAAAAAGACTATATTTTGATCATGTTAAAAATTACATACATACATACATATTAATGCATATATTTTTGTAATTTACACCATTTAACACCATGTTGTCGTAGTGGTTATAAACGGCGATGAGAACCGACTCAAAACGTGTACGAATTATTTCAGTTATAACAAATACGAAACAAAATAAAAATTATGAAAACTTTTAGGTTTTGTTTTTTTTCATTACAAATTAAACATTACACATTAATGAGAAATGACTGAATTGAACAAAAAATGGGTATGTTCGCGTCCCTCTTCTAAGAGAACATTATCTTCATTTTGATAGGAGCGCATGCGTGTGTCATGTTATCCCATTTCCGCGCATGTTAAATGTATGACCTGCGCATGCTCTCCTATCAAAGTGAAGGAATTCTTCACTTAGAAGAGGTACGCGAACATAGCCAATATATCTATATAAATTTTTTTATACATTCTTTCAACAGTTTTAATACGCCTTTACAATTATTCTTAGGAACAATAATTATTAATACAGTACATCATTTTACGAACTATATTAAATATACATAACTTATAATTTATTTTATTTAGAACTTTATTCAAGTTTATTATTTCTGATTTTAGAAATAACGGAATAAATATGGAATTCGTTGGCACTGTTCAACGAGATGAATTTTATTTTAAATTATCTATTTAATAATCTAAATAGTAATTCAATACAATTTTATTTATATTCACACACAAAAAAAGATTTTCAATTATTATATAGTTTTATTACAATTTTAACAAACTTGTCGAGTAAGTTGTGTCACTCTTTTCAATTAACTTGACCATTCTAAAGTTAGCACTAATATAATTTATAAAAACGCTCAAACCAATGTCACTATATTGAGAATATTGATAAAATTATAATGAGAAAAACACCATACTTTATCTATTTTCGTAAATATTAAATTGTAAATTCTTTAAAATAATTACTGAAAAATCATTTAAAATTGATATTTAATTAGTTTTTAAAGTAAATACTTAATGTCATATATGTATATAATGTATGAAACATGACTGCAGGAGAAAACTAAGTTATTTTTTCTAGGGTTTTGTTAGCTTTTTGATTTATATATATATATATGTGTGTGTGTGTGTGTGTGTGTGTGCATATCTGAAATTTGAAAGTAGTTACCATTAAAGTAAGGTTAAATCTTGCATGTCATCTTTAGAATAAATTAAATAGATATATTATATGTTTAACATACACACATGGTCGTCTGTTCCTAAGGTAAGTAACTTAATGCCTGTGTTTTAGGTAAGGGCCAACTGATATACATATACTTTTTGAAATAAACATACATATATAAATATATACTACACCCAGAATCGGGACAGGAATCGGACCCAAAAACCTAGAGCCGAACGTAGGGTCACTGCCACAGCACCAATGGGGCAGTCAAAAATTGTATAAGAAATCTGTAGATAATTTTATAATTTTCCAAAACATCTATAATTTTATAAATTAATCAACATAGTGACGGCTTGACGAGCAAAAATGGATTATCGTTATAATCTTACAGAACCGAAAACTTAAAGACCGAGTTTTATCGATTCAATATTTCGCGATTTATATTTATTTACATTTGAACTTATAACAGCTGAAAAGAACATGAGAAAAATATCTCATACAATTATTATAATTAAATTACATTTACAGTATTTTGTTCAAATTTATTTAACTTAGTTCTCTATTACTTTATCAAATTAACAGTTTTACAAATTACGATTTACGATAGTTTTTAATATAATTATTCTTAACTTTTAACAGTCGTCTGACGATGTGAAGAGATCGGGGAACTGGATGTTGAATCGAGGCATAGTTCTGAGGCCTGCTCCGCTATATCTGTGGTTATCTGTAACAACAGGGATTATATATATGAAAATTAATTAACAAACCTGAACTACGTACATGTACGGGAAAGTACTCATACTACGTGACCTAATTTTTACAATTTTCTACCCCTTTCCTGCCCCTATGGGTGACCACCCACCCCCGTGGTAGTATTTGCTAAGACTCCCCAGAAATTTTCACGTAGTAATTCATAAATACGTTTTTAAATGATTTTTGCAAACAGAAAGTTAAAATGGTGTATTCAGTAGTAGTATTGGTAGTCTAGCGAAGTGTTGCCACCTTTCAGTTTAAAAAGGACTAAACGCTGCGTGCTATAATTATTGAATATAGCTCAATAAAGCGCGAGATTTCTCTAGAGGATATTGACTATGTGACGACAATCTAAGACCACCCCACGAAGAATGGATATACAAGGAGTGCGAACTTAATGTTAAAAGAATGGCATCAATTTAGGTAGTAGATAATTATTTTGCCGCTAGAGTCCGCTAGGATCGAAGTTGTAATTTACGCGGGAAGGCTTGTTGCTATTGACAGCTCTGAATTTTGAAAATTGAGTTATTAGTTCATTTTTAACCTTTCTATTGGTTGCTATAGGTGTGCGATTATTGATTTAAATAGTAAAATAATGTAATTTATAATTTTCGTCTCTCTAACATAATTATGAGAAAAAAAAAGTGAGACAAAAACATTCCGCCAGGCCACCATTTTAAAGATATTTGACATGTAGTCAACATGATAATATGTCATAAGATTTTTTCAATTATTTATATTGTTTTTATCTTTAAACTTTGTAGTAAATTGTTATTAATAACTTTGAGTCATCACCAACATAAAATACTCTTGGAGATTAAATTAAAGGTTAAACTTTTAGTTTAATAACAGGTACGTAATTTTTAAATTATTAAATAAATATTAAAAATATAATGTAATGTTATAACTTATAAGATTAAGTATATTTGTTTAAAAAAAAATTATTTCATATTAGGTATATAAAGTTATTTTAATTAAATATTTGATAAATTATGATAATAGTAGTCGGTGAAAAATTTAATTTATTTTCAAAATAAAATTATTTAGAATAATAAAATTTATTGTTATTTTCATATATTTTTCAGCTATAAAATATCATAAGAAGCCTCGCAGACAATTCACATAATTAGCATAGCATCAATTATCATGCTCTACTATCTTTTATAGAGAAGAAATATCAATGCCTACTTCTGTCCAAGAAATCAGATGATTCAGAGAATTCTAGATAAAATTACTATTAGTACAAAAATAAAAAACAATGTATTTTAATAAAATTTCTGAATTCGTTTTGTTTTATTTCATCTTCCAAAATATTAGCATTCAATACATAAAATTATATTTATTTAATATGCAACTAAAATAAAACTGTTCTAGAGAACTACTACCTATATTTAATTAAACATATTATAATAAGTAATATAATGATAGTATCGGTACCTCACGAATACTCGCGCACCTAGTGGCAAAAAAGAGAACTATGATCTTTGTTTATTTTTGTGTACATAAGTACCGTGAAATTTGTATAGAACTACGTCTACCGTTCGCTCTCCTGTATATCTATTCTTCGTGGACCACCAACTCGTATCAGTGACAAAGCGTGGTGTTCTTGTGGTTTTAAAATTTATCCCCAATAGGAAAAGGCAAAAGACTATAGTCCATACAGCCTAGTCTAAATTTGTAAATTTCATTCCCGTATAACATAAGGCCGGAGTCAAGTATTAAGTAACTTTTTCTTCTGATTCCACTATTGGTAAGGCCGAAGCCGCCCAAGCGTGGTGTTTTTGAAGACCCCACCCCCCTCCCCCCCGAACGGATCCCGCAGTATGGTACGTTACGAACTGTCGGAGCGGTACCTTGCTGGCGGCGCGCGCGGCGCAGTCGGGCGGCAGCTTGAGCTGCGCCAGCAGGGCGGCGAGGTGCGGCGGGGGCTCCCCGCCCGCCAGCGCCAGCTGCACCAGCCGCGCGCCCATCTCCGCGCGGGCCGCGCGCTGCCGCGGGGACCTGCGCCCGTCACCGGGACAAACGGTTGTTTAGTTTTAAGAAATTAAAACTAAATTTACTATCATGTGTTATAGAAAAAAAAAAAAATTAAAAATACACATAATCTGACTGCCTTTAAAAATGTTAATTTAAAGGCAAATAAAGGAGCAGACGAGCTAAAGAAACGAAAGGTGTGTAGTTCGATCTATTGCACGGGACACGTGGCACACGACACATGACACACGACCCCACTAGGTCCTACATGACCTCGGCATACGTTATACACTCGACGACTGTAAAAGCGATTGAAGCAGTCATCAGAAACCTTGAAATCCTCCTTTTTTGCAGTCTCAGTCTATGATTTTGTACTGTACTGTAAAAACTATCCACGTCCCACCGCTGGGCAAAGCGAGGTCCAATGGAATAGTGTTATAGCTTAATTCGACACCGCTCTATAGTGGCTTGACAGATTTAACCAAATCTATAAAAAAAATCATGACACACGACACATGCCACATGACACGCGACACGCGTCACGCGGCACTCACCCGGCGGCGAGCCCCCGGAGCGCGCGCGCGGCGGCGGCGAGCGCGGGGCGGAGCGCCTCGAGCCGCGCCGCCAGCGCGCCGCCCGCCGACCGAGCAGCCGACCTCACCAGGCCGCGGATCTGGAAACGACACGTTTCATTAGACAAGCTATCCTCACGATGAAACTTAATAAATATTACTTCGCGCATCTGGCCCTTGCAAGTACAGAGACAGGGCAGCTCAGATTAACCAGCATCTATCTCAGGGCCCGATGACTAAGACCAATTGCCTCATTGTCTTAAGTTCCGACGTGTGTCGTATGTTCGAAACCGTAATATGTCGACAACTGATTGTGATGGTCGTCAGAAACCTTGAAATCCTCCTTTTTGCAGTCTCAATCTATGATATTGTAATTTTTTTTTTTTTTTTTTTTTTTTTTATTATATTATGGGCTTACTCTTGACCTAAGTCTAGCTCGAGAGCAGAGACGAGGTCGAAGATGGAGCGAGCTCGCCCAGAAAATGCCTATTCACTCGCGCTTTAAATACAGTCGGGTTGTATGTACTTGGAAATACGGACGCCGGTAGGGAATTCCACTCCTTGGCCGTGCGTATTAAAAAAGATGATTCGAAACGCTTTGTACGTATAAAGGGTATATCGACCAGGTGGGGATGAAGGCCCGCGGTACGTCTGTAAGTCCGATGGAAGAAGGGAGATGGGGGTATGAGCTCGTGCAGCTCCAGGGCACACTCCCCAAAGTACAATCTGTAGAAGACCGTTAGTCTGGCAACTTTTCTTCGGTGAGCTAGAGTGTGAAGAGACTCTAACAAACTGGCGTCACCGATTAGCCGCTTGGCTCTGCGTTCCACTGAGTCCAGTGTGGCGAGTTGATATTTAGCTGAGCCATCCCACAAGTGACTGCAATATTCCATGCACGGTCGGACTTGAGCTTTATACAGTGTTAGAAGCTGTCCCGGCGTGAAATATCGCTTAACCTTGTTTAAGATGCCAAGCTTTTTGGCCGCAGTTTGCGCTTTGGACTCAATGTAATTGCCAAAGTTGAGGTTAGAACTCAACTCTATGCCAAGGAGGTGGAGGGTGTCGGACATAGGGACAGGTGTACCTCGGAAAGTTGGAGTCAAGTTAAAAGGACTCCGTTTAGCGGAGAACAAACAAGCCTGCGTTTTGGCGGCGTTGAACGTGACCAGGTTGCAATCACCCCATTGGGATACGTGACCTAGTATTGAGTTCGTTCGCTCTACCATGGCCTCTCTCTGGGAACGTATTACGTCCCTGTCGTCTTTTGCGCTGGACAGGTATCTCTCTATAACCGTGCTGTCATCTGCGTATCCAACAATGCCAGGTTGTAGTATGTCGTTGATGTGGAGCAGGAAAAGGGTTGCAGAGAGAACGGAACCTTGAGGGACACCGGCGTTTATATACATCAGGTCAGAGGAGCAGCCATCGACGACCACTCTGATTGACCGTTCTCTCAAAAAGTCTGAGATCCAGCTACAAAAGGCAGCAGGGATGCCGTAAGCAGGAAGCTTACTAAGGAGACTTGCATGCCAAACCCTGTCAAAGGCCTTCGAGATGTCTAGTGATACAGCAAGCGCCTCACCACGTTTCTCAATGGCTTCACCCCAACAGTGAGTGACATACACCAGAAGATCGCCAGTAGACCGCTTCTGACGAAAGCCGTATTGGCGGTCACTGAGGAGTGCATTGTCTTCTAGGTAGTTCAGCAACTTGCTGTTAAGTACCTTTTCCATGACTTTGCATAGCATGGAGGTGATGGCGATTGGTCTGTAGTTACAGGGATCGACTCGGCTACCCTTTTTGGGCACTGGTTGCACATTAGCCAGTTTCCAAGATTTTGGCACCGTTCTAGTTTGGAGAGAGAGGCGGTACAGGCGCGTAAGAACAGGAGACAACTCAGGTGCACAGGCCTTTAGGACCCTCGCAGGTATACCGTCAGGTCCACTAGCTTTGTTCGCGTCAAGGTTCAGCAAAACTCTACGGACCTCTTTGTTGTGGATCGTGATCTCTCGCATAGAAGAATCACATCGAGGCAGGGATGGTGGTTGTGTAGAGCCAGCGTCAAGACGCGAATTGCTTGCAAAGAGAGATGCAAGCAAGTTTGCCTTTTCTACTGCTGAGTGAGCCAGCGTACCATCAGGTTTCTGCAGAGGAGGCAATGTAGCGCGGCAGAAATTGGACTCTATTGCTTTCGACAGAGACCAGAATTGTCTACTACCAGGGGGGTAGGAGGCAAGCTTAGCGCCTATACGGCGGACATGGTCGGATCTAGCCCTTTGTAGTGTTCGCTTGCAGGACTTGGCGGCTGAATTAAAAGCTTTCTTCCTCGTGCGAACACCCCGCACTCCAGCTTTGGCATCGCGGACTTGAACCCAAGCCTGGTAAGCAGATTCCTTGAGGGCTTCAGCTCGGGCGCATTCAGCATTGTACCAAGGGCGGGATTTGTGGTCGAGCGACATGTCGGAGAATGGGATAAAGTATTCCATTCCCTGTCGAATCACGTCAGCGATTGCCTCAGCCACGCATGAGGGGTCGCCCGAGGAAAAACAGACTTGCCGCCAAGGGAAAGATGCATAGAAATGCCGCATCTCTTCCCAGTCTGCTAACTCGTATCGCCACACTCTTCTTGCGTCCCTTGGACAGTTGTCCGGAGGAGAGCAGATCGATACTGACTTCACCAGACAGTGGTCGGATGACCCTAGCGGGGCAGATACTGAGACCGAGTGTCTGTCTGGATCTGTAGTCAGCAGGAGGTCCAAGCAGTTGGCTGTATGGCTGGTGACATCTGGTTCTCGCGTTGCAACCTGTACCATTTGGGTGAGATCTAGTGCTAGTGCGAATTTACGTGCCTCCCTCCCAGCGTAGCATGTTTTCTCGTACGGGAATAACCACTGCTCGTGGTGGGCGTTAAAGTCCCCGAGAAAAACGAGTTCGGCTGTCGGATATCGCTGTTGAGCACTATCTGCCATCTTTGTAAGGTGGTCGAAGAGCCTGGTCGTCTCCTGATCCCCACTGTGTGACCGATAAACACAGGCGTAGATAGTCTTGTCCACGCCGGTGTCTACTAAAACCCATAATGTGGAGAACCCGGTTGCTTCAAAGCACCGGAGTCGCTTATAGCAAATGTCATAGCGGACGTACACACAGACCCCAGCGTGTTCCTTGAACTTATGTTCTAATGAGTAGCATGGGTAGTTGAGGTACGTCGCATCTGCTGGACATTTGATTTGCGTCTCCGTTAAGAAAAGCAGTTGCGGCTTCGCGGTCTCGAGGTGGTGGTGGACCGGGTCAATGTTGGAGTGCAAACCTCGGATGTTAGTGAAGTGCACCTTGAGTGGGAGGAAGTGCAGCCGTTTTTTAACTTTTTTCTTTATTTGTGCTTTGTTCATGTCGAGGAGTGATGATGGAGAAACAGTCGAATGTCGAGGCGCAGCTTTTACCATGCGGATCCCTTGGGCTAGACCAACTAATGGGGAGTAATGTACAGTAAAAACTGTCTAGGAGCCATTCAATTATTACGTAAGACGAATTTTGCTAGTTTTCGACCCCTCCCCCCCTATTATAAGAAAAAATAAGAATAGGCCGACCCCCTCCCCCTTGTTTAATATTTATTACGTAAGAATGTAAAGGAAAAAATTAGTAATTGTAAAATGTTTTAATAAAACATTATCGAGTTTTATTATCTATAATTATTCTGCAAAAACCGCCAGTCTGTACGTATTCACACAGCAGGACATTGACATTCATTCAATGTCCCGCTGACATAACACATGACATTCATTCAGACACACGAGTTTGAAATACATACCTCATCGCAAACCCTCAGATAGTGATAAAGCGCCTGCCCGCCATTCTCCCATCCGCTGACCTCGTGTCTGTCGGCCGCGGCGCTCATTTTCTCCAATATATCCTTTATGCTTTGGAGATTATCTAGAAAAGAGAAGACAAATATAGTTTTATGACAGTCATATACCACATCAGAAGTTGGATGTAGGTTGCCGAACGTAGGCCTCGCCCGTAATCTCCGGGGAATAGGGGGAGAGGGGGCTATACGCACAGTTACCAGTCAATACAAAATTTATCAAATTGTCTTAAAACTTTTGTTTCGTTTTATCCGCTCCACTGTCCGTGTCAACTACTAGTTGACAAGAGTTTACAAACTAACCGCAATAACCGCAAGCGCCTGTGCCCTTGTAACGGTCGCTATGGCTATATTGCTCATGTCAACTTTTTTGGATACGGGCATTAGTACGCGAAGTGCACCGGCACCGGTGGGAAACTACGTAATAAAACGTGAGACGCCTTGCGCAGTTTTGTGCAGTTGGTAAACTAAAAGGTTATTGTCCGGACACTCGAGCGGTTAAACTTATAAAATAGGTGTGGTCGAAGGACAACCTGATAAAGAAACTGGTTGCTGAAAATAATATATAATTATACTAGCAAACTCGGCAACTCCGTTTCGCCACCAACTTATTTTCTTGAGAGATACTCACACTACGTACTGGCGCCATCTGCTCCACCACCATGCAAAACCATATTGGTTTGTAGTACATGCTATGTATCAGAGATGGCGCTGTATGTGAAAAATGATTTTCCCTGTTTTCCTGCTTTTCTGTTGAAATTTTTCCTGAATTTTGTTTGCTATAAACCTCGCGGAGCCCGAGACCTTTCCAACGAATGCAAAACCGTAAAAATCGGTTCGTGCGTTCTGGAATTATAGCGTCAGGAAGGAAAACCCGACTTATTTTTATATTATAGATATAGAGGTACTTATTATAGTAGTTATTTGCTTTATATTTAATTTTATTGTAATAATTAAGATATAACACAATGGTAAACTGAATTAAGGCTTTATTTATTATTAAATTTAGAACAATAAGGAATAGACATAAATTTTAACTTTTAATTTTGTATCAATGATCATGGATAATTTTTTGTCTAAAATACCTATTTTCTAGCTATTCATTATATTGATTTTATTATAATATTTTTCTTAACGTTGACCGAGTTTTAAATATTTTGACTAACTTTTAAAAATAAGTGTATTAATCGTTGTTTGTTAAAGTACTGCGTTTTATTAATTACTAACTTACTCTTAGCCTTTTGCCTTAGGATTATAATATACACACACACACATGTACACAGTCACTGTCTGCGTATTTACGACACTTGACGCACACAAACGTAATCAAATGACATATAAAATATGTATACAAAGTTCTCACCAGCCAAAACTGCATCGGGTAGCAGTTCATCGAGCAGGACCCGGTGAGCTGCATTCCACTGTTCCGCTCCCACTAGATACTCGACTTCCAGTGATGGCTTGTGCTGGAACAAATATAATAAATAAACGCTTAACACTCAAAAGCTCCCAGTGGGTTGTAAATCAGTGTCAGGAGACACACAAAACACATACATAAAAGGGCACATCACAAAAAAATATTTTTATTTTTTAAATTTTTTAATATGTTGAACATTTTTAAGTTTAACACGCACGGTTGTCTATTCCTAAGGTATGCAACTTAATGTCTGTGTTTTAGGTAATAGACAACTAATATACACTTTTGTAATCATTCTAATGTTATAAATGCGAAAGTAAATATAATTTATAAATAGTGTAAGACGCACCTCATACTTGGCTCTGTCGGCCTGCGCCAGCAGCAGCCACTTCTCCGGGATCCGCAGCTTCTTGACCAGCTCCAAGCGCTCCTTCAGCTCCGGCGTGTCCGCCTGCAGCGGCGCGTGCCTCGACAGCAGCTGCCGGATGAGGTGACCTCGACTGGGACACAAATTTTACAGTTGAAGTGATAACTTCTTATGGGAGGGTAAACGGCTCCGTTACGTAACGCGTAACGGCGTCAGTCTGTCTGGCTTCCCTTTCTCTCACGCATAGGCTCTCTCACTCTAACCCACAGCGCTATAAGCCGTATTTCGGACAGACGCTTCCCCCTCTCTCTACTCAGTGTTTAGTGTGAGATAGATATATACTGTTGACAGTACATATATAGTGTACTTCACTACAGAAAGGGCAGTGTATGTAGAAAGTTCTGGTGTAGTGGTACAAGTAGTCGCCTCAAACCGCGTGCCGGCGGTCGCGGGTTCGATTCCCGCTCGGGACAGATATTTGTAATTTTACGAATATTTGTTTCCCGTTTGGGTGTATGACTTTGTGGGTCTACCCACAATGCCTCGGAGAGCACGTAAAGCCGTCGGTCCCGGTTATTATCATAGACACTTGATAACGATCGTTACCCATGATAGGAAATTATCCACCAACCCGTAGTGGAGCAGCGTAGTGGATTAAGCTCCAACCATTCTTCTATATGGAGAAGAGGCCTTCGCTCAGCAGTAGGTTGTTTACAGGCTGATACAGTACAGTACATGTATAAGGTAGTTCAAGATATAATTTAGTTCAGTGGGGGGTAGTTCACTAGGAGGTAGTACTCACGCGAGTGGGTGCGGGTGGTAGGCGAGCACCTGCAGCGCCAGGTGCCAGTGGCCGCGCGCCTCCAGCTGCTCGGCGGCGCCCCGCAGCGCCCCCTCGCCGGGCGAGCCCAGCCACACCGACAGGGGGAAACTGGCGGACATGCGAGAATACATAATTTTGATCATTTATATAGTACAGAAGATGGCGTCGAAAATACCAGAGGTTCCCACAGTTGTCTTGACTACGACCTATCTAAAATAAGTAACCAAACTCGGGACCCACCTGTAGAAAATTTAACCGTTACCGATATGAATAAAGGGATTTTTCAAATAAAAACGGCCGTTGACACAGTCGGTTAGTGCGTCATTCTAAAGACAGGACCCACAAAGAATTCGCTCGAAACCCAGCAGTGGGTCGCGACCCATAGATTGGGAAACGCTGATCTATAATAATAATAATAATTATAAAGATGAAGAATTTGTTTATTTGAAAGCGCTAATCTCAGGAACCACTGGTTTGTATTGGAAAATTATTTTTAAGTTGGAGAGTCCAATTACCAAAGAAGGCTATAGGCTATATAACATCACGCTAGGACCAACAGGGGCTGATAATAAGAAACTTTACTAAAATGGGATTTTTTTTTTTAGAGCTTCCGTTGTATCCTTTATTATTCTTTTTCCCGGGACAATTCCACTTTTAAATTAAATATAACATCTGACTGACTGAGACGAGCAAGAGGCTCGGCAGTACCGCTTGCGACCACTCGACCAACGAGGTGGGCACTCTTAGAGTAATGATTTAAAAATATTTAAGTACGTTTTATCCTCAAATTAACGCGGATAAAACCGCGGGGCACAGCTAGTTATTTTATAATTTATCATTTTATTATTTGCGGGAATAATGCGATGGAAAAAATGCGACTAACAATAAGGTCATAGTGGTGAGAGCAACTGTACACCTACTAGGATGGTGATGGGCAGCAATGCCACCATATCCTGACAAATATTGGCTTTCCCCTCCAGAGATGATTGGGGAGGTAGGCCCTTCAGCAGTGGACGTCCAACGACTGATGGGATGGTTGATTTTCCCATTCTACCTTCAAAGCTTTTGATACAGTACGTCATCTGGCTGAATTAATCAATAGATGTGAACGGTTTCATTCATACCGAATGATGTATGATTCAACCTGTACGAGTCATAGCTTTATATAATACAGCCTATAACGTTCCTTGATAACATTTTTTGATTTCTTATTGTTTCCAAGTTGAAACTATACCTTGTTAGTAAATACAAAATCTCACCTTAAGCTACAGTCGAAGGGGTCCGGGGTGTAAGTCGCGGGACTGACCTTCGGCGGCGTATTGAAGGCCCTCGCACGCAGTAACTCGTAGCGGAGGTCTAGCACGCGACGGATTTTACCGTTCTGTGTATAAAACATCATATTATTGAAGTGACAACTTCTTATGGGAGATTAAACCGCTTCCTTACGTAACGCGTAACGGCGCCAGTCTGTCTGGCTTCCCTTTCTCTCACGCATACGGCTCTCTCACTCTAACCCACAGCGCTAGTCGTATTTCGGACAGACGCTTCCCCCTCCCTCTACTCATTGTTTTCACAGCTGGTTTACCATCAGAATTGATAGTTATCAAGTGTCTATGATAACGATTCGGATCGACGGCTCTATGTGCTCTCTGAGGCACGGTGGGGAGACCCACACGGTCAAACATACAGACCAGATTCAAATAAATAAATAATAAACGTCTCACACTCAACGGTCACCAGTAGGGTGTAAATCCTGTGTCGAGAGTCCGGAAAGCACAAACGCCCAGACCACGACAAACATCCGTATGGCCTATACAAATATTTGTCATGTGCGAGGATCGAACCCGCGACCGCTAGCGCATCAGCCAGTTGCTTTGACCACTGCGCCAACGCGTCGTCAAACTAACGTCGTCGTATTTTTATTAATACAAATAAAAATAATAAGGGATTTAATTTTTTCTTACAGTAGTAAACGTTGAATAAATACAAGCAAATTGAGATATTTCTCGTTTTTTCAAGTCGGTTAAAAATTACGTTAGACAATATATATTATACAGAGCATATACTAACCGCACTAGTGACATTGTACTGGTCGACGTAGGGCGGCGTCGGAAACTGCATGCCCATCTCATCGTCCGGGATGCTGTAGAGATCTCCCTCGCTTTCCGCCGTGAAGTATCCCTCGTACGTGCGTACTATTTGCTCCAGGGTCGGTATTTGTGGGCAGAGGTACCTGAAAATTAAATTTTTATGATTTACTAGTATTATTGATGTGAGAAATGCCCTTCATAGTATTTTTTTCGATTATTTAAACTAATTGTAGGGGGTGAAAAGAGCAATAGAAGGAGAAAAAAAATTTTTTTTTTAATGTTTCTTTGCATCGCACAAAATGTGGGGAATGAAATTGTATTTGGTTTCCACAGTCGTGATCTTTTAGGTCTAACATAAAATCTGGTGTTGGTTACATTTTGATACATAGTCCAGCCCGGCTAGTATGCTCGCGCGACTAAATTTTGTCTACCCCTTTTCTCGTATTATCTCTCTATGTCTACAGTAGCTAACGTGAACGTGATACTCTTCTCGTTACGTCGATAGAAGAGATAACATCGTTACAGATAACAGTAGTATATTCTCTACGCGTCTACCACGGTTAAAACTACGGTCTTATACACAGGGCTTGCAACGAAATCTAATTATTTCAGTACCGAGAGATTAGTACGATTGTGATATAACTTTTATTTAACGCCGCTGTACGTCGCTGCTATCGATGGGTGCTGGTTGAGTGACACTTGTCACTTGTAAGTGACTCAGTCTCATTTCTCATTATCAATCATACGGCGTATATTTTTCTCTCCCAAGTATTGTGTTATTTTATAATTGTTTTGTGATTTTGTTGTTATTTTTGTTTTGTTATTTAACTGTTTTGTTCGAATTTGACATTGTTCAACACATGATTTGACTTCGTTGCACAGAACACCAATCTATCATCATGCCTCTAGCGGCTGTAAAATGAAAAGAACACTACTGTCGTTGCAAGACCTATGACCTATGTATGAAACCGCTGAATCACAGCTAGTTACAAAATAAAGTCAAAATATTAAATAACACTAACCGAGCAGTAACATTGAAAGCTCTCAACCAGTCGAGTTTCTGTAAGTGATCTGGAGGGCGAAGCCCTGCTAAAGCGTGTAGGGCCGCGAGGCGACTACTAGCTATCAGATTCAGAGCTCCACATTGCTGCCAGACGCGCAGCTGACGGGCTAAAAGCGATTTGAAGGCTGGATCATCTGTAAATAAGAAATGACATATAGTTTTTTTTTTATTGCACTGTTTACACAAAATGTGTTCACAAAATAGCATTAAATAATGGGGGCGCTGGTGTAATGGAGGGTATGATCTGAACTTAACTGTTTTAGAAGACTTGAAGTAAGTTCAAGTATTCTAACAGACTAGAGAAGTTAGTAAATGTATTGTAATGGAAAGTTAAACGGCTAGCGAGTTAAACTATCTAACCTAAATACAGCCCTCTGGTACAGTGACGCTTTTTATTTGTTAAAATTTTATTTTTGAGTTCGATTCCTGCTCGGGACGGATATTTGTACTTGTACAAATATTTGTTACCGGTCTGGATGTATGTCCTTGTGGTCCTCCCCACCGTGCCGACCGTCTGCTGTAAGGTGTACTCACCGCTCTGCGCCAGTAGAGTCGCCATGTAGAGGTCGCCGCGGTCCCGGGCCAGCGCGCACGCCTGCCGCACGCGCGCGCCCGCCAGCAGCGACCGTCTGCTGTAAGGTGTACTGTACTCACCGCTCTGCGCCAGTAGAGTCGCCATGTAGAGGTCGCCGCGGTCCCGGGCCAGCGCGCACGCCTGCCGCACGCGCGCGCCCGCCAGCAGCGACCGTCTGCTGTAAGGTGTACTGTACTCACCGCTCTGCGCCAGTAGAGTCGCCATGTAGAGGTCGCCGCGGTCCCGGGCCAGCGCGCACGCCTGCCGCACGCGCGCGCCCGCCTGCAGCGACCGTCTGCTGTAAGGTGTACTGTACTCACCGCTCTGCGCCAGTAGAGTCGCCATGTAGAGGTCGCCGCGGTCCCGGGCCAGCGCGCACGCCTGCCGCACGCGCGCGCCCGCCAGCAGCGACCGTCTGCTGTAAGGTGTACTGTACTCACCGCTCTGCGCCAGTAGAGTCGCCATGTAGAGGTCGCCGCGGTCCCGGGCCAGCGCGCACGCCTGCCGCACGCGCGCGCCCGCCAGCAGCGACCGTCTGCTGTAAGGTGTACTGTACTCACCGCTCTGCGCCAGTAGAGTCGCCATGTAGAGGTCGCCGCGGTCCCGGGCCAGCGCGCACGCCTGCCGCACGCGCGCGCCCGCCAGCAGCGACCGTCTGCTGTAAGGTGTACTGTACTCACCGCTCTGCGCCAGTAGAGTCGCCATGTAGAGGTCGCCGCGGTCCCGGGCCAGCGCGCACGCCTGCCGCACGCGCGCGCCCGCCAGCAGCGACCGTCTGCTGTAAGGTGTACTGTACTCACCGCTCTGCGCCAGTAGAGTCGCCATGTAGAGGTCGCCGCGGTCCCGGGCCAGCGCGCACGCCTGCCGCACGCGCGCGCCCGCCAGCAGCGACCGTCTGCTGTAAGGTGTACTGTACTCACCGCTCTGCGCCAGTAGAGTCGCCATGTAGAGGTCGCCGCGGTCCCGGGCCAGCGCGCACGCCTGCCGCACGCGCGCGCCCGCCAGCAGCGACCGTCTGCTGTAAGGTGTACTGTACTCACCGCTCTGCGCCAGTAGAGTCGCCATGTAGAGGTCGCCGCGGTCCCGGGCCAGCGCGCACGCCTGCCGCACGCGCGCGCCCGCCAGCAGCGACCGTCTGCTGTAAGGTGTACTGTACTCACCGCTCTGCGCCAGTAGAGTCGCCATGTAGAGGTCGCCGCGGTCCCGGGCCAGCGCGCACGCCTGCCGCACGCGCGCGCCCGCCAGCAGCGACCGTCTGCTGTAAGGTGTACTGTACTCACCGCTCTGCGCCAGTAGAGTCGCCATGTAGAGGTCGCCGCGGTCCCGGGCCAGCGCGCACGCCTGCCGCACGCGCGCGCCCGCCAGCAGCGACCGTCTGCTGTAAGGTGTACTGTACTCACCGCTCTGCGCCAGTAGAGTCGCCATGTAGAGGTCGCCGCGGTCCCGGGCCAGCGCGCACGCCTGCCGCACGCGCGCGCCCGCCAGCAGCGACCGTCTGCTGTAAGGTGTACTGTACTCACCGCTCTGCGCCAGTAGAGTCGCCATGTAGAGGTCGCCGCGGTCCCGGGCCAGCGCGCACGCCTGCCGCACGCGCGCGCCCGCCAGCAGCGACCGTCTGCTGTAAGGTGTACTGTACTCACCGCTCTGCGCCAGTAGAGTCGCCATGTAGAGGTCGCCGCGGTCCCGGGCCAGCGCGCACGCCTGCCGCACGCGCGCGCCCGCCAGCAGCGACCGTCTGCTGTAAGGTGTACTGTACTCACCGCTCTGCGCCAGTAGAGTCGCCATGTAGAGGTCGCCGCGGTCCCGGGCCAGCGCGCACGCCTACCGCACGCGCGCGCCCGCCAGCAGCGACCGTCTGCTGTAAGGTGTACTGTACTCACCGCTCTGCGCCAGTAGAGTCGCCATGTAGAGGTCGCCGCGGTCCCGGGCCAGCGCGCACGCCTGCCGCACGCGCGCGCCCGCCAGCAGCGACCGTCTGCTGTAAGGTGTACTGTACTCACCGCTCTGCGCCAGTAGAGTCGCCATGTAGAGGTCGCCGCGGTCCCGGGCCAGCGCGCACGCCTGCCGCACGCGCGCGCCCGCCAGCAGCGACCGTCTGCTGTAAGGTGTACTGTACTCACCGCTCTGCGCCAGTAGAGTCGCCATGTAGAGGTCGCCGCGGTCCCGGGCCAGCGCGCACGCCTGCCGCACGCGCGCGCCCGCCTGCAGCGACCGTCTGCTGTAAGGTGTACTGTACTCACCGCTCTGCGCCAGTAGAGTCGCCATGTAGAGGTCGCCGCGGTCCCGGGCCAGCGCGCACGCCTGCCGCACGCGCGCGCCCGCCAGCAGCGACCGTCTGCTGTAAGGTGTACTGTACTCACCGCTCTGCGCCAGTAGAGTCGCCATGTAGAGGTCGCCGCGGTCCCGGGCCAGCGCGCACGCCTGCCGCACGCGCGCGCCCGCCAGCAGCGACCGTCTGCTGTAAGGTGTACTGTACTCACCGCTCTGCGCCAGTAGAGTCGCCATGTAGAGGTCGCCGCGGTCCCGGGCCAGCGCGCACGCCTGCCGCACGCGCGCGCCCGCCAGCAGCGACCGTCTGCTGTAAGGTGTACTGTACTCACCGCTCTGCGCCAGTAGAGTCGCCATGTAGAGGTCGCCGCGGTCCCGGGCCAGCGCGCACGCCTGCCGCACGCGCGCGCCCGCCAGCAGCGACCGTCTGCTGTAAGGTGTACTGTACTCACCGCTCTGCGCCAGTAGAGTCGCCATGTAGAGGTCGCCGCGGTCCCGGGCCAGCGCGCACGCCTGCCGCACGCGCGCGCCCGCCAGCAGCGACCGTCTGCTGTAAGGTGTACTGTACTCACCGCTCTGCGCCAGTAGAGTCGCCATGTAGAGGTCGCCGCGGTCCCGGGCCAGCGCGCACGCCTGCCGCACGCGCGCGCCCGCCAGCAGCGACCGTCTGCTGTAAGGTGTACTGTACTCACCGCTCTGCGCCAGTAGAGTCGCCATGTAGAGGTCGCCGCGGTCCCGGGCCAGCGCGCACGCCTGCCGCACGCGCGCGCCCGCCAGCAGCGACCGTCTGCTGTAAGGTGTACTGTACTCACCGCTCTGCGCCAGTAGAGTCGCCATGTAGAGGTCGCCGCGGTCCCGGGCCAGCGCGCACGCCTGCCGCACGCGCGCGCCCGCCAGCAGCGACCGTCTGCTGTAAGGTGTACTGTACTCACCGCTCTGCGCCAGTAGAGTCGCCATGTAGAGGTCGCCGCGGTCCCGGGCCAGCGCGCACGCCTGCCGCACGCGCGCGCCCGCCAGCAGCGACCGTCTGCTGTAAGGTGTACTGTACTCACCGCTCTGCGCCAGTAGAGTCGCCATGTAGAGGTCGCCGCGGTCCCGGGCCAGCGCGCACGCCTACCGCACGCGCGCGCCCGCCAGCAGCGACCGTCTGCTGTAAGGTGTACTGTACTCACCGCTCTGCGCCAGTAGAGTCGCCATGTAGAGGTCGCCGCGGTCCCGGGCCAGCGCGCACGCCTGCCGCACGCGCGCGCCCGCCAGCAGCGACCGTCTGCTGTAAGGTGTACTGTACTCACCGCTCTGCGCCAGTAGAGTCGCCATGTAGAGGTCGCCGCGGTCCCGGGCCAGCGCGCACGCCTGCCGCACGCGCGCGCCCGCCAGCAGCGACCGTCTGCTGTAAGGTGTACTGTACTCACCGCTCTGCGCCAGTAGAGTCGCCATGTAGAGGTCGCCGCGGTCCCGGGCCAGCGCGCACGCCTGCCGCACGCGCGCGCCCGCCAGCAGCGACCGTCTGCTGTAAGGTGTACTGTACTCACCGCTCTGCGCCAGTAGAGTCGCCATGTAGAGGTCGCCGCGGTCCCGGGCCAGCGCGCACGCCTGCCGCACGCGCGCGCCCGCCAGCAGCGACCGTCTGCTGTAAGGTGTACTGTACTCACCGCTCTGCGCCAGTAGAGTCGCCATGTAGAGGTCGCCGCGGTCCCGGGCCAGCGCGCACGCCTGCCGCACGCGCGCGCCCGCCAGCAGCGACCGTCTGCTGTAAGGTGTACTGTACTCACCGCTCTGCGCCAGTAGAGTCGCCATGTAGAGGTCGCCGCGGTCCCGGGCCAGCGCGCACGCCTGCCGCACGCGCGCGCCCGCCAGCAGCGACCGTCTGCTGTAAGGTGTACTGTACTCACCGCTCTGCGCCAGTAGAGTCGCCATGTAGAGGTCGCCGCGGTCCCGGGCCAGCGCGCACGCCTGCCGCACGCGCGCGCCCGCCAGCAGCGACCGTCTGCTGTAAGGTGTACTGTACTCACCGCTCTGCGCCAGTAGAGTCGCCATGTAGAGGTCGCCGCGGTCCCGGGCCAGCGCGCACGCCTGCCGCACGCGCGCGCCCGCCAGCAGCGACCGTCTGCTGTAAGGTGTACTGTACTCACCGCTCTGCGCCAGTAGAGTCGCCATGTAGAGGTCGCCGCGGTCCCGGGCCAGCGCGCACGCCTGCCGCACGCGCGCGCCCGCCAGCAGCGACCACACGCGCGCGCTGTGACCGTCGCTCTCTGCGGACACCCACAGGTATAGATAATAAATAATTCTGAACCACAGAATATTGATTACGTCAGAATAGGCAGTATGGCCTTTGGTCTTAGCCTGTTCAATTAGGAACGAAGAAAAAAAAAAGGTGTAGATAAAAAACAGCAGCAAATATTTAAAAAAAAAAATCCCTACTTAATAATATTATAAATGTGAATGTAATTTTGTTTGTTACGCTTTAAAGCGAAAACTACTTTTTATAATATCTGGATCGAAAGTTCGACTTTCGATTGTAATTTTAAGGACGAAAGTGCCACATTTCTTTACGGCCCAAAGATGAGTAATTTTTAGAGCGCATGCGTCAACTTTCGTCCCGATGCATAAACTTGTATATTCAAATATGCACCTTGAAATAACTGACATAAGGTTGACATTTCTTACCAACATGTAAAGTGAAAAATTGTTCCGAGCATTTCGTTGCCAACTGGTGTTTTGTCTCTTTCTTACGAGTTTTGCTTTGAATCTTTGGTAGAAACAGTCGCAATCCCGGGTTAAGGAACGTTTTTTGAGTGCACGTGAGCATTCCAGTTTATATGTAAATTCCTTGGTTGTGACAGATCGCATAGTTAATATCACAATTTCCTTGTGATAATTCGTATGTGACACAGAATAACACTTATCTCTTATTATTTTAATTTCATTTTTCATATTATTTTTCACTTAATGAATTTATTTCATATGCTTATACTGGTGTTATAACTTTGGGGGTTGGTGAGGAACAGGGTGTGTAGTTCCTCATTCAACATTAAAAGGGGGGATCCTCCGACCAGACGGGTATTGAGTCTGGTGCGCTACTGCCCCGACGGTTGTTGTCGGGTTCTTGTATATATGTTCAATCGCTTTGATAACTTTGATAGCGCGATGTAGGATACGTCAATTTCTTCTAGTTCGTATGTGGCGAGATAGATGTCGCTACATAGCAACGCGTTGCTAGGATACGTGACATCATTGAGAATATCAAATGTATGAGTAAATTTATTTAAAAACCTAATAATTACTATTTTATTTATTTTAATTACAACCGAACTTTCGATTTTAGCGTTATAAAAAATTTAATAAGTTACACGGAAGGGAAGTGTTACATTTTAAACCGAATTTTATTCAAAATCAAATGTAACGTTGTGCTGGCACGTTACTTGGTACACTTGTAAAAATTAAAATAATTTTTATTTCATACTAAATTTTTATAATCTAATATTACTAATAGCGCCAACTATCCGTACCTTGTTGAAGTTGACAGTGTCATTAGGTATCGACCCGTCAACGTTTTTCTAATTGACATAACATTTTAAAAAATATCTATGGATTCTGCGGTCTGTGGTATTGTTTACTACACGTGCGCGACTTCTAAATTAGGTTTTTTGTACTAATATCGTTTAGTTTCACTAACATTTGTGTTGTCCTGTGTTGTTTCTTGTGTAGTTCGAAGATATATTACTTGTTGTGAGGTAAGTTTTTCATTAATAATTTAGTAGCTGGTGATGGAATCTGAGGAACCCCCGGACGGGGGCGGAGGTGACTCCATATGTCATGATATTGAGATGTCCACTGATGACATCATTGGAGAAAACACCAAAAAAGTCTTGAAGGCTACCAAACGCTCTCAAGCCGCTGCAGAGAGTATTGTAAGCAAACGGGTTGCTTCCTCTCCTCCTACCGCTTCAATTCAGCATACATATACACTTCCTGAATTTAATGGTACTAAACTGAAGTACAATGACTCGGATAAAGGCCCTTTTATTGTCCATGTCTCACGAGTGGAACCCGACCCATCAGCTGGCTATACTATTAGTTTGCTTAAATTCGCTCACATTATTTACAGAAACAAGGTCTCTGGTGTTCTCAAGGGGGGGATTAAATCAGCAGGACGCAACCGTATTGTTGTTGAATTTGAGAATGCTTCTTCTGCCAATAATTTCATCGATAGTCCATTGTTAGAGGAGCTTAATTATAAAATCATTATCCCAGCATTTCACATCACCCGAATGGGTATTGTGAAGCAAATACCTGTCGACTGGTCTATGGAAGAGTTCCTGAGTAGTATTGAATGCTCCACCCCCGGCTGCCGTGCTATAAAAGCAAGAAGGCTGAACCGTAAATCTATTACTGACGGTAAAACTGAGTGGTTACCTACTCAGACAGTTGTTGTTACATTTTTAAGTCAAACCTTGCCTGAGAGAGTCTTTTGTTGCTACACTTCACTTCCAGTAGCCCTTTACACCCTTCCCACTATCCAATGCAATAATTGCTGTCGCTTTGGGCACACTCAAGATAAATGCAGGTCCAAACCACGGTGCTTTATGTGTGCTCAACCACATCCTGGACGTTCTTGTGAAGTACCCCGTAGTGAGGCTACATGTCTGTCCTGCTCAGGCCCACATCCGGCTATTGACCCCAATTGCCCTGAACATATGAGACAGAAACAAATAAAAATTGTAATGTCAGAGGAAAATATCCCATACTCTGAAGCCTCTCTCCGTTTTCGCCCTACCCGTCGCTCTTTTGCTGACTCCACACGCTCTTCTCATTTGAATAACCCCACTTGCTCTCCCAACTCTATGTCCACTCCTACTCGCCCCCCAATGAGCCCTCTCACTCCAATTTATGAAATCTCCAGCCCTTTAATCCCTCCTGTTTCATCCCAACGAAAAACTGTAACTCTCAACCAACGACCTCGCCCTCCCCTTAGTAAGGGATTTGACAAAGAAGCTCACTCTGCCCTAATTAGCCCTCCGAAATCTTCCCAGCCTAATGGCTGTGCTCTTATAACTTCAGATAATCATTCTAGACAAAATCCTGAATTATCCGATATCATCCAACTTTTGCATTCTTTAATAGATATCATCACCAAGCATAATATCAGTTTACCGTACACTGTCACTGAAAAACTTAATCTGTTCACTCCTACTTCTCTTAATAAAAATGGCGACAATTCTCCAATGGAATTGCAAGAGCATTAGGCATAAAAAACATGAAATTATTTCACTAATTACCTCCTACCATCCTCATATTTTGGCCATCTCGGAGACATGGTTAAAGCCGGGTTCTCGTTTTCGGGTTCCTGGGTATTCATGTCTCCGCGATGATCATGTTAGTGGATGGGATGGAAGTGCCCTTCTTCTTAAACATTCCCTTATCTATTCATTGATTCCTCTCCCTCCCCACTCTCCTTCTTTCAATATTGTAGCCGTCAGGGCTATAAATACAACCTTTGTGTCAATTTATATTCCTTCTCCTAATTCTTCTATTATTTCCGAGTTAAACTCTATCCTCTTAACTCTTCCTAATCCTTTAGTTGTTGTAGGTGACTTTAACTGCCATCATACTATGTGGGGTTCCCTCCAGTGTGAGTACCCTTCTGCTCACCTCATTGATTTGTTCGATGATAATAACCTTTGTTTACTAAATGATGGCTCGCCTACTAGAAGAACTCCTCCCTCTCAGAATCCCAGCTGTGTTGACTTGTCCTTAACATCCTCCAATCTGGCCTCTCAGTGTAACTGGAAGGTATTATCCTGCTCATATGGTAGTGACCATCTTCCCATCCTTATCTCCTTATCCCAGAGTGTTCCTATCTCGCCTATGCCATTTCCTCCTCTCTTAAAGTTTCGTACCTCGAAGGCTAAGTGGGCAGAATTTCAGCAATTCGTTACAAGCCAGACAGATCTATTTCCTGAAATAACTGTTGAGAACTTTTTACAAACTTATAATGATTTTATTTCAGCTTTGTTAACTTCGGCCAATCAATTCATCCCAATTAAAAAGTCTCCTAAAGATTTCATTCCTTCTCCCCCATGGTGGGATTCTGAATGCACGGAAATCATCCGTAAACGGGATGAGATGGAAGAGGTCTTTATGGAATTTCCGTCCTTGGAAAACTACTTAAATTTCCAAAAAACTAATGCCAAATCAAAAAGGGAATTATCCTTGAAGAAACGTAACGGCTGGTCTCGTTTCTGTGAGAATCTTTCTCCCCGAACCCCTTCTTCACTTGTTTGGAAAAAAATAAAAAACTTCCGAGGTTCTTTCACTGATAGTAATCCTGTTTTCAATGATCCTTCCGTCTGGCTCTATGATTTTTTGGATAGACTAGCTCCACCTTTTGTTCCTCCTGAAAATTGTTTCCCTTCATTTTCCCCTTCTCCTCCTTCCTATGATCGAATGGATGATCCTTTTACATTTGATGAGCTTTGCTCTGTTTTAGACAATCTTCACGACTCCGCCCCTGGTATTGATGGTATTCCTTACTCCTTTTTAAAGAAATGTTCTGACTCTTCAAAATTAATTTTACTCTCTATTCTTAACAAAATTTATGAAACTGGGTTTGTTCCTGACTCATGGAAACATCAAATCATCATTCCTATTCTTAAACCCCATAAAGATCCTAAAGATCCCTCCTCCTATCGTCCTATTGCCTTATCGTCAGTTCTGGCCAAAATTATGGAACACCTAATAAAAAATAGATTGGAATGGATTCTTGAAAGCAGGAATATCTTGTCAAAATCGCAGTTTGGGTTTAGAAAAGGTATGGGCACGATGGATAGCCTGAGCGTTTTCTCTTCGGAAATTCGCCTGGCATTCTCAAGGGGTCATCATCTTGTTGGTGTCTTTCTTGACGTCACTTCAGCCTATGATAGTGTCCTCCTCCCGCTACTCAGGCAGAAAATGCTCCAGCTGAGTCTTCCCGCGAGGATGGTTAATATCATATGTAACCTTTTCATGGAACGCTATATTTCTGTTCGAGTCCAAGGTACTATGTATCCTCCAAGAATAGTATGGAAGGGGTTACCACAGGGCTCGGTTTTAAGCCCCATACTCTACAGTTTATATACTTCTGAACTTGACTCTTCTTGTTCGTCCGATTGTGACATATTACAATACGCAGACGATATAGCCCTGTATTATGCCTCAGAATCTATTGACGATTGCTCTGTTCGCCTTAATTCTGCTATACAAAACCTTTATATCTGGCTAGTGGATCATGGCTTATCTCTGTCTGGTCCTAAAAGCTCTGTAGTTGTGTTCTCCAGAAAAAGATTGATACCAGATATTGATATTGTTCTGGAAAATGAGACCATTGAAGTAAAAAATAATGTAAAATTTTTGGGTGTATACTTTGACTCTCGTATGACTGGCACGGTCCACCTTAATTACATCAAGGAAAAATGTGAAGTTGGTGTAAATGTTTTGAGGTCTCTTTCAGGTGTTTGGTGGGGTGCCCACCCCTACACTCAGAAACTCATTTATAACGCCATTGTTCGGAGCCATTTTGATTACGGGTCATTCTTGCTTGAACCGTGTAATAAATCTGCTTTAGCTGATTGGGACAAAATTCAAGCTAAGTGTCTCCGCATCATTTGCGGAGCCATGAAGTCCTCCCCCATAAAAGCTCTCCAAGTAGAATGTCTGGATCCGCCCTTATTTCTCCGTAGACAATATCTTTGTGATAGATTTCTCTACAAAGCTGTTCAAAATTCTTGCCACCCATTACTTACCTCTCTTTGTCACCTTTCAAATTTTATTCCATCTTCAACTTATTGGACTCATAAAGAAGCTCCTTGCCTTTTCAAAAGTTATGAAAAAATTATTGCAGCATCTCCTCTTTTTCAATTTCCTGGTAATCCTTTGTTTGCTGTCCCTTTTCATGCACTTGTTTTTAGGCCCAATGTAATTACATATTTTGGTATTAATAAAGAAGATCCTGGAGCCAACGTTCGTTTTAAAAAACTCTTAAATGAGCAGTTTCCCGGGTGGCGAACTATGTTTACAGACGCCTCTAAACTATCTGCAGATGACCCTGTGGGTTCTGCGGTGTGGGTTCCTGACATGAAGCTGACTCTTAGTTTTAAATGCTCTCCCAGGATATCTGTTTTTTCTGGAGAAACAATAGCTATTTATGAAGCTGTATCCCTGGTAGAATCCCACAATCTTAATAAAACCATCATTTTTACTGATAGTCGCAGTTGTTTAGAGGATATTTTAAAATTCCCCTTACGTTCTAGAGATGTTCATCCTATCAACCTCAAAACTCGAGAACTTCTTTTTAAGTGTCACTCTGCTGGAATTGAGGTAGCCCTTGCATGGATTCCTGGCCACTCCGGAATTTCTGGCAATGAACAGGCTGATATATGTGCTAAGTGGTCTATTTGCAATGGTGCAGAGACTTACGCTAACTGCTTTGCCCAAGATTTACGTTCTCTCGCTAAAATTGATTTGAATAAGCGCTGGAATGATGCATGGAACGTACCCGACATGTAAAAGCTAAATTTTATGGCAGTTTACAACCTGATATTCCATTAAAACCTTGGTTCTTTGAGTTTCGTAAATACTCTAAATTTTCTACTTCGACAATAATTCGGTTGCGTCTTGGCCATAACTGCAGCCCTCATTTTTTATCAAAGATCAGGGTTAGGGACCACTCTTTATGTGAATGTGGCCTTGACGAGGGTACCGTTGAACATATTTTCTTTGATTGCACCAGATTTCCTGTTTCATTGTATGATATTCTTCCTCCTACTTTTCCTCGCCCTTTCAACATGTCCTGTATTTTGTCTTCTTCAGAAATTTCTATTATAGCTATTTTATTTAAGTATATTGAAAGATATAACATTAAACTTTAAGCAAGTATAAGTATGTATTATTTATATCATAAGTATATTTAAGTAGGTAGTTTTATTATTTTGTATCTTAGTTGATGTTGGTGCTGGTATATTATATTGTGATGTCTTATTTGTTTTAGATCGTGCTACTGGTCATTTGGCAGAACGAAAAAGTGCTATCTTAAGCAATCACGTGTATTTTTCAACCCTTACACTGGCAGAATTGTCAACCTATTGACAGAAGCCATAAATATAAACATTGAATGGAAAATATCTATTTTAATAAATCAGTTGTCTAAAATTAATAATTATAAATATAGTAATCTAATCTAATTTTTAAAATATAAATTGTTAAAATATATAATGTTAAAATATTTATGGAAAATTTTACTAAATCATAAATGTCGGTTCTGTTATTAAACTGTCAAACGTGACGTTTTGTATTGGAGACTCTCGATCGTTCGAAGAGGGTCCTTTTCCCTCTGGTCACTCCTCGTGGACTGACGCCGACCCTCGAGGCCTAACCTCGACCTAATACAACTTTAATCCCGCTGGGGTAAGTTTCCTGATATTCCGATTAAATAATTGTAAGGTGTTCTTATTTGAAATGTCATACGTATTTCTTATTTGGACACTGGTTCTTTTAAATTGTTCACTACCTGACATGGAACCTTCTACGCTTCCAGGATTACCATTACCCTTTACTTTTTTCTTTTATCAACCTACCACACAAGGATATCTACGTCGTAACTACCTAAAGGAAGTACACAGAGGCCGGCCGGCCTATGATTGATTAATACCGGTGGAGATCTCCCGCGTGCTCGGACTGAAAGAAGCCATCACCAACGGAAGTCACCAGTCAGGCCAGTGTCCTTCCCTTCTAAATCACGCTGTCGGAACGTGGGCCAGCTGACGAAAAAATAGGCTAAAAACAAGGTACCCTACAGCATCTTGTTTCAGACCCCTACCCTCTATTCTGTCCGCGACCTACCCACCCCACCTTGGTTTCTCTTTCTTCAAACGCGGCACAAAGACAACTTTATTCAAATAGGCCCATAGAGCACCTTCGAATCGTCATTTTACAAATGAACACTTTAAAGTGGTTAATCTTTCGTAATGGTAAAGCTACCACCGATTCGGAAAGTAGATTCTGCAGAGAAGTATCGGCAAGAAACTCCGCAGTTACTCTTTTCAAAATAATATATAAACTGTGTTTTAGTACAAAATTAATATCTTGCATGAACTACAGCGCCACTAAGTCCACATATCTCTATCGACTAAGTCTATTCAACAAAGATACGGGTTACAATGTAACACTTGCCTCCCTAGTGACGTAATATACTATTTCAACATACCGTCTTCCGGCTCGCCCGGTCTAGTTTCAGCTAAATCCTTATCAGTAATGCTTGAAACCGACTCCTTCAACCATTCGAGAAGCCGTTTATGTCTGTATACTATTGACTTCTCATCTGTGCCTGGTACACCTGGAAATATAAATAAATAAATAAATATGCAAATAAGCATAAGTATGTTTACAAACAGTTCTTAAGAATAGATCATAAACAATACAAACAATTGTCAAAATTAATAATATATATTTAAATTGTCAATCAAGTGCTTGTCGGTCTGGAGGTCAACGGAGGAGGTCTTCGTTTAGCAGTGAACATCCAATGCCTAATATGATGATGATGATTATTATGATGGTGATGGTGACCGGTAATTCGGTGTATGGTATCGATACGAAGATAGAGCTGACACTTACCGTCGTTGTCTAAATCAGCACCCCAAAGTGCGTCGCAAAGCTTCCAAACTTGCAAACAGTATTCACTGGACACGCCGTACTGTGAGAAAACAAAGTACTATAATCATTTTTTTCTTCAAAACATGCACACCTATGTATATACATATGTTCGGACTTCGAACATCGGTCGACATTAGCTATTTAGGGAAGGGAGGGGAGGGGGGCGAGCGCAAGCAGGTATCACACAGACCTTAACAAAGTCAAGATCAATTAACGCTTCGGAACCGACCGAAAGACCACCCTTTTACATCTTTCTCTTATTTTTCATTTGTTATGACCATTGTTCTCTTCATAGCGGTGTGCAATAAAGAGTATTATTATATATTATTGAGTTCTAAGCAAATTACACTAACATAAATATACTACTAGCTTCCGACCGCGGCTTCGCCCGCGTGGATGTCGGTTATCGCAACCAAAAAAAAAATCCTATGTTACTTCTAATACCTCCAAGAATATGTGTACAAAGTTTCATGATGGTCGGTTAAGTAGTTTACGCGTGAAAGCGTAACAAACAAACCTACTTTCGCATTTATAATATTATATAGGGATTATTACGGAATTATAGCCAGTTAGTGCTTCCCAAAATAAGAACATTAAAAAAAAACATGACCTTCAGCATGATTCTATTAATGAACATGTTTCCATAGTCAATCAGTGATTAATTTATTAATCTTTTATGAACCACCGATCTACCGTTGTGATACCAATGAACAACATATTCATACCAGTGATATATCACTTAAAACAGGATTTAAAAAAAAAATCGCATGTTTTTAACACTCACATTTGGTTTTGTATCTTAATGTAAATATCTGTGTTGTTTTAGGTTAAGGGTTAACTATAAAATAGCTACTATTTCTACGGTCTTTAAAATTCTATCGAGATTGTAATCTCAACCGCGCCGATCAATCTCCTTCGTGTCATCTCCATTCTACGCGACATCGACGAAATCATCCGTGATATTTTGGCACTAATGGAAGCCAATGATCCAAATGAATGAACGAATGAATGAAAAACTCACATTATTAACATGATCCTTGCAATCAGTCGCATCCTTCAGGAGCCTCTGCAGCAGCTGCCGCCGGTCGGCAGGCGAGCCCTTTACGACGAGTCGCGGGCACTCGTCTGGCCGTGTCGTATCCGTCTCGTCGAACGTTGAGAACTCCAGCAGGCTAGCCAGTTGGCGGGACAGGATATCCTGAAATGGCAAATTAATAATTCAATATTAGACGTGATAAAAGAAAACTATTGTTATGCAGTGTTGCCAGTCGCCTTAACTCCAATGTCAGTGGGTTATACTGTAAACAAAATTTAAAAAATTAAATTTTTTAAAAAAAGTCCTACACACCCATTATCCAACATGGACGTAATAAAAGATGATGAATAAGAGAAAGAATTATGTCCATTGGATTGCAGACCCCTTGTACACTGGAGCGGAGGGGAGATTTTTTGCGATCCTATTGGTTAATATTTCTCCGTTTCTCCGCACCGCAGCCTCGCTCCGCTTCAATGGACATCCTTAGTATGTGGAATACAAGGCTCAGATAAAAGCGAGAAATTGTATGAATGCGTAATAAATATAACATAGCAAACTGTCTCCGAACCAAATTCTAGGAGGAGTACGAATAAAACAAAAAAGGCAGTGGATTCGATTCCCAATCGGACAGATGTTTACAGGTATGCATGTATTTGTTTCTGGTCTCGGTGCATGTCTTTCTGCGGAGAACACGAAAAGTCGTCGGAACCGGTTATTATCTTAGACACTTTGATAGCAGTTGTTACTCATAATGGATAAAAATTATATACCGGCCCACAGTAGCGTGGTGGATTAAGCTTCAACCCTTCTCCTATGTGAAGAAAAGGCATTCGCCCACCACTGGGACCTTTACAGGCTGATTCAGGTATTATTACAAGGTATTATAGAAAATGCGGCCTTATCGCTGAGAAGCGATCCCTTCCGGGCAACCGAGGGGGGAGGAGGAAATCGTCTTGTGCCGGCATAGGTTTACAAATTTAATAATAGCCTTTATAGTAAAATATAAGATCATATACGCATATATACATACATACACATAAATTAATAGATACATACACACATACATACATAAATAACCACATATATACATGATATTCAGCTCAGTAACATTGTGATTACTTAACAATCAATAACAATTTTCAAATAATACATACAAGAACATGTTTTAAAATCGTAAAAACTATATACCAGTGTGTTATTAGAGTGCGCCCGTCCGATCGCCAAGCGCGTTACGACGGGCTCGCTCCAATCGTCTTCACCCCGACCGCGTACATATGTTCCTAGTTCGCTTAAATCGGCCGCTGAGGAAATATAATACTATTATTAGAATATTTAACAACAAAATATTAAAACAATTGAAATATAATTTAATAGCCCTAATGTTAAGAGCCGATTTTTTAATTTAATTTATTAATATTGTTAATATTTTTTTCGTCGTGTTTCGTTCGGTTTGTGAGAGATCCGGTGGCCCATCCCTTCCCTACACAGATCCGGTGAAACATCCCTCCCCTCCTTAAAGGCCGGCAACGCACCTGCTAATCCTCTGATGTAGCGGGTGTCTATGGATGTCGTTTTTACTTACCACCAGGTGAATCGACTATCTGTTTGCCCCCTCTAATATATAATAAAATTAAAAAAAAATTGCTTCATATCAGAGACCTACCATTAATAAACGGCCCCCAGTAAAATGTGAATCCTGTGTCGGGGGTCCGGAAACACACACAATACACAAGCACAAACGCCCAGACCACGACAAACATCTGTATGGCCTATACAAATATTTGTCATGTGCGGGGATCGAACCCGCGACCGCTAGCGCATCAGCCAGTAGCTGTGACAACTGCGCCAACAAGAACATTTCCATTAATAAAAACAACTTCCAAGGATTAAATTACATCACATCATTAAAAAAAAAGTTTAATTACTTTAAGCAAAAACGTTTAGCATAACTAACCCAAAATTGATAACAGTTTTAGTTGCACCATCTGTACAGTACTTCGATCTGTATACGGTATAGTGAATACTATATATAATTCAATAATAATTAGAATCGATTCAGAATTTCCGAAGTTATCGCGTAACTTACACATACAAAAAAAAAAACAATTGGTTGTCTGTAAAGTCGGTTTACTGACGATAATTTTACGTGATAACGTCGTAAGAAAACATTGATGAAAATTGCATACTTTTATGAATTGAATTGAATTATCATCACTGAAATATTTTAAGACTCACATTTGGGCAAATCATTGATAGCGTCATACGTTGAGACGAAAGCGATCGCGCCGGCTGGACCGAAACCGATGCGGCTGTGTCGAGCGCGACTCACCGACATGTCGGCTATACACGCAGCGTCCAAGCGACCTAGAGCAATGCCTAGGTTTTAGTGTTACTTAAAATATAACGATAATCTTAAATTTTAATTTCCTTCGAAGCCTACTTGAATATTATGTGCGAGCACATCCTCAATGACGGCGGTATCTCTATGGTGAATCGCCATCTTAAGGGTGTGCTCGCAGATTTCTTTTGTAGTGGCCTCCGCCGCCCTCCCTACGAATCGGCTGATTGCGTCATCCCTGTCGTCGGCGTAGTAGACACAGGTCTTGGTGTGCCTACTCACCGCGACCACCGCATGCGAGACGCTATTGTGTATTCGCAACCTCTTAGCCCTCGTTTGGATGACAATGACCTCCTCGCTCGTCCGACCCTGCGCCTCGTTAATGGTCATGACGCTCCACCCTTTCCCGGTACCATATCCCCGGCCTATCAACTCTTTTTTCTCCTCTTGTGTGAAGACCAGGTAGAGGGTCCGGTTATTTTTTTCGGGTATTCGAGCGCCAGTGAGCCTCTCCGGAGGCAGGGAGTGAACTATGGGTTTCGAGCTGTAGACCTTGTCGTAAACTTCGCTGATGGCAAGAACGACATCCTGGGGATTCCGATGCGTACACGACAACACACATGATTTATTTACCGTCACATTAGGCTTGCTGTATCGCACCTCGAACAGGTTTTCCCTGTCGATGTACGGCAGCTGATTAATGTCTCCGACGAGGACGATCTCTTTTGCTTCTTATAGTCGGGCGGTCATCACTATGGCACCAAAGTGGTTCATGAGGACCTCATCCACCGTTAAACGGCTTATTTTTGCGCCCTCACGAAAACCATTTACCAGTATGCAGGCCACATTGCGTACCTTGAACTTGGCTTTGTTGCCATAATGGTGCATCAGCTTCTGCCTGAGATCATTGGCCGCCTCGACTGTGGTCGTAACTATGACCTCGTTGTCCTCTTCGAAGTTTCTGACTATGTAAGTCGTCTTGCCGCATCCTGTTTATCCATTTCAGTGCTGGCAATTCCCAGGCCCCGAAAACGTCACCGACTTTCGGATCTCCCGTAATGATTTTTGCCATCTCGAGTATCCGGTCGCCTAGCATCTTTCGTGCACCTGGCCACTACCACCACTGGATCCCCTTTAGGTGTATGGAAGGCTTGAGGCTCTTCGTTCTGGCCCTCGGCGTCTACCGCGCCCACGAAGCCGACTGTGGTATTATAAGCAGCCATATACCTGCCCGAGATGTTTCCCTTGAGTATTTCGCGGGTGTCGTTATTGTAAATGGCTGCCTCGGCTTCTCTTTCTTCTCTTCAAGTTCCACTCCCAGCAAGTTTTCACGGCCATACTGGAAGCCCTGCATGATTTTCTTGCTTACATCGCGGTTCGCCTTTGTGATGGCCAGGAACTCGATGTGTACAAAGTTTCATGATGATCGGTTAAGTAGTTTTCGCGTGAAAGCGTAACAGACAAACTTACATTTCACATTTATGATATAAGTATATAGGATTAATTACAATTTACAAAATTATTGCATTATTCATTAGAGATAATAAATTATTACTCACCGGCTATTGTTTGCTTGAACGGTGGAACTTTTCTGTGATAATTGAGTACTATTGTGTGAGGGCGGACGATAAGCGGACGCATCGCAATTTCTGTAAATTAAAATTATAATATAATAAATAATTTGACAGGGTGACAGAATAATAATAAAGTGTTTATATTGGTCTGATTTTTATTTGTCCTTGTGTCTAAGTGTTTCACGGGGTTGCATTAAGGGGTCGTTGTTTCTAAAGTATTTATTTATTATTAAGAGGGCGTTCAAACATATTACGTATCGCAATTTTAAATTTTTTAAAACGCCCTCCCTCCCCCTACGTAACGCGCCGTAACGTTTTTCTGTACCCCCTTTTTTTTCCTCCTCCGGAGCGGGGGCACCGAAGTGGTTATGCCCGACTCCCGCAGGCTAAAAACCCCACGTGTGAGCAGTCATCCGCCTGGGTGGGGCGAGATGGGGTCGCGCTAGCATTCACCACCTCGCCCCGATGGTAGGCCCGGGTGAACATCCGGGGCCCCGGCACAAGGTGGGGTAGCCTTGCTCACAACAAACGCCACCCCTCAGACATGTGGGGTCGCGCTGTTAAGTTGGGCGAGGTCCCCCGACTATCGGCCAGCGAGGGGGGGGGAGGGGGGCAAACCGTCTCCTCCTTACCCCCGTGCGTCTGAGCGGGTCAGCAGAGGCGTCGTCCTCCCTAGCCCGCTCCGCGGTCTCCTTCTGCGTCATTACCTCTTCGCAGAAGGAGACCGCTGCCTGCCACGATCTCTCACTGTCGAGCATGGCTCTTACGACGCTCGGCAGTGAGAGATCCCGCCCGAGGACCGCTGAAAGCGCGCGACGCTGCGGTTCCCAGGCGGCACACACTGGCGCACACACGCGTGGTTTTCTGTACCCCCTCCCTAAACGTTACGTAACACCCAAGTTACCATTTTTACCTAAAAGACACAATTATGTTGCGCAAGGTACCGGAAAGTCACTAAAATGCCTTTATTATTGTTTTAATCGCGTCTGCGGTAATAATAAATAAAATAAGACATTTTTACGACCTTATGTCAGTTATTTCACGGTGCATATTTGAATATACAATTTTACTAAGTGAGCGTTTCAGTTATGATACAAATCCCTGGCACTAATCCCGTGACTCACCCACAGTGTCGGCAGGCGGCGGCGTGGCGGGCCGCTCGGCGCGCGGCGGCGCGCTCGTCGTCGGCGGCGGCAGCAGCGGAGTCGCCAGAGGCACCAGCTGATCGCCGGTCGATTGCGAAACGTCATCTTCCATTTCTGTCGGATATACACGCATTACAACAGATTATTATCTATAATATAAAAATAAGTCGGGTTTTCCTTCCTGACGCTATAATTCCAGAACGCACGAACCGATTTCCACGATTTTGCATTCGTTGGAAAGGTCTCGGGCTCCGGAAAATTTTCAACAGAAAAGCAGGAAAACAGGGAATATCATTTTTCACATACAGCGCCATCATACATCATACAGCATGTACTACTTCATCTTTTAACCCCCAAACGAAATATTACAAAGAACGAAGCCATCTGGTGGCGAAACGGAGTTCGCCGGGTTTGCTAGTTAGATATAACATTTTAACGTATAGATAACGTCTAACGAAAAGTACTTATAAATAAATAAATTGGAATTGCTGCTACGACTTAGTCCTTGTGAACCTTCTAGAAAAAAATTAAGGTACAGTTACACATGCTCATTACTAGCACGAAAGCATGCTACTTATGAGCAATTGCTACTTAGTGGATGTGTGTCGAAACATTGCTAATAATAAGCATGCTAATTTCGATCATTCTCAAAAATCGACGACCGTGCGATTTTTGAGAATACTACCTGCTACCTTGTACGCGTCTTAACAGGTTTGCTAATTGAAATATATGAAAAAAATTGATAATAATTTTTAGTTTGCTATACTGTGCTATACTGGTTACTGATAAAACGGAACGCAGTCCAGTATTGGAGGAAATGATCTTGTGTTGGCATAGGTGTACAAATTTAATAATAACCTTTTTAGTAAAATATAATATCACATACGCATATATACATATACATACATACATGCATATTCGAATACATGAATAACCACATACATACATACATACATGCAGGCCTTTTTTGTCACTTATTTTTTGGGGGCACGCTAAATCTCGAAATATGTAGGGCCATAATTTTTTGTCCTCCTTTCCCACCTTTGTCACGTGTTTATGATAATTTTTCGAAATTTTCTTTGGTGCCCCCACGTGCCCAGACCCCCCCCCCCAAAGCCCTGGATACATGTAATTTTGATTAAGTAGTGCTATGTCTTACCGACATCTGCATACAAGGAAGCCTTCATAAGCTGGACGTGATGACTGCGCCTGTTCTCCAAGCGAGCCAGCTCACTTGTGGGACTCTTCATACCAAACACTGGAGAAGATATATTAAAATTACTAGCTTCTGTCCGCGGCTTCGCCCGCGTGGATGTCAGTTATCACGAGCAAAAAAAAAGTTTCCTATATTACTTCTGATACCTCCAAGAAAATGAGTACAAAGTTTCATGATGATCGGTTAAGTAGTTTTCGCGTGAAAGCGTAACAAACAAACTTACATTCGCATTTATAATATTAATATAAGTATGACGATTTTTTAGCTTTCAATTAAGTATCCTTTTGGGGACCGCTTTTGGTGTATTAGCGCAAATTCACTAACACAAACGGTCGATTCGAATCTCGCTTGGTGTCGATATTATTAGTAGCTGTGCCCCATGGTTTTATGTGTTTTTCATATAAATATTTCAGTACTCCGGAGATACAGGACACTAAGTCACATTTTTATTTTTCTACGGAAGAGCAAATAGAAGTTTTTATTCACAGTTTTTTCAGTGACATAGTGTTATCATTAAAGTTTATATCTCCGTAATTGTTAAAATGAGGAGATTATACTTTGTACTACTGTAAAAATCGCAAAGTTATATAATATGGTTCATTAAAAAAAATTATTTCGAAAAAATTGGACTTAGTGTCATGTACATCCGGGATACTGATTTATATTAAAAAAAAAAAAATAATAATACTGTAACGACACGGTTGCCTATTTGTGTGTGTAAAAATGTTTGTCATTGCCTGGACGAATGTGTGTGTGTTTCCAGGCCCCGACAAAAGATGTCAACTAGACTAGTACCTGTACTACGTTTAAAATGTTAAAATGTACACACACAAATACATACCTGTGTTATCTTGATATAGGCTCGGCGCTTCGGAATGGTCATCGTTTGCCTCCATTTCGAATACTGAAACAATATATTGTTAATAATATAAAAAGGAACACCCAAAATCAAAAGCATAAAACAGGCGCGCAGCCCTGTCGCGCGCTCATTGGTCGGTTGTCGGTCGACGAGGAAACATCGCTTAAGTACTTTAAGTGTCAGTGTTTAAGAGGGTAGTTGTAAGTCGAATACTCTAAGTCAATTTCTGTTATTTAATGTTTACTGGTGATTATTATGTTCCATATGTTAACTTTTATGTTTGTTTATTAGAATTAAAAACTGATTGTCACTTTATTAATTGTCATATATATATATATATATATATATATATATATATATATATATATATATTTTTTTTTTTAATTTCGAATCTTATTTCTTAAGATACATTTATTATGTACAAAGTATTACGAGTTATTGTATTAGAAGTTTGTGGTAGTCTGGGATATTTGTATTTATATAAATACTAACTTTTTCCCACGGTTTCGCCCGCGTGGTTGTATTGACATATATGTCCTTCCCCAGGCTTCAGACTATCCGTATCAAATTCTTACAACAGCTCGGTAACAAAGACTCTCATACAAAAAACGTTCCTTCACGCTTGAAGAGTACACAGTAATATTGCCCAGTCAACACTAGTGAATTCTCGCGAAAAGGAGGTCGTAAGCGCCATGGAATAGGCGGCGTTTACGCATTTTCGGGTGATATTTTTTAAACAATGTTATATTATGGCCAAATTATACAAAATCATTATAAATCGTAGCCTATGTGTTATTCTGGTGTAAAAGCTATATTACTGTAAAGTTTCATCTAAATCAATGCAGCAGTTTTTGCGTGAAAGAGTAACAAACATCCAGACAAATTTTTGCATTTATAGTATAAATAGGTTTTGTATAATAATTAGTTAATTGAATCAAGTTTAAATTAAAATTTTGAATTCGAAATTACGAATTATTATTGGTTTAGACTGTTCACAACTGTTTTGGTGTAATGGTGCTACTAGTCGCCTCAACGCCAGTGGTCGCAGCTTCGATCACCGCTCGGGGCAGATATTCGTATTAGTATAAAATAATATTTGTTTCCGGTCTGGGTTTATCTGTGTCTGCTGAGCGAAGGCCTCTTCTCATGTAGAAGAAGGGTTGGAGCTTAATCCATCACGCTGCTCCGCTGCGAGTTGACGGATAAATTCTCTACCATGAGTAACGATCGTTATCATGTGTCTATGATAACAAACGGGACAGACAGCTTTACGTGCTCTCCGAGGCACGGTGGGCAAACCCACATGGGCATACACCCAGATTAGAAAAAAAAAACATTTCTACAAATACAAATATCTGTCTCGAGCGGGAATCGAATCCGCGACCGTCGGCGCGCGGTTTGAGGCGACTAATCGCACCACTACACCAGAACGGCCAGAACGTCGTTTATAATATTAATATATAGAATAAAATTACATACCTCTGGAGCTCCCATTCATCAAGTTGAGAGAGCTCTGTTCTATAGCGAGCATGTCGTCTGAGGGCCCGACGTTGCCTCCAAGGCCTATACTTCCCAGGCCCCCCAGGACCCCGAGGCCTCCTAGGCCTACACTAGGTGCGGCTGTTGATACTGGGACTGGAGGCTTTTGTGCTGAAATTAAGAGAACTATCGAGTTTTATGTCGATTCTACTCATCACAATTTATATTCCAAATCTGGTGATAGCTTCACGTTCATGGTATTGAAAATAATAAAAAATTGGTATTCTGAAAACAATTATGTCTCACCCTGATTGTTCTATAAAATAAAATAAAACATTGGATAAAAATGATGACGGGCCGAATAAAATGATTCTTTTTTTAAAGTGACGCTTCCGCTTCGTTACGTAAAGCGTAACGGCGCCAGTCTGTCTGTCTTCCCTTTCTCTCGCGCATATGGCAGCGCTACTCTCACTCTAACCCACAGGGTTAGCCGTGTTCCGGACAGATACTTCCCTCTCTCTCTACTCAGTGTTTAGTGTGAGATAGACATATACTGTTGGCAGTGAGCATATAACATAAAACTATCACCATTTTTAAAAGTGATTACTTGATATAAATAATAATGATTAATTTCAATATTAAATAGTCCAACTTAGATTAGTTTATTACTTCTGTCGGGCGTCCCGAGACGCACACGTCTTTTTTTTTTAATATTTATTATTTTTTAATCTTACTAACAATAACTAACATCGTTTATAAGTAAATATTGTTACTAACACACTAATACACTATGGATGTTCAATCTGAAATAATATATTTTTATTTATTTATTACTTATTCATTAAAACTATATAATATACCATATTATTGTAAAATGTCGATTCAAAAGCGCTTTTGAAGCCTACTTGAATAAATGAAAATTTTGACGTGATAACGTCTTATAAATCAATGAACGCCGGCTGTCCTGTTCCGCGAGCGAGAGCGCGAAAAAAAGCGATAGAGAGGCACGATCGGCATAAGCGTTCGACTTATGACGCATCTATCTCTCTTCCACTCCACGGGCAGATGCGTCCGAGTAGAAGAGAAAAAATATTTGAATTACCGAGTGCAAATAAATGTTAATTTATATTGTAATTTTCAATTAACTCCTTCTTTGTATTATACAAAATAATGATAATTCAGTGATAATAATTCAATTCATAAAAGAATTAAATTTTTCATTAATGTTTTCTTATGATGTTATCACGTAAAATTATCGTCCGTAAACTGACTTTAAAGACAACTAATTTTTTTTTGTTTATTTGAATTCGATACATACCAGGCGCGGCTGATTTCTGTAGAGTCTGGTTGACCAGCTGTCTCTTCAGCACGTCCGGTGTGATGTCGTCATCTTCGTCGGAATCCGTTAGACCGTATTTACTGAAGTGTTCCACCTGCAATACATGTCAAATGTTAGCCTACAAATAGAGGAATTGTGAATAATAATGTAACTAAGGATTAAAATTAAATTTTATTACTTAAGTAATGATAATATATAATGAAATAAAATGATAATATAATAAATAAAGATAGAGTTAAAAAAACGTAAAACTTTTTTTTTTTTGTATCGTCACTACTTGTTGCTTCCACCACTGCGTTGAGGCGACTACTGTTATCACTAAGCAAGAACGGTCATCATCCCTAATCATACATAATATTATAAATGCGAAAGTAAGATTGTTTGTAACGCTTTCACGCGAAAACTACTTAACCGATCATCATGAAACTTTGTATACATATTCTTGGAGGTATTAGAAATAACATAAGACACTTTTTATTTAAAAAGAAAAATACGATAGATAAAAAAAAATGTTTGTCAAAAAAAATCTCAAAATCTAGCTACTTCAACGCCATCTAGCGTTCCAGTAATTGATTCATTTCTATTGTAATGATCTCTGATACTTATGTCATGGTTTCAATGCGGGCGAAGCCACGGGTAAAAGCTAGTTGTATATATATTAACTCACCCTGAACACCCAGCTCCCGGTCTGAGGACGGTATTCGATGAACTTAGTGTCGTGTTTATCGCACACGCGCCGCAGTTTCCCTTCGTAGTCCATTTTCAACAACCTACACAAACAATTAATATTATATTGTTTTAAACTAACGCGATCACTATTCATATTTAAATTTATATTTGTACGGGTGCTTACCGCGTTTATAACTTTGTTTAGTTCCCTATATTTCGGCAATGTTTCAATCGCCATGATCACGGGGAGACTGACAGTCTCCCTTATAAACGCGGTAAGCACCCGTACAAATATAAATTTAAATAATTAATATTACTTTGTTTTGTTCGTTTCCATTTACTCAGTTCTGTCACATGAGTAAAGAAACCGTACAGAGTGAAAGCTTCTAAGGAGCGAGCAAAATTTATACCTATTTTGGTAGGGTTGGCATAGGAGGATAAAATTTAATAAACGATAATTAGTTGTTCAACAAGATGACAAAGTTTATTTTTGTTGTTTTTTTTTCCAAATATTTTCAAAAGTAACTTTATCATTTTTCAAGGTATTAAAAAAATTCTTCTATCAAATTTGATCTTTTTTAATTCGATGTTAATGCGATTAATCGAATGTTATTGCGATTTAAAAAAGAAAAAAAAAATATTATTTCCTAAATATTTTTAGGAAACTTTTACACTTTTATATTAAAACACTATTTAAATGAATAAATTATCATTAAATGAAAACTCGACGCACGACGTTGCTGCTGCAGCCCTTGAGTTTAAGCATAGTATAGGCCGGTTTCTCTCGTATGTGACGAGGCGCTAGTGCCGACGCACACACGCGTCTCATGCTTGTAGTAGTGTACCTATCGTGGCGCGCTTGTATGAAGCTTTGCCTCTGTACGGTTTATTTACTCATGTGGTTCTGTACTGGTATTATCATGGCCGTGTTCCGATATACACTTGAGCGAGTGTGACGTCATTTCAGAATACTGCGAAGCCGTTCTTTTTTAGTTTGCTATACTGTGTTATACTGGTTACTGTTTATAACGAAACGCAGTCCAATAAACTATCACCCTAATTTTTCGACATTATTTGGAAATGAAAATATTTATCATGTACACGTTTTATGTTCAACAAGAAAAATTATTATTTGAATATCGTTGACATTTTTGAATAACAATATTAATTAATAATAATAGCAATCATTCGCCCTGTTATATTTTTGATCACGTGACCACAGTACTGAGAGCACCTTACCTCAAAAGCGTCAGTACTCTCAGTGCAAAAATGGCTGCGATTCAGGACGCAGATTCATATTTCTCCATGGTACTGCGGCAGTGTACCGGCAGTCAATAACGGAACGAATTTTTCAGCACTGACAGCACTGAGCAGTGCTCGCAGTATATATCGGAACATGGCCCATGTATTCCTGTCCGTGGAGTGGGGAGGGGAACGGTGACCTATAGTACAGATATTATATACAATTTTTGGGCACCAGGCCTTCACTAATCGAGTTGTCATGTTAGTGGTTAAATCTCAATTAAGTAGCAGATTAATTGTATCAAATTGATTGTGATGAAAAAATAAATCATTATTGCATTTATACATATTGATACTTTCATTTATCGTCTGCAACATCGGTAATCTAAAAACAAAAATCACGGTAAGACCGTGGGACTATTACGTAACTTGCGCGATCGTGAGAAATCACTGTGGTGACAAATTTCAATATTAGCTGAGTCTCAGCATTGAAATTCGATCGCGCAAGATACGTAATAGCCCCACCGTTTAAATGAAAGTATCAACAGTGACCGTACAAGCTGAAAAACTTACAATTACATATTAAATAAACATTCACATAATCCATTCATTCATTTGTATTGACTTCCGATACTGCGAAAACCACATAATTTCTTCAATGGATAATATAGGATAGAGAAAACACGAAAAAAATGTATCGAATGTAGATTACAAGTCAAATTAAAATTTATTAAATAAAAATACATTCATTCATTCATCAAGACTGTAATTAGAAAGTTCAGTTGACAAATGCATCTCGGTATATCATACACCAACATAACAATTCGCGTTCGACATCACATTTAAAAAATTGTCATTCATTCATTCATTCATTCATTTCCTACACACTAATTTGACAATTATTTGGTATCTTAAGTACGACATATATTAATGAAGTTTAAGTGATATTTGTTCACTCACCGGTCCGGCTCGGTGACCGGTCGCTTCTCGGTCTTGTCCCTCGGCCAAACCCTCTCGAGCGTGATGACGGCGCGCCGGTTGAGGCCCTCGCCCACGGGGGGCTTCTGCTCGTCGTCAGGGTAGATGATCACCTCCTTGTTCAGGAAGTGGACTGGAAACATCATTATAAGTCAATAAATGGCCACAATACGCTAGTAGGGATTACGGAAGGGGGTTTTTTAAGGGCTTATCACTACATATTATAAAACAAAGTCCTCCGCCGCGTGTCTGTCTGTTCGCGATAAACTCTAAAACTACTGCACGGATTTTCATGCGGTTTTCACCAATAGATAGAGTAATTCATGAGAAGGTTTAGATAAATATACACACCCTGGGCGCAGCCGGGAAAGGGCAGTAGATATAGATAACATTCGCAGCAGCGAAGAAATTAATCAAAATATTCGATACAAAAGGGAATTAAGAGGATCATCTCATACAAGTACTGCCTGTATTATTATTGTTTTCCTACATCCGCCGAAAGTTCTATTCTCATCCCCTTTTATCCACTTCACAAGCGGGACAAAAGTGACACTTGCTGTCCCCGCTTCACAGGGACAAAAATCTAACTTTCAGCCCAGGTAGGATAAAGACGACACTTTTTCACTCCGCTTTATAAGGACAAAACCCGAACTTTAGGCCTAGGTAGAAAAAATAAAGTATGTACAACATGAGACGAAAGTACTACATCCTTTCCCTTTTTATTTATTTATTTTTTATTTTTTATTTAGCAAGTTGTGCCAACAAGGCTAACACCGACATAGACAAGAAATTGTACATTCAAAATCAAGGTACTAAGTGTCGCCTCAACAATAGGCACAAACCTCATTGACCGCAAAGACGAGGAACGACATATTACAGTACAACCTTGATATAACGAGCCTCAATATAACGAATTCCTCGACTTAACGAATTTTTAGAAATCCCCTAGAACTGCCCGTAAGAGCTAATACAAAATATACCTCTACATTACGAATAAGATTTATCAAAAACCTCTTCATAACGAATTTTTAAACATTGCAGAATATAGGTAGACGGTATTTACCTCTATTTAACGAATTTTATTCAACTTAGAACCTTGGTATAATGTATCCTATTAATTAATTCCACTTTATTACCTTGTTAAAACAAATTGTAGTCCAACCTAACCTCTATATAACAAACCTCATTATAACGAATTACTTGGTATAACGAATATTTTCTAATTCCCTTCAGTTTCGTTATATCGAAGTTGAACTGTATTTGGTATAAAATTTTGAAAAGTTACATTATTTGTTATTGCGTCCATTTTTTATATATACTGTTAGTTAGCAGGGAAGAGGACATCAGGTACCAATCAAAAACACCAATTGCAAATTCATTCGACGTTTCGATCCTTTATTGGACCTTCTTCAGGCATCTACAACATTTTTTGTTACACATGAATGAAAGGCCATACATACAATTCACAAAATATAGGTAATAAGTGAAGTAGAAAAAAGTTTTGTTTACTTAATAATCTTACCCGCCTCTTGATATCGATGAGACGTCCCTGTATTACACAATTTTAAAAATCCTACATTAAAAATCGAAGGCAATGACGATAATTGGCGCAGTGGTTAACTGTAACCATTCTCACTCACGACAATTTTTTTGTGTAGTTCATGTTTGTCATAGTCTGGGCGTGTTTGTGTTGTGTGTGTTTTCAGAAACTGGGACATCCCACTGGGGGTGGATGACTTGCCGTGCGGTGACCGGCAGAGAATAGTGCCGACCTCTCTCTTGCCTAAGTGTCATAAAAGCCGACTAAGGCCATAGTGGTGCGAACCAGAACTAGAATGGTAGCAGCAGCGTCACCATATCCTACCACACCACACTGCGCCAACCGGCCTGCCAAGCGTAGCGAGTATTGGCAAACCCTCCAGTTATAATTTGGGCAGTCTACGTGCTGCGGTGAACATCCAACGGCTTATGTGTTGGTGGTAATTGAGTGTATGAGGCACTAAAAATGTTTTTATACATATCAAACTCACCTAAAGCATCGAGATCCATATTGGCGACATCTATCTCGCAGTCGTAGTAGACGTTACCGTAGTTCTTGCGTCCTATTGTCAAGTGAGGCACAACGCACGAACCGTCCGGACGTATGTACTCTGCGGAAAATTTTATTAAGTTAACACGCTTATCATATACTAGCTTCTGCTCGAGGTTTCACCTGCGTGGATGTTGGTTATCGCGACCAAAAAAAAAAATTGAATTGCGTGTACTAGCGTACACTCGTAAGAAGTGAAACTTATAATAAAAACAGTTTACTTTTTATACGATCGTAATTATATGAGTCCTGTGTTTGCGTTCGGACATATTTATATTCGAATTACCTACTCACTATAGAATACATCATACAATAACTGCAAACTTCTATATAGTGATACTTAATTTTACTCAAGAATCTTAGAGATTGCTAGCGCAGTGGCTGCCAACGCGAATTGAATTTCGTATATCGCTCGAGAGCTGCAAGTTCAAAACCCTGCGAGAGCCACATTTTGTAGCATTCAAAATTTGATATTTGATTTATTTAGTTTAACTATTTATTTATATATATATATGATTTCATCTACTACCACTCGGAATCTTCCTTGCGCATGTGTTTATTGAAAAACGACTGAAATACGCAATAATCAAGAACGAGATGGCGCGTAACGCAAGATGGCGCGTAACGAAAAAATCTTTCCAACCCCGATAAAGAAGTTTCACTTCAAAAAGTACGTCATATGTCTCTACGTTGTGTTCTTGGTTAGCAAAATTAAACAAAATCCCAGACGATCTGAATCTAAAGTCAGCCGGTAAGCGTCCCACAGCTGGGCAAAGGCATGTTCTAAATATAGGAGAATACTTGGAGTGTAATCTACCACGCTGCTCCACAAGGACAAACATCCTAATCAGAAACAAATATTTATACAGATATTAATACCTGCACCGAGCGAGGATCATGGATCGTACTCACGACCGCTGGCGTTAAGGCGATAAGTCGCACCACTACACCAGAACAATAATAGTAAACGGTCTCAAATAATAATAATTGGAAATTTCGAATTTGATATTTTAAAATAATTTTGATTCGCACACCCCTAAATTCTTTATCAGCAACTGGTGAAAAGGGCCCTAGTGTTATTATTTTTCATTTTTTTATCAGAGAGGGCAAACGGACAGTCGATTCACCTGGTGGTAGGAAAAAACGACATCCATAGACACCCGCTACATCAGAGGATTAGCGGGTGCGTTGCCGGCCTTTAGGGAGGGGAGGGATGTTCCACCGGATCTGTGGAGGGAAGGGAAGGGATGGGCCACCGGATCTCTCACAAACCGAACGAAACACGACGACAATGCCGTCACTTCACGTCAGTGTTAAGTGAGAGCGAAGTACTTCCCCGGGCGCGCCGGCCCATTCAGCTGCAAGCAGCATGACGCTACTTCGGTGTATAATTATACTTGTGTTATATACCTTAGTGTTATATATAGAATACTAAAGGTTTTTTTTTCACAATTTTCACCAGTTACTGATAAAGACAGTTATATAACATTTAACGGTACCCAATAGATAAAAGTTGTACGAAATATGACGACCGTACTGGTGTAGTGGTGCGAGTAGTCGCCTCAACGCTGGCGGTCGCGGGTTCGATTCTCGCTCGAAGCAGATATTTGTATACCTATTTGTTTCCGGTCTATGTCTATATGTAACATACACATACATGTGGGTCTCGCCACCGTGCCTCGGAGAGCACGTAAAGCCGGCAATCCCGGTTGTTATCATAGACATCTGATAACAATCGTTTTTCATGGTAGGAAAATTATCTGCCAACCCGCAGTGGAGCAGCGTGGTGGATTAAGCTCCAACCCTTTTCAGATATGGAGGAGCGGCCTTAGCCCAGCAGTGGGGCGTTTACATGCAGTTTTAGTAATAGATAAAAGCTACTAATATGTTTTTCTCTCTTTTTCATCAACAACCTGCACTTTATCTGCCTGATATTTCTAATCTCAAGCTGTGAAAACAAACTTTGTAATTTATAGTTACATGATACCTTATCAGCATGAGGTGAAAAAGGCCCTAAGAAAGGATTCAAAAAATCATATATTATAAATGTGAAATGTAAGTTTGTTTGTTACGCTTTCACGCGAAAACTACTTAACCGATCATCATGAAACTTTATACACATATTCTTGGAGGTATTAGAAGTAACATAGGATACTTTTTTTTTGGTCGCGATAACCGACATCCACGCGGGCGATGCCGCAGACGGATGCTAGTATTATATAAATGTGAGAACATACTTGTCATTTCCTCCAAAGACGGTATGGTATAGTATCCCGGTCTGGTCAGCTTCACGCCGGCGGGATGGGGTGGCATCTCCCGGGTCGGGATATTCTCCTCTTCGTATACTGAAAACAATGAAATATTGAACGATGCTGACACTAAAATTGGCTAAAATATAATATATATATATATATATATATGTAACTATAACATGTAACTATAAATATATATATATATATATATATATATATATATATATATATATATATATATATATATATATATATATATATATATTTTAAATATTTATTTACTTTTCTTATTCTACCTTAAGTGTTAGACCGGAAATTAACTATAGTAGTATGATTCTATCTTTATTTTTAATAATTTAATTTTTTTTTTCAATAAAAAAAATTATCTCGAGAATATTTAGTACTGGAGGATGATCCGTCAAAAACTAAGGGGAACCTCATTTATTTTAGGGATCTTAACATTTGGTCAATGTGTTTAGAAAATAGGAGTTTTATATATAAGAGAACATTTAATCAACTATTTTAATGTACAAACTAATTGCTATTTCTACATGCTACACTATATGATATAATGAATTCGCATTTTGAAATTTAAGAAAATATAAACTCTGGATGTATTAATAATCTTTACTCTTACAACTGTGTCAAAACTGTGTCAAAATTCTATTGTGAGGGGTAGTCACATGTTAAGAGGGTGGCGTGTTGTTAATATAGGGTAAAAGTGTGAAAAGGGTGGGTGATAAAACATTTTTTGTAGTCGCATTCAAAGTACTAAAATTTCACCTCTCGTTGATTTGATTTAATTATTTCTAAATAATGAATTGCAGAATTAGTACCGTTATTTATTTATTTATTTATTTTATTTCTTAGGAAAACTTACAGCTAATTACAAGTTTCATAAGAGAAAAAATAATGTGAATACAAAAGGCCAATTACAAGTTTCCACATATAGAATGGTAAAAAGTGACATTCATGATAAATATAAACAATTTTAGTATACATAAGTAGGTATAGTATCGGAGTACAAGAGATAGGCTTGATTCATATGTATGAATATATATAAATGTAAAGGCTTATTAGATAAATTCAGAGCAGAAAACAAAAAAAAAAACAAAAGTGGTAATATTTATGAGAAAATAAAGTTACTCGTAAAGTATAGTGTAGATAATAGATATCATTCTTGAAAAAAATTTTGGCTCAGTTTGCGTTTTAAGGCGGCTACACTAGTATTAAACAAGTCTATGTCTAGAATATTAGACAAAATGTTCAAAGACCTGCTAACTCTTATAAAGTAAGAATTTGACATGTACTTTGTTTTAGCAGTTGGTATATAGAGGGGAGCATGAGCTCTGACCATGGTTGACCTTGGTACTCGAAACAAAATGTTGCTCAATAATTCAGGAGACTCAACTTTAGAATTTAAAATATTATAGAGAAAAACTAAATCCGCAATTCGCCTACGTTCATAAAGTGGAAGTAAATGGTGCCTTCGACACTGCTCAGTATATGAAATGTCAGAGCTTTTGGTACGATACTTTAAAAAGCGCAAGAACCGTTTCTGAATCCGTTCTATACGATCAATATACACATCATAGATTGGGTTCCACACTTGTGAAGCATATTCAAGGTGACTACGGACAAAAGTACAGTAAAGAATTTTAAGTGTTTTTACCTTTTTAAACTCAGAAGATACTCGTAAAACGAATCCAAGAGATTTTGATGCTTCTTTTACGATATTATCAATGTGCATATCAAATAGAAGTTTGGTATCTAGTGTTACACCAAGGTCCCTTATAGAGGTAACTCTGGTTATTAGCGTATTGTTAATATCATAATTAAATTGTATGGGTTGAGGTTTCCGAGTGAAAGTACAAACGAAACACTTCGACACGTTAAGGTCCAATCTACACCTTCGACAGTAATCATAAAATGAATTTAGGTCTTCCTGAAGATTACGAGCATCATCGATTGAACGAATGACATTAAATATTTTCATGTGATCGGCGTAGAGCAAGATTCTACCAAAGGCAAAACATTCGGTTATATCGTTAATAAAAACGGTAAAAAGAAGAGGTCCAAGCAAAGAGCCTTGGGGAACACCTGATGGAATGGAAACCACAGAAGATGAAAAGCCATTCAAAACAACAGTTTGGGTTCTTTTAGCAATATAGGAACTGAACCACCTGAAAAGATTTCCTCTAATTCCAGCAGCATAAAGTTTCCGTAGGAGAATAATATGATCAATTCGATCAAATGCTTTGGTGTAATCAGTGTATATAACGTCGACCTGGGATGGCTCAGACATATGTTTGGTTAGGAAATCATTAAATAAAATTAGGTTAGAGGTAGTAGATTTGCCCTTAACAAAACCATGCTGTTCACCAACAAATGACTGTTTGAGGACCGAATAAAGCTGGTTATGTACCAGCTTTTCAAGGATTTTGGCGAAGAGACAAAGTTTTGAGATCGGTCTGTAATTCTCTATATTATTTCTCGCTCCTTTTTTATAAATAGGTGTAACATATGCTGACTTCCATATACTAGGGACAATACCCTCTGAAACGGATTTGGAAAATAATAAAGAGATAGGTGCTGTCAGACTCTCAGCACATTTATTGATTAATATAGCTGGGATACCGTCCGGTCCAGCAGACTTTTTCACGTCAATGTCCCTTAACAACTGATAAACTTCACGCTTGTTTATTTCAATTGTTGTGATATCTTGCGTACAAAGGTATGGTGGCTTACAATCATCACGTATGAGATACTCGCTATTCGACGTGTTAGCATCGTTCTGTAAGAAGTTGGAGTGAAAATAGTCTGCAAACATATCACAGATCTCAGACCCATCACTAGAGGTACGCGAACCATATTTCATTACAGAAGGGAAAGCATTACTCTGTTTAAGACTTTTGACATATGACCAAAACGCTTGTGGGTGTTTACCGATGCTATCTTCAATATTAAGGATATAACTATCAAACATTTCGGTATTCAACTGCCTAGCTCGATCTCTTAATAAAAGAAATGAATCCAGGTCTGCTTGATTTTTATATTTTTTGAACTTTCTGTGGTATTTATGTTTTTCTCTAAGCATTTTGATTAACGGTGGTCTATACCAAGGTGGATAATTTTGTGTCAAATTAACAGTTTTACATGGTATGTACTGGATCTGTAGATCGTAAAGCAAATTATAAAAATACTGTATGGCGTCCTCCATTGAACGATTATTAATTTCGAAATCCCAATCGATTAAATTCAAACCGTCTGACAATGAATCGTAATCGCCATACGCATATAAAAACTTTTTACGTGGTTGAGAACAAAGGGTGTGGAGTTGGACAAAACAAGTCGACAGAACTAATGATTTATGATAAGGATCTTCCGACACTAGAGGATCAGTACAATGTTCGACCGAGACAGTGTTATTGCAGAAAACTAAGTCTAAAATTTTATCTTTGAAATTTTTAACATGATTATATTGGTGTAAGTTACATAATTTTAAATTGTCAAAAAAGTCCGTCTGCACTTCACCCTGGGGCAGTCAGGACACAGATAGCTATCGTAGGATACTGGAGACCAGCTGATATTAGGCAAATTAAAGTCACCAAGTACAAGAAACACATCAGTGGGCTCACCCAAGACAATATCAACTAGTTTTTCAGAGAAATTAAATAACTGAGTCGAAAATGAATTTCCTGCACCCTGCTGACGTAAATAAACCGTACAAACATGCATTTTATAGGAAACCCTAGGCTTAGAATTTTGAAGTGTCAAGGTTACCCACATATCCTCGGCAGATGAACACCATTCATTTCTAGCATCTGATACTAGTTCACGGCGTACAGCAATTAAAACACCCCCTCCCAGTGACTGTTTTGTGTCCGTGTAATTTCTATCCCGCCTCCATACAAGATACCGGTCGTCAAATAACTCAGAATTATCAATGCCCTCCAAAAGCCAAGTCTCCGTCAAGCAAACAACATCGTAACAATTAAGAAGCACATTTCTACGAAATGTTGATGTTTTCGTCCGTAACCCCCGAACATTCTGATAATATACATAAATATCTTCCATTGCGATTAACAACCTCAAACCCAAAGCAAATTGAAAGTTACTTAGCAGTAGGTAGATGATAAATTAAATTAATAATTCAAACGAAATGCAACTCTAAATTCAAATGCACAAAAATATTACAAAACTGAATTGATTTAATAAGCTCTGTTAATACTTAATTCAAGCCAAAAGAAGACGAATTACAATGAAATTAGGTTAAAGTTAAATTAAAAATAAGTACAACTAAGTTGAAAAATATTATAAATGTACACTATTAAAATTCAAAGAGATCAAGCGATAAGAGAACAAAAGCCGACCAGTGCACTACAGCGTAAACAAGCACGCTTCTCAAACTTGACATTCTCAAACTTATACAAGGAGTGTGGTCACACAAATGACCATACGTGACAAGAATTGGAGGGGGCCTAAGAACCTGAAACGTTCAACAATGTTCAATTTATAAAGTTACAGAATCTATGCTGTTACAGTAAAAATGTGGTCACACAAATGTGACTACATGTGACAAAACCTGAGGAGGGGGGGGGATCTAAAATCCTGATATGTATATGAAATATTTTATGATATCCACTTTCTACACTAGTAATATAACTGTAGATATTATTGGCCTGTAGATAAATTGGTCTTTATCAATTATTATAATTTATCAATACAATTTAATTTAATCTAATTCTACTTCTACACAAATTTAATATGATATATGTATAACTAAATTATAACATATGATTATAACCGTAAACTCCTTTAATTTGATGAGCTATTTTCTCGCATTTCGAGCATCCGGGTAACTTTCCCCAACGGTGACAGCAGAAATGTAGATCACTTGATGTACCTTATTACATTACAATTATACTATAACTTACATGGTTTTTATATCAAAGGCATTTTAATTTACGTCCAAGATCAGTTACAAAAAATTTCCCACAAAAACTGACTTTTAAAAATATTATTTTAAAACAAAATCTAGCACATAAAAATTTCGTCCCATATTTCTTAAAATATAATCGGAATCAAATCAAATGGATAATGATATACATCAACCAAACAAAAAAAAAAAAACTTGGTTTATAAATGTCGATAATGCGTCGATGAATGTCGAGTTCTGAGGTAACAAACATAAAAAAAGAGAACTGAGAACGTTAGTTCGACGTAGTTAGTTAGTTTATACGAGTTAGGGGGGTATCGGGCGGTAGGCGGCGCGCTTACCATGTCGCGCGATATAACCGAATTTCACGCGGGCGAAGCCGCATGCGGAAAGCTAGTACATAATATAAGACCATTTTTGGAATTTTTTAGAGGGTTTTATATCTTTTGGGTCAATTATAAGACAGTATTTTATTCTGATTATCATTAAGAAAAAAAAAACTGAAATATTAAACTAAAACCATTATTTCTTAATTAACAGATTATTTATAGAGTAGATAGTATAGTACTTAACGGACTTACCGGAGAGGGTGTCAATATTTTCCTTATCATCAGACGATCTGTCTGGACGGAGTACCAATTCCCTCACGGAATTCTCAGCCGAATCCGGGTGTGATACTAGTGGTTTTCTCAATTGTTTTGTTGTTAACCTGGAGTGAGGATTATAGTTGTTTGTAAAGGAACACGAGAATATGATCTATTAATGTTTAGTTCATGTTTTGACTTTGAAGACGCTTTGTTCTTTCAGAAATATATTTTTAATTTTAATTAAAGATTTATTATATCAATTCGACGTATATCTATAATATCGTAATCTATGGAGCATGACTTAATGCACGCCCATATCAGTAATAGTTCGATTTAAAAAAAAAAAAAAAACTGAAGTGAGCGTGTATAGGTTAATCCATACAGCATATACTACATACAAAGTGTTGACGAGGTTGTAGAGAGAGAGACAGACATATCGAACTACATTCTATCTCTCTAGTCGCACGCGATTGGACACAGCTGACTTAACCGAATAGAAATGGTTTCTGTCATGGTCAGCTGTGACCAATCGCATAGCGCCTAAAGAAAGATAGCATGTAGTCCGATATGTCTGTCTCTCTCTTTACAACCTCGTCTACACTTTCGACCTACGGGAACCTGCCTCCAGTAGTATATGCTCTAAGTGTTAATCAACCAAAGTGGGCAGTTAGACACGTACTACACATGTACATATTGCGCATTGAAAGACACATTAAACTGTAACTTTTACACCTAATACTGTGTTAGTTCTTTTTAACATTTTTACACTTTCACAGCATAATTTGAGGTATTACTGTATGGCCAGTATTTTGTATGTTTGTCTGTAAAATTACTCACCAACTCGACCGTCTCTCGGATATCTGCACTGGTAATTCTTTATCTGTGAAATAAAAATGACAAATTAATACTATATCACTTTTTATTTACAATTATTTTTATGACCCAAATTTGAAGAGCGACGGTTGTTTTAAAGTAGAAGAGAACGTTTCCATTATGACCTTGGAGCTCATTGCAATCTCAGAAGCTTTAACATACGCTTTAAAACGAGTAATTAATAATAAAATTGTAGTTTTATCTGATAGTAAAAGTGCCTTACTGCACTTGGCTCGATGCGCCTCTGGGTGTAGAGGTGTACCGATAGCCTTTGATATTTTTCGCAAAATATTTTGCTTTATGCAGAATGACAAGCAGCTGAGATTGCAATGGGTTCCATCTCATATCGGTCTGCGTGGTAATGAGGAGGCTGACAGACGAGCTAAAGTAGCATGTAATCGAGGAATAACTTATAATATAAAACCTAAATTTACAGAAGTTTTACCAAAATTTAAAGCAGTAAGTTTGCATTTGTGGCGAGAATACTTTGATAGGCGATCAAAAGACAAAGGCATTTGGTACAAGACTATCGTGTGTCAGCCTCCTAAAGTACCATGGTTTGAAAATATTAAAATGAATAGGTCTAGTATTAAGACGCTGTGTAGACTTCGTGCCTGTCATTACCCTTGTAACAATTTCCTTTTCCTAATGAAAAAGGCAGATACCCAAAATTGTAATGTTTGTGGCAAAATGGATGATATTTATCACATTTTGTTAGAATGTAAAAAATATAGAAATCATAGAGAAGCATTGACAAACAAATTTCATTTATGTAAATTTGATGTCGGAGTAATGCAAAGTGCTTTGTCTGATCCTACTTCCGCAGAGGCTAAAGCAATATGTGATATGATATCTGTTTGTCAATGATAATCAATTATTTCGATGTTTACTTAAGTTTTAGATATGATAGCTTAGGTTACGATGGGTTTGACATGCCAGATGGATAAAAAACCCTAAAAAAACAGATTAAATAAAAAAAAAAAAATTTACAATTATTACTCGAACTGTGTTTTTCTTAAGTACAAGCTTTCGAATATAAAAAGAATCATCAAAATCGGTACACCCAATAAAAGTTATGAAGTGACACACTTTTAAAAAAAATTACCGTCGAATTGAGAACCTGCTCCTTTTTGAAGTCGGTTAAAAATGAATCCATTTCCGAATATAGGAACCGGGCTTTAATCTTTATGTATTATTATATGTATATATTATATATAATTTTTCTGAAACGGTTGAAACTACTTCGACGAAATTTTCTGACATTTGCTTACATTGCTTTTATTTGCTTACATAATATACAAATATTACACCCAGACTCCGGGTGGGAATCGAACCCACGACCCTGGAGTAGAAGGCAAAAACCCTGCCAACTGTGCCAACGGGCCAGTCAAGTAAAATTTGGTTCAATGATCTCTCTAATATTAATTTAATGTTTTTTTTTTTTTTAAATTAATTTTCGGGTTCGATTCCCGCTCGGGGTAGATATTTGTATTTGTGCAAATATTTGTTTCCGGTCTGGGTGTATGGTGACCCCCTTGTGGGTTTCCCCACCGTGCCTCGGAAAGCACGTAAAGCCGTCGACCCCAGTTGTTACCATAGACAACTGGTAACGATCGTTACTCATAGTAGAAAAAATATCTGCCAACCCGCAGTGCCGCAGCGAGGCGGATTAAGTTTCAACCCTTATCCTACATGGAGAAGAGGCATTTGCCCAGCAGTGGTTAGTTTACAGGCTGATTCAGTTCATTTATAAGTTTCGTTATCAACTTAAATTCAGCTTTCATGTGTTAGATTTTATAGTTCCTAAAACCTCTTTTCGACTTTAGCCTGTTTTAAGCTTATCCGCTTGAGTGTCCGGGCAATTACCTTTTAGTTTACCAACTGCACAAAACTGCCCAAGGCCTCTTACGTTTTGTTACGTAATTTCCCATCGGTGATAATGGAACTATACGTTAATCAACCTGTAGTTGAAAGTCGACATGGGCAATATAACCATGGCGACCATTACTTGATACGGGCGCTTGCGGTTATTACGTTAGTTTGTAAACTATTGTCAACTAGTAGTTGACACGGGCAGTCGAGCTGTTATTACTCTTACAATTAGATCTAAAAGAAAGCTTACCCAAATCCGGGTACAGTCTCGGTGTGGACTCCCCATCGCTTTCTTTATCTTTTTCCGTCCACGATTGTTTCGTGAGCCTGGAAAAGAAAATACTTTATTATATTTACTAAAAAGTTTTCTATACTATAATTTTTATTTTATTTTAATAATGACAATTTGCATATAAAGTTAGAAGTGATAGCTATTTAAATATAGTCTTAGTGGAATCCGGCTTGAAGGACCAGCCAATGTTTATTATGCACTAACCCCAATTTACATATTCAAAATACTTCATTAATAGACATCCAAACTATACAGTCAGTAAAACAAACTGACGGATTATGTATCATTTCTAATGATTATCTGTTCGAATCTTAGGAAGACATAGTCTTAGCGAAAGTATGATAACAATTATTTGTATATAAACTTACTGTTCTCTTATATTTAGGCGAATTTTACTCATTTAATTTAAAGTCTAAATCGGATTTTATCCGAATTATTCGGACACCCACCACCTCAGTCCCCCGAGATCATGGACGCTGTAAAGGGTCCGAAACGTCGGGAAATAATTTAATTTAATTAAAAATCGTTAAACTGTAAAGTTTTAAAACAAATAAACGCGATAAAATCCGATTTAGACTTTTAATTATATGTATATAAACTTTTACAAGCGTTGTCCTTGATTCGTCCCCTACACATGGTGTTACTATTTGTCAACCCCAGCACCCCCCACCCCCCTATCCCCACCCCAACTCTTAACGTGTGACGTCATTAATATCTTTAAACGTGCAAATATAAATTGAGAAAAACTCACCAACTACCGTGTCTCTCTGCATTCGAATCGATATCTGAAAACAAAAGGAATTTAAAAATTTACATAAATATACTATCCATATTGCTCTATATACGTTTACACTTTACGATTGTCTATGATATATTTTTAACCACTAGTTATATATAAATGTGTACTCTTAAAGAAACACAAGCCTGTTATGTTAAAAGATTCTTTCTGTTGGGTAGTTTGAAATACATCGCCATTTAGTGACTGAGACCTCTGAGACCGCCCTTTGCATGCTACTAATTTAAAAGCTTTGCTTTGTGTATAATTGTTGTGTGTGCAATAAAGTTATTTATTATCTTATTATGCTAAAAATAATTAAATCACAATCTTGTTTAAGTATACAGTAATTAAATGTAAATTGACGACGGGTCGGCGCAGTGGTCACAGATTTTGGTTATTCCGCTAGCTAGTTCAGTTCTCGCTTCTGACAAATATTTGTTTAGGCCAGGGTTTCCCAAACTATTTTCGGCAAGAGACCCCTTTTCCAAAATGAACTGATACCTCAGACCCCCATAGCCAAATTACTTTAATAATCTTATCTCTAGTTTTTTTTAAGAGGTCGATATCGACCACTTTAGGAATCCCTGCCTTTAGGCGATACGGATGTCTGTCATGTCCGAGGGTTTTCTGTTGTGTAGATATCAACAGTGTACTGTTGAATGAGACACGATAAAGACCGATCCACATTACAGTGCTGATCTCGGTTCATTCTCGGTCCGATCTCGATCCGGTAAAATATTGTTACACAAGAAACAATGAGAGTATTCATACTATCCGATTCGTCATACAAAACATTTTACCGGATTGAGACCGGACCGAGAACGAACTGAGATCAGCACTGTAATATGGATCGGGCCTAAGATATATTAAATGTAAACTTACTATTATTTTCGATGCTTCGCTGTTTCATCGAATCCCTCTCGGGCATCGAAACTTCATTGGGACTTTGCATTTCCCTGATTTCTTGTGCATTTGTCTCCTGTCCGGTCGTCTCGTCGCCTAATCTGTTTATAGAAAACAATATTTTATCTTATTATTTAATTTGTTTAAATAATACACATTTAATAGAGATTGCTTTATTGTGCTAGGTAGCCAAGTTACATGGAATTAATTAAGTGACATAAGCGTTATATTTTTCTACCCACTTGATTTATCTTTTATAATAAAAGTTAAACAAGTGTACCTCCTATTTAATACATAACATTAGTATAAGAGACGAGAGTTCAAATCGATGTTTCTTACCAAATCACGTCAGAACTGATAGATATATTACAGTTTGAAATATAACAAGGCTACTTGTTTAACCCAGAAAAAATTTACAGTTCCCGTGGTAGAGATTTGTTACTTCTTTTTACAGAGCAAAGCATATTGAAGCGACATCTATCTCGCCACATACGAACTAAAAACTGACGTATTCTATGTCGCGCTATCAAAGTTATCCGAGCGATTGAACTTATATACAAAAACCCGACGACAACTGTCGGGGTAGTAGCCCACCAGACACAACACTCATCTGAGGATACTCCCTTTTCAATGGTGGATGAGGAACTTTACACCCTGTTCCTGACTCCCACAAAATATTATTTATTGCATAATGCTAGTTTAGGTGTCAAAGAATGACAACTTGGCTACTTTTTATATCAGAAAAAATGGACAACACCGTGATTGGCTAATTAGCAACTCAAAAGTCCCACACTTTTGACTTCTGCCAGTTCGCCTATCCAACATTAAAAAAAAAGAACTTTACAAACCAGTCCAGTACACACCTGTTGGTATGTTGTCTTTCTACGGCATCTTCTTCGGTGTGATGGTTAGGTCTTAAAACGAGACGTTTCCGACTAGGTTTCAGACTCAATTTATCTTCTAGACTAGCGTCCGATTCCTCTAGACCGTCGAAGAGGGATTTCTAGAATGATACAAATTACATAGTAAAAAAAATAGGTATTACTAATATTCTAAATGCGAAAGTTTGAATATAAGCATGATTGTTCAATCTGAACTGAATTGAATCAGCCTGTAGACATTCAACTTTTGGGCAAAGGCCTCTCCTCCATATAGGAGAAGGGTTGGAGCTTAATCCACCATGCTGCTCCACTGCGAGTTGGAGGATAATTTCTCTAACATGAATAATGATCGTTATCAGATGTCTATGACAAAAAACGGGACCGCCGGCTTTACGTGCTCTCTGAGGCACGGTGGGGAGACCCACAAGGACATACACCCAGACTGGAAACAAATATTTGTACAAATAAAAATATCTGTCCCGAGCAGGAATGGAACCCGCGAACGTCGGCACGCGGCGTTGAGGCGTACTGCTACACCAGAACAGTCGTCAGTACACTCATTAGCCGAGCCTCGATTAGTACTGAAATTCGACACGACAGCGATTTCTCGCGATCGCGCAAGTTACGTAATAGCGCAAGTTACGTAATAGCCCCACGGGTCGACCCTCACCCGGTCCCGCGCGACGGGCCGCGGCGCGAGCGCGAGGCGCGAGGGCGGCGACGAGACGCGGTAGGACGCGCCCTGCAGCACCGCCTTCATCGCCGCCGGGTTCGTCGCCTTCAGGGCGTCCTCGGACTTCGCTGGGGGACACGAATATTTGGTTCATTATCATCATCATATCAACCATTGGACGTTTACTGCTGAACGTAGGCCTCCCCGATCGATCTCCAGAGCGACCGGTTCGAAACAGCCTCCATCCAACGGCTTCCAGGGACTTTTCTCAAATCGTCTGTTCATCTCGCGGACGGCCGTCCAAAGATTTAGTTAATAACGCGTAAATATTACTTAGATAGAGATGTTGACGTAGCCGTTGCCGTATCCATGGAGTAAATTTCAAATCATCTAAAACAAATTCAGATCATTCCCTCGACTAAACCAGCGTCCCCTTTATTTAATGCTATTTTTTGGACAGTATTTGTGTCAAACAGCCATATGAGATAGTGCTTCTTTACTTCTATACTCTATGCCTATATCGAAACCAAGGAATTTATATCATAACTGGAACGCTCACTTAATAAAATTGTATATTCAAATATGCACCTTGAAATAACTGACGTAAGGTTGACATTTGATTCCAACATGTAAAAGGAGAAAAATCGTTCCGAGCATTTCGTTGACTACTGGTATTTTGTCTCTTTCTTACGAGTTGCCTTGAATCCATGGTAGAAAGAGATGCGATCCCTCTCTAAGGAACGTTTTTTGAATGCACGTGCGCATTCCGGTTTGTATATAAATTCCTTGATCGGAACAGAAACCAGAGAGGCCACAGACAAACTAAATACACAGTTATAGACTTGTTCACAGATAACATAGACAATGATTGACTATAGATGCGTAGAGCACGGCCAAGTGTAATCATTTTTACATATTCTTTAACAGAAACTTAAGTTTCTCCTAAAATTTAAATTTTTTCCAGTTAAAGTAAGTGCTACTATATTATATGATTTTTCGTAGATATATTAGTATATAATCATATAGTAAACATATACTCACATGTCTCCGGGAGTAAGTCTTTGAACAGCGGCTGATCTCCATATGGTCTTGCCGCTAGAGATAATATCTGTTCATGGACGTTGCCAGCCGCTGAAGCACCGGATAGATTACCGCTGCAATCACACACACATATATATTATGATAACTACTGCTGAACGTAGCCCCCCCTATCTCTGAGGGGGGGGGACTATCCTTCTTTGTCGGTAATCGCAGGGCATGTTTAATAAACAGTGATATAATAATTAAATTTGACAACCCTAGCTGTTTCATATTTGTCCCTTCCCTATAATTGAATAACAATTATATAAAACTGAATCAATCTTTATTCTTATAGAAAACTTACGCTTGATCATAAAAGTAATTATGCTAATTAAAGTAATTATGTTTACAAAAAAGGTTTATATAGTCCGTGTGCAGAAACTTTGCCGATGACCACCCCTCCTACCGGAGTTGACTGCGTCCCTCGCTCGTCTGATGTGTACCGCTAGCAACGCACCCGATACGTATGTGTAATTTTTTGCTTTAGCTCCGAATGATTTAATTGTTGTTTTGTTAAGTTTTACTTGTTTTTTTTTTGTTAGTTATTTGTTTTCGTTGTTTGGAACCATTAAACTATTATTTTACGGCTTCGTTTCATTCATTCACTAAATATAAATACATAAAAATATATAATCTACGTAATAAGAACAGCGTTTTTTATTTACTATTTATAATTACACTTTATATTAAATTTATTATTCGACCGAGACTATTTTTTATTAGTTTGATGTAAAATATATACAATGATAATCTACATATATGTGACCTTTTTTTTTCAACCCTACTGACTATCGACGTGTGACGTCACAAGGCCATTGGCAAAGTTTCTGCGCACGGATAATAAGTATTATGCTACCAAGACCTTGTTTCAAGTTCAATCAAAGGGCTCTTCTCTATCACGGAGAAGGATTCGAGCTAAATTCACCACACTACTCCACTGCAATTTGGCATATATTAATGGTATAAAAAATAAAATATTTAAGTTTCCAACTTACCCCATTAAGCTAGTGTTATTAGCATTCAATTGTCCAAGACCTAGCGTGTTACCGCCGAGTGTTGATGTATTCCCAAATAGACCGCCTCCGCCTAGACCTGAATCTAAACCTAGAAACAAATTACATGTATTAATTACTAGCTGTAACATATAGTAATAACTGCGCCTCGCGGCTTTACTCGCGTAACTTCCGATCCGGTGGAAATTTCGGGATGAAAAGTAGCCTGTGTGTTATTCCGTATCCGAGTTTCATTCAGATCCGTTCAGTCGTTCTGGCGTAATTGAATAACAAACACCCATCCCATCTTTCGCATTTACAGTATAGTAGATTGATCAAGATGTGGTAAATACATTTTATTTTGGGTTTTAAATAAAAAAATGAAACAAGGGACTCGCCCATGAAGGGTTCCGTAGCAGCAAGTAACATCATAAAAGTTCTTGTAGTTCGTTGTAACTTTGATCGATGTTTTAATAATAGTGTATTTTTTTTATAATAAAAAAAAACTACTTACTAGATCTTGTTCAAACCAATTTTCGGTGGAAGTTTGCATAGTAATGCACATCATATATTTTTTTTAGTTTTATCATTCTATTTTTGTGGAAACTCTTAATGCGGTTCACAGAATACATCTACTTACCAAGTTTCAACAGTATAGTTCTTATAGTTTCGGAAAAAAGTGGCTGTGACATACGGACGGACAGACAGACAGACATGACGAATCCATAAGGGTTCCGTTTTTTGCCATTTGGCTACGGAACCCTAAAAAATGTCAATTAATAATTAAATATTCAGTCTTAGTTGTGAAAACATCTGGGAAAAAAACTCATTGCTGTATGGAAATGTGTTTTATCTCTGTAAAAAGAGATCTTTGCCCCACCGACCGAACCGAACAATTTTACGAACACAAAACGTGTTTTACAGTTTTAAAAACAATATAGTCACTTGGTTTATACGGGTCATATTATTATGATAATATACAGGACAATTTATTTCCCAACAGATAGGAAATTGCGCGGGTAAAATCGCGAGACGCAGCTAGTATCATATAAAGAAATAGTTTTATTTCGTTGTTTTAATGACAGAAATTTTATAGGATACTAGCAAACCCGGCGAAGTCCGTTTCGCCACCAGATGGCTTCGTTTTTTGTAACATTTCGTTTGGCGATTAAAAGATGAAATAGTACATGCTATGTATCAGAGATGGCGCTGTATGTGAAAAATGATTTTCCCTGTTTTCCTGCTTTTCTATTGAAATTTTTCCTGAATTTTGTTTGCTATAAACCTCGCGGAGCCCGAGACCTTTCCAACGAATGCAAAACCATGGAAATCGGTTCGTGCGTTCTGGAGTTATAGCGTCAGGAAGGAAAACCCGACTTATTTTTATATTATAGATTAATTATTACGATAATTAGCATCTTAGCACATTATAAGAATTTTATATTAAAAATTAAAATTAGTCACATCACAGTCACACAGTCAGTTACAAAGCTATATAATATGTCGTGACCTTTGCAAATCAAACGAACAACTTTACCAAAGTGAAATTATTTTAAAAATTAAAATCAACTTGACTATATTCACAACAATAGTTTGTTAATTAAGACCAGTTTTATTTTGAGACAGCCCTCTAAAGGTAAGACAGCCCAATCGAAGCTTTTCGTTAGAAAAACCGAACAATGTGCGTAGAAGTTTATCATATACTAATATTATAAATGCGAAAGTATGTTTGTTACGCTTTCACGCGAAAACTACTTAACCGATCATCATGAAACTTTGTACACATATTCTCGGAGGTATTAGAAGTAACATAGGATACTTTTTGGAGTTTACTCCTTAAGAATCGATTTTCATATATAAGGCGCCCGGTATGAGAAAAATATGAGAGGTAAAACCTACTATTGAATGACCTCGTTACTTTTTCGGTGCGCGCGCACCTATGGTGCGGTGCGAAAGTAATGTTGCTCTATTCAATATTGAAAAATAATATTTAAAAAATAAATGATAATTGTCAGATAATAATAATTACATAATTTATCAACATTCCTAATGAAATATTTGTGCACATCTGAAATTGACTATTGTAAAAAGTTTAATGTAAAATATTTCGCCGATTAGTTATAATAAATGTATATAAAATGAATAAATATATATTTATATATGTATATTATTTTCATTACTGTTCTCTTATATTTACGCGAATTTTACTCATTTGATTAAAAGTCTATACCGGATTTTATCGCGTTTATTTAAAACTTTACAGTTTTACAATATTTTAAATTATTTCCCGACGTTTCGGACCCTTTACAGCGTCAATGATCTCGGGGGTACAGTCCCTTACCCAGTACAGTTGTTGGCTTGGTACAGTCCCCCGAGATCATGGACGCTGTAAAGGGTCCGAAACGTCGGGAAATAATTTAAAATATTGTAAAACTGTAAAGTTTTAAATAAACGCGATAAAATCCGGTATAGACTTTTAATCAAATTATTTTCATTAATTTGTTAATTTACCCTTTCATATGGTATTAATCTTATTTTCAGTTGGATAAACTCTTTTTGCGTATGTTTAGACAATCGTACTTAAGGAGTAAACTCCAGTCGTGCGTCGGAGCTGACACACACAATTTTTTTTTTTTGGTCGCGATAACCGACATCAACGCGGGTGAAGCCGCGGACAGAAGCTAGTGTTATTATAATGTTGTGGAACATCATACCCGTTCGGAAGGTATTCTGTGCCTGCGGCTGGAACATCGAGGGTGCTCCGCTGCTGCCTAATGTGCCGAAGCCCGTGGTTCCAGTCTTAGCCGGAAACGTGCCTAGACCACCGCCTAAACCTGTACCTGGAAACATTACATTTACATTTAAAAATCATTTACTGTTCAAGGTGCTTGTCTTTGGAACTCACTTGTCCATTAGACGCTAAGAGCATATACTATTGGAGAGTGGAGGCAGCTTCCCATAGACCGAAAGACGTAATTTATAATTATTAAATTACGTATTGACAATGTTCAAACGATAACCTTAATAATAAAGTATCATTGGCACATTTTAGGTAATAAATAAGTATTTTGACTCACCTAAAGTCGGTTGTGTGTTAAAAGAGAAGGATGCTTGAGTGGTTTGCGGTTTGCCGAATAACGAGGCTCCAAAGAGACCAGAACCTGATGTGTTAGTACCGAATGCTTGTGTTCCACCGAATGCTGTTAAAAATAAACAATTATTTATACTGTACTGGATCAGCCTGTAAACAACCCACTGCTGAGCAAAAAACCTATTCTCCATATAGGGTTGGAGCCTTAATCCACCATACTGCTCCACTGTAGGTTGGTGAATAATTTCCCTATTATGACTAACGATCGTTATCAGGTTCTCAGGTGTCTATGACAACAACCGGGACCGATGGCTTTACGTGCTCTCCGAGACACGATGGGCAGATTCACAAGGACATACACCCAGACCGGAAACGAATATTTGTACAAATACAAACATCTGCTCCGAGCGGGAATCGAACCCGCGACCGCCAGCATGCGGTTTGAGGCAGGTTACTCATGGTAGTTAAATTATCCGTCAACCCGCAGTGGAGCAGCGTGGTGGATTAAGCTCCAACTCTTCTTCTATATGGAGAAAGAAGTCTTCGCTCAGCAGTGGGTTGTTTACATGCTGGTATAAGCAGTACAGTACAGGGGGTCATTGACCGGGCGCTGCGAGCCGAAGGTGTCCGTACGAGCAAACGCACACATAGAACGTTAAGATCAGGGGCTTGTCACTTAATGAAAATTGCACTAAGAGATACGATTCATATACGAAAAATAATAATTCAATATTACCAACCTAATCTGTCGAGGAAGAAATAATTTCCGTAAAACGGGGTGAATAGGTACAAATACTATATAGGTAAAATAATTCATACAAATTTGGAAGTTCTTATATAATTAGCCTTGAATGGTCTTGAATTTTATTTATGACTTAAATAAATTCTACATGTTATTTAAGCAAAAGTATTTGAATTTGAAAGTTATAAAAAATTCTTTAATATTGTTTTGTTGTTATTTCAATCAGTGATACCACAATTACCATTTGATTTAAATTTAAATTTTTATGTTTGTTGTTGTGGTGAACGATATTTATTATTTTAAATAAGAAAGTTGCAAGCCGCTGGTTAAGATAATACGCGAGCGGGGTCACTGACCGGGCGCCTGCGAGCCGAAGGTGGGCGCGGTGGTCTGCTGCGGCTTGGCGCCGAACAGGCCGCCGCCGGCGCCGGCGCCGAAGCCGCCGAAGGCCGTGCTGGCGGGCGCGCCGAATCCCGTCGTCGCCGGCTTCGCGCCGAACAGCCCCGTCGACGGCTGCCAACAGACAAATATTAACTTAGGATCTATATAGAGATGTTAATATATATATTTTAATTTGATATTGAGAACAGGCCAATCGACGGCTACGAACAGACAATGAAATAAAAAATAAAAATATTTATTACGTCATAAGGTGATTTAACACACTTAACAAATATCAAAAAAATCATTTAAAATAAATACGTCAAATTATTACATGTTAAGGTCTCTATAGGCCCAATGAAATTTATAATATAAAACTAAACACGTTAATTCACCTGATTCTGCGTGTTGGTACCGAAGCCGAACGTCGACGTGTTCGTACCGAATGCGGGCGCTTGAGTTGTGGTCGCTCCGAATAAGCCTGTACCTACAATAACAATAATCATTTTAAAACCTATACTCTCTTTCTATCTCTATCTCTCTCTCTCTCTTTATCTTTCTATCTCTCTCTATCTTTCTATCTCTCTCTATCTTTCTATCTCTCTCTCTCTCTCTATCTTTCTATCTCTCTCTCTCTCTATCTCTCTCATACAAGAAAGTGAAACTCGAACAACGGCTCAGTACGAGTCTGATTCAAAGGATACTTAACAATATTTAACATTTGATATTTTTTATTTAAATAGAACTCCTAATGCAGGAAAACTACGTTTCTTGTGTTTTGACCATCTCATATGAAGGGATTTCACTTTATGGGATTTTTCGTAAATCCTATCATTGCTCAGAACAGATATTTGTGATTATACAAATATTTGTTTATGGTTTGATTCTTGTGGGTTATCGGCACCGTACCTCAGAGAGCATGCAGAGCTATCAATTTCAATTGCTGTCACAAGCACCTGATAACGATATTTACTCTTGGTGGGAGATTTTTCCACTAATTTACCCTCAGTGGAGCAGCGTGATTGATTAAACTCCCTTTTCCCATATATAAAAGAGATCTTTGCCCAGCAGTGGGAACATTTACAGACAGTTTTTATTCAGTTCACTTAATATCTATAGTCTATTCGCGTTAAGAAAATAGTGACTCATCGTTGTCACTCAGCTTAGCCACGCCTCTTGACCAATAGGATCACAGTAAATTATAAAGTCGTGTTCACTTTGAACAGTTGAAACCCTTCAGACAGTACGGACGTGTTCTTTGCCAATTTTAAAAATGAATACCTCACCTATTCTTAAAAATAATAGTAGATCAATATTACATAGCGGAGAAAGACGAGTGATTTACAATGTTTTTAAGTACTTTAAACAGTGTGGTGACCAAAACGTGACTATGGAGAGTATAATAGTGAAAAAGGCTAGTGCATGCGGAATTTCTGAAAATACGGTTCTGACGATTCTAATCATTTTTTTCATGTAATAACTACTTAATTTTAATATTTTAAAATACTGTCATAAAAACTTTGCTTTAATATTAATGGTTTAATTTTTACCCCAGTATGAATACGCCTTTACTTTGATGAGTCACTATTTTCTTAACGCGAACAGACTATAGTTAACATCGCAAAACATCTAGTTTTATTTCAAACAAGTTTTTCCAAAAACGGTATATATTCTTGCTATATATTAAAGGGCGTGTGTATACCTGTAGATGGCGCTCCGAACGCGGGCTTGTTGGCTCCGAATAAACCTGTTGTGTTTGTATTCGTCTGCGTCGCGTTTCCGAATGAAAACGTATCTGGAAAATAATAATAAGTGTATGAGTATATAGTAATATCATTATTAAAATACTAGCTTCCACGCACGGCTTCATCCGCGTGATTGTATTGAAAAAAAGTAGCCTTTGTCCTTCCCCAGGCTTCAGACTATCCGTATCAAATTTTTACAACAGCAACACAACAATTACAATAAACGTTCATCCACGCTCGCAGAGTACACAGTAATACTGCCCAGTCGATAATAGTGAATTCTCGCGAAAAGAAGGTCGTAAGCGCCATGAAATATGCGTCACTTACGCGTTTTCGCGTGATATTTTTTGAGGCATGGCGGATGAAAAGACATCTCTTTTTTAAAAGTTTTATTATGAAATGAATTATTACGATTGTTGACGATACATTATCAGGCTAACTACTCTGAAGAATCTGCTTCTATACATACAATATAGTGATTATTTTCTTACATAGAAGCGGGAATAAGTATGGATATGATAATTTACTTACTGGTTTGTCCAAAGGCGGGAGTCGAACCGATGCCCGTACCGAATAAGCTCGGAGCACTTGTCGTTGCCGGTTGACCGAAAGCTAAAAACAATAATTTATTATGTAAATGACATATTAACCAAAAATGAAGTAACTTGCGATAATCGCGCAGTTACGGTGCTTTTGATTGCTATATGTCAATTGCTACCATATTACGAAAAAATTGTTAATCCATCGAGCAAATGTCACAATTACTTCAATATAAACTGTTGCATCAACATTAGAATTGCAATTTGAAAGCAATAATTCTACCGTTCTTTTATTTCAAGTCATAATTTTTAACCTAACATAAATATGCTATTTTGTTTTACTACTATGCAAACTCTTATATATTTTATGAAATGGTCGAATAGATTATGAAGCGTTCAATACACAATCTGATGATGAAATATATGTGAAATTGTCAATTACTAACAAAGTACAAACTTTAAACATGAGTTAGTTACTAAACTATGATATGGCTACATCAAAATGTCACAGAGGTTATTTAAGTACATATTAGTGCGCTCATGAAGTTTGATACTAATTTTAATGTTTTTTTTTTAAACTAAAATATATATTTATCTCGACTGTCCCTATGTATAAGGTACTTTACAGGAGAGCACTTTTAAGTTAATTTTATGTACAAAATTGTCATTTATTTGTTAAGTATCGATATTATACTCATCAAAAATGTGGTTTAATATGTATTTTTTAGCTTATTCTCTTTTTTGTATGAAAACATAGATAAAAAGGAGTTTCTTAGTGCAATAAAAAAAATCGCAAATTTTCAGTTTCGATACTGTACGTAGGGGTAGTCGATCTCAAATTACTTTTTAAAAGTCCTTAAAATCTAAACTAGAAATCGTTATTACGAGCCTTATTTATATTTCCTACTAGTTCTTATAAGAACAAAAAAAAACTAAATTTTTAATGAATTATATTGTTATAAAAAATAGTTTTCAAATATCAAACTGAGTTAGTAGTCGGTACAGCAGTTACTTAGACATGCAACAGCAAGTTCGCTTCTTCAGACTAATAATAATAACTCTTTATTGTACACCAAGAATAAGCAATAGTACAAAAGAAAAAGGAAATAAGTACAAAAGGCGGCCTTATCGCTTCCAGGCAACCTTAGTTTAGAGGAAATGGTATATAGATGGTATAGGTAGGTGTACAACTGTACAGTACATTATTAATAGTAATTAAGAGTAATTGTATTGTAAGTTAACATACTAGTAGCACCGAACAGCGGCTTGTTCTCGGTCTGCTGGAAGCCACCAAACATTCCCCCGGTGGCACCTTTCCTACCAGCCGTGTAGTCTTCCAAACGTAACTCTTCCAACGATTTACCTTCATATTCCTAAAAACAATTATATTATTTAGTTACTATTATTATTAAAAGGAATCTAGATAAACAATAACGTTTAAAAAATAAAATATCTTAAGCTCAACGGGCCCCGTGAACACTATGGCAACTATTGGCGTTGTTATTAGCGTTAATGGAACTATGATCAATCAACACTACACCAGAACGAAATTATGTATTTTTATCTCCGTTCTCCGTTAAAAGTCGGCTTTCCATTTGAGAATCATGATCATATGAATTTTTTCATGTTTTGGACTCGTAAGAATTAAGAAAAAAATTATCATTGAATAATTCCGAATTTTACTATAAAAATAAAAATAATTTCGAAAAGACAGGTTTTTTTTGAAATTCTCGAATACCGTTTGAGTTAAAGAGCTAAAAATTGAGGTAAATTATTTTCATTCGACACTAAATCGACCCCCTAAGACCTAAGTACAAGTCAAAAAAGCCATGAGGTCAGAATTTGCATATTAAATCCGGCTATGCCCTTTTGCTCGCTCAGTACAAGTTGTGTTTCTGTTCCGTTTCTTTACTCATATGTGTGGTGGGACACTGGTTACTTTTTATGTCAAATATCAATATGGTAACCTTGGAAAGGAGAATGAATACTGAAATGTGTAAGCGTGAACAAACTCACAGATACATCATGTTAAAGAATTAAAAATATGACTAACCTTCATACAAGTAATGCAGTGGTGTTTAATATTGACATTTTGTGACGACCCACTCTTGACCACTATGTCGGTGCCCACTACCGGGTTATACTTAACGTGGGCTGTACCGGTCGCCTGCTGCTGGCCGAAACCCCCTGCAACAAAATATTTTATAAATACATAAATAAATTAGGGATCGTCCATTAATCGTGTCAGGCTCGAAAGTGAGGGAGGAGTTCGGAAAAAAATCACGAAATATCCTAAGAGGTTGAATGTCCCCTCCCATGGGGCATATAACGTTATGAGATATAAATAAATAAACTTATGACTGTGTTTTAGGTAACAGCTGACTGATATTTTTTTTAAATACTTATAAATATATAAATAAATATATATTACACCCAGACTCGGGGCAGGAATCGAACCCGCATCCCAGGAGCAGAAAGCACGGTCACTGCAAACTGCGCCAACTTGCCAGGAATTTATAATATAAATAAATAAATAAACGTCTCACACTCAACGGCCCCCAGTAGGATGTTAATCCTGTGTCGGGGGTCCGGAAACTCACACAGCACACAAGCACAAACGCCCAGACCACGTCAAATATCCGTATGGCCTATACGGATATTTGTCGTGTGCGGGGATCGAACCCGCGAACGCTAGCGCATAAGCCAGTTGCTGTGACCACTGCACCAACGCGTCGTCACATATAAGTAGGATATAATAATAGCTCACCGGTTGTATTCCCGAACAAGCCACCTCCGCCCAGAGTTGTATTCTGCTGACCGAACAGACCCGTTGACGTCGACGGAGCGGAACCAAAGAGCCCTGTTGTATTCGTGTTCGTTGTGGTACCGAAGCCGAAACCTGGAGACAAAATATGTGTTCTGAACTAAGCTGAATCCGCTTGAAAGCGTCCCATGGCTAGGGATTATCGATATTAGAAAAACATCGATGTTTCCATTGATGACAATATCGAATCAAAAGTATCGATGTACGATATACGTCGATTGAAAAACATCAATGTATCTAAAACATCGATGTTTTTCGTGACAACCAAATAGTCTAATTTTTTTATGAAATGTGTTTTTATTTATTTTTATAAATGAAACGTGCTTTTTTTAATGTGTTTTTATTTATAAAAAACATTTGAAACAAAAAAAAATAAGGAAAAAAAATTAGCGGTCCAAGTGTCGTTTAGGCACACTCGGCAAAAAAATTATACACGCTAGATGGCGCTCTAAAGAATTATTGACTTTTCGATATTTTATTCCGTTTACATCGATGTGTCGATATTATCGAAGTCAAAACATCGATATTTTTCAGCTAAACATCCATGGTTATGAAACATCGATCATCCCTACCCACGGCTTAGCAACCCTCTCCATATAAGAGATGGCTTGGATTATGGATAATTTTCCCCTAAGAAAAATAAAAATCCTTTAAGGTGTAATTTGATAACAACTGAGATTAACGGCTTTACGTGCTCTACGAGGTACGATGGGGAGAACTACAAGGACAGACACCCATACCATAAATAGCCTTTTCTCCATATAGGAGAAGAGTTGGAGCTTAATCTACCACCAACTCCACTACGGGTTAGCGGAAAATTTTCCTACCATCAGTAACAATCACTATCAGATGTTTATGATAATCAGGAACGACGGATTTACGTGTTCTCCGAGGTACGTTGAAGAACGTACGAAGAAGAAAGTATGTTTCTGATTTGTCCACGTTGGTGTTTGTCCACAAGGACAAACGCCCAATTCAGAAACAAATATTTATATAAGTATAAATATCTGCCGCGAAGCAGGAATCGAACCCGCGACCGTCAGCGTTAAGGTGACTTTTTACACCACTACACGAGAATGTGATGTTGTGTTGTACTTCCCGTAATATATATAAATAATGAAATTATTTTAAATGACATGGAATACTAAGGGTTTCTAAACTTTGAAGCCTTAGGGCCATAATAGTTTTTTCAGTCTGTTCCAAGGGCCAAAACGTTTTTAAGTTTTCTGCCCTTTACTATATTTCTAGCTAAGCAAACACACTTTTTTTTGAATTATCATGATGTATTTTCTATTTCAACTTATTACAGCAATAGTAACAATAACAAAACATTGGCTGTAGCGAGCCAGATTGATGACACTGATGGGCCGGAATTGACCCGCGGGCCGTAGTTTGGAAACCCCTGCGTATAGAATACATAAAAACAAGCTCATACCAGTAGGTTTAGCTCCAAAACTGGTATTATTCTGATTATTTCCAAACAGTCCAGTGTTCGTCGGCTTGCTGAACAGCCCACCGGAGGACGTACCAGCACCGAACCCGAACCCACTGGTCGTACCGAAGCTCGACGTCGTGGTGTTACCACCGAACAAACTATTTGATGTATTGGTTGCACCAAAGAGACCTGGAACAAAGTATTTTAGTTTAGTTTTAGTGTGTTGTTACCGTTATGGCCTACTGTTGGTAAAAGATCCCATCTAAGTTGTAAAGGGAAAAATATAAAGCTATATTTACATTACAGATTAAGATATATCGATATATACAGGGTGTCCCAGAACTCAACGTCAAGCCAAAACAGGGTGACAGGATTGATTGTAAGCATCATGAGAAAAATCAGAAAAAAAATCTATCCCATGCAGTTTGGAAGTTATGGGCATTTAAGCAAAACTTAGAAAATTGGTCAAACTGTAACCATTTTTCGGTTATTGTGGTTAATTTTTATTATTTTTGTTCATTTAAACTTTGGAATCGTAACCCTAAATAACATTTCTAGAACCACAATCAAAAATAATGACACAATTACCCCAAGTTTCCTAGAATTAAGACTACTTGTTAAACTATGAATTTAAAATTTTCAAAATTTGTCGACTTTGAAAGGCCCACCTTTAAAAAAAATGTACTAAAGTGCCTTGGCAAGTACCATTAAAAGTTCGCGCATTTAATCAGGATTGTAAAATGGTACAATACTTGTTAGTTTCATACTAAAAAAAAACTGGTAAAAAAATAAAAACCTCAAGTAACCCGATTTTTGCTAACCCATTATACTCAGTTCAAATGTTTTTTATTCGCACAAGCTCTTGGTAGGTTTTTAATTTAACAGCAAAATGATGAGAGAGATGGATAGTGTACATGTTTGCCATGAGCGAGCGAGACAGATAGTGACGCCACGCCACTGTGAGCGAGACGTAACGTCTCACTAGACGGAGATGCGCCTGACACCGTTGACTGTTAGTACGTTTCGCTCATTCGTCTACTGCGCACCTCTCGCTTGTGTTGATTTAGTTCTGACAACTCTGGCTTCTCTCTTTTGGAATTGGATTTTTGTGTTGGCATCTTTATTATCTACCATGCCTACGCGCTATACTTCACATGAATATGCGAACATGCATCTCATTTATGGAGAATGCAGATGCAACGCAAGTGCCGCCGCTAGACTTTATCGTGAAAGATATCCAAATTTAGAGCGCTATCCCGATCACTGCGTGTTTGTTAATGTGCACCGTTCACTCACGGAGTGCGGCCATTTCCCGAATCAAATACGGGCTGGAGGTAGAGCTCACTTTCCTAACGAGGAGGAAGTGTTGCAAGAGGTAGCAGATGACCCAAGTATTTCAGTTCGTGGAATTGAAGAAAGAACGGGAATACCCAAAAGCACAGCACATCGTATTTTACAAAAAGCCGAAATGCATCCGTTTCACGCACAACGAGTTCAAAATCTTCTTCCTCGAGATTATCCTGAAAGGATTTCATTTTGTAGAACAATGCTACAGAGGCATAATGAAAATCATCCAAAAAGTTCTCTGGTCTGATGAAACTACATTTAAAAAAGATGGTTACATAAACTTACACAATTTTCACGAGTGGCATGTGTCGAATCCATATTTAATGCGAGAAGACAGATCCCAGTATCGCTTTAAGGTTAACCTGTGGACCGGAATTTTAAACGGCAAAGTTGTTGGGCCTTTTGAGCTGCCTGAGAACTTGAATGCCACGAATTACCTACATTTTTTACGAGAAAATTTACCAACTTTGTTAGAGGACGTACCCCTAACAGATCGTCGCCACATGTGGTATCAACAAGATGGCTGCCCAGCGCATTACGCAGTGCAAGTCAAAGATTTCCTTAACCAGGAATATCCGGGAAGGTGGATTGGACGTTCAGGCACTATCTCGTCGCCAGCCCGTTCCCCAGATTTAAATCCACTGGATTTTTCTTTATTGGGGCGTTCTCAAAGAAAAAGTTTATACAAAGCCCATTGACAGCGTAGCCGAACTGCGTGAACGAATTTCTCAAGCTGCTGAGGACATCAACTCTCGAGGATATGCCCGGCTAATAAATAGATCTTTTTTAAGAAGATGTAGAGCGTGTATTGAGGCTGATGGCAAACAATTTGAACATTTATTGTAATAAAAAATGTTATTTCCTTTTATTCTAATAAACCTAAACTAAACTAAGTCGAGATTTTTCATTATTTTATTAATTTTACTTACTTTTGTTGACTTTGGTAAAAGCGGCGTCACTCTCTGTCTCGCTCGCTAATGACAAACATGTCCACTATCCATCTCTCTCATCATTTTGCCGTTAAATTAAGAACCTACCAAGAGCTTGTACGAATAAAAAACATTTGAACTGAGTATAATGGGTTAGCAAAAATCGGGTTACTTGAGGTTTTTATTTTTTTACTAGTTTTTTTTTAGTATGAAACTAACAAGTATTGTACCATTTTACAATCCTGATTAAATGCGCGAACTTTTAATGGTACTTGCCAAGGCACTTTAGTACATTTTTTTTAAAGGAGGGCCTTTCAAAGTCGACAAATTTTGAAAATTTTAAATTCATAGTTTAACAAATAGTCTTAATTCTAGAAAACTTGGGGTAATTGTGTCATTATTTTTGATTGTGGTTCTAGAAATGTTATTTATGGTTACGATTTCAAAGTTTAAATGAACAAAAATAATAAAAATTAACCACAATAACCGAAAAATGGTTACAGTTTGACCAATTTTCTAAGTTTTGCTTAAATGCCCATAACTTGAAAACTGCATGGGATAGATTTTTTTTCTGATTTTTCTCATGATGCTTACAATCAATCCTGTCACCCTGTTTTGGCTTGACGTTGAGTTCTGGGACACCCTGTATATATCTCGAATCAAGTATATCGATAATTATCGAATGCTATAATTATATAATATATCGAGTATTTACGAATTAACGATATATATATCGCACACTCCTAACTATGAGTCACCGCGGCGCATAAAGGGTAGGGTGGTCCAAGTAATGACGCGCCATCGCCGAGTGCCGAGTGCGCGCGCGATCCGAACGCGGGCAGACGTCATGTTTGTGACAAATTACGCGCCCTTCTGGCAAAAGTATCGGGCGGTAGGCGGGGCGCGGAGTGGCGGCGGCGGTGACGCGCTTACCATGTCGCGCGATATAACCGAATTCTACGCGGGCGAAGCCGCGGACGGAAAGCTAGTACTATTATATTTAAAAAAAAACTTTTGTTTATGGGGCACTTGCATGTATATGTATATATTTTAAAGTATAAATAAATAAATAAATAAAATAAAAAAAATGCAGCACATTCTCACCACTCCGTTCAGGCACCCCGGCTTTTCGTATGTCATTACGCAATAACATTTGTTCCCTCTCATTCGTGACCTTCTTTAATAGTTCTAAAACTTCGTTTATTTGTAATGTATTATGCTCGCAATTTATTTTATTTGCGAACTTTTCCTCTAAGGATGTCAAGCGTTCTTTTACCGTTTCCACTATTTTATTAAATTCAGCCATATTCTCGTTTAACCTTCCCAGTTCTAGCCTAAATGATGCCATCTCTCGCGTAACTGTTACTATCTCCGATCGTAGGAGTCTACTCTCCTCAGCTAGAAGGTCTGTCGAGCTCTTTTCCATATTTTCTTGTGTATTTTTACTTAAACTGTTTTCTCTTTTAACTTTATTTTTCCCGAAATATTACACAGAGACACTTGTCACCGCCAAACGTCACGAACGAGGATGTAAATTTAACCAGTTTTTCCGTGATTAGGACGACATGAATTTATTGAATCTAATATACAGGATGAATAGTGAATTACTATCAATATTTAAGGAGAATACTCGGTACATGATTCTCATTCGAATTATGCAAAAAAAATAGGTAATTAATTTTTGACCTAATTCCCATAAATTTCAATTTAAATAAATGAAGTGTGGAGACATTTCCAGTAATGCCGGCGGCGCGTGAATCTAATCCCCGCTAATTCGATTCGATCGACGATCGATTTGTCGGGTGAGCGCCGCCGTAAGGTTCATATTAATTTTTGTCCAAATTTCACATCATTTACCTGATCAACAAATTTGTTGCTTAAACGAGTGAAATATCTTGGTATTTCTGGTGGCGGCATTTGGACGTAGGTAAACTACCGCTGCGATAACTAAATGTACCTACCTACATACCTGTTTTGTGTCGACAGCGCAGCTAGCTGCTGGGGTGTCCAGACGACGCGTAAATAATTAGATAACTGTTGGGTAACTTTATTTATTTTATTTTATTTAACACTTTATTATACGTACAGAATTATATAAAGATACATGTCATTGAAACACAAGTATAAAGGCTGTGCTTATCCAAAGAAGAGATTGCTGGTATATTGATTTCTCTTGATGGTCTTCTTTGTCAGGATAATAAAAGTAACGTTGTTTGAATTTATTATATGTTCAAATATATTTACGTTACAATTTAAATTGAAGAGAGCGTTACACATTATAGGTTACAGAGGCGTTTGTTATTAAGGACTGTTATGTTCAGTCTGTAACGGATGGATTGAGTCTGCGGTCTGTCACTAACCGATGGATATTTGGTATTTATTACAAAGTTAAACAACTCCCACAACTCCCGGTTTCCTTGCATTCGTTTCGTTCAACAAACGCTTACAATTATGAGTTGATGACGAAAAAGGGATTATATTGGATTGTTGTTTATAGTCCATAAAAGTGAGCGTATTGACAAGTTCAACAAGTATGCTTAATTAAAAAAATCAAAAAAACCCGACTGCGTAAAATACTCTTATTATAAACTAAAAAGAATAAAAAAAAATTACTAGCTTTTCCGCCATTTGCGGGCGCTATTTTGAAAATTTATATAGCCTATGTCACTACTACAATTTAGACAAATCCAACGACACCTCATATGTCAAAAACCGTCCAGCCTTTTGGGCTGTAGGGCGTGCCAAAGAAATGGACATACATACATACATACACTCGAAAAACATAACCCTCCTTCTGTCGCAGTCGGGTAAAAACTAATACGAATTATGAGCTTGTGCCGTGAGCACATTACATTATATGTAATTGCAGCCCTCAGTTGGAATGAGACTTTAGGATGACATACTCAAGTGCATAATAATTACGTCATTCAGTTTTTCGTGTTAATTTATTACACCATATACCACCCAACTGTTAAAAGCTGATAATATTAAAAATAAAAGGGACTGTTACTTAATGTTCTCACGAATTTCAATCTGTTGACTGGTTCAAGAGCTTAGGGTTTAAAGAGCGAAATGACGTTGTAAAAAAAGGCTGTGCCGTTCACGTACACAGATTTCGAAGAAATAACAAAACTAATAAGTTAAATATAATGAACGTATGTGTATGTACATATCAGTACATAACAGTTCAGTAACACTAGCTTTCGTGCAGGACATATGACTTAATTTATAATGGTTGAATATTATAATGACGGTTTTTGAAGTGAAACTTCTTTAGAATCGTTGTGATTTGAAATTCGATGTAACGAAAATGCGTCACGAAGAAGAAACAAACAAGTAAATGTATAGGATTAAGTCGGCGAGAGAATGAGATAGTACATATAGTCCGCGCGCGAGCTCCGAGGAATCGGGCGGATGTGCGCCGCGCCCGACCGTCGCTCCATACCGCGCACTCTCCCACTACTAGTGACGACCTTGAAGTGAGAGCACGCTCATCGAGTCTTTTAATTAAGAAATATTAATTCATTTATTTATTTTTGACTTTATTTCTACAGGCCTATAAGCATCAATTTACTAGCTGATGCCATTTTAATACACTCTTTAATCTCTGACTTCTATTAACTATACTAAATTTTAAATTGAGTTTGCCAAAGAAGTTTTACTTCTGACATGTGTACTACGTATGTACACACGAATTTTTTTTACAGGAGTAACGGTTTTTTTTTTCTTTTTTCTCAATAATTTTTCTCAGCAGAATCTACATTCAGAATCGGTTGTAGCTTCACATTAACTATCATTTTTGTAAAATTACGATTGACAAGTGCGTTTAAAATCTACTTAAATAAAGAAAGTTTTTGATTTGTTGGGACTATTAGGATTCTCACCTCCTCCAGTAGTGGGTTGGGGGGTAGCATTCGCTCCAAAAGCGGGGGGTGCTCCGAACGCACTCGTACCGGTGGTGGGTTTGAATCCACTGAACGGAGACGACGTACTGGCACCAGCGTTGAACGATCCTGTTGATAATGAGAAATTTTTTAATCATACTAATATTATAAATGCGAAAGTAAGTTTGTTTTTTACGCTTTCACACGAAAACTACTTAATTACCCGTTTCTATGTTTAAAAATAAACTAAAACTCTGATACGACGACGATAGCGGGTTCGATTCCCGATCGGGGCAGATTTTTATTTGTATGTACTAGTATTTATTTTCTAGTATGGATGTACGACCTTATCTGTCTTCTACCGTGCTTCGGAGAGGACGTAAAGCCGTCGATCCCGATTGTTATCATAGTCTTAATCTTATACAAATAATAAATCTGTTAAAACCTCCGTTTTATTAATACACTATATATCATCAAGAATAAATTTTAATAGCGCGTTTTTTTTGTATCAGCGCCATCTCTTATCGTTTTTTTGTGTGCACGTATCACGTAAAAAGTACAAAACCAATGTAAATAACTTTAATACATAAAAATTTAACATAATTCACAGTATAATTTAGTTTTTGTTTCATTGTAATTAAATTTAAAAATAAATATTTGAGAAAATAGAAATAGGTACCTACGCCGCTAACGCCATCTGGTCTAAGGTAAGGTACTATTATGTTAAATGTCACTAAATATAAAAACGATATTCTACTATTATACGATAGAGGGCGCATGTCACTTACAAAACTACTACTAAAAAATATAAATTTATAATTTTTAAAATTTTAGTTAAATACCCGTGCGAAGCCGGGGCGGGCCGCTAGTACTTAATAAATTTCGTTATTTGTTTGTTGTAACTATTGTTGTATTGTAAAAATTGTTGTAACTGCGGAGTATCTTGCCGATTCTTCTCTGCAGAATCTACATTCCGAACCGGTGGTAGCTTTACTTTTACAAAATAATAATCACTTTAAAGTGTTAATTTGTAAAATGACGATTCGAAGGTGCTCTTGGGGCCTATTTGAATAAAGTTGATAATGATTTTAATTTTATCACTGTCTTAATAGCGATCGTTACTCATGGTTCAGAACTGACTGGCTGAACCGACGACATTTAAAAGCTGATTCAGTTCAGTACAAATATCACAGCAGATGGCTGAAGCATTGACAGCTGCGGGTTCGATTTCGGCCAATTACGAATGTTTCACTGTATTTTACCAGTTTATGAAGTGTTATGTCTCATAATCTTCCGGTTTTACCACTAGATCAAATCACTCCTGATTTTGTGTAATTTCGGAACAAATCAAGCGGCCTGGGAGATTTCATCGAAAACGCTGCCTGACCCCTTGACCCTGACCCCGAGATTTAAGAAAACAATGTATTGTGGGATATAAATTCAAGCGCGGGTCACTCCGATGACGGAACTCGATGCGAACACCTCCGCGCCACGCTTATCGCGAAGAATAATACGTATTACCCGTGCAAAGCCGGGGCGGGTAGCTAGTAATGAATATTTTCTAATTACCTTCAACCTTCTCATATCGTAGATTTACTATATTAGAACATACAAGTTTCTTACTTAAAGTTATGTATTGGTGCTATGTATAATTACAAGACCCCCCAACATTCAAGTTCATTGAAATAAAAAAAATATATAATATACTAGTTTCCGCCCACGGCTTCGCCCGCGTGGTTGTATTGACAAAAAGTAGCCTATATGTCCTTCCCCAGGCTTCACATATCTGTATCAAATTCTTACAACAGCTCGGTGACGAAGACTTTCATAAAAAAATGTTCCTTCACGTTCACAGAGTGCACATTATATTGCTCCCAGTCGACAATTTAGTGAATTCTCGCGAGTAACGCCGAGTTGCACGAAATAAATTTTAAATTTAAGTGTTTACTAAACTAATTTAATCACAAGAATCGTGATTATCTGTTGCACGAAACCTACATCTGATTAAGTTAGCAAAAAAATTTAGTTTAATTAAAGACCTATCTAACGGATGATTAATTCCAACAGCTTTAAATTAATCATAAGATCAACTAATTTTAAGATTAATTGCAACTTAACTAACGGAAAGTTAGCGACGGTTTCGTGCAACTCGCCGTAAGCGCCATGAAATAGGCGTCACTTACGCATTTTCACGTGATAATTTTTAAAATATGTTATATTATAACCAAATTACACAAAATCTTTATGAATAGCCTATGTATTATTGAGTTATTCTGATGTATAAGCTATATTACTGTAAAGTTTCATCAAAATCCGTTCAGTAGTTTTTGCGTGAAAGAATAACATCCGAACAAACTATCGCATTTAAAATATTAATGGGATTAATAGGACTAGCTGAAACCAGCAAAAAATTTGGGAAAAGAAGGTTTTATCTTATTCTTCATATTTACATTTTGACTTTCATTGGAAACGCTTCGTTAGTTAATATTTATACCGACAGAAGAAATTAACTTACCGAATCCCGTGTTGGTCGTACCAAAAGTTTGTTTTTGGAACATTTTGAGTGTATTTTATTCCTTACAGCCAACTAAATAGATTGTTTTCCCTTCAACTCAGATCACCATGATGTATCTGTAAGAAATGTACAATTATATATATATATATATATATATATATTAAAACAAGATTACACTACAATTATTTATTTTATTTTTTTCTCTGTGCGATATGCAATCAGCCTTCCGACGATGAGCAGATGTTTTAGATTTTATTGATTTAATTACTATATTTCCCACTGGAAAAGCCATATTATGGTGCAGGGTCTGGATCAAGATTTAACCAGGTCTAATATATTTTTCCTCTTTAGGTGACTCAGACAGTCTGGAACAGTGAGTTGGACTGTTAGCTAATTGGGATGATGTTTTAGCAGCAATTTATGTTTGGTGCTAAATGATTGTATCTCTTTCACTGTTGTAATACGAAGATGATGGAGCTCATCGTTCTTTACAAACCATGGAGATTTAAACCATGGTTAGACGATTATTTATAAAGAAATAACGCTACTTTTTGACGGTGTATCAAGATGAAACATACGTCAGATTTTAAGTTATACTTCCAGGAACACGACTGTGCAAAATGCATCAAAATTTGATGCAACAGGTTTTGCGTTATGCAAAATAAACATGACAAGAGGCAAGTAGACAAAAATTCTCAAAATAATTGTTTTCGCTTCTAATGCACGAATAGGGCCCTAGAATTCGTTTTTCCTAAACATCTTTCATGTACAGACCGAGACAGAGATCGGCCAGTTACAAATTAATTATACATATAGACTAATTTAGGGACATAATTCAATATAATTGGACAGACGACTTAAGGAAAGTCAGCGGAAGCCAATGGATGGAGGCTGCTTTGAACCGGTCGCTCTGGAGGTCGATGGGGGAGGCTTACGTTCAACAGTGGATATCTAATGGCTGATATAATGATGATAATTAATTCAATATAGGTTAAATATTTTTAATAATAAAAGTTAATATATTAATTTATTTACTGTATGAGAAAGTAATAAAAATATTTCATTAATTATTTTTGTATCATAATTTTAAAGAAATCCTCTAGACTCGACTTAGAGCAAATATAGATTTCATTTGTCTTTTTTGTATATACATACAATATATATTTCTATGTGTTTCTACATATAGAACCTCGACAAAAAAGTATATCATAGCACTGGCTATTATATTGCCAGTCACATATTTGATTCCCGCTCATAAAAACATTCCTATTAGCCATCAAGGTGTTTTCATGATGTGGGAGTTTGTCTTTATATCGTGTCCGGGTTACAATGGGTTATAAAATTTTTATAAATACTTTTTATTATAAAGTCTAGAAATTATTGTGCATTTATTAGTTAAACTATAAAAAGAAAAGTCATACAGTGGGATCTCGATAACTGGATTGTCAAGGGAAATGCAAAAAAAATTCGAGTTAACGAGTTTTCGACTTAACAAGGTATTTTAGGTGTTCAGCGGAAGGGAATGGCATTCTGAGAATTTCGACTTTACGAGGTTCGAGTTAAAGAGATTTACCCGTACTAAGTATAGATACCGTGTATTTTATTGAGCAGAAGGGAATGGCATTTTTTATCAACTTACTGAGAATTTCGACTTTACGAGGTTCGAGTTATAGAGATTCTACTGTATTAAGTATAGATACCGCATATTTTAGGGGTTCAGCGGAAGGGAATGGCATTTTTTATCAACTTACTGAGAATTTTGACTTAACGAGGTTCGAGTTATAGAGATTCCACTGTACTAAGTATCCACAGTAAAAAAAATAGACAAAAAAATCAATAATTTTACTTTAATAACTAAATTAATTAAGTTCAATATCTTTTTTTATTTATAATATTTATAAAATATTATAAAACTTTTCATAATATTTTCTATTATCTGATATTACGAAATGTGTTTGAAATGAGTTGTGTTCCACAATGTGACGTCATAATAAAGACATATTTCACATTATTTTGTAAACATTGTATTTAGGTTATTTAAAGTATCTTTTATATTTTGTAGCGAGATATTTTCTATAAAACGTAAAAAACTTATACCCCCGTATTCGCGCTAAAAAATCTTTTCAATATACTTACGTTAAGTACGTTTTAAAACAATTAATTTATATTTTTGCGAAATTAAATGACGCTTATAATCATGAAAAATTTTGAAGAAAGTAAATAATTGACATTATTTATTTCCCAAACATATTTGACGTTTTATTGCGTGTTAAGAAAAATAAATAACGACACGTGGTTAATATTATGCATAGAATATTGATAGATAATTTAAATATATTATTTTTAAGAAAAATTGTCGGTTAAAAATCGAATTGTAGGTTACAACAAAAGTATACGGTAGCTTACGATTATTTGTAATATAATGAAAACTAAAATTTTGCTTACCTAGTTAGATGTATCATGTATATTTATTGTTTGATGAATTGTAACTTATACACTTTAGAAGTTATTTGCACTCATACACTTCACAAAATACAAATACTAACGAACCACCGCAAATCGCAACCAAAGAGTATATAATCACTACGTTATAATCGCAACAATATGAGAAATAGAAAAGCAAAAGTATTGTAGATTATAAATGAAATACAGATAATAAGGATTGACATATGAAGGAAATGAAAGATGTCTGAAAAAGCGCAAAAATTAAGAACTTTTAGGATGGTATCCCTAAACTTCAACGCGAGACAAGATACCATATGTAAACAAACCAACTGCCAGGTCATTCGCCTATGCAGGGTTTTGTAACCTTTTTTAATTACATAAATTTATTAAAACTCGATATAAAAACAACAAATAACAAAAACAACAACTAATGCAACAAATAATATCTATAACTAAAACTAGTAACAAATCAGAAATATTAACGAATATATTAACAGGAAATAACAGAGAACGAACAAAATTTATGTATCACCCCCCACCGCTTCACGAACGTAATGAAATAAAAATAAATAAAATATAACTACGAAAACAAAAGGCCGCGCGATTGTTTTCAAACCCGCAATAGTCTCGTTGGACTTTGCCAGACCTTAGCCGAGAGCCGTGCTGCACACAGAGACATGATGCTTTCAACTAGACAGTGTACCTACAAAGAAAATTTGTTTTGCTAAAATGAGATCTATTCTTTAACTGTTACGGTAGATATTTCCCTATAAGCGGTAGCTAGCTAAAAGCGGTCCGAGCGAGAGCGCTCCCGCTGGTAGTGTGTCTTTGTCTAACGTCTTGCCAGCTCACATAATCATTTCGTTTGATAGAAATGGTAGAAAATTAAATATTTTTTTTTTTAATAATTTACTAATACGAACGGGTGGTAAACGTAGAAACGTATTTAGACGTATTTATACAGTGTCAATAATTAATAAATCAATTGGTTGTATTTAAAAAATAATTAAATACTGAGTAAAGGTAGTACGTAAATGTTTGGGACTGGTAATACTAAATGTAAGATGGTGGTTTGCTTATTTGATTGTTTAGTTGATTGTCGTGTTTCGATTTGCGATTGTGTTAATTTTCTGACTAAAGTTGATTGTTTTTCCATGAAAAATGGTGAATCCTTGTTGTGTGACAGGGTGCAATAATGAGTCTTATTCCGGTATTCGCTTTTCTTTCCACGAGTAAATAAAAACAACAATCTTAATCTTTAGGGTAACCATCAATTTGAATTGGAGATGTACCGGTCAATGACAAGAGTATACAAAATGAGCATTAATACCCGAAACTTACATTTTTTACAAAACACTTAAATTGTTGTGTTGAAGTTAACTATAAGTATACTTATTTATAGTCATTCTACTTTGTACCGATGATGTTTATCATTTATAATAAATTTCTTGTATCTTAGATTTCCGAATAATGAAAACTACTACTTGATTGATGTTTGTGAATTTTCTTCTTTTACAGCCTTTGTAGACCGAGGTGTCCTAAAATATGCTTCAAGAGTTTACAAACTAACCGCAATAACCGCAAGCGCCCGTGTCAAGTAATGGTCGCCATGGCTATATTGCCCATGTCAACTTTTTTTCGACACGGGCATTAGTACGCGAAGTGCATCTGTCAACTACAGTTTGATTAACGTATATTACATTATCACCGATGGGAAATTACGTAACAAAACGTGAGAGGCCTTGGGCAGTTTTGTGCAGTTGGTAAACTAAAAGGTCATTGCCCGGGCACTCAATTGGTTAAATTAAAAAACTTTTTTTTGGTAATGTACTCGACTGCCGGAGGGTAATGTTTTTATACTTTACACAGTTTGAATATGAAAAAGATGCTTAATATGACATTACATCAATTCTCTCCGAAAATCAAGCGTGTTTCACCTGTCCATCCAAGCTTTAACGAAACTCATGAATTGAAATTGATTAAATATATTCATATTAAAATTTATATTTGTTCGGGTGCTTACCGCGTTTGTAATTTTATTGAGGTCCCTATAGTTCGGCAATGTGTCAATCGCCACGATCACGGGAAGACTGACGTACGGTGATGGTGGATGGTGGCAGATCAAAAAAATCTGCCTACTATAATGGTTTTGGTGTTTTTTTTTTTACTTTTACATAAATTAGGTACATACACACCTGTAGGTAGTGTAGTTAGGTAGCATCAGTATAAATTATCAGAATACTTACACAATCGTCTTTATAGTTAGTCCCATTTTTTGTTTAGTCATGGTCACCTCATTAAAAAGGGACACACTACCACGGGGGCCCCTCTCGCTCGGACCGGTTTTTGCGCCACAGTGCACAGTCTAGTTGTAAGTATCATGTCTCTGGCTGCACATAGCAAACAAACAAGATAGAAAGAGATAGACTATATTTTCATGTTTCGTCGGCATTGTTTACATTTGGTATCTTGTCTGGTTTTACGCACTATATTAGTATTTAGGATGTTGATAACAATTAAAAAGAAAATATTGCATAGTTTTTGAAATTACATACTTTGGGAGGGTTAAAATGAGGATATTTTTTTAAAGAAAATAATTTTTAAATGACATACCAATGTGATTTGGTCGTTAGCGTTCCGTTTGAGAAAGATATTGTGGCAAATTAATACTATTATTAAATAATTAACAAATTATCCTAATTATGCACTGCTTAGCTCCCGGGGAGCACAGCTAATATACTATAAATTTTGGGTACGTTCGCGCGCCTTCTTCTAATTGATAATTCATCACTTTTATAGGATTTTTTAATCTATGCATTCCAAAGTACACATTAAAAAATCCAAGACAGATTAAAAAATCCTATAAAAGTGATCAATTATCAATTAGAAGAGGGCCCGCGAACGTACCCATTGTTGATGATTCAAAGTCAGTTAAAAAAGTAATCAATCTATAATCTTTATGGTAAATAATCCTATAAAAAATAGACATTTGCAGGTGATGGCGTTAGATAATAATACTCGTAATTAGTATTAAGACGAATGCAATATTTAATTAAATATTAGGGGTTATATAAAAACGAAAAGTTGTTGATAAAGTATACTTTATTATTGGTTAGTGTTAAGGTATTGGTTAGTAAAAATACTGGCTAAATTGCTTTGCATTGTTTTCCTTGTTTCTTGATTCCTTGTTTCTTCGCCTCCTGTAGTCTTATCTTGACCTTCATAATATTATAAATACGACACCCAAGCATTGCCTAAGCCTAACGACGTCAAATTCCGTTTCTGTAATGGCGTACTGCTACATACACATTCCTTTTATTGAGGAAACGTAATAGATTTTCATGCTACCCTACTACTAGGATTGATAAATACATATTAATTTCAACAAATCTAAAGTGTAACCAATCAAATGTGTTTGGCAGGCTTGTTGGTTTAATTTTTTCATTAAATGATAGTTAAAGCAATAATTTTTCTGACGTTATCGCAAATTAAATTCAATATGGCTAGATGAGCTTATTGACAGAGATCTGACAACCGTTTTGGTGTGGTGGTGAGTATAGTCACCATAAACCAGCGGTAGCGGGTTAGATTTCCACTCGAGGCAGATATTTGTATTTGTACAAATATTAGATTTTTCGTCTGGGTATATGTCCTTGTGGGTCTTTCCACCGTACCTCGGAGAGCACGTAAAGCCGTCGGTCCCGGTTTGGACCCGCAGTGGAGCAGCGTTTTGGATTGAACTCTAACTCTTCTTCTTTATGGAGAAGAGGCATTTGTCCAGCAGTGGGTTGTTTACAGGCTGATTTAGTTCTGTACGGTTACACGTACAGTACAGACACAGACAGACAGTACATACAGACAGTACAAATTTTAACCAACCATATTCATCGTTAAAAATTAAGTAGCCATCACTTGAGCAACGTATCCTGCCATTTTCGGTAGTCAAATTTAACTATAACCTTCGGTGACCACTCGTAGTACTTGCTAAGACCCTCCCCTCCTGTAGTAATTAATAAATATAGTTTTAGATCATTTTTTGGAAACAGAACGTTAAAGAAACGTATTCGAGTCGTGGTAACGTAGCGTAGTGTTGCCACCTGTAAATTTAAAAAGCTCTAAGCGCTGCGCGCCATATTTGAATATATAGCTCTATAATATAGCTCGAAAAAGTGCAAGATTTCGCTAGAGGATTGACTACGTGACCAAAATGTAAGAGGATTTTTGAAGACCCTTCCCCCTTGAAAGGATCACGTATTATGGGTACCTTCCCTAACTATAACCGTGTATCGAGCATTGAGGTATGTATTATAGATAGGGCAGGGGAGCCAGGCCTCCAGCTGTCCCTCGGTTAGAAAGAGAGAGAGGATCGCTTTACCTATCTACTGCTATATATATTTCATTACTTCAAACAACTTTATGAGGTATTTGATTTGATTTTATTATTCGAGATTGTCATAATAACAAGCAGTCCTTTACTGCGCAGTCAGTAGAGAAAAACAGAAGGGAGGGGGTACCGCGATCTTCTCTCTCTTTCTAACCGTTGGACGTTTCCGCTTACAAGCAACCGTATGTCTTCCCTACTCTATCTATAAGACCTCTATGGTGTCGAGCAAGTAGCAACCCGCCTTCATTAATATCTCTAACTCGTTCTAAATGTGTAAATAATAATTGTTGTCAAACAAGCTAACTTTATTTTTACTAGACCGTGTTTTTTTTTTTTGTCGCTGTGAAATGAGTTTACGCATCCCGCCATCCGGAGGCGACGGGTATGTGGGACTCGTTGACTGCAAAGTCAGAATACCCACTAAAACACAGCGGTGCCCTCGTGGTCGTACTAGGACGCCACGGGATCGCCGGCGCATGCCACCGTGACGCCCCGACTTACTAGAACGCGCTAAGGCTAACTTTCGTGTTTGACACGACAAAATGTGACTAAATACATAAAGTACTATAGAAAAAAAGTAGGTATTGAAACTAAATCTGGATGAAACCATAAATTACGTTTAGCTATAAGTAATAATATATACATAAAAATTTAATAAATGTCAACGATAAAATTACTTTCAAATGTTACGATATACAATGTGCTGCTGCAGTTATGAAATCATTGTTATTTTGTGTAAGATATTATTTTTATTTTAATACAATTTATTTTTATATATTAAATTACATATTTATTGTTTGGTATTTTTTTCTAAATACTAACATCGTAAAATGTTAAAGTATACTTACAATCCTTAGATAATTAAATATTAGTGATATTAACGAATTGACGACGAAATGGCTTAGTGATTAGTGCATGGACGAATACGAGAAACGAAAGAGATGGTCGCTGCTTCGAATTTCGTCGAAAGAAATAGTCTTGATGAAATTTGCACAAGTTCGGAAGAAATTTATTATACAATAGAAATTTATTAAATCAAATCTTTTCTCTCTGCCGTTCGGTGACCGGCTGAGAAGAATAGTTCCGACGACGTCTGTCTTGCCGAGATGTAAACGGTAAAAGGCGACTAAGGCCATAGTGGTGTGCACAAATGTACACCAACCAGGATGGTGATGGGCAGCAGCGTCACCATATCCTGCAACAGCACACTGCGCTCGCTAGCCCGCTTACCAAGCATGGCGGGTTTTGGGAAACTTTTCAGAGATGATGGGGGAGGCAGCTGCGTTCAGCAGTGGACACCCCACGGCTGATGTATCAGTTATTAACACATCTGTCAAACTAAAGGTTACCCCCTAAACCTTAAAAGAGGAACGGTATGTAGTAGGTACAATGTTAATATCAATGATCTACTGTATAAAAATATCGAACGAAGAAAAAATATTTAAATGGACGAATTTTGCGTTTTTGGAAAATATAGATTACGTAATATTTCTAAACTTAACAAAAATATATTATACTTTTTACGTGACTAATACTACACAATTCATTATTATAAACTTATTTCTTGTATAGGTACGTACCTACTATTATCTGCTATCTGCAATATTAAATATAATTAAGAAAATATTTCTTGTTCTCTTATATATATGCGAATTTTACTCATTTAATTAAAAATCTAGATCGGATACAGTTTAACGATTTTTCAATTAAATTACTTTTACTAATTTAAAGATTTCCAGACACAACAAGTTCATTCTGTGTGAATAAGAACGGTTAAAAGTAATCTATACATATAATAAAATGGTAGGAAAGTCAAAACTGTACATTGAATATTTTTTTAAAAGAATACTTGGGGTGTGATCTACATTCGATACCGAAGCCAAGCTACATATTATCACGCTATCACCTACGGGAAACGAGCAGTGAACCTTTATTTCTTCAACGCATTCTGTAACAACGTGTAATCTAATAGCGTTCACGCAGACGACGTCGCGGGCAGCAGTTAATAATTTATAATTGTATAAAAAGCGGGGTATGTAACAATTAATTCATTATTCGGACACCTAGATCATGGACGCTGTAAAGGGTCCGAAACGTCGGGAAATAATTTAATTAAAAAAATCGTTAAACTGTAAAGTTTTTTAAGCAAATAAACGTGACAAAATCCGATCTAGACTTTTTATTTAAAAAAAAAATTCTTTTTCAGGTCTACCAATCCAAGTCCTAAGCGTTAGTCTAAAACTAGAAGGCCTTATAGATCTAGGTCCAAAATGGAATTACGTATACAAACTATCACCTTCCAATCGAGATCACGACATAAATTTAGATGATCCAAATGAAAAAAGTACTAATAAAGACGAAGAGAGCCGTAATATTTTAAAATATGATCATTTATTTAAACCTGATGTTTCTAATAGAGAAATATCTAAAAACAACAAAGATGACTCAATGAATCATATTAAATTAGCATTACAACGTGATGATGATATAAAAAAAGATAAAAAACGGAATAAAGCTTCAAAAGCATCGAAAAATACTAGCAAGATAGATAAAAGTAGTAAAAATTATTACAAATTTACAAAGCAATTTGTCCCACTACGTAGTACGCATAAATTTGATGACGATATTAGTTCTGAAAGTAATAAAAATCGGAACGAAATAGAAAATAAAAATATCGATACTGATGATAAGAAAAATAAAAACAGTAATCTTTTGATATTTAACAGTTTAAACGGTACAAAGTTAAAAGATAATATAAAAATCAACAACTTCATATTACACATATTCAAACAGTCTCTAAAAGTTTTTGATAAGATGAAAACACTGGCTGATGACGAGAAAATAAAACGAAAAATTAAATCACTGAGAAACGCTTACGTTATAAAATTCGGCGAATTTATTAACGAAACTGGGGAGCATAAATTAAAAACGAAATTAGCTTCCCAGAACGTGGTTCTAAATACAATAGATATGTCTAACAATATTTTGAAACGACTCGCTAACCATTTAGCCCTGGATACCAAAGATGGGGATGGTAATATGAAAAGAAATTTTGATATTTCAAAATTATTCGAACGTGAAATAAAAATAGAAAAATATATAGAAAATAAACACGCTTGCACAAAATTAAATATATGTCGCACGGATAACGAACACAGTGATTTTATCGTTAATGTTTTAATTATAATTCTACAAACTAATGATTATAAAATCAAACAGGCAGCGAATTCTATAACAGAAACAGTGAAAAATAGCGATTTAACTAACATTTTAGATAACGAAACTGAAAAGGAATTACGTAAAATAATGACCAATATTGAGACATGGGAACCGTCTTTAATACGATCCATGTTTTATGTATTAAAAAACGTTATTCAAAATAAAAATCGACCAATCACAGTCATGAACAAAGTTGACGCGAGTTTAGCTAATCGCACCGTATCATTTTACAACTTAATAGATGTTCTCAATAAAAATATGGGTACAGTTGAAAATAAACTGCGATGGAAGGAATTTATAAAGGGTCTGGACGATTGGAGGGATGGAAAGCGAAATGACGTGCAAAGTATTATTGAAGGTATAATAAAACAAATGATCGATTGTTTGGAGAAATTAGATTACGAAATTAGGAAGAGTGTTACCGATATATTTAAGGTAATAATAAATCCGAAGTTAAGATGATAAATAAACTTATTTTAGATAAATATATAAAAAAAGAGAAAAAGAATTTTCTCTGACATGAAACCCAGCTAGATCGATTTTTCGCCAAAATCCCTGTAACAAGCAACCTTTTTGGTGTAGTAGTGCTAGTAGTCACCTCAACACCGGCATTTGCGGATTGGATTCCCGCTCTGGATAAATATTTGTTTGTTCAAATACTTGTTTCGGATTCAAATACTTGTATGTACGTACTTTTGGGTCCCCTTACCGTACCCCGGAGCGCGTAAAACCGTCGGTCCTTGTTGTTATCATGGACAGCTATTTGCTTATTCAGGTAGGTCAGGTAAGGAAATTATCCCTCAACCTGCAGTAGAGCAACCTAGCGGATTCAGCTTCAACCCTCCTCCTATATGGAGAAGAGCCCTTTGGCTAGAAGTGGGACGTTGAAAGGCTGAATTATCAGTTCATTTCAAACCCCTATTTGGGAATTTTCATCATTTTTTTTTTACAAGTATGTAGGTATTCTCTTTAGACTTTTTATAATTTTATTTTTGAAGTGAAACTTCTTTAGAATCGTTGTGATTTGAAACGGGATGCGACGGAAAAAAACGAGCGTTAAGAGACGCAAATACAAAAATGTGTAGGATAGAACGAGATAGTATGATGTCGCGTATCCTTGCAACGCGTTAATAAGTAATAGAATGTTTAAATATTAATATTAATAAATTTTAAATTGAGTTTGACAAAGATGTTTCACTTCTGACATGTGTACTCCGAACACTCATTTTTTTTTGTTTTTCAAAAGTGCAAGTTAAGCATGGTAATGTTAATTTAGGGGAAATAAAAACAACAAAAATCAAATAAAACAACTTTATATAAATCTATATGTTTACTAAAATATTGTAATAATAGAAAAAAACTTATATATATATTATGTTTTGTTTGAAGTAAATAAACCCTTTCTCTAAAAAAGAACGTTTTATACTTATTCATTTAAATTGAAATCATCATCGGATATACTCTCTAGATCAGCTGATTTTATTGAAGATGGCTTGAATTTGTCCGATATTTGGTCTCTTTCGCACTCACTTTGTTTTTCACCTATCTCGTTTTCTCCTATTTGGGCATCAAGCGCTTCCATTAAACTTTTATCATCCATTTCCCCATCGCTCAAATCTTCTAAATCTCCCATATTAAATTTTTCTTCACTTTCACCATTAATATGGTCAATTTTTGTATCTTTAGTACTATCTTCTTCGTTTTTTACAATTTCATCGTTATTTATATTTTCTGTTGTACTTTCATTAACATTTTCATTAATTAAAGTATCATCTTTGATTTCGTTATCCATTTCAGTTATAGTATCATTATCTTTGTTCGCACTATTTTCAGATACCGTTATTTCTTTTATTACACTTGTTGAATCGGTATTGATTTGTGTGTTTTCTTCTGTGTTTTCAACTTTATCAATAAGACCATCTTCTGTATTTAATTTCTCAGTAACATCAGAACCGTTTGATTCAGATTCTTTTGTTATTTGTGATTTTTCATTACAATCTTTTTCATTTTGATTTAGAATATCTGTGTTGTCATGTAAACTATTTACAATTTCTGTATTTTCAATATTTTCAATTGAACTCTCGATTGAAATTTTATCTTCTCTTTCCTTAGTGATGATATCACTATTTTCTTGCTTACTTAATTCTATTTCTGTATTCTCTGAACTTATATCTTTAATTGGAGTTTCATTAATTACGTTTTCTGTTATATTTTCACTATTACTGTTTGATTCCATATTATCTTTATCATTACTCTTTGCTGTTGATTCTGAACTAACTTGATCATTTGATTTATTGAACAATGAATCAAAATCATCATTAGTGACTGGTGGTGCGTCTTCGTCACCGAATAACGAATCATTATCGCCACTCTTATCTGCTTTACCTTTATCGACCGATTCATCGACTGTATCGACCGATTCGTCGACTGTATCGACCGATTCGTCGACTGTATCGTCTAGACTGTCGATAATATCATTGATACCACGTTTCAACTCAGTATCGAACTCGCTGGCATTCAGAATCGAATCGAATGCCTTTTCTGCTTTAACTTTTCTACGTTTCTTCGGCACTTTACCGAGAAGTTTTTGAGAGAAAATAGTTTTTAGTGATAAAGAGCTTAACGAGCTTACGACTTTTTTCGATGCATCGGTTTCAGCATCACTATCAGTGTCTTCTGAATCCCAGTGCACGTACTTGTCTGCGTCGAACGCTTGACGAATATCGTCATTTATGTTCACCATGTATCCGGGTCCGCTTTTTATGCGTAATCCTGATGATATATATGGGTAGATACATGTTTCGTCTAGACCGTAGTCCTGTAAAAGAAATACAAAATTAATTAAAAAAATTATAATCGAAGACCGTTCTGGCGGAGTGGTGCGAGTAGCGCCTCAACGCCGCTCGCCGGCGGTCGCGGGCTCGACTCCCGCTCGGGACAGATATTATATACAGAGCAGCGTGGTGGATTAAGCTCCAACCCTTTTTCTATATGAAGAAGAGGCTTCCGTTCAGCAGTGGGATATTTACAGGCTGATACATACATACATACATTTATGTTATTTAGATGTATTTGCAAAGGCATATTTTCTCAGACAGAATATACAGACTGAAGATACAAGACGTCTTGATCACGACAAACCTCTGCTTGGTCTGTACAAATGTCTTCTATATACAGCAGCCAGTTTCTGTAACCACCTCGCCATCTAATCTCGTCGTAAATAGCTATAAAACGTATGACTGTGCTTGAAAAACACCATAATTCAGTAATACCATTTACTAGACGCGCAAGACGGTTTTACCCGTTTAATTTATGATAGCGAGGGAATTTAATGATAGATAAATAAATGCCTCAAAATCAACGGTCTTTAAAGTGAATCCCGTGTCAGAAATCCGGAAACATACACAATACACAAGCACAAACGCCCAGATATATCTGTATATCTGATGAAAGAAATATTTGTATATTTGACAGCTATTTCGTGTCTAATGCGTCTTCGTTAAAAAGGTGTAGGTATGTGTTTGTATATTCTAGATCTCTACTTATTTATATATGTAGTTGCAAGTCATTGCAAGTGGTTTATTAGTTACTAATTGCAAAGTTTAATAAGCTCTGACATTTATCCCTAATCCCTAATCCTATATTATAAATGTGAAATGTAAGTTTGTTTATTACGCTTTCATGTGAAAAACTAATTAACCGATCGTCATGAAACTTTGTACACATATTCTTGGAGGTGCTAGAAGTAACATAGGACATATTTGTTTAAAAAAAAATTACGAAAGATAAAAAAATTGTTTGTCGAAAAATCTCGAAATCTAAGCTACTTCAACGCCATCTAGCATTTCAGTAATTGATTCATTTCTATTGTAATGATCTCTGATAGTTATTTAATGGCTTCAATGCGAAGCCGCGGGTAAGAGCTAGTAATATTGTTATATATTTGAATAAGCTTACGTGTGCGACGTCAGTAACATCATAATGTTCTCCGGTAACATTCTTGAGTAGAGGATCGCAGCGAGCCACTCGGACCTTCAGCGGCTTCAACATGCGACGGATCTTAGGACTTATTGATACTTCTGAAATTATAGTATTTTGTGTCACAAGGGACGAAAGTACTACTTTCTGTCCCGCATGTGAAATTGCCTGCGAAGTGGCAAACATGCGGGAAAGGATGTAGTACTTTCGTCCCGTGTTACACATACTTTTTTTTCCTACCCAGACCCCAAGTTCGGGTTTTGTCCCTGTGAAGCGGAGGAAAAAGCGTCACTTTTTTTCTACCTCGGCTAAAAGTTCGATTTTCGTCCCTGTAAAGCGAGGAAAAAATGTCACTTTTGTCCCGCTTCACAGGGACAAAAATCGAACTTTCTGTGGAAGTAGGAAAAAAATATTTTTTTGAAGTGAAAACTTCTTTTGGTACGGGCAAAACTTATCGGTTTGCATGGTTCGGGTGATCGACATGTTCTTGAGGTATTACGCTTACACCAGACTTAGAGACACGCAGTATATAGGCCTGTGTCCATATATACACTAATACATTATATATACTCAACAGTAACTGTATTATATGGGTGTTTGACTTTTTAGGTGAGAAAAAACCCTATGATTTCGCGTCACCGACATGCTGTAATAGTAGTAAGTGAAGTTATAAGTTTATTTTGTGTATACTGTGAATTGTTTTAACTGTATTTTCGATGGTCATTATTATTTGAATTGATTCATTGTAGAATCACTGCAGTACTATAGGCGAGAACTCAATATAATTATATGTTTGCGTAGAAAATTAAGTGATAAAAACAAAGCATTTACTATCGAATATTTTGAACATTGTTATTGGTTGTAGGGACGCATCCGATACCGATACCGATATATCGGAATTGGCGATATTTATTTGCCGATACACCGATACATTTTGATTTTCGCGCGCTATAGATAACCCATGTAAACGCGTATGTATTTGAGATGACTCAATATATCAACAGAAACAAATTAGATAAAAGGTTGATAGGGAGAAGTGACGACCTTTTTTTTAGGTATTCAGATAGGCTACAGGGGTAAATGTTGATACTGGATGTCGGATAATTTTTATATTTAGGAATTCCGATAAGCTACATACTATTCGGATATTCCTTGTGAGTCTTCCCACCGTGCCTCGGAGAACATGTAAAACCGTCGGTCCCGGTTGTTATCATAGACACCTGATAACGTTCGATACTCATGGTAGTAAAATTATCCGCCAACCCGCAGTGGACTAGCGTGGTGGATTAAGCTCCAACCCTTCTTTATGGAGAAGGGGCCTTCGCTCAGCAGTGTGTTGTTTACAGGCTGATACAGTACAGTACACCACAACATATAAATAATAATAATATTATTACAACTGACACACAAGATAATTACAAATAGTGGATACAATAGTTACAAGAAGCAGTCTTATGGCTAGTTTGCCATTTGACGACTCTTTAGGGGTGCGAGGAACAGAGTGTGAAGTTCCTCATCCACCACTGAAGAGGGAGGATCCTCCGACCAGACGGGAGTTGCGTCTGTTGGGCTACTGAGGCACTTAACGTTTGTTGTCGGGTTTTTGTATATATATTCAATCGCTTTGATAACTTTGATAGCGCGATGTAGGATGTGTCAGTTCATATGTGGCGAGATACACACTTCGACTTCAGAGGTGGAGAAGGGTGGCCATAAAACGTTAATATGGGTAAAGTCCAGTAAATCAAATAAAATAAAATAAAAAACAATGGTACCTTTTTTCTTTTGTACACATGTACTTCTGTGTCTTATTAAACTCTTCTGCGAGTAGAAATGTTTTTTGCAATTCCTGCAGTCTCCTGAAATAAATATGTTTTTGATTTTGTACTATACAAGCGCTTTCCCGTGGTTTTGTTTATATCTTAAGTACCTATTAATACATTATTAATTGAACAACTGAAGTGTATAGAGTAATAAATAATTAATAAATAAAAGCATTAGGGCGTTTGTGCACTACAAGGAATTTTACTGTCCGGCAGTCCGATTTTTTTACGATCCGATGTGGCATGAAAAAAAAAAGAATGAAAATTAAATAAAAATGAATGGGAAAAGGTAAAATGTCGGACGGTAAAATTACGTATAGTGCACAAACTAGTAAACAAACTATTTATATGGCGTGCCATATCGGCCCATAATAAATCGGATTGCCGGACAGTAAAGTCAAAGTCAAAATATTTTATTCAGCATAAAATTTTCGATTTTTTGCATTTTCTGAGATTTACTATAGTAACATATATTTTTTTTTCACCATCGAAAAGTAGAGATTTCAACGAACAGAAAACATACCAACTTTTTGAAAAAAGCTGATATTTTGACGGGTGATTTTTCGATTGAAAATTAGGGTGTTTTTTCGATATTAATTCAAAATAAGGTGAAAAAATAAATATTTTTAATCAAATAAATTACAGCGTATTTGGGACATAAAAAGGTAAGTTTTCACCAAATTTCGTTAGAAAAATTTTTTTTGTAAAAGATAAAAATAAAAAACCAAAAACTTGGTTTTTTGAATTTTTCACATAAATTTTGAGGTTATGTGAAAAAAGTGTAAATACAAAAGTTTTAGATCTTTTTATTACCTACAATTTTGTCATTTGACTTATTTCGATAGGACTTTTAGTTTTGCCGGAAATCGAGAAAAACCGTTTTTTACCCTTAAAAACTCACCCCCATCCCCTTCCCGACCTCAGATCGCCCGTAAATTATTTTTCCCTTCATTTGTATAATATTCCCCTCCTTTTCTAATGGGTTTCATCCTACTACTATTTTTTTTGGTTTTAAAAATTATCGACCCTGGTCTAATAGAATTATCTAACAGATAAAGTTGAGTTCAATGGTGAAAAATAATAATATATCATAGACTGTTACATGTTGGACACTGTTATATGTTGGATACTGTTACATGTTGGACACTGTTACATGTTGGACACTGTTACATGTTGGACACTGTTATATTTTAGACACTGTTATATGTTGAACACTGTTATATGTTGGACACTGTTATATGTTGGACACTGTTATATGTTGGACACTGTTATATGTTGGACACTGTTATATGTTGGACACTGTTATATGTTGGACACTGTTATATGTCGGATACTGTTATATGTCAGATAGCTTTATGAGCAACCCATGAAACAGGCCCAAAGAATCCTATCTCTTAGCATTGAGTACCGACCCACTGATAGGCGAGGTTATTACACAGAAGTGAAATATATTTAAACTGTTCTTACTTAACTTAATATATATATATTAAAATATAATAATACCTCCTTGCTTCGGACACTTGTGAATGTTGAGAAGCATCTTTCTTGGGAAAGTTTTCCTACAATCCGTGCATCGTATTTCCTTACTTTCCTTCTTAACTGGCTTTTTCTCAACTTGTCTGGAAACAACACGTATTAATACTATAAAATTTTTATTAAACAAATTTAAATGTTTAGCCAAGTAATACGAGAAAAGAAAAGGCCCCCAGTAGGATGACATCCTGTGGCGGGGGGGTTCAGAAACACACATAATACACAAGCATAAACACGATCACGAGTATAACCATTTTAAAGAATTTCACGTGATATTAGGGGAAGGAATCGAGCAAAATCTCACGAAACCTCACCAAGGCGGGAAGGGGATCGAAAAATCGCCAAAATTGTCTCACGTAATCAATGGATGCCCTCTTAATTATGTGATATTAGACAAAACCATCTTTACTATTTCGGCACAATTGAAAGCCATTTAACCGAATGACTGAATGAAGAATAAATCTTCGATATATTAATTTATTAATACTTTAATGCACAGTACATTATTAAATTGTACAAACGGCGGACTTAATGTTTTTTATTTTTATTTTTTTACTAGCGGCCCGCCCCGGCTTCGCACGGGTATTTAACTAAAATTTTAAAAATTATAAATTTATATTTTTTATCACCTACATGCGCCATTTATCGTATAATGGAAGCATATCGTTTTTATATTTAGTGACATTTAACATAATAGTACCTATATTAATTGAAAATGATGTTTATCTAAAATATTAAAACGATTTCTATTCCTATCCGACATATTTAGTAAGCTTTTAAGTTTAACAAAATAATAACTCAAAAATAAGTTTTGTGAGTTTTTAAGATTCCTTAGACCAGATGGCGTTGGCGGCGTAGGTACCTATTTATATTTTCTTAAATATTTATTTTTAAATTTAATTACAATGAAACAAAAACTAAATTATACTGTGAGTTATGTTTAATTTTTATGTATTAAAGCTATTTACATTGGTTTTGTACTTTTTACGTGATACGTGCACAGACAAAAAACGACAAGAGATGGCGCTGATTCAAAAAAAAAAAACGCGCTATTAAAATTTATTCTTGATGATATATAGTGTATTAATAAAACGGAGGTTTTAACAGATTTATTATTTGTATAGATATGCGTATCGTGCAATCAGTATTTGTTGACTATGAGCAGATGGGTTGTGTGAACATTGTGTGAACACAACAACATTCATAGAACAGAGCTTAATGTTAAAAGCATTCTCTACCAGCCAACCTTAGGAAGTACAAGAGCAGAGTTTATAGGTGTGCAAATCACAAACTAAACAAATAAATTAATATTAAAAAAAGCAAATGAATATAATAAAATAAAATAACTTTTAACATATATACTTACTTAGCGTATGTGTGTGCTCTCATATGATTATTCAAGGCTCTATAATTATTGAATTCTGCTTTGCATGACTTGCATTTGTGTGATGGGGGAGGGGACTTGCTTTTGATGTTTGATGATGATGATGAGTTTCTTAAAGTCCTCGGTGGAAGAGGCTTTATTTGTAACCTAGAATAAGCGTATAAATAATATTTAAGAACAGAAATTAATATAAATCATAATAACACAACACAACGACCCGAGGACATGGAATTTTAAGGCGTATGGTGGTCGTGTATCCAGTTGTCATACTAATATTAATGCAAAAGTAAGTTTGATTGTTAGGCTTTCACGCAAAAACTACTTAACCTTCATTATGAAACTTTATACACATATTCTTGGAGGTATTAGAAGTAACACAGAATACTTTTATTTTTTGGCCGCGATAACCGATATCTACGCTGGCGAAACCACGGGCAGAAGCTAGTAACACATAAGAGAAGGGCTCACTTACTTGACTTTCTTGTCCTGTGGTTCTTTCTTAACTTGTATTTCTCTGTCCCGAGGTCGTGTCATCCTCGGAGTCAGGTACGAGTCATCTTCACTCTTAATGTCAGATTGTTTTTTTAATATCGACTTGGGTTGATCTATTTTCCTTGATTTCTGAAACAAACAAAAAAAATATTATCATTATTATTAAGAATACTATACTTGAGCCAAATTCGATGTGGAATTTATGTAAACAAACCAAATGTCATCGTGTATAGGGTTGTTACACTTTTAGTAGTGAAAAATTGTAATTTATTACCTATTTCCTAGTTACCTTACTAATACATTAATAATTTTACTTTAACATTGTTTCCTAGAACTTAACCTCTAAATACGTAATATATTAGAAAATTTGCTTATAACAAAAATCGACAATTTTATTATGTTTATTCAACGTAAGTAAAGTAAAATAAATAATAAAAGAGAATGGGTGTCTGAACATAAATTTTTAATCATATTAAATCCATTTTAAAACAAATGTTGTTTTATTTTGAATACTATTCAAGAATAGTGTAGCTATTTTTAATAGAGGCATATACATATTTATTAAAATATTTTGAAATCATTCAGTGGGAAATTAGTATTCCCACGTTAACAAGTAAATTTTACACATAATTATAGATAATATATAAATATATCTAATTTCTGACTTATTTATTTAAAGTTTTATGTAGCTTGTACTACTATGTGTAAATATTAAAAAATATAATAATTATAATTATTTTCCAACAGGCTGTAAACATCTGCCTATGGTTGGTTGCTAAGCAACGGTTTGTTGGTAAACATTCCATATCGAATTTGGCTGAAGTATAGTTGTCACTTGAGATTTCACCTGCAGTGGAATTTATTAGTTAACAGGTTGTACACTGTTTTGTCACAGCATGTAAATATCCCACAACTTAGCAAATCCCTAATATTATAAATGTGAAATATAAGTTTGTTTGTTACGCTTTCACGCAAAAACTACTTAACCAATCATCATGAAATTTTGTACACATATTCTTGAAGGTTTTAGAAATAACATAGGATATTTTTTTTGGTCGCAATAACCGACATCCACGCGGGCGAAGCCACTGGCAGAAGCTAGTAACAGAATATTATTAAGGAGGAAACCAAATCAATCCACTGCATCCTTGGAACAGTGGGCTCCACTGCAGATCAGTAACATTTGTGTCAGAATATCTTTGTAGTAATAGATGTTTTACTTCTGACAACCGTTCAGAAAGTGGTACGAGTAGTCGTCACAACGCCACCGGTAGCGGGTTTGTTTCCCGCTCGGGGTAGATATTTGTATTTGTACAAATATTTGTTTTTGTTCGGATATATGTACATACACGGTCTTTACGTTTTTTTTTTTTTTTTGTGATTCCCACCCTGAATCTGTGTTCATTTTATATATGTATTATGTATTTATATAAAAATTGAAAATATTATATAACCTTAGTAACAGACGACTATGTGTGTGTTAAACATAAAAAAATATATGAACAGTAATATAACCCTCTATAACACGGTACTCTTGCAACGCGTTTTCATATTACGCAATGTAATGTCCCCTATAACACGTTATTTCCCCCATTTAACGCAGGATTTCCAACATTATATTTCTGTATTGTGAAATTTATAATTATTTGTACAGTCCATAATCAATTTTGCTTACGTTTACACATGGTGTCAATTGTATAGGCCTCCCAGAGCTCGCGCCAATTATCGCCTAAATAAAGAGTTATACGGGGTCAAAATGATATATACTCGTACAACGCGTTTTCCTATAACGCAGAACTAATCTACCGTATTATCGGAGGGATTACTGTGTATTATTTTTTAGTAAAAATCTATAAATCATAAATATGTATAGTTCACCTGCATTCTACTAAGGAATACATCATCGTCGTGATTTCTCTTAGTGCGTCTCAGACGAGGTGGACTCGGCTGCTTGCTGCGTAATGACCGAGATTCGCTTCTACTGTCTCGACTATCTCTCTTGGAGTTACTTGATATCTGAAAAAAAAAAAAGGTATTTTAAGGCTTATTAGGCATATTAGGCTTGACAGTACCGGAGGGCTAGACGGTGCCTTGCACCGGGGCCCCCAAGCTCAGGGAGCCCTCAGAACCTGACCAACAAACTAAATTGAACTATTGAAATTTGCTTACGTGTAGAACCTGGACGGGCCCTGTTGTGTATGATGAGCAGATGATAAAGTAGCTTTTTAAAGTACCTTTAAAATATTTAAACATAACTATTTATATTTTGGCTTGTATTGATAAAACTTAAAAAGTTTAGTTGGGGCCCTAGTTTATTTTTTGCACCGGGGCCTTTATTTACCTAGCTACGCCATTTTGACTTAATCTGTATTAGAGTTTTTGCATTAAAGTAGAAGTGTGGGATAATTATTATCGATAATTCGTAAATACTCGATAGTTTTTTATTCGATAATTATCGATACTAAAATTATTGATGATTTTCTCCATGAACACATTGAAGTAGTAATTTCTGTAAACTTTTGTGCTCGATACGATGATATTTCCAATATGTTTCCGATGGCCGTTTTGTGTAATTAATTACAGACAGTCCTTGTACTTACGGCATGTTAGGTTCGAAATATGCGACGTCAATCGAAACGACGTAAGTCGAGACATATTTTTTACATGTAAAACTGTGTATGCTTGAGGAATAGCGTCAAAACATTGTTTGACGTAACTTGAAACGAGACGGACGGAGACTGCCTGTATTTATTTTATACGATTTTTCACCAAGTCAATCTTATCATCAGTTATTGGGTGGAGATTTATTATTGTGTTAGATTATTGTGGTTATCATTTTGATGTTTCCGGGAGAAGAGATAAGAGGACCGTAACTGAGAGCAAGGGATCGTTATCTGAATGAAGCGCAAATGGTTAACATGTATCCTGGATAGTAATTCTTGGATATTTTAATAAGGCTGTACTGTTGAAAAACATTTGAATGAGTCGTTATTTGAATTTTGGCTGTAGCCAACAACTGTATTATTATTTGGACTGGACTGCGTCTGGATATACAAGACTAGCTTCCGCCCACGGCTTCGCCCACCTGGGTGTACTAATAAAAAGTATCCTATATCCTTTCCCAGGCTTTAGACTATCCGTATCAAATTTCATCACACAATATATATACACAAATATAACCTAAATAACTAATACCTAAAAAAATATGAGTGTGTGTTACCTTTACACGCGTTTGAAGTAAAACTTCTTTGACATTGTGACAGATGACGATTAAGTTAAAAATAAATTTGGTCATGTTAGAATTTAAAAAAGTATATACCTATTGATAACAGTAATATATACACTTATTTATATCGAGCATTATACATAATAAATACCTACATTAATTATCATTATAATCATTATAAGTTAAATATTTAAAAATCGAATTCAATATAAACGCGTCATCGCCGTAACGCGTTTCCGTTGGATTGTCGTCGTCCAAAGAATTCATGTACCCCTTAATCGCTTCTAAAGAAGTTTAACTTCAATATCTAAAACTGTAATCCTATAATCAAATAAACAAAAGAAAAAGAAAAAAAAAAACAGTTCTAATACGACTGAAATTAAAATAAAAAGTAATCTATGCATATTTCTACTTAAAATAATAATTATGTCTACTGTACTAACAATAAGTAATAAATCGCTTCGAGAATCTAATTAGCTATAAGAAAAAACCCAAAATGAATCTATGACGTCATGCGTCTGCCCGCGTTCGATGGCGCATCATTACATGGACCCCTACTTTGCACTAAATCTTTATAAATTGTAGTCTATGTGTTATTCTGATGTATAAACTATATCACTGTAAAGTTTCATTTAAATCCATTCAGTAGTTTTTGCGTGACAGAGTAAAAAACATCCATACAAACTTGCTAAGATCGATTCGTTGGCTATTCCGTGCCCTGTTTTATAAGCATTATGTTTAAAGTGAACATAATCCAGCTCTTGTACAATTTAAATGACCCAATTCCAAAAATATATATATATATACATATATATATATTAAATATACTCACAATATTCTTTTCGCTTTTATTATTTTTCCCGCTTTTACTGGATTTGTTTCTAGATCTCAGTGTAGGTTCATTCGAGTCTTCGTTAATGAATACAGGCTCTGTGACTCCAAGAATACAGTCTCCTGCATCCGGCTGAAAGATATTTCAATATGATTTATATTTAAAGGACCTGGATGACCAAGCTTTCCTCGGTATATATTATATATATTTTTTTAATGTACTTAGATATGAATTAGATGCGTTGATAAAGGGCTCCCAATAATAGTTTTTCTCACAAAACAAGCAACTTGAAAAAAAAAAAGGAAAAAAATAATCGGACCGGAAAAATCTGGACTTGAACTCTTCTGGTTTCGAGACCGCCCGGTTTCCCACCTGAGCTATTATAACCTTGTAGATGCTGGCAAAATTTACCTTAGTATTCTAATGATATTGTAGCAGTTTTTTATTGCCTGAAAACACGGATAAAACGATATTTTCTAAAAATGAATCCTAACTAGATCGATTTATCGCCCCCAAAACCCCTGCATACTAAATTTTATGAAAATTGTAGATTATATATAGTGTATAAATAGTGGAGATTCAGAATATATATAAACTGTGTTTAAACTTAAATGTGTGTTTTATTTAACTTTTCTTTTAAACTCTTTTGAGATCATTCACTGATCACTATTCATTCAAGTAAAATACTGTTTAATTCACGACTTTTAATAGCGAAAATAACAAAAATATCTTAAATGTCATCTTAAATAACTCTTAAACTGGCTTAAGTTTTCAGTAGTAACACTGCTAAGCATTGAAATTAAATTATTGATAAAATTTACCCGTTATTCGTAAACTGTCCCTTATGGCCATAAAAATTCTCTACATTTTTTACTTTTCAAAATAGGTAGGATTGTTATACCTTTCTAAATTCCCAATGTAACAAGTAATTTATTGCTATAATAGGCAGTAGCAATCTAGTACATTTTTTTTTTCAGGGCTGGAGACCAAATTTGAGTAAATAAATTTTCAAAAAATAAAATACAAAGTATTAATTAATTCTTTTAGTCGACGTTCCATAATTGTGTTTATCGAAAATGATATTTGAAATAATAAATCAACCGCCTGAGAGTATTTGACATAAAAATAAAAACAATATGCAGTTTTGTTTACGCACAGCAACAAAAAATAGATAAGAAAATGTCTTTTTTCCAAAAAAGTACGAAAAATATAATATCTTAAAAATGGTGAAACTTTTACTAAGGTTATTTTTTAATATGTTGTAGGGCAGCCTTTTGTCTACCTTCTCCTTTTTTTGTCGTACTCTTTACCGGACACCTGTATATATTATATGTATGTATATGCGTGTATGTATATGTGTGTGTGTGTGTGTGTGTGCATATCTGAACATAGTATTTGTGTAGGTAAAATTATATTCTAAATTAAATTACTATTTTATATATGTAACTTAGTATATATTATGATAGTAGTACTTTATGCATCAACCACATTGGGTCTAGAAATCCTATAGTCATGGTTGCCTATAAGAAATTGCCTTTAGTGATAAGGCATTATATTTGTTGTAAATATTTTACAATGTTATAATTCAACAATATGTGTATTAAAATATTAAATAATTAAAATATAAATATTTTTTTAAATAAATTTATGATACCCAAAATAAACATAAAAAATAAAAAGTTTAATTTTTTTAACTATTACCCTTACCGCTCCCCTTGGCATCGCCTGTGGAGGCAAGCCCAGTCGCAACCTCGTCCTTTTATTAGTGTGTCTGCACATTTCAAGGAATTCATAGAAGTCATTCACTTTGTCTACGCACAGTTCACATATTAATGGGGGCATTTTGTCGTCTTGGTGTACCTGAAAAAGATATTTTTTTCAAACTTTTATATATTTCTACAATTTTAAGTTTGAGCCTTTAAAAACATACTATTAAATTTATATTTATTTAATTCTTTAGTAAAAATTTGTATGAAATCGAATGTTTTTTTTTCAACTTTACTGATAGTTAAATCCCTTAAACAAATAAAGAAATATTGTTGAATTATGTTAAAAAACTTATAATTATATGTACCGAATAATTATTTAATATAAATAAAAGATCGTAATCGAAAAAGTTTAAAAAAACTAATGAAGATATTTTATAAGAAATTGGTAATTTTCAAATCGAACAAATCTAGGACACTAACAAACCCTTGTAAACTTGTACACAAACATTCTTAAAAATCTAAAGTTGTCGCTGTAACTATGGTGCAAATGTAATAATATAATACATAATATTTTAAGAAAGAGTTTTAATATTTTATTAACCTCTATTTGAACGCATTCCCGTATTTTCTGTATGAGTTCCACTTCGGCGCCATCGAGATGAACAACATTTTGTATTATCGGCATTTTGTAGCCAGCACCAGCACCACAGAGACGACATGCTCGATATATTTCGTATATCGTTTGTTTTTCTATCTTTGAATTCATAAATCCATCCATTATCTCATTTCTTAACAAAAATAAAATATACACAATATCAATAATCGTCGCGTAGTTGCCGCTTCGACGCCATTAATAAAGTTGCCATGTTGTTGTTGTTTCAATTTTTTTTATTATATTATTAAATCAAAATTTATATATATATTAAAGCAAAGGAATTAAAGTGAACAGCCGCAGAAATTAATTTGTTGGAATTTTCATTTTAATATACGAAACTAAATATTTTTCTATTATTTGTAAATATTTTTTATAATATTTTTATATACGTGAGTTCGAAAGGAAAACCTAAGTTTATTTCGAACCTTATTATTTAGGAACATTAATTACGTCAATGAACTATAGTCATTGAACTATGAGAAAATAGGGATGGGCAAAAAAATCGATATAATATCGATATTGTTTTCAGAAAATAATCGAAATATCGATATTTTTTCCAAAAAATAATCGATATAAATCGTCGATATTTTTTTCCGCGATATATCGAATATCGATATTTATTTTTGGATATAGATTTTGAAATCTATATTTTTTTATAAAGTTCAGCTATCTGCATGTATTTGACTAATATATATATATATATATAAGGATAGGCTACAAGTAGGGAAGATAATTTACCGGTGAAATATATTTTTTACTGACTTTACCAACTTACCATCAATATTTTACTGGATAATTAACCAAAGTACTGACAGCTGTCAATTTTTTAAATTCTTATAACAAATCAATTATAATACTAAAAGTGCTTCTAAGAATTTTCACTGATGATTTTCTTTAATTTTTACATGTGGAATTTTTCATTAAATTTTTTTCATAGCAATTAATTATTATAAAAATTCTAAAAAAAATTCTAATGTCTATCAACTTCAGTGTTATCAATATTTGAGTATAATAATTTAGAAGTGAAAAATTGTTCAATATTTATATTGCGACTGATAATAATAAACAAACTATTATATAAATTTACTTGCTCATACCTTTAACAAAGAACTATCACAATTTTTAGGAACTAAATAACTTTCTTTTATTGCATCTGGACACTTATTACATTTAGTTAAATGGATTTCCATATGCTTAGCATTAGAAACGTAAGTAATGTCCCAGTATTTACATTTCCCGTGTAAAATTTGTTTGTCGTCAAGATATTCAGAAAAATGATTCCAAACAATAGATTTTGGTGTAGGCATGTTGTTTATTATAAAAAAATACGGACCGGCGCAGTAAGAAAAATATCGAGTACTCTTTTCAATTTATTATTATTCACATAAATTAACTAATAACGCAATAACTATTCGGCATTCACTCTGATGCTGGTGGGTGCAATGGGCTATTTTGTTTTAATAATTTAGTATAGTATATATTACATCTGACACTGCAAGCAGTTAAGTATCCTTAGGAAATATATTATACCCGTTAATTAACCAAATAACTCACTGATTACCAACCGGTTATTTATCCGCTCGAAACACTAGCTACAAGGGTAAACATTGATGGTAGATGTCGGATCACCTGTTTTTTTTTTTTTAGGAATTCGGATAGGCTTCAAGGGTAAACATCGATGTTAGATCTCGGACGACCTTTTTTTTTAGGAATTCGGATAGGCTACAAAGGTAAAATGATATGGGACACAAATATCGATTATCGATATTTTTTACTCGATATATATCGATACATTTTAAAAATATCGATACTATATATATCGATATTTTTTTCCCATTTGCCCATCCCTTTTCTCAGAGAAAAATGTAACCACCAGTGATGCCAGCATAGTGGATTATCCACTGAAACTTGTGGATTCAACTCCCCATTTAATGGCAATATGTAGAGTTCATTAGTTTCAATCATTAAGAGACTGAAGGATTCTTGTCAGCTTAGTAAAACTCATTTTTACTTAGTTTCGGACTGAACCAGAAAATTGCGGTATAGGGGAAGCGCATTCGTAGGTTTTCTGAGATAATTCAGCGATTCCAACAATATCGCACAGTAAACATACTCTGCATCCCGAAACCGAGTATGGCTGACCTCGTTGAAAGTATAAATATATAATGGTCTAAAAATCCATATATTCACAGGAGGTAGACTATGAGGAGGGCCTAGGATTGCGGCGGCTCAAAAAGCATATTCTAGTATTGAACTATTGAAAACAATCGCCATCTCTTAGGAGAATGTAGCTGATGCGTTTCGGTGATCTCCGAACTGAAAAGTGGAGCCGACGACGGGTCGTCATCACTATTGGCTGAAAGAATTCTCGGTCTACAATGTGACCTGGACTTGACAATACCAAGAGGCAATAGTGCGGAGGATGCTCGGTGCGGATGGAGCTCCTAAATCCACTAACACCGCTGATACTACCAACTACCACCCCATAGCGTCTAACTTCCATCTATATGACAGTGACATCCGTTCTGAGTTGCAAGATTTCTCGTCATAATAACGAGCTTACTATTCTCTTTGCAGCACAGAACGGATGTCGTGGAGGCATTCGGTGAGGGTTCTCGAGCTATATATAGATCGACAATGCAGTTTGAGCCGAACGCTTAGGCCGACCGTGCCTCTCTATCGCTTGTTCCGCGCTCTCGCTCGCGACACATGACACTTCTTTGTGCGTGTAGCCGGCATTCATCGATTTGCAAGACGTTATCACGTCAAAAACGTAAACATCTAGATCTGGTGCATGAGATTGTCGACATGTGGGATGTGGAGTCCACTTGAATAATTTCTATCACAACATCTGCTGACGATTTGACCCCTCGCTCAATGCCTGGCCTCAAAGACGGTGGTCGCGGGTTCGATTGCCGCTCGGGGCAGATATTTGTATTTGTGCAAATATTTATTTCCGGTATGGGTGTATGTCCTTGTGGGTTTCCCCACCGTTCATCGGAGAGCACGTAAAGCCGTCGGTCCCGGTTGTTATCATGGATACCTGGTAATGATCTTTACTCATGGTAGGGATATTATCCGCCAACCCGGAGAGCTCCACCCCTTCTTCTATATGGAGAAGAGGCCTTCGCTCAGCAGTAGGTTGTTTACAGGCTGATACAGTACGGTACAGCACAGAAGCATTTGAGGCCTTCAATGACAAAACTGAGCCTTACTTTAAATATGAGAGGCAAGCTTGCTTAAGTCAATCATCCTGGCTTAGGTAGTCGACCCCAAATAATTGGGGGAAAAGCCAAGCAGATTATAATGAATTTTATTATTTTCAAACACGTGCGTGATGGAAGTGAGTAATACTTTACGGGTATTTGGAATCGTCCGTCTGGCAACACTATGAAATAATAAAGTTTCGCCCGAATGAACGTTTTCACTCACTGCCCAGCATAGATCAAGTATTGTAATACTGCCTTACCTAATACAGTTTAAGTCAAAATGGCGTAGCTAGGTAAACAAAGGCCCCGGTGCAAAAAATAAACTAGGGCCCCAACTAAACTTTTTAAGTTTTATCAATACAAGCCAAAATATAAATAGTTATATTTAAATATTTTAAAGGTATAAAGCTACTTTATCATCTGCTATTTATCATGCAGAGCAGGGTCCGTCCAGGTTCTACACGCAAGCAAATATCAATAGTTCAATTTTTAGTTTATTGGTCAGGTTCTGAGGGCCCCCTGAGCCTGGGGGCCCCGGTGCAAGACACCGTCTAGCCCTCGGGTAGTTACGCCACTGGTTACGTGTGAACAATATAAGTAAACTATGACAATCGGTGCAAGTCAACTTGAAAGTTACTATTAATACTTTACGTTCATATTGTAGCTGGATTCAAGAATTTTATAATATAACTAGGATTTGATAAAAGCGTAACAGAAGCTAGATTGTTTGTGGAGAAAATTATTTACGAAATTCAGTCTCAGTTTAAGGATAAAATAATAGCCAGTAAAAAACGAATGTTCAGTAACGAACATAGCTACTGATGAATCTCCTGAAATCCAGTTAAGAGTCAACTTTTTTAACACAATGATAGATGCTATAATAGTCGACACAGAATGTCGATTAAAAATATTATCATCAAAAAATTTAATTTAATCATTGGCCTTTATGTATGGATGTGCTAATGACTGTAAACTATATCAAATTAAACAAAACGTAAGTTATTTTATTTTAAATAAATTAAAGAAATCTGTACATTTTTTTCTCAAAATGATTATATTGATAAATTTCAATAAATAGTATATGTATGTAGAGAGCTGATTGTTTTCTTATTTTTGTGATCAACTTAATGTATAGTGATTGACTTCAATAAAAAAAGGATGATTTCTTCAATTAAATTTTAATCAATATTAAAGGAAGTTATATTACAAATTTTTGAACATTGATTGCTGTAACGACTTTATATAATGCAATGTGCGATCGCGTCTGAGTGTCTGCCGTGTCGAGCCTGGCAGCTCCATAAAGGTGACAGCAAAAAAAAAAATTGATATTTCTAATCTTTTCTAGCTATTGCGCATGCAAAATGCCTCAAAAATCTCAAGGGAAAGGTTTGCGCGAACACAAGTTTTTGAGAAAATCAAAAATTACTACCGCGTGCTGCGTGCTCTTTATTTTGTTGTTAAATATTTTGTTTAATTAATTTGATGTCTACTAAAGCGGAAATAGATAGATATTTGTATGCGCAAACAGCACCCCCATAAGTTTTATGCCCAAACTTATTATTTATTGAATTAAAAAATAAAAATAAATAGCGGTATGCAAGACGAAGAATAAGAGAAAGAATTGGTATGCGGAATGCAAGGCTCATAATTTTTAATGTCGATTTAAAGCGCTCAATGAATATTTTGAGCAATTTAGTTTTATTTATGACATAAATTATTTGAAATCTTTATCAAAAGAGAATTTTCTCAAACATTGTAATGATTTAGGTACAATAATTCGGGAAGGCGAAAACAGTGACATACAGCCTTTCGAATTATATAAAGAACATCAGCTTTTAAAATCTAATTCGACGCGAAACAACTCATCCGATATGTTTTAGAAAATAATTTAAAAGAAATATATCCAAATGTTTACATTACAATCAGTGGCGTAGCTTGCCTTAGATGGGTCCTGTACCTGTGGAAGCCCTCCCCTAAATCCGGCCCTGCCTCTATAAACAAGTCTGATAGTCTTTCATGTCCCTACACGTTCGGGGCCCCTGTAGGCCAGGGGCCCCGTATCATTGATACGGCTGATACGGCGGTAGCTACGCTTCTGATTACAATTAGATTCATGCTCACAATTCCGGTCAGTACAGCTTCTGCTGGGAGAAGCTTCTCAAAGTTAAAATTGATAAAGACCTATTTGAGAAGCCCGATGAGCCAAGACTTCAACTTCAACTTCTTTTGGTTTGATGGCTTTCACTGGTGCCAAAACAGCACAGATGATTTCGCCAGTGTCACGTAGAATGGAAATTGATTCGTGAGGTCGAGGTTATAACCTTCTTTAAATTAGAGAGGAAAAAAGAAAAAGAATGGAAAATAGTAATAATTTACTTTAAAACCCTTAAGACCTAGAACAACACAAAAGTATAGTTTATAGTCGGATCGCGGAGCTGGAAGGATTTTGTATATTGACCTTCTACTACCTGTCTCTGTCACTCCCGCTACGGACGGACCGTCTGTACCGTATACCGTCCGTATATACAGGGTGACTGGTAAATTACTATCAATATTTAAGGAGACTACTCGGCACATGATTCTCATTCGAATTATGTAAAAAAAATAGGTAAATATTAATAAACTTTTAAGTAAAGTTACTCAACAATTATCCATTTATGTACGCGTCGTCTGGACACCCTAGCAGCTAGCTGCACTTTCGACACAAAATAGGTAGTTTACCTACGTTTTAATGCCGCCACGTGTTAACAGGGTAGCAGGATAAACAAGCATGATCCAGTCCCCCTTAATACTTTAATCCTGGCTTATGATAGGCAAAAATAAGATACTTTACTCGTTTAAGCAACAAATTTGTTGACTAGGTAAATGATGTGAACTTTGGCAATTTTTAGATGTGAACAAGCGGCACAATACAACACTTGTGCACGCGCCGCCGGCATGACTGGAACAGTGTCATCGCTTCATTTATTTGAATTGAAATTTATGAAAATTTGGTCAAAAATTAAGTACCTATTTTTTTTACATAATTCGAATGAGAATCATGTACCGAGTATTCTCCTTAAATATTGATAGTAATTTACCAGTCATTCTGTATATTGCGTCTTGCTCGTACAATGTACGTACGAGCAAGACGCAATATACAGGATGACTGGTGAGTCACTATCAATATTTAAGGAGAATACTCGTATATGATTCTCATTCGAATTATGTAAAAAAAAAATAGGTATTTAATTTTTGACCAAATTTTCATAAATTTCAATTCAAATAAATGAAGCGTTGATACTTTTCTAGTCATGCCGGCGGCACGTGCACAAGTTTACATCATTTACCTAGTCAACAAATTTGTTGCTTAAACGAGTAAAATATCTTAGTATTTTATGTTTATTATTAAACTTTAAATCCCTACTCTATAATAAAGATAGTTAAATTTATAAGTATTCAAATATTTTAACATAATAATTTATATGTTATAAGCAAATTAATAACGTAAACAACCAATTAAAAATCCTATTAGAACCATTTTCGACTTCTACGCGGACGAAGTCGCGGGCTTAAACCTAGTGAGTCAATAAGATGTTCGAGTAAAGAGATATGGATAACACCTTCACACCAAATATTGCGAAAAGTTAACAAACCTAATAGATATGCTTATCAGTAAAGTAACGTCGCCTATAAATAAAGTTAATATTTTTACTAATAATATTCGTGAGTGCTTGGTTATGTTATCTTGGATTCCGATTTGAAAAACAAATGCTTGAAATGACGAAAAATGGATTACCACGTGAAGATAAAGAAATGATGCGGCGTCGGTGCATAACATTTATAGCAAGTCTAATTGAGGAATAAAAAAATAGGCTGTCGGAAAATGTGACAGTGATGAAAAAAAGTTCCCGAATAATTGTTGAATAAGCATCCTTCATTAGCTTTCTTGGTTCTTTCAGTTTATTTTTAATTGGTCTCTCTGTTGAGTCCAGCAGCACGAGCTGCTGTTATTTTTCCCGTTTTCAAAGACTTAAGTCAGAATGTCGGTAAAAGACTCCTCTACGCAACCAGCCTAGCTTTTTTCTAGTCTTTTTCTTTTGATGATTAAGCGTATGTTGCTAACTCATAGATTACTCATAAATTCCGAAGTTGATAAACCAAAGAACTTCTTCAATTTCCTTTAAATATGTGACAAGTATTTCTTCTTCTTCTTTGATTTTTTTTTCGTTAAAATTTGACCCAAGGAAACCTTTCGATTTTGCATATTTGCCAATACTCGAGACGTTTGGTTGACGAGAGCAGTATGTTGTCGCAGGATATGGTGACGCTGAAAAATTAGATCATACTACGTATAATGACGACCATTCTGGTGTAGTGATACCGACAGTGATACCGACGGCTTTACATGCTCTCCGAGGCACGGTGAGGAAACCCACAAGGACAAACACCTAGCCCGGAAACAAATATTTGTACAATTACAAATATCTGCCACGAGCGAGAATCGAACCCGCGACCGCCGGCGTTGAGGCGACTACTCGCAACTATACACCAGAACGGTCGTCACTTGGTCGTTCTTTATTTATAATTTATAATTTATCTATTACAAACAAACATAATATTATGATCTGTCATCCTCATAACATTAGTATTGACTAGCTTCTACACAAAACTTCTTAAACGTTAAATTCTTCCACAAGAAACTCTATTTTCTATATATATTTTTCAATATTAGAGGGGGCAGACGGATAGTCGGTTCACCTGGTGGTAAGTAAAATCGACATCCATAGACACCCGCTACATCAGAGGATTAGCGGGTGCGTTGCCGCCATTTAGGGAGGGGAGGGATGTTCCAACGAATCTGTGGGGGGAGGGGAGGGATGGACCACCAGATATCTCACAAACCGAACGAAACACGACGATAGTACCGTTATTTCACGTCGGTGTTAAGTGAGAGCGAAGTATTTACCCATTCAGCAAACAGCATGCCGCTACTTCGGTAAAGTGTAGTTTAGTGTCTAAAATAAAAGTATTCGTATCTTCGTGAAGATCAGCAGCTTCTAACATTATCCCGGACAAACAGGCATACAGACAAACAGAAATACCTAATAACAGTATTCTAAAATTAATCCAAGCATCGTGTCTCTCTCAAAATGCTACTAAGTACATGGAAACTATAATACAAGTTAATCCTTTTTTAATATAATTTAGTTTAATATATCCATAATAGATGATTGAATTCAGACTCATTAACTACTGTTGTCCAACTTGACTAATTAGTTTAAATATAATTATTAATTTGTAATCATTATAGCTCTTGAAATAATAAAGTAATTTAAATTTTAAAATTGATTTAAAAAGTATGTTACGTGTTAACGCCATCTTGATTTAGTTAGGAACAGATATTTTTAATTTCATTACCCGACTGCGACAGAAGGAGGGTTATGTTTTTCAAGTGTATGTATGTATGTCCATTTCTTTGGCACGCCCTACAGCCCAAGCGACTGGACGGTTTTTGACATATGAGGTGTCGTTGGATTTGTCTAAATTGTAGTAGTGACATAGGCTATATAAATTTTCAAAATGGCGCCCGCAAATGGCGGAATGAGGGGGGGGGGGAGTTGAATTTTTTTTTCTTACTGTAGCAATATGGGTATCAAATGAAAGCTAGTAAATTGTTTTATTCTGTTTAGTTTATAATAAGAGTATTTTACGCAGTCGGGATTTTTGATTTTTTTAATTAAGCATACTTGTTAATTTCATTTATTTTCAAATATTAAATAATTTTTATTCACACCATTTTATTTCAACGTTTAATTTTTCAATTATTTATTTCATGTTTAATATAATCGAGTTATGGTTTTGTTAATGTGACGATTTGAAATGCTTTGTACTTTTACGAAGTTATACATTTCATATTATTGGTAGTTGGGTGAAGAAGGTACGATGATCGCTTTAGTTTTATTATGTAAGTATTTTTTCTTTATTTAATTTTATTTTTTCTTAATATTATAACTCTCTTAAGCCCAGTTCCTCTTCAGAAAACGATTAGTTTTTGCTTACGAACGTTCAATTTGAAACCACGTATTTATGAATCATAATATTCCCTAAGAAAAATGTCTGTTGCTATTCATACGACAATCGTATGAATGAAAAAATAATTATTCGTACGTTACAAAAAAATTTAAAAAAAAATTATTTATACGACAGTCATATAAATAAAAAAAAATTATAAAAAAAAATTATTAGGTAACATTTATTAATTTAAAAAAAAACCTACATTAAAAATGAATTAATATAAAATAGATCGTATAAATAAAAAAAAATATATATATCTTTCGATAATCGTATGAATAAAAAAAATAGTTTGGAAAATCCAAAAGTGCACGCCTCATAATCACATTGTTACAGTAAAAGTATTTAAAAAAATTAAACAACATCGAATTAGACCGTGAAATTAAATAGGGTTCTATTCCAAACTATACTGATACGAAAGAAAAAAAAAACTCGATAAATGAAGTGTTTCGGTCGTTATCGTGACCACATACAGGATCCGCACATCACATACACACGGATGTCCAAGACAGAACTTTTTTAATCAGTTTTTCAATTATTTTAAATAACAAAAATGGGATTAAAAGTATCATGAGTGTTAAAAATTGTATTTTTTCTTAATATGTGTGTATTTTTCAAACGGGAATTTATTCTGAAACCTTTCAAGAATTGCTCTAAGAAAGGAAAAAATTCTCAAATTTATGCTTTAACAATTATCACACTTGCAATGTTCATGCAACAGCAGAAAAAAATATTAATTAACTACTACATAACTAATTGAGAAATTGTGATTTAAATTTTATTCAGGGGGATTATTGTTCATTTATCTAATTATCCAGTAATTATATATATATAATATCCTCTGAATTTTGTCATTTTTAAAATTTTATATTTAATATGTTAAAATATTTATTATTTATAAAGTATCCAAAGTAGGCGTGGCTTACGCAAGCCAGAGCACCCGTTTTATTCCGTATTTTCATCCCTCTGGAAAATTATAAATATTGTTCCTACAGTTCCGGAAGTCGGGACTTTTTTTTTAGGAAATTCTCTCTTCTTTTTGAATCTTTTTTTTAATTTAAAAAACTTAATTAGTTTTTTGAGATATTTGCAGAAAACTTAACCCCTTTTTATTTTTTTAGTTATTTCTTAATAACTTTTTTAATTTGTGCAAGCGGAACTTCATTTTTTTCAAAAATCATCTAGGTGCTATCGCGAATCGAATAACACCTCAATCATAATTTTCGAAGGCTGCTGAAAAAGTTGACCAAAATGGCACATGTTGCCTAGACTATACTGCTTTGTTAAAAATGTTTAAAATCATGAAGTGTGCACATAGCTTAGGAATATAATCAAGCTCTAAAAATTGTTAACAATCTATATTAAGTAAAAGTGTATTGATTGTATTCTGTTTTGTGTACCATGGTGAATAAATAAATAAGTAAACACAGCAGACCACGCAGGTAATTACCTAATAATGAAATTATTATTACAGGTACAATAAGCCATGTCTTCACAACAACTATTCGAGATTTCGGAGAACCTTTAAATCGATTTGAAAGGGGTATTATTAGAAACTTTTTCAAGTCCGTTAATCCTAAAGATAGATTCGATGACAATAATCAACCGATAGTTAACAAGTGGATTAATATATTACGAAATGATGTTATATTTAATAAATTAAAATCACTTGACATTCAAAGTAAACTGACAGAAGCTTTGCAACACTTGACAAATGTTTTAAGAAAAGTACTTGATATAATAAAACAAAACATTCAAAATGGATTTAAGCCGTTACACGATATAATACAAGGAAACATCAATAAAAACAGAATTAAAAGAGAATTAGAAGACGAAACCGTTATAAATGATCTTAAAAAAGATAAAAAAGATATCCCTAAAATTAAAAAAGATAACAATGAATTAGAAAGAGTAATCGCAACAGATAAAAACATGTCTCTTTATGGAAAACAGATTAATGAAAATAATAAAACAGATACTATAGAAAAGAAAGATAAAATAGAAAAAACCGGAAGACGAATGTATACCGATACAAATCCTATCGTAAACAGTGAAATTAAGGAGAGACTTCTTCGTTATATAAATGAATTTTTCCGTGAAATTGACTATAAAATAGCGTCACTCGAAAATTTAAAAACTGTATTTTCAAACGATGGTATTTACAGGATCGGTTATATTGTTTCTACTTTAGATTCTTTGGTTGATAATATGGAAAATTTGAAACAAGATATGAATACAAATAAATATATCTGGAGCGATCAGAAGATTTTAAATCTTTTCGATATTGTGAGGACATCGAATAACGCTGTTGAAAATTTATTGGAAGTATTGAGGACTTTTGTTGGTGCGATTTTAGTCTGATACATAAAAAAAGAAAGAAAAAAAAAACTGAGAACTGTTGCAGACTTTTGTTTGTAATGAATAATAAAAAACAAAAAAAAAATAATAAAAAATAATCATTGACTCTTACGATAATGATCAGGGAAATTTGATAAAGAAAATAAATTAGAACAACATAAAACAAAATTTTATTTATAATAACATAAAATCAAGAACCAAATTAAGCTATTACTAAGTAAATTAATGATTTATTAATATCATACTAATATTTCACTGCGTTCTTTCAGTATAGTTATAATTTATTAGGCTGAGTGTAGTATACCTTCAAATTAATTTGGTGTTTATTCCTTTTATGAAGAAATTAATTTGTATTTTTCTAATGCCATAAAAATTTGTATCTGTATATGTATTTATGTATGTATTGTGTATATAATATAACGATTGTCATTAAAGTTATCTTATTTTTCCCTTTTTTCTTTTTTTTTCTCTTAACCTTTTAAGTGCCATGAGGGCCGCCGGCTACCTCACGATACCCAACAATAGGTGCCGTGAGAGCCGCCGGCTACCTCACAATTTTTCATACATAATGATATACATAATGTGTTATATTCATTCATAGAATGTAAAGATCCCAAATTTTCACATAAGGAAAGCCTACACTTGATATTTCCATTTGGCACCTGGGGAAGTCATGGACAAAACAGCTTGGCAGTTAGAAGGTTAAAGTGAATTTTATGAATACTCAACTCACCTAAAAACGTCCGCTCTTGTACGTCCTAAGGTTGGCTGGTAGAGAATGCTTTTAGCATTAAGCCCGCCTTTTGTTCAATTCTTTAATGTATTGTGCAATAAGGTTGTAATAATTTATATTATTATAAATAAAATGATTCTTTCGTGAAGTAATCTATATAAATAAAATCTTAGAGGTCTGACGTTGTACGCTCATCACGAAAAACTATTGGATATATCTCAATTAAGACTTCTATGTTTTATTTCTTAGATGCTTGGTCCTTGTCTTAAAAAAAATCTTGTGATATCTTCATTTATTATAAAGTTATCAAAATTTTAAGAAACAACGATTTTATAAGCACAACGTGTTTTAAAAAGATATATTATAAACGAAATACATTTTTCTCTCTGATCTTTTCGATGTTTTTTCCTCTGCACATTTATTTATTTATTTATTTATTTATTTAATGCATAATACTTATATCTAACTTTACATGGAAACCCAATACATTAGTTAAATTGATTAGCAAAAAATAATATTATAATAATCTGATATATATTTATTTACATACCTACATACCTACTAATTCAGTTCACGATTTAACACAAATAGTGAACAAACTAGAATATTTTGTTGTGACAGAAGAAAATAATATTAAAATATTTTAGGGTTTTCATGAAAAAAAAATGTAAAATTGTATACTGTTAACGTTGTTTTGAATTTTTGTATTAAATTGTAATTATATTTAAATTTATTTCCGGTCTGGGTGTATGACCTTGTGGATTTCCCCACCGTGCCTCGGAGAGCACGTAAAGCCGTCGGTCCCGGTTGTTATAATGGATACTAGGTAATGATCGTTACTCATAATAGGTAGGTATATTATCCATCAACCTACAGTGGAGCAGCGTGGTGGATTAAATTCCAATCCTTCTTCTATCTTTTGTTATTGTCTTTTCTTTACCGTAATATGTTTAATTGCACACAAAGTTTTGTAAAAAAAATGTTGCATACACCTATAAAGACAAATCATACCGAATAATACGTATACATGTGTAATGTCTGATACCTACAATGTTCTTATAATTTGCCGATGGTGTTTCTATGAAATAAATAAATAAATCCATTGGATATGCCAATAAAGCTTAAAATATTTTTTATTTTAATTTTTTGCCTGTTAAGCTGTCAAAGTCAAAACGCTTTTCATTTAGTGATAAAGTTTGATATTGAAATAGTTTAAAAATTTAAGAAGATAGGATGTAAATTAAGGGAAAAATTAGATATCCAAACAATATCACGATTCCATGGTGCCCCAATACGATGACAAGGGTAGGGGAGAGTTGGATAATACCGCGCGTTTGATAATTCCACGCATTAGCATATTTTAAAAACTAAACGCTAATTGCGGTACCCAGTCCTTAAAGATGACAGTCCGAGTCCTCTACCCCTCCCCGTGCACGACGGTAATTTACTCGGAGCAGCGATTAAGACACATCGTGTCTTACAAGTTTTTACTCTCGTTCCTTATAATTTCGCGGGCATTTTTGACAAGAGGTAAGCTATTCTATATTTGTATTGTAACACATTGATTACTTTTATTGTAATCCTAACATATTATAGAATTAATGACTAGATTGATTTGAATACACAATTAACTTGACTGTATTATTTTGAGGTTATAAAATGAAATAACAGAGTTTGTCAATTCCGCGCCCAGGGCGTGTACGAGTGAACACCACGTACCGGCAAGCACAGTGTCGGAAGGCCATCCACGAGATGAACGGACGACTTAAAGCGAGTCGCCGGAAGTCGTTGGATGGAGGCTGCTTTGAAACGGAGTCGATGGGGGGAGGCCTACGTTCAGCAGTGGACATCCAATGGCCGATATGGTTATGATAATTAATCTAGTCGTAAAATAATAATTATATCTAGGTATAGAAAGGAGTCTATGCTTCTTTTTCTACGAACGAGTTTATTCAACGTTGCGTTTTTTTTTAATTCTAAGTTTACTGATAGAAATTCACGAAATTATTATGGGCACGGTTTTATCAAACCTTGGCACGATATTATCAGACCAGTCTGATAATACCACGCTTTCCCGTTTTTTTATTATTTTGCAACAATTAATTTTTGTTTATTTTTTGAAATATTTTGCCGTGATGTATGCGTAGCTAAATAAATTCTGTACTATTTACTGCATTTTTGAATATATATATATATCGAACCTTCTCCGAAATATCGGTCCAAGTTCTTAGAGGCTCGGTAATATCCAACTCTCCCCTACCGCTTGGTTTTAGTGTGTATTCTGGCACTTTCTGCAGCCAACGCGAGTCCCACGTATCCGCCGCTTCATGGCGGAATGCGTTAATGCATTTCCCAGTGTCAAAGAAATGGTATCCAGGTAAAGTTTGGTGTGATCACTATACTGGCGGTCACACCAAACATTAATAAACTACATATAAACATATAAAAACTTTTTATTGTATCAGTCTATAACAAGTTCAGCCACGTCTTTGATAAAACATTAATTATAGAAAAAAAAGTTAATTAAACCTTACAATTAGTCTCCTTAAAGTTTGACCATAAACTAACTTTAATTTTTTTTTTCACTAAAAGATGTATTAAATAATTATAAAATAACGTATTTTTACCCGACTGCGACAGAAGGAGGGTTATGTTTTTCGAATGTATGTATGTATGTATGTATGTATGTATGTATGTATGTATGTATGTATGTATGTATGTATGTATGTATGTATGTATGTATGTATGTATGTCCATTTCTTTGGCACGCCCTACAGCCCAAACGGCTGGACGGTTTTTGACATATGAGGTGTCGTTGGATTTGTCTAAATTGTAGTAGTGACATAGGCTATATAAATTTTCAAAATGGCGCCCGCAAATGGCGGAATGAGGGGGGGGGGAGTTGAATTTTTTTTCTTACTGTAGCAATATGGGTATCAAATGAAAGCTAGTAAATTGTTTTATTCTTTTTGTTTATAATAAGAGTATTTTACGCAGTCGGGTTTTTTATTTTTTTAATTAAGCATACTTGTTTACACATCAATTAAAGAAGTCTATGGTCATAATAATAAGATGGTTAGGTATGTCCATTTATAAAATAAAGAAAATGAATAATAAAAATAACGCTGCCAAGATTAAAAATATTTTTCTCATCTTTGATGATATTAAAATATTATATTTTATACAATACTCTCAATTGAAACGAATGTAACGACCTCGGTCCTGATTTGTATAACATATTGATAAGAATTTGTCAAATGCAAGATGTCACAGATAAGGAATTTATATACAAACTGGAATGCTCACGTGCACTCAAAAAACGTTCCTACGGCACGGAATTGCATCTCTTTCTACTGTGGATTCAAAGCAACTCTCGTAAGAAAGAGACAAAATACCAGTATTCAACGAAATGCTCGGAACGAATTTTCACTTTACATGTTATGAACCAATGTCAACCTTGTGTCAAATATTTCAAGCTGCATATTTGAATATACAATTTTATTAAGTGAGCGTTCCAGGTATGATATAAATCCCTTGGTCACAGAAGATTAGTTTGAAGTCTCGAAAAATTAATGGAGGTTGGATTTTCGACCACACTCTCGAAGTATTGGTAATGAGTAGCTTACCGCATATGAGAGAAGCCATAGGTATATTAACATTAATCTGTGAACGAATTCGACAGTGAAGATTTTTCTTGTTTTTACGATGAAACGACGCGTGGAAGCACGGTCTTATACAGAGGTCTTACAACGAAGCCCAATTTCAGTAGTGAGAGATTAGTACGCTGTTCATTTCAATTTACGGCCGCCAGAGACATGATGATAGATGGTTGTTCTATGCAATGAAGTCAAATCATGTTTTAAAAATGTCAAATCGCAAAATAATTATTAAATAACAAAATACGTGGGAGAAAAATATACGCCCAATGACTGATAATGAGAAATGAGACAGAGTCGCGTACAGTCGCTTTTCACTCAACCGCTGCGCACCGCACCTATCGATAGCAGCGACGTACAGCGGCGTTGACGCGAAATAAAATGTTATAAATACGATCATACTATTCTGAAATTGGGCTTCGTTGCTACACCTGTAGAAGACCGTGCATGGAAGTTTTATAATCTATAGCTGTACTCTTCTAGATTATTTTGAACCTTAAATCGACGAAACAAAGTTCAATTTTATTCAAATATATTCAAACGGAGTTCACAATAATCAATTAGCCGCAAGATGGCTCGACGAAGACACTGCCGTTTGTGTAAGTAGGGGCCGTTGTACGACCTCTTGACAGATAACGGAGCAGTAATTCCTTACCTTTATTAAAAGCCATTGAACCAGTTGAATGATTGGATGAACGAATTAATGAATGATTTCTCACGTCAAACAAAATCAGGGTCAATCAATCAATATTCATCAATATTTAGTAAAAACCATCATACACAAAAATATTAGAACTCTATCATTCTTCTTGGCAGTTGGTTAAAGGCAAATGTCATCTAATAAATGTTTTATTTCTCAGCAAAAAAAAAATGCCTCTTTACAACAGTCATTATTAACATTAAGTATACTTTTGTACTTCTTAAACTAAACATATTAAAATATTAACAAAGCCTTAAAAATAAATAAATACAAAACATTAAGCCGTGTATGGACTTTACAATAAGTATGCATATAGTATAGTAGTATTGAACACACATAAACAATGCACTAACACATGTGAAAAACAATATACAAACATACATTCTGTATTAACGAATAAATAAAAAAAATTGAAAGAAAACACACATATGATCGGTTTTTCCTTGGGTATCCTCAAGAAAAGAGGAATATGGCAATTTTGGGCAAACGTACTCCCAACTAGACCTTATCCTGATCTGAGATGAGATGAATCTGACCACATATATATTAATAGAAATCTCAATCTTCTTGTGCCGCCCGGTGACCGGTAGAAAACAAGACACCCGACTTTTGCCTTAATTGTGCGAACAGCTGTATACCAGTTAAAATGGTGATGGGCAGAAACGTTAACATCTCCTGTTGCAATACACTGCGCTGTTCAACCTGCCTGCTAAGTGTGGAGATGGTGATGAGAATCTTCCAATGTACGTAGTTTCCATACACGGCTGATAAAGATTGGTCCTTACAAATATGTCACTGGATAATTTTGGCGCGAAAATCGTTACTTTTAAGCATGAAGGTTAGAAAAAAAGAGTTCGTATTTCTAACCAAATAGGCCTTTAGGTACAAAACCATTGAAATCTTCACAAAAGCAGATAAATAATAGACTCTCTTCTTACCCCTTTTTTAAACTATGATTAATAAAAATTGCAAGGAATTTATATACAAACTGGAATGCGCACGTGCACTCAAAAAACGTTTCTAAGAGAGGGATTGCATCTCTTTCTACCAAGGATTCAAGGCGACTCGTAAGTAAGAAACAGAATATCAGTAGTCAACGAAATTCTCGGAACGATTTTTTCACTTTACATCTTGAAAACAAATGTCAACCTTATGTCAAATATTACAAGATGCATAATTGAATATACAATTTTATTAAGTGAGCGTTCCAGTTATGATATAAATTCCTTGTAAAAATTGTTTCAGTTTATTTCGGTGTATAAATGATTCTTATCTATTTTCTCAGTTTTATTTTCATCTATATAATTTTTTTATGTACTGATACTCGTTGTCTAAGTGTTAATGCACCCAAATAAAATAAATTTTTAGACCTATTTCTTCTTAACCTACATACTAACGTTGGACGCCATTTTTGAAAAATGTTGCAATATTAAAAAATGCTATTTAAATAATTTTATTTAATTACAGTCTGTTAGAAGAATGTGACTTTCTCAATGGCTGGAGTATGGAGTCTAGTACAACATTAGCTGCATTTGCTTTGCTGCACCTAAAAAAATACAAAATTTAATTAAACATATATACTTATATAAAAAAAATTATCTCCCTACAACTTGACTAACCCGTTGACGCTGTTAATAGTGACCCTGCTTTCTGATTCAGGGTTGAGGGTTCGATTCCTACCCCAATTCTGGGTGTAACATATTTTTATATATTTATGAATTATTTATATATACACTTGTTACAAAACATATCACAAAATTTTATCTGTTCGATACCATTACACATTGGATAACTATCTGAAACTTTATCAGTAACCGGTGAAAGAGGTCCTAAATAATAAGAAAATATCACTACATATTATAAAACAAAGTCCTCCACCGTCTGTCTGTTTGTTCGCGATAAACTCAAAAACGACCTACCAGCTATGGCGGGAAGCTAGTAAATAATAAACGATTTGAAACCTACCTTGGAAACATATCTGTACATTTAAGCTCAGACCATCCCGTCATTACTTCGTAGAGCATGACGTCGAAGGCCCTATCGGTGGGTAGTTCACCAGTCAGCATCCGTAAAGCTAACCTAGAAATTTTTACATTAAGTTACATTTTTGACGTATTATTAGTTTAGTTTAATATTAATTGATGATTATTATGACCGTTCTGGTGTCGACGGTCACGGGTTCGATTCCCGCTCGGGATAGATATTTGTATTTGTTCAAATATTTGTTTCCAGTTTAGGTGTATGTCCTTGTGGATCTCCCCACCGTGCCTCGGAGAGCACGAAAAGCCGTCGGTCCAAGTTGTTATCATAGAGACCTGATAACGATCGTTATTCATGGTAGGCAAATTATCCGCCAACCCGCACTGGAGCAGCGTGGTGGATTAAGCTCCAACCCTTCTTCTATATAGAGAAGAAGCCTTCGCTCAGCAGTGGGTTGCTTACAGGCTGATACAGTATACAGTACAGTACAGTTATTATTTATTTATTTAATACTTTATTGTACTCTACAAAATAAACAAAACTTTTAACGGCTATGCTGGTGTAGTGACGTGAAATTAACATTGACGGTCGCGGGTTTGAATCCCTCTCGAAATTTGGTTTGACTTTGTGAGTCTTCCCATCGTGATCCGTATAATTACTATAGCAAGTTAGAAATAAAATAAAAATATTAAACACACTATTACTTTAGTAGTATGATCGCTTTATAGCTAAAAGCATACACACACACTTATAAGTTAATTTATATTAACTATTTATAAGTAAGGTTTTAACCTTATCTCATTATGTCTTAATTTATAGTCTATGATTGTCTATGAGTCTTTAAATTTCAACATTCCAATCTTACGGTAACACGGAATTAGTAATCTGTGCTATTATTAAATTACATATTATTCATACTGCCAAGACAAGACGTTCATTTTTTTCCTAATTAAATATAAATATTTACCCATTAATCCTAGCCATTGTTCCATATGGCGGATTTAGTTTAGATGTTGCGACGAGATTCTTACAATATAACAACCAAACGCAGTCCAAGTCTGTGTAAGCTGCGTTACTATTGCTGGCAACACTGTAGCTGTCATTTTTGTTGAATGACGTCTGGAGGTGATTTAGGGCGTGAGTGTTGGCATCAATGTTTCGTGAAATTTGATTTTGTATATTGGTATTAAGTGACTCTTTGTTCGCCAACTGGTTTAGGACGGTTCTGTAAATAAAGTAATTATGCAAATGCAATGGAAAATATAATAAGGGCTTTGTAGCTACATCCAATATATATGCATAGTATATAGAGTATATAATGTATACTGGCGAGTATGAAAGTTGCATTAATGTCGATAGTTACGGGTTCGATGCACTTTGAATTTTTGTTTAGATAAATCTTTATTTCTGGCTAGGATTTGTCTTTTGATTCTATTTGTTATCATAAGCCGATTAGACTAATCGTTGATAATGAAATTATTTATCCGCAGCAGAACAGCGTGATTGATTAGGCTCCAACCCTTCAACTATTTCTCTAATTCAAATATTAGGCTTTCAGATAGCAATAGGACGTGTATAGGCTGTTTTAATTTTGATCCGTTTAGAGCCGCTATACTCAAACTGCAGCCCGTGGGCCACATACGGCCCGCCGGGCTTTTGTTGTTGGCCCGCCTGAAGATACTTTAATAATAAGGATAGCATGTAGCGCTAAGCCAGATCTTGAAAAAGTTTTTAAAAAGTTTTCACAAATACAAATTAGCATTCAAATTCATATACCTAGATATAATTAACTTTGTCAATTTTTTTTTCATTAATACGAGTACAGTAAATTCATTATTAACTTGGAATTTTTCTAATTGAAACCTAAATAATTTTTGCTTGCGGCCCGCGACACCATGACTGAAACGTGTTTGTGGCCCCGATTAAAAAAAGGTTGAGTACGGCTGGTTTAGAGTTTACAGAAGAGCACAAGGTATTGATCCAACACAGACAGACAGACACAGAGTTCTTTATTTATTAACACATTATTGTACACCGTAACATAAAAATACAGACATTAAGATAATTACAAATTGTGTAGTATAAGGGGCGGTCTGTTTTTTTTTATTATCAAAGAATTTGAGCGCGTTTGATCTCTATCTTGTCTGATGGTAAACAACGATGAAGTCTAAGGTGGAGCACGCAAACTCAAATAGTACCTGTTCACTCTTCCCTTAAAAATCCCTAAATTATACGTATCGGGAAACAGTGACGCAGGAAGAGAATTCCATTCCTTTGCAGTTCTAATAATGAAAGAAGATGCGAACCGCGAGGTGCGAACCGGAGGAATGTCGACCACGTATCGATGAAATCCCCGTCCACGTCGTGTCGTCCGATGGTGGTCTTATGGCTAGCTAGCCATTTTTTAACCCAATTTTTTTATTACGAAAAAAAACCGTTCGTTCTTGGTTCGTCCTTAATGATATGTAATGTTCACAGAAATATATTTGAAGCAAGGTCGGTGGAGTCCCTAACTCACGTTATTCATCTTCGTAACTTAGGGATACCCAAGACATAATTACATTAAAATTAACAAAATCATGAACCAACCAACTTACTTTGTATTTTTGAACGCTCTGCCTAAGTGTATAGCGGCACGGGCGGTGCTCATACCGATCTCGAGCACGTTCTCCAGAAGATTCTTACCGAAATCTGTATCATCTTCTTGACGATTTTGACGTTTCCTACAACGTACAATTAATTATTTATTAATTACAAGGTAAGCTGGTTGACTTTAATTTTCTGTAACCTTTTAAGAAAAGGGATCATTTCCTAAGGTAGGCAACTTAATGCCTGTGTTTTTAACAGCCGTCTATATAAATACCTGTAAATGTATATTTACAAATAAATATATATTACATCCGGTTTATGGGTGGGTATCGAAAAAATCCAACAATTCGTTTTCTCTAAATACGAGTATATCTCATGTTTACAATTTTATTATATGTATAGATTAAATAATTTTTTTTACTAACATCAATTAAATTACTTTCTTAAAGAAAACTTTGATTAATGAAAACCATTAATACAAGACCAAGATCCAGGAATCCATTCTATAAGCCATTTATTTTAAATGTCTTCATTAATAACACATAATTTACAACCCTATCGTTAGAATGTATCGCCTTAATAATGATATTGTCACCGAAAATAATGAAAGTATTTATATTTTTATAAAAAGTAAGTCTAAAACTAGAGAGGTCATAGCTATTATTAGCAAGACTGATTAGTCAATAACATAGAATAAATAAACTATTACAATGTTATATAATATTTAATAACTTCATAAGCTACTGCTTTGTTAATAATGTTTAAAATCATGAAGTGTGCACATATTTTAGGAATATAATTTATTTATTTATTTATAATTTATTGCACAAAACAAAATTAAATTGTAAAAAAAGGCGGGCTTAACGCTAAAAGCATTTTCTACCAGCCAACCTTAGGACGTACAAGAGCGAAAGGTTGTAGGTGTGCAAACATTGGAAATTGAGAAAATATATTTAGTTTAAAAAGCAAAAAAAAATTTATTTCGTAACAATTATTATATTAAATACATGAGCAATATATACATAATAATCCAGCCCGAAAAATTGTTAACGATATAGATTATATTTAAAAGTGTATTTATTGTAATTTGTTTTGTGTACCATAGTGAATAAATAAATAAATACAAATGAATGAATAAAACATAGTTAAAGAGGGCTCACCCATATGAAGCTACATTGTCATGCTGATGGTAAATTTCATTTCGTTTAGCCTCTATTTTACTGGGTTCCATGAAAAGTGCGTTAAAAGCAAATACGTCTGGATCTTTTAACATTTTCTGACGAGCCGACTCCTGTAAATAAAACATTTTATAAAATGTGTAGTGAATCATTTCTTTCATAAACATTTTGCACACTAACGAATACAAGAAAAACTAATATTGTTATGTTTACCCTAGCCATATAAAAAAAGGTTGCAAAATTTTCTTGAAATCTATTACATTTAGAATTAAGTTAAATTTAAAAAAATTTAAAATAACTCATGACAACAATATAAACATTTTTTATTTATTTATGTGCCATTTAAAAATTGGTCGAAACTGTTTTTTTTTTTATAGTTTGATTTGTAGCATTTACCATACGACTCTTAGACTTACTTGAGCTTCCCAAGCCATAACTTGAATATTATGGAGTAGCATGACATCCAAAGTAAGAATTCCAAACGATAACAAATTTGTACTATTACTCAAAATAACTTTTCGACTCTGATTCGATATTGTGAAATTCTCACCCAAATAAATATCTTTTAATTTACTCATCACTATCGTGATATCCCCTTCGATTAAACTTTCGTTTAAAGCTTTTAATAATTGCCCGAATTCGTTACCGGAATCTCGTTTCTCTGTTTTGTTATTAAAATCTGGATCAGTTGTAATCCAATCGTGAAGTTCCTGAACCTTTTCTATCAAATAATTAGTCATGCTGTTACTTTGCATGTAATCATCATACAAATTTTCATCATTATAATATTCTTCGTAATTATCTTCAACTTTCTTTAGGCCAGCGATGTAACCATCTGATAGTTTGATTCCAGAATCTTCTATGAACACGTCTGGAAGAGTTGGTTTGAATTCGGGAACTTTTGGATGAACGAAACCCTGTGGTAGCTTCGCTTGATCCTTTTTCTCGATTTTTCTTTCTGGATGATGCATGGAGGGATCATGGGCTGGATGTATTTGAGGTTTGGATATGAGGTTATTTTCATCTTTCTTTTTGTCCCGATTTGCGACTATGTTCTTGAATATCGACAGTTTTTCTAGGATAGGATATTGGATATCGTTTTCTATTTCCTGAGATGCCGTCTCAACTTCTGTTGCTCTTAGACGCGGTTCTGGATACGGATTTGCGTATATTGGTTCCTATAAAGAAAAATATTCGTAAAAAAATTGCATTTTTCGAAGATTTATATGTTCAGCTATATATTCTGATTATTAATGTTTATTAAATTAATATCTTGATTACTAGAAGAAAAGATGATGATAAAATCTTCATTAATTTATTAAAATGGTAATTATATTTGGCAAACTAGTACAGCGCACCAGATATATTTAATTCTAAATAATTATCCTAATAAGAATAATATATTTGTAGCCAGTTGTAGGATATGTCAACAGTGGTATGTGTATTCGAAATTTTTGAAGTGATACTTCTTTAGAATCGTTGTGATTTGAAATGGGATGCGACAGAAAAAACGACAGGTAAGAGACACAAATACAAAAATGTGTAGGAGAGAATGTTATAGTATGATGTCGCGTATCCTAGCAACGCGTATCCTAGCAACGCGTATCCTAGCAACGCGTAAATAAGTAATGGAATGTTTAACTATTAATATTAATAAATTTTAAATTGAGTTTGCCAAAGATGTTTCACTTCTGACATGTGTACTCCGTACACACGACATTTTTTTTAAAATAAAAGTACCAAGAAAACATATAACTACAGCAACTAACCCTCGCTTCAGCATACATGGCTCTCGGAGCGTAGTTTTCGCTGGCCCCCCATCTGGTGATCACGATTGTAGCCAGGACTAGAGCTCCGCAGACCGCGAAACAGGAGGCGCTAGCTATAATCCATACTTTTAATGGCACCTGAAATAAATACCATGAGATTTCAGAAATATTTTAAACTTTATAACAAACTAGCTGACCCGGCGGCTTTAGATATTGGCTATTGTTGTGATTTTTATTAATTTAATTGTAATTTACGATAAAAAGATTGTATTATTTCATTCAAAATTATAATTACTCTTAATTTTAGTTTTAAAAATTGTAAGAATCTGGCAACAAAATTAATTTCATTTAAACCAATCGGAATCGATTACAGTGGGGGTATGTTAAGTGGGTACAATTTGTTGGTAAGCTAAAAGCAGGGACGGGGAATTCATTTTGGTTGCTGGGCTTGAAGCGAGCACTAGTTCTCTCATTATATACTGTATTAAGCATATTATATAATTGTGTAATAAATATTGTAAATATAATTAATTTAATTAAAGAATCAGTCAGAAAAGGTGTCTAATTTCTTCACACTATATTAACTTTTTTGTTATATTGACTTTTTTGTTACATCAAAGTATAAAAAAAAACCTTTTTAACTTTATAATAAAATAACTTATAAAAACCATTTCAATTTTTTAACTGTATAAAAAAACCATTTTAATTATTATTTTTTAATTTTATGATTTCATAATTACTTCTAACGAATCTACGGTTGAGACACAATTTTTTGATATTTCACTGTTTGCTATTGTCTCTATGTCTAAATTACTAAATTCTTCTATTGGTTCCATGTTATCAATGTAAAAAGTATTGGCAAGAATCCTTTCTATAAATTCTTTTGATTTTAAGTAAGCCCTTTCCTTCCTTTTTTGCGTTCTATGTAATGTGTCGTTTTCAAGCCACTTTTTCTGTGGTACTGTATGGCAGAAGTTGACGAAGTCATTTTGTATTCCTTATTATTACCCGACTGCGACAGAAGGAGTGTTATGTTTTTCGAGTGTATGTATGTATGTATGTCCATTTCTTTGGCACGCCCTACAGCCCAAAAGGCTGGACGGTTTTTAACATATGAGGTGTCGTTGGATTTGTCTAAATTGTAGTAGTGACAAAGGCTATATAAATTTTCAAAATGGCGCCCGCAAATGGCAGAATGAGGGGGGGGGGGAGTTGAATTTTTTTTCTTACTGTAGCAATATGGATATCAAATGAAAGCTAGTAAAATGTTTTATTCTTTTTAGTTTATAATAAGAGTATTTTACGCAGTCGGGGTTTTAAATTTTTTTATTAAGCATACCTACTTGTTTTAAAATAAAAAGTGACAAGTTCAGACAGGTTAATAACTACGTCATAATTTATCTTTTAATATCTAGTATATATATATTAAAATAAAATTATATATATATATATATATATATATATATATATATATATATATATATATATATATAATTTTATTTTATTTATGAAACAAACAGTATGGTAATACAATGAATAAAAATTGATACAACAAATACATAAACTAATAAAGTTTCCAATAATAAATAATTCATAAAAGAGCAAAAAGGCACACATTATTTTTATTTATATGTATGTGTACGTGGAAAGTACTTTTTTGGCCATGTCCTTTCACAATTATTAAAATTTTGAGGTAATAATGGTGTCGCATTCAATGCACTGTTGATGTTCGTTGCCGAATTAAATCTTAGTATTATTTTTTATTGCGGTGCTCACAAAAATAGTTTTATTTGCAAAGCTCGTCGTGGCATACATTGCCCACAATAGTGGCAATGTTTTCCCATATAGCTTATTTGTTTCTGGAACAAATATACTTTTCTTATGAAAAAGAAACCGCTCTCTCAACACTTTATACTAAGAATTAATATTAAAACAGTGACTTTTACAATCTTTGACATTTCTCCTACAATTGCACAAAATTTTAAGACTAATTGAATATTGTAACTATGCCTCGGAAAACGAATCATCTTCACCGACTTATTTTTTAATACCACAAATGTCAATTTAGATTTTGCATTTGTAATTTGAAAGAGCATTTTTTTAGGCTAGAACCTCTAAGGCCGTACATAGAACAGCTTACTCCTCAGAATGCAGCTTTAAATTTCTGCATACATATCCACGAGCCGCGATGAATTCATTCTAATTTAATTAACAAAGCTTAAACAACTAAACAGTATAAATATAGTTACTCTTGCTATAGTACTAGCCGGCTGTGACTACTTCCCTCATTCATAAAAGTATTTTATTAATTATAATATATTTTGTCAAAACACATAAAAATTTACATCAAATGGGCTCTTTGTCTTTATAACGCATATAAAACATTAAATACATGATATAATTATTAACCTTTTATTTCCTTTTAAATACTTTCAATTTTATGATTAGCAAATTAGCAATAATGATTTCAAATTAGGAGTGCACGATATATATCGATATTTCATAAAATGAAATTTTCTAATAAAATAATTGCATTAAAATCCCCGGTTACAACTTCCGTCAGTGTTACCAAATTGTTACGTTACTATAATTTATTATGTGTGTCCCAACACTGCGCTTATTTTATATAAAACTAACTATACCCCGCGATTTCTTTCGCCATAGATATGTGTACAAATCGATTTCACTACAATTAATTCAAAGAATACTCTAACATCTAGATGGTGTGTCAATATATAGGTATTTTAAGTTAGGTCTTCAGGATCACAACTATGAAAACCACATCAAATTTCATTCAGCAAACTTTGCGATGCGGGAACAAATATATCGACAGACAGACGGACAAAAATTTCAAAAATATTTGTTTTGACTTCCATTATTTTTGTTGTTGTACACATATAGACAGGTTACAATTTTATTATATTATGTAACTACTAGAAAGTATTCAATAACTATTACTCGTAAGGTGAAAAGTTTATTTATAAATAAACGTCTTACACTCAATGGCCCCCAGTAGGATGTTAATCCTGTATTAGGGTTCCGGGAACACACACAATACACAAACACAAACGCCCAGACTACGACTAACATCTGTATGGCATATATTTGTGCGGGAATCGAACCCACGACCGCTAGCGCATCAGCCAGTTGCTGTGACCACTGCGCCAACGAGTCGTCAATTATTCATTTATTATTATTTCAGTCGTTTGTTTATTTATTCATTAAGTAATTCATTCATTCATTCAACCATTCGCTCATTCACTCTTTGATTCATTCATTCATACATCCATTCATTTATTCATTTTCTGATTCGTTCCTTCATTCACTCATTCAAACTTTTATTATTCTTAGTCTTACCACTAACATTACAGGAAGGCCAATGCGTTAGAGTAGATAATAAAATAAATTACATTTTCCAATTACATCATTAAATCACTACGATTTATAATGAAAGTCATAAAATGTATACAAAACAAATAATTAATACAATACAATTAAACATTATCAATATTATTTAGTCATGAATAAAAATAAATAAGAAAATAAACGAAATATGAATCGTATTTAAAATTAATTATAAATTAAAAAAAACCCGACTGCGTAAAATACTCTTATTATAAACTAAAAAGAATAAAATAAAATTATTTTCATTTGATACCCATATTGCTACAGTAAGAAAAAAAATATCAACTCCCCCCACCCTCATTCCGCCATTTGCGGGTGCCATTTTGAAAATTATATAGCCTATGTCACTACTACAATTTAGACAAATCCAACGACACCTCATATGTCAAAAGCCGTCCAGCCGTTTGGGCTGTAGGGCGTGTCCAAAGAAATGGACATACATACATACATACACTCGAAAAACATAACCCTCCTTCTGTCGCAGTCGGGTAAAAAATAGTCAAATTAAGCACAGTCAGAGTAATAAGTTAATTGAGCAACTACTTCGATTATTTAATACTGATATACTGAGTAAAATTCGAACGAAAAGTAATAATTTAGTTTAGTAAAAAACTTTAGTAAGAACGTGAATTATTTAAGTGGTACAGTTTGGTATTATTCCAAGGTTTTCTCGTAATTATAATCAACATTTGACAAATTCCTCCTTTTAAAGAATGGCTGACATTTAACCTACATTTTATAAGCAAACAAGACCACGGATTATTATTATTTTTTTGTCGTGGTTACTGGAATTGTTTTTTAAATAAGAAGGTTTTATTGGAAACGTTATATAGTATTTTATTTAGCTCTCCCCCGCGGTTTTACCCGCGTTAATTTGAGGGAAAACGTACTTAAATATTTTTAAACAATTACTCTAAGTATACGTACCCGCCACGTTGGTCGAGTGGTCGCAAGCGTTACTGCCGAGCAATGGGTCTCAGGTATGATTCCTGGGTCGTTCAACGTATTATTGATTTTATTTTTCGAAAATTGTCAGTAAAAGAGTGACGTTATATTTAATTTAAAAGTGGAACTATAGTTTAAAAAATGTCTCGAGAAGAGAAATAATAAGGGACGCAACGGAAGCTCTCAAAAAAGATTATTTTTTTTCCGTTTTTGTAACATTTCTTATTATTGCTCAGCCCCTATTGGTCGTAGCGTGAAAAAATCCACACACAGCTAGTTTAATATACAATTGAAGACATTTGGAATTACTTATAATAATGCGAAATGCAATTTTTAAAATTTTTGTGTATCCGTATGTATTTTGGGCGCGCATCATTGTGGAATTACTAAATGGATTTGATTCAAATATATCCATACTTACCACTTTTGGTCTTTTAGTGCGGGGGGGGGGGGTAATCTTAGGTTTTTGTCATGTAGTCAATATCCTCTCGAGAAATTTCGCGCTTTGTCGAGCTATATTTGAATATATGGCGCGCAGCGTTTGGCAATTTTTAAACCCACAGGTGGCGACACTACGCTAACATACCAGTACTATTATTGAATACATGAAAATAATTTCAAAACATATTTATGAATTACTACTACATGAAAATTTTGGGGAGAGGTGGGCGGTTCTTATCAAATACTACGGGTGGTCACCGTTTGTTAAAAATAGTTCACGTAGTGTAGTAGGTACTTTCCCTTGTCTTAAAATTCTGTACAATTCCCTTGGGAGAGAGGATTAAGGCCAAAATGTGTAATTGTAAATTCAGCCACGGTTAGAGCTAGTAGTTTCATTAAAAAAATATATGTTTTTGTAATCTATTTATTTCCTTTATACTTTCAATGGGACAAGGCTGTAGCACTAACCATATTTGTTAAAGCGGGTGCGACCACGCGGGTTGGATAGTATTCCCTTTTTTAATATAATGGTCTTACACTAGTTTTAGTTGGCAAAGTGTCTTCAGGTCGAGGCGGCAAAGGTCGCGAGTGCCAGTGTGGCGACACAGTCGCGCGACTGTCGCGCGATGGTGGTCGTTTCTCGTACTCGTATTGAAACATATTTTTTAATCTGTAACAAAAGAAAATAGTTTTATGCGAATATTATTACACAGAATTGCTTTATTTATTTCTAAAAAAAATATTTGTATGTCAGTGTAAAATCAATACCACCAACATCGGACGACCTCGATCTTCACTAGAAGGTAGTCGTGCGAGTAGTCGCCTCAACACCGTCGCGGTTTCGATTCCCGCTCGGGGCAGATATTTATATTTGTGCAAATATTTGGTTCCGGTCTGAGTGTATGTATAAAGAGGCTTTTGATAAATGCTATTCGTAAATCGTAATGTAGAGGTATATTTTGCTTTAGCTCTTACAGGCAGTTCTAGAGGATTTCGAAAATTTCGTTACATCGAGGAATTCATTATATTGAGGCTCGTTATATCAAGGTTGTATTGTATTTCTGTCAGAATCTAAAGTGTTGACATTTTCAATTACCTCCATAATTGAAATCAGTACATCATCAAACGCAATAATTAAACTAAGTTTTGTATCTATAATAACACATATGTACATAGGGCCGGCCTAAGGGATGTGCGAAGTATGCAGCCGCACACTCGAGCTTTTTGGGAGGGCATATTTTTTTAGGTATTCGGATAGGCTACAGTCGATGGTTGATCTCGGACGACGTTTTTTTTAGCAATTCGGGTAGTCTACAAGGGTAAACATCGATAGTAGATATAAATAAATTAAATTGCGTGTACTAGCGTACACTCGTAAGAAGTGAAACTTATAATAAAAACAGTTTACTTTTTATACGATCGTAATTATATGAGTCCTGTGTTTGCGTTCGGACATATTTATATTCGAATTACCTACTCACTATAGAATACATCATACAATAACTGCAAACTTCTATATAGTGATACTTAATTTCACTTAAGAATCTTAGAGATTGCTAGCGCAGTGGCTGCCAACGCGAATTGAATTTCGTGTATCGCTCGAGAGCTGCAAGTTCAAAATCCTGCGAGAGCCACATTTTGTAGCATTCAAAATTTGATATTTGATTTATTTAGTTTCACTATTTATATATATATATATATATATATAGGATTTCATCTACTACCACTCGGAATCTTCCTTGCGCATGTGTTTATTGAAAAACGACTGAAATACGCAATAATCAAGAACAAGATGGCGCGTAACGCAAGATGGCGCGTAACGCAAGATGGCGCGTAATGCAAGATGGCGCGTAACGCAAGATGGCGCGTAACGAAAAAATCTTTCCAACCCCGATAAAGAAGTTTCACTTCAATAAATAAATAAATAAATATGCTTAACACACACACACACACGGTCGTCTGTTCCTAAGGTAGGCAACTTAATGCCTGTGTTTTAGGTAACAGCCGACTGATTTTTTTTTTTAAATAAATATACATATAAATAATACATATATAAATAAACATATATTACACCCAGACTCGAGGCGGGAATCGAACCCACAACCCTTGGGGCAGAAAACAGGGTCACTGCAAACTGCGCCAACGGGTCAGTCGGGTATATCGGACGACCTTTTTTTAGGAATACGTATAGCCTGGCGGCTTGTTTTTGTGTACACTTCCGACACAGGATAATTATGGATAATAAAACTCGATAATGTTTTCATAGGGGCATAAGATGTGAGTCTTGCACACTTGCAATTTTCGCCTTAGGCCGGCCCTGAACATACAAACAGTTAAGTGCAGCATGCGTTTGATATTAGTGTGTGAATGTTCATCGCAGCGTTAAATCTCGTAGAGACGTGAGAATTGTTTTGTAACGCTATTACGCTGCTGACATATCTGCGATATACTTACTCAATTTAACGGTAGTCTTAACTACACTTATGTTTACTTTATGTGAATATTTAAAAATATTTTAAGATACTGTTTTCTTATATTTACGCGAATTTTATTCATTTTAATTAAAAGACTAAAACGGATTTTATCGCATTTATTGAAACTTTACAGTTTAAATATTTCCCAACGTTTCGGACCCTTTACATACCCCCCGAGACCATGGACGCTGTTCGTTTCAGGAAAAAGTCGTTTTAGTCTTTTAATTAAAATATTTTAAGATTTTAAAAGACTATTAAAGATTCAATATCACTGGGCTGGGCAAAGGCCTCTTCTATTCGTTTATAAATTATTCGTATAAGAGAAGGTTTGGAGCTTAATTAAGCTCCAGCCACCAAGCTGTTCTACTGCAGGTTGGCGGATAATTTCCTATAGTAACGATCGTTATCAAGTGTCTATGATAACAACCGGAACCGACGGCTTTACGTGCTCTCCGAGGTACGGTGACGAGACCCACAAGGACATACATTCAGACAAGAAACAAATATTAGTACAAATAAAAAGCGAAAATCGAATCTGAATCTGCAGGCATTTAGGCGACTACTAGTACCACTTCATCAGAACGGTGTCAGACATTACTCTTACACCATTCTATGTACATTATAACATATCTATATATTTATATAGAAACATATCTTTAAATTAATATTATATCCAGACTCGGGTCTGTAATCGAACTCACAACCCTGGGGCAGAAAGCAGGGTCACTGTCAACTGAGAAAACGGGCCAGTCGAAAATAAGAAGTTAACTTGGTTTTAAAAGTTTATTATTCTATCTCGTGTTAGTGCAATTTTAGTTATTATTTATGTCATAATAATAAATATTTTGATAATTATTTATTTTATATATGGAAATAAGTATTATCTAAAAGTAATGTAGGCTATAATAAATCTCGGGCCGGGATAGGAATCCGGTCCTGCTAGACACGGCATCGTCGGGACTGTTCAGAGGTGAGCCGGATAGTTCCCATGTACATGGAGGAGAAGTCTAGCCTTTTCGCCGAGGCCAGCCTGTCGCTGGAGGGATCCTGTTGCCTGCAGATCCGGGACCCTCAAATTAAAGAGGCTGAAGGCTCCTGCAGGAGTTTAGTACCGTATTGCACTCCCAAAGTGCCGAGTCCGACATAGGTCGAGGACTGCTTACCCGGGCGTAAAAAAAAAACATAAAAAAAAGAAAAAAAGGCTATAATACATTACGTTACGACGTTTAGTTCCGGAACGGTAGCGATAAATGTCAATGTGTATGAAATTATGTCTAGTTACAAAAGTATGTCATTCCTTTCCATCCTATGAATTTTTAAAAAGCGTGAGAGAGATGCAGCGACGCGTAGTATATACTAGTATTAGTTTTCTTTCTAGTTATGTCGTTACGCCATGCTCTATTTGTGTATCATATAAATCTCACATCCGCATTTAATGCACACGACAGCGGAGAAATTGTTGTAAAAAAAAATTGTAGCTTAATTGTCAATTTGACAAGACAAGCCAGTTTTTTTTATTTTTTATTTTTATGCATACACGGTCGTCTGCTCCTAAGGTGCCTAATAATAATGTATGTAATGCCTGTGTTTTAGGTAACAGCTGACTGATATAAATATTATTTCCGTGCTCCTTGTTTATATTCCGTGTACTTATTTGTGACTCGTACAATATTTTCCTGATAAAAGTAAGATATTTTTAAATAAAACTAAACAATTTTTCTTTCACTCATATTTATATTAAGTAAAAATCTTTAATATGCCTAAACAGAGTCGAAAGATGGCGAAATGACCATTTAAAGATGGAAAGACTCACAAGAACTCACAAATATTTGCAAAAGTACAAATATCTAACTCGCGATCGCCGGTATTAATGCCGACTACTCGCACCACTACACCAGAACGGCTGTCGAAAAAAATGATACTTTTAATAAACATAATTTCAAAAACAAAAACTTAAGTAAAAAAAAATCAAATACTATTTTTAAATTAACTTAAGACAACTCAGAAACAGTGATGTCAACAGTCGACCTCCTGACCTATCGATATTTTTACTTTTATCGATATTGACGTCATTCAAAGGATTCGGGATAATGTCTAAAAATAGCATCTTATCGTACTTCTCATTGTAATAAGACGATGACTCAATGTTATTATAATTTTTACTTTCCTGGTAATGGAAATGTAATATCGAATTCCTATGAATATATTATAAAAGCAAGTTTGTTTGAATGGATGTTTGTTACTCTTTCACGCAAAAACTACTGAACGGATTTAGATGAAACTTTACAGTAATATAGCTTATATATCAGAATAACACATGGGCTACAATTTATACAGATTTTGTGTTATTTGGCTATAATATGACATAGTTTAAAAGTTTTCACACGCCTAGACACACGTAACGCCTATACCACGGCGCTTACGACCTTCTGTTCGCGAGAATTCACTAGAATGTCGACTGGGCAATATTACTGTGCACTCTGCGAGCGTGGAGGAACGTTTTTTGTATGAGATTCGTTGTTAGCGAGCTGTTGTAATAATTTGATACGGATAGTATGAAGCCTGGGGAAGTACAAAGGCTAGTTTTTATCAATATAACCACGCAGGCGAAGCTGCGGGCGGAAGCTAGGAATACCTATTTATAAATATATAATAAATTTTATAAATATATAATAAAACTGTAATAAGTGGTATTTTGTATATTAAAGATTAAATCTGTTTATTTTTAGTTTTTGTCTCTCTGTCCAAGATACAGATAGACATTATCTGCCTATATCCTGACCGCGCATAACATAGAAACTTCTGAATTAATTTGAATTTGACATAATTTCAGTCCATACTACGGTATTATATAGGTATATAGGTTCTCTTGAGAGAAGGGATAATTATAAATTATTAAAAAAATTTAACAAAACAAAAACCGACTTCAACAGGCGTGATATTATATTATGTGATTGTGTAAACAATACATATACATGTGATTGCAGCAACCACGACAGATTTGCTGTCATTTATTGAAGAGTTCCGTTACATGTCTCTGAAGATCTTCATCAGAATATCACCAAACTAGAAAGCGAACACAGGATGCTCTTCCAAACCATCCTATAAAGTTACATATGTGTATTTTACATTGACAAATAATAAAATGAGAACATCATCAAAGTAGGCGAAGTTAATTAATTAGGTACGCATCATTAGGGATATCATTAAAATGGATGCACCCAGTAAAAAGTTATAAGTTATGACAGATAAATAAAAAATACAGACGAATTGAGAAACTTCTCCTTTTTTGAAGTCGGTTAAAAATGAGTAATCGCACTGACAAAGTTCCTCAATCTAAAACAGAAATACAACAAAAAAAGTTTAAAATTAAAAATTATCATATATTATGACACAGCTCGCGCTTGACCGTTCCTTGTTATACTTTGTTTATATCATCAACTCGCGCTTGACCGTTCTTTGTTATACTGTGTTTATGAGTAAAGTTATTATAATTAGAATGTTGTGTTAATATGTAATACTAACATATAGATGTTAAAAGGTATAACGGTACAGATTTACTGTAAGTGAGTTTTAAGCTCGTACGACACGATAACGATACGATTGTCGTAGCAATATGTTTTTATATAAAATATTTTACAATTGGCCGTGCGATGACCGGCAGAGAAGAGTAGTCCCGACCTCTTTCCTGCAGAGATGTCGTAAAAGGCGATCAAGGCCATAGTGTTACGAACAACTGTACACCAACCAGGATGGTAATAGGCCGTACTACCGAAGTAGCGCCATGCTGCTTGCAGCTGAATGGGCCGGCGCGCCCGGGGAAGTACTTCGCTCTCACTTAACACCGACGTGAAATGACGGCACTTTCGTTGTGTTTCGTTCGGTTTGTGAGAAATCCAGTGGCTTGGTCCCTCTCCTCCCCCTACAAATCCGGTGGAACATTCCTCCCCTCCCTAAAGACCGGTAACGCATCTGCTAATCCTTTGATGTAGCGGGTGTCTGTGGATGTCGCTTTCACTTACCATCAGGTAAACCGACTATCCGTTTGCCAACTCTACTATAAAAAGCCAGCAGCGTCACCATATCCTGCCACAGCACACTGCGCTAGGGTTGCCAACCGTACTCTAAAATAGAGTATTGTCCTCTATATCATGTAGGCGTACTCTATAATCTATAACACTAATAGAGTACGCTAAAATACTCTTTTTTACACAATGTTTAACTTTTTTACAAAATGGTTTGATTTTAGTAGTGATAACTGGCTGTATTCACTAAATGCAATATCTTTAAAAACTAATGTTGAATTTAATCATTTATAACAAATTATAGAAGGAAAACTTAATTTACAAAGACTAAACATACACATGGACAGTTTATATTCAGAAGTAATAATTTTAAAAGAACTCCAAGCCGAATTGTTTAATAACACAGATTTTATGCAAAAATCCACTGCAGAAAAATGGCAATTTATTTTTGAATAATGTCCTGAAAAATTTGATTGTTTAAAAAAATTATTAGCCATATACTCTCTGTTCCCGCCACTTCAGCATTTACTGAAAGAGTATTTTCGGTCATGAATGTGAAGTGGCGAGAAGAGAGAAACAGGGCTTCATTGAAATTGATCAAAAATGAGCTCTTGATATATATAAATTTAGAGTTGGAATGTTTGGACTCATACAATTCCTTTAAAAACAATGGAAAATTGTTATGTGCTTTTAAAAGTACAAAAAAAAAAAACCGTCCGTACTCTTTATTTACCTCCTTTAAAATCCGATATACTCTATTTCTTCTAAAAAAAGTTGGCAACCCTACACTGCGCTCGCCAAGCCGTCAGCCAAGCGTGGCGAGTATTTGCAAATCTCCCCTCCACTAGATAATAGGGGAGGCCTACGTTCAGCGGTGGACATCCAAAGGCTAATATGTTACGACGGCTAATTTAAAACTTCCTATATCATCGTCAGAGAACGATATCGTATCGTTAAGTGTAAAAAGGCTCATAACGGGTAGATTTCCTAGAACGTTAACAAACTATGTTATTAAGGAAGACACCAAGATGGAACTTAAATATGTGACAATAAGGTTGAATAAGTAGAAATTGCAATTTAAAATTTTAAAAAGTCCAGTTTTGGACAAATATTCTTTCGAACCTTGGCAGAAACTAGATAGGCTGTCCCCTCTTTTCAGTGTTTGAGATAAATAGTTGAAAACCAAAACTATATTGTTCAATATTATATTATATTAGCAACGATGTCGCACAAGGCGGGTGTCCCAGTTTGCAAAAAGTTCCAATACTGAGAAGATCATATAATTATACTCTTATTCCGTAATCTCAATTTCCATGGTGTAACAATGAAACCACATTGACGCCACTGTGATACTGTTAAAAACATTATGATGCCAATGATCAACCACTCATTTAAGATTGTGACACAACTGCAATAGCAGAGAAAGTCCTGACAATATAAGCCTGAATAGAATAATTTAGGCTTATCTTGTCAGTACCAAAGCACCCGTAATAATAAAATATTATTTAGTCATTAATTCACATAAATTTGAACACTAAAATGGCGATATTGTCTTTAAATATGGTCTAAGAAGGTGAAACTTCATTTTAAAAATATTCCCACGATTACTTTGAAAGTATGATAATATTATTGTTTATGTAACTACGTAAGTTTTACAGTTGGTTCATCATAATCATCATCATATCAGGCATTGGATGTCCACTGCTGAACGTAGGCCTCCTCCATTGACCTGAGCGACCGGTTCGAAGCAGCCTCCATCCAACGGCTTCCGACAACTCTCCTCAAATTTTCTGTCCATCTCAGTTACCGTTGGTTATTTGAAATTAACTACTCTGAAATAATCTGTAAAAGTCCCACAGTTGGACAAAGTCCCCATCTCCTGTTAGGGAGGAGAATTTCATTTTAACAACTCAGTCTGCTGTAAGTAATGTACTTTGGCAAATAAATGTACGAGTTATTTACATTAACATTGCTGTCAAACTAATGTCAGCTATGTTCACTTGTTAGCAGTATCGACATTTCGTCTATCATGCCTAGTTAACTAACCAATCCTATTATATAATATTATAAATTCGAAAGTTTGTTTGGATGTTTGTTACTATTTCGCGCAAAAACTACTGAACGGATTTAGATGAAACTTTACAGTAATATAGCTTATACATCAGGCTAACACATAGGCTAAAATTTTAAAAAGATTTTGTGTAATTTGACCATAATATAACATAGTTTAAAAAATATCACGCGAAAACACGGAAGTGAGACCTATTTCATGGCGGTTACGACCTTCTCTTCGCGAGAATTCACTTAAAGTGTCGACTGGGTAATACTACTGTGCACTCTGCGAGCATGGAGGAACGTTTTTTGTATGTGAGTCTTTGATACCGAGCTGTTGTAAGAATTTGATACGGATAGTCTGAAGCCGAATACAACCGAAGTGAAGCCGCGGGGGGAAGCTAGTCAACTATAATTATTAATAAAACATCTTATGTGATAAATCAAAGCACAACAATAAGTATTACCTATATTAGTAGTTTTAATATTATAAATGTATTACTATTTATATATAAACAATATTGTAATAACAGGGTGATATCAAGAACTGTTTGTTCTCAAACAATATTACAATGTATGGTGTATACGACTTGCTCGTACGTACTCGCACGCACTTGCACGCACTCGAAACTTACTCGACCTAGGAATTTATATCATAACTGGAACGCTCACTTAATAAAATTGTACATATATTCAAATATGCACCTTGAAATAACTAACATAAGGTTGACATTTGTTTCCAACATGTAAAATGAAAAATCGTTCCGGGCATTTCGTTGACTACTAGTATTTTGTCTCTTTCTTACGATTTGCCTTGAATCCATGGTAGAAAAAGATGCAATCCCTCTCTTAGTAACGTGCGCACTCCAGTTTGTATATAAATTCCTTGTACTCGACCTATTAATTCAGAATGAAACGTCACTCTTACTGGATAAACAATACTCTCTAAATATGAATTAGTGAAATTTTCATGAATTACGTTAGTGAATCTGTATTCGCTAAACATCAGTGAATTTCAATATCAAGTTAGTGAATAATTACTAATACACATACACATATTCAATGATCAAATCAGTGGACTCCGATATTCACATTGAAAAGTCACTAATTCTGCGTGGTACGATTTTCACATCGATAAAAAGTTAATACTCAATTAAAATTAGTGAAATTCCACTGATTCAGGTTTAGAGAGACCATGGGTATAAAAAATAGAAGGCAAAAGAGAATAAAGTATTTCTAACGAAGCTAGTTATGTGAAAATTCGCTGTGAGCCTTTGAGGAACAATTACATAAATTACAATTTAAATTTACATAATAACTCAATGTTGTAAACATACTGTATTTAAACAAAAAATCTTAAAATATTTTTACGTGCGGATTGATTTCTACAGAAGAAAGAGATGCGTTCAAAGTTAAGAATATGAAGTCATGGGAATAAAAGAAAGCTATTGTACAATGATTAGTCTCTAATAAAACATCTAAACATCTCACACTCAACGGTCCCCAGTAGGAAGTGAATCCTGTGTCGGGGCTCTGGAAACACACAATACACAAGCACAAACGCCCAGACCACGACAAATATCTGTATGGCCTATACAAATATTTGTCAAATAGAATATTTGTCTAAAAGAAATATACGGAAATAACGTAAACGTGATAATCGATTACTTCCGGGAAACAAACTGGTTTAGATTTAGATATGTTGGTGCTGGACTCCGTCATATTTTCGGACGATATTTGGTATTGTACTGTATTATGGGACTACGTACAATAGATCTGTCGTGACTGGCCCGTCGGCGCAATTGGCAGTGAACCTGCTTTCTCCTCTAGTAGTGTGGGTCTCCCCACCGTATCTCGGAGAGCACGTAAAGCCATCGAGCCCGGTTTTTATCTTAGGCATTTGATAGCTATCACTATTTACGGTAGTAAAATTATCCAGCAAACCGCAGAAACAGATATTTGCCCCTAGCGGAAATCGAACCAGCAAATTCCGGCGTTTAGGTAACTACTCGCATCACTAACTATACCGGAACAGCTGTCAACGGTTGTAACGCTGTGGAAATAGTTCAAAATAAGTATTTCGTAATAATTGTAAAAAGTAAAAAATAAAAGCAAGTAAAACCGCAACAAATGCCTAGTTTCTTATATACACACCAATATTATATAATATTGCTATAACTATTACAAATGCACAGAACCAATTGATTTTAACCTAGGTTTTAGTTCAATATGAACACGTAAAAGAAATTTTTAAAACATTTCTTAATCGACCTCAAAAATAAAACGAGTATTTACGAGTCTAAATGTTTTCGATTTGAGAATTTTATACTCTTATATCAAAGGGCAAACGATATTGCATTTTTTATTACCTTTAATCGACTTTAAAAAAATATTTTTTGATGTTTATTTTAGGTGAAGGTGGTCACATATTTACGAACCGGGATATGATGATGGAATCACAGACAAATCGAGGGAACTGTGATGACTGGCACGATTGCCAGTGACGCTGATTTACGCGCCAGATTCGTGGGTTCAATTGCAGCCCTAAATCTGTGTGTGTTACTAAAAAACTAGAACAAAGTTATCTACCGTAGGAACAGATAAGCGTGCGTGTATCAATTGAGTGAGTACTCAATCATTGAAACATAATCGATATGCAGAATTCGGTAACGTCAGGGCCGGATTTAGAGGAAGGTAGCCGGGGCAATTGCCCCGTGCCTCCACTAAAGAGGGGCTCTCACAATAGAGACTTGGGAAAAAAATTCAAATTCAGACAAGTAAATACTAGTAAACAACTTTTACTTTCACAATTATCGAGTAATTATTTCGATAATTAGAAGCGACGATCTTTTTTTTTTCGTATGCACTTATGAGACAGGAATATTATCGATATTTTCATACGATAATTCTTTCCCATGAATATCCCTAGGCTAAGGGGTCTCCACTCCTTTGTTGCCCTGAGGCCTCCACACCTCTAAATCCGGCTCTGAATAATGTGAGTGTAAAGTTTCTAAGCATCTCCCACTCAACGGTCCCAATATAACAAACAACAACGACAAAAATATGTATGGTCCATACAAAGGGTTCTATTGATAGAACTTATTATTACCAGAGTAAACTGTAAAGATAATTAAATAATTTAAATAATTGAGATAATTTTACGTCGTTACGAATTAAAATAAAAAACAAACGGGCATACAGACCGAGGGTTTTGAAAGCATATATTACAATTTTTATAATTCTTATTTTTTGTCGTTTTAATCATATTTTTTATTGTCTGTTATTAATTTATTAGACGAAAGAAAACTAAGATACATGCTGCAAAAACGTTTATTAATTAAATAAATAGTGGCTTAAAAACTGTAATCGTAAACAACGAGAAACGAGTTACGTGTTAGTGTAGATGCAAGGAAACGAAATCACGACTTGGTTTGAAATGTGGAAATATCCACAGCCAGCGGCAAATGATATCAGTGAAGTTGATCGATATGAAAAACATCTTATATACTACATCGACGAGGCAAAATATTTCTTTCCTTCAGCAGCAGAAGCGATCAAGATTGGCCTTAGTCTACCCGTCACAACGTGCACAATAGAAAGATCTTTTAGCACACTGAGAAGAGTTAAAACTTAGAATAGGTCCACAACAGGTGACGAGCGACTGTCTGGATTATGATTGTTAAGTGTCCACCGAGGCAAGATAACCAAGGACAATAAGGATAACTTTATAGAAAACGTCATTAATAAGTTCGGTCAAAAACCCGCCGGCTGCAGTTGCTTTTTAAATGAGAATTGTGTAATTACTGCCTACTAATTATTGTGAATAAAAAAATGATTTCCAACAGACGGCTTTTTATTTCAATAATTCCTGTTGATCCCGAGATTCCCAAGGGGTGCAAGTGCACCCCCTGGGACCCCCCTGCCGGCGCCCATGCCCCTGGTCTATCTATAATACCTCTATGTTTGGCAACCAGTTGAAAAGACATTAGCGTTAAAAGTATGGACCGCAATAACGCGAACACTGTAAATTCAGTTCGACGCTAAATTTGCATTCAGTGTAATTAAAGAAACTGAATTCCATTAATTGTATAAATGGTAAATAATATATTTTAAAACAATACCTTTTTGTCCGCTTGCATTTTAATTACAATTTGTTATTATAATGAAGTTAAATCGTATCAGTTTCGAATATCGATCGTGTTTTACGTTCTCAGAAATAATTATTCTATGAAAAGTGGCCTGGCCCGCTAGCGTGTAGTGGGTTCTCCGCTCCAGGGTTATGGGTTCGCGTCCTGACCCGATTTTAGATAAAATATTTAAATATATATAATATGTATATACACATTAATAAAATATATATATATATATATATATATATATATACAGGGTGACTGGTGAATTACCATCAATATTCAAGGAGAATACCCGGCACATGATCCTCATTCGAATTATGTAAAAAAAATAGGAACTTAATTTTGGACCAAATTTTCATAAATTTCAATTCAAATAAAAGACGCGTTGTCACTTTTCCAGTCATGCCGGCGGCGCGTGCGACGCGGTGTTGTACTATGCTGCCAGTACCCGCACCCCCGCCCCGCGGCTAATCGCTTATTCGATCGACGAATCACGTTACTAGGTCACTAGGTCAGTAGGCTAGCGCCAACGTATGGTTTGGACGTCTGTTTTGTGTTTTCCCGCGCGTGCGCCTAGCGTTCGATATTCCGAGTATACCTAATCTGTCGTGTGTGAGTGTGACCCTTAATTAGGTATGGCTTATCAGTACACAAATGAAGAGTACTTGAATATGGTTCGTGTTAATGTAATGATAGCTTACCGGGTACTATCAATTTGTACCGGGAGATGTTCCCCAATCGCAGAGTACCTACTGTTAGCGTAATATTAAGCACTAATCCAAGACTACGAGTATGATTCCATTTTTAAATACGCCGGGAATACCAAGATAGGTGAACAGTTAATATTATTTTATTTTTGTTCCAAGTTTACATCATTTACCTAGTCAATAAATCTGTTGCTCATCACATCAAAATCAAATGGAATAAACATATCTTTCAACTCGTAAGTAATATTTAAATTAAATTATTTATTTTGTCTAGAAAGTTCGGTGATTAGTATGCCTCTATCGGCAAGTAGCAAAACCTTGCTTTTATTTAATAAACAACAGTTGGCTGTTCAACAATTCACAAAGTTTATTTTTGTTGTGTTTTTTTTTAATATTTTCAAAAGTAACTTTATAATTTTTCAACATATTAAAAAAATTATTCTATCAAATCTGATCTTTATCTAGCGACACCTAGTGGTTTACTTGTCATTTACGTCGTACATTACAAACTTGTACTTTTATTTACAGCTAGATGGCTCTGTTTAAGAGATCGTGTCTAAAATTGATTTTATTACTTTAATTCATCTTGAATACTAGTTTTATTTACTAGAATATTTTTTTCGAGAATAAATAAGTGGCTTAGCACTGTTTTAGTTAAAAAAATATGACAAGTCCTTATTTATGAACGACATCATTGTCCACTTTATCTGTGTGTTCTTATTAAATTAAAGCGATATCTCAATTGAAATTCTTCATCCGTAATTTTTCCTACGCCTTAAGTTTCTGGGTAGGGATATATTAAAAATAAATTCCATTGCTTCCAAATAAGACTGAGGAGCTGCTCGTATTCATTATGCTAACACTGATTGTTTTTTACCCGACTGCGACAGAAGGAGGGTTATGTTTTTCGAATGTATGTATGTAATATGTATGTATGTATGTCCATTTCTTTGGCACGCCCTACAGCCCTAACGGCTGGACGGTTTTTGACATATGAGGTGTCGTTGGATTTGTCTAAATTGTAGTAGTGACATAGGCTATATAAATTTTCAAAATGGCGCCCGCAAATGGCGGAATGAAGGGGGGGGGGTTGATTTTTTTCTTACTGTAGCAATATGGGTTTCAAATGAAAACTAGTAAATTGTTTTATTCTTTTTTGTTTATAATAAGAGTATTTTACGCAGTTGGGTTTTTTGTTTGTGTGTTTTTTGCGTGTGTCTTCCCGGCTCCTGCGCGCCTAGCGATCGATCATACGCGTATACCTAATCTGTCGTGTGTTAGTGTAATCTGTCATTAGTAATTAGGTATGGCTTATCAATACACAAATGCAGAATCACCATTGCTTTCGAAACTGTTAAAAGTGACTGTGTGTGTGTTAGTGTAGTTATGTAGGTAAATAGGTAGTTTAATGATTGAAAATCGTTGTAAATAATTCGTTAATATCATTAAATGAAAACACGACACGCGACGTTCTGGTGTAGTGGTGCGAGTAGTTGCCTCAACTGCAACGCCACGCGCTGGTGGTCGCGGGTTCGATTCCCGCTTGGGACAGATATTTGTACAAATATTTTTTTCCGGTCTGGGTGTATGTCCTTGTGGATCCCTACCGTGCCTCGGAGAGCACGTACAGCCGTCGATCACTGTTGTTATCATAGACAAGATAACGATCGTTACTTATGTTAGGGAATTAACCGCCAACCCTCTTAACACTTGGCGGTGTTTGGACGTAATTAACTACCGCGTGGAAACTAGGGTGTCCAGACGACGCGTAAATAATTAGATAACTGTTGGGCAACTTTACTTAGAAGCTTATCAATATTTATGTTATATTTTTACATAATTCGAATGAGAACCATGCACCGAGCACTCTCCTTAAACACCGATAGTATCTCGCCAGTCACCCTGTATATATATATTTATCACTACATATTATAAAACAAGTCCTACGCCGCGTATGTCGTCAGTCTGTTCGCTATAAACTCAAAAACAACTGCACGGTTTTTCATGCGATTTTCACTAATAGATAGAGTGATTCATGAAGAAGGTTTAGGTAAATATATATACCCCGGGCGCAGCCCGCTAGTAAATTTATATATTATATCAGTAAAGTGTCTAAAAAAGTAAGTAAATAAATATTATAAATAAATATGTTTAACATTTAACATACACACACTGTACGAGCCAGCGCGTACAGTTTTATGTATCGCCGCATAAGCAAATTTTATTATAAGTATTTTTACATTATTTCATCAGTTCGTGTACGGCTAGTAAACACACCGCGCGCGTCCTCATATCATTATATCATTTAGTACATAGTTATTTCTATTAATCAATATATCAATCAATACTTAATATCAGAGACTTTCATTTCACACAACTATCAACTATCACTAAAAGGCAGTACGGACCGTACATAACCTTTTTTGGTCCTTCGAGCAAAAGGACCTCGCGCGTGACTCAGTGACCACGTGGACAAAACGTGACTCTGTTTTACAAGTGAGGTGAACTATCGTTATCCTAACAAGAAATCCAGTCAAGCTCTTCCGTAATATCAAGAAAATCGTACATCAATAACAGCTACGTTCCAGACATACCATCAGCTACCTCCCAGCCGTTTCAACGACCGAGAGCATACAAGTAAGATCCTTCCAATTTTTCTATTTTTTCTCCTCCTTCTACCTTTATATCACGATGACAAGCCTGGAAGATTTATTGCAAACCCAAGAGCAAACCGTCGGAGCTATAGAGCAATTATACAGCAACTTTAAAAAGGACAGCGCGGAGCGCAAAAATGCTGATTATATCAAACGTCGGTTAACAACTTTAGATGGTTACTGGCAAGAATATCAATCAAATCATATTCAATTGTGTGGATTGGGGGATAAGTCGCATTCATACTTTACATCAAATCAATACGAAATAATGAAGGACAGGTTCGCTAATATCAGATCTACTATACAAAATTACGAACCTCTAAAGAAAGAGACATTACCTCCTCTGATAAGACCGGCAACGCCTTTAGGAGTGCCCAAAGGCCAGCAATCTACCAGCCAAGCTCATCAAGGCTCATCTAGCAAAACAGATGAGTTACTTAGGAAACAAAGTAGCAACTTTAAAGCATTCCAACATACAATTACAAATATCATGCTGGACTCAGTGTCAGAAAAATGGGAGTTCGATCACCTGTTACGTACCTTAAATACTCGTTGGTCTGTAATCGACTCTCTTCATTGGGAACTAGACAGCGAACTAGGGGGTAGGGACCCAGGTTACGAAGCTGCGTTCTTCAAGTACGAAAAAGCTTATAATGACGCTATTAAATCTATCAATAAAAAGATGTGGTCAGTTTCGCATCGTGATCAGTCAACTCCGCAAATAGAAATACCGACTTTCTCCGGCAGTTATCATCAATGGAATTCGTTCAAGGACTTATTTACTGAAACAATTCATAGTAACCCTTCACTTTCTAGCGCCCAGAAGATGCAATTCCTGAAATCTAAAGTTAAGGGTGAAGCGGAGAGACTTATACAACATTTACCTATATCATCTGATAATTATTCGATCTGTTGGGAAATCTTAAATAACAGGTTTGACAACAAAAAACTAATTTTAAATTCTCATATCGATATCATGATCAACATTCCTGTAGCGCAACAACCATCATACAATCATATCAAAAGGATTCATGACAACATTTTGGAAAGCCTGAACGCAATCAAAAACCTTGGCATTGAGGTAGATTCGTGGGACCCACTTCTCATTTATCTCATGTGTCAAAAATTGGATTCTGAGACTCATAAAGAATATGTAGCATCCGTGAAGAATCCAAGAGACGTACCTAAGCTACAAGAATTTCTATCATTTTTGGAGAATAAGTTTACTACCATAGAATCGACACGTCGTAAGCAAGAACAGCCTTTTAACAAGCCGATTATGCGCAACGGTGGTCAAAATCATCAATCATTTTTTGGATCGAAATATCATAAATCAAATAATTATAACAGTAAACAACTATTTCAACACACCGGACGAGCAATTTCGCAATCTCTACCAAGCAAAAACGTTTATGTCACAAAATTCTTCAAGTGTCCTATTTGTCAAACGGATGCCCACGGAGTTTTCCATTGCAAACAATTTATCGACATGTCGCAACCGTTAAAACGCGACACTGTAGCAAAATATAAATTATGCCAAAATTGTCTTTATTACCATCATGGAAAGGCATGTATTTCAGAAAAAAGATGTCGAGAATGTAATCAAGCACATAATACCTTACTACATGGAGCATTCGAGAAACTTGAGCCTTCAGCCGGCGCGGCGAACTCAAATAACACGCGCGGCGTTTCGAAATACGAACATCCGCAGGCCGTGCGTAGTAACTCGCACGTGTCATTACAACGTGACATACCTGAAATACTATTAGCGACAGCACAACTCAAGGTTCAAAAAGCAGATGGAACCTATATCAACCTTCGGGCTTTATTAGATCAGGGCTCTCAGGCGTCACTTATCACTGAAAATGCAGCACAACTCTTAGGATTACCTCGACAAAGATGTCATGGAATTATCTCGGGAGTAGGTATCAAAGAAAGTAACTGCAGGGGCACTATTCACATAAAATGCTCTGCGATCAACAACGATTTTAAATTTGAAACGGATGCCTTAATCATGAAAAACCTAATCAAGAATTTACCCAGTTATTCGTTTATCAAGCCTACTTGGTCCTATTTGGACAACATAACACTAGCAGATCCTGAATTTAATCATAGCAAACCGGTGGATTTACTATTAGGTGCCGATATTTATTCGTTAATCCTTTTAGAAGGGATTTGTAGATCAGATCAAAATTCGCCCGTAGCACAAAATACACGTCTGGGCTGGATATTAAGCGGAAATGTCAGAACACTTTACTGCAATGTAGTACTATCAAATCTAGAGGAAATACATAAATTTTGGGAGATTGAAGATATCACAGAAGAATCAAACCTATCCACAGAAGATAAGCAATGCGTGCAGTACTATCAGGACACGACCACTCGGCGAGAAGACGGTCGGTATGAAGTCCGACTGCCTTTAAAATCAAACTTTAAAGAAAATTTGGGCAATTCAAAAGCCAAAGCTATCGCTCAGTTTCGATCATTAGAACGAAAATTCAGCAAAAATGAATCTATGCAAAACGACTACACATCATTCATGAAAGAATATCAATCATTGGGCCACATGGTACCCGCCGCTAACACTACGTCACCCGATTGTTATCTCACTCATCATGGCATAGAGCGCGCCGAATCTTCGAGCACTAAGTTTAGAGTCGTATTCAACGCGTCTTCAAAAACATCCTCTGGGCTCAGTTTAAACGACGTAATGGCATGTGGACCTAACTTACAGCGAGACTTGCAGTCTCTAATCATAAAATGGAGACAGTTTCAATTTGCGTTTACCGCGGATATTGAGAAAATGTTTCGTCAGATTTGGATGAACGCGGATGATCAAATTTATCAAAAAATCATATGGCGTAGTACTACTCACGAACCTATCAAAGAATATCAACTTGCTACGGTAACATACGGTACCAAAGCAGCCCCATTTTTGGCGATGATGACCCTGAAACAATTAGCAACAGACGAGAGATCGAATTTCAGTAGCAGCTTGGCTCCAGATGTCCTGGAACAATCGTTTTATATGGACGACCTTGTGTATGGTCAACACGATATTGAATCAGCAAAACAATTATATTGCGACCTTATCAATTTATTAAAAGCCGGTGGCTTCCATCTGAGAAAATGGAGATCAAATATTCCCGAATTAAATGACATGCGTTTAAGTCAAGATAATTTTAATTTCAAGCCGGCGCCTCAAACAAAGACACTCGGACTCAGCTGGGATCCGCAACAAGACACCTTGTCATTCGACACTAAAGTCGATAAAACATCAAAACGAGATACGAAACGATCATTACTATCAGATATTTCTAAGTTATTCGACCCCTTGGGCTTATTAGCGCCGTTATCTACAAAGTTAAAGATAATTTTTCAGAATGTGTGGTCATCAAATATCAGCTGGGATGACAAAATACCCGAAAAAATTCAATCAGAATGGACAATAATCAAAGATGATATGAAAAATATTAATAAAATAAAAATGAACAGGTGGATAAAAACAATGGACGGCGACTGTATTGAATTACATGGATTTTGTGATGCGTCGACAAAAGCGTATGCAGCCGTCATATACTGTAAAATAAACAGAGGCGACAAATCAGACATTTCTTTATTCATTGCAAAGACTAGGTTAGTACCTAGTACTTCAAAGACGTCACTCCCCAAACTAGAGTTAAGTGGAGCTCTTCTTCTATCAAAATTAATGGCTAAGGTCAAGCAATGTTTAAACAATTATCAAATAAAAATATATGGCTGGATTGATTCTATGATAAGTCTTGGTTGGCTGAATGGAGACCCAGCCAGGTGGAAGACTTTTGTCACTAACCGAGTAAAACAAATCATTGACGTCATGCCTTCAGAATGCTGGCGTTACGTAAAATCCGAGGACAATCCAGCTGACTGTGCGAGCCGAGGCTTAACTACTACGCAACTAATAGAGCATCCTTTGTGGGGGAGTGGACCGCATTGGCTCTCTAACTTCAATGACCAAGAGGTTCAACCAACTTATTCGACAGACCTAGAACTGAAACAAAGTAAACAGGTGAACTCAGTCATGGAGCACAATGTAAACAATGATATCATTTATGAACTATTAACAAAACACAGTTCATTTATCAAAATCGTACGAATATTAGCATGGATTTTACGATTTACTTCCAGAGATAATACTAAAAAACAGAATTATCTATCACTATCAGAATTAAACAAATCAAAAAATATCATAATCAAATACGTACAGAATACAGAATTTAATAAGGAAATAGTACAACTGAAAGACAACAACAGGGTACCGATCAAAAGCAAATTATGCGAACTGAACCCGTTTTTGGACAAAGATGGACTTCTTCGAGTTGGCGGAAGGCTCAGGAACGCCCAAATTGATCCTGAGAGGAAACATCCTATTATCATCCCAAATAACTGTCGTCTTGCAGAACTCATTATTAATCAATCACATAAGCTTGTTTTCCACGGCGGAGCCAGACTCACCTCAGCATTCGTACGACAAAAATACTGGATTACAGGTGGGAACAGAGCTATTAAAAAACAATTGCGCAAATGCGTCAAGTGCCGTCGTCATGACCCCGTTAAACACGACCAAATCATGGGTGACTTACCGGCAGCGCGCATTACTCCAACAAGACCCTTCTGTCATACCGGCGTTGACCTGACAGGGTTCGTGGACATTAAATCAAACAAGGGTCGAGGTATCAAAACAACAAAGGGCTATATCGCAGTATTTGTTTGTATGGTAACAAAAGCTGTACACCTCGAACTAGTATCAGACCTCACATCATCAACATTCTTGGCTGCTTTACGCAGAATGGCAGCGAGAAGAGGAGCGCCACGTCACATCTATAGCGACAATGGAACGAATTTCGTGGGCGCGAGCCGAACACTCAATCAAGAGTTTATAGATTTACAAACTACGCTAGATGATCAATTTTTCACGGATATCACAGATATGGAAATTCAATGGCACTTTAATGCGCCATCCTGGCCTAGCGCAGGAGGCCTCTGGGAGGCTGCCGTGAAAAGCCTCAAATATCATCTAAAAAGAGTCATCGGTAATCAAAAATTAACCTATGAGGAGTACTCCACCCTCTTGGCCCAGTTAGAGGCTTGCCTTAACGCCAGACCTCTGTGTACTTTGACCGAAGATTGTGAAGATTTGAACTTTTTAACACCATCACATTTCTTAGCGAGCGGGCCTACGCTAACCATAATTGAAACGGAAAAAGATCAGAGAACAAGATGGCAATTAACACAAAAAATATTCGACGATGTATGGCGAAGATGGCAGAGCGAGTATTTGAGTCAACTTTCCGCTCGAAGTAAGTGGCGCCAAACTAAAGAAAATTTAAAGGTCGACGACATTGTAATCATTCATGACGTTAACTTACCTGCGGGCAAATGGGCATTAGGGAGAATAATATCAGTACACCCCGGAAAAGACGGGTATGTACGTGTAGTCACACTTAAGACCAAGAACGGGCTAATGAAGAGACCTGTATCAAAAATATCACTCTTACCTGTAAATCAACGCGAAGAAAAGCAAGAACATCAGCAAAAACATGAAGTTATCACGGCAACTATCACATCAGAAAACAATCGATCAAAGACGGCGCATCGAGTCAAGTCGAGAAATGTACTTTATTTCATATTTTTGTGGCTGGCGATGATCATATCCCCTGCTTCCTGTTATTACAAATTAACAAGTTTAAACAACACTAATGGTTTATATTTTGACAAAATCGCAAACATTCGTCTTGAACAAGATCAATGGAAGTTAGTAATATATTATGATATGGCTCTGTATTGGCAAGGTACCGAATTGCTCGGTAAATACATAAATCATCTCGACGGTTCCTGTTTAAACATCACAAATAAAAAGATCCCTCAATGTGACGTCATCCTTCTTCAATTACATCACGGGTTCACGGAACTCGAGCACTACAATGGAATTCTGCTCGGTCAGCAACTCACACGGCGCGGTGCGCGCACGCGCCGCGGCCTTATCAACGGTGTCGGATTTATTGCAAATACGCTATTCGGCGTACTCGATCAAAATTTCGCCGAACAGTACGCTAGAGACATACAAGCTTTGAGAGATAACCAGAAACATTTAGCTTCTTTATGGAAAAATCAAACTTCTGTTGTAGAAGCGGAACTTAATCTCATCAAAAGAGTAGAGAGTTCCATCAATAAACAGCACAAAAGTTTTAATCAACATTTAAATAACCTACAGGAGGAAATAAACATACAACAAAGTGAACTCCAAAATGCTATCAAAATGAATGATTTTACATTATCATCAGTTATCGCAAATAATGTTCTAGCTAACCTACGGAATATTCAAAACACGTTAGTAGACTCAATAACAAACATATACCTCGGTAAATTCAACTTTCATTTACTGACTCCTGACCAGTTGAGAAACGAATTAAATATCATTACAGGATTAATATCTAAGGACTTGACAATCCCATTAGATAATATACAGTCCGACCTTTCAAGTATTTATAACTTACTTACCGTGAAGGCGAAGGCATTGAAGACTTTCGTCATTTTTGAAGTAAATATACCTTTAGTGAGCAGAGATCATTTCGTTATCTATAGACTAATACCAATCCCACAGAAAATCGACAACAACATGATAAATATCATTCCAGTATCCGATTACGTTGCAGTAAATTTACAAAAGGCCTGCTACGTTCCTATGTCCGACAGAGATATGCAGGTCTGCGTCAGATATGACACTGATACATATATATGTCCTTTAAAACAACCCATATATCTCTTGCAATCAGATGATAACTTATGTGTCTTAAATCATGAATCTAATCAATGTGAAACTGTAACATCAAGCTGTAAGAACACATGGACAGAATTACGTAACACGAATACGTATTTATTTTTCTGTTGCGGTCAATGCTCCGTACGAGTCATATGTGAAGATCATGTTACAGCTGAACAATTAATCACGGCTGGAATCATATCGCTAAGCGGTGAATGCATTATCAAAGGGGCTACGTTTACGATTTATCCACACAAAGGCCTATCTAATATTATAGATCAAAAAGCCGACGTCCTCAATATCCATATCCCACCTATCAATAATATATTCAATCTATCAATACCTGTCTTCCCCTCCAAGACTCAATTAATGTCGGGTCCTCGGAAAGAAATAGAAGAAATCAGTAAGCAAATACAAAGTATGAAAGCCAGCGCTACCGAGGGAGTTCTGGTTGATCGAGTATCATATCACGATGTACACCACTATGTAGTCATATACTTGGTGGTGGCCTGCGGGCTCATCGCGTTGGTCGTGGTGACCGCGCGTCGCCTGCGAGCGAGGCCAGGGCCTCAGCCGCCGGAGCCACAGGCTGGCGACCACGCCGCCTCACAGCCTAGAGTTCAGTGTATCAGTGAAAGTGTTGTGAACCCATGTAGTGCAATCAGTGTCAGTGTTAGTCAGTGTGATCTTAATCACTCAGATGAGATCTCGTGTGCAAAAGCGAGTCAACCACGTGCGCGTGTAGACAAGGCTACGTCGCCTATTTGTCAAAGAGTGTTTAGCTCTCTATAATACGTTTAAGCTCTATGTAGTAGTTTTTATTGTTTTTTAAATTAAGAAATATTGTTCTATCACCTTGTAACTCACTTCACTCACCTATCATTCATCTCTTATCTTTCATTTTCTGGCCCGGGAGCATGTACGAGCCAGCGCGTACAGTTTTATGTATCGCCGCATAAGCAAATTTTATTATAAGTATTTTTACATTATTTCATCAGTTCGTGTACGGCTAGTAAACACACCGCGCGCGTCCTCATATCATTATATCATTTAGTACATAGTTATTTCTATTAATCAATATATCAATCAATACTTAATATCAGAGACTTTCATTTCACACAACTATCAACTATCACTAAAAGGCAGTACGGACCGTACACACACGGTCGTCTGTTCCTCAGAAACAGATCACTGTGTGTGTACATAAAAATAATGAATACTAGAAAAGAACAGGTAAAAGTCAAGCTCTGAGTATTACGTACCAATGAAAAAGAGTCACATCGAAAAATATCAAAATTAAAACACGTGTAAATGTATTTTTATTATTGTGATAGCGTCCATAGTGATATGGAATTCTAAAATATGTATAAGTAACGTGGGTTCATCACTATGACCCTGAAAGTAAACAGGAGTCTATGCAGTGGAATAAAAAGGGATCAGACCCTCAGAAGAAGTTCAAAGTCACTCAACTCGGGTATCGGGGTGATTTGATATTATTGTGAGTAATTAAAATATATACATATATACTGAAACATTTCTATTTATATACATATGTTAATATTGTTATTTATTGCGCAGGTATGTGACGCAGTTATAGTAGGTATTAAATTCTTTACTACAATGTATCTAAGGTTCCGTAAAATTTATAAATAAATTAAAAAAAACACTGTCAATGGTTCCCAGTAAGACAAAATCAGCGTTGCCAGACGTCCCGATTTTGTAATCAAAATTATATGTCCCGCGCAGGACATGCTCAGTCCCGCTTTTCGGGGATAACTCGACAATGCGTGCAGCGTGCTGAGGAAGCGTGGGCGGGTGACACAGACGAGTATGGACTGGCCGCCCGCCCTTTTATTTCAGAAGACGAATAAGACTCAACTCTTTAACGATAGGGTAAATCTGATTTCGAATATTATATTTTTATTAAAATACATTTCCTATGGCTATTTTTGCTATCTATTGTCACGTAAATGTAATTTGAATTCAAATAAAAAAGATAAATATTTAAAAACTTCTGATTATATTCGTTTTTTTTTACTTTGTCCCGCTTTCGAAGAAAGAATCCCGCTATTTCACTAAAAAAGTTCCAAAATCCCGACTTAGCAAAAAAATCTGGCAACGCTGGACAAAATCTAGTATACTTGTAGATAGTAGATGGGATACAATGTTACTGATAGCTGAAAACTATAGATATTTTTGCCTACCCTAAGCTAGGTAAAGTTTGAAAGGGAAAAGGATTTTTCTTATCAAGGGTTTTTAAACGAACTATCATCAATATCATATCAACCGTTGGATGTCCACTGCTGAACGTAGGCCTCCCCCATCGACCTCCAGAGCGACCGGTTCAAAGCAGCCTCCATCCAACGGCTTCCGGTGACTTTCCTCAAGCCGTCTGTCCATCTCGTGGACGACCGTCCGACGCTGCACTTGCCGGTAAAAAAACACATACCAATAAAAAATTAATAATAATAAACGCTTCACTTTCATCGCCCTCCAAAATGATTTGTCCCCCCTTCTTTCTAGGGGGTTAAAATCCTGTCAGGAACAAGTATGTGAATGCTGCGACAAGCCATTATTACACACACACACACACACGCACACGCGCACGCGCACACACACGCGCACGCGCACGCACACGCGCACACACACGCACATACACACATACACACACACACATGCGCACACACACGCACAAAAACGCAAACACACGCACGAACGACACGTAACGACTAAACGGACGAAATCCACCATCGGGGTCCGAAAACACGGCCAACACAAACACAGATTTCTATAATATGACAAACATTTATATGGTTTATAGAAAAAAATTGTCATAATAGAGATCGAAACAGCGACCATTAGCGCAAACCACCATTTGCTGTGACTACTGCACTACATAAAATGAAATCTAAATATTTATTACATAAGATGAAGATTTAACGAGACATTCTCCACGGCTTTAACCCTTGACATTTAAATATACGCTTAGAACCTATGAGGAAAGTTCAATCCGATTTAATAACGAAACTTTTACATGGCAACACTAAAACAATGTCACAGAGGTCATTGACCCAGTTGTTACAGCACTGGTTAAAGTTTGACACTTGAAAAACAAAACTACATTTTTTTTATGCAAAGATAGGCTTGTGTTTGTCCACTATTTCACCTGATTTTATGTGAAAATGCGGTCTAGGATGGACCACGCTTACCTAGAAGTAGCCTATTCACTCGCCACTTAAAGATCCCCAGGTTGTAGTTATCCGGAAACACAAACCCTGTAGACCAGGGCCGAAGCCTTCAAAAATGGTAAAAAATGAAAAAAAATTTCAGTAGGATGAAACCCATTAGAAAAGGAGGGGAATATGATCAAAATGAAAGGAAAAATAAATTACGGTCGATCCGAGTTCGGGAAGTGGGAGGGGGTGAGTTTTTAAGGGTAAAAAATGGTTTATCTTGATTTCCGGCAAAACTACAAGTCCTATGGAAAAAAGTTAAATGGCAAAGTTGCAGGTAATAAAAAGATCTACAACTTTTGTATTTGCAATTATTTCACATAACCTCAAATTTTAGGTTTAGGTCAAAAACCAAGTTTTTGGTTTTTTATTTATCTTTTTCAAAAAAAAAAAATTACGAAATTTGGTGAAAACTTACCTTATTATGTCCCAAATACGCTGTAAATTATTTGATTTAAAATATTTATTTTTTCGCCTTATTTTATTACTATTATCAGCTCTATGTAGATTTATCACTGGTTTATAGAAAATAAAAATTTAAAATAAATTATTTGCTTCTACCATTATTAGCAAGTTAACCAACTCTATTATTTATTATTACATGCCAATCAGGTATACCTCACTTTGAATATTTTTAATTTTTCCCGATCTTACATGCCTAACTTTTGTTGAAGGAATTATATCTACATTAGTTCTTACTTCTTAATAAAATAGCTTCAGAATGGTGATAAATATATTAAAATCTACCTATAAATTTAGAATTTCAGTTATTCGTCACTTATCCAAAATTATGTCTTTGTGCCATTTTCAGTCGAAACACCTCTGAGTAGCAGTGCAAAAAAAATCTAAAATAAATAATTGACCCCACGTCTCATAGCCCCACTAGGAGGGCTGGTGCATTTTTTGCCCAAATAATCGGAACTGCGATTCAACGGGAAAATGCTACCAGTATTCTTGGCACCATTCTACGCGGACGTGATTTATACTAAAACTGTCTGTAAATAACTAGTTCAAGTTTTGCATTGCATATATATGTATTTATAATATTGTAAAATTTGAAATAAATAATCTACATACTAATATTACCGGAAGGAAGTTAGCGTATATTTTTTTTATAAACTAAATGCCAATTATTTGCTCGTTAAATGCTCCTACAGAATCCGCAAGTGCTCCAGATGTATAATTATTAGTTAATTAATAATTAATTAAATAAAAATTTCTAACATGAAAAATTAAAATTTTTATCATTCAAAAAATAATACACTTTATACTATTTTTTTTGCTCTTAAATTGCTTTCGATTTGCTCCATTGACTAGGCAAAAGAGTTTTTTTTTTAAATGTTATTTGGATAGGCAAACTGGCAGACGTGCCACCTGATGGTAAGTGGTCGACGTCGCCCATGAACATAAACTAGTTTACCTGGAACTAGCCCAGCCAACTCATTTATGTGTTGCCTATCCTGAGACATATGATGTTAAGTCTCGGTGCCAGTAATTACACTGCCTGTCTTGCCCTTCTTTCCGAAACACAGCAAAGCTGTTTCACGGAAGAAACAAGCAAGATGGTGGTATGCACCCATGCAGCCGGGAGTGCGGCACAGCGCATCCCTCCCACCGCTAAATGTTATCGGATTTTTGCCGTATTTATAATAATTAATTACAATTACTAATATTTCAATTCAATATTAATAAATTATAAAATGTAATTCGTGTAACCGTTACTAGACTTACAATGACACCATAAATGATTTGTGTGGTTTATTCTTAAAATTATGGGTATCAACTTTCACTAGCCGCAACTTTAATGCCTTTACGAATATGCTATTACTAACTGTTGCCCGTGACTTCGTTCATATCGAAATTTTTATATTATCCCATTATTGCATACTTTCTCCATGAAAAACAAAAATGAATCTATCTATCATATATTTTTTCTGGAATAAATAAAAGGCTAATGCCTTGTGCAAAAAAATATTGCTACTTTAAACCTAATTTTTTAATTAGAAATTGTGTGTTTGTGTAGACCTTCCATAATTTTTTATCTCCTATAGCGGTCAATTTTAGTATCTAATTAGCTTTTAACTTTAGGAAACAACATTTATCACTGAAAATTTTCAAAATAGAGATATTTGTTCGAGAGGTGTCGCTGTCGAAAAATTTTGAATCCTGCAACCTGTATCAAAATCAGATAATTTATTCAAAATTAAATAACCAATGAAAATAAACATAGATTCAATACTTTCATTATTTACTTGAACATTTGTAGAAGCAAGAAATAAAGGGGCTTATTTATTTATTAATGCCTTGTGATGTTCCTTACTACAATTTATTTCTTCTGTGCCAAATATCATCTAGATCTGTTCAATCATTCTATCGTGATAGACTTATAAACATAAACATCCGCCCAAATCGCATTTGTAACTAACTTGTAGCAAAATATATACATATACAATGCTGATATGATGATAGTACTGAAAATATAGTAGACTAGCCTACTATAAGTACCTATACCTTCCTCATGAATCACTCTATCTATTGGTGAAAACCGCATGAAAATTCGTGCAGTAGTTTTTGAGTTTATCGCGAACAGACAGACAGACGCGGAAGAAGACTTTGTTTTACGAGGGAAGGTCCAAAAATTCGTGGAATGGAAGGTTTTTAAATAAAATGAAACAATGAATCAAATTTTCCTTTTCAATATAACCACCCTTAAGCTCAATGCATTTATTAGATCTCTGAATTAATTTTTCTAAACATCGTAAAAATAATTTTTATCTTATGCTTCAAAATGAGCCAAAATTGCCTCCTTTACCTCATTGCCGTCGGAAAATTTCCTTCCCTTCCTCACTTTATCTAGTGGTGAAAATCGCATGAAAATCCGTGCAATAGTTTTGAAGTTCATTGCGCATAGACAGACAGATAGACAGACGCGGCGGAAGATTTTGTTTTATAATATGTAGTGATATATTTATACATATATGTATGTATTTATTTCGATCTATTCCCGTGTGTAATAACGATTGTTTTTATCACTGGCAGTATATGGATTGACAGTTTTAAGAAAGGCAGATATTTTCAAGCTGAAGAAATTCGATCAAGAGCGCGTTTAAAAATATCTTAATACTAGCCAATTCTTACAACTTTGTCTGCGTTATTTATTATATAAACAATGTATTTCACCCTTAGAGGAAAAACATTAAAACGATCGGAAGCAATAAAGTAGAATTTGCTTACAACATTTCTTTGTTAAGAATGTTATTTTAACACGCATCACTGAACACAAGATGCATATAAAAATCGTTGTTTCTCAAAACATACTGAAACTGAACCGAATCACTCGGTAAACGTCCCACTGCTGGGCATAGTTCCATCTCCATCTAGAAACTTGCTTAAAACTTAAATAACATTATATTAAATTATAATATCGCCATATCTAAATATATATAACTCAATGGTAACTTGACTGTATGACATAGTGATCTATCAATGCACAGCCCAAATCACTGGACGGATCGGGCTGAAATTTGGCATGCAGGATATATCATGCATAGATGTTATGACTTAGGCATCCGTAAAGAAAGGATTTTGATCAATTCTATCCCCAAGGGGATAAAATAGGGGATGAAAGTTTCTATGAAACTTTGTCAATTTTAAACCGATCGGGCTGAGACTTTGCATTCATAAAGCTACTATGATGTAGGCATCCCCTAAGAATGGATTTTGATAAATTCTACCCCTAAGGGGATAAAATAGGGGATGAAAGTTTGTATAAATCTTCTTAGATTTTCGACTGATTGAACTGAAATTAAAGATTGGAGCTACTATGATGAAGACGAGTTTTGTAGGCCCTAATTTTTTACACACGCTAAACAAAAGCAAATCCGCAAAAACTATACCTAATTAATAATAATACTTCTTAACGCGAGCGAAGTCGCGGGCAAAAACTAGTTATTTAGATAAGGGTCAAGTTTCTATAGAAAATCAACTAAGAAGAATTGAAATAAGTAAAAATAAAATTTAACGAGTGAAACTGATCTGAATCAGGCTGTAAGCAACCCACTGCTGAGCGAAGGCCTCTTTTCCATATAAAAGAAGGGTTGGAGCTTAAACCACCACGCTGCTCCACTGCGGGTTAGCAGATAATTTCCCTATTATAAGTAACTGTCGCTATCAGATATCTGACCCTACAGTCGATGTCCTGTCTTAGCTATGAATAATCAGTTCTAAATTGAAGGAAAAAAATCAAAAACAGGTGTTAATTGTAATGCTTTTTGATACACAAAATTTAAACGTACGAACTGTAAAACACGAAATGCACGAATTGTCTAACGAGTGAAGTTTAGTAGTTACATTTTCTGAAATTTTCCAATTTTCTTAATTTTTTATTCCGTAATAATCTTCCAAATTACACTTTTTTTTTATAAATTGTAGCGTATATGTTATTCTGATGTATAAGCTATATTACTGTAAAGTTTCATCTAAATCCGTTCAGTAGTTTTTGCGTGAAAGAGTAATAAACATGCAAACAAACTTTAGAATTTATAATTTTAATAATAGAATAGGATAGGATATATTTATAATGAAATCGCAAGATCATTTCTGTACATTAAATATTTCTTCATGATAATAATTGTCACGTGTTGCACTTAGGGGGCATACATGAGGCGTTTAGAGTGGGGAGGGGGGGTTCGAGCGAAATCTCACAAAATCTCACGTGGGGGCGAGGGTGGTCTTGGCAAATATCACGTAATGTTTTTCCCATCATGAAAAATCTGAAATAGTTTTCATGTACCAGTGATGACCTTTTATTAGGAATATGTATAGCCTGGAGGTGGAAGCATCAGTATGGGTGGCGCGATGACTTCTTTTTTCATGTGCACTTAATAAAAATTCGATTATATTTTTACATTAACAATATCACGTGAGATTTGAATAGGGGGGACGGGAGTCGAACCAAATCTCTAGAAATCTCACCATGGAGAAAAGGGGGGGGGGTCTAAAAATCGCAAAAATTATTTACGCTCACTTATTGTTGTACTTATTGTTTTCGTGTTGTATTTACTATTATTTTTAACCGGCTTCAAAAAAGGAGAAGGTGCTCAAAAAGACTTTTAAAATGTTTGTTACCTGATAACTTTTGACTGGTTTCTTTTTATTATTATTTTATTATTATTATTTTATTTCATTATACGCATATATGTATATATACAGATAACGATTACGTGATATTTGCCGAGACCACCTTCCCCCCACGTGAGATTTTGTGAGATTTCGCTCGAACCCCTCCCGAATTTATATTTTAATGAAACGAATATTAAAATATCAGAAATATATAAACTAATAATAATTTATTAATTAAAAGAATAGAAAAGCTTACAGAAATAAAGTTATCAAAAATATACAAGCTGAGTTTAAATGTATATTCTGCTTAAAATCGAATCATAAGACGAACAGGAAATGTCATTAAGATCGATTCAATTAATTGTGCGATCTTCGAACAAGAACAAAATAATTATAATTTTTATAATTTTGTGTGAATGTGTAAATTATCGTTAAATCTATACTTGTATAATAAAACTGAGAAGTTTGTCTGTGTGTTTTTTTGTTTAAAGTTCTAATATCGAGGTCTAAGTGTCTAAATAGTAAAAAAAAATCGCTAGAAAAGATTTTTTTTTTCATAAAGTGTTCACTGAACATACAAAATACAGATTATTTTGTATTAGATTATATAAGTACATTATTTTAAGTATACAATAGGTAAAAAATTAATAAATACAAAAGAAAATGAAAATAAAAAACCACAAATGATATTATTTCATATTATTAACATTTTGAAACAACAATTTTAATATCCTTTTACTTTCAACTTTTAAAGAAATAAAACGACAAAAAATTGAAGAATGTCCTTAAATTGGATCAATTAAAACCGTTTGAAAACACGAATGTCAATTATAACTACGTTAAAATAATAATAACAACTCACCAACAAATTAATTCACTATATATCAACAATATCACATCACTAGTTAACAGAAAACCGTTTTTTAAAACGTAAATAAATATTGTTTTTAACACTCACGAACATTCAATACGACGGTTTTTGCTCGACTGAACGAAAATTCTAAATACTGTTATTCTTGGGGACAGGACTGTAACATGGCTTACGCGTTTTACATCTTTACTTTTTTATTTATTTATTTTTATTTCATGTTAAAAATCGACTGTAACCTACTCTTATAAGTCTTTGTGTGATGCTTAATCAATTAAATAATTCATTTGAATATTTACTAACTAAACATACAAATTACATAACTATATACAAAGCTTAAAGTTAATCAAAAGTTATTTAAAGTTACTTTAATATAAAAATAAACACTATTTAAGAATAGTATCTATTACTATTAAAAATTATTCTTAAAAAACAAAAAAAAATTGTTTTTGATGTTACGCTGTCCTCAAATACTTTAATTACATTTATGGAAAAGAATATATTATACGTGTGTCGACGACATGCATATTTTTTGTGGCAAAAACATGTACCTGTTTATAATTTTGTAGGAATGCTTTTATTACTAATGGTCCGATTTCCTTTTTTTTTTTGCAATTTTTTTAGTAAACATCGAATGATTAAGAAATATGGAATTACAAATTTATTTTATTAAAAATTAAAAAAAAATTAAGATAAATACGATACTTTTTTACTAAAGGAGTTTTAACTTAGGATGTAAAAATTTCAAGGTGGTAACAAAAAAATATAATATGAAAAACTTAATACAAAATTGAATAGAAACTAAGAAATTTAATTACAAAGCTACACAAGTATATTTTTGCCTAATTATATCGACGATTGCATAGTACATATATCAGTTTGCGCTTCGTGCAAGTCTAGACGTTAAACAAACTACGAGATGAATGTGTAAAGAGTATGTGTATTCATTTTGCCACGCATAATAATAGCATCGGTAGCCATTTTTTTTTTGCGCGAGTTCTAGAACTCAAGGAACAAGAGCGTGTTTATGTCTGTTTTTTGCTTCAGATAATTATTGGTAGTAATAAAAATAACAGCAGCCTTTCGATTTTTGTACGCTTAGAATTTTATTATATAAAACCTATGTACTTTAACTAAAAACAAAGCTTCCACTGAAAAATGTATATACTTTGTTATTATTTACGGTAAAGAGTAAAATTAAACATAACATAATACACTAAAACTCAAAGTTTTATCGATGTATGAAGAAACTTTTTCAAATAAAAAATTAGTAAGCGAATTCATAATATAAGAAATATTATAATTTAATTTAGTATCACTATCCCTTTCTCTTATTATCTTTATGAATTACGTACCGTATAGACCATTTTATTTTGTGGATAGTATTTGTGAAAGTAGTCATTCTCGACATGTAAACAAAATAAATATTACAATTTACAATTATTAACCCGTTTAGCTAAAAACTATTTTGTTAGTAACTTAATATTTTTTAAGTTTTGCTAATTCCTGTACTACTATAAGGTTTTTCGCCGCTTGACAAGGACTTCTTTTAATTAGAAGAAAGATTTGAGTGTAAAAACTGTTCGATTGACGTGGCGGATTTACATTTTACATAATTTTTTCTAAAACATGGAATTTTCAATGTTTTTGTTGTACAAAGTTTAAATTTCTTTTTTTTTCTTTTTTACTTTTACAGTAGACAAAAGATGTTCTAGCTCAGATGAACGTTCGTGTAGTATAATATTTATTGACACGCGCGGTTTTTTCTGCGTTGAAGTTAATGTTCATTGCCCTACTTATATAAAAATTAAACAAGTGCGAGTCGGACTCGCCCATGAAGGATTCCGTAGCAGCGAGTAACATCATATAAAAGTTCTTTTAGTTCGTTGTAACTTTGATCGATGTTTTAATAATAGTGTATTTTTTATATAAAAAAAAGCAAACAATTTTTTTTGATGAAATAATTTTTTTGAGTTAAGTATGGGGAACCCCAAAATTTATTGAATTTATCAATTTTTGAGTAAAAATCCTAATGCAGTTCACAGAATACATCTACTTATCAAGCTTCAACAGTATAGTTCTTACAGTTTCGGCAAAAAGTGGCTGTGACATATGGACGGACAGACAGACAGACATGACGAGTCGATAAGGGTTTCGTTTTTACCATTTGGCTACGGAACCCTAACAAATAGTACCCACGTTTTAAAGTCTAAGTATATGAGCTCTAATTGCGTTGAGTGTTGTCAAGATCAATTATGTCTTTTTTATTTGCGTTCATATAAAGACAATTAAACAAGTATGCTTAATTAAAAAAAATCAAAAAACCCGATTGCGTAAAATACTCTTATTATAAACTAAAAAGAATAAAACAATTTGCTAGCTTTCATTTGGTACCCATATTGCTACAGTAAGAAAAAAAAAAGTCAACTTCTCCCCTCACTTTTGCGGGCGCCATTTTGAAAATTTATATAGCCTATGTCACTACTACAATTTAGACAAATCCAACGACACCTCATATGTCAAAAACCGTCCAGCCGTTTGGGCTGTAGGGCGTGCTAAAGAAATGGACATACATACATACATAACTCGACATACATATATAACATACTCGAAAAACATAACCCTCCTTCTGTCGCAGTCGTTTAAAAAAAGGTATTATTTGTATAAATTATTGCTTTTAAAATTTTGTAATGTACATAACCGGCCTCGTTAATATTTTATTATATGTAACTAAAATATAAACACTACCTTAACCTTTATTCTGTCGGTTTATTGTTTACACACACGTTGTTTACTGAACGCGATCTATTATAGCCTATATTACCTTTCTCAATAAAATGTTTTTCTAACGCAAGACGGTAAGAAGGCATTTTAAATAGACGAGATAGATAGATTGACTGACCCGTTGGCGCAGTTTGCAGTGACCCTGTTTTCTGCTCCAAGGGTTGTGAGTTCGATTCCCGCCCCGAGTCTGGATGTAATATATTTATTTATATATGTATTATTTATATGTATTTTTTTTAAGTAGTGATTATATCTGCAGAGTAAAAATACGTTCAGGCCTGATCGTACATGGTCATGCCTACTCATGCCTGATGTCAGACATGATCATGCCTGTTCAGACCCGGTCATTTTTCGTGCATGATCAGGCCTAATCATTTTTTCCCGGGAACTGATCCTACTGAAATATAAATAAATATATAAATGTGTTTTAACACATACACACACGGTCGACTGTCCATAAGGTAGGTAACTTAATGCCTGTGTTTTAGGTAACAGTTGACTGATATACATATTTTTGTAACAAATGTACATATCAATAATACATATATATATATATATATATATATATATATATATATATATATATATATATATATATATATATATATATAAACGCTTTTGCAAAAAAAACGGGCACTTAAGCAAAGAACTATTTTATAGTTACTATTAGTTTGTTTGACAATTTTAGGTATTGTTATCCTCAGAATTTTATAAATTAATTAGGAAGGAATAGTTTTCATCAGTTTTATCATAACATTTTAATTAAATTATTAAGTAAGAAATAATGTTTAAGCTCAAAACACTATGATTGTACCTGCTCGCTAAATAAAAATGAAACGCGTTAATTTCTTTGTTTTTCTTGAATACATTAAAAGCAGATAAAAGTTTAGTATTGAGTGTGACCCCCTCTTGCTGAAATCACAGCTTGCATTCGTCTGGGCATGCTAGTGAGTATATCTTTTATGGTTTCTTGGGGAATACGTTCCCACTCCGCGGTAATCACATTCTTTAGCTCTCTGATGGTCTGCGGAGCCGGCTGCACTGATCTCACTCGTCGCTTCAGAACGTCCCAGACATGCTCTATGGGATTGAGGTCCGGACTTCTAGCTGGCCAGTCCAAACGACGAATTCCGACTTCTAGCATATACGCATCCACACCGCCAGAGCGGTGGGCGCGAGCGTTGTCGTCCATAAAAATTGAGTTTTCGCCAAGAGCGGTTAAAGCGAGTTGTGCATAAGGAATTAGAACTTCCGTTATGTATCGGTGTCCAGTCAGTGTACCGTTTTCGATGAAGACTAACTCCGTACGATCCATAGAATTTATTCCTGCCCAAAACATAATAGAGCCCCCTCCATAAGGTGTGATTTCTTCAAAACATACCTCTGCAAAGCGTTCTCCTCGTCTACGTAGCACTCGCCGACGTCGGTCTTCACCATGCAGAGATATCCTGGCTTCATCGGAGAACAATACCCTATCCCAGTTTTCATGAGTCCATGACACACAATTTCGAGCGAAGCTAAGCCTGGCAACTCGATGTCCACGGAGTAATTTAGGGCCGCGTGCCGGGCGATGACTGTGTATATTAGCAGCGAGAAGCCTCCTCCTGACCGTCCATAGACTAATTTGCACATTTCTTACTTCTTCGAGGGTGTTCTTGAGGTCCACATAAGAAGATTTGCGATTTCTCAACGCTTGACTAACTAGAAAACGATCATCCCGTGGTTCGGTACATGTCTTTCTGCCAGAACCAGGCCTTCTCTTGACGGAACCGGTCTCTTGATAGCGCTGCCAGGTCCTTTGAACTGTCGACCGACTCACATTTAGCCTCTGAGCCACGAAGCATTGACTGCAACCTTCTTCAAGCAGCGCAATAATTTTGCTCGCTTTTATCATTTTATCTACCATTTTCGAGATTGCTAAACATCAATAACAATACTTTTAAATGTCAAGGACACCAGATAATTTAATAAAAATTGACAAAAAGTTAATTAGAGTCGATATTAACTATAGGGAATTCGCGCCACAAAATGTAGTTAAAAGTTATTTTCTTTGAAAACCAGGCTCAGTCAAAAATTTGAATTTGGAATGTACTCTTATAAACATTATGGCACTTTTATAACTGGCCAGTAACATGTTCAAATGATTAAAACGTTTTTGGTATTTTATTTTTTTCAGCCAGGAAGAAAATCGAAACCGCCCGTTTTTTTTGCAAATGAGTGTATATACAGGGTTAATTCTAAAACACCAGCAACCTCGCAGGACAAGATAGCTAACATTATGTACAACAACATTTGTTCTACGACTTTTGACATAACTCAATACATTAATTAAAAATGATTTTTTAAGCTTTTATTGTACTGCTCTGAAATTTAGAGTCTATGTTTCATTCATTATCGAAAGGATGACGCGACGCTCGGGCGCGCTTGCATAATAATAGTAATAACACTTTCTCTGCCCGATAATTCTAGTTAATAAAATTAATATAAATTGCTTGGTGGGTTTGTGGGCAGTATCATAGTATGTATATCGCAGTGACTTAAGTGAATAATCAAATTTCTGTTTTGTCATGTCCCTGCAATACGTAAACTGAGTCCACAATCCCTTCATACTTTACCAGGCTTAGAACTGGCTATATTAAACGATAAAAAACAAATAAATCGTATGTATAGGAGGGCAACACATCTGCATAACCTCCAGAGGTTACAGCACAACCAGTTGTGCGGTAGACATCCGGTACCTAGTCATCAAAAGGCTTCGACTGTCCGTATGCCCGCCAATACTATAAAAATGTAGGTATGTAGATTAGGTATCTGAATTCTGAACATAAAAAAATATGTGAAAATTATTAACGTAGGTAATTATTCTTTAACGTTTACTAAAGTCTAATTAAACCAATTTAATATCAAATATTGGTAGCTAGGTATTTAAAAGTGAAATCAGCGTATTTACAATAATTAAAAAATTAAAAATAATTGACAATAAAATAATATTTACAAACGAAATATTACCTCTAAGGTTAAAGTAACGTGCATGTCGGTGCGTATCGCGCAGATAGCGTTCAAAATAGTCACCATCACAACCAACACAGACAGCACCTAAAAATCAGCTGTTCACTAACACGTGCTAACACTTCCGAATTAGTTTTAATTTGATTGAACGCACAAATTATTTTAGTTAACCGAACCAGTTACAAAAATTTACTCGTGCTAGTTTGTCAGATTCGGTGAGTTGACATTGTCTCACGGCTCGGTGTAGGTAAGTTCGAATATCTAGCTGCATATTGCCGACAGGCTTCCGACACATTGTCATCACACTTAGCCAGTATCCTCACCATTTCCGTGTATTCGACATTAGAATAGCGGCGGTACCATGGTTATAAAATAACTTTAGTACAGGTACAATACATCGATCGATACGAATAAAATAAATACGAGTAGCACACAAAATCATATGACGCGCGCGCATCAAAGTCGCCCGCCGCCGACTGCCGCGGCTGGCTAAATAGGTCAAGTTCAAAGGCGCTAGCGCCGCCCCGTTCCTACCTTTCCCCTCACATTAGTACGTGGTCGTTATTTACCTAATCTTTGGGACGCGCGTAGAGTTTATTGCATTCACGCGTAAAATTAAATTAATATTTATTTTTGTATGAAAATAAAATCTAACAAATTAACAAAAGTGGTAGAACAAATGTTGTTGTACATAATGTTAGCTATCTTGTCCTGCGAGGTTGCTGGTGTTTTAGAATTAACCCTGTATATATATATATTACACATAGACTCGGGGTGGGAATTGAACCCACAACCCTGGAGTAGAAACAGGGTCACTGTCAACTTGTCCAACGGGCTAGGCAATATAAACACTTTATTTAAAATATTAATTTAATTTAAACCGAAGTTGATGTTAAATAAAAAAAGGCGAGTGTTATCAAATTATTAACTATTAGTTAAGCCTTGGTCAAACGGGTAGCGTATTTAACGCATATCAAAGCGTTCTGAAGCTAAATTAAAATTTCGTGTGTTCTACTGCATCGTATCACTGTAATCCCGCTGATAACACACGGATTTACACAGATACTTCTGGATCTGTTCGATTTCGTAACATCTTAAAATCTTCTCAACATTATATTGGACATGTAACATGAACAAACGCGTTCCAACCTGTAAATGTCTGCACTCAAGTATAGGTATAGGTAATCTGTAGACTGGAATACTATCTATACAAATAATAAATCTGTTAAAACCTCCGTTTTATTAATACACTATACAGGGTGACTGGTGAATTACCATCGACATTCGGGGAGAGCGCTCGGCGCACGGTTCCCACTCGAATCATGTAAAAAAATAGGTAAATATTAATAAACTTTTAAGTAAAGTTACTCAACAATTATCCAATTATTTACGCATCGTCTGGACACCCTAGCAGCTAGCTGCACTTTCGACACAAAACAGGTAGTTTATCTACGTCCAAACGCCGCCACGTGTAAACAGGGTAGCAGGATAAACAAGCATGATCCAGTCCCCCTTAATACTTTAATCCTGGCTTAGGAAAGGCAAAAATACTAAGATATTTTACTCGTTTAAGCAACAAATTTGTTGACTAGGTAAATTATGTGACTTTGGCAATTTTTAGGTGTGAACAAGCGACACATTACAACACCTGTGCATGTGCCGCCGGCATGACTGGAAAAGTGTCATCGCTTCATTTATTTGAATTGAAATTTATGAAAATTTGGTCAAAAATTAAGTATCTATTTTTATTGCATGACCCGAATGGGAACCGCGCGCCGAGCGTTCTCCCCAAATATCGATGGTAATTCACCAGTCACCCTGTATATCATCAAGAATAAATTTCAATAGCGCGTTTTTTTTTTGTATCAGCGCCATCTCTTATCGTGTTTTTCTATGTTCACGTATCACGTAAAAAGTACAAAACCAATGTAAATAACTTTAATACATAAAAATTAAACATAACTCACAGTATAATTTAGTTTTTATTTCATTGTAATTAAATGTAAAAATAAATATTTAAGAAAATAGAAATAGGTACCTACGCCGCCAACGCCATCTGGTCTAAGGAATCTTAAAAACTCACAAAACTTATTTTTGAGTTATTATTTTGCTAAACTTAAAAGTTTACTAAATATGTCGGATGGGAATAGAAATCGTTTTAATATTTTAGATAAACATCATTTTCAATTAATATAGGTACTATTATGTTAAATGTCACTAAATATAAAAACGATATTCTACTATTATACGATAGATGGCGCATGTAGGTGATAAAAAATATAAATTTATAATTTTTAAAATTTTAGTTAAATACCCGTGCGAAGCCGGGGCGGGCCGCTAGTAAAGAATATATTTCTATATCCCTGCAGTATGAGGACCGCCACTCTTCGCTGTGAGCTTTGCATCTTAGTCATGCAGCAATGGACTACAAAAAGCCGTCTTCCATCCCGACGACGTTCTAAGTCAAAATGCTATTTCACTCAAAGAAGCTCAAGCCTTATGGGCTTCCATATTCACGGCTGGACCTCAATACTTGGCTCCTTTCGTATTGGAAAAAAAATGTTACGTAAAATTCTGTTAAAAGCGTAATGCTTTGACGTTCTAGGAAAGTACGCATCCGCTTTAGGAAAGGCATTAGTCTCTCACACCACATCGTTGAATTGAGTACATCTTAAATTTTAATCCATGAGTATTTTATTAGGCTGCTTTCTTATATTTTTTCTCAAAGAATTTTTTGTATTTTTTCATTTGTATAAAGAAAAATACATGCATTTAATAATGAAGGCTATGAAAATAAAAAATGTATACAGTTGTGTTAAATAATTTATAAACCATTATTCAATCATTATAATTAGTTACATATTTTTTATAAATCTAACTCAACATATGTAAAAGACTTTTTTTTAAATATGTCTTCACCATAAAGCCTTTATTTTTAACTTCAAATTGTTTTTATTGTTTGTTTTTATAACGATCACTATAACACGTATTCTGTTAAAATTTTATTAATATATAAGTATTAATAATGTTCCAAAAATACAACCAGTTGCGGGGACGGACTGATAGCGGAGTTTTTGTTTATTATTCTTTATTAAACAAAATAGGTTTTGTCACACAATGACCACGTCACTTCCATCGTTCTTAACGATGAATAATTTATAGACATTTCTAGCGTGTTCAGCGGTGGTTGAAGCCAACCGTTGAATACCCTAGATAGCGGAATCTTAGTAATAGGGTTCTGTTGGCATATTAGTACGGAACCCGTCAAATAAAAAGATTTTATGGCATATAGGTAGATTTAAATACATTAAACTTTTCATCAAGTTTTATAAAGGCGAACCGTAGTTTCGTTTAAAAGTGTCACCGGGCGAGTAAGTGGGTCGAGTATTTGTCGGGCGAACGCTAACAAATATACACCGTTAGGCCTTTAAGAAAATTTGCGAAGTAATCTAGTTCGTGTATTGGTTGAATGGTTCCGTGGTTAGAGATCAATGGTCGAATCGAAAATTGTATTAGTAAAAGTTGAACGATATGACTCCGTGTTATGTTCGACTATAAGCTTTATTTTCTTTGTTGTACTAGTTGATACCCCTGAAGTCGTCTGAATTAGTTATAATATTAACAATCTATTCTTGTACAGAGGAAAAACATTAAAAAGATCAAAAGCAAAAATATACATACTTATTATTTTTCTAAGCAATTTTGGATTATCAATTGATTTTACAGATGCGTTCCTGTGCTTATTGCAGGGCCGGCCTAAGGGATTTTCACCTTATTTTTCCATTTTCACCTTAGGCCGACCCTGTCTTATTGAGCCTATTGGAATTAGTCGCGATGATGGCAAGGGACTTGATGAAGTAACACCGGATATATTGATAGCAGGACCGGCCTAAGGGGTGTACGAAGTATGCAGCCGCACACTCGAGCTTTTTGGGAAGGCATACAATTGGGGCATAATTTTATCCTAGGGGCATCCATGGACAACCTTAATATAAGTCTTGCACACTCGCCATTTTCGCCTTAGGCCGGCCCTGCTTGTTAGGCACTTTCATAGAGACAGCTTTAAGAGCAAGAGCCGCTGCGGAAAAAGTTGAAACGATTAAGCGACACAAATATTCGTCAATTATCCTAAATTATGTCTTTGTGCCATTTGCAGTCGAAATACTTGAACCTTGGAATAGCAGCGCAAAAAAATATTCTGAAGGAATTGACCCCACGCCTCATAGCCTCCTCTGGTGAAAACGGGGAAATGCTGCCAGTATTCTTGGCACTATTCCACGCGGACATCAGTTATACCGAAACTATCTGTAAATAATTAGCTTTTATATTTTGCATTGTAAATATGTATAATATTGTAAAATTCGTAACCTAAATATATTTTCTTGTAAAGATTGTGAATTGACTATTTTGATTTGACTGTTTGACTTTCAGTATTTATTATTATAAAATTAGACAGTTTTACGTCCAACTATGAAATTATAAAAACCGACAGATGGCGGGATAACTATCAAAAACTGTTGGCTTAAATGATCAGACAGGAGAGGGGCAGCAGCGTCTTCGGTGCGACAAAGCCAGCCAGTCAGCGACTCGCTTGCCCAGCGTGGTGATATGAGCAAAATTCCCATGACTTCGCTCCAATTATTTCGGCTCTCAGTTCCCGACAGATCCACTGATGAGGATAGTGGAAAACCGGGATATTTGGTGCGAATTTGGGGAGGCCTATTCGCTGTGAGTGAAGCCATGGTAGGGGAAATTAAATCGACTGAAGCGTTCGCAGTGGTCACTTTCGGTACTACGGGGGGCTATTATTCCTAAATTTGTAAGCAAGTACACGTGAGAGTATTTATTTTGTTTTAATTTAAATAAATTAAAGAAAAATGAGACACCAAAGTTGTTGTGTTGTAAATTGTAAGAATACCAGCAGAAAAAGTGAGTGCAAGTTTTATAAATTTCCGACTGCTCAATGGAAAAGAAATCAACGGAATCAGTGGATAGCTGCAGTTAAAAGGCTGAAGTAAGTACTACCATAACCTTAACTTTATCAATAACAATAAAATAAAAAATAAAAATAAATAAAAATTCGGAAAATTTAAATGAAAATTAAGTTAGCCGACATCCAAAAATTTTAATAATTATTTTTATCGAAAAAATCATTACGAAAAAATTAAAAAAGAAATTAATTTGTAAAAAACTTGATAAATTCAAAGTGAAATTTAAAAAATTTTTTTTTAGTTCTAATTTAATAAAACAAAAAAAAAAAAAATTAACGTCAGCTAACTTTAGTATTATAGAATTGAAAACTTTTTCAAAATTTTTAAGTTTAGTAAAAGTTAATAATTTTGTTATGATTCTGTGATGAAAAAAATCTAATTTATAATAAATGCTTAAATTTAAATTAACAAAAAAAAAATTACATTAATTAAATAAATATTAATATATTCCATTGATATAACTATTTAATTATTTTTTCTTCAGTTTAATTTTTTTCTTAGTATCACTTTTTGACTTTGATATAAATATCAAATAACTTAACCTGAATGTTAACTGCATTCTTTATTATTTTTTATCATTATACTTACTTGTTGTTGATTCGTTTAATTAAAAAACAAAACGGCAATCACTACAAAAATCTCACATATTTTTTATAACTTTTTCTTTTTACTATTATTTATAATATTTATTTATTTTTATTTTCCTTGCTATTGCCATACGTATAAAAACATTTTATGACAGCCTCAGTGCCGGATTAGCCTATAAGCTATTTAAGCAATTGCTTAGGGCATCCCGTCTTGGGGGGCACCAGAGACGACCGAGAAAAAAAAAACGAGCACACTAAAGATAAAGCAATTTCAAAATTCTCAGAAAGATCTTTTTCAAAACTAAAAATTATAAAAAATGAAAAAAGAACGACCATGGGTCAAAAAGATTAGATGCATTGTCTTTATTATACATATATCGAATCCAATATGCTTAAAACGTTAGACTGAAAAAATATTTACCACGAATTTAATATCCGAAAAAATCGCAATTCGTATTTAATAAATCAATAAAAATGTTTTTGTTTCTAATAATAATTAATTAATTACTCTATAGCATATAAGCGGATCAACAGACAGATTTGGAAATCTCTGAGGCATGATATGCGTGTGTTTTAATATAAAACGTATTAAAGATACGATAGAACGGAATCGGGGCTCCAAAGTGTTCTCAAGGTATTCATCTGTTGGTCAAAGCTGGTTGTCGACGCTGAAAACTGAGGATGGAGGTACAGCGTTGACCAGAGCTGAGATATTGAGGGAGGTCGAGAAGTCTTTCGGACAGTTGTATACCTCGGTCAACCAACCTGTTTGCAGTTCGGCTCAAGATCCAAGAGCAGAGATTACCCGACATTATTCCGAAGATATCCCGGACATCAGCATGCATGAGATTAGTATGGCTCTGGGACAGCTTAAAAACAATAAGGCACCGGGTGAGGACGGTATTACGTCTGAGCTTCTGAAAGCGGGTGGAGCACCGGTACTTAAAGTTTTAGAGGCTCTTTAATGCCAACTTGCTCGAGGGCGTAACCCCGCAGGCCTGGAACGGAAGCGTGGTAATGCTCTTCTTCAAGAAGGGTGATAACACCTTGTTGAAGAATTACAGGTCCATTTCGATTCTGAGCCACGTTTATAAGCTGTTCTCTAGGGTGAATACGAATCGTCTGACGGGCAAGTTTGATGACTTCGGAAGGCTGGACCTTCCGAACAAGCCGGTTTCCGAAAAGGCTATAGTACCATAGACTACATACGCTGTGGCAGATTATAGAGAAAACCGATGAGTATAATTGGCCATTGTGCTTGGCGTTTGTGGATCACTCACCTTCGATTTGCTGACGATAACGTGCTTATGGTGGAATCCCTGGGAGACCTCGACATTATACTCAGTGATCCCGACGGGTGGGCCTTAAAATGAATATCTTGTTTAATTGACAAAAATCATGTCGAATGTCCATGTCGTGCCCACTCTGATATCGGTTGGAGATTCTTTTCTCGAAGTTGTTGACAAGTACATCTACCTAGGACAAAATGTCCAACTTGGTAGGTCTAACTTCGAGAGAGAGATCAATCGTCAAATCCAGCTCGGATGGGCAGCGTTCGGGAAGTTAAAAAACGTATTTTTATCCGTCATACCTCAGTGCTTGAAGTCTAAAGTCTTCGACCAATGTGTGTTACCAGTGATGACATACAGGTCTGAGACGTGGTCACTGACTTTGGGTATTTTAAACAAGCTCCAAGTCGCACAGCGTGCAATGTAGAGGGCTATGCTTGGTATTTCTCTACGAGATTGAACCAGAACTGATGAGATCCGCAGCCGAACGAAAGTTGCCGACATAGACTAACGGATTTGCAAGCTGAAGTGGCAGTGGGCGGTACACATAGCTCGTAGAACTGACGGCCGATGGAGCAGAAAGGGTCTCAAGTGGAGACCACGTACCGGCAAACGCAGCGTCGGACGGCCGTACGCGAGATGGACAGACGACTTGAGAAAAGTCGCTGAAAGTGATAGCGAAGGTGAGGCCTACGTTCAGCAGTGGATATCCAATGGCTGATATTGATGATGATGAATTACTCAATTCCTACTCTACCTACATATCTTTTTCGTCCTTCATATATATACTATTATATATATATATATATATATATATATATATATATATATATATATATATATATATATATATATATATTATGGGGAGCCCGTTGGCGTAGTTTGTAGTGACCCTGCCGGGGGTCGTGTGTTCGATTCCCATCAACGGTCAAATGTGACGAAAACATATGTTGGCTGTGTAAAATGTTCCTGAGATGAGTTGACGTCAAGTCGGCGGCCCGTCTAGAAATATAGCCTAATTTTAGGACAACATGTGAAATCATGTTGTGTCGACCCCACCTAGCATGGGATAAGGGCAAAAGGAACAACACATACATATTCTACCTACGATACGTATTCACATTTTTTTTTCAATTAATTCTTTGTAGTTCACTTAAGGATAGGGGGGCCCACAGGGGAAGATTGCTTAGGGCATCAAGTTACCTTAATCCGGCACTGGACAGCCTCCTGTAGTTCATATTTTGTCTGGCGCTGCAGTCGCACTCATAACGAATATACAGCAGTGGACCGCGATAGGTTGAAACGAGACGAAGCGAATAATAAATCCTTTTCAAAACTAAATAAAGATCAAAATAAATTAAAAATTTCTTTATTCAAACAGGTTTCAAAAGAATTTAAATCGTCATTTTACAAAGTATAATATAACACTAGCATCCGCCCGCGGCTTTGCCCGCGTGGATGTCAGTTATTGCGACAAAAAAAAAAAAGATTGCTATATTACTTCTAATACCTTCAACAATATGTGTACAAAGTTTCATGATGATCGGTTAAGTAGTTTTCGCGTGAAAGCGTAATAAACAAACTTATATTTCACATTTATAATATTAGTATGATTCTTTAATTAGTGAATAATAATGTGAAGCTACCACCGATTCGAAATATAGATGCTGAAAAAATAGATAAACTCGAAAGTTACTCTTTTAAAAACCTTCAATACATCACTCCACCATTATAAACTCAGTCATATGTCCTGTATGAAGATTTTCCCTGTTTTCCTGCTTTTCTGTAAAATTTTTTCTGAATTTTGTTTGCTATAAACCTCACGGAGCCCGAGACCTTTCCAATGAATGCAAAACCGTGGAAATCGGTTCGTGCGTTCTGGAATTATAGCGTCAGGAAGGAAAACCCGACTTATTTTTATATTATAGATGACAGAGATATTTCGATATGACAATCTTGAATACCAATTAGTTCAATAACCAGCCAGTTGCAGCCCTAATTACAATTTGCGAATTGAGTATGACATGTGTACGACTCGTGAGTGAAATCACTTAGCCAGTAGTCGACAAATATAATGTTTATCTAATTTTTAACTGATTTCAAAAGAGAAAAACATTCGGTGTCATTGTATATGTTTTTTTTTTGTACGTCTAGTGATATTATCGTTAATTGTAAGCCAATTTCGAAAAATCTTTTTTATACTATTCTCTTAAGCCCACCATTCACTAGGCGCACCGATCCGCGCACCCATCCGTGTACAAATCCGTCGTCGTCCACACACTACCGCCGGGACGCCGCCCGGGGACCTGGACGCCGCCGTAATACATTCACATGCAGATTTGTCTGCGGACTTGTTGCCAGCGACAAGTCCGGCGGATGGGTGCGCCTGTGAATGGTGGCCCTTATATTTATGCTCTGTTCTCTTATATATTTTTTTTATAATATCTTATTATAATCTTATTATATATATTTTTTTTTAGTTCGAATAGGATCACTCTGTATTTGGTACTGTTTTACTAGATTCACTAAATCACGATATGATAGAATCCTGTAAACCAGAGTATTTTTTTTTGTCTGAAAATGTATAGAACTTAGGTAGTCCCATAGAAATATGGTGAGGTTCTGGAGCTATTCAAAAGAATTCCTGAACGGTTTTTAGTAAATCGAAAGTGCTACAAGTACTAATACACTTTAAGAGCTAGTACTAATATACCCGGTACGACTTTGAAATACTTAGTATAAATGTGTACGAACACATACAGATAATCTTTAAAAAAACTATTTATCAATCTATACTAATAAAAAAAACAAGTGAGAGCGAATTTTGTTATTAAGCAATTGCAAAAAGGAGGAGGTTGTACAACTATTTGTAAGTTTTCTTTTTTTGATAAGCGAAAGAAATATAGCATCTAATTGATAGTTTTTCATTATTTTGAAAATAAAATCTTTCTAGATAAACTTAGACAATATAATTTCAACTCACAAATGGTATCAAAATTTAGCGCGGGTAAATCAATTAAATTCGTTTCGGTATAAATCTAAAACCGTTCTCTAAATACGTGACCCAGTATTTATGGACACAGAAATTAGGTACATCTCTTTTGTTTTATTTGTTAAATTAAATAATTCATTATTGACGGTATGTTTTTTACAACAAAATAAAAAACTGTTTACAGTTACAGCACGTGGGACCCGATTGCCGGAAGACAGATACAAAAAAAAATACGTTAAATTATTAAAAAAAGAAAAAAAAAAGAAACGTAATAACCGAGAATACAGCGTATTATTCATTGAGGTATAATGTACGTTAGTACATATTACTTCAATGGTATTATTACACAAATATCATTTTAGTCAGTAAATATGATACAAGTTTATTTATATGTAGGTACTAAAATTTAATATTTCCGCGTACTTTACAAACTTTATTTAGGTTGCAATGTTCGTAATGTATTTATGCTATTTATTCAATCGACCGGATTTATTGTAAAAACCTTCGTTTCCTAAAATTTTATATTAAACTAGCTGCTGCCCGCGACGTCGTCTGCGTGAACGCTATTAGATTACACGTTGTTACAGAATGCGTTGAAGAAATAAAGGTTCACTGCTCGTTCCCCGTAGGTGATAGCGTGATAATATGTAGCTTATATGTTGACCCGACTTCTTAATAATATTCGTGCCAAATTTGAAGTAAATCCATGCAGTACTTTTTGAGTTTATCCCGGACATACATACAGACACAGATAAAAATTCTAAAAACTATATTTTTGGCTTCGGTATCGATTGCAGATCACACCCCAAGTATTCTTTTAAAAAAATATTCAATGTACAGTTTTGACTTTCCTACAATTTTATTATATGTACCTATTAGATAGATACTTAATAAATAAGCCCATAAACGCTTTTCAGTCCCTAGTATCCTGTGAAATCAGTGTTGGGAACGGACCAAGAGAAACGTCTGTATGGCATATATAAATTGTCATGAGCAGGGACCGAATACGGGACCGCTAGCGCATCAGGTCGTTGCTGTGACTGCGCCAACACGTCGCACAGTGTCGGAAATTGGACAAAATTCGCTCAACTGCTGGTTTCGCAAGGTATCCCCCTAAAACCACTTGAAAAGGGTTCCCTGATACTCCTAAAAACAGGTGTCACTGCGATAATTTTGATATTTTCATTCCCGCATTTGTAGGCAACGATAGACCAATGACAAGATTGATGAGATGATAAGATTTGCTTCTTTTATCATACCACAATCAAATTCACACAATTCCCGAAGTAACAGAGGACATGCATTAGTTGCAAAAAATAAAAATATAAATTAATTAATTATGGTTACGCAATAATGATTAGTTCTGTAATTAATTGCGTGAGTAGTCACGTGATTAATCCTATGATTAATCGCGAGATACATTGCTTCATAATCACGTGAGTAATCACGTAATTAATTAATGTCTACTGAAAAAATCCCGTGATTACCACGTGAAAATCACATGAGATTTTCATAAAACCATTTGGATATCTATAGAACATATTCTCAAACTTATGGCTATATTAATTTTTTAGTTCTCGATTTCACAGAGAACCATCCATTTATTCGTATAAATAATATATATATATATATATATATATATATATATATATGTATATATATATACACAATGGTATATATATATAGTATAATGGTATATATATGGGTATATATGAAGTTATATATACATATATACAACTTTACACGATTATGACAAATTCGAGAAAATAGTGAAATAAGGTGTCATTGGTCTATCGTTGCCTACAAATGCGGGAATGAAAATATCAAAATTATCGCAGTGACACCTGTTTTTAGGAGTATCAGGGAACCCTTTTCAAGTGGTTTTAGGGGGATACCTTGCGAAACCAGCAGTTGAGCGAATTTTGTCCAATTTCCGACACTGTGCGTCGTCATAACCATTAATGCTCGATAAGTTGTAATTACTTTCAACACAAAACTCAATAAAAATAATAGTTTAACTAATAAAAGTTAAGACAAAGATAATTTGTTAGAGATTAATCTCATTAAAATAAAACTACACAAAATTCATTAAATATCTCTTTATTGATTCAAAAAAAATTTAAAGCTATTATTAACATATCGAGAAACTAAATCATACAATATTAATTAGTCTTATTTTCATTTGAGATGACACTTAGTGTAATCACTTCGACTACCGAATCCATAAAAAATAATTATAGTATATTTGTCTTGGGACATTCTAACGTGCAATAATGAATTAATTAAGCAAATGATATATAGCAACACTGATAGTGTTAACTTAAAATTAAATTAAATTCTAAATGTCTAGTTTTTAGACTATTTATAAATTATTTTGATGTAAAAAATAAAACGTCGGGAAGACAGAGAGGTAAAGTTAATCCAAACGTGCTTTGTTATATACAATTTTAGCTGAAAGCGCTTCAATCGTTTACGCGTTATTTGTATGACGAATAACTTAAAAAAATATGTTACTACCTTCATGTTTGATAAAAAATAATTTAAAATATCCTCGCCTTAATGTTTTTATATTTTCACTTTTGTTTATATATAAATCAAACTTTAAAAAAAAAAAAAAAAAAGTTTCCTTTACAATTTGTTTTAAATAAATAAATCACATCTCTGGTATATGAGTGCTTTTAATAAGGTTATATTTTTTCATATAACCAAGCACTATACCACGCATTTTGAATTTTTCACTTTTAATTAATATCTTTAAATATATAGGCGACCCTAAGGACGCAAGCCGCAAGTTTACAATTGTATCAAATTGGCAGCTGTAAAAACTTGCACTACTAAATTAGATGTGTCATAGTCACGTCATTATGAACTTCCAATGGAATATCATTCAAATTATCCCTTTTAACTACAATTCAAATAAAACTCCATCGAAATACAACTAATCGGCCATTGACTACAAAATTTTGGCACAATGGTGATGGCGTTGTAATGACGTCATGTCGGCATTACAACTTACAGTCATAGAGGTATTATAGATAGAGTAGGCAAGGCATACGCCCGTCTATAAGCGGAAACGTCCATCGGCTAGAAAGAGAGAGAAGATCGCGGTACCCCATTGGCCTTGTGAAACTAATTAATAAAAATAATGTATTAAAAGATTTACAATTTACGTAAAAGCTATAAAAACTATTTGTTTTCTTTACTAAATAACTCAACAGAAGTAGTTTTTAGTTTCCTTTAAAAGACTCGAGAATTACAAGAGTTTAAATAAATGCTAAATCGGCTAAGTTATTTTAAAATAATGCACTTACAATTGAACAATATTTTTTTTATTTGGTTTAATAATCAACATTCAAATAATTTAAAAATTATTTTTATAAATAAAACTGAATTTAATCAGAAAATTGTTTTTTCCAAATATCCAACTCCTATTTAGCAAATTTTTGGATTCGATCCAATTTTTTACGTACAAAACTACTGTACTTACATTTACAATATATACGCTTATAAAATAATGTCAATAAATTTGCAAAATTCCGAATACAATTTGTGGAATATGGCAAATTGATTATTGTAAAATATAAATTTGTACACGGAAAAAGAGTGATCCAATATTGCTGATCGTGTATGATTTTTTTATTACAGTTAAACATGCAAAAAATTTCGTCATATTGAATCTGATATTTTAAGTAATAGGTTGACTAAAAAATCAATATTTTTAATCAACCATTTCCTTGTTTAAAAAAAGATAAAATATGAAAACTTGAATCATTTTCTCTATAAAATCTTTAGGTATTTGAAAATATATTAATACACGTGCTTTATCGAAAGAGTTTTCAATTATGTTACTGATTTAAAAAACTACATTTTTGTCGAGAATATTTAATAGATATTCTTAACTGCGAAATCAAAAAACTTTTTAATGGAAAGTGATAAGTAAGATTAAGGTCAGATTTTAATTTAAAAAAAAAATTGTTTATAGAACTGAATATAATAACTTCATTAATAATAAAGGAGTTAATATTTTTGAAATCATTTCTCAATAGACTATCTCTAATTTTACCACAAATAAAATTCTGACATGATGACAGCAATTGTGTCAAAAAATCTATTGTTAATAAGCCTAATCAGAAACAGGTTGATTATTAATAATTTGACGTAATTTTTTATTTTATATTAAATACGGCAGTTTTATCATTATATATCAATATTTGTAAATAAATTATCAAATAAAAATAATATTTGGGTGAAAAAAATGTAGGCATTTTGGGTAACTCTTTGCAAAATTACGCAAAGTTCAAACAAACAAGGAATCTAATACAATTACCAATTCTACAATATTTTGGTGGTGAGAAGACATTAAATTGTCTTACAGACTATTTATTGTATTAAGTTGACATCGAAGTACTTTCTCCTACATCACTCCTATAAGTGGTATTGTGATGTTATATAGCCTACCTTTCCTAATAAAGCCTACCTATCACAAAAATTAACTTTTTGTAACCCGATTGTTCCAATGCTTGTTCAAATTATACCGCCAAAATTTCAATATAAATACAGATTAAATATAAATACAGATTAAATATAAATAAACTTACTACGATATCGACAATTATAAACCATATAAATATACAAATATACGTACACAGATGATAAAAATTACACAGATAATCAAGAAATATAATGTTCAAAGATAAATTTCGAGATAAGCGTATGTTAAGACCGCAACACACGTTGGGAACACAAATGTATATTCAAATTTTTGAAGAATTATGTATTGTATATAATTGTGTATGTAACGATTTTAAATTGTACAGGTGAAATTTAAGATACACGAGGGTTCGGTGGACTATTATTGAGATTTAATACAACGGTCGAAGATCAAATCCGATAACACTACCATACTCTGTTCTTTTATATTTACGCGAATTTTACTCATTTGATTAAAAGTCTATACCGGATTTTATCGCGTTTATTAACTATTCGGACATTCGGATATTATTCGGACACCCACCACCTCAGTCCTCCGAGATCATGGACGCTGTAAAGGGTCCGAAACGTCGGGAAATAATTTAATTTAAAATATTCTTAAACTGTAAAGTTTTTAATAAACGCGATAAAATCCGATATAGACTTTTAATCAAACTACCATACTCTATAATAGAAGGTTCTATTAATAATTATCTTCATTGTTCTCACAAACATCCCTTTAATTAGCATTTAGAAAATTCGTTTTAAGGAAACGCATTTATACCCAAGTATCTAAGAAATAAAACTTAGGGCCTATTTAACAGGTTCCTGTTAAGGGAAAGTACCCATACTACGTGACCCATTTTTTACAATTTTTAACCCGCTCTTCGGTAAATACTCGTGGTATTTGCTAAGACCCCCCCTCCCCCTCGAGTAAATAGTAAACGTAGTAAATAATAAAAATGGTTTCGAATAATTTTTTGCAAACAAAGTTTGAGTACATCACTCAACCGATTTGCCGACAATATCGTGCTTATGGCAGAATCCCTGGAAGACCTCAGTATTATGCTCATTGACCTCGATGAAGTTTCCCGACGGCTGTGTCTTAAAATGAATATGGACAAGACAAGGACCATGTCGAATGTCCATATCGTGCCCACCCCGATATCGGTTGGAGATCCTACTCTCGAAGTTGTTGACGAGTACATCTACCTTGGACAAAAGATCCAACTTGGTAGGTCCAACTTCGAGAAAGAGATCAATCATCGAATCCAGCTAGGGTGTGCTGCGTTCGGGAAAAAAACGTCTTTTCATCCGCCATATATGAATATAGTTCGAAAAAGCGCGATATTTCTCTAGAAACAAAATAGATTTATTACTAGGTACGTGACAAAAACCTAACACCACCCCCCGACCCAGTGACCAAGCGTCGTATTTTTGAAGACCCTTCACCCCCTCCGAACGGATCGTGTAGTATGCGTACGTTCCCTTAAGTTAATTTCACAACTAAGTGACTGATAGACTATCGGTACCCCACATTTCACTCAATAGATTATTAATTCAGCAGATTATGTATGATTCGAAAACAAACACAGGCAGACAAAAATTGTAAGATTTTTTTTGTTTTGTTTTCCCAAAACATCTCTAATGTACACACACGACCATACATCGACCCCTTACAATTATATGTATATATAATTTGTGGATCTCAACATACGCTCAAGGATTTCTTTCCCTACATTCTGAATATTTACACTTAATAGCACTTCGATTTTAATCATACCATTACGGAAACGCAATAAAAAACTATTAAGGTGCATATTGACTAAACGTCACTCTAAACGATAATTAAATTTTTTTTTCAACTTATCGAAAAAATCGAGATTAAAAATTAAGTACATAGGTAGTTTTAATTTAACTTATTTTTATTTGAAGCTTATTTAAACTACAAGTTCCTGTTTCAACACACTTGTGACATTGTGTGGCAAAGGGTCGGGAGGATCTTAAAATTCAAATAATATATTTAAGTAATAAAACAAGAAATTTGAACTACATAACCTTAAACGAATAACATAAAAATATTTCCAACTCTCAAGGAAGAAGGTTCCGTATGATAGGTATTGGCCCCAGTGTCGAGGCATACTTATTTAAGCGACCGTGTGGTATCTGTGGTGAGACGACCGTTCTGGTGCAGTGGCGAGAGTAGTCACCTAAAACCGCGCACCGGCGGTCGTAGGTTCGATTCCCGCTCGGGACAGATATTTGTATTTGTACAAATATTTATGTGTCCAAAAATCATGAAATAAAAATAAAAAAGTTAGTAGTTTTACCGTGACGCGCACATCGGCAGATCTTTATCATTTTATTTATATAAATAAAAATTAATCTTTTAAAAACGGCTCGTTTTAATTCAGAGTGACGTTGTAACGATTTACATCCACCTTAAGATCTACTTCAATACACTTATTTAATTATATTATCACTATTTACTATTGATTTTTTTTCTTTTTTTATAATAATTTATTTTAATTTTGAAATATGCCAGGATATTCGTTACTCTTCAAAAGATATTCTACGGTAAGTAAATGATTACTTTTTTAACATTTTCAAATATGGTAAATGCAAATATTACCGAATTACAAAAAATAAATAAATAAATAATAATATAATTACCAGGTAATTACATTTTATTCTTTTTCTTCCTGTCATTATTAATCAGGCCTTAAACACGTTAAATATTACCGTAAATTATTTTTCAAAAACTATATTTTTGTGGTTTCAAATAGTTTCTTGACTAATTAAAAATAAATAAACGTCAGTTTTTTTTTTTTTTTTAAATCAAAAACGGTAATTGGATTCGATTCGGTATTAGCTGCGTTGACCATATCAAATTATTATTAATAAAAAAAAATGAGATCTGTTTATTTTAAAAGAAAATAATAACTATTCTTTCTTCTCCGTGTATTTACTGTAAGTTAACTCACAGTCAGGTCTTAGACTCCTAAAGTTTTCCGCCCCGGTTTCACTAATGCTCGTCTCGCTAAAGTCGATCCGGGTCAAATTCGGGGCCGCCGTAGCCAAGTGCACCAGACTCCTATCCGTTATATTCCTATAACCGGTCACGGATAAGAACTGTAAGTTCGACCGGTCCGGTCTAGAACCGGTATCGTGTCCGACCACCATGGGACCGTTTGGACCTATGTGTATTATATTCACATCCTCGCCATCAGCTCGTCCGAAGCGACGTATCGCGAAATCCGTCACCAGGGAACTGGAATCCACGTGGGTTGGACGGAAATTGAGGTTCAGATGACGATCTATCTCTGAGGAGTCACGGGGGAAGCGGTACGTGTTCAGCTGGGGACCTACGCTCACGTAGAGAACGTGGTGACGAGGTTCGATCTGGTACTGGATCGGAGGGAGCGGTTCCCGCCTTTGATTACCCTGGTTTTGATTCGCGGATTCCGGGGAACAGTTCACGTAAACCGGTTCCTGGTTTTTACGGAAACAGACGTATTTCTCTTTTGGTTGATCGGGTTTTTCTGGATCTTTCGACGTCGACGCGCCATCGTTTACATTCTCATTCTGACGTTTCAGACTTTTCTGTTCATTTTCACTTTCGTCGACTTTTTTCGTCTCATCAACTTTGGGTGTTTCTTCCGGTTCTTGGTTTCGTCGGAAGTGTACATAACCTTCTTCTTGTCGAGTCGGGTTATTTATTTTCGCTCGAGACGTACTCGCTATGACTATAACCTCGTTCTGCCTGCCACATCTTAACTCACCTACGTCTATAAGTTGATCTATTTTAATACAGTCAACGATACAATCTGGACTGTCACCTCTTGGATTGTTTTTATCGCCTTCGTTACTTTGATTTGGTCTTTCGTTATTCGCTTCCTCGTTTTTACTTGGATTTTCGTTATTTTTATTTTTTTCATCATTTTTCTCTGTATTTTCTTTATTCGGGTAAACCTCGGGTTCGTCTTCATCCGTTTCGATCACACCGATTACGTTTACATTAATTTCACAATCGATTTTCATTATTCTATTCTTGGGTGCTTCTTCGTTATTTTTATTTTCATTGTTTTGATTAGCGTTATTGTTACTTTGATTTGCGGTTTCATTATTGTTATGGCACGTATTGTTATCATTATCGTCTTTGTTATCGTTTGTTTTCTGACGTTTATGGACAGGGGATTCCCCATTTATATCAGCGCTGTCACCGCTACCGTCTTCCGGTTTCCTTTTACCGCTACCCTCTTTCTCTCTATCGGGTAAATTAATATTTGAGTTTGATCTGCAAAAAAAAAAATGTTTATATCGAATTATTTAACTTATAAAATTAACTTTTAATTTTAATTATTACTTTAATAATTTAGTAAAAGGAATCGTCTTTAGGAAACAACGAGTACACGTGGATAGTGATTGACTAATACCTATATATAAATTTTCAAGTTGAAAATAACTTCCACATCAGCCATGAGATGTCCAATGGCGAACTTCCCCCATAATTTCTAAGAGAATTTACCAACACTCGCCACGCTTGGCAAGCAAGTTGTGAGTGTTGTGACAGGATATGGTGACGCTGCTGCCCATCACCATCCCGGTTGGTGTACAGTTGTTCGCACCACTACAGCCTTAGTCGTCTTAGGACTTAGGACACCAATTAGGCAATAAAGAGGCCGGGACCATTCTTCTCTGCCGGTCACCGCACGGCAAAAATAACAAAAAATACTTATCATTATTACTACTGGTAAATTTGAAACAATAATTTTACCTTCGAATCTGGTTATAGCTTTCAAAAATACTGCTTGATGGTTCAGGATCACTTCTCTCCGGATCTTCAATATTCGAATCTGTGTTCGCCTTAGGTTTAAAGTAATCCGGTTCCTGTATAAACATAAAAAAATTATTAGGAAATATAGCGATACTCGCTTTCCTCTCCAGTTTTTCTCATGGAGAACTATTAAAGTTTTGATTGGGATTGGATTTAGAAAAAGGTACAGTTCTGATGTATTAAAAGTAACCGAGGGGTTACATACCAGGATAATGTTTAACGAAAAATTAAGATCGAGTTGAAAAACGTAGTGCGCGTGGTGGCGCACGGCGCGCGTCACAGTCGAACAGTGCGCGCGACCGACCTGTCTCTCCCAGCGGTGCAGCTGCTCGTGCGGCGCGCGCCCGTCGTCCACGTAGTGCGCGTGGTGGCGCACGGCGCGCGTCACAGTCGAACAGTGCGCGCGACCGACCTGTCTCTCCCAGCGGTGCAGCTGCTCGTGCGGCGCGCGCCCGTCGTCCACGTAGTGCGCGTGGTGGCGCACGGCGCGCGTCACAGTCGAACAGTGCGCGCGACCGACCTGTCTCTCCCAGCGGTGCAGCTGCTCGTGCGGCGCGCGCCCGTCGTCCACGTAGTGCGCGTGGTGGCGCACGGCGCGCGTCACAGTCGAACAGTGCGCGCGACCGACCTGTCTCTCCCAGCGGTGCAGCTGCTCGTGCGGCGCGCGCCCGTCGTCCACGTAGTGCGCGTGGTGGCGCACGGCGCGCGTCACAGTCGAACAGTGCGCGCGACCGACCTGTCTCTCCCAGCGGTGCAGCTGCTCGTGCGGCGCGCGCCCGTCGTCCACGTAGTGCGCGTGGTGGCGCACGGCGCGCGTCACAGTCGAACAGTGCGCGCGACCGACCTGTCTCTCCCAGCGGTGCAGCTGCTCGTGCGGCGCGCGCCCGTCGTCCACGTAGTGCGCGTGGTGGCGCACGGCGCGCGTCACAGTCGAACAGTGCGCGCGACCGACCTGTCTCTCCCAGCGGTGCAGCTGCTCGTGCGGCGCGCGCCCGTCGTCCACGTAGTGCGCGTGGTGGCGCACGGCGCGCGTCACAGTCGAACAGTGCGCGCGACCGACCTGTCTCTCCCAGCGGTGCAGCTGCTCGTGCGGCGCGCGCCCGTCGTCCACGTAGTGCGCGTGGTGGCGCACGGCGCGCGTCACAGTCGAACAGTGCGCGCGACCGACCTGTCTCTCCCAGCGGTGCAGCTGCTCGTGCGGCGCGCGCCCGTCGTCCACGTAGTGCGCGTGGTGGCGCACGGCGCGCGTCACAGTCGAACAGTGCGCGCGACCGACCTGTCTCTCCCAGCGGTGCAGCTGCTCGTGCGGCGCGCGCCCGTCGTCCACGTAGTGCGCGTGGTGGCGCACGGCGCGCGTCACAGTCGAACAGTGCGCGCGACCGACCTGTCTCTCCCAGCGGTGCAGCTGCTCGTGCGGCGCGCGCCCGTCGTCCACGTAGTGCGCGTGGTGGCGCACGGCGCGCGTCACAGTCGAACAGTGCGCGCGACCGACCTGTCTCTCCCAGCGGTGCAGCTGCTCGTGCGGCGCGCGCCCGTCGTCCACGTAGTGCGCGTGGTGGCGCACGGCGCGCGTCACAGTCGAACAGTGCGCGCGACCGACCTGTCTCTCCCAGCGGTGCAGCTGCTCGTGCGGCGCGCGCCCGTCGTCCACGTAGTGCGCGTGGTGGCGCACGGCGCGCGTCACAGTCGAACAGTGCGCGCGACCGACCTGTCTCTCCCAGCGGTGCAGCTGCTCGTGCGGCGCGCGCCCGTCGTCCACGTAGTGCGCGTGGTGGCGCACGGCGCGCGTCACAGTCGAACAGTGCGCGCGACCGACCTGTCTCTCCCAGCGGTGCAGCTGCTCGTGCGGCGCGCGCCCGTCGTCCACGTAGTGCGCGTGGTGGCGCACGGCGCGCGTCACAGTCGAACAGTGCGCGCGACCGACCTGTCTCTCCCAGCGGTGCAGCTGCTCGTGCGGCGCGCGCCCGTCGTCCACGTAGTGCGCGTGGTGGCGCACGGCGCGCGTCACAGTCGAACAGTGCGCGCGACCGACCTGTCTCTCCCAGCGGTGCAGCTGCTCGTGCGGCGCGCGCCCGTCGTCCACGTAGTGCGCGTGGTGGCGCACGGCGCGCGTCACAGTCGAACAGTGCGCGCGACCGACCTGTCTCTCCCAGCGGTGCAGCTGCTCGTGCGGCGCGCGCCCGTCGTCCACGTAGTGCGCGTGGTGGCGCACGGCGCGCGTCACAGTCGAACAGTGCGCGCGACCGACCTGTCTCTCCCAGCGGTGCAGCTGCTCGTGCGGCGCGCGCCCGTCGTCCACGTAGTGCGCGTGGTGGCGCACGGCGCGCGTCACAGTCGAACAGTGCGCGCGACCGACCTGTCTCTCCCAGCGGTGCAGCTGCTCGTGCGGCGCGCGCCCGTCGTCCACGTAGTGCGCGTGGTGGCGCACGGCGCGCGTCACAGTCGAACAGTGCGCGCGACCGACCTGTCTCTCCCAGCGGTGCAGCTGCTCGTGCGGCGCGCGCCCGTCGTCCACGTAGTGCGCGTGGTGGCGCACGGCGCGCGTCACAGTCGAACAGTGCGCGCGACCGACCTGTCTCTCCCAGCGGTGCAGCTGCTCGTGCGGCGCGCGCCCGTCGTCCACGTAGTGCGCGTGGTGGCGCACGGCGCGCGTCACAGTCGAACAGTGCGCGCGACCGACCTGTCTCTCCCAGCGGTGCAGCTGCTCGTGCGGCGCGCGCCCGTCGTCCACGTAGTGCGCGTGGTGGCGCACGGCGCGCGTCACAGTCGAACAGTGCGCGCGACCGACCTGTCTCTCCCAGCGGTGCAGCTGCTCGTGCGGCGCGCGCCCGTCGTCCACGTAGTGCGCGTGGTGGCGCACGGCGCGCGTCACAGTCGAACAGTGCGCGCGACCGACCTGTCTCTCCCAGCGGTGCAGCTGCTCATGCGGCGCGCGCCCGTCGTCCACGTAGTGCGCGTGGTGGCGCACGGCGCGCGTCACAGTCGAACAGTGCGCGCGACCGACCTGTCTCTCCCAGCGGTGCAGCTGCTCGTGCGGCGCGCGCCCGTCGTCCACGTAGTGCGCGTGGTGGCGCACGGCGCGCGTCACAGTCGAACAGTGCGCGCGACCGACCTGTCTCTCCCAGCGGTGCAGCTGCTCGTGCGGCGCGCGCCCGTCGTCCACGTAGTGCGCGTGGTGGCGCACGGCGCGCGTCACAGTCGAACAGTGCGCGCGACCGACCTGTCTCTCCCAGCGGTGCAGCTGCTCGTGCGGCGCGCGCCCGTCGTCCACGTAGTGCGCGTGGTGGCGCACGGCGCGCGTCACAGTCGAACAGTGCGCGCGACCGACCTGTCTCTCCCAGCGGTGCAGCTGCTCGTGCGGCGCGCGCCCGTCGTCCACGTAGTGCGCGTGGTGGCGCACGGCGCGCGTCACAGTCGAACAGTGCGCGCGACCGACCTGTCTCTCCCAGCGGTGCAGCTGCTCGTGCGGCGCGCGCCCGTAGTCCACGTAGTGCGCGTGGTGGCGCACGGCGCGCGTCACAGTCGAACAGTGCGCGCGACCGACCTGTCTCTCCCAGCGGTGCAGCTGCTCGTGCGGCGCGCGCCCGTCGTCCACGTAGTGCGCGTGGTGGCGCACGGCGCGCGTCACAGTCGAACAGTGCGCGCGACCGACCTGTCTCTCCCAGCGGTGCAGCTGCTCGTGCGGCGCGCGCCCGTCGTCCACGTAGTGCGCGTGGTGGCGCACGGCGCGCGTCACAGTCGAACAGTGCGCGCGACCGACCTGTCTCTCCCAGCGGTGCAGCTGCTCGTGCGGCGCGCGCCCGTCGTCCACGTAGTGCGCGTGGTGGCGCACGGCGCGCGTCACAGTCGAACAGTGCGCGCGACCGACCTGTCTCTCCCAGCGGTGCAGCTGCTCGTGCGGCGCGCGCCCGTCGTCCACGTAGTGCGCGTGGTGGCGCACGGCGCGCGTCACAGTCGAACAGTGCGCGCGACCGACCTGTCTCTCCCAGCGGTGCAGCTGCTCGTGCGGCGCGCGCCCGTCGTCCACGTAGTGCGCGTGGTGGCGCACGGCGCGCGTCACAGTCGAACAGTGCGCGCAACCGACCTGTCTCTCCCAGCGGTGCAGCTGCTCGTGCGGCGCGCGCCCGTCGTCCACGTAGTGCGCGTGGTGGCGCACGGCGCGCGTCACAGTCGAACAGTGCGCGCGACCGACCTGTCTCTCCCAGCGGTGCAGCTGCTCGTGCGGCGCGCGCCCGTCGTCCACGTAGTGCGCGTGGTGGCGCACGGCGCGCGTCACAGTCGAACAGTGCGCGCGACCGACCTGTCTCTCCCAGCGGTGCAGCTGCTCGTGCGGCGCGCGCCCGTCGTCCACGTAGTGCGCGTGGTGGCGCACGGCGCGCGTCACAGTCGAACAGTGCGCGCGACCGACCTGTCTCTCCCAGCGGTGCAGCTGCTCGTGCGGCGCGCGCCCGTCGTCCACGTAGTGCGCGTGGTGGCGCACGGCGCGCGTCACAGTCGAACAGTGCGCGCGACCGACCTGTCTCTCCCAGCGGTGCAGCTGCTCGTGCGGCGCGCGCCCGTCGTCCACGTAGTGCGCGTGGTGGCGCACGGCGCGCGTCACAGTCGAACAGTGCGCGCGACCGACCTGTCTCTCCCAGCGGTGCAGCTGCTCGTGCGGCGCGCGCCCGTCGTCCACGTAGTGCGCGTGGTGGCGCACGGCGCGCGTCACAGTCGAACAGTGCGCGCGACCGACCTGTCTCTCCCAGCGGTGCAGCTGCTCGTGCGGCGCGCGCCCGTCGTCCACGTAGTGCGCGTGGTGGCGCACGGCGCGCGTCACAGTCGAACAGTGCGCGCGACCGACCTGTCTCTCCCAGCGGTGCAGCTGCTCGTGCGGCGCGCGCCCGTCGTCCACGTAGTGCGCGTGGTGGCGCACGGCGCGCGTCACAGTCGAACAGTGCGCGCGACCGACCTGTCTCTCCCAGCGGTGCAGCTGCTCGTGCGGCGCGCGCCCGTCGTCCACGTAGTGCGCGTGGTGGCGCACGGCGCGCGTCACAGTCGAACAGTGCGCGCGACCGACCTGTCTCTCCCAGCGGTGCAGCTGCTCGTGCGGCGCGCGCCCGTCGTCCACGTAGTGCGCGTGGTGGCGCACGGCGCGCGTCACAGTCGAACAGTGCGCGCGACCGACCTGTCTCTCCCAGCGGTGCAGCTGCTCGTGCGGCGCGCGCCCGTCGTCCACGTAGTGCGCGTGGTGGCGCACGGCGCGCGTCACCCGCCCGCCGGCCGCGAGCCACAGCCGCTCGAGACGCGGCAGCCAGCCCAGCGCCGACACTTCGGAGTCGCCTACTGGTGACCCGCGTAAATCTAATGACTGGGAGCAATAATATTATTAAATAGATGACCTCTGGGCTATTATTCTGAATCAGCCTGGAAACATCCCACTTCTGGGCAAAGATCTGTACACCATCTAAAAGAAGAGTTGCAACTTAATCAACCACGCTGCTCCACTACGGTTTGGCGAAAAATAACGCTACCATGAGTAATGATCGTTACCAGGTGTCTATGGTAACCGGGACCGAAGGCTTTACGTGCTCTCCGAGGCACGGTAAAGATACCTACAAGAACATACACCCAGACAGGAAACTAATATTTGAGTCATATAGTATCAAAAACGGCAGTCTCCACATTTTACTCAAAAAAAGTTATCTATGCCAACTTTTCGTCTATAATCTGCTCTTCCATCTTAGTTAATAAAATTCTTATAAAAACGGCTATTTTACAATGAAAAACAATCTTAAAGTTTGGTGTTACTATCAAAAGCGGCATTCTCCTAGAGCGTATCTTTCAAACACGGCATTCTCCACTTCGACCAATCAGGGCGCAGTATTTAGTATGGCGCCAGCGTCTATACGCTTCGAATCTACTCGCGGATTTTTTAAGTAATTAACTGTTTACTTTAGTAAGAATTTCTAAAACTTTTGTTTATTTTAACTATGGACCATCCAGTATCATCATGTAATTCGAGGCAGACAAGAAAACGGCAGAAAGGTCCAGAAAATTGGTCTGTAAATATTAAGAAACGGGCGAGGTTTGTATACTGCTCTTACCAAGTTTTGATACTTAGCTTAATTTTTTTTTTATTAATATATTTTTTAATAGATTGTTTTGTTATCTACATCCATTTACGTAAATATTACGTTCATATTTTTACAAAATATTTAGTTATAATATATGGGCAATCGTATAAAAATACCAGTGTACCAGAAATTCTTAATTAATTTTTACATAATATAGTACCTACATAATGGTTGCGTATTTTATCGTTTTTACGATTTTAGAAATTATGAATTTATAATGTATCAGGTTTTGCCCGCGTAAAGTGAGACTTTTATTAAATTTAAATTGTTGTTTTATTGTATCTCTTTTAACTAAATATATATTATAATTTACGGGCTATCTACCTATTTTATGTGTTTTCATTATTTTTATAACATTAACTAACCCATTTGAGTTAAAGTATCAAGATAAGTCGATCCCCTTAATGAATGTTTTAAACATGGCGTCAATCCGATCAAAAACGGCAATGTCCAACACAGTTACTATCAAAACCGGCAATCTCCAAGTATTCGTAACAAACCCGGCAATCTCCTTTCGTTTTTTAACTATTTCTAGATACTTTTTCTCTGTATATATATTTTAATTGCTTTATATGAGTGACGAATACAACTATGAAATATATTCTACGTAAAAAAGTAGCGTTTAGTTGGAAAAATAGAAGAAAAGAGTATTTTTCGTTTAACTCATAAGTGAGTAAAATGGAGACTGCCGTTTTTGATACTATATGACTCATTTGTACTCATACAAATATCTGCCCTGAGCGGGAATAGATTCCACGACCGCCGGCCTTGAAGCGACTACTCGCAGTCTCTCCTGGTGGCGCACGGCATTCACAATGGAGCAGCATGGCGAATAAAGATCCAAACCTTATCCTTAATGGAAGAATGTGGTCCAGAAGTGGAGCATTTATAGATGTAAACGGACTACAAGACAGTATAGGCGACCTATGCGGTTACCCGTGTCGACGTTTATGTCAATTGCTTTCAAAGTATCGTAACTTGATTTTTATATCGTATAAACCAGTGTTTCCCAACGTGGGGCCCACGCCCCACTGGGGGGCAATTTGATAGTTAAGGGGGGCAATTTAAAAATGGACTCGACACGACTTTAACCCTTTCGCTTTGGATAATTTAAATGCAATGCTATACCTTGTCCAACCGTTTATTATCTTTTTGACAGCTTACTTCTATAAATTCCAGTTTTTTTTTCATTATAAGTTTTGAAATTTTACTTACGATGTTTTGATAACAATTTCATAGTGATTTCTTTCTAAAACTTATCATTTATATTTCTTAAGGGAACAAAACCATTTTAAAAGTTAAAAATTATGCATGGGGGCATAAAAAATTTAGAAATGTTAAGGTGGGGCATGGCCTAAAAAAGGTTGGGAAACACTGGTATAAACTAAAAGTCGCCCAATCGAATTAGTATTTTAGCTTTACACAAATTTTTAGCAGAAATTTTCCTTCGGAATTCGTTGGGGAGGGGGGGGGGGGGGTGTCACTTGTAGTCTCAATTCAAAAAGTAGGTTTTATTTTAGTTGTTTAATTTCTTCATATTGAATATAAACGAGTTACTCGATAACCAAAAATTCACCGCCTCTTTTCACATATAAATCGAAAAATATCGATCCTACGAAAAAATTGATGAGAACCAAAATTATAGGAAATTTAGTTTTGTAATAACTATTTTCCGTGTAAAATTGAAAATGAACGAGCTATTCGAGAGACAAAAAATAACCCGTTAAAGCAAGATGGCGGATGAAGCGAAAACTCTGTTACCCCTACTTTTTGAATTTAGACTACCTACCTACCAGTGACCCCCCCCCCCCCAACGAATTCCGAAGGAAAATTTATGGTAAAATTTTTTATAAATCTTTGCCCGTTTTTGAGCTAATCCGACTGGGCTATTTATCGATAAACAGACTCTCTTACGTTCTCTAATTTTATAAATATCGACCAAGAACCACGTTGAAAAAATCAAACAAACTTCCCTATATTTTCTCTATTCTCTATTATACATATAACACAAAAGTCTCCAAAGATTCAAGCGTTATCCGTAAATTTTAAGACTTTTCATTGCTTCAAAGTAAAATTTTAATAGGAACACTGAAAATAATAGACGCTTGTACAATGTTACATCCCATCCGTCCGATCGATTCTAACTATTCATAATCCGCCATTTGACATCGATAGGCCTTCTTATAATATGTTTAACTAATTATAATAGTTTATCAGAGCTAATTTACTAATTGTCACTTTACCTTTAAAGTTCTAAATCCATATCTGGCTGTAAGAGAAGCGTATGCCACAAATTCAGCTAATTTATGGCAATCCCTCATGATTAACTCCTCGAGTGTTGCCAGTTTACTGAGCGGCAACAGAGTGGCCGGATCCATCCATTCACACTCCGACACGTCTAGGCTCTGAAACGATTTTTTTTTTTTAATCTCTGTGTATGTAACTACGTACGTATGTGTGTATGTATGTACGTACATACGCATGTATGTATATACTAGCTTTCCGCCCGTGGCTTCGCCCGCGTGGAATTCGGTTAACTCGCGTGACATGGTAAGCGCGCCGCCACCGCTCCGCGCCCCGCCTACCGCCCGATACGTCCCCCCCCTTTCCCCGTGCACGCTTTTTTTGTCTTTGTCTTAAACAATTGAGCAATCTTACATGATTTTATGTTTGACAATAAGGAACTTCCATACAAACTTTCGTCCCCTATTTCAACCCCTTCTACCCTTATTTTCGCGATAAAAAGTATCCCATGTCCTTTCCCAAGTTCAGTCCTATCTTCATACCAAATTTCATCAAAATCGGTTCAGTGGTTTAGGCGTGAAAGCGGGACAGACAGACAGAGTTACTTTCGCATTTATATATTAAGTAGGGATAAATAAATAAACGCATCACACTCTATGGCTCCCAGTAGGATGTGAATCTGTGCTTAGTTAGTACTTAGATACTAGTTAGCTTTTGTCGTGTGTGTAATATCTAAAAGTGCGGCGTGACGTCACTGTACATGATTCATGAAAAGTCATTCTATCTCTCTCGCACGCGATACGAGCGCGACAGGCACAGATAATGTTGTTTCGACTACTATTATGGTATACAATATGATGTTTTATCAAAGTTATCTGTCAAGTGACGATTTATTTTTAACTTTTATTCATTTAATATAAAATATTTCATTTTTAAACAGACTGTATAAGAAAACAGTATTGGTGTGTCAAAACATCTGTTCTATACCTGATTTACACTCTAACTTTAATAAATAAATATGTTTAACACACACACAAGGCCGTCTGTTCCTAAGGTAGGCAACTTAATGCCTGTGTTTTAGGTAACAGCCGACTGATATACATTTTTTTTTAAATAAATATACATAGAAATAATACATATATAAATAAATACATAATACACCCAGAATCGGGGCGGGAATCGAACCCACAACCCTGGAGCAGAAAACAGGGCCACTGCCAACTGCGCCACGGGCCAGTCTAACTTTAGAACTTAAGTAAGAAACTCACCTCAAGCATCGGTAGATAATCTTGAATCTTGAATAAAAACGATTTATCTATGGCCATATTATAGCACTTAGTACCTCGCAGCGAGAGCTTCTTTAATGTCTTCGGAAAATGTCCGAGATTGGTCTAGAATAAAGAGATAATACTATTAAAATCAAAATCAAAACTTTTGATTCATTTAAGTAAGCTTAAAAAGAACTTTTTTAATTGTCATTGTACTATAGTATAATTACCCGAATGCGACAGAAGGAGGGTTATGTCTTTCGAGTGTATGTATGTATGTATGTCCATTTCTTTGGAACGCCCTACAGCCCAAACGGCTAGACGGTTTTTGACATATGAGGTGTCGTTGGATTTGTCTAAATTGTAGTAGTGACATAGGCTATATAAATTTTCAAAATGGCGCCCGCAAACGGCGGAATGGGGGGGGGAGTTGAATTTTTTTTCTTACTGTAGCAATATGGGTATCAAATGAAAGCTAGTAAATTGTTTTATTCTTTTTAGTTTATAATAAGAGTATTTTATGCAGTCGGGTTTTTTGATTTTTTTAATTAATTGAGAAGAATACTGCAGAATAGATCCGACAAGAAACTCAACGGCTAGTCTTTAAAAAAAAAATACTAACTGTACCTATTTCACCTGAGTAGACCCCGATTCCGTGGGAAATTGACAAAAAGGACACGTTAAACCGTGTCTCCCATCTATCAACATACCAAGTTTAATCGTAAACAGTACAGTAATCTCAGAGCCAGAGTAATAAGCGTACATCCATTATAGAAAGATTTTATTTTAATAACGTATTATGGAAACAATATAAATTATATCTACATATTAATAATACCCATTTTTTTTTTAAATTCCTCTTATGTTACATAGAGAGATATTACCGCCAATCCGCAGTGAAACAGCATGGTGAATTAAACTTCAATCAATTTCCTATATAGAACAAGCCATTGTCAAGCCATTCTGAACTAATATAGTATGTACTTTTAAGATACTATAATATATATGTATATGTACCTAAGCCTTCCTCATGAATCACTCTATCTATTGGTGAAAGCCGCATGAAAATCTGTGCAGTAGTTGTAATATTTACTATTAAATTTAAATATTTACAAAGAGACACACGATAAGCGTGAATGTCAGACGCGAGCCGGAACCAGAGAAGGCGCTTTTCCTCTATCTCCACAGATACGAAAGACGCCGTTTGAGCGCAGGATATGGGGTCATTCATAAACAATAGATATATAGAGCAGTAGTTTTTGAGTTTACCGCGAACAGACATACAGACAGACGCGGCGGAGGACTTTGTTTTATAATATTTAGTTATATGAAACATGAGAGGCCTAGGCACTGATATTTTCATACAAATTTACATTAAAAACCGACTTAAAAACTAATAATTGATATAAGATTACCCGATTACAATCAATATTACAATATTCCAGAACGAGTGTCGACAGTTGGGGACAGTTCGAGCACAGCTGCTTCAACAGTTGCTGGGACAGGGAAAACTGCGGTCCGCTACATGCATCCGGTCCAACACGGCCCATGTCTGTGTCGTCCGCCCATGAGGGGAAGCCCCGGAATCTATGGACGGAGGAAAAATAAGTAACTTGACATAATTATACAATTTATTCATTAAAAGAAATTCAAATTATTTTACACTAGCTGTGCCCTGCGGTTTCACCCGCGTTAATTTGAGTGGAAAAACGTACCTAAGCGGCGGGTACCTAAACCGCCTATTTGGTCGAGTGGTTGCAAGCGCTATTGCCGAGCAAGGGGTCTCAGGTTCGATTCCTGAGTCGTTCAACGTATTATTAAGTTTTTTATTTCGAAAATTCTCAGTAAAAGAGTGATGTTATATTTACTTTAAAAGTGGAACTATAGTTAAAAAATGTCTCGAGAAGAGAAATAATAATGGACGCAACGAAAGCTCTCAAAAAAAATTTTTTTCCCGTTTTTGTAACATTTCTTATTATTGCTCAGCCCCTATTGGTCGTAGCGTGATGTTATATAGCCTATAGCTGGCCTCAGTAAATGGGCTATCCAACACAAAAATAATTTTTCAATTCGAGCCAGTAGTTCCTGAGATTAGCGCATTCAAACAAAAAAAAACTCTTCAGCTTTATAATACGATCGAGAAGGATAGTATGTCATGCGATCCGGCTAACCCCCGGCGCTCTCTGGTATCCGGGAGAGAGAGTGTGAAATTGGCTACCGAAGACTTGATGGAAGTAGGCGACCAGGCTTCCATTACAGTGAATGCTACTGGCAGCAAAAAATTTATTCAGCAGGCCTTTCACCGCAGCCTGCTTATCACCAGACCTAGAAGCAACTCCCTGGGAAGCAAACCACCAGAAAGCATACAAACCGCGGCAGAACAACTAAGAGACACAGCCGAGCAAATTTCAAGCCAGGAAGGCACAGTAAACCCCCCATCTTGGCAGAGAGTACCAGGCCCCAGAAATCCGAAACGAAAAAAAGTCAGCGACTCTCCAGAGAATATTACCACCAGCAACATGTTTAGCCAATTACCAATTGATCTAACAGAAGAGCCCACGGCAGCTAAGAAACAAGTAAAAAAAAAACCTAGCAAGCCTCCGCCCATAATATTGTATGGGAAAGAAGATGTAAATAAATTAACTGAACTTGTGGAAACAGTTGCAGATAAAAGTTCATTCACATATCGGACGGCAAACAAAAACCAACTGAGAATCAACACCTTAGATCTTGAGACCTACAAAAGAATCATTACTAAATTCCGTGAAAGTGGCTTAATTGGTCACACATTCAAAAGAAAGGAAGAACGACTATGCCGTATTGTCATTCGGAACCTTCACCACACAACACCTAAAAGCGAGATAAAGGAAGAAATTGAAAAAACTGGGAACACTGTTGTCGGGGAAATCATTAACTCCAGATATGGTCCAGAAAAGAAACCTACCTCAACGTTCTTTGTTAATCTCCTGCCTAGCGAGAACAACAAGGCAGCTAAAGAAATTAAATATATCTACCATCAGTCTGTAACCATAGAGGATCCCAAAAAGAAAAATTCAATTGTACAGTGCCAACGGTGCCAGCAATACGGGCACACAAAGAATTACTGTATAAGACCTTTCCGTTGTGTGAAATGCGCGCAGGCACATAAAACTTCCGACTGTCCAAAGCGCGACAGAAGTACACCAGCCCAATGTGCACTGTGCCAAGGCGCCCACCCGGCAAATTACAAGGGTTGTGAGGTATACAGAGAAATACTCGCCAGAAGAAATAACAAATATGGTCATCGAAGAGCTGATAGATGTGCTGCTGCCAAAAACACGCTTAGAGATACAAGCCCTCCAAGAAATACTGCTCAACAATCTTCCTCCATTGAAAAAGAAGATAAACTACTTTCTTATGCCAGAGTTACTAGAAACGCACCTAATAAAGTAATCACAGAAAATACCATTCCTAATGTAAACCACAACCTAACAGTATTAGAAACTCTTCTTACCAAACAAAATGAAAAATTTGACATATTCTTACAACAAATGAGTACTCTTATGAGTCTCATGACTACGCTCATAACCAAACTACAAGGTTAGCCGGTCTTGGGCTAAGAATAGCGACTTGGAACATAAATGGACTCTCACCCAACAAAGATGAGCTCGAGATACTAATGGCCGAGCACAAACTAGATATAGTCTTAATATCCGAAGCACACTGCACAGATAAAACCAATGTCAAAGTCAAAGGATTCCAGATATACACTACCAACCACCCAGACGGCACAGGTCATGCGGGATCAGCCATAATTATACGGGACAAAATAAAGCACCATCTACTGCCTGAATATAAAACCGAGCAAATACAGGCTACCACAGTGGCAATACAAGACAGATGCGGATACTTAAATATCTCGGCTGTATACTGTCCACCGAAACATCGGATAGACTCTGAACTATTCTCTTACTTCTTCTCAAGCCTGGGCAATCGCTTTATCGCAGGAGGTGATTGGAACTCGAAACATGTCCATTGGGGTTCAAGGCTTATAACAACTAGGGGAAGACAACTAAAGTTAAGCATCGATAGAAATCGCTTAAGTACAGTTGCCCCTTTAGAACCTACCAACTGGCCAGCCGATCACAGTCGAATCCCGGACATACTTGACTTCTTCATAACAAAAGGACTCTCCAAACATTACATGAAGATAGAGTCATGCGCTGATGGGTCATCTGATCACACCCCAGTCTTACTGACTATCAGCTCAACTATAATTGAAGTCGAAAGACCCACAATATTGTGCAATCGGCATACTGATTGGCCCTCCTTCAGGGAACACATAGAAGAAAACTTAAAGCTAAATATCAGACTCAAAGAACCGGAGGAAATAGACACAGCAGTAGTGCAATTCACTAACCTTCTACAAGTTGCGGCGTGGAGAAGCACTCCCACTATCAAACATAGAAGCCAGCTCTCAAACGCACCACTCGAAATAAAGATCATGATCCAGGAAAAACGCAGACTGCGCAGAGTTTGGCAGCTTAGCCGTCATCCACAAGATAAGACTGCCCTTAATAAAGCCATTGTTGAACTGAAGGAGGCTATAAAGACGGCCAATGAGTTAACATTGCAAGCAAAGTTGGAGTCACTAAGTGCTACTAAAGCCAGCAACTATTCGCTATGGAAGGTCGCCCGTTCTTGTGACAGACCTAATATACCAAAAGCCCCAATAAAAAAGGAAAACGGCTGGGCTAGAACAAGCAAGGATAAAGCGGACTTATTTGCAGATCATCTAACAAGCGTCTTCAAACCAAATGTGACACTAGACAACTCGTCAGATGAAGATGTCGATCTCTTCCTCAAACAAGACCTTCAAATGGATCTTCCACCTAGACCTGTAACGCCCGCGGAAGTCATAAAAACCATCAAACGGCTCGATAGTAAAAAGGCACCAGGTTACGACCTGATAACTAAAGAGGTGCTGCTGGAGCTACCGCGAAAGGCTATCATCTTCATCAGTATAGTCTTCAACGCTGTGTTACGAATAGGATACTTTCCAAGTGCGTGGAAAGTCTCAGAAATCATCATGATTCACAAGGCCGGCAAATTAATGACTGAAAAAACATCTTATCGGCCAATCAGTCTGTTACCTACTCTATCCAAGGTACTAGAGAAGATAATACTCCGCAGAATTATGCCAAGCCTCTTGGAGCGCAATGTGATACTAGACCACCAATTTGGCTTTAGAGAACACCATGGCACAGTAGAACCAGCCCACAGAGTATGCGATGCTATAAAAAAGTCCTTAGAACAAAGGGAATATTGCTCGTCAGCATTTCTGGATATCCAACAGGCGTTTGACAAAGTCTGGCACAAAGGCCTACTTTGCAAGATCAAACAGAATATTTCCCACTCATACTTTCCAATATTTAAATCATACCTCGAGGATCGCATATTTTATGTGAAGGAAGGTGACGCTACATCTGAGTTCCATGAGATCAACGCCGGAGTGCCACAGGGATCTGTCCTCGGCCCCATGTTCTACACTTTGTACACTGCGGACCTACCGCTGACGCCGGGGATAACCACAGCAACATTTGCAGACGACACTGCTATATTAGCAAGTAATAAGGATCCAAGACTGGCATCAGAGAATTTGCAGAAGAGCCTTAACAAAGTAAACGAATGGCTCCAAAAATGGAAAATAAAGGCTAGTGCTGCAAAGTCAGTACAGGTGACATTCACTCTTAAAAAAGGAGACTGCCCACCTGTAATGTTACGCCAGTGTACTCTACCCCACAGTGACCATGTAAGATATCTTGGCTTACACATTGATCGTAGACTAACCTGGAGGCACCACATCGAATGTAAAAAGCAGGAACTCCTATTAAAATACCACAGTTTATACTGGATGCTAGGAAGGAACGCGAGACTCTCATTGGACAACAAATTGCTTATCTACAAAGTCATCCTAAAGCCCATTTGGACATACGGTCTGCAACTATGGGGCAGCGCAAGCAATTCAAACATTAACATAATCCAGCGCCAACAGAACAAGATCCTAAGAACAATTGCAAAAGTACCATGGTACATAACCAACAACGAAATTCACGAACAATTGAAAATGAGAACAATTAAAGAGGAAATTCGGAGTTTGGCAGCTAAATATAAAGAACGGTTAATCCATCACCCTAACAAACTTGCTCGCCAACTCACCACTGACCACTATGTGAGACGATTAAAACGTCATCACATACTAGAGCTAGAAGACCGACAGTAGATCTGGGCAGCAGATGAGTATATGCTTCCAATGGGAAGCAGCTCCGCATGACAACATCACATAAAAAATTTGCTCATAGTCTTAACACTGATTGCAAATAAACACGGAGAAGAAAAAAAAAAAAAAAAAGCTTTATAATACTCAGTATAGATTTTTTATTTATTTATTTATACAACATAATATCCATGATGGAGAAGCAAAGCGGAGTCACACTTGTAAAAACTCTTCTCGATATTGTGACGTCACATTTTTTTTTCAATTTTAAACGCCCCTATGCCCAGCCGTGGGACATTTACAGCTGTTTCAGTTTACAACAGACATAATATTATTACCATTATTCTATACAGCCTAAGGTTTGCTGAGAGACAATTTTTTACAATATTAACGCCGAGTTGCACGAAACAAATTTTAAATTTAAGTGTTTATTAAACTAATTTAATCACAAGAATCGTGATTATCTGTTGCACGAAACCTACATCTGATTAAGTTAACAAAAAAATTTAGTTTAATTAAAGACCTATCTAACGGATGATTAATTCCAACAGCTTTAAATTAATCATGAGATCAACTAATTTTAAGATTAATTGCAACTTAACTAACGGAAAGTTAGCGACGGTTTCGTGCAACTCGCCGTAAGTTAACAAAAAAATTTAGTTTAATTAAAGACCTATCTAACGGATGATTAATTCCAACAGCTTTAAATTAATCATGAGATCAACTAATTTTAAGATTAATTGCAACTTAACTAACGGAAAGTTAGCGACGGTTTCGTGCAACTCGCCGTAAGTACTGTACTGAATCAGCCTATACACATCCCAATGCCGGGCAAAGGCGTCCTCTTCATATGGGATAAGGGATAGCTTAACACGTTAATTGCCGATCACGCGATATCGGTTAGGTTAGTGTAATCTAACACTTAACCCGACCTAACACTACACATTATTGACTGACCCGTTGGCGCAGTTTGCAGTGACCCTGTTTTCTGCTCCGAGGGTTGTGGGTTCGATTCCCGCCCCGAGTCTGGGTGTAATATATGTTTATTTATATACGTATTTATTTATATGTATATTTATTTTTAAAAAAAATGTATATCAGTCGGCTGTTACCTAAAACACAGGCATTAAGTTGCCTACCTTAGGTACAGACGACCTTGTGTGTGTGTTAAACATATTTATATTTATTTATATTTATTAACCCGGAAAACCTTTTTTTTTGGCGAGTTTCCGCGCGGAGCCACCCACTAGGCGGACACTATTGACCGGTCCCACGCGATATCGCGTGATCGGCAATGAACATGTTAACCTACCACACCGCTCCACTGAGGGTTGGTCGATAATCTCCCTACCATGAGTAACGATCAGAATGTCGTATCAGATGTCTATGATAAAAACCGGGACCGATGCCTTTACGTGCTCTCCAAGGTATGATGGGGAGATCCACAAGGACACACAGTCACCAGAAACAAATATTTGTACAAATACAAATATCTGCCCCGTCGACCTTAAGTCGACTAAACACGTCACTACACCAGAACCGTTGCCAGAATTAAATATACCTTTTATATATTTTACTCAAATATACATAAAAAATAATTAAAATTTGGCGTAGTGGGAGGCTGCCATTGAAAAGGAAGGATCCTTCGACCAGACGGATGTGTGTCTGGTGGGCTACGGCGCCACTTAACGTTTGTTGTCGGGATCTTGTATATATATTCAATAGCTTTGAAAACTTCGATAGCGCCATGTAGGATTCGTTAGTTTCTTCTAGTTCGTATATGGCGAGATAGGTGTCACTACAAAAACATTAATAAATAAATATAAATATGTTTAACATACATACACGGTCGTCTGTTCCCAAGGTAGGCAAATTAATGCCTGTGTTTCAGATAACAGTCGACTGATATACTTTTTTTTTTCTTATAAATATATATTACATCAAAACTCGGGGCAAGAATCGAACCCAAAACCCTGGAGCAGAAAGCAGGGTGCCAACTGCGTCAACGGTCCAGTCAATAGGAAGATAACACCGCTTTAACATGCAGAAAAACATTTAAAAAAAAAAATGATCACCTCGGCAAATGGGGTGTCCGCTGGGCGCTGATGAAGAATCTAGCGTGGTGCCTCTCAAGATGAACAGGTATCGGTATTTCGTGTATTTGTTCTGAAAATATGTCAGATCTATGACCGTTATCCGTCTGGATTCAACCAGATTTTTTCCGGTTTGACCGAATAAAATTGTAACTTTTTTTTTAAAGGGAAACCCAATAAAATATAATAAATGATTTAAATTAAACAAATGTATATTATTTAAGATTACTGTACTGTATCAGTCTGTAAACAACCCACTGCTGAGCGAAGGACTCTTCTCCATATAGAAGGGTTGGAGCTTAATCCTCCACGCTGCTCCACTGCGGGTTGGCGGATAAATCATTATCAGGTGTCTATGATAACAACCGAGACCGACGGCTATATATGCTCTCCGAACCGGGGAAACCCACAAGGACATACACCCAGACCGGAAACAAATATTTGCACAAATACAAATATCTGCCCTGAGCGAGAATAGAACCCGCAACCGCCGGCGTTGAGGTGACTACTCACACCACTACACCAGAACGGTCATCATTATTTAAGATTAATTCATAAAAATATTTTACTTTGAAAGTGTTCTAGAAGTCAATTTTGGCCAATTTTATTTTTATTTTTATAAGGTTTGTCGGGTCTTGGGTAATATTGGTTATGGCAACCCTAACTATAATAAAGTTGACCGCAAATATCATGTAAGTTAATTTTCAAATACTCTACGTAAAAATTATGTTTATGGTAGCAGGCCATAATTGTTGGTTGACCATCATATGAGTAAATAGATACAGTGCAACCTCGATATAAGGAAACTGAAGGGAATTAGAAAATATTCGTTATACTTTGGGTGAGAGGCTGCCATTGAAAAGGAATGATCCTTCGACCAGACGGATGTGTGTCTGGTGGGCTACGGCGCCACTTAACGTTTGTTGTCGGGTTCTTTTGCTTTGAAAACTTTGATAGCGCGATGTAGGATACGTCAGTTCGTATGTGGCGAGATAGATGTCGCTACAATACCAAGTAATTCGTTATAATGAGGTTTGTTATATAGAGGTTAGGCTGGACTACGATTCGTTTTAACAAGGTAAGAAAGTGGAATTGAGTGGAAATAATTAATACGATACGTTATATCAAGGTTCTAAGTTGGAAAATTCGTTAAATAGAGGTACCTTTTACCAGTGTTGCAATAATTAAAAAATCGTTATAAAGAGGTTTTTGATAAATGTTATTCGTAATGTAGAGGTATATTTTGTATTATCTCTTACGGGCAGTTCTAGGGGATTTCGAAAAATTCGTTATATTGAGGCTCGGTTATATCAAAGTTGTACTGTATAGCCTAATCAAAATTGTTTTTTACCCGACTGCGACAGAAGGAGGGTTATTTTTTCGAGTGTATGTATGTATGTATGTCCATTTCTTTGGCACGCCCTACAGCCCAAACGGCTGGACGGTTTTTGACATATGAGGTGTCGTTGGATTTGTCTAAATTGTAGTAGTGACATAGGCTATATAAATTTTCAAAATGGCGCCCGCAAATGGCGGAATGAGGGGGGGGGGGAGTTGAATTTTTTTTTCTTACTGTAGCAATATGGGTATCAAATGAAAACTAGTAAATTGTTTTATTCTTTTTAGTTTATAATAAGAGTATTTTACGCAGTCGGGTTTTTTAATTTTTTTAATTAAACATACTTAATTAGTAATAATTATTTAACATAATGAACCCAGACATCGACGACAAAACTGTGATGGTAAAATAAATCTTGGTCACGCTATTTTATAATTATTTGTATACCAGCGGCCCGCCCCGGCTGCGTTCGGGGTATGTATATATAACTAAACCTTCCTCATGAATCACTGTCTATTTGTGAACCGAAAAACGCATAAAAATCGGTGCAGTAGTTTTTGAATTTAACGCGAACAGACAAACTGTTTTATTATATGTCGTGATTATGATAGTGAAAGGACCTATTTAACCTTTTTTCTGTTCCTGTTTGTTAAATTTTCGTGTTTAGTATATCTTAAATTTTTTTCACCAAAAAGAAATTTATTATTCATCATCATCGTCATCATCATATCAGCCGTTGAATGTCCACTGTTGAACTTAGGCCTCCCCCATCGACCTCCATTCAACGGCTTCCGGCGACTTTCCTCAAGTATTGACAATCCCCCCCCCCCCCCCCCCCCATTATTATTATGACCAGCAAAAAATTTATTATTACATTTATAGATTATCAGTTCCAAGGAAAAATTTTCAAGTTAACCCAACAATTAGGAAATCCAAGAATTAGTGAATCTATTCCATGAAACAAGGGCAAGACAAAATCTACCGGAACAACTATAGCATAATAATTACCACATGTATTAGGTTCATTACTGCTTCTCGCTTCGTTCTGCTGGTTGTAAAACTTCTTCTCTTCTGCTGCTTCTTGGCGAGACATATTTAGGAGGCCGAGACATCTGGGGACAATTTTTATAAAACTGACATTATTATAAACAAAACTTATCAATTAAATCAAGTCTCATTTTGAGATATAAATAAATGGCAAGTATCCTATTTTGGGGGGAATGGGTCTTTTATGTAAGAATCACAGAAACTATATACACACGTGAGTGGTGAGTTCGATACTCAAAACCGCTACCTCAGCAACTGCTGTAAACACTGCACCAACCTTTGAACTTATTTACGATTTGTTAATATAGCTACTTAATAAACTTGTAAACCTAAAAAAAGCTAAAATAAAGGCGGTTTACGGACGATAATTTTACGTGATAACGTCATAAGAAAACATTGAAAAAAAATTGCATACTTTATGAATTTAATTGAATTATTATCACTGAGTTATCATTATTTTTTATAATACAAATAATGAGTTAATTCAATTAATTACAATTGTTTTCAATAAATTAACATTTATTTGCACTCGTTAATTCAAATATTTTGTTACTTAAATTATACAGATTAATTATTACAAGTAATAGTGTGCTATTAACAATTTATTTAAAACTTATATACATACTGTTCCCTTATATTTACGCGAATTTTATTCATTTAATTAAAAGTCTAAAAAACGGATTTTATCGCGTTTATTTAAAGTTTTGGTTTAACATGAAATGAATCCATTCGGACACCCACCACCTCAGTCCCCCGAGATCATGGACGCTGTAAAGGGTCCGAAACGTCGGGAAATAAATTAAATATTGTTAAACCGTAACTTTAAATAAACGCGATAAAATCCGTTTTTTAGACTCTTAATTAAACTTATATACATGTGTGATATTTAAGATCCTTGCAATCTGCGTTATTGTTTTTCATTTACAAGCTGAACGCTTAGACCGATCGTGCCTCTCTATCGTTTGTTTCGCGCTCTCGCTCGCGACACGTAACACTTCGTCGTGCGTGCAGCCGGCATTCATCGATTTACAAGACGTTATCACGTCAAAAGAAAAATGTTAACTCAGAATTTAAGAACTTTAACTAAAGTCCCAAAATCGGTCATTTGACGGGTCTGGTAGGTTTAGTGTTAAAAGTGTAACACTACAACAATAAATCATTTCGAAAAAAATATAATATACACGCACCCTTCAGTTTCCTTCGCATATCCGGACACCATCAACAAGTGGGTATCCTTGTGCAGAGTGTTCTCCAGGAGCCATTTCAATCTCGCTTGACTGCAAGACTCCGACCTGGCATCAACATGCCTCCATAATGATCGTTCACGGACGAGACGACCAAGTCGGGTACAGGAACTGGTGAAATATTAAAATTAATTATTTGCAGCATTCAACAAATAAGCTCTTCACATTTAACGGTCCTCAGTAGGATGAAATATCGTCTATATAGATATTAATATTAATTTTAATGTATATATGTATTGTGTATAAGTAGTTTAGATTTTTGTATGTAAGTTTATTATAATATAACTACACGACCTACCCATTCTCTTTAACAAATTACTCAAACTTATTCCAGTTGTCTGTAAGAAATGGCTTATTAGCCATAAGATTGCCACTTGTACTTAATAATTTGTAACTGTTATAAGCCTTTTTACCCGACTGCGACAGAAGGAGGGTTATATTTTTCGAGTGTATGTATGTATGTATATATGTATGTATGTATATATGTATGTATGTATGTATGTATGTCCATTTCTTTGGCACGCCCTACAGCCCAAACGGCTGGACGGTTTTTGGCATATGAGGTGTCGTTGGATTTGTCTAAATTGTAGTAGTGACATAGGCTATATAAATTTTCAAAATGGCGCCTGCAAATGGCTGAATGAGGGGGGGGGGGGGGAGTTGAATTTTTTTTTTCTTACTGTACCAATATGGGTATCAAATGAAAGCTAGTAAATTGTTTTATTCTTTTTAGTTTATAATAAGAGTATTTTTCGCAGTCGGTTTTTTTTAATTTTTTTAATTAAGCATACTTGTTTGGCTGTATTTTTTTTTACTGTGGTGTAAAATAAAGTATAAATAAAATAAATATTTCTCATAAGCGAGGATAGCAGCCAGTACTATGACTGCTGCACCAACCCATTGTCAACGTAAACTGTATTCTCAATAGACTGATAATTTAGTAATTAAATGGTTGGTGCTGCCACAAACACGTGTGTACACTGGAGAAGTGACTTTGAGTTTTGTTAATAAATTACTAGTGGCAACACTATTCTAATGCATGTTGCGTTTTTCAGTAGTTTGGAGTATATTTTAAGTGTTTTTATACTACTATAACAAAATTCACATATGGTCTATGGAATACACAAATGAGTTAAATATTTCACATAAAATAAACTCAAATAACAGGTTTGGACTTATTTTACCTACATTATGATGACAATTATTAGTTATGGAGCTGTGACTAGACATAAATCGACATTTACTAATAAGTCAACAATTTTTAGATTTTTTAAAGTATACACTTACAATCCAAGTGCCTTCAAGTCTCTAGGACTGCAATGTCGTAAAATGTAGAGAAGCACGTCGTCGGAGAGGTCCAAGAGACTGACTTGACCGTAACCATTGTGGGTAAAATCTGTGAACAACACATTTTTGTTTTACGTGTATATGAAATCATTTTATCTATTTAAAAATAAACAATATTGAGGGTATCTGAAAGAAAGGACCTTCTTTTTCAAACTGTTTTTTTTTGTTCCCATCTCTGGAGTATGTTCTATACTTTATAATCTTTTTTACATTAAGCTACTGCTAAGTGCTAAATAAATACTGTTGTTTTTTTTTTTTAATTTCTTTTTTTTTGACGTGATAACGTCTAGTAAATTGATGAAGGGGTGCCCGTTCGAAGAAGATGACGTCATCATTGTCACAATTAGTGAGCGAGAGCGCGGAACAAGCGGTAGAGAGGTACGATCGGCTCGGCCTAAGCGTTCGGCTCACGATCGGCGGTCGGCCTAACTTCGACGCGTCCGAGTAGAAATGACAGCGACAAATGGCGGGAAACTGTTTTGTCAATATTGAAGTAATGTCAAATAGTAAAAAGTTGATAATATAATGTAATGTAATAATATAAGTTAATAATATATAAGTAAATAAATGTAAGTTAATAATATAAAAGTTAATAATAAAAGTTAATAAAATCATAAAATGCTTACCATAGTTTATTACAACAACAATTGCAGCAAAAAAGGTAATTAATTCTTGCATTTTAAGAATCCGATTAGCGATATAATCTCATATATTTGTTTTTTGATTATAAAATATATTAGTATGTAAGTTTATTATATAACTGCACAACCTACCTGTTTCTTTCTTTGCTGAACTTTTCTTATCCATGTGGGTTGTCTGGAAGAAACGGCTAATTAGCCATTAGACCGCCTGTTGTACTACACAATTTTGATACGACTAATTTGTAACTATGCTTTTGTTAAATTTTTGTGGTGTGCAATAAAGAATAAATAAATAAATAAATAAATAAATAAGTAGCATCGGTGGGCGAGTGCAGTTATATTAGGTTATATTACAATTTTTACTAAAAAGTTATTAGGACTCAAATAATTACGATCGTATAAAAAGTAAACTGTTTTTATTTAGTATATTTTTACAATTTTCATAAGTGGTTAATGATAATCTAATTTGTTTTGATAACTTTAAGTTATTAAACTTAGCTTCTTTATTAAACTTGATTATTTCTTGTATTACATATCAAAGTATTTAACTTTATTTCGCTTTTATATTAAATACAATTAATTACCTGTAGCTTATATATATATTATACAAAATAATGATAATTCAGTGATAATAATTCAATTCCATTCATGTTTTCTTATGACATTATCACGTAAAAATTATCGTCCGTAAACCGACTTTACAGACAACCAATTTTTTTTTGTAAATTTTAATATTCATTATTTGCTGTAAATTTTTATATTGTAAATTTATTTCTTTTTAAATGTCAATAAAAACTAAACTGAAGTCTATATTGTCTAAAACTTTTGTTGTTGTTGTTTTTATTTATTTATTTTTTTTTATTTTTTTTTTTTTTATATAGTGTCCTTTTATTAATTTATTTCAATTTACACTGCAATCCTGAAGTCAAAACTTTAATTTTTTTTTTTAATTTTTTCCATGTCTGTCGGTATTTTGGCCGCGCATTTAAACAAAACTTAGCATAATCTGAGACCATACTACAAGCTAGGACTCTGGATACTTTTTATCCTGAAATTCAATACGGTTTTCTTACTACGAACTTACGTATGAAGTCTCTCGACGTTAGCACCCTCGACTGCACAGCTACAAAGAAACTTTTTAAAACTGAATAAGAGGATCATGATAGTCTATATGATACAAATCTACAAAAGCCAAATTTTAATAAATATTTATTTACATATATGTAATTGTGGTAAAAATCATGTCTGCATGGATTGGTTGTATGAACGTTGGCAGCCTTATGAATAGCTGAACTAAACTGAACTGAATCAGCCTGTTAACGTCCCACTGCTGGGCAAAAGCCTCTTCTCCATACAAGAGAAGGGTTGGAGCTTAATCTACCATGCTGTTCCACTGCGGTCTGGCGAATAATTGGTATAATGAGTAACGATCACCATCAGATGTCTGTGATAACAACCGGGACCGACGGCTCTACATGCCCTCTGAAACATGGTGGGGAGACTCACAAGAACATACACTAAAACCAGAAAGAAATATTTGTACAAATACAAATAATTGCCCGAGCGGGAATCGAACCCGTGGCCAGGACACAGAACAGTTGTTATACTTTTTATACTACATATACAGTGACTCCACAAAGTATTCGTACCCTAATAAAATTTATGATATCTTTATACAGAATGAAAATTATCCGTAGCTACTTATTTATTTGTTGCGTTTTAGATTAGTGTAAATGAAATATACAGTTACTTAAAGATTATTTACATTTTATTACGTGTAATAAAAATTTTGCAAAATTATGCTCACCATAAAGTATTCGTACCATAACGCAAAATGAAATATATATAATAAATAATTTTACTCTGATATTTTATTAATACTTTGTAAATAATCCATTATTATCAGTTACTAATTGTGAACGTCGTGGCATTGACTCAATTAAATTTTGGACATATTTAGCGAATACAGAATACCATTGTGATTCCAAGTGTTGTTTCAGTTCATTTTTATTTGATATTTTGAATGTTCTAATTTTCTTGTCAAGAAATGACCACAGTTTTTCTAAGGAATTTAAATCGGGTGACTGGGGTGGAGTTTTCGGCTGATGAGGAACTCTAATCACGAAGCCGGTTCTGGACAATCTGAGCAGTATGCTTCCGATCGTTATCTTGCTGAAAAATAAAAATTTTCACCAAGCCCCACAATTTTAGCATATTCAAATAATTTACCTTGCAATATTTTCAGGTACATTTTTGCATTTATTATACCCTCAATGAAATGAATTTTCCCCACAGCACTATTTCCTATGCAACCCCAAAACCATGACACCACCACCTCCGCATTTGACTGTTGGAATAACATTTTCTTTCAATAACGCCATACTTTTTTTTTCTACAAACTTTTCTTTTGCTACTAGAACCGTAAATTTGGAACATGCTCTCGTCTGAGAAATTAACAGATTTCCAAAATTCCAATGGCTGCTGAGATATTGCTGAGATACTGAGATATTCTTTAGCAAAATTTAATCTTTTTTTTTCTTTTAATTTCACTGTTATACGGTTTTTTAAGTGCAGTTTGTCCCTGATTCCTTTTCTGAATACTCTCCTTACAGTCTCAGCACCGACACTCTTTCCTCTTAATATCGCGAGGTCTTTTGCAATTGTTTGTGCGGATACAAAAGGATTGGCTTCATGCATAATGTGTCGTTCATCTCTGTTACTTAAAACTTTAGAACGTCCCTTTCTTGGTACATTACTAGTAGTACCAAATTTTTTCCATTTTTGTATAACGTATTGTATAGTCGACTTACTTTTATGAAGCATTTTCGCAATCTTCTCCTAGCTATTGCCTCCCATGTGAAGCGAAATAATTTTTAATTTTTCATCACTAGAAAGTTCTTTCGTTTTCGCCATTATAAGTATGCTCACGTAGAAACTGTGAATAAAACTGTTTGATCGTCCACGTGTCGCGACATGCACTGCTTTGTGTGATGCATCGCGATCGGCAGCTCATGTTAAACATGCTGCTGATGGTAAGGAGGTGGGGCGTACGAATACTTTGTGGTGCTAAACTTTTTCATGTTCATGATTTTTTTTCTAATTTTTACAGCTAAACGGTAAATAAATAATGTGTAGTGTAAATACTAATGATGTACAATATTTCACAAACTTTACATTTAATTAAATATTTACATTAATAAAAATAATATAGTATTTGCCATCATACGAATACTTTGTGGAGTCACTGTATATATATAGTATCTACTCTTTTATAATATTACATTCAGTATGTAATATTATAAAAGATATGTAATAATATATTCCCCTACCCACGCAGACACAGGGCATTGGTAAAGGTAAAGATAATTATCTTTATTTTAATATGTATACAATATTAATGTTCTTAATTTTTATGCATTATCATAATAATCCTTATCTCGTCCAATGATCAATACAGATATCACCAACAGCATTTTATTTTATTTTTATTTTATTTTATTTGGAACACCAACAGCACATAAGACATTATATGAGTACAAATTGAACATTTCGACTAAGCCATTTACAGGTATTCGCATATGGTTATTTAAATGATGAGACCATCAAACAATGACAATAAATCAACAAAACAAAAACGAAAACAAAAATCCATGAAGATGAGGAATATTTTAGTATTTAATAATTTGTTGCATGTTACTAAGGTTTTTAGTAGAATGGACGTTTATAGGTAAGCAAAAGAGGAAATTGAGCAAATTAATATATTTTTATACAAATTATGAACAAAGGACAATACATTGTAAGTACGATTTTATAAATTAACAACTGTCTGTTTAATCATTGAATTAATTATACACAAATAAACTTTAAAATACAAATGAATTGCATGTATGTAACAAGAGGAAGGTCTGTGAATGTACTATTTTTCACAAAGCCCTATTGTTCTTATGAGAAGAACATAGAACTTTGAGACTGTTCTACTGCAATGGTAATTTTTCTGACACATTTGGTTTCCCTGCAATGTATTCTTTAACTGAATGAGTTTAATAAAAATTACAGTAGCTCTCAGGGACAGCTCGCCTGAGAGTGAACTGGCAATTATTCACGTTTTCATCCACCAATGGACTTCTTTGTCACATGAAGTGAGTCTTTAAGACTTAAACAATGAAATACTGTTATAGGCAGGTTTAGTATACACAACATAGATATATTTGCTAATGTAAAATAACTGACATTGTCATCAAAACAAAAATAAAATTTGTTTTTATTCATTGACGAAATCGATCTTAAAGAAGGAAACAAAGAAATATCATTGTATAAAGTTATATTACCGTCTTGTACGCATCCGCTATCATCTAATTCGAGTTTTGTATCACCATCGATGTCCACTGAACCCATTTTAAGATAAAAAAAACACTGTGTAACACCCAAATTCAACACTGTTGTTACTTTCCTTATTCAATACAAAAATACGCGCAACACAAAGGACTGCGGATACATTACGATGTCCCGGTGACGGTGAGTAAGCCTAATCTACAGAGGTAAACAGTTTATTTCACTAAATTGGAACGATTCCAAGGCAAAATGCAGTTTCATCCCCAAATACCCGAAAATAAGAAAATTATGACAGCAAGAACAAGAATTGATATTCGGATTAAGCTATAGATAATTAATGTGTTTTTGTTTTTTAATTTGTGGGTTTCCGTATAATAAATATATATATTAAAAATAAAACTTTATTAATAGCGGCATATTATTAAAATTATTTCATTAAAAAGTTCTTTTATAATAGTTTTTGCTATATTATATTTTATTATTTGATTTAAAATGATTTGAAAATTGAGCATTTACTCGCAACACTCGAGCTGTCATTTTTTTTAACTTCTTTCGCCCTTTCACGTGTTGCTTGACATAAGTCAAGTTATTACATCTAAATAAAAACATATTTTAAAGAAATGGCGAAGTCAATCAGAAGCAAATGGAAGCGAAAATGTCGAGCAATAAAGCGAGAACGATATGCCGTCAAAGAACTGGCAAGATTAAAGAAAATGTTAGGTATAAAGGAAGAAGATAAAGTTACAGAAAATGAGGTTATGGAATCCGATCAAGTGATATTCTTCGATGCTGGAGAACTTAGTAAAAAGAAAAAGAAAGATGAGAAGCCACCGGAAGAAGACGAAGACGTCGAAATGAGTTCTGACGATGAAAAAGTTGAAGTTTCCGGTGATAACGGTAAAAAAAGAATATTCAGTACAAAAACATTAAAAGATCAAAATGGCCAATATCCAATTTGGTTGCACAAACGTAAAATCGCAAAATTGTCGACATCGAAAAAAAATTTAAAGAAAAAATCAAAAAAACGACGAAGATAGTTATAATAGCCATTAAATATGTTACAAAAATAATGTGGTTTTATTGTGATCATTTTCTTACTGTTTCACAATATAAGACAAGTAATGTATGTACCTACATGTATTTGGAAATACGCTATTTTTAAATTACATATTTGCTTAATCATTGTATTGTCCATTACTGGATTTAAAAATTAAAAAAAAAATGTTGGCTAAAAATAATATACTTTTTTTAACGAACCTACTATACTGAAATATGACAAATAATACTCGGCCAAACGCAGTGAATATAAAAGAAAATTATATCTAGAATCCTATCAATAATTATGAAAAGGATGTATATGAAAATTCAGGATTTATCTATCTTATTGTTAGAATTACTTAGAAAGGGGATATTATTATGCAATTATTGTAATTTACTATTTACAAGTCATGGCCTGTATAAAATGAGTATGTAATGTATAAAAAAATGAAACAATAATTCTTTTTTAATTAATATTTTTTAAATGCCAGTAAGGCCAGGATTTTAAACAAAATGCCCTGTGTAGTATAGAAAATTAATAAAAATAAATCAATAATTTAAAAACTTTTATTTATTGAAAAAAACAACAAAATCTTCTATTGTAAGGATATAAAGGAAATAATTTTTATCAAACATTCAAACAACAAATAATTCAATGTGTTAAATCAACAGATTGTACTGGCTTGTCACAACAAGACATTATAAATATTAGCCAGTACAGATAATAAATATTGATCACTACAAAACATGCTGTTCACTTATTGTTATTATTTATATCATCCACCGGTTTGTATGTAGATGCTCTCATTAAAGCTCTGTTTAGCTCATTAATATGTTCATCTGTTTTAATATGTCTCTTTATAGATAACGCTGATGTCATAACGTTGCAAATTGTACAGTAGGAATTTATTTTGTTTAACTGAAAAAATATATGATTATTTTAGGGTATGTGTAGTAACACCATCTCTTTGTTGTACTGTGATGTTTGGAAGTCTGAAACCTTATAAAATTAACAAATATTCATGTGAGAGTCATTAAATGAAGTATTACAGCCTATGAAGTTTGCCAGAATTTTTTCTGGACTTTCTTAAGCATAAGCTAAAATTGACCAATAGTTCTGATAAGTATAGCACAAAAACAAAATTTTCAGCTTCAATAGCTTTCTTAATATATAATTGAATTCGGCGGATTATGTAAATGTTTGTTCAAAACTATAAAAAATAAACATATTTGTTTATTTATTGTATAAAAAAAACATATTTCATCATCCTAAGATGATGGATAGATTTGATAAAAAATACAAACACAAAAACAGCTTATAAATATTTAATATTGGTATAAAAAGACATCTATAATCTTTTTTTTTTTTTTGTACTATGTTTGAGTTTTATAATATATAAAAAAATTTAATGTTATGCACATTAAATTTTTTTCCTACTGGAAAAAAAAATCTAAAATAGTTATTCCAAATTCAAACTCACCGGTCTAACTAAGTTTTCTGAGAGTTCTTCAATATATGGATAGTTTTTTAATGTTTTTTTGTGTTCAAATAATTCTTTGTGCTGCTCTTTAGACGTATACATTTGCATGTCGACGTCACAAAATATGCATTTATATTTATCCCCTATCATGATAATCCCATTAAATGCGTCGCAGCTTATTACTAATTTCGTTTTATTTTTTAAAGTTAAAATTATAAATTTTTGATCGACATGTTTCTTTTTCGATTGATGTAAAATTTTAGGTTTTCGTAATGCTGGTTTCGACATTTTTAATAACTATTTCCTATGCTACTTAAAAGTTATTTAAAACTTATTATATTTCTTGAGAAAGGAGGTAATTTTAAAAATAATAATGACTTTAGTTTTTTTTAAACTTATTGTTTATGGTGGTCTTGCGTATTATATATACACTTTGGTAGTGTTTCGTCGAGCGGTAAATATCCGGTTGGTAATCAGTAAGTTATTTGGTTAATTAAAGGGTAAAATATATTTCCTAAGGATACTTAACTGCTTGCAGTGTCAGATGTATATGTACTATACTAAATTATAAAAACTAAATGGCCCATTGCACCCACCAGCGTCAGACTCAGAGTGAATGCCGAATAGTTATTGCGTTATTACTTTATTAGTTAATTTATGTGAATAATAATAAATTGAAAAGAGTACTCGATATTTTTCTTACTGCGCCGCCGGTCCGTATTTTTTTTATAATAAACAACATGCCTAAATAATGAAAAACTACTTTGGTTAATTATCCAGTAAAATATTGATGGTAAGTTGGTAAAGTAAGTAACAAAATATATTTCACCGGTAAATTCTCTTCCCTACACTTTGGTCTTGCGTTTTAAGCTCTTTTTTTTTTATCCTTGAAGTGGGACCATTTAACACGCAAGAATCGGTCTCTTGGTCCCGCTCCCACGACTCTCCAGAATCTCAAAGATACCGTCATAGTACTCTGTGGATACCGTTATTGACGAATGGGAGACAAGAAGAAATTTTAAAAGTGATGAAATCTATGAGCGATGTAACACTAGATTTTAGATTAGTTTTAAAGATCATTTCTGTATTTTTATGTAATTAATCTGTTTCAAATTTATAATTAATTAATTTGTTTTTGTGCTCTTCCAATAAAATAAAAATAATAATTAATTGAATTGTTTTTGTGCTCTCCATTTTATCGTTTTTAAAATGGTATCCAACATTACCCTCATTATTGATGCCAAATAAACTTTAAAGTTGTTGAAATAAATTGAAAGTTGCGATTTTTATGACACTGACAATGAGTGTAGTTCACCATCTACATATTACCATGGAATTATTATGTAATATGTACAACCAACTAGTACATAATAATTCCATGCATATTACCGATATGAAAAGTAATTTTTTTTTGTGTTAGAATAACGGTCTAATATTGCATCTCTATGTTTATAAGACTGTGGTTTAAAACTTTAAAATACTTTAAATTGCAAATTGACATTGACATTAATGTCAGAAAGTTGCAAAACAAAGCTCTTGGTGCATTATGTACGGGAAAAATAAACAATTTAAAATATTGTTGTTGAATTGAAACGTATGTTAATCGTTAGTTTTTTTAACACAATAAGTTTTTTTTCGGCATTTAAAACTAAAAATGTAAGTTATAATCGCTTTTAGATGTTCAAAAATTGACATTACTTTTATTTTTTTAGTTACATTGTCTTAAAAAGATTTTCAGGCCAAAAGTATTTCTTTAAACGTCCTCATTTTATTAGGCTTGGGCCTAACCGGTCACTACAGAGAGCGCTCAATTTAGTTCATAATCCAAGGATGAACTAGTTCGCTCTATTAGTTCATTAGTTCTTTTTTTGAAATAATTTAGTAAGAACAAAAAATAAAGAAAAAAATATAGTTATGATTATTGTAAGTTTTGTTTATTGTTATTTAAAAAATACAAAGTATTACATGAAAATTTTACACGTCCATTTATGTAATATGAGATTTTTTATTTATTATTTAGTAAAAGTAAATAGGTAACTCGGTTGGTCACATAGCGCCACTGTCTAGTAAAGTGGACTCTAACAGAAATATAAAAAGAACTGAAAAGAACTAAGAGCGGGATTTTCAATGATCTAGTTCGCATAGTTCACCTAAAGGAGCGCTCTTCCCACCTAGGTCGTTCGCGAACTACCCAAGACTACATTTTATATGTATTTAAAAGAAAATTGAAAAAAAATAAAACTCATCTGCGTATTAAATATATTTCATTATGGATCATATTATTGTAATACTTATTATAATTATGATACAAACTTTTTTTTAAGTTTTATACATCTGTACATAAGTTGCGTAAAAACCACGAAATAAAAAAAAGATATATTGATTATCAAAACTTTTTAAGCCTGAGAATGCGTTGATTTCTTTTTTTTATTGGCAGAGTTTCCCTGCTTTCCACTCTAGGGTTGTAGGTTTAATTCTAACCCTAAGTAGGTGTAATATATATTTATGTATAAATTTATTTAACTAAATGTAAATCTGTTGGCTGTTACATAAAACACATGGACTAATTCATCTTAGGAACAGAGGACCAAGCTTTGCTTATAAATATATGTATTTCTTAATACTTTTGAATTTAAGGTTATAAAAGTAACTACTACTACTACTACAGTGTTTAAAGTAACTGGCCTCTGGTAACGGTCACAGCTTTGATTCCCAAACTCCTCCGTCCTGTATATGACATCCTTCCCTGTGATATCCCATGTCCTAAAAACGTTCAGTGTCTGTTAATGTTGGTGTTTAGTCCCTACTGTACGTTTTTGTGTAAATATTTCGAATTAAATAAAATTAAGTTGTAAATATATCATGTGTCTGTCCTAGTGTAATTAGTTTGTAATATTTTAGTTACTAATAGTTGTAGTTATAGTTTAACATTAAATTTTTGTGTTGTTCTAGGTTACGGTGTAATAATGAAAGTCTTACTATTTTGCCTGTTTTTAAATTAAATTAAAACTGTTATCTCAACCGCACCGATCAATCTCCTTCGTGTATTCTCCACTCTACATGACATTGGCAGAATTAACCGTGGTCAACTGGCGCTACTGAAAGCCACTAACCCAATCAATCAATCAGGTTTGATTCTCTCAAATGACAAATGTGTGTATAGAAAATACAGATGTTTTTCTGTTCGTTATTGCTTGTGTATTGTATTTCCGGACTCCGGACACGGGATTCACATCCAACTGTAATTACTTATTTGGTATATCTGTAAAATAATTAAGTTAATATCTAATTGCAGATAAATATTTATATATTGTTTGAAAAATAAAAGAAATCAAATAATAATGGAAGAAAAAACCAATGATGCCCCAATCTTCATCGAAGTGACGGAGAATTTGAACGATGATAACATGGAATTCACGACTGTTCCCGCCAAGTAAATTATTTGAATATTATTTCTTTACTGACTCACCTTAGTTTATAAGTTTGCTGTTTCAGAAAAGTTAAAAGTTCGCTGTTTTTGTAATGCCCTGCCATAGAGCTCTATGGCAGGGCATTACAGAGTTACAGAGTGCGTTACAGATTGAATTAGGTCTATCCATCGTGTTGGAGAGCGCCCACGTGATCGTTTTCCTTCCTTTGCACCACCAATCGTTCCATTGAGTCCTCGGTACGCATAATACGACCAAAGAACTTGAGGATCCTCGATTGCACGGAGGATGATAATTTTACTTGGATGTTAAATTCTTTCAGAATAGAAACGTTGGTTCGGTGCGCGGTCCATGAGATTCGGAGCATGCGTCTCCAACACCACATTTCCTCAGCCTTGTCTTGCATCCTCAGCGTCCACGTCTAAGCTCCATATAAAAAGATAGGACAGACCAAACACCGCATCAGTCGAATCTTTGCGTTTTTGGTTATTCTACGGTCTTTCCAAATCTTTGTGAGTTTTTCTACTTAGGATCTAGTCACGGCGCAACGTCTTCGTATTTCATTCTCGCAATTTTTTTTATTATTGAAGTGAAACTTCTTTAGAATCGTTGTGATTTGAAACGGGACATGTGTACTCCATACACACGACATTTTTTTTAGATTGATCCTAATATATTAGGTCTTATTGCTAATAATGGTAGATACTATCAAAAGCATCAAACGTTTTTCATTCTTTCTGAACCCCATAGCATCGATGTACATAACGTATTTATTGAAAAATACAATTTAAATATAATTTTTCAGACGCATACAATGTCCCGAGTGTACCAGATACACAGCCGTAAACGAAGAACAATTGATTCGTCATATAAGAAAAATACACAGAGGTGAGAACCCCTTCCAGTGTTCGATGTGTGACTACAGTACACCAAACAAAGTTATATTTGAAGAACATGTAAGAATACACCAAGGCATCAAACCCTTCAAGTGCTCATTCTGCCCCCACACGAACGTCTCAAAGAAGAATCTCAAGAAACACGAACTGATCCATCGACCAGACAACCCGCTCAAGTGCCCCGATTGCAATTATATCGCCAAACATCGGCGGGGCCTAGCGTGTCATAAGAAGAAGTGTACTACAGTTAAAAATGTAGCGAAATGTGGCACCTGTGACAAAATATTTGATGATAAGGAAGCGTTAAATTTGCACAAAAAATCTCAGAAGAAATGCGATGAGTGCAACCATAAGACTTGTACGAAAACATTATTAACCGTTCATAAAATAATGGAACACGGTAAACCGGATAAACGTTTGAAAAAGGCTAAAAATGACACATTCAAATGTGGTATTTGTGATTGGTCATCTAACAGTAAGCCGAGAATTTTGTTGCATTTAATACATCATCCAAATCAAACGGTGAATGAAAATGTTATTGATATATCAATATTAAGAAATCATGGAATTATGACTTAATTTTTCAATTAAATGAACTAAAATATAAATATATTTTTATTCATATACCTTTACAGTTTTAATTACTAACCGAGTATCGCGTGTAATAGAGAGCAATTGCACGAGTTATCCAGGACTAATTTTATTTATTTATTTATATTATATAAGTCATGACAATACACTTTGTATATTAGAAAGCAAAGTTTAAGTAAATAATAGAATTAATTTACATCTGAGGGTAAGTTACGATCACGATTTTATAATATAATACAGGTCTTGCAAAGAAGCCCAAATTCAGTACTGAGAGATTAGTACGACCGTGTTTATAATTTTTCTTTCCCGTCAACGCCGCTGTGCGTCGTTGCTATCGATGTGTGCACGCCGTTTGAGTTACAAGCGACTGTGAGCGACTCAGTCTCAATTCTCATTATCAATCATACGGCGTGTATTTTTCTCTCCCAAGTACTGTCTTATTTAATAATTGTTTTGCGATTTTGTAGTCATTTTTGTTTTGTTATTCAACTGTTTTGTTTGGATTTGACATTGTTCAAAACATGATTTGACTTCGTTGCACAGCACACCCATCTATCTTCATGCCTCTGGCGGCCGTAAATTGAAAAGAACAGCCATCATTAAGCCGACGTGCCACCACTACTGTCATTACAAGACCTGTGTCGTGATAACGATTTACAATTTTCGTTCACTATCACACAAAACGGCGGTCAGCCGTATATAAGCAGTATATAGGAAAGTGACCGTTAAACATGTAACAAATAGGTCATAATTGTGTGACGCAGTGACTGTCAGTCAAACATTGAGAACCACTAAAACTGTGAACTTAAAATTTAACTTGCATGCTTAATATTTTATTAATAACTAGCTGCTGCCCACGACGTCTGCGTGAACGCTATTAGATTACACGTTGTTACAGAATGCGTTGAAGAAATAAAAGTTCACTGCTCGTTCGCCGTAGGTGATAGCGTTAAAATAATTATGTAGCCTATATGTTGACCCGACTTCTTAATAATATTCGTGCCAAATTTGAAGTAAATCCATGCAGTACTTTTTGAGTTTATCTCGGACATACATACAGACAAACAGACAAAAATTCTAAAAACTATATTTTTGGCTTCGGTATCGATTGTAGATCACACCCCAAGTATTCTTTTAAAAGAATATTCAATGTACAGTTTTGACTTTGCTACTATTTTATTATATGTATAGATAAATTTAACGCTTCCTTATAATCGATAATTTTACAGGCCCCCAATATATAGGGGACTCCTAATCAGCGGTTCCCTGCAGTGCTTTTCTCGAAGAAATAAAAAAAAAAGGTTTTAAATATATTATGTAATTAAAGGATAAAAAAATAAGAAAATCTGAGTGTTTTATTAGAAAGAAAATATGTTTGTCTGCAATGTAGATAGCGCGCTAGATCAACATAAAAACAAGGGCGGTAAAAAGCATTTTTTGTATAATTAGAATTGTTGCGATTTTTCTTTAACAGATAATGTATCTTAGTATAAAGTATAGTCGAACCTAACGACGGAAATTTAAAAATCTCTGATTTTCCAAAATCATTGCTTAGTACTAACTCAGTTTGATACTTGAAAAATTATTTATTTTTATTTTATTTTATTAGGAAAGCATACAGTGATAAATTTTAACAATTGTTTAAAAAAAAAAAGGAAATATCTATGCACCATTTAGTTGCTTTCGCAAGTATAAATCTATTATGTTTGAATGCTTTAAGACAATCACAAAAAAAAACGTCATAAAAAAACTATACAACTAATATATAATAGATAATATATAAAATAGTTAATAAGATTAAGACGACATATTGAACCAGTGTATTGCCAGTTTCGACGTTTCTAATTGTTTTGACAGAAGTGTTAAATAGGTCAAAGTCGGGGAAGTCATTCAGGTTGCTATTTTGATCTGCGGACCTCACAATAAAGTAGTTTTGCCCATAGTTTGTTGAGCAGGTAGGAACATGTAAATAGTTGCAAGGGTTGTCTTAAGGATCTTTTGGGCACTTTTAGGTAAATTTTACTAAGAAGATCGGGAGAATCCAATTCATTTTGCGCTATCCCGGTCAACAATGCAATGTCTGCTATTTTTCGCCTTTCGTGTAACGGTAATATATGATGTCTTTTGCATCTATGTTCATAACATTCGTCATACTTGTTAGACTTGAACTGAAGGTATCTTATAAATTTACGGTGAATTGTTTCTAACAGATTAACATACACATACACAACATATTGAGGGTTCCAAATCTGCGAACAGTATTCGAGTATGCTACGCACATATTAATTGAGCAATAGAGGATCTTAATAAGTTTAATACTACTAAATTGAGTACTTTGGCGTAGAATGAACCCCATGGACTTATTAGCATTTTTTACAATATTGTTTATATGCTTCTCATAAGTCAGCTTAGAGTCAAGAGTAACGTCTAAGTCTCGTATTTCATCTACTACTTTAAGCTTCTGCTGTCTTAGTGAATATTTAAATTTGGTATTATTAATTTTGCGCAAGAATGTGATCGAAAAGCATTTAGCGACATTAATATCTAATTTATTTATGTAACAATAATTTTCGAATCTTAAGAGATCTTGCTGTAGAAGATGACAATCATTTTCACTACGTACACTTTGAAAGATCTTCATGTCATCAGCATAAAGTAGGAATTTTGAATGCTTGAAGCAAGAGACTACATCATTAATGAAAAGATTAAACAGCAAGGGGCCCAGCAGTGAGCCTTGTGGGACTCCAGAAGGTACCCAATAGGGGATCGGACAGTAATCAGATTAAAATTTAAAATGTGCTTACTGTTCTCTTATATTTACGCGAATATTACTCATTTAATTGAAAGTCTATATCGGATTTTATAATCGGAATTTTAATATCGGAATAAACGCGATAAAATCCGATATAGACTTTCAATTAAATTAAAATGTGCTTAGATAAAATAAATATAGTGTTTTACGATTATTTACCTAATAATAATTTAATATAATTCATTTAAATATTTTTAAATGAAGAAATAAAATGTTGTTATTTTCAATATTTTTAAACTGTACTGAAACACCAATCACAGTGCGTGACGTCATCTGTGGACAATCATTGACTGCATGGGTACTATCTACTTAGTTTACTCAGTTATTTCCATAATTTTGTTGAAATTATAAAAGTTGCTAAAATATTATTGATAAATTAGGATACGGTAATCGATTTAAAAGCTGTCACGTGGTGTTTAACCAGTTTTTTATAATGAAAACAGGATTTACGAAAGCCGACAATCGAAATCTTCCCAGAGTGAATACGTTTCTGATTTGCAATTTCTTTGCAATTTGTGTTTTGAAATGTGAAAACTTCTGTATTACTATTATAAATATATAATAATATATTATTTGCCATAAATACCTAGGTACTTGAAAAAATACCTCCTTGAAAAATAACCTCTAATATTACCCAAAATATGTATTGTACGGTGTACCTACTGTACTGTACTAACCTGTAAACCACCCACTGCTGAGCGAAGGCCTCTTCTCCATATAGACAAAGGGTTGGAGCTTAATCCACCACGCCGCTCCATTGTAGGCTGGCGAATAATATACTACTATGAGTAACGATCGCTATCAGGTGTATATGATAACAACCGGGACCGACGGCTTTACGTGCTCTCCGAGACACGGTGGGGAGAACCAAAAGGACATACACCCAGACCGGAAACAAATATTTGTACAAATACAATTATCTGTCCCGAGCGGTAATCGAACCCGCGATCGCCGGCGCGGGGTGTTGAGGCGACTACTCGCACCACTACACCAGAACGGTCGTCGAAAGTAGAATACTGTAAACACTATATCACATTCTTTAGTGTTACAAAAAAAAAAAAAATTAAAAAAGAAAAAATCTATAATAGTAGTTGACCGTAAAGAGAAAAAAATATAATATATTTACTAAAAGTTGATTTAAGCAAATTTCATTCTATTTATTTGTAGTAATTAATGTATATTTACGTCAAAATGATCTTCACAAAAGTAAATTGAAGATTTCATTTCGTTGCATTTTCTACTCGCTAAGTCTAACCATTTTTTTCGTTTATCTGCTTTTCTTGGCACATCAAATGAATATTTTATTTGGAGTACTTTTTGATGTGTTCGTACATTGAGGTACTGTACACCAACGATATTTTTTGCATTCCATAAGAACAAATAAAAAATCTACTCCACGAAACAAAACTTCTCGTGAACTTAGCTCATGCAGCTGTTTTGTTATAACCCCAGATGACGTCACGCGCTCTCAGATGATATAGCGTGGCGTTTTGGCGGGATTTTTAAACAGACAATATTAAAACATGATTTTGAGTACCTAAACGGCTATAAAAAAATAAAGTTTTATTTTGGGGAATTTTTAATTGCACCTCTATTTAAAAATTAAGCAAACAACATTTCTGGACTAATAATCTACCTGCATATCAAATAAATGACTGTATATTAATTTAAATAATTGTATAACTAAACGTGTATTATTAGAAAATGTTTAAAATAAATCAAAGTTAGCGACTTTTTTTATCTAACTTTGCTACGAAAATCTTGCTAAAACCACAGATATAAGCATTCTAAAACAAAATTACTCACCGCATAACAAAAATACTGATTTGCACACTAAATTATCCAATATTACAACCGAATTACTAACATCATTATCTAAATATTGCATAACAATTAATGCATATTTTAGGTTAGGTTAGGTTAGGTTAGGTTAGGTTAATTTCCCTAACGAAGACCGAGGCCCTACTGTTCCACGGGCCTCGGGGCGGACCCCCTCCAGGTACGCGGGTGATTCTGGATGGGGTTCCGGTCCGGGTAGGGACCCAGATGAGGTACCTGGGTCTCACCCTGGACGGGAGGTGGGCTTTCGGGGCTCATTTTGCGCAGCTGGCCCCGAGAGTCGTGGGAGCCGCCGCCTCACTGGGTAGGCTGCTGCCGAACGTGGGTGGCCCGAGTGCCAATTGCCGTCGGGTGTACTCCGGGGTCATCCGGAGTATGGCCATGTATGGGGCACCCGTCTGGGTGGACGCCCTCAGTCGCGACAATAAGACCCTGCTGCGACGTCCGCAGCGTGTCATCGCGACGAGGGCGATACGCGGTTACCGGACGGTCTCCTGGACGGCGGCGTGCGTGCTGGCCGGTGATCCCCCCTGGGAATTGCAGGCGGAGATCCTCGCCGAAATTTATCGCTTCGTGGCGGCGAGGAGATCCCGGGGGGAGCCCCCGACGTTGGAGGAGGTCGCACGCATGCGAAGGCAGGCGCAGGACACCCTGTTGCGGCGGTGGTCGGAGGACCTGAATCCGCCGGTCCCCGGGCAGTGGACGGTGGACGCGGTCAGGCCGGTCCTTCGGAAGTGGGTGAGGCGGCGGTTCGGGCCGCTGACCTTCCGTCTGGTGCAGGTGCTTTCCGGACACGGGTGCTTCGGAAAGTACCTGCACAAAATCGCCAGACGGGAGGCGACTCCAGCCTGCCACGCGTGTGGGGCGCCAGAGGATACGGCGCTCCACACGCTTGAGGTGTGTGCCGCCTGGGAACCGCAGCGTCGCGCGCTCTCAGCGGTTCTCGGGCAAGATCTCTCACTGCCGAGCGTCGTAAGCGCCATGCTCGACAGTGAGAGATCGTGGCAGGCGGTGGTCTCCTTCTGCGAAGAGGTAATGACGCAGAAGGAGGCCGCGGAGCGGGCTAGGGAGGACGACGTCTCTGCCGACCTGCTCCGACGCAGACGCACGGGGGTAAGGAGGAGACGGTTTGCCCACCTCCTCCCCCCCTCGTAATAATGGGGTCGCTGGCCGATAGTCGGGGGACTTCGGCCAACTCAACAGCGCGACCCCACATGTCTGAGGGGTGGCCTTTATTGTGAGCAAGGCCGCCCCGCCTTTGTGCCGTGGCCCGGGATGTTCGTCCGGGCCTACCGCCGGGGCGAGGTGGAGAATGCTAGCGCGACCCCATCTCGCCCCCACCCAGGCGGATGACTGATCACACGTGGGGTTTTTAGCCCGTGGGAGTCGGGCATAACCACTTCGGTGCCCCCGCGCCGGAGTGGTATCCATAACGGATTTTCCCCACGTAAAAAAAAAAAAAAAAAAAAAAAAAAAAAAAAAGGTTAGGTTAATTTAATAAACATGACTGATTAACTGGTGTTTTATTTAGTATAACTCATGTTCTTTAAAATTTAATAGGTGATGGATTCCAAAAAAACAGATTAAATATATTGTTGCACTAAAATAATAATTAGATTTACTATAAGTTAACAGTTAGTCATTCAGTAAAATAGTTGAGCTTTAAAGATCAAAGAGTATAGTATATTTGATTTATTTGATGCGCAAATTTAGTGTGCAATTCAGTATTTTTGTTAGCAATTTCGAATACTTTGATAGAAAAACGTAGATTTAAAGTTGTAACATTAAATACATGCCTTTTATTTTTTATGGGAATAAGTATCCATAAAGATTAATTTAAAACACTTTCTGAAAATTTGTCCGATCCCCTATTCCATGAGGATATATAGCCATTGAGAACAACAGCTTGAGATCTCATTTCGATGTAAACTTTAAACCACTTATATAAATTTCCGTGAATTTCAGCATCAAGTAGCTTTTTCAGAAGTATCGTATGATCAATACGATCAAAACATTTACTGTAGTCAGTGAATATACAGTCAACTTGTGCACCTGTATCCATGCTGAAAGTAGTATAGTCTGTGAACAGCAGGAAGTTGAGCGTCGTTTAACAAATCCATGTTGCTCGGGGATAAACGGAGACGAGAAAAAGCTATAGACCTGGGTATGAACTATTCTTTCGAGAATTTTTGCGAAAATACATAATTTGGAAATCGGTCTATAGTTTTTCACCTCATTCTTATTTCCACTTTTGAATATTGGGGATACAAAGGCGTATTTCCAGATTTTGTACGCTCTATAAAATCGGGTTGTGATCGATTGTACCTAATGGTCAAACGTTGTCAAATAAAAATGAGCGCAAAAATACATAACACTGTCAGTGCTATCTAATTTAGCGATTTTTTTGTACGTATTTATCTTGGGAAGGATATTAAAACTTATAAAAACCAGATTACAATTTAGATCAATTATAGTTTTATATGAAAATACACAAGCGTAATAAAAGACATAAATATTAACAATTATTTATATAATAAAACAATATTTTTTTACATTGTGAACCATATACTAAAAACAGTAAGCAATAAAAATGGCGACGATTTGAACAAGATGGCGGCGCTGCGTCTAATCGGTGCGCATTCTCTTTCTAACCATTCATAGTCTGCCGTTAAGTTTCTCTGGCGTAGAATCGGTCCTAATGTTGCCAGGACTCTCGCGTGATAATTATTTAAATAAGTTATCTGAAACAAAAATATTTTATAAAGATTGTTTAAATAAAAAGTATCAGCACTTAGGTCCTGTTTCACCGGTTGCTGATAAAGTTTAACTGGCACGTAAGTTACTGTTAGGCTATCAGAGACTTTATGTGCAGGGTAGGGTTGCCAACTTTTTTTTTTACAAGAAATAAAGTATATTCAGGTCTATGAAGAATATTAAACAGTATTTTAGAAAAATGAAAAGTATTTTATTTGTTTATTGTTTTAAATACATATTTTTTAGAGCTTCTCGCACAACTTACTAATTTACATTTTTTTTAAATTTCATACGCCTCATCACAATTATAACTGAAATTAAAATAAATGAGGAGCTCATTTTTTATTTAATTAATAGATGTTCTATTTTTATCCTCCCGCCACCTAGCATTCATTACGTCTAAGTATACTGTATAACACATAATAATGCGTTTGCATTTCGATGCTGAAAACAGTATTTTGTATACTTTATTTTTTTTCAACAGTAAAACGTATAATTTTGTGAAAAACAGTATAATCTATAATATAAAAATAAGTCGGGTTTTTCTTCCTGACGCTATAATTCCAGAAAACACGAACCGATTTCCACGGTTTTGCATTCGTTGGAAAGGTCTCGGACTCCGTGAGGTTTATAGCAAACAAAATTCAGCAAAAATGTCAACAGAAAAGCGGGAAAACAGGGACATATCATATACTACAAACAAATATGGTTTTGCATGGTGGTTTAATCCCCAAACGAAATGTTACAAAAAACGAAGCCATCTGGTGGCGAAACGGAGTTCGCCGGGTTTGATAGTACTGTTTAAAACAGTAGTTAGCAACCTTAGTGCAGGGGTATGTTTCACATCAACCAATAAACTACAACTTTTGTATTCATATGTGCAGTTTGATGGTGAAAAATAAAAATATATCATAGACTTTTATCTGTTGGATATCGTCATACGTCAGATAGCTCTATCAGCAACTGTAGAATTGCCTCTTACGTTTGTTACGTTACGTTTACGTTGCGTGAATATATCCAAACATTGTGCATTTTAGCGCTAAAGTTCACATTAGACTAGAAAGATCAGTGATGATATGGATATGAAATTTCGGATCTAGATATCGATACGGATATATGAATAATATTAAACCGGTTTCGTATACGGTTACGGATATGAAAATTATTCGGATTATCCGTTACTTTTAGAAACTATTTTCAGTAACGGACATTAACGTTTCAAGAAATTGGCACATAAAAAAATCTTAGAGGATATTTTCAAATCGTGGTTTTTAACTTATTAAATGAGTATGTATCTCATATTAGTGACATCACTTAGAGTAAGATAAGATGGACAAATCTTTTTTATCAGTGACCGACAGCTCTTCTAGCTCTTCTAGAGGCAGCTGCCCATCCCTGACCGTACCTCGCAACTCCAATGATTGTTTATTTGTAAATATTAAAACAAGAAGTGTGTACCTCAAGATCGCTGAGTAGGTCAACATCTAAGCAGGCAGTCTGATGTGGTGCCAACGATATCGTATAGAAAGCGACCGCGCCCACTCCGCTGAAGTTACCCACTAAACCTTCGGCCTGTACAGAATAAAAAAATATATTAATCCAATGAAATTTTTAAAAAATCCACCGGAATATATTCGGCGTTTTCTTTTTTTTTTGCTAGAATAATACAATGATATTCGCTGAAATAAATGAAAAGCAATTGTAATGACAGTACAGACAGCGCATAGACTTTTAGTATTAAGTATTTGTATGGCATATTATAAATCCATTTGTAAACTTAAACCATACACCAAATTTTAAATAAGACTTCTAGGAACGCAATTATGAAAACTGCATCCAATTCGTGGGACAGTTTTTGCAATATATAAATTAATTAATTAAAAAAATCAAAAAACCCGACTGCGTAAAATACTCTTATTATAAACTAAAAATAATAAAACAATTTACTAGCTTTCATTTGATACCCATATTGCTACAGTAAGAAAAAAAATTCAACCCCCCCCCCTCATTTCGCCCTTTGCGGGCGCCATTTTGAAAATATAGCCTATGTCACTACTACAATTTAGACAAATCCAACGACACCTCATATGTCAAAAACCGTCCAGCCGTTTGGGCTGTAGGGCGGGCGTGCCAAAGAAATGGACATACATACATACATACACTCGAAAAACATAACCCTCCTTCTGTCGCAGTCGGGTAAAAACAAAATATAATATGAAAAAAAAAGATTTTTTATATAAGTTTGATAAATCTTATATGTACCTACAGACATACGTCTATTACAATTTTATTATACGTATTAGTATAGATTTTATTGAAATAAAAAAGAAATCTTACGAAAACATGATCGGCGTCTCTATTCATCTCAATGACTTCAACAATGTCTTCATGTCTGATTCCGTACTCTCCTACTTCATAGTAACCTGGTTCTGTAATAATTTTTCGTGATAACGTCATAAGAAAACATTGATAAAAATTTACATACTTTTATGAAATGAATTGAATTATTATAACTGAGCTATCACTATCTTGTATAATACAAAGAATGAGTTAATTCAATTAATTACAATTATTTTTGAAAAACATTTATTTACACTCGTTAATTCAAATATTTTATTACTTAAATTATACAGATTAATTACAAGTAACAATATGCTATTAACAACTTATTTACAACTTATATACATGTGTTATATTTAAGATCCTCCAATCTGCGTTATTGTTTTTCATTCACAAGCCGAACGCTTAGGCCGATCGTGCCTCTCTATCGCTTGTTCCGCGCTCTCGCTCGCGAAACGTAACAATACGAGGAGTTCGTGCGGTGCAGCCAGCATTCATTGATTTACAAGACGTTATCACATCAAAAAAATTTTTTTACAATAAGAAACATGAACATCTTCTTATGGCCTCTTTAATTAATCGCAAACAAAAGCATAAGATTACCGCCATTAAAGCCCAGATATGAGCCGTTTAGTTTTTTCTCTTTTGGATTTTCTCGGTTAAAGTTGATCGAGGTAGCTAGGATCTCATCGCGAATTCTTTTATTTGCATATTGGACCACAATTGATTTCGGTAGTGAACTGTTGGGTTTTATTTTAGCGATGCGAGTCCAGTGAACTATTTGCACCTGCTTAACAGTACACCCGACCACGACCAATTGAGTTACTATTTGGACTAAATTCTCCGTTTTTAGTTCGGGTACACATTGGTTTTAACGTTGGTAGACCGCGCGCTTTGTTCGAGGGCATTAACGCGCGCATTAAGATCCTTAACAGTGCACTATTTTCTTTTTGAAGTTCAACCGTATCCTTCTTAGTTTTTTCATGTTCTTTAAGCAGTGTTTCGAACTTAGAGTTCATGAAGTCCATGGAGCTTCTCATATCAGCCATTTCGTTTCGCCAACTTTAGAGTTAATAGAACTAAACAGTGAGTCAATTGTATAAGATATTTTTAATGTGTCCTCTTGGATGATGTTTCGGATATCACCAGCAGACACTGTTGCTAACGGTGGTGATACAGCGCCTGCCTCTTACTAGCACGCAATGTGATATTAGGATTAGGAAGTTATAATATAGTTATAACTTAGTATTAAAATTAGATATAACCAATTATATTATGTGTAAATGTATTTAGAATAAAGTACAATGGGATTGACATTGTCATTTTATGTACAAAAATCCCTTATCAAATAAAGAATTAAAAAAAATAATAATAATAAGTGCACCGGTGTGTTATGATTATTGATGCTTTTTGGCCTCTGAATCATACATAACATAGATACCGAAGTATAAGATTATATAAATGACAAGGCAAAATTGCAATTCGATAGCAATTATTGCACGATTCTCGCGATCGCACGGTGGAACAAATGTATCGTAGTTATTATAGTTGCTACAACGGATATTAGATGTAATATAGCCTATAAATTATAGCGTGATATTTTATAGACTATAAGTATACTGTTTGAACCGGTCGCTCTGGAGGTCGATGGAGGAGGCCTACATTCAGCAGTGGACATCCAATGGCTGATATGATGATGATGACGATGATGATAATGATATACTGGTACGTTAAAAAAAGTCCTCAATATCCAAAGCATATTATCCGGTACAAAATTTTAAGAGTATATAATTGACAGATATGTTGGTTTAATAGTTGTTTAGTAGCACAGGCGTTCATGCAGGACATAATATGACTGTCGGGGCATCACGGTAGCATGCGCCAGCGATCCCGTGGCGTCCTTGTACGACGACGAGGGCATCGCTGTGTTTGAGTGGGTATTCTGACTTCGCAGTCAGCGAGACCCACAAACACGTTGCCTTCGGGTGGCGGCATGCATAAACGCATTTCACACACACAAAAAAAGGACAATATGACTGAGTTTATAATGGTTGAGTAATGTATTGACAATTTTTAACGGAGTACCTATCGTTTCAATTTCTTGCGGAAACTTTTTAGTAGAATTTACATTCTGAATCGATGGTAGTTCACATTAACTATAATTAATTAAATAATATAATTACTTTATAAAATGACGATTCGATTGTTCTTGAGAACTACTCAAGAGTCTACTTGAATAATGAACTATTTTATTTGAATTTTATGAAGGAATTTTATATTGACATCTTTTCCTCTTTTCCTCTTTTTACATTTCAATCTAAGCTTATGGTCCCGTATTCTACCATAACAGGACTCCAATGGTAGATTTTAATTTGGTATTTGGAGGAAAGTTATCAAGATATGAAGAGTCCAACCCATCGGTTGACCAGTCCAGTAAGATGAATCCTTCTCTATATTATCTGAATCATTTGTTAACATCTTCATCGTTTTAAATACGTGAAGCCTTCCTTTGGGCGTCTTCTTAAAATCTTTCTTTCTTTCTTTTCGGTTGTACCATTATTTTGATTTTGTAAATGGTTTTCGAGTTAGGTTCAGCTTATTTAATAGATAAAAATTAACTCTATACAAAGCCGAAGAATAAAAAGAGAAAGTCTGGGAAAAGTATTTTCTAATAATCTAATAAATCTGAATACGTCGAAAATTTTAAATAAAAATTACATATGAATATGTTTTATATATTTTACCATTACTGAAAATCATCCCAGGAACTATTCCAGGGTCGTTGGCTAGCATAGCTGACGATATCCCAGACGGACCTTCGTGCACGTTAAGAAAGTGTCCCACGCCATGCCCAGTACCGTGGGCGTAGTTTAGCCCCACATCCCATAGGTACTTTCGAGCTAGGGTTTCTAGGACATTACCCTGAAAATTTTTGAGTGAGACTAGAAAATGTTGTTAGAATCTACTAAATCTTGTGCGAGATCTAAAGTTTTGCTTTCAATTAATTTTAAAATTATAGGCTTTTAAATTACAAGCTGTGACTGCTAGAAGTGGAATAAAATAAACATTGACTATTAAAGTCAACTTGGTGAAAACTGTGTGAATCTTTTAAATTAAAAATAAAATTACCAAATGAAAATTAACCATAACAGAAACACATGCTTAATTTCCGAACTGTGTCATAAATAAGACTTGGTTAACAGGTTTCTTTACTTTTTCTTTTAATACAATAAATATATGGAAGATGTTATTGTAAATTAGATACGTCACACGGCTCGACCAATAACTTCCTATCCTAAGAATTTCAGAGCAAAATTAGCCTGTGTCATTCTAGATATAAATAGATAGCAATCGGTGCAATAATAGTTTAAGCGTGGAAGATTAACAAACATTCGTCCAACATTCGACGACGGAACCGGAGTGGTCACAGCAACCGACGGTTCGGTATCTGATCATGAAAAATAAATTTACATGAATAATTTTTTACAGACTAACGTAACTCTCTCTCTCTTTCTATCTTCACTAACTTATATCTCCCTCTCAACTACCGTTCGTCACCCCTGATCACACTTTTCGTAACGCTCTCATTACACATTCACCAGCTTACTCCCCAAGTCAAGAGTGCGTAAAAAAGTTTTACTTCAAAAAATGTCATACCGTTGATCCTTTAGGGAACACAACAGTTGCAAGTTGAATCTGTCCCTTCAACACTCTCGTGAAGGCGAGCCGCTGTGCTGGAGTCGGGTTCGAGCTCATGTGCCTCGTGCGAGTTATATCAGTCGTACCGTCCCTAATTTATTGCATTAATCGTTACAATGTTATTTAAAAAAGGGTACGTTCGCGCCCCTTTTCTAATTGAAGATTTCTTCATGACTTTTCTTCATGAAATCTTCAATTAGAATAGGGCCGCAAACGTACCCAATATATTGAATGAATCTTCAACTGGGAATGACGGCCAAATTGAGATATATACGCAAATCAGTCTTGAGGACGTTTTGGATTTAAAAAAAAATGAGCATTGAGATTATCATAATATTTTAGATTTTTTTAAAATAAATTATTGCAACTTTTTTGTTGATTATTTGCGCTGTACTTATACCAGTTGCCATTACCTACTATACGTATAATAAACTGAGCACTGAACAGTATATTACTGAAAGTATTCTTGATTATTTTAATATTTAACTCTATATTTTACTATAACTAAATACTTTGTAGTGCTGTGCAAAAAAAAAGGAGAAATAAAAAATAAAATGTTCATTTTGACTTCTTTTACCTCCTTAAATTCAGTTTTTCTAAAATTACTTTAGACAGCGATTTTTTTACGCCAACCAATTGACAATAAACAATATCAAACCTATTCCGTAGAAAGATCGCTAATTGGCTATTATTTAACATTTACTTACTTTTTATTTGTAATGGCAACGTATGTTATTGGAAATGCCATTTTGATATTGACCTCTTCAAAATCTCGACAAAATACTAGACTGTGCACCAGAACACACACCATTCATTTAAATACTTACATATATTGCGCCCCAGAATCAACAAGTAACATGTCATTACGCTGTATGACCTCCTGAGGCCCATCTCTAGAAGGACTGTAATGTATGATGGCCCCGTTTTTACCGGTCCCCGCGATGGTTGTGAACGAGGGGCCTTTGTAGTAATTTTCTTCTCTGAAAATAATATATTATACTCTTTATTATATTCTAAACAGCAATTATTTCACAATTTCTAATTATTTAGAATAAATCACAAACTCCAAAACTTAATAAGATAATCCATTTAGCTAAATTAAAGTCTAAATTCGGCACTCACTTTCTTAAATCATCCAACTTGTCAACAACATTAATTTCAGTGACATTGTATCCAGCTGACACTTGCTCGTGCACCCAACGCAGAAATCGAACCACGGCCACACCGTCTCTGACGTGAGATGCTCTGAAACCCTGTTTCCAAGTAACATACTTAAGGATCGTCCCATATAAATGTAATAATGTGAAATAATTCCGCGGTTAAAATTCGATATCGGTCACCACGAATTTAAGGGTTGAGGGGGGAGGGGGGAGGGAGAAACTAACCCCCAACCCCTCGCAATACAAGGGAATGCACCGTTTTTGAAAAAAAAAAGAAAAAAATTAATCATGTAAAACTGTTATCGGTCTGACGTTTATCGGTAGAATTTCGTTCTTTGACGGCTCCGGTGCTTCGGAAGGTGCAGCCCCTTCGCCCTTGCGTAACAAAAGAAAGACACCCACGCTCGCCTTCGCAGCTTCGGCTTTTTCGTTACCGTAGAGCATATACTACTGGAGGCAGCTTCCCGTAGGCCGAAAGTGTAGACGAGGTTGTAAAGAGAGACAGACATATCGGACAACATGCTATCTCTCTCTAGTCGCACGTGATTGGCCGTTGATTTTATCGATTCATGGCATAAACCACTTCTATTCGGAGAAACGGTGGGGAGTCAGCTGTGCTGCGACCAATAGCGTGCGACTAGAGAGAGATAGCATGTAGTCCGATATGTCTATCTATCTCTCTACAACCTCGTCTACACTTTCGGCCTACATGAAGCTGCCTCCAGTAGTATATGCTCTAAGGTTACATTTATTTTGCAGTTATAATAAATCGCAAACCGACATTTTGATGTTTGATCTACGTACTTTTTCAGTACCTATCTCAGTTTTGAATATAATTAAATTATTAATTTCATTAGTAATAAAATGCTGTAAAACGTTATTTTACATATTGTTATTACCATAATAGCATAATTATTTAATTAAAAAATTAGAGTAAACCACGATATACCTAAGTTGTCAAAACTATAGGTAAGCCTAAAAAGTTTTATTCACTTTAAATTAAATTATTATGTTTTATAACTACGAATGAAGTCAAATCATTAACGCATATATTTTTAAATTATGATTCAAAAGATATCCCGTGATCAGGGCCGGATTTAGATGTGTGGAGGCCTTGGGGCAAGAAAGGAGTAGAGGCCCCGTGGCCCCAATAATTATCGGATGACAATACCGATAAGTTTCCGGTAACTGTCATGTGTAATAAGTGCACACAAAAAACAAAAGTTCATCGCCTCTCTATATTCCTAAATCCGAAGTCTCCTTTGTGGAGGCCCGGGGTAGTTGCCCCGGTTGCCCTCCCCTAAATCCGGCCCTGCCCTTGACAGATTCCTGCACCAGTTCATTACGTAACCCAAAAAATAATTGCGTCTGTTACCTGTAACTCGACGTCATTTTTGACGCACTTTGTAAGCGCCACCGGTGATACTGTTGATAGTGTTGAGATGGCGGAATTCTAAGAATAAAAAAAAAATAACAACTTCTATTAAAATTTGAAACAATTTAATATACGTAATTAAAAATAAATTGTATTACTACAAACTCTTACTAAATTAGCATTGTTTGAATTAAATCTTAAAATTGCTGCGCAATTCTGCTATTATAATCATGTCACAATGGTAAATCAGTTGTCGATCCATTACTTCATAATGATTGTTTACTACAGGTATTGTAGGACTAGTTAAATCTTTTCATAGTTGCGTTTTAATTTTAATGACATAATTCAAAAAAATATATTTACACATGAATCTGACCCTGTAACGGTCGTTGGTTAGATCCGCGCTAATATTTGCGTATGAAATATAGGTACATATTTCGACTGTCCCTACGTATACTATCGAAACTGAAAAAAGGTACTTTACAGGAAAGCACTTTTAAGTTAATTTTGTGTACAAAATTGTCATTTATTTGTTAAGTATCAATATTATACAGATGAAAAATGTGGTTTAATATGTATTTTTTAGCTTATTCTCTTTTTTTGTATGAAAACATAAATAAAAAAGAGTTTCTTAGTGCAATAAAAAAAATCGCAAATTTTCAGTTTCGATACTGTACGTAGGGACAGTCGATTTGTATATAATTATCGCAGGAACGGGTATTTGTATGATTTCCAAACATTTTTATAAAATAATTTGAAAATTTTAACAAAACAAAAACCGACGTCCACAGGTGTGATGTTATATTATGTGATTGTGTAAACAATACATATACATGTGATTGCAGCAACCAAGACAGATTTGCTGTCATTTATTGAAGAGTTCCGTTACATGTCTCTGAAGATCTTCATCAGAATATCACCAAACTAGAAATCGAACACAGGATGCTCTTCCAAACTTACTATACAGTTTTTTTATTATTATTTATTATTATAATTTTTTTACTTTTATTTTACATTGACAAGTAATAAAATCAAAACATCATGGATGTATCCAAAGTAAAAAAAAACACAGTATTGAGAACTTCCTCCTTTCTTTGAAGTCGGTTAAAAGGTCGGTCGGTTAAAAGCAGTCGCGACAGACATTATTTTACAAAAAATAAACCTTAAAACCGTTTATGCTACCTATTGGGTTCAATTGTAAATCTAAATAATTCAGTAACTTACATAAAAACAAAGTTCCAACAAAATCGGTTAAGCAGTTCATGCTATTTAAGAGATTTTCAGTGTCATACACATGTAAAGAAAAAAAAATATAAATGTTATATATTATTTATTTTCATTTATAATGAATGGTTAATTACCGTTTCCGCAGCTGAGAAAACAGCGTGGCTGGCGGTACTCGTTAGCCAAATTGTACTTCCGGAGGGTAGATTTGCCTGTGAAAAAAATAATTTGTAGTAATTTTGACAAACGTTCTGGTTCAGAAGTTAAGATATTTCAATTTAATTTATACAAAGACATGTTCTAAGTTTGAGTGTTTGTTTTTGTTTATTTTCCCACAGTACCCTGTATCATAAACATCCGCTAACGGTCGTTAATCTCGTGGAAGTTATCCCTCAATCCATAATAAGGCAGTGTGGCAGATTAAGCGCCAAGGCTTCTCCTATATATGAACCTTTTGCATAGAATTTTAGTGAATTAAAACCTTGCGTTTTTTTTTTTTGTACTTTTGATAGGTAGGTACTTGTTTCTCGATATTTATTACAGCTTGTTCGAACTAAGCAAGCAGCAAGGTTTTAAAATAGTGCATCTATAAAATTACACGATATAATTAATTTCATTTTTATTCTAAAACTTGCTTCCAAACGCGGCTTCACCCGCGTGGTTATATTGATTAAAAGTAGCCTATGTCCTTTCCCAAGTTTCAGACTATCCGTATCAAATTCTTACAACAGCTCGGTAACAAAGATTATTATACAAAAAAAAAGTGCCTCCACGCTCGCAGTGTGCGCATTAATGAATGATCCCAGTCGACACTTTAGTGAATTCTCGTGAAAAGAAGGTCGTAAGCGCTGTCGTATAGGCGTCATATACGCGTTTTCGCGTGATAGTTAGTAGTTAGCGTAGTAGTATGTTACTTCTGATACCTCCAAGAATATATGTACAAAGTTACATGATGATCGGTTAAGTGGTTTTCTCAAACAAACTTAAATTTCACATTTATAATATAGGTAAAGATGTATATACAAAAACTACTACGTAATTGGGCTTTTTTAAGTAACTATTAATTTACTCGTTTCTTGACTTAATTAGCCTTCAGTGTAGTTTGTTATAACACCTGTTTTGTTCTTAATAAATAAAAAATTACGTGTAGAACTCACGCATATATATATGATATTTAATAATTCTATTTCAAAAAAGGATATAAAATCATTTTATATGAGGAATTTGAATTCATAATGTCAAACTTACACTCATATTCCTTAAATAGTTAAATATCTCCGTGTAGGGCTGGCATATAACTTGCGTCCCTTCGGATGAGAGATGCTCCTGTGTGTCCGCTGGTAAGGAGCCGTTACCCCAGAAAAGTATCACGTTGTCATTGACCTAAAAATAAAAATAATAAGTTGTTATATTCTAAATATGTGTATTTAAAAATATTTTAGTTAGGTACATCTGTACCTACTAAAAAAAAAGCAACGGTGGTTCTGAAAACCAGTGTTAGGCAGGGCCGGCCTAAGGAGAAAATGGTGACTTATGTTAAGGATGTTTACGGAAAACATTATTGAGTTTTATTCAGCCGCCAGGCTATACATATTCCTAAAAAACCTCCTCCAAGCAGTACGTATTCCTAAATATAAAAAGGTCATCACGACCCCTGTACCAATGTTTCCACCCTTCGATCAACTATACCATATATTTATAATTATACCATACAGGTATAATTGATCGAAGTTTCTACCTCAAAGCTATACGTATTAACACTTTCGCTGCCAGCCACTCGGACCCGAGTCGGGCGCTAGGTGCCGTCTACTCGGATCCGAGTATCTCGCACGTTCATTTTCCTTAGGTCAGTTAAATATTGGCGTCCGTGGATAAAAAAAATCTCATTTCAATGTGCACATTGAGTGCCATAGAAATGAGAATTTTGATTTAAGATTTTGAAAAGAGAAAAGGAAAATGAACGTGCGAGATACTCTGATCTGAGTGGACGGCACCTAGCTAAAGCACCTAGCCCTACTCGGATCCGAGTGGCCGGCAGCGAACTTGTTAATAAAAAAAAAGGTCATCACTAATACATGAAAGCTCGAGTGTGCGCCTGCACACTTCACACACCCCTTAGGCCGGCCCTGGTGTTAGGGCTTTTAGTCCCGACTACAACTATATTTAATTGGGAAATAAAAGGGTAACAATTATACCAGGTATTTAACGTTTTTATATGCGTTATAAAGACAAAGAGCTCATGTGATGTACATTTTATGTTTTGACAAAACATATTATAATTAAAATAATTTTTATGAATGAGGGAAGTAGTCACAGCCTGTAAGCAAAGCTAGGAAATAAGGAATACCTATGTGTATACTGTGTTACAGTTGTATATCCTAGAATATAAATATATGATCTGTTATATTATGTCAATGTCAAGGAGTCTATAACATCTATATTCCACTAGGATGAAGTATACTTGATCCTAGATATTCCATGAATACTCTTTGTCCTGTCCATGTCTGAACTACAATTCTGTAATATAATCTTTGATGCAACTACTAATACAAAATATTTTTGTATAGTTCTGTGATGGATAAAATTGTTAAAACATGCAGTGCTTTAATCGCAGTAGTTTTAGGTGTTTTACAATATGTAAATTACTTTAAAAAAAACTAACAATTTCATTTATTTACTTTCTAAATTATTAAAGGTTTATACTTGTGTAATTAAAATATACTTTAAGTAGTCTGTTACAGATACATATTGTTAAATTGGAATTTAAAAAAAAATCATTCAAATCAATCAACATCATTTACTATATCACGAAGTATTCGGTGGCAATAATCCATTTGGTGGGGGGATGTGACCAGTGTTTAAGACATTTTGTAAAAATACTTCAAATCTTGTTTTAGGACCATCTTCGTCAATGTTTTGTAGAATAGATAACTATTCTGTGTTCAATAACTTTATTATTTTTGTACATTGCTTACCATAGTATTTATAAAATTCAGAAGCACACACTAAAAAAATCATGTATCAATGTGGCACTTATGTCTGGCTCCGGTTTAAGATTAATAAAAGACGCAAGCCACTGCCAAGCAAAACGTAGCCCTTGAGGATTTGAGGCATTCATGAATTTTGGTGTTTTAACTATCCATATAGCACAATGCAATTTAAATATCCCTGACATTCGTTTTAAAAATTTGTCCTGTTTTTCAACGACCCCTTAATCATTATAGGATTATAAGTATACCGTCTCGATATATAAAACTCTTTGTCTGTTTGACCCTCTTTCTGAGGCAGCATCGTAGGCACTAAATATGGACATTGTCTATGAAAATTAGCTTGGAGAAGTTTACCAAATTCAGCGAAATGGGACCACAGTGCGACAGTCATGGCGCTGAGGAGGAGGGGAGGGGAGGGGAAAAGCTATGAGAAATAAAAATATCGATATAAGCATGAACTTAAACATCACTTAGTTTTCGGAAAAACACGTTGATGATTGTAATCTGTTGAACGATAAAAACGAGGATTGCCACTTGCACGTATTTTGATTTGGTTGGTCGACAAAGTGTCAGACGATATCCTGATTATTTTACAGAAGAGACTGCTTTACAACGAGTATTTGCTGACCAAAATAACACTGACTTTTTCACACTAGGCAACCGACCGGATATTTACGGCACGGAACAAATATACGTATCACTTATTCCAAATTATATCATTGTACCATTTACAGACGAAACGCATGGAATTAGGAGTAGCACAGCAAAAAAAAGTCTAAAAGAATTGACCCCACGATCCATAAGCCTCCATTCCATCCAGAGAATCGAAATTACGACTCACAGGAGAAATACTGCGAGCATCCTTGGCATCAATCCACGCAGTTATAGTTCATATCACAATACAAAATAATTAGTTTATTTTTTTGCATTGTAAATATGTATAAGATTGTAAAATAAATAAATATATTAAAACAAAATAATTAAATATTAATATCAAAATAGGTACTTACAACATCCGCTCTTATCACAAGATAGGAAAAGAACACGGGATTAAAGGGAATGTCCGATCCGCGTAAATTTAAAGTATCTGTAATAAGAATACAGTATTAAAGCGTGTGATATATAATTTATATTCATTATTATTTGACATTGGAGTACATTCTTTTTGACGTGATAATGTCGTATAAGTCGATGAACACCGGCTGCACGCACGAAAAAGCATGACTCATTGTCACGTTTCGCAAGCGAGAGGGCGGAACAAGCGAAAATGAGGCACGACCGCACGATTGGCCTAAGTATTCGGCTTGTGACGCTTCTATCTCACTTCCACTCCATCGGCAGATGCGTCCAAGTAGAAGAGAAAAAAATGTTTAATTTTTTAAATTAAATTAAATTAGATTGTAATTTTTAACTTACTCCGTTTTTGTATTATACAAAATAATGGCAATTCAATTCATAGAAGTATGCAATTTTTCATCAATGTTTTCTTATGACATTATCACGTAAAATTATCGTCCGCAAATAGACTTTACAGACAGCCAATTATTTGGAAATAAAATATATCTGTACTATAGTATTCTTCCAATCTTCTACTCGACATTTTAACCAATTCTTCAGATATTTTATGAAGTTCTTCATTTATAACTTAAATGATAATTATTAATATATTTACATGTAATGTCATCTAAAGGCTTGGAAGAACTCGTCTTGGAAGAACACCAAGTTGAAGAAGTCTTGAAAGGAAAAGTGACAGCCAAATACGCCTTATGTAATACATATCAAGTTATATCATGTGAAGAAATGTGTGAAACTGAATCATTATAATTCTCAGAACTGAACTGAATCACCCTGTAAACGTCTCACTGCATGGGCAGAGGTCTTATCTCCATCTAGAAGAACGCACCGCGCTGCTCCACTGTGGGTTGGCCAATAATATCCCTACCATGAGTAACTATCGTTAACGGTGTCTATTATAATAACCGGGACCGACGGCTTTACGTGCTCTTTGAGGTACGTTGGGGAAATACTCAAAGACATACACCGAAACTTGAAACAAATATTTGCATAAATACTAATTTCCGACCCTGGCCGCCGGCATTGAGGCGACTACTCGCACCATTACACCAGAACGGTCGTCTCGACTGATTCTCCGAAGTTTCTTAATTTGTATACTTACAAGCGATGTCGTCTAAGGCCGTTAATACGAGAGCCGAAGCTTGCCTGGCGCGTATCTGTGTCAACAGTTCAGATATCTTCTCGCTGGAAACTTTTCCTGTGATATTAAGGTGAAATACAATTGTACGTAGCTGACATAATTAATAACAAAAAAAAAGTGTGTGCGTGTACTTATGTAAACACGTAAGAAGTTATACTTCTTTGGCGTAACAAGGAAAAAAAATTATAATAATTTTATTTTTCGCGTTATACTTTTGTAGAAAAAAAAGACACTAACAATAGAAAAAAAAGTTATTTAAATACATTGAAAGTTTTATTAAAACGCATTATCTATTTAAATAAAGTTTATTAAAATATCATAAAAAAACTAAAATGTTGACTAGCTAACTTCAGGGTGTCGGTTTTTTGTGACGGTACTGTACGGTGCGCATCGTAAAAATTTACTCATCCTTTTTCCCTAATGAGCCAACAGAAGTATAACTTCAAAAAATATTATGTTTCTATTTAACAATCTACTGCGCCCGTGGTTTTACCTGCGTAACTACTTATTACGTTGTAAATTCGGAATAGAAAGTCGACTACTTATTCTAGAGATAGATTCAATTTTTTTCGTAATCTCGTGTGTGATTATTTCATGGTGATACTGCCTTTTTTTTAAAATAATGACTTTAAATTTAAAAAGAGTACCGAGAGGTTTTTCTTTCGGCTTTTTTCCCTCCCGGCCAACATAGGGACATTAAATTACGTTATTTATTGTAATCCCTACCTTCCCTACCTATATTATAAATGTGAAATGTAAGTTTGTTTGTTACGCTTTAACGCGAAAACTACTTAACCGATTATCATGAAACTTTGTACATATATTCTTGGAGTTATTACAAGTAACATAGGATACTTTTTTTTTTCGGTCGCAATAACCGACATCCACGCGGGTGAAGCTGCGGGCAGAAGCTAGTATTTAATAAAGCCGATGATATAATAGTAAGGTCATGTCTACCGAGACACTAGAGATTATTTAATTAAATATTGTAATTAACTTACGGAAGCTGGATAACGTTAGGTACATCACTTAAGTTTGTAATGTACCTAATATTATTATGTTATATGACGTGTTTATTTCAAATGTAGTTTTTCAACCGACTTCAAACAAGGAGGAGGTTCTCAATTAGACTTTTTTTGTATGTTTCTTACGCGATTATTCCGTCAATTATGAATCGATTTTGATGATTCTGTTTTTAATCAGTAGGTCATATTTTCAGAGATGGTCCCATAGAAATTTTACCGGAATCACTTAGCGCTTTTTAAGAAAAATTAACAAAAAATAAGTTTGTACATGTGGGTATAATCCTGAAGTCGGTTTTGTTTTTACCCGACTGCGACAGAAGGAGGGTTATGTTTTTCGAGTGTATGTATGTATGTATGTCCATTTCTTTGGCACGCCCTACAGCCCAAACGGCTGTACCACGGCCGTAGAGATAGCTCGACCGTGGGCTGGACGGTTTTTGACATATGAGGTGTCGTTGGATTTGTCTAAATTGTAGTAGTGACATAGGCTATATAAATTTTCAAAATGGCGCCCGCAAATGCCGGAATGAGGGAGGGGAGTTGAATTTTTTTTCTTACTGTAGCAATATGTGTATCAAATGAAAGTTAGTAAATTGTTTTATTCTTTTTAGTCTATACATATAATAAATCTGTTAAAACCTCCGTTTTATTAATACACTATACATCATCAAGAATAAATTTTAATAGCGCGATTTAATTTCAATCAGCGCCATCTCTTATCATTTTTTGTTCGTGCACGTATCACGTAAAAAGTACAAAACCAATGTAAATAGTAGTAAAATTTTTGTTTTTGTTTCATTGTAATTAAATTTAAAAATAAATATTTAAGAAAATAGAAATACACCTACGCGACATAGACGCCATCTGGTCTAACGAATCTTAAAAACTCACAAAAATTATTTTTGAGTTATTATTTTGTTAAACTTAAAAGTTTACTAAATATGTCGGATAGGAATAGAAATCGTTTTAATATTTTAGATAAACATCATTTTCAATTAATATAGGTACTATTATGTTAAATGTCACTAAATATAAAAACGATATTCTACCATTATACGATAGATGGCGCATGTAGGTGATAAAAAATATAAATTTATAATTTTTTAAATTTTAGTTAAATACCCGTGCGAAGCCGGGGCGGGCCGCTAGTTCATAATAAGAGTATTTTACGCAGTCGGGTTTTTTGATTTTTTTAATTTAAACCTTTATTTTGACTTTCGTTAAGTGTGTGTCTCACCTTATAGCGAAATAAATATTCTCATTTCATTTCATAACACTATACCTGTGTAATTGGAAGATATTGCTATTAATGGATCATTCGGTCTCGGTGGCGCTGGTGCACCAATTCGTCTTCTTGCTTCGTCCACAATATTGTCAGATATTGAAATAAGGCTTATATTAGCAGGTCTGAGGAAAGCCTGTAAAGTAATCAATGGTAAATAAACAATAGCTGGTCAAAAGTATCGACCCCGTTGGCGTAATGGTCACTATGCCGGACTGCCAACCGAAGAGTCCCGGGTTCGATTCCCGGCACGGCCAAAATCTTTGTGATGAGCAAATTTGTTGGCTGTCGGTCTGAGTGTTCAATATGTATCGATATAAAGTATTTATGTATGTACATATATGTAGTATATCAGTTGTGCTAGCACCCATAACACAAACTATAAATAGTTTACCGTGGGGCTAACCAGCCGTGTGTGAAATGTCCTAATGTTTATGTTTTGTTTTTATGTTTATCTTCTGTTTTTAAGGAGGAAGTGGGGGGGGATAAGATATTTAATTGGATGTTCATGTTTGTAAAGATTTGCCTTAAATATTGTACTATGTTATAAGGAAATCAAAACTGGTGGCAAATAAATAAAGGCTGTTGCTATTCATATGACAATCGTATGAATAAAAAATAATTATTAAATATGGTCAAAAATAACTAAAATAATGCATTAATATTTCTTAATTTAAAAAAAAAAACCTAAACCTATCAATAATAACCTAGGTACCCTAACAACCTAACAAGAAAAAAAATTAATTAATTAATATATATAAAACAGATCGTACAAATTAAAAAAAATATATATCTTAGATAGACGCTTTCATAAATAAATCAGAGAAATTTGCAATTTTGCATTAATCAATGGTCATGTTAGAAGTGCAAGCGTAATTTAAAAGTTGGTTGAAAAGAACGAGAGTCTGGATGTAATATCTGTGTATTATGTATGTATATGTAAATATACTAAATTATAATCAGTCGATCTGTCACATAACATACCCCGGATGTTTGAAAATATATAAAATACATGTAATGCCTTTTTTAACGCATTACAATTCTGTTTCAAAATAATGCATGGTATTCTATAATGATGCTTAGATGTCATAAAACAATTTCATTTTATTATTTTGTTGTGAAAATTATTTCAATACATAAACCCGATTATTCGCTGTATTAATGAAGATAATTTCTATATAAGTACCTAAAGGTTCGATTCCCACTCGAAAATAATAGTATTAGTTTCTGATCTGAAATCGTCTTGGTGGTCAAATCGTTCAAGTCATCATCATCATCGTCAAAGGAATTCAAATGGCAATCACTCTGCGCAAAAATTTAATCAAAAATCAATCAAATTAAAATTAATCTTAAAGTAATAAGTTCTGCTTGGTAAAAATCTAAGAAAATACTAGCTAAAAGTAAGAAACCACTCAATTATGATAAAAACATTTTCTCTATTATCATATTCAGGTACAATACCTACCTCTAAAGAGTCCCACGAACTTCGAGTGTAGGTAGTCGGATCGATGCCAACCACGGAGCTCTGATTCAAGTTTGCCAGAAGCCAACGATCTATGGTTAAGTCGGTACCTGCGAAAAAAAAAACAGTTTTTTGTACTTATTTTGCATCCTTGTATCATTCATATATTTAAAAGTTTTATTGATCACACATTGAGCGTTATAACAATGGTGAAATAAAGTATTAACATGAAGACGACTCAATACAATATCAGTATGATTATCTTTTTTTTTGACGCTGGGAAATACGTTTACGTATCCCGTCGCCCGAAGGTGACGGGTATGTGGGACTCGCTGACTGCGAAGTCAGAATACCCACTAAAACCCAGCGGTGCCCTCGTCGTCGTACAAGGACGCCACGGGATCGCTGGCGCATGCCACCGTGACGATCAGTATGATTACCTAGTCTCAACGTTACTAAATAATAATAATACAATACGAATCCACTGAGCACTATGTCACACGACGACGATCTAGTAGGAGTGAGGACTGCTCCCGCGCACGCTCCGCACCTACGGGAAGCGCGATGTGCGGAGAGAGTGATTTACTAGTAATATACTGCCTAATCGATAGAAAGTTTATTATACTTTCATAGTAGGTGCGTTATAATTTATTATTAACGTTACATATCCGTGGTTGGATCTTAATTGATCATATGTATACAAAATTTCTATTAAATTGATCTACATACTCGTAGTTGACTCAGAATAAATTACCTTAATTAATTAAAAAAAAAACAAAAAACCCGACTGCGTAAAATACTCTTATTATAAACTAAAAAGAATAAAACAATTTACTAGCTTTCATTTGATACCTATATTGCTACAGTAAAAAAAAAAATCAACTCCCCCCTCATTCCGCCGTTTGCGGGCGCCATTTTGAAAATTTATATAGTCTATGTCACTACTACAATTTAGACAAATCCAACGACACCTCATATGTCAAAAACCGTCCAACAGTTTGGTCTGTAGGGCGTGCCAAAGAAATGGACATACATACATACATACATTCGAAAAACATAACCCTCCTTCTGTCGAGCGCCAAAGATTTATTCAACATCATCATCATATCAGCCATTGGATGTCCACTGCCGAACGTAGGCTTCCCCCATATACCTCCAAACGGTCTTCGTAATAGTAAAAATAATAGGTTTATTTAACACTTTCGCTGCGTTAGGAGATTTATTCGATCTCTTGCGAGACTTTCGTATTGTGCGGCCGCTAAAATTGTGTTTTTTCACTCTGTGCGGGAGGTCCTAACGTCTAAAGTTCTTTGTATATAAGTAAGACAAATATACGTATTTGCTTCCTATTCAAAATTAGATCCAATGGCATTAAAAAAAAATTTTGAGATGTATTAGGTCTCCAACGCACTGTAGTATAAAATTTTTCATTTCTTGCGTTAGGAGACGTGTTAGTACTCGTGAATCGTAGACCTCATAGCCGCAAGTAAGGGAAGGCGGGGAGCGCTGGTGCAACGTGTCTTTGTTTTAGTGTCGTTTAACTATCGATGCGGACGTTCGCGAGCACATTTGGAAAAAATACACGTGTATAGATATCTTAAATACATTTTGAAGTTTATTGGTGAACAATGAGTTTTTGTAAAAGAATTAAGTGTAAAAAGTCAATTTATTTTGGCGAAAATGCTACGAATAAATAATATTTGGAAATAAATAGTAAAAAATAAAACAAAAAATCAATGCCGGATTATACTGCTGCATCGACCAGTAAAATTAAAATTTTAGAAAATGTTCAAATGTTCTCTCCATTAACTGATAGTGGCAGTGATTCTGATTACTATTATATATTCTGATTATCTGATACACATTTAAAACAATCGTATATACAGGTAAAGAAGGAAATAGACAAGAACAGAATCATAGGATAAATGTAGTTATGAAGCGTTCATTTGTGCGCAATGAAACCAATCAATATGCTTACCATGTTTCAATGAAAAGCACTTATCTTAAGTTACCCACTTTTTTTATATAAAACTTTTTCTATCGACAACTGAGATTTTATTTTATTCCCATCACTAGTCGCTACACAAATTGAACTATCTTCGGTTGCGGTACGAGGTATAATCGATACCTAATTTTTGTTTTGTATTTGTAGTTTATCCTAATGTGATAACTGCGTGCGAACCTATCAAAAGATAGAACAATAGGCTATCTTGAACCCACAAGAAATTCATAAATATATCATTGGTTTTGAGGAAGATATAAATTATTTTCAAAACTGCTTTTTTAGGAGACTGATCAGGTCTCATACGCAGTTTACTCATACGTTAGTTTCGAGATCTTTTAGATCTCCAACGCACCAGAATAAAGTTCTTTGAAAATAATGCCGCAAGGAACGTGTTAATGATTACCTTGTCTCATCAATCCCCATACTGTAGTGTCCACCTCAACTTCGAACTGTGTAAAGTACCTCCCATCAGTCCAGACCAGCGCGTGGTTTTCCGTCACCAGGGCTGTCCCTGATGACCCTGATAGACCAGAGAGCCACTCCCGCCGAGCATCACAAGGTGCGATGTATTGAGACTGTTATGGGCAAATAAAAAAGGTACGGCGGTTAATATTAATGATTTAAATAATAATTAAAATATTGCTTATTTTTTTTTAATATATGATATAACTAGCGGCCACCCCGGCTGTGCCCAGGGTATGTATATGTACTTAAACCTTCCTCATTAATCACTCTATCTATTGGTGAAAACCGCATGAAAATCCGTGCAATAGTTTTTGAGTTTATAGCGAACAGACAGACAGACATACAGAGACGGCGGATAATTCTTTTAATAATATGTAACGATATTTTATTCTCATTATTTATTATAAAATATTAATACAGTGAAGTATATGTTTTAACTTGCATAATAGATATACTAAGAGCGATGATGACGATATCGAGAAATACGATCATCAAATCGTGTAGGTGCTTTAAATATTGGTCGTTTTCTTTTATATATCTATACAAATAATAAATCTGTTAAAACCTCCGTTTTATTAATACACTATATATCATCAAGAATAAATTTTAATAGCGCGTTTTTTTTTGTATCAGCGCCATCTCTTATCGTTTTTTTCTGTGTTCACGTATCACGTAAAAAGTACAAAACCAATGTAAATAACTTTAATACATAAAAATTAAACATAACTCACAGTATAATTTAGTTTTTGTTTCATTGTAGGGGAGAGTTGGATAATACCGCGCGTTTGATAATTCCACGCCCTAGCATATTTCAAAAACTAAACGCTAATTGCGCTATCTAGTCCTTAAAGATCACAGTCCGAGTCCTCTACCCCTCCCCGTGCACGACGCTAATTTACTCGGAGCAGCGATTAAGACACATCGTGTCTTACAAGTTTTTACTCTCGTTCCTTATAATTTCGCAAGCATTTTTGACAAGAGGTAAGCTATTCTATATTTGTATTGTAACACATTGATTACTTTTATTTTAATCCTAACATATTATAGAATTAATGACTAGATTGATTTGAATACACAATTAACTTGACTGTATTATTTTGAGTTTATAAAATGAAATAACAGAGTTTGTCAATTCCGCGCCCAGGGCGTGTACGAGTGAAGACCACGTACCGGCAAGCACAGTGTCAGACGGCCATCCACGAGATGAACAGACGACTTGAAGAGAGTCGCCGGAAGTCGTTGGATGGAGACTGCTTTGAACCGGAGTCGATGGGGGGAGGCCTACGTTCAGCAGTGGACATCCAATGGCCGATATGGTTATGATAATTAATCTAGTCGTAAAATAATAATTATATCTAGGTATAGAAAGGAGTCTATGCTTCTTTTTCTACGAACGAGTTTATTCAACGTTGCATTTTTTTTAATTCTAAGTTTACTGATAGAAATTCACGAAATTATTATGGGCACGGTTTTATCAAACCAGTCTGATAATACCACGCTTTCCCGTTTTTCTATTATTTTGCAATAATTAATTTTTGTTTATTTTTTGAAATATTTTGCCGTGATGTATGCGTAGCTAAATAAATTCTGTACTATTTACTGCATTTTTGAATATATAATATCGAACCTTCTCCGAATTATAGGTCCAAGTTCTTAGAGGCTCGGTAATATCCAACTCTCCCCTAATTAAATTTAAAAATAAATATTTAAGAAAATAGAAATAGGTACCTACGCCGCCAACGCCATCTGGTCTAAGGTATCTTAAAAACTCTATTTTGTTAAACTTAAAAGTTTACTAAATATGTCGGATAGGAATAGAAATCGTTTTAATATTTTAGATAAACATCATTTTCAATTAATATAGGTACTATTATGTTAAATGTCACTAAATATAAAAACGATATTCTACCATTATACGATAGATGGCGTATGTAGGTGATAAAAAATATAAATTAATAATTTTTAAAATTTTAGTTAAATACCCGTGCGAAGCCGGGGTGGGCCGCTAGTATAAAATAATTTAGTTAATAAACTTACGTTATGGGCATCTGCAGTGGGTACTATAAAAGCGTCGAGGTTTCGTTCTCTCATAACCTCGCGCACCGCTGTCAAACGTTGCAAACTGTTTTGCCTATTAACATTGCTTTTTGATTTTCCCACTAAAATAAAGGAAGACATTATTTTGGTTTACGTAAGACACGTTTTCCTTAATTGCAGTATTGTCTTTTTTTAATTTTTTTTTATTTAAATAACAATATTATAATATATTTATTATGTAAATAAAAAAATAAATATGTTTATTTTCTAATGTTATTATTGTTTTTTTTTAAAATGTCAACACGTTTATATTTACGTTTTTAATAGTCATGTAAGTTCTTTTGTTTTTATTCGTTAATGTACCTAATGTGTCCAGACCACGACAAATTTCTATTCAGTCTGTAAATAAAATATTCATGAGCAGATATCAAACCTACTATCGCGTAACAGTAAATTTCTGTGAGCACTGTATAACCCAATCAAAATCTTAACTACTCGTCATGGAGGTTAGAGGTACAGGAGCACACTCTTGTGTTACAAAATATGTCCCTGAAATAACCTTAAATAAAGATGGCGTTGCTGTACCAGAGGACCATTTTTAGGTTGGATAATTTTATCTAACTCGCTAGCCATTTAACTTTCAATTACAACACATTGACTAACTACTCTAGTCTATGAGAATACTTGAAATTATACCTACTTTCACTCAGCAAATTTCAAGTTATCTAAAACAGTTAAGTTCAGATCATACCCTCCACTACACCAGCGCCCTCATTATTTAATGCTATTTTGTTGACACTTTTTGTGTCGAACAGCCATATGAGAGTGCTTCTTACCTTTACCCTCCATAGTAATCGTATATTATATTCATATCGCAATAGACATTCGTAGTGAATCATCTTCTGTATTATTCTTAAAAGTAGGAATATAACATTTATGTAAAAGTCTATTAAAAGATATATTATAAAATACCATAGATAGGTTTGTTCGGTTCCGCATATTCGTGATAGCTTGGCGGCACTACTCCGGTAACCAAACTGATGTCCGGTGTTCCAAAACTGAAATAATATAATATTGTCAAGTGAATAATAATAATAGTTAACATCAATGGTCCTCGGTAGGATGAAAATTTTGTGTCGGGACGTAGTCGAAGTCAATTAAATACGCATTATTAGGGATAACTTAAAAACTACTCGTCAGAACTAGCACAAAAATGGGACCACACGAAAAGCACCAGCTTTCGAATATAAAAATAATCATCAAAATCGGTACACCAAGTAGAAAGTTATGAGGTAACAGACTTAAAATAAATACAGTGTACATGTGTGTACTTGTATTGAGAACCTTCTTCTTTTTAATTTTTAGACCAGAGTTCCCCAAACTTTTTTGTGTCGTAGACCCCTTGCCATGTTTTTCCGTGTTGGGTAGACCCCCTACTTACCTGATATTGATTTCCTGTAAATTTCTAACTGTAGTGAAGTTTAGTGTTAAAAACTTAAAGTAAAAACACATGTTAATTTATACATTTATTAATTGAATTTAAATTAAAACTACTCAAAATAAAATTTTGTATCTGTTATGTAAAATATACGTAACATTAAATAAACTATAAATAAAATAACACAAGCAATAAGTCAAGGTAGTAGAGTAAGTGCCTGTGCAAGGTAGCGAAGCTCTGAGACTGCGACTCTCAGGTTTTTACAAGTTCAAAATGTATTGCGACCATAAAGCGAATACCAACATCCTACAACTTACACAATTTTATAAACATATATAATACATTTTATACCTCATAGGTACTTTTATAAATAATGTATATGTTTTGATATTATAAGATAGTATGATGTAAGGAAATAGGTACTATCAGTGTATGTGTTGAGATCCACTATCGTGGACCCCCATTTTCATTTCATGGACCCCCAAATTTTTTTTTTTCGTTGACGTAGACTCCTTGCAGGTTGTCATAGACCCCTAGGGGTCGATATAGACCACTTTGGGAAACACTGTTTTAGACAAATGAATTTTAAATGGGTCCGTTATTGCGTTTACTATTTGTACTTAAAAACAAAACAACAAAATTTATCTTTAAATAGGTACTCAGAAAAGGTTTATATGTATTTTATATAATTATTTTAATATCGAATAAAACATTATTTTTTATTTGCTACAGCACTATTGTACGATTATTCGTTAAAAATATGTTTAAGAGTAATTGGTAGCTGTTTTGATTAAAGTTACATTAATGCTAAATTAAAGATCTACAGGCACAAATCTTGTAATTAAATTTATCTAATTTATGTATTGTGTATAGTGTATTATAATAGTATATAAATACCCCACTGCTGGGCAAAAGTATCTTGTCTATTAAAAGTATTGGAACTTAATCTGGCACATATCTACAACGGGTAGGTAGATATCTATTTTTCTAATAAAAAGAAAAGTCTTTTCGTATTTTGTATGTATAAAAGTGAAGAAAAATCTCTTTGGTAGTAATTAATACAATATAAACTAATTTGTATATAATAAATTTATATTAAAAATATTTTACTTACAATAAAAATAATAACAAATAAACACTCCTGACCGCCGCCATTTTTGAGTGGGATGTGTAAATCCGTTATCTGTTAATTTGTTATCAAAATATATTAGTTTTGATAAACTAGATATACGATTTAATAAAAACTCTATATCGGATTTTATCGCGTTTATTTAAAACTTTACAGTTTAACTATATTTTAAATTATTTCCCGACGTTTCGGACCCTTTACAGCGTCCACGATCTCGGGGGACTGAGGTGGTGGGTGTCCGAATAAAAATAAGAGAAAAGAGAGTAATAAGAGAGTAAATATAAGAGAATACTAGATATACGAGTCAATTGATAAATACGATTGTTATTTTACGATACATATTGTTTGTTTAATAAATTGTTTTAAATACTTATATAATAATATAAAAGCTTGCCTTGGCGAAAGTGCTACGATAATTTTTAATTTCTTTTTCAGTAGTCGTAAGTAACGTAATTAACGTAGGACGTCTTATCTTATGTTTCACTGTGGCTGGAAGATAGCTAATAAAAGTATTCTCTAACAACTAAATATACACATACATATTATAATATAATGTATAGGTATTAGGAATAACTATGTATGCTGTCCTCCAGTTCCCTCCTCATACAAAACACGCTCATAGTCCACGCATAATTTCTATAGTTAAGCGTTCTACTTCTGTAAGTTTGTGCATGAGCTGTAGTTAGGAAAAACTATTTTAATCGTTCGATTCAATTGTTCATTATTTGAATGAATTTTTTTACTGTCTCTGAGATCTCGATTAAGTACATATATATTTTTTGTTTTTTTTTTTATATATATTTTTCTAAAATAAATAATTAATGCTGAATCTTACATTAAATAACTTTAAAAGGTTCATATAATAGGTATTGTCAAGTAAAATTATTTGAATAAGATAACGAAGAAAGAAAGAAAGGTTGGAGTTTGATGCTGATGACCTAACTGTGGTCTGTTATGGAAATTACCTACTCAAAATGATGATTTACGATATACTTATATCTTCAATTCGACTATACATTTAAATCTATTACCGCAAAGAAAATTTAACGCGGACAAAACCGAAAGGCGTCATATGTTTTATGTTGAAATAATATTAATATAATTATATGTTATATACATACATTATACGTTTATATGTAAAGTATGCAATCGTATGTCGTCAAAGTTATCTGATAAACGCAATGACATTTGGATTAATTACGTTATTTCAGGGGTCTCCAAACTTTAAAGCCTTAGGGTCATGATGATTTTTTTAGGGCCATAAGGATTTGGGGCCATTTATTTATTACGTAAAACTAATTTTGCTAGTTTTCGACCCCTCCCTTCCTATTATAAGAAAAAAATAAGAATAAGCCGATCCCCTCCCCCCTGTTTAATAATAATATAAATATGTTTAACTCACACACAACGTCGTCTGTTCCTAAGGTAGGCAACTTAATGCCTGTGTTTTAGGTAACAGCCGACTGATATACATTTTTTTAAAATAAATATACATATAAATAATACATATATATAAATAAACATATATTACACCCAGTCTCGGGGCGGGAATCGAACCCACAACCCTTTAAGCAGAAAACAGGGTCACTGCAAAGTGCGCCAACGGGTCAGTCAGTTAATATTTATTACGTAAGAATCAAAAGGAAAAAATGAATAAATATTTGGTTTGTATTAATGTTTATTTTTCAAAGTAACAATTTTTAGAAGTGTTTATTTGTACTAACAAAGGTACTGATAATTTTTATTTTTTGGTAATAATAAACTTTGGTTTTAATTATTCATCTTTACCTACATAAGAGAAGTCCAGGGGCTCAAAACCCACTCGGAAAGTGGATTTGCCACTGGAACATCTCTAATATTACCCATACGCATCCGAGCGAACCTCGGCACTCGTGCGGTTGCCTGCGCTTTTTCAAACAATCATTTTAACTTTGCGCATTTTTGTTAACGGCCCGCGGGCCGTAGTTTGGAAACCCCTGCGTTATATGATCACTATAATTATCGAAGTATTATCTTTATTTGCTCAATAAAATTTTATAGTTTTTATTAATACGTAGGTAGTAAACTTTGCAAATTATTTTGATAAGATCATTTTTACTATTATTACTCTCTAAACACGAATCAGTGGAATTTTCATTAATAACGTTAGTGAAGCGTTAGTGTCACTACAGTCTATTCGCGTTAAGAAAATAGTGACTCATCAAAGTAACGGCGTATTCATACTGGGGTAAAAATTAAACCATTAATATTAAAGCAAACTTTTTATGACAGTATTTTAAAATATTAAAATTAAGTAGTTATTACATTAAAAAATGATTAGAACTAGAACCGTATTTTCAGAAACACCGCATGCACTAGCCTTTTTCACTTCTAATACTCTCCATAGTCACGTTTTGGTCACCACACTGTTTAAAGTACTTAAAAACATTGTATATCACTCGTCTTTCTCCGCTATGTAATATTGATCCACTATTATTTTTAAGAATAGGTGAGGTATTCATTTTTAAAATTGGCAAAGAACACGTTCAAAGTGAACACGACTTTATAATTTACTGCGATCTTATTGGTCAAGAGGCGTGGCTAAGCTGAGTGACAACGATGAGTCACTATTTTCTTAACGCGAATAGACTATACATATCAGTGAATTTCAATACACATACAAATATTCAATGATCAAATCATTGGACTCTGATATTCACATATTCATACATTGAATAGTCATTAATTCTTCGTGGTACGATTCTCACATTGATAAAGAGTAAAGTCACTTAAAAAACAGTGAAATTCCACTGATTTATGTTTACATAGTACACTACGGTTCATTTGTAACAATTAAACGCTGGTATAACAGGATACGTCGTCTAGATCTAAAAGAGATTCAAAAAAGAAAGCATACGCTTTAAACGGGACTTATTATTTTGAGATTTCCGATATCCGGCGATGTTGACTTAGGGTTTTTGTGTACTACAAGGAATTTTACTATCCGGTAGTCCGGTTTTTTACGGTCTCAATTATTTGTACAAATACAAATATCTGCCCCGAGCAGGAATCGAACCCGCGACGACCGGCGTCGAGGCGACTACTTGCACCACTACACCAGAACGGTCATCTATTAATTTTACTAGTACGTAAATAAAACAATGGTATAAGTAACAAAATTTATTATATGAAAGAAATGCAATATATAAATATCAATTGGTTATGAAATTTAAAAAAAATTAAATCCATGGCCATATTCGACTTGCCGTAATTCTTCAGGATCTGAAATTATTAATTATTTTAATATTAATAATATTATAATATTTAATACTAGCTGCTACCCGCGACGTTGTCTGCGTGAACGCTATTAGATTACACGTTGTTACAGAATGCGTTGAAGAAATAAAGGTTCACTGCTCGTTCCCCGTAGGTGATAGCGTGATAATATGTAGCCTATATGTTGACCCGACTTCTTAATAATATTCTTGCCAAATTTGAAGTAAATCCATGCAGTACTTTTTGAGTTTATCCCGGACATACATACAGACAAACAGACAAACAGACAAAAATTCTAAAAACTATATTTTTGGCTTCGGTATCGATTGTAGATCACACCCCAAGTATTCTTTTAAAATAATATTCAATGTACAGTTTTGACTTTCCTACCATTTTATTATATGTATAGATTATCCTCTGTTCCTATACCCTCAGCTTGAAAAGCCTAGTTACCTGCTACTTCACCTTGAAATTGGAGCACATTCTTTCTTCAACCAAAGATAGTCTTCATTCAAACCACGTTCTTTTAAAACAGGACCGAGTACTTTCAACACTCTTGAGTGATAAACGTTTATGTAGTTCAACTGTAAATAAAAAATAAGTTAATTAAAAAAATAAGTCTTCTATATCATTTCCCAATGGCAGAACAATGTTATAATATGTTATATAAATATATTTAACACACACACAAGGTCGTCTGTTCCTAAGGTAGGCAACTTAATGCCTGTGTTTTAGGTAACAGCCAACAAAATGTATATCAGTCATATATATATTTTTTAAATAAACATACATATAAATAATACATATATAAATAAACATATATTATACACAGACTCAAGGCGGGAATCGAACCCACAACCCTTGGAGCAGAAAACAGGGTCACTGCGAACTGCGCCAACGGGTTAGTCAGTTAGTCAATGTTGAATTGCACTCCCACACTGCACGTCTCAAATAACTGATTTCATTATAAATATAATAAGAACAGTACTCATGAGGAAATTATCCGCCAATCTACATTGAAGCAGCGTGGTGTATTTAACTTCAACCCTTCTCCTGTATGGAAGAGAAGCCTTACAAAGCTTTACTTAAGAAAATTCGCATAATATTAGAGCTGCCAATAGTCTGGGTTTATCGAACTTTTTGAAGGATTTCTAAATGTTAATTCACTCGGACGGAGTGAAACCCAGACATTTTTTGGATTTAGAAAAAAAAATGTATAATTGAATAAATAGCGACTATTACAAAAATAATGTTTTATAAGTATTATTAAATATCTTTGTCAAAAACATCCAGTGGCGTAACTACCGGAGGGCTAGACGGTGCTTTGCACCGGGGGCCCCAAGCTCAAGGGGCCCTCAGAACCTGGCCAACAAACTATAAATTGAACTATTGAAATTTGCTTGCGTGTAGAATAAAGATGCTGTGTATGATAAAGAGCAGATGATAAAGTACAGTACGCGCGCGAGTTCATGTCCATCGGGGCCTGAGGTGAGGGGCGGGGGCAGCGCGCCCCGCCTCCACCCACCTCGCCGCATTCGTCCGCAATCGAGTGTTGCTATATATAGCTATTGACCGCTATTATATTGTTTCTTTTTTACGAAACCATGAGTACTTCGCCTTCGACAATTTAAAATAGAAAAAAACCTTTTATACTACATTAGCATGATAAGGCCGCCATTGCACATTTACTGTAATTTTTTTTCTTCAATGCTATTATTTAATAACGTGTGTAATAAAGTATTAAATAAAAATAAATAAATAAATAAATATTTACTTACTTAAAGTTGCAATAAATATGGAATAGATATTATGATTGACCAAATGAGATTATCGATATCGACATTATGATAGGTCACAGAGCTACAGCATTCCTCAGGATGGACATGAACTCGCGCGCCTACTGTAGCTTTGCACATTTAAAATATTTAAATATAACTATAGTCTGTTCGCGTTAAGAAAATAGTGACTCATAAAAGTAAAGGCGTATTCACACTGGGGTAAAAATTAAACCATTAACATTAAAGCAAACTTTTTATGACAGTATTTTAAAATATTAAAATTAAGTAGTTATTACATTAAAAAGTGATTAGAATCATCAGAACCGTATTATCAGAAACACCGCATGCACTAGCCTCTTTCACTACTATACTCTCTATAGTCACGTTTTGGTCACCACACTGTTTAAAGTACTTAAAAACATTGTAAATCACTCGTCTTTCTCCGCTATGTAATATTGATCAACTATTATTTTTAAGAATAGGTGAGGTATTCATTTTTAAAATTGGCCAAGAACACGTGCGTACTGTCTGAAGGGTTTCAACTGTTCAAAGTGAACATGACTTTATAATTTACTGTGATCTTATTGGTCAAGAGGCGTGGCTAAGCTGAGTGACAACGATGAGTCACTATTTTCTTAACGCGAATAGACTATATGTATTTATATTTCGGCTTGTATTAATAAAAATTAAACAGTTTAGTTGGAGCCCTAGTTTATATTTTGCACCGGGGCCTTTGGTTACCTAGCTACGCTATTGAAAACATCGTTTATTTTAGTCATATCTGGACAAATTGGTATATTACTTGACATGTAGTTATAAGTCATTTGATATTTTTATATTGTGACAAACGTAATTATTTTATTTAAAATTATTATTATTTGCCTTTTTTTTTGTTATTTAATGTTATTTTGTGGATCAATTTTTAAATTCGTTATTTTTTTATTATTATTTTAATTAGTGTAAATGGTTAAATTAAGTAAATAAAAAAAAGGTAATTTATATGGCAACACTTATAACGCGCACCTCAAAATCGTCCAATAGGTCTAACTTTAGGCACTTCTTCTGGTTAGGCACTAGAGTTATCGTATTGAAGCCTAGTACGCCGCGTCCGTCGAAGTCACCCAGGAGATTTGACGCCTGAAACAAATTAAATCCTGACCGAAAAATTGAATTTGTAAATACATATCGCTCATTCGGAGCGACAGTGACACAAATAAACTCCAAATGAGCGATATGTGTTCGCCTGAAAAATAAATGAAAAAACTGACTGAAAAACTGAATTTGTAAATATACGTGTCCGCTTGATTGTGTGTGTTTGTGTATAGTATTATGTAGTGCAAAAAGAAAATCACGATAGTCTCGCCTCATTTCTTTGTGACATAGAATTTTTTAGAATTTCATGATTTAAATTTTTATTAATGTAAGTAATTATATTATTTACATAAATTACACAAGGGTAATAAATGTTTTTTTCTTTTATTTTCACAGGTGAGTGATTTATTTTGTTATTTTGTTTGTAAATAATTTATATTAAGCTAAATATAATAATTAAAATAATTTGACGGCCGGGTGGTCGAGTGGTCAGGCAACTGGACACTCTACGCAGCGGTCGCGGGTTCGAATCCCGCCAGGTGCAGATAATCTGTATGACGAATATAGATGTCTGCACCGGGTCATGGATGTGTATTTATGTATATATGTATTTATATCTTAAATTTATTCCCGTTCCTAGTATCTGTAACACAAGTTCTTACGAACTTACCACGGGGCTAGGTTAACGTGGTGTGATTGTTGGTTAATATTTATTTATTATTTATTTATTTATTATAAGAATACATTGTAAATAAAACTTTTATTTTCACAAAGAAACGCATTTATCTCTTCATTTCAATATCCCCATCGAAACTAAAGAGTATTTTTATGTTTCTGTCTGTTTCTGTACGTTTTTCCATTACTCAATGAGCCTTTTCGAGACTTTTTATTCTTATTAATTATTTTAAATATTGTTTTTTTTTATTTATTTATATTTTTTGAAAGATAATACTTAATTTGTTTTCTGTATTATAATGTGTTTATAGTCTGTTCGCGTTAAGAAAATAGTGACTCATCAAAGTAAAGGCGTATTCATACTGGGGTAAAAATTAAACCATTAATATTAAAGCAAACTTTTTATGACAGTATTTCAAAATATTAAAATTAAGTAGTTATTACATTAAAAAATGATTAGAATCGTCAGTACCGTATTTTCAGAAACTCCGCATTCACTAGCCTTTTTCACTACTATACTCTCCACAGACACGTTTTGGTCACCACACTGTTTAAAGTACTTAAAAACATTGTATAATATTGTAAACATTGTAAATCACTCGTCTTTCTCCGCTATGTTGTAATATTGATCCACTATTATTTTTAATAATAGGTGAGGTATTCATTTTTTAAATTGGCAAAGAACACGTGCGTACTGTCTGAAGGGTTTCAACTGTTCAAAGTGAACACGACTTTATAATTTACTGTGATCTTATTGGTCAAGAGGCGTGGCTAAGCTGAGTGACAACGATGAGTCACTATTTTCTTAACGCGAACAGACTATAGTTAGTGTGGACTTTTTGGTGGATTATTAGAATAAAAAAATATCTAAAACGAAAAAAAAAACTGAACCAATTTAAATTAACCTTCGTTTATAGACAGCTAAAAAATTGAGAATAACACATGGATTACTTGGTAATGGGAAATTTTCACGGTGTCGGAAATTACGCGGGTAAAACCGCGGGTCGCAAGCAACTTGTATAATATATACTCACTCTCGGATGGTCGGAATCGCGTGTAACAGCGATGGTCTCAACTAAATCTTCGTGTCGTATACCGAATTCACCAACTTTATAGTAGCCGGGTTCTGTAGAAAAGCAGCAAAATAAAAACACAGTTTTTTTAAGAATAACAAATAATTTTATTTATAAAAAAATATATGCGTCACTATGAATGACCCCCAATCAGACCTCCCAGAGAAAAAACAACAACCTTTAAACACAATACACAAACGCCCAGACTACGATTAATTTATATGGCTCCTTCTATATGGAGAAGAGGCCTTCGCACAGCAGTGGGTTGTTTACAGGCTGATACAGTATACAAATATTTGTCCGCTAGCACATCAGCTGAATGTTCTGACCACTGCGACAAAGCATTCGTTAACGGTAAGACTTTTACACCACGACCACATATAGACATTACAAATTGGCAAAGCCGAACAAGAAATTGAGGCGGGCCCCCCGTGCACGTTCAGGGAGTGCCCCGCCCCACCCCGCCCCCCACTAGCACAGTACGCTCACCGTTGCTCAGGATCTGTCCCTCGGCGAGCCCCGGGTCGTGCGGGTAGGGGCGCCAGAACACGCCGGCGGGCCCCTCGTGCACGTTCAGGGAGTGCACCGCCCCACCCCGCCCCCCACTAGCACAGTACGCTCACCGTTGCTCAGGATCTGTCCCTCGGCGAGCCCCGGGTCGTGCGGGTAGGGGCGCCAGGACACGCCGGCGGGACCCTCGTGCACGTTCAGGGAGTGCACCGCCCCACCCCGCCCCCCACTAGCACAGTACGCTCACCGTTGCTCAGGATCTGTCCCTCGGCGAGCCCCGGGTCGTGCGGGTAGGGGCGCCAGGACACGCCGGCGGGCCCCTCGTGCACGTTCAGGGAGTGCACCGCCCCACCCCGCCCCCCACTAGCACAGTACGCTCACCGTTGCTCAGGATCTGTCCCTCGGCGAGCCCCGGGTCGTGCGGGTAGGGGCGCCAGGACACGCCGGCGGGCCCCTCGTGCACGTTCAGGGAGTGCACCGCCCCACCCCGCCCCCCACTAGCACAGTACGCTCACCGTTGCTCAGGATCTGTCCCTCGGCGAGCCCCGGGTCGTGCGGGTAGGGGCACCAGGACACGCCGGCGGGCCCCTCGTGCACGTTCAGGGAGTGCACCGCCCCACCCCGCCCCCCACTAGCACAGTACGCTCACCGTTGCTCAGGATCTGTCCCTCGGCGAGCCCCGGGTCGTGCGGGTAGGGGCGCCAGGACACGCCGGCGGGCCCCTCGTGCACGTTCAGGGAGTGCACCGCCCCACCCCGCCCCCCACTAGCACAGTACGCTCACCGTTGCTCAGGATCTGTCCCTCGGCGAGCCCCGGGTCGTGCGGGTAGGGGCGCCAGGACACGCCGGCGGGCCCCTCGTGCACGTTCAGGGAGTGCACCGCCCCACCCCGCCCCCCACTAGCACAGTACGCTCACCGTTGCTCAGGATCTGTCCCTCGGCGAGCCCCGGGTCGTGCGGGTAGGGGCGCCAGGACACGCCGGCGGGCCCCTCGTGCACGTTCAGGGAGTGCACCGCCCCACCCCGCCCCCCACTAGCACAGTACGCTCACCGTTGCTCAGGATCTGTCCCTCGGCGAGCCCCGGGTCGTGCGGGTAGGGGCGCCAGGACACGCCGGCGGGCCCCTCGTGCACGTTCAGGGAGTGCACTGCCCCACCCCGCCCCCCACTAGCACAGTACGCTCACCGTTGCTCAGGATCTGTCCCTCGGCGAGCCCCGGGTCGTGCGGGTAGGGGCGCCAGGACACGCCGGCGGGCCCCTCGTGCACGTTCAGGGAGTGCACCGCCCCACCCCGCCCCCCACTAGCACAGTACGCTCACCGTTGCTCAGGATCTGTCCCTCGGCGAGCCCCGGGTCGTGCGGGTAGAGGCGCCAGGACACGCCGGCGGGCCCCTCGTGCACGTTCAGGGAGTGCACCGCCCCACCCCGCCCCCCACTAGCACAGTACGCTCACCGTTGCTCAGGATCTGTCCCTCGGCGAGCCCCGGGTCGTGCGGGTAGGGGCGCCAGGACACGCCGGCGGGCCCCTCGTGCACGTTCAGGGAGTGCACCGCCCCACCCCGCCCCCCACTAGCACAGTACGCTCACCGTTGCTCGGGATCTGTCCCTCGGCGAGCCCCACGTCGTGCGGGTAGGGGCGCCAGGACACGCCGGCGGGCCCCTCGTGCACGTTCAGGGAGTGCACCGCCCCACCCCGCCCCCCACTAGCACAGTACGCTCACCGTTGCTCAGGATCTGTCCCTCGGCGAGCCCCGGGTCGTGCGGGTAGGGGCGCCAGGACACGCCGGCGGGCCCCTCGTGCACGTTCAGGGAGTGCACCGCCCCACCCCGCCCCCCACTAGCACAGTACGCTCACCGTTGCTCAGGATCTGTCCCTCGGCGAGCCCCGGGTCGTGCGGGTAGGGGCGCCAGGACACGCCGGCGGGCCCCTCGTGCACGTTCAGGGAGTGCACCGCCCCACCCCGCCCCCCACTAGCACAGTACGCTCACCGTTGCTCAGGATCTGTCCCTCGGCGAGCCCCGGGTCGTGCGGGTAGGGGCGCCAGGACACGCCGGCGGGCCCCTCGTGCACGTTCAGGGAGTGCACCGCCCCACCCCGCCCCCCACTAGCACAGTACGCTCACCGTTGCTCAGGATCTGTCCCTCGGCGAGCCCCGGGTCGTGCGGGTAGGGGCGCCAGGACACGCCGGCGGGCCCCTCGTGCACGTTCAGGGAGTGCACCGCCCCACCCCGCCCCCCACTAGCACAGTACGCTCACCGTTGCTCAGGATCTGTCCCTCGGCGAGCCCCGGGTCGTGCGGGTAGGGGCGCCAGGACACGCCGGCGGGCCCCTCGTGCACGTTCAGGGAGTGCACCGCCCCACCCCGCCCCCCACTAGCACAGTACGCTCACCGTTGCTCAGGATCTGTCCCTCGGCGAGCCCCGGGTCGTGCGGGTAGGGGCGCCAGGACACGCCGGCGGGCCCCTCGTGCACGTTCAGGGAGTGCACCGCCCCACCCCGCCCCCCACTAGCACAGTACGCTCACCGTTGCTCAGGATCTGTCCCTCGGCGAGCCCCGGGTCGTGCGGGTAGGGGCGCCAGGACACGCCGGCGGGCCCCTCGTGCACGTTCAGGGAGTGCACCGCCCCACCCCGCCCCCCACTAGCACAGTACGCTCACCGTTGCTCAGGATCTGTCCCTCGGCGAGCCCCGGGTCGTGCGGGTAGGGGCGCCAGGACACGCCGGCGGGCCCCTCGTGCACGTTCAGGGAGTGCACCGCCCCACCCCGCCCCCCACTAGCACAGTACGCTCACCGTTGCTCAGGATCTGTCCCTCGGCGAGCCCCGGGTCGTGCGGGTAGGGGCGCCAGGACACGCCGGCGGGCCCCTCGTGCACGTTCAGGGAGTGCACCGCCCCACCCCGCCCCCCACTAGCACAGTACGCTCACCGTTGCTCAGGATCTGTCCCTCGGCGAGCCCCGGGTCGTGCGGGTAGGGGCGCCAGGACACGCCGGCGGGCCCCTCGTGCACGTTCAGGGAGTGCACCGCCCCACCCCGCCCCCCACTAGCACAGTACGCTCACCGTTGCTCAGGATCTGTCCCTCGGCGAGCCCCGGGTCGTGCGGGTAGGGGCGCCAGGACACGCCGGCGGGCCCCTCGTGCACGTTCAGGGAGTGCACCGCCCCACCCCGCCCCCCACTAGCACAGTACGCTCACCGTTGCTCAGGATCTGTCCCTCGGCGAGCCCCGGGTCGTGCGGGTAGGGGCGCCAGGACACGCCGGCGGGCCCCTCGTGCACGTTGAGGAAGTGCCCCACGCCGTGCCCGGTGCCGTGCGCGTAGTCCAGCCCCGCGTCCCACAGCGCCTTGCGCGCGAGCGTGTCCAGCACGTTACCCTATATTAAATACTCTCAAATTAATAAGCGAAGGATATTGAATTACAAAAAAAAATCTTAATCTTAAATTAAAATCCCGTGAAAAAATTTATATATTTCACAAATTATTATAAAAATTGAAATTTAGGACTAAAAAATTTAAATTATTTTAGAGTACGAAATCTTGAGTACGATACTTTGATTATGACACATCGAGTGTGATTCGTTGAGTGTTGTACATTGAGTGTTTTGTTAAGTGTGATACTTTAATTGTGAAACTTTGATTTTGACACGGCGAGTGTTATGTATTATGATTCGTTGAGTGTAATATATTGTGCACTACTTTAAGTCGTGTGAGGTATTTTATCACATACACCATACCTTAACTCCCTTGGGGTATAACGCAGTCGCAACAGAAATCTGTCCTTTAAGAACACGTGTGAACGCATCCTTCTGTGCTAAGGTTGGTTCGCCCATGTGTCGCGTACGGGTTATATCGGTTGTACCATCCCTGAAATATATGTTTTAAGTTATATTATGCGTTAGTTATATTATCGTTTTATCTGAGTAATTAACGAAATCATGTGAAATTCGAGGTGAAAAGCATCCACATGTATACAAGTTCCAAAAATCTATTCACTTTAAAAACTTTTGCATTAATAATATTATAGAAAGTACATTGTCTGGGTGGGACATAACTATTACGTAACTTGAGCGATCGCGAGAAATCGCTGTCGAATTTCAATACTAATCGAAGCGCAGCTAGTATTTAAATTCGACACCACAGAGATTTCTCGCGATCGCGCAAGTTACGTAATAACCACCGGTCTTCGTAACACGGATCCCTAATTATCGATATTCATAGTCAAGAGTTACTATTCTTATTATTAATTAAAGTGTTGGGACTGTCCGGAGAGATTTTTTTGTTAAGAATTTCAAGATTAACGCTGTTATATTCTGACGACAGTTTGGCGGATTGATTCGGACTTGCTTATATGCTAGCAATCACTGGTTCAATGCTACCTCAGGACAAATATTGGTATAGGGAAGGTTTGTCATGGTCCGGGCGTTTGTTGTGTGTATTTCTGATCCACCGAAACAGGATTTCATCGTTTATTTTAAAAAAAGACAACAAAAAAATCTTGCTTCCCTTCAGATATCCTAAAAAATAATTCCCCATTACCCCTCCCCCTTTTTAGACAATCCGAACAAGTATGTAGCGTCATTAATCAATTTAATCAGTTTAATAGAATCGCACTTGAAGACTGTTCTGGTGTAGTGATGACGAAAGTTCCATTAACACTGTTATTAGGTTCGATTCCCGCTCAAAGCAGATATATTTTAACAAGTTTGGGTGTTTGTCCTTGTGGTTCTCCCAACTATTCCTCGGAGAGCAAGTAAAGCCGTCGGTCTCGGTTGTTATCATAGACATCTGATAACGACCGTTACTCATGGTATCAGGAAACAGATTGCTCTACAAAGAAACACGTAGCGGAGCAGCTTGACGGATTAAACTCCAAACCTTCTCCTATGTAGAAGAAATCTGTCTAACGGTGTGACAGCTATAAGCTGTTTCAATTCAATTTATTATTTGGATAAAATATTTAAAAAAAAAATTAATAACATACATATATTGTCCTCCGGAATCCAGTAAGAACATGTCATTCGGACGTATTTCCCTCTGAGGTCCCTCTCGAGAGGGGCTGTAATGTATGATGGCTCCGTTCTCCCCCGCGCCTGGTATCGTCTCGAAAGATGGACCCATAAAATACATTTCTTCCCTAAAAAATAGACAAATCCGTCGTAATTCGATTTTTTATAGAACATCGATGCCTAATCAGAAGATGTACGTGTGTAATATTGTTATTTCAAAAATAACTAAGGGGAGACACTCGGTATGCTGATAGAGATTAATCAACTCAAACCACCAAGAAGAGGAGTATACTATCAGCTCAGCTCCATCAGTGCAAGTGGCCGCTGCGCCCCCACCATCCGCTCATTCATTGATGGACAAATGGACTTACCACTTGTCCATCACCCTTATCAGCCCTTTACACCTCTTATGCCCATCTCTGCGTGTTCAAACATGCCCCAGCGATCACAAACATGATAATATCCTGTTTTAAGACTTAATAATAATAATAAAAAATCTTACTTCCTAAATTCCAGTAATTTTTCGGCAGCCTGTATTTCAGTGATTGATTTTCCTGCATCTACTTGATCATGGAGCCATTTGAAGAAACGTACAACCGCTATGCCATCTCTTATGTGACATTGACGAAAACCCTTAAAAAAATTACACAAGTCTATAGATATATCAACTCATCATCTATGTATGCATGTAATTGTACAGCTTTGATGTAATCCGGCGGCTTGCAACTCAATACTGAGAGTACTATAGTTGAGCCATTACAAAGGTGCGAACTGAGTCATAAAACACTGCGTCAAAGAAATGTGACAATGCCGCACAACTTGTTATCGATAAAGGGATGCCGCTCGGACGCAGGTAATAACTATATTAATTTAAGTTGTATAACATATATTATATTGTATGTTTTAAAAGCAGATATTAAAAATACATCATAAAAAATATTTTGCATTATTTCCTTAATCTTTCCTTGATTACCTGCTATTGACTATTGACAAATCCCTTCTTTGACGTTACACACAACACTAGTAGTGCGAGCGAGAGTTCCGATGCCTATAAGTGTGAAGGAGATGTCTGATAAAAATGATTTATGACTCAGTTCACACGTTTGTAATGGCTCAACTATAAGAGATAGGATTCTTATTCGACTATGTTTTTTTTTTGGACATTAATACACATTCCGAAAAAAAAATTACTATGTCATTCAACAATATTGCTGTAGGGTGCCTGAGCCTTAGCGAAATGTTTTTGTATATAAATGTTAAATTAGAAACTACTATAGGTTCAAATGTTTATTAAATTTAAATGTTATTAATGTTATGTTATGAATGTTAATGTTAATGAGCGCATCCGATTAAAGACACGGTAAAATATGCACTGAAATTAAATGCACGGCGTTGGCCTAATATACTCAGCGGGGCGTCATGCGTGTGCGATGTTGTTTTGCTGAGCAACACTTAAATGATCGGTAATTGACCGAACAATTACCACCCTAATCTGTCGGTAAAGAAATAATTACCGTAAAACGGGGTGAATAGGTACGTGTTGAGAACAAGAAAAAACTTGGAAGTCGTTAAACAAAAACAACCTCGAGTTGAAACAATATATTTATTTCCACCAAAACAAGGATCGCACATTTTTTAGATGAGTTAAAAGCCAGGTGTTGATTGGGACGTTGTAAGGTGGGGCCGTCCGAATATCTGGTAAAGGCGCCTGGCGGTTTAAATCAGCAAGAATGTTCAGGCAGCGGCTTGACACTTTGCACCAGGCGTTAACAGTATGAATACTATATTGGTAAAATAATTCATACAAATTTGGAATATATTGTGCTTAATGTAGTCAAAAACATTAGCGAATTTCATTCCTTGTTGTATGCGATCCCTACTCACCCCGTTTTACGGTACTGAAACTAGTGACGTCAGTCATTAGAAGCACCATCTATCGACAAAACGAGCATATGTTTGTTTTTATCGTGTATATTTCCCCTAATATAAGGATGCTTGTCCATTGAAGCGAGGGTAGGCTGCGGAGCGGAGAAACGGAGAAATATGAACCAATAGAATTGCATAAAATCGCCGCTCCGCTGCAGTGGACAAGGGCTTGCGAGCTAGTTTAAAAATTTAAACATTTTCGGAAACGGCGCGTGGCAGCGATGCGGACAGCGGAGCGATGCGGCAGAGCGAGGTGGTGGGAAAACGGACTGATTGAAGGAAAATCTATGTTTTCTTAAGGAATTATCAAATAATCTATGTTTTCTGAACTGACCACCCACCACCCTCCCCACACTCAAACGACTTGTCGCGTAAACTCGGCCTAGCTCTGCTTAGTCCGCTACTCCGCTCCGCAATACTCACTCCCTCCGCTCCGATGTCTCGCTCCGCATAAATGGACAGACAGTCGCTTCTCCGCTCCGGAATACTCGCTCGCTTCGCTCCCCTACCTCGCTTCGTTATTAAGAGACATTACTTCTCCATGCGAAGCCCGGGTATACAGCTAGTGTAAAAGTAAAATGTATACCTCTAATTCAACTGGGTTCTTGATCAACTTAGCTAATGCGACCGGTGATATTTCAGATATCAAAGTCATCGGTTTCTTCAATTCACCTTTCTGTAACAAGTATGCTTACTTAAAAAAATCAAAAAACCCGACTGCATAAAATACTCTTATTATAAACTAAAAAGAATAAAACAATTTACTAGCTTTCATTTGATACCCATATTGCTACAGTAAGAAAAAAAATTCAACTCCCCCCCCTCAATCCGTAATTTGCGGGTGCCATTTTGAAAATTTATATAGCCTATGTCACTACTAGAATTTAGACAAATCCAACGACACCTCATATGTCAAAAACCGTCCAGCCGTTAGGGCTGTAGGGCGTGCCAAAGAAATGGACATACATACATACATACATACACTCGAACAAGTATGCTTAATTAAAAAAATCAAAAAACCCGACTGCGTAAAATACTCTTATTATAAACTAAAAAGAATAAAACAAATTACTAGCTTTCATTTGATACCCATATTGCTACAGTAAGAAAAAAAAATTCAACTCCCCCCCTCATTCCGCCATTTGCGGGCGCCATTTTGAAAATTTATATAGCCTATGTCACTACTACAATTTAGACAAATCCAACGACACCTCATATGTCAAAAACCGTCCAGTCGTTTGGGCTGTAGGGCGTGCCAAAGAAATGGACATACATACATACATACATACATACATACATACATACATACATACATACATACATACATACATACATACATACATACATACATACATACATACATACATACATACATACATACATACATACATACATACATACATACATACATACATACATACATACATACATACATACATACATACATACATACATACATACATACATACATACATACATACATACATACATACATACATACATACATACATACATACATACATACATACATACATACATACATACATACATACATACATACATACATACATACATACATACATACATACATACATACATACATACATACATACATACATACATACATACATACATACATACATACATACATACATACATACATACATACATACATACATACATACATACATACATACATACATACATACATACATACATACATACATACATACATACATACATACATACATGCACTCGAAAAACATAACCCTCCTTCTGTCGCAGTCGGGTAAAAACATAACCCTCCTTCTGTCGCAGTCGGATAAAAATATATTAAATTTGAAGTATAAGAGATGTTTAATAAAATACGATACTTAAATTCAACATACATACTCACTAAACATGAATCAGTGTATTTTCACTAATTTCAAGTGACAATTCACTTTTTATCAATGTGATAATCGTACCACGCAGAATAAGTGACTATTCAATATATGAATATGTGAATGTGAGAGTCCACTGATTTGATCATTGAATATTTGTACGTGTATATATATTATTCACTAACTTGTCATTGAAATTCACCGATATGTAGTAAATACAGCTTCACTAACGTAATTAATGAAAAATCCATTGATTCATGTTTTAGAGAGTAGATATTTGTATGGTGTGAGAAAAAGGGACAGAGGAGTCTGACGTGTTCATGTTTAGGGTGACAATTTTACAATTTTTTTTTTAAAGGGTTTTAATGGAAGAATGCATTGAAATTTAATAAAATATTATTGACAGAGATGAACTGGAACTAAACAGTCTGTAAGAGCTAAAAGTCTCATCTATTATGTAGGAGTATTTTATGAACTTACCCCCCCCCCCTCCCACCGCCTCTCGCGGAATAATAAAATATTTCGTAAAATAAAATATTTTGTTAAAAACTAAATTGTTTAACATTGCATATCTCAAATTATATTTAATAATAACTTTTATTATTTAAAATTTTACTTATAATAAAATCGAAACATAATTCTGTTGTGAAAGTGTTTGTGTCGAGCTAAATTGAGACGAACTGGTGCAATTAAAACGAAGAAACCAACCTCGAGTCCAGTGCAAAAACCACTACAAGTCCGCTGATTTCCTGAGATATATCGTTGAACACGTTCACTTTTAGGCATTATTTGCTAAAGATAGGCTTAAAACCACTATAACACTAAAGAAATTGAATCTGGAGTATGTGACTGAGTTACTGTGACAATGTGACATCTATATCAACCTACTTTATTATCATACTACCTACAATATCAACGCTTTCGTTAGTACCGTCGAGGAACATACCGATCAACTTTTTCGCCGAGTACACTTAAGACTGCGTGGCTCAGCGTGCAAACACTGGTCTCCACTATCGAGGCCGAGAGTTCAAGTCTGGGTGCAGAATACGTGTGTGTTCCTTTTTCTCATTTATTTGTAATTTATTCAATATCAACGCACAAAAATTATTTCAATGGGTAGTAAATCGGGCGAAATCGAATATGTCGGTTCCAAAAATATAATAGCTAAGAGATTAAATAACCTCCAACACAAACAATCGTGGACGAGCCACGGTTGTCGAAGTAAACAGCCAAAAAGCGACAATATTAACACGCCCATTCGGCCTATAGACCAGTGCCGAAGCCTTTGAAAATGGTAAACAGTGAAAAAATAATAATAGTAGGATGAAACCAAGGAATTTATATACAAACTGAAAAGCGCACGTGCACTCAAAAAACGTTCCTAAGAGAGGAATTGCATCTCTTTCTTCCATAGATTCAAGGCAACTCGTAAGAAAGAGACAAAATACCAGTAGTCAACGAAATGCTCGGAACGATTTTTTCACTTTACGTGTTGAAAACAAATGTCAACCTTATTTTAGTTATTTCAAGATGCATATTTGAATATAAAATTTTATTAAGTGAGCGTTCCAGTTATGATATAAATTCCTTAGATGAAACCCATTGAAAAAGGAAGAGAATATAACAAAAATGCATCATTGCTACATCAGGAGTGCCTCAAGGCACACACTTGGGGCCAATCTTATATTTGCTCTTCATTAATGACATTACCCAAAGCATAAAGTGTAAGTGAGTACTCCATTTTCGCTGACGACCTGAAAATCTACCGGGTGATAAAAAATGCAGAAGATAGTTGCTTATTCTAGAAAGACCTCTATCCAAGACTGTTGCACCAAAAACAGAATGATATTAAATGCCTCAAAATGCGCACATATAAAATTAACCCGCAAGAAGAACATACAGTAGACCCCCGGTAATCCGGCCCCTGTCTAATCCGGCATCCTCTGTAATCCGACATGAGCTAATTATTATTGAATATTTTTTTTGACAGTCTTCGCTAATGTAGATAATGCATGATTGAGCAGGTTATAACTTATACGCGCCAGTTATTATTTTTGTAAGTTCTATAGCATTAAAGACGTTAATTTGTACTCTCTGTGTTGTTTAATTTACTAAATTTGACATAAATAATAAAGTATGATTTGTACTCCAGAGTATAACATATAAAATTTTATCATTGGATCTGTAATTTGTCGGATTACAAGGTATTCGTAAAAAATGTCAGACTATAGGGGGTCTTAGGCAGTACTCTATATATTATATCCGACAAATTCGACAATTTCGATAGTCCGACACTGCTCTGCAAAACGTTTGTCGGAGTACCGGGGGTCCACTGTAATACACACAAACATTATCACTAGTACTTCATACAAAACCAGCAGCTCGAAGAGGTCTATATCATTAGAGATCTCGGCATTATCCTCGACAGTAAGATCACGTTTAAAGACCACATCGATCATATTGTCAGCAAGGCCTGGAAGTTGCTGGGTTTTATCAGGCGTATTACCACCGATTTTAAGAGCCGACTGCATCACCAGGATCTACAATGCACTAGTACGTAGCATTCTAGAATACGCAAGCTCGGCATGGAACCTGCACTACAGAACGCATGTCAACAGAATAGAGCGGGTGCAGCTCTTTTTTACGAGGTATTTGGCTTTCAAAGACAATACAAGTCCTTACAGAGCCGACTACGACACTCGCTTAAAACATTTTAAATTACATTCTCTCGAAAAGCGAAGGCAAGTAACTTATCTCATAACCCTGTTACTTGGATCCAAGATAAGCATCAATGTCCCCTTCCGTATACCTAGACATTCTCAACAAAAACTTTCATTCCAAATTTCTTCAATACTAAACTAGGCCAATTCTCCCCAACTGATATAATAATTAAAGTCAACAATAATCTAACTAACCCTGACATTGACATTTTTCATGACACTTTATTTAGTTTTAAGAAAAAATTATATCTGCATGCATAGTTATGACTTCTAATCGTAATTATTTATTTATATCATAGTTCAATACATATCTTTATAATAAATAACAATCTGTGTAAATAAATTATAAACTCATCATTGATCCTTAAAATATTTAATATCTAAATAACGTCATGCTACAGCTCATAACAGTGGAACAGTATTATATACATAGATATGTATTACTAGCAAACCCGGCGAACTCCGTTTCGCCACCAGATGGCTTCGTTTTTTGTAACATTTCGTTTGGGGATTAAACCACCATGCAAAACCATATTGGTTTGTAGTACATGCTATGTATCAGAGATGGCGCTGTATGTGAAAAATGATTTTCCCTGTTTTCCTGCTTTTCTGATGAATTTTTTCCTGAATTTTGTTTGCTATAAACCTCACGGAGTCCGAGACCTTTCCAACGAATGCAAAACCATGGAAATCGGTTCGTGCGTTCTGGAATTATAGCGTCAGGAAGGAAAACCCGATTTATTTTTATATTATAGATTACCAACTAAAAAAGGAATTTCTGAGACACACATTAGCCATCAATCTATAATGGAGAAGCATAGCTTATTATTATCTAATCTTGAAGCACAGGCCATATGCAACCACCAACCAACCAAATCAGCCGTTGATGTCCATTGCTGATTTTAGGCCTCCCCATCATCTCTAGAGGGGGGGGGGTCCAATACTCGCCACCCTTGGCAGAAAGAGGTCGAGACTATTATTCTACCGGTCATACTCGTAGTACGGTTAGGACTAACATATCTGTAGTACTTTAATCTTACTTTTGCCCAACTGTGGGATATTCACAGGCTAGTATGGCAGAGATAGCCCATCTACAGCCCATAATAAACGACTATATAAAATTTAAAGACTGAATTTCAAAATTATTTTACAAAATGTGAAGTCTGAATTTTTATTACATTTTCCAACAAAATATGAAAATTTAAATTTTATTCAATATAATTTAATACCAAAATGTAAACACTCACACCGGATGCAGCTCTGTGTATCGCTTCGCTCGCCTCACTGGGCAACCATATTGAATGCTCGCCATCACCATTTTCCGATAACTCTCTCTGTAAATTAACGAAAGAATATATAGTAAACCCTCCGAAACTATTTTTAAACACAAAATTATATTTAAAACTAGTTATGATAGCAGCGTCACTCGTGTCAAAAGCCTCACTATATCGCCTTTGTAGTTATCAAGGAATTTATATACAAACTGGAATGCTCACGTGCACTCAAAAAACGTTCCTTAACCCGGGATTGCGTCTCTTTCTACCATAGATTCAAGGCAAAACTCGTAAGAAAGAGACAAAACACCAGTTGTCAACGAAATGCTCGGAACAATTTTTCACTTTACATGTTGGTAAGAAATGTCAACCTTATGTCGTTTATTTCAAGGTGCATATTTGAATATACAAGTTTACTAAGTAAGCGTTCTAGTTATGATATAAATTCTTTGGTAGTTATACACCGGGCACCATTCCAGACTCCGTGCTATTAAAAATCCCTTTTTCGGCCCTAGCGCTTGAGGCAGGCATTCTTAGAGTAATGGTTAAAAATATTTCAGTAAGTTTTTTCCTCAAATTAACGCGAATGAAACCGCGGGTCACAGATAGTATCATACAAAAATATGTAAACGTACGGTGACCATAAAAAACGTCTTTCGCAAGACTATGTGGACTCGTTATAAAGATACTACTAAAATTCTAACAACACGTCCAGTATGTTCGCGGTATAGTGGGATATTCGACTGAACGATTTGAATGTTAGTGGTATTGAATGGGTTAAAGTGAACTAAAAGAAACGAATACTTACTGCTAATTTCTTCAAAGCCACCGTAACTTCCCCGTACGGTTTCCCCTCCAGTTCCACCCCTTCTTCAACTAGTATATCATATATGTCTTTCGGTATCTCCCCGTTATTCCAGAAGAGTACCACCGATGTGGGAGTTATTAATAGGTAGGAAAAGAATACCGGATTGTAATTAATGTCGCTACCTCGGAGATTTAATGTATCTGCAATTACGTAAATAACACGTAAACATACATACATATATACCAATCCTTCGCGGTCTTGACTTTACGATGAAAACACAGTGGAGACACTATGTAACTACGATTGATATTATTGTGTATTTTTTTCATCGGTACACAGTGTTTCCACAATATTTTCACAGTGTTTCCACAGAATTGTCATAATGATATAGTAAATAATTACACTCAAGGAGATGGAGAGCGGGCGACGGGCTTTCACGCTTTCGGCGAAGGGAAATTAACTGATTCATCGCCCTTATATTATTTTCTCAGTTACCTATAGGCTATATTACATCAGGCAATGATTGCAATAATGGTTGTCATAAAAAAACGGCCAACAGTGGGACGTCTCCTGCCAGCTGTTTTCAAATCTATTTATTTCATTTTGTTGAGAGATTCAGCGGAAGAAAAATCTAGTTCACAAAATTACTGATTAGAAAGTATATTTATATTTAGATATTGAATGAATGAACGAATTGAATGAAACTCACATGCAACTTCGTCCAAAGCTGTAATAACGAGAGCTGATACTTTCTTCTCAACCATTTTCTCTCTCAACTCCTTTATCTTTGTTCCCGCTGTTTTACCTGTTTAAAAAAATGATTTAGAAACATAAAAATATGCTCTACAATAATTGCTAACTGTCCAACACGTAGATCTACGGATCGTGTGGGACTTGTGGCTAAATTTATAATTATTAACACTAAAACCACCAGAGAGGTTAAATGACCGCTTTTGATACTTTAATTGACCCACTGCTGGCAAAAGGCCTCTTATCCATATAAAAAGGTTGGAACACAATCCGCCACGCCGCTCCGATGCGGGTTGGCAGATAATTTTCCCTATCATGAGTAACGATCGTTACAAAGTGTCTATCATAACAGTCGGGACCGACGGCTTTACGTGTTCTCCGAGGCACGGTGGGGAAACCCACAAGGACATACACCCAGACCGGAAACAAATGTTTGAACAAATACAAATATCGGCCCTGAGCGGGAATCGACACCTGGTAACGATCGTTATTCATGGTAGGGAAATAATCCGCCAACCCGCAATGGTGGCAGCGTGGTGGATTAAGCTTCAACCGTTCTCCTACATGGAGAAAAGGCCCTTGCCCAGCAGTGGGACGGTTTCAGTTCATGTGACCTTACCTGTATATTCAATTGGTAAATGCATCAAAGGATTATGAGGTCTTTCGGGCGCAATTTCTTTCAATTGTAATCTAGCTGCATCGACTAAATTATTATCAACCGCTAGTAACTGCATTTTAGCTTTTGATAACGCCGTCTGAAAAAAAAGCTTTGTTAATAAGTTTATTTAAAATATAAAATTAAAATTAGTTGTCTGTAAACTCGGTTTACGGACGATAATTTTACGTGATAACGTCATAAGGAAAACATTGATGAAAAATTGCATACTTTTATGAATTGAATTGAATTATTATCACTGTATTGTCGTTATTTTGTATAATATAAAGAAGGAGTTAATTGAAAATTACAATTTTTCGATAAATAAACATTTATTTGCACTCGGTAATTCAAATATTTTTTCACTTCTACTCGGACGCATCTGCTGATAGAGTGTAAGAGAGATAGATGCGTCACAAGCCGAACGCTTAGGCCGATCATGCCTCTCTATCACTTGTTCCGTGCTCTCGCTCGTGGAACGTGATAATGAGTCATGCTTTTTCGTGCGTGCAGCACGCGTTCATCGATTTATACGACGCGACGTTATCACGTCAAAAATATTACAAGATTGTATATGATATTACAATATGATATAACATGGAATTGCATGATACGGCGTGATATTAAACATGACATGATATTACAGCCTAGGATCACTATACGTTTTAAGTGATATAAATTTCCATAATTATAATTGAAAGATAACATACCTGTAACGGTGTCCATTCTTCTCTACTCATAGTTTGAGGGTCCACCCCCACTACAGAGCCGGCAACCAGGTTAGTCGTCAACCATTTCTCCATCGACGGGGTATCCGGCAGTGCTGAAGGGGAACAGGTCGAAATTAGTATTTATGTAAAGAATAAAGATACTAATGGTGTTCACAGAGGCTCAAAAAAGATTATTTTTTCCCGTTTTTGTAACATTTCTTATTTTGCTCAGCCCCTATTGGTCGTAGCGTGATGTTATATAGCCTATAGCCTTCCTCAGTAAATGAGCTATCCAACACAAAAAGAATTTTTCAATTCGAACCAGTAGTTTCTGAGATAAGCGCGCTCAAACAAACAAACAAACAAACTCTTCATATATATACTATAGCTAACTAGTAGCAATTACCTTATGGTAGCTGGATAATATTGGGTATATTTTACTTAAGTTTGTAATGTGTCTTAATACCGTTATTGCCTTATGATGAAATAAATATTTTCATTTTAATTTCAATATACTTACACTGCTTCATAAGCGTCCACACGTTCAAATCCACTTCCTTCTGAAATTGAGTGTAGTACCTTCCATCGGTCCAAACTAAAGCTTTAGCGGCTGTCACGAGAGCCACACCGGCTGACCCTGTGAAGCCGGATATCCACTCCCTTCTGGCATCCACTGGGGCGATATACTCTGACTGGAAATGAATCGGATTTTTAAGTTTTGTAGCGACATCTATCTCGCCATATACGAATTATCTAGAAAACTGACGTAATCTACATCGCGCTATCTAAGTTTTCAAAGCAATTGAGTATAACAAGAACCCGACAACAAACGTTAAGTGGCGCCGTAGCCCACCAGACACACATCCGTCTGGTCGAAGGATCCTTCCTTTTCAATGGTGGATGACGAACTTTACACCCTGTTCAACATCCCCAAAGTTAAATGCATCTTTTTGGCTTAACTATTAGAGCTAGCAGTTCTGAGTTGAAATACTTCAAATTCATAAAATTGGTCAGTTTTAGAAAAAAATTTATGCTAGCTTAAAAGTTTACGATGATTTTGGTGTAGTGGTACGAATTGTTGTCTCACCACCGCGCGGTCGTTGCGGGTTCGATTCCCGCTCGGGACAGATATTTATATTTGTACAAATATTTATTTCCGATCTAGATCTATGTCCTTGTGGGTCTCCCCATCGTGCTTCGGAGACCACGTAAAAACATCGGTCTCGGTTGTTATCGTAGACACCTGATAACGATCATTATCCATGCTGGGGAAATTATCCGCCAACCCGCAGTGGAACAGCGTGGTGGATTAAGCTTCAATCCTTCTTCTATATGGAAAAGAGGTCTTCGTTCAGCAGTAGGGGGTTTACAGGCTGATACAGTTAAAAAAGTAAATTCCAATTCTTCTCCTAAATAAGAGATAATACCTTTACCCAAAATTACAATATTTATATTGTTAGAGATAATAGAGAAATAGGGGAAAGTTTTGAAGCCACTGCCTTAATAATGCTATTCTTTTTTATTACTCACGTTATGAGCATCAGCAGTCGGAATTATGTAAGCGGCCAGCGCAGTTGGCTGGCTGGCCATGAGCGCCCGAAGCGCTGTTAGTCGTTGCAATGTCATTTTAACTAAAATATGAATAATAATAAAAAAAAACTTTTTAATAGGTAAATAAATATGAAAAATAAGTAAACACTGTGTATATAAAGAGGTTTTTTTTGTTTGGTTTACCAGAACCTCTTTAATTTTTAACTTTATTAAAATTTTTATATTTTTTTTTTATATACTAATATAACAAAAAACATTAAAAAAAATATAAAGTACTATAACTATATATAAGTCTATTCGCGTTAAGAAAATAGTGACTCATCGTTGTCACTCAGCTTAGCCACGCCTCTTGACCAATAAGATCACAGTAAATTATAAGGCCGTGTTCACTTTGAACAGTTGAAGTGAGCCCTTCAGACAGTACGGACGTGTTCTTTGCCAATTTTAAAAATGAATACCTCACCTATTCTTAAAAATAATAGTGGATCAATATTTCAAAGACGAGTGATTTACATTTTTTGTTAAGTACTTACTAACAGTGTGGTGACTAAAACGTGACTATGGAGAGTATAGTAGTGAAAAAGGCTAGTGCATGCGGTGTTTCTGAAAATACGGTTCTGACGATTCTAATTATTTTTTTTTATATAATAACTACTTAATTTTAATATTTGAAAATACTGTCATAAAAAGTTTGCTTTAATATTAATGGTTTAATTTTTACCCCAGTATGGATACTTACGCCTTTACTTTGATGAATCACTATTTTCTTGACGCGAATAGAATATAGTAAGAAATAAACAATATTTGATAATTAGTTTTATATTGGAAACGAGTTTATTTTATTAATTAATTTATCCGAACGCTAGATAAACTATTATACAACTACATGAGGAAGACTTTGAAATCGATTAATTAATTCATTCATTTGGATTAATGCCTTTCAATAGTGTCAGAGTACCACGGATTATTTCGACAATGTCACGTAGAATGGAGAAGACACGAAAGAGATTCATTCATTCATTCATTTGAGCTGTGATTTATTTAGCGGAATACTATAAGTATCAATCATTACCTATTTCGTTCAATCATCATATCCATCAAAAGACCGTTGGTTATCTATCTTTGGTAGTTTTCCAATTACAGAGCATAATGCGACTCAGTGGCGCACAATGCCGAAGTGTGCTAATGCTTAATTGGAACGGCAATTAATGTATTCCCATTTTATATGTAGAATATACAAAAATAGTCCATGTATATACCTTCATCCATACTTATATTTATTTTTTAACACAATCTGAATTAACTTTTTAATATTTCCTAAAAACTACGACGAAACGAAAGCTTTAAACAATTTTTCAACATTAAATAATATTACTAACGATAATATAAATAAAAATTCGATCAATGCTAACTTTAAGGAAAAAAATTGGTTGTCTGTAAAGTCGGTTTACGAAAGATAAGTTTACGTGATAACGTCATAAAACATTGATAAAAAATTGCATACTTTTATGAATTGAATTGAATTATTATCACTGAGTTAATTCAATTTTTTTTTTTTTTTTTGAAAAATAACACTTATTTGCACTCGTTAATTCAAATATTTTATTACTTAAATTATACAGATTAATTACAAGTAACAATGACATATTAGTAATTTACTAGCGGCCCGCCCCGGCTTCGCACGGGTATTTAACTAAAATTTTAAAAATTATAAAAATAAATTTAATTTATACTTTAGCCTCAACAACACGTGGTAATTATGCTGTTAAAATGTAGCTTATATGACACGTTCGTAGATTTACCATAGCAGCGCCATCTATTGATTACTTACTCAACCCAGTCGAAAGGTATCGACATCTGTTAGAATCATTTGGAGTTAACAGATAATTGTGACTGTCAAATAATAACAGACAAATAATTAGCAATAAATTAAAATTGCGACTATAATTTGAAATTTAAACTATCCTATCTCTCAAGTTGGATCGAACTGCACATGGTGTGCGAATTTTATTATAATCGGTTAAGTGGTTTAGGAGTCCATTGAGGACAAACATTGTGACACGAGGTTTATATATATTAGATTTACAGCTTATATAAATGTGTGACATTTAAGATCCTCCAATCTGCGTTATTGTTTTTCATTCACAAGCCGAACGCTTAGGCCGATCGTGCCTCTCTATCGCTTGTTCCGCGCTCTCGCTCGCGAAATGTGACAATAGTTCGTGCGGTGCAGCCAACATTCATCGATTTACAAGACTATCACGTCAAAAACACTTGTTAATTTTCTGCTACTGAGTTGGTATCAGTTGCACGCATTACGCGAAAGCACTACTTTTGAGAGTGCGCGATTGTGCGAAGCGTTGCTCATTGCTGTAGTTGAAACATTCAATTTGAGTATAGTGCGCTTTAGTGATGTAATTGGAAAACAATGTTTGTCACACAAACATTACAGTAGAATCAACTTCTAGATTATTAAAAAACATAAACAGCGCCATCTACACGCAGCTTTATGCTTCGTCATAACCACTATACTTTTATTATCATTTATAACCAGAGCCGGCCTAAGGCGAAAATGTATTCATGGAAAACATTACCGTTTTTTATTAACCATAACTATCCTGTGTCGGAAGTGCACAAAAAAAAACACACACACAAAAAAAGTCGTACCTATGTTTCCGCCTCCAGGCTGAAAAATGCCCCTATGATGAAATTATGACCCTTTTTTGTGCCCCAATTGTATGCACATAATTGCTCGAGTGTGCAGCTGCATACCTCGCACATACCTTAGGCTGACCCTGTTTGGGGTGCTACAGTCGGTGACCTCCGCGTGGTGCACCCTGGAAACGTAGGCAGCAGCAGCTGCACAGTTGCGATTGCGGAACTGCTGCTGCCTACGGCTAACGACCGACTCGGGGGAATGCCGGGTATGCGATTCAGCGCTCCGGGGACTGCTCTGTCACGCAGAGTTGCCCCGTTGAGCGGCCGCATGGCGTGAAGGGGACAGCCGTCTCCTCGGGGGCTCCGGTGCCACTGCGCTCGCGCGCGGTGAAGCAACGGAGGAAGGACGGGTCTGATGTGCACTCACACTGCCGTCAGACAGAACGGCTAGGCTTGTCTTAGTCGTTCACCGTCCTCTCGTAATCCCGCTACGTGGTGTCGTGGTCATGTCTCGCGGCTACGTGGGGGACCGAGGGTCTTGCCTTAACCGGCCGGACCGCGAGGAAGAAAACCTCTATAAAAAATTACCCCGAATCCTAAGCGGCGACGCAGCGCGAGGGGATGCATGGCTGACGGGTGGATCAGTCTCGACTGCGATCCTCGTCCGGGTACCGGCCGACACCCGCGACGAGTTACGCTAGGCTTACCCAGGTACAGGGGGCACTGCCTGGGCGGACCGTCTTTCCCCCATACTCGTGGGAACAAATATGGAACCTTTGAAACTCAAACTTTATCGGAAGAAGGATGTTGGAGAGGAGTCGACTCCCGTCGACTCCGACGACTATAGCTCGGCGGCGACAGCCAGTGAAGATGGCAGGAGGGGCAAGCGGCCCCACGGAAGTCCACCGTCGACCGGCGGGGGGAGCTTGATCCTCGCCGGATGCAAAAGACGGATTCTCGAGCGGGACGAGACTTGCACCGAGGCCGAGAAGGCCATCCTGGAGCAGGTGCGCGCGGCCGAAGAGGGGCGCAGAGCGTTGGGCGTCGACACCGGCGACCCACGCACGGCTGACGCGTTGGCAAGGCAGGCGGCCACAGATGTGGACATCATCTGCACTGTGGCAACGAGGTCGGGCAACCTCAAGGGAACGTTCCAACGCGCCCTGAAGGATGCGGCGGCCTCCATAAAGTCCGTGGTAGAGGCCCTCAAGGAGAGGACAGCCTCGGAGGAAGTGCGTCGGCTCCAGGCGGAGAACTCCCGCCTGAGACGTGACCTGGAGGACCTCCGTAGACAGGTGGTGGAGCTCCGAGAGCAAAGCTCGTCGAATGCTGCTCCCACCTGTCTACCAAGAACAGAAGAGGGCCTTACCGAGAAAGTGAGCGCGTCGGTAATTCGGTCAGTAGGGCGGATGATCGACGCCCGCTTCGCCGGCCTAGAAGATCGCCTCCTGCCGGCGAAGACGCTCCGGCCTCCGCTTGCGGCGGACAAAAAGAAAGAAAGAACGACGCAGAAGGCGCGGTCATCTAGCGCCAAGCCTGCTCCGGTTCGTAGTAGGCGAAACCACGTGAGCGAGGAGTTGGCACATGCAGCTGAAGCTGGCGACGGTGAGTGGACTACCGTCGCCAAGCGGAAAAAGAAGAAGGCGCCTAAGTCCTACGCCGCCGCCGCCGCCGCCGCTACTCCGGCCCCGAAGGGACCGCAGCCGCAGCCGCCGGCGAAAAAGAAGAAGAGGGCGAAAAAGCCGAAGCTGGCTGCCCCCCGCTCTCCGGCAGTGCTCGTCACGCTCGACGAGTACGCCGAGAGCAAGGGCGTTACGTACAGCCACCTGCTCAAGCGGGCGGCAGATACAATAGATCTGGCCGAACTCGGCATTGTCGGCGGCCTCAAACTGCGGCGTGCCGCGACTGGGGCCAGGCTGCTGGAGCTGCCGAAGGGGCAGACCCCGGAAGCGGCGGGACGTCTGGCGGACGCGATGCAGTCGGCGCTGGGAGGCATGGCGAAAGTCGTCCAACCTATGAAGCTCGCGGGTGTGCGGATCTCTGGGTTGGACGACTCCATCTCCTGCGAGATGGTGGCCGCTGCGGTGGCGGCGGTGGGTAAGTGCGATGCCGGCACTATAAAGACTGGCGCAATCGTGGTCGGACCGGGCGGGTTGGGATGCACTGTGGTGCGATGCCCGATCCCTGCCGCTAAAGCCCTGGCTGAGGCTGGCAGGCTCCTGGTCGGTTGGAGCTCGGCCAGAGTGCAAGTCTTGGAGCAGCGCCCCATGCGCTGCTTCAAATGTTTGGGAATCGGGCATACACGCCCGACTTGTCCGGCTGCGGTTGACCGCAGCGGCGCATGCTTCCGGTGCGGCGTAGAGGGGCATATTGCCCGCAACTGCGCCGGAGCTCTGCGCTGTGCCGTGTGTGCAGCCGCCGGCAAACCGGCGGCTCATTTGTGGGGGGGACGGGACTGCCGCCCCCCCAAATCGAAGGGTAGAGCGGTCGCAAAGACCCCGGCCGCTCCCCAAAGTCCATCGCACCAGGTCACGGAGGAGACTGCGGCTATGTCTTCATGACCTGCCACAGTCTCCCCCGTTCGCCGGTCTCTGGTGCAGCGGAGATAGAGCGCTCACGGTGCCCGCGAGTGCTCTATGACCGAAGGCGGCCCGCGTAGGCGAGCCAACCGTCGGGGCGTCACGGTGGCATGCGCCAGCGATCCCGTGGCGTCCTTGTACGACGACGAGGGCACCGCTGGGTTTTAGTGGGTATTCTGACTTCGCAGTCAGCGAGTCCCACATACCCGTCACCTTCGGGCGGCGGGATACGTAAACGTAATTCCCAGCGTCAAAAAAAAAAAAAAATGCCGACCCTGTTTATAAGAAAACAAATACAACTAAATACTTATATTTACCGGTTCCTTTTTGATAATTGTCTAATTTTGAACCATCGGTGACAACAGAGAATCTGAAAAAAAAAAAACAATTCTTAGTACGTTTTTTTTAACATTCATACTAATATTAGACAAAAAGTGATTCATAAAGTATTCTAACTGGTAGCGTCTAGACTCTAGATAGAATACTCTCGCGGTGTGCGTGGGCTAGGAGGGACTCCAAAGATCATATAATCAATTGGGACACGTTAAGTAAGGCTAACACATTTTATTGTTCGTTATATACAATTTCAGCTTCGGACATATTGTTGATTTCAAAGTAAATTGTTATTTGTATATTTTGTTTTGGTTATTACCTAATTTCAGTTTAAGATAGGAAAGATTTCGAATTATATTAATGCGTCATTTATTTTTTGTTATTCTTTATAAATATATTGAATAAAAAATAAATAAATTTTTGTTTGATGTTATATAATTTCGTAATCTCGAAACATTGCTAAATGGGAACGAGATCTCGCAGAACGAGGTAAAACGATCGAGATTGTATTCCAAAGCAAAAAAAAAAAACTCTTGAAAATACTCACGCACACATAAATATTAAAAACCATATAATTTTTAAATATACACGGTGATTTTATAGCCGTTTTGGAAACGAAATATTTAAATTTGTAATCATCTATAGTACCAATAAAAATGGATAAATCAATTGTAATGTTGACTAAAAAAAAGTTTCTGTTTTAATATTCATTTTTACTTGATCGACTTGGAAAGTAGTAAGGCACTGATCATTCATTCATTATCTTATATGAATGAAACACGTCCGTGCGCGTTTCGGCGGCCGCCGAGCGGCGCTAACGTGATAAATAGGCACGAGCTAGCGAGTACTTGCGTAGATAGACTCCAGTGGACTCCAGTTTGTTCTTCACACTTTACACGGGCTTAGGACCGTCGGAAATACCTATTTTATTTAAACTTCTTTTTGATTATTAACCACGATTTTTCTTTTCATAACAAATCAATTTACTAACGGACTGTGTTTCAGGCGTATTTAAAAAAATCGTAGCTATCTACAGAATAATTAACTTACAGACCTCTTTACAGTTTATTTACACTATTTACACTTCTCTGTATCGAAGCAACTGCTCAAAATGGAGTCCGCTGCGTTCAATACACAAACGTCCACGTATAAAACAATTGTCTTTTAATTTTCTTAATGTGTTTCTATCACTTTTCACTTTATCAAAAGAGTCCACTATCGCAATGCGTAAATCATCACGGCTTTCATATTCACGCGTATAAACAAGTCTTTTTATTTCCGACCATAAGAAAAAATCCAGCGGCGTTAAGTCCGGGCTTCAAGGTGGCCAAGGCACAGGCCCTCCTCGACCTATCCACCGATCACTAAACTCATTGTCCAGGTATGCACTACACTCGTGTAATGAGCGGGTCGTCGTGTTGGTAGTAGGTACCTACATACCTCTCGAGTAAGCTAACGGCACATCGTCTACTGACTCGACAGATATTGCTGTCCTAAACAATTAACTCTCAACTTAACATAACACTAAAGAACATCTTCTTCAAACTCCGGCGAATAATAATTTAAACGTCCTTAACGTGCCGTCACGATGTTATAATATTACTGACCTAGTGACCGACTGAAATCCAAGGACGCCTAACGATTGTAGTAAGCGACGAATGCAATGCCGTCATTGGTTGGACGACTCCGGCGCAACTTTGTTTTGATTGGCGAATACGATTTTGTGTGTCTCGATATTATAAATGTACCTATTTATGTAGTATGTATGTACCTATTTATGTAGTATGTATGTACCTATTTATGTAGTATGTGATTAAATACCGCTACCACCGATTCTCACTTTTTCTCTGTAAACGATATGAATATCGACTTTAATGAAAAAAAATAAATTTTTTTTATTAAATTAACATTATATATAGGCTCTGTTATTGATAAATAATCCAAAATTTTCGTTTCCAAAACGCTTTCAAAATCACCGTGTATAGTATCCATTACTAAAAACAAGACAAAAGTCTATTGCCACTCAATTTGAACTGAATTACGAAGCGTTACAAGGACAAAATATTACTTAAATTCTCTGATTTCACATTTGCAACACTTTCTGGCTGACCCGTGGCGCAGTTGGCAGTGGCCCTGTTTTCTGCTCCAGGGTTGTGGGTTCAATTCCCGCCCCGAGTCTTGGTGTAATATGTATTTATTTATATATGTATTATTTACATGTATATTTATTTAAAAAAAAATGTATATCAGTCAACTGTTACCTAAAACACAGGCATTAAGTTGGCTACCTTAGGGACAGTCGAGTGACGACCGTGTGTATATGTTAAATATATTTATTTATTTTATTTATTTCTAATTGTTTTATACGTAAAGGCAAAGGGGCCTATATTATTTGATGTACATATAATTTAGAGATTTTTAAAATCACACGAGATAAATTATATACTAAAACTGTTAATGATAATACGGTAATATGTTATATTCAATAGGTTTACTCCTACTCATAATGGTAAAGAGTAGGAACTCCAGGCCCTACTTTAGGTCATAACATGGACGTAGCAATGGAGGACGAATGACAGCTGTTGGTGAACGCTCTAGAACTGTTTTTCCCGACCCTAGAAAAAACCGATAAGTGACATAATATAATCATTAATAGTAATAGCTATAAATAATAATAGCATGAAGTGACGAGCTGACGACGCTTTTTTAGGCGTGCGTTTACGTTTGCACAAATATGATGTAACTCGTGCGAGAGATTTCTGACACCGTTTTTATGGTTTCATATCCAAAGGGCAGTTGGCTAACGGTACACTGTTGCTAAGATTTCTCTTCCACCAAAATAGCACGAATAATTTCGCCAATTTCACATAGAAGTAACGCTACCTCTTTTAAGCTATCAGTAGAAACTTGACATTTCCACAAAATATGTATAACAGTAGACGTATCAACATAAAAAGAAACAAAGTTAGAAATTATGGGGTAACACCTTACAAAAAACATATTTAGCTCGATCCATAAAAATGTATGTTTATTTATTTATATATTTAACATTACATTAATTGTTTGCTGCAATTAAAGTTGACACCACGACGCACAGCAAGCCACACAATTATGTATAAATACAGTTAACATAGGTACATACAAAACATATATATATATATATAATAATAATATTACATATTAAAAACACATCATCTCTTTTATTCACTGAATAATCGAACATACTTTACATACTTTCACTACTGTTTTATATCGGCTGAAGAAAATATCTATGTGGGGTTCCTGAGCAATAAGTCGTTAATCAGACTGATAGCTTGGGACGTAGAAGCATATTGGTCTGCGTGCGTACAGATGGAGCGGTGAGCAGGCACCGCGCCGCACCCGGCCGCGACTTGCGCTGCCATTCAGGCGCAAACAATGAACCACAGGGCACAGGCACGTGGGTTATCAATGCCGTTTTGTATTGTGTTAAATAATAAACGATGATACGCAACCCTTAGTGTGGAAGTCTGGCTTGCACTTAGCTGGTCTTCTTTTCATGAACACATAAGTATGCTCATACTTACTTCAGCTAGATTAGCCCCTAGGAAATATACGAAGTTTATAGGACTGCAACCTCTACAAAAGTATCCCAAAATATGTTAATAGGTCCTAAGAGGGTAGACTTATTAAATGAAACAAAAAAGAGTAGACTACAAAACGTCAACACTTTAGAACAGTCACTATAGATATCAATTTATCTGTGTATTGATTTGAGACGTAAATTACTTCATACAGTATAGATTGAATTATCTTTACATGTGAAGTGTAACGTAGAACGATAATGTAAAAATAACTATTAGATTTTTTTCAGTTTTATTTTTTATTATTAGGGGAGAGTTGGATATTACCGAGCCTCTAAGAACTTGGACCTATAATTCGGAGAAGGTTCGATATATATATATATATATATATATATATATATATATATATATATATATATATATATATACCTCTATATATATATTCAAAAATGCAGTAAATAGTACAGAATTTATTTAGCTACGCATACATCACGGCAAAATATTTCAAAAAATAAACAAAAATTAATTATTGCAAAATAATAAAAAAACGGGAAAGCGTGGTATTATCAGACTGGTCTGATAATATCGTGCCAAGGTTTGATAAAACCGTGCCCATAATAATTTCGTGAATTTCTATCAGTAAACTTAGAATTAAAAAAAAATGCAACGTTGAATAAACTCGTTCGTAGAAAAAGAAGCACAGACTCCTTTCTAAACCTAGATATAATTATTATTTTACGACTAGATTAATTATCATAACCATATCGGCCATTGGATGTCCACTGCTGAACGTAGGCCTCCCCCCATCGACTCCGTTTCAAAGCAGCCTCCATCCAACGACTTCCGGCGACTCTCTTTAAGTCGTCTGTTCATCTCGTGGATGGCCGTCCGACACTGTGCTTGCCGGTACGTGGTGTTCACTCGTACACGCCCTGGGCGCCAGTGTTGCCAACTTAGTGGATTTTCCACTAGATCTGGTGGTTTAGACACCCCTTTTGGCGGGAAAAAATTGGTTTTAGTGGCTGGTGGATTTTTTAGTGGTTTGGGTTTGTTCGAGTTAGTGGTAAGCTACGAAGCTTACCACTAACTCGATCGATAAGATAAAATGATCTAGTATTTTTCTAGGCTTTCTTGTTGTGTAGGCAACACCTACCGAATTCAAGCCTGTCGGCTGTCGAGAATTCCCGAAAATTGTTTATGAATTTCTTGAATGAATATGAACTGATGAATGTGAACTTTATTTGTACTTCAATTGGGTTGTTTTTTTTTTATTCGACTCTCAAGCCTGTTGGTGGTCGGGAATTCCCCGAAAATTGTTTATGAATTTCTTGAATGAACATGAACTTTATATGTACTTGGGCTTAGTTTGATTTGATTCGAGTGACGTAGTTGTTATTTATTTACTCAGACTCAGTCAGTTAGTTCAGTGAACAGTATACAGTTCGCTATCATCTTCTTCTATCTTGCTTTAATCTGTTTTTAAACTGTTTAGCGCTGTAAAATTATTTTTAAAATAGTTTTAAATAGTATTTAATGTAGTACGTAACTTAAATAATTATTTTATTTCATGATAATAATACGTTGTTGTTTTTTATTTTCAAATTATGTTTAGGTAGGTAGCCGTTGTCTTTGGGTTTTCTAGTGGAATTCTGGTGGTTTGAGAGTCCGCTAAGTTTTAGTGGTTTCTGGTGGTTTACACGGCCTCATTTGGTGGGTTGGTAAAAATAAAGTTGGCAACACTGCTGGGCGCGGAATTGACAAACTCTGTTATTTCATTTTATAACCTCAAAATAATACAGTCAAGTTAATTTTGTATTCAAATCAATCTAGTCATTAATTCTATAATATGTTAGGATTAAAATAAAAGTAATCAATGTGTTTCAATACAAATATAGAATAGCTTACCTCTTGTCAAAAATGCCCGCGAAATTATAAGGAACGAAAGTAAAAACTTGTAAGACACGATGTGTCTTAATCGCTGCTCCGAGTAAATTACCGTCGTGCACGGGGAGGGGTAGAGGACTCGGACTGTGATCTTTAAGGACTGGATAGCGCAATTAGCGTTTAGTTTTTGAAATATGCTAGGGCGTGGAATTATCAAACGCGCGGTATTATCCAATTCTCCCCTATTTCAAAAGTGTTTTTATGTTTTTAACTACCAAGGTCAAGCTAAGACACTTTATATTGGTCTTTATCGTGAGTGGAATTGTAATTGAAGTTGATGAAAAAGTTTTTAATAATTTTAAGGGCGTAGACAAAACGAGACACATAATATAGTACCTATAGATTATAAAGCTGAATAGTTTGTTTCAATGCACTAATCTTAGGAACTACTGGCTCGAATTAATAAATTCTTTTTGCGTTGGATAGTCCATTTACCGAGAAGGGCTATATAGGCTATATAACAACACGCTACGGCCAATGGGATCGAGCTGAGCATTAATAAGAAATGTTACAAAAACTGAAAAATAATTGTTTTTGAGAGCTTCCGTTGCGTGCGGTGCGGAAACGGTTAAAGTTACGCAAAAACCATGTATGACGGAATTGATCGACATTAAGTTTAAAAAAAAAGTCCGGGACAGCGTATATCTATTTTAAGGACATAGGTTACTTTTTATCAATACACCAAGGGTGCGAAGCCGCGGGCGGAAGCTAGTGATAATATAAAACACTGTAATTATAAATGAACTCGTATCAATTGATATCTAGAAATGTTTTATTACCAATAAATCAACTCGTTATCTTCTATTTGCATTTTCCTTTCACAATTTCTTATTAAATCAAATATACATATCTAGAGGCCACACGCGACTTCGTCCGTGTGGAAACCCTATGAGCGACTTCTACCCCACCTCACGCGCCGCTCGTTAGACCGCCCGCCCCGGCCCCGCTCCCGCTGCCGCCTTCGGTACCGCCGTGCCGCTAGATCGCGCATTCAGTTTTCAGAAGCGATAAATGTATCTATTTTCGATTCGGAATCAACACCGCGGCAACTCCGGGATAAAAAGTAGCCTATGTGTTATTCTGGGTCTTCAGCTACCTACATACGAAATTTCATCGTAATCGGTTCAGTAGTATTTGCGTGAAAGAGTAACAAACATCTATACATACATACTCAGAAACTTTCACATTTATAATATTAAGTAGGACTAAAACTATCCGAAAGTATCAGATAATCCGACATTTTTCTTAACGCTGTAAAGGGTCCGAAACGTCGGGAAATATTTTAAAATATTCTTAAACTGGAAAGTTTTAAATAAAAGCGATAAAATCCGGTATAGACTTTTAATTAAATGAGTAAAATTCGCGTAAATATTTAATTAACAGTATTTATATATTTAATGAACAGTATTTTTTTTTATATTAACTGAATCCGATACACTAGGTACAATTCATGTATCCTATTCCAAATTTCAAATCGGTAAGACCCGTTGTTTTTTGGGGAAATCGAAACATAACTAAACTTAACGATTAATAATTCCAGTAACGATTTTTCTTTTTTCAAAAACCATATTTTTGTCAAAGACGTGCCTCGGAGAGCATATAAATTTGTCGGTCCCGATTGTCCCGATTTTTACCATAACCACTGATAACGATCGTTAATAGTAGGTAGTAGGAAAACTATGCGCCAATCCAGAAGAGCCTTTAACCCTTTTAGGCTTAGACGCTCGCGGTTTTAAAAATAGTTTATAAATATAGTCAAAAAATTAATAAATGTTTGAGAACTTACGAAACCATTTTTTTTTTCTACACTATAGCGATTATATTTACCTGCTATTTTTATTTGATACCGTAACCTTTGTAAGGTCACAGGTCGAACGTTTAAAGGTTAGCTATAGGTCACACAAGCTTGCCTTAATTAAATGTTGGGTCCCACGGGTGGTTAAAAATAAATTGACTATTTTTACATCTGAAGTAGGTAGTTCATTTATCGTATGCAAATCTGCTTAAAAATACTTTTACAGATACTTATAAAACTCATTTTTGTTTTTATTCGACTTTACAGGTTGTGGTTCTTCTATTTTATATGGATAAAATAGAAGAACTACAACCTGTAAAGTATACATATACATATGGATATAGTAAACATATAAAGTATACATATGGATGTACCGTATGTTTGCGATTATCTCCAAAAATAATTATACAATTTGAATAGGATTTCCGCCATTCAACCGCATATTCTAATGTTTTAATGTATAATTGACCGGGACTATTAAACCAGAGCTATATGTAGCAAAAACCGGTGGGAGGGATGCGCTGTGCCGCGCTCTCGGCTGCATGGGTACCACCATCTTGCTTGTTTCTTCCGTGAAACAGCTTTGCTGTGTTTCGGAAAGAAGGGCAAGACAGGCAGTGTAATTACTGGCACCGAGACTTAACATCATATGTCTCAGGATAGGCAACACATAAATGAGTTGGCTGGGCTAGTTCCAGGTAAACTATTTTATGTTCATGGGCGACGTCGACCACTTACCATCAGGTGGCACGTCTGCCAGTTTGCCTATCCAACTAACATTAAAAAAAAATAGACATAGAGTCAGTTAGTGACATTGTCATTGACGATGTGCTTGATCGAAGAAGTCGGTTTATCTTTCTCAAAAAATGTTATACATAATTTATGCTCTAAAGTAGTTGTGTGATGTAACCGCTTGAAGACATCCCACTGCCGGGTAATGTACCACGAAAGAGGACGGGTTAAAATTGGGTTAATGGTTATATACATCTTATGGTGGTGGTTCGCGCAGACAGGCGAACGCGACAGGAGACTTGATTGACCAGGTTTGATTCCTGGGTCGTTCAACGTATTTTGTTTTTTTTTTGTTTTTCAAAAATTAAATAAAAGAGCGATGTTATATTTACTGTAAAGATACTCGAGAAGATAAATAATAATGGACGCAACGGAAGCTCTCAAAAAAGATTACTTTTTCCCGTTTTTGTAACATTTCTTATTATCGCTCAGCCCCTATTGGTCATAGCGTGATGTTATATAACCTATAGCCTTCCTCAGTAAATGGGCTATACATTACAAAAATAATTTTTCAATTCGAATCAGTAGTTCCTGAGATTAGCGCGTTCAAACAAACAAACAAACTCTTCAGCTTTATAATATTAGTACACTTCAGATTAGTTAACTTTATCAGCAACATGTGAAACAGGCACCTAAATGTTGTCGGGTAAAGGTTAAATGAAAAAGTAAATAAATTTTTAACTATATTAATTCAGTTTTGGTAAAAAATATTCCACGCTATCTACAAAATTGTTACAATATCCTTCATTAACTTAAAAATAATAAATAAACTATTAAAGAAATTTTTTATGGTTATTGAACTTGCTTGCAAAGTTTCTATTTTTAATTTATTCAAAAATACATTTGTGAAAGTACCCTCAAAACTATAATTTTCAAGAATTTTATTATTAACACGTTAAACGCCACCTTGATTTTTTAGTTTTTCTGTTTGGGCCATGGGGGACACCATGTAGTCAACACAAAATTGTTCCGTTGGAGCCGTGGGGGACACCATATGACCGCGAGTCAGAGTCTACTTTTGGTGTTTCTATTGAGCCGTCGGGCACAGAAATAAAGCTAATACATATTAGACGTAACTCCCACGGCCCTGGAGACAAATAAATTGTGCTTAATTTTTAGTAAAAAATTATGACAGAAAAATATGTCAGATAACGTAAGGAAAAATTTTTCAACATATGTTCTCTAAGCTGGCTCCATCGACTACATAAGTGAGGCCCAACTGGTGTCACCCATGGCGTTCAAAGTGTTAAAATACAAAAATCATAATCTAACGAACACATCATAATTCTAATAAGAACTTAGTAAAAAACAAACTGAAGTCATCAATGTTTTGCTTACTTTAAAATTAAATAGAATTCTAAAATAATTCATATGGAGTTAATCTATAGTAAGCAAAATCAGAGATAGCTTAATTATTGAAACCAATCGTTAATATCAGAATTTTATTTATAACAGCAGCCGTGCTATTTAAATATAACTCGACTCATGTAAATTTGCACTAAGATTATAAATTCAATAATACTTTTATAAGAGGGAGAACAGTCACAAAACACAGGCTTGTTGTCAATGGTCTGTCAATGTCCTTGTACGACGACGAGGGTACCGCTGTGTTTTAGTGGGTATTCTGACTTCGCAGTCAGCGAGTCCCACATACCTGTCGCCTCCGGGCAACGGAATGCGTAAACGCATTTTACAGCGTCAAACAAGTATGCTTAATTAAAAAAATCAAAAACCCGACTGCGTACAATACTCTTATTATATACTAAAAAGAATAAATTTACTAGCTTTCATTTGATACCCATATTGCTACAGTAAGAGAAAAAATTCAACTCCCCCCCCCCCCTCATTCCGCCATTTGCGGGCGCCATTTTGAAAATTTATAGAGCCTATGTCACTACTACAATCTGGACAAATCCAACGACACCTCATATGTCAAAAACCATCCAGCCGTTTGGGCTGTAGGGCGTGCCAAAGAAATGGACATACATACATACATACATACATACATAAATACATACATACATACATACATACATACATACATACACTCGAAAAACATAACCCTCCTTCTGTCGCAGTCGGGTAAAAAAAGGCTTGATGTCAATATCCCAACTCTAGATACTTCCATGACATCTTGACACCTGATGCTGTGTAATAAAAGTTTGTTTTATGGTCATAATGGGGCATCCATTAATTACTTAAGACAATTTTGAAGATTTTTCGACCCCACTCCCCTTCCCACTTCCCCCTGGGTAAGATGTCGTAAGATCTTGCTCGACCCCCTCCACCCTTGGTAAGATGTCGTAAGATTTTGCTCGATCCCCTTGACCCACCTTAAAGTGGATTGAGATTACACTCGACCCCCTCCTCCGCCTAAACGCCTCACTTAATTAGTGGATGCCCCCTAAGATCTCTATAAACTATATTATGTAATCTCTTCAATTGCTACTTTCTTCAATCTGTATAACTATCTATATCCTCTTTACAAATACAATTTCGATACATTTACATTTCATATGGATATTATGTCAAAATTCTATTTCGTTTACAAAAACTAACTGACACATGACAAGCATTGAAGCCAAGTATTTTATATAACAAAATATATGTCGATCAATCATGTATATTTTTAAAATAATACTATAAAATCAATGTGATGGAGTAAACATACATAAAATTTAACGACACCAAAGTAAGTTTAATTTGTTTTGAAATAGCTTCATTTAATTCATCATTGACTGTATTCATAATTGGTATCGATATATTTACACACACAGGGCTTATGCTCTGAAGTATCTATAATAATATACATTCATCTGGTAATTCTTAAATTAATATCAGTACTCCGGAGGTACATGACACTAAGTACAAAAAAAAATTTCCAAATTATTATTTTTAATGATCCCATTATAAATTTTTGCGATTTTCACACTGGTACAAAGCATAATATTCTCATCGTAACAGTTACGAAGAAACATATACACTTTAAAGATAATATTATGTCACTGAAAAAACAGCGAATAAAAACTTCTTTTTCACTTCTGTAAAAAAATTATATTGTGACTTAGTGTCGTGTACCTCCAGACTACTGATATAGTAAAAACAAACTGAAATAATGGGTAATAAATGGTCAAATACCTATATTATTTGACTGTCATTAAGAAATTTTAAATTATTTTTCTCTATAAATTATCTTGATAATACCAAATAATTTCAACCGTCTTCTCCATCCCACATAACATTATCCAAAATAATCGTGTCAAATTGGCAAAACAACCCATATAATGAGAATTGAATTATGATCTAGATAATTTTTTAATATTTCCATTAAAATTGTGAAACATGATTATATAAAAGAAAAGAGATATTTCAAGAAACATTCATAATGACCTTGGCCTAAACATTAAATAGCTAAATTTAAAAAAAAAAACAGACAAATTGAGAACCTCCTCCTTTTTTTCAAGTATGTTAAAAATACCAATTATACTAACTTAAATTATTTAGTTATTGTAGTAAATATGTTACTAAAATCATACTTTATATATAAATAAATAGGCTAAGATAAAAAAAGAAAGAGGAAAAAAATTTGAGTTCATGAAGCTATTATTTTAAATATTATATATAAAAAAAATAAACAAATATATATGTAACATATTTAATGTATTTTTATTAAACTTATATAATTATATAGTTACGTCCATTTTATCTTTATGTAATAATGGTACAATTGAGATGAAATCGCCTATGACTATTAAAAATGTCAGATATGAAAAAAAAATAACTTTACAGGAGAGCGATGCAGTGTAAATTGCATGTGTCTTTTTACATATTTTTTTTATAAATACCGACATTTATTAATTAAGTGATTAAAACTCTATGCATAAAATAATATTTTTCTTTGAGCTGATATTAGACTTATTTAGGAACGTTTTATGAAATCAATAAAATAAAAAATTTTGCAGTTCCGACGATGTTAATAGTCACTAGCGAAATTTTTCTATGTTGAATGCACCATTTTGAGGCGTATTTTACTAGTTTGTTTAAATTTGAAATTAATCTACAACTCTGTTAAAAAAACATCACGGTATTACTCATAAGATTAACTAACATATGGAGCGGTAACTTTGAAAGTCAACACGGATGAGACTATATCTATATTTGCAAGCAAGTTCTAAGTTTCCTGGATTTGTTTTGTTCTCCTTATATTCAATATACATAAATATATAGTCTAAGCTAGTTTTTATTCTGTCTTGTCTTCACTTCATCTCCACAATTAATTAGAGACTCAAAACTTTCAGTCATACAAAGTCAATTTCAAGGGCAAATTATTTTCTCTCCGTCTTAGATCATGCAAAAACCTGGAATTAAAATAAGTGTATAAGGGTTTGTAGTATTACTTCATTTATTATATATATGTCGTGGCCATATTGTAGAATTGTCCGCATCGTTAAATGCTCGAGAATTTTATGAATTGGTCGCATTTCATGATGTAGGCAACTAAATTTGACCAGATCATTAAATCGTGAATGTTTTTGTCATCCACCATCAACGATTGGCCATATTATGAAAATAGGGTGCCTATGAACTATATAAAAAAAATCCAGAATAGATTAGGTTAGATGGGAAATTTTACGATATGGCCACGACATAATTATATATTCTAAAACAAAGAGGATTTTCTTTTAGAATATTTGTTCCATTTGAATCCACCTGTAAATGTCTCATTGCTGGGCAGAGTCTCCTCTCTATATAAGTGTTGGAGCTTAATCTACTATGTTGTTCCACCGTAGATTGGTGGATAACTTCCCTACCATGAGTAATAATCACTGTCAGTTTTCTAAGATAACGACCAGAAATACGTGCTCCCAGAGACAAGACAATGTCTCGCTATGGGAAAGGTGAAAATATAAATAGAATTTGGCAATACATCATTGTATTGTTGTTGTTGATGTTGGGTAAAAGTTATTAATTTAATTAACTTTTTGTGTAAATATTTTTTACATAACATAATCAAAGTCAGATTTATAACAGTTTAGCGTTTAAATTAAATATGTTAGATATTCACAATTTTATTTTTATTAAAATCAGCAAATAACGTGTCTCTCTAGTCTCTGTCAAAAGCCTGATCATGCGCTGTGAGCTCTAGATTGTTCCATCTCCGAATTTAAATGTGTATAAAAATCACGAATGAAAGAGCTAATGTCATAAACTTTGTATGCTACGGGTATCGCGCGGATATGCTTGTTTAATAAATATATATAAAATATTATTTTATAAATTAAATATTAATAGTTAATAAATATGTAATATAAATAAATTATAAATGCTAGGTAGCCTACAACAGTAACAATAAACTCTAAAGTTTTAAAGTTAAAAAATATATACAAAGTATGATAAATTTGGCTAAAAAATCAAAGGGCCACGCGTGTAATCTTTTTAGACCCTCACAGTGACACAATAGCTTCAACCTATTTGTAAAAGTATATTAAAAAATTCTACTTTTCAAGATAAATATCACACCCTCTTATAACATGTTTAGTTGCTCCGAGCAAAACTCCATCTCTCTTATATGAAATGTATTTTATGGATAATGTCATATGCGAAATTCCATTATATGAAAATTATCTAGATACGTTTATTTTCTAATATTGAATGTATTCATTACTCAGATTCTATCTGTAAATCACATATTTAATGTAATGGCAACACTAGCACGAATTTGTTTTTAGATAGAACAAAAGCCACATGAGAATAGTTACAAAGCAGAGACGGCCTGATGAATTTAAATATGGACCATAATATACTATTTTGTTGTACAAAAACCTTACGATAGAGACATTTCCAAAAAAAAAATCTGATGCAATATGTATATGCCAGTCATGTATCAGCATGAAGAACTCAATTGAATAAGTAAAGGATCTGTCCGCATCTGAAAATTTCATGGAGAAAGCCATTTGCCCAGCTGTGGGATGTTTAAAGGTTTTCTTAGGCAAAGATATTGCTTTATAAACAAATTAGTACAAATAAGCAGATAAATATATAAATGAAATGTTATAAGTAATATTGGAATCCTCACCTCAACACTCCATCGGAGCTATTGAATTTGAGTTGTCACCATATCCGCTTAAACTTCCTTGGAACTCTATACCACTTATTTGACTATCAGCATTGAATGACGCACCGTACGAATCGTTGCTCGGTGCATGTGAGGTTTCTAAGTTACCATCACCGCTGTCTGTTGCTCCAGGTGCATCCGGTTCCGCCCAGTTTATCTTGAACCTCGTCACTCTTGGCTCTGATGCTAGAATATTCCTAATTACTTTGTCGAATTGTGGTTTCGGTGGTGGATTTTCACGTAATTCCGGTTCGTTCTCACTGTACTCGTTATTAATGTAATACCCGACTCTTACGAACTCCTGGCCTCGATATGAACATGCTAGCAGCACGACCGTTACTCCTAATGCATCGTTTTCTGGTATACGTGTGACATCAGGCGGTGGCGCTTGAAAAACAAACATGTGTCTCCCTTCAGGTATCGGTCCGACGTATATTGTGTCTAAAACTTGGTCGTGTTCCTCAGATTCAGCGGATCCAACGTAAATCATCTTCCATTCGAGATCTTCTTTGAGTTCTTCTATGCATTCGAAGGTCAGTTCGAATTGGAACGGATTGAAAAATGGACTAGGATTGTCCAATACCACGACATTGGTTATATGCACTTTTGCCATTATATATATATCGCTTAAATAGCGATTTGTTAGTTTTATTCTTAAGTCTTTATTAATTCAACGAAGCCCTTACAAAACAAGAAATAATTACGATTAAAATAACGTTTTAACGTTTCTTTGTAACAAAATTCAATGCTGTCGGCGAGAAGTGACACTTATTTTGGCGGTTCAAACGGTCACGTGACAAAAATAATTTGCGATCGTCGCGCAATCGGCGTTTAAATTATGTACTAAATTAAAAAGTAAATATCTTACAATATGACTGTAATTATGTTCGATATTATCAAAATAACATAGTGTGTAAACCTTAAATTGTATTTAATTGGTAATGAAAGCTGTAAACCTAGAGATAATAAAGCAAAAGTAAGTGAACTTACAAGTTAGAAGTTCATAAACCCCAAGTCAGCTTAATCATCGACACTACACAATATAAAATGTCAATGTCAATCACTCAGCTGGTAAACGCTGTAAAGATAAGAAAAGTCATAGAGCTTATTACATGACTGATTTATTTATTTATTACAACTAGCAAAATATCTTACAGAAATTACAAAAATAAATTAAAAATAATATGAATATAAATACAATTCATTATTGTCATAATTTAAAAAATTGAAATATTATAAATGGTAATAAGGAAACTAAACGTCATAAATAAATGGCGTTGAAGCTTCATTACGTTTACATTGCATCTATATATTTATTGTAAAATACGGTCTAATTATTTAATTATTAAGCGTTGAACTGAAGTAAAGACATGGTACAAAAATAAAGAATTATGAAGCCAAATCCATGTGGCAGAAAACAAATTAATAGACAAATATTACTATAACATATAATTCGGGTAAGCTTTGTTTTATTTACAATAATATATAATACTGTTATTTTTACAGAAAATAATTTAGAAATAACGATTCTGTCGTGTGCCAATGCTCTGAATTAATCTGTATTCTAGAAACAGTAATAAAATTCATGAATTTTTGCTCACTTTCTCTTTCGTTTGTTCATATTTAGGACCTGAACATTCTTTCGAAATGACTCACATTGTCCAGTGTCCTCTAATTAATGCGGGCATTAAACTGCACGATTACATTTAATTGTTCACGCAAGTTTGCACAACGGTTCATTAAAAAAGCGCCTTCGCAAACGGGATGGTAATTTGTGGTTACAACGAAATGAAGTTTTATAAAAAGTATTTATGCAGAATTGCTATTTACTATAAAATAAACTATTATCTATGGCAACTATATCCTCTTATATTATCAGATTAGTGTAAATTTGTTTTGGCGCCATTTTTAAATATTTATTATTTTTATAAAACAACAGGTCGTTATTGTTTCCATCAGTGTTCAAGTATACCGTTTACATACCAGAGACTATGAGCTGGTAGTATGCTTTTTTATAGCCTATACTATTTATGAATAAATTAATTTGTCTTGGTAAAAGAATTGTTAAAATCAATTTAGTATTGTCTTTTTATATTAGTACAGAAAAAAATTTTTTTTTTTGGATTAAAACCTTAAGTAACTAGTACAAGTTAAATTTTACAATAAACAATTTTTATAATAAATCTAAATTCTTAACTATATTATAAGGTAATATGTTACTAACATTTTAAAAGTGAACACTTTAAATACAAGTAAATTTTACATTAAAAATATAAGTATTTAGTTAAGATACCTAATAAGGGACATTGCTCATTCTTATAACGAACACTCAATTATGGTTTGATTGAAGTATGCAAAACTGAATTGAATCATCATTTTACAAAGCGTATGTAATAAACCAATTGTAATTAAAGTGATGTTACCATGAATTCCGAATGTAGAATTCTGGGTAGTCTAAGTACTTTTCTTAGTCGTTCTACTTTAACGTAGGTGAGTAAGGTTTTTATATACCTTTAGTTCGCGCTACCTGTGAAAGGGCCCCGCTTTCGAACTAGTAAGTACGCATACTATCTTAACTACATAGTAGACTAGAAATACTGAAAATTTCAGCTTTGCTAAAATGACGTAGGTCTGGCGGCACTGGGATCTTACTCTATTATTATATTAACAAAGTACAGAGAATAACATACATCAGAGGAGAAATACATATTACCGAAAGACTGAACACGTAATGCTTACCATTACTTAAAAATAGTTGTTTCTTAAAGCTTTAATAACTTAAGATTAAATGATGGCTATATTTAGATAAGTGTCTAAAAAATTAAACTTACGACCTGTTACACCGGAGAACCGTTCTGGTGTAGTGGTGCGAGTATTCGCCTTAACGCCGGTGGTCGCGGTTTCGATTCCCGCTCGGGTTTAATATTTGTACTTGTGCAAATCTTTGCTTTTGGCCTTGGAGTATGCCCTTGTGGTTTTCCCCACTGTGCCTCGGAAAGCATGTAAAGCCGTCGGTACCGGTTGTTATCATAGACACCTGATAAAAATCGTTATTCATGGTAGGAAAATTATTCGCCAACCCGTAGTGGAGCAGCGTGGTGGATTAAGTTCCAACCCTTCTCCTACATTGAGAAGAGGCCTACACTCAGCAGTGGGTCGTTTACAGGCGGATTCAATTCAGTTCAAAAAGTTAACGCTATTTTGAATTAATAAAATATTACTCTAATATATTTTATTTTAACGTACGTAAAAAAAATATCGATAATTTTCGATAAGCTTTAAGCTTATTTTTCAGCACTACTGTTTCAAAGAAAAGACCATACTATAGAATAATTACTAATAAGTGAGAGAATTTCCAAAATTACGTCACGAGTAATAAGAAACTGTCCACTATAACCAGGGCCGGCCTAAGGCGAAAATTACAAGTAGGTATGCAAGACACATGCCACTATAAAAACATTATCGAGTTTTATTATTCATAATTATCCTGTGTCGGAAGTGTACACAAAAACAAAAGCCGCTTGGTTATACGTAATCCTAAAAAAAAAGGTTGTCCGAGGTCTACCATCGATGTTAACCCTTGCAACCTATTCGAATTTCTAAAAAAGGCCGTCTGAGATCCATAATCGATGTTTACTCTTGTAGCCTATCCGAATACCTAAAAAAAGATCGTCCGAAATAGAGCCACCATCGATGTTTACTTGATATTTACCCTTGTAGCCTATCCGAATTCCTAAAAAATATGCGCTCCCAAAAAGCTCGAGTGTGTGGCTGTATACTTCGCACACTCCTTAGGCCGACCCTGACTATTACTTGAACTGATAGAATTTTATGATTATCATAACTAAAATTACTAGTTGATTTTCTAAAATATTTAATGACATAAAAATGCATCTTTATGTCGATAATTTAGCATTATTTACTCGAACGGCTTTTTTTAAAGTATTGAAATTGAAAACTGTAACCGTGTTCATCACAGGTCTATTATCTCGACGATACTAATGTTGACAATCTGAGCATCGAGTTACATAGGCGTATTTGTGCTTTATGTGTAGCGGGTGTAGAATGCCTTTCAAGCGGTACCTATTGAAGGTGATCTATGCAGTAGAACTTTGAATGCAATAAGAACTTTTATTGAACCGTAGATCATGCATAGTGTATTCAAATCAACTAATTTTCGATGTATTAGTATAAAATTTTTGTTTCAGTTTATCTGAATGAAGACCGCAACATGTCGTCCGGTTACGACGAGGGACCAGTGTATTACAGGGAAATACAGAAAAACGCATATCTTAAGAGAATACCGAACGATATTAGCACAAGTAAACTACGGCCACTGGGACATAAGGTAAATGACGCGTTGTCGCAGTGGTCACAGTGACTGGATTATGCGCTAGCGGTCGCGGGTTCGATAATCGCACATGACAAATATCTATATAGGCCATACGGATATTTGTCGTGGTCTGGGCGTTTGTGCTTGTGTGTTGTGTGTTTCCGGACCCCCATAAAGGATAAACATCTTACTGGGGGCCGTTGAGTCTGAGACGTTAATTTTTTTTTTTTTTTTTCTAGTTAAACCTTGCTTTACCCTATTTTGAAATTTTTGGATAAAAATTTTGTTTCAGTGCGGTTTTAACTATGTTAGTAAATAGGTTTCATGGGCTTTTTTCTTTTTTAATGTTAAATTTTTTTAAAATAATTTCAGAAGCCACCGCTCAAACCGATGTGGACATTGTTCTGCGTACACAATGGTAGGACTCCGTTCCTCGAACAGTACCCGGAACCGGATTCCCCAGCCACACTCGCTCACAGGTCAGTATTAATTTAAAATAAATTATAATATAATCATTCTTTAGCAGTTTTTTTTTTTTTTTTGATAAATTTCTTAGTGGTAATCATAAAAAAAATGGTTGTTTGTAAAGTCGGTTTACGGACGATAATTTTACGTGATATCGTCATAGGATAACATTGAAAAAAAATTGCATACTTTTATGAATTGAATTAATATCACTGAGTTATCATTATTTTGTATAAGACAAAGAATCAGTTAATTCAATTAGGTAATTACAATTTTTTTCGATAAATTAACATTTATTTGCACTCGTTAATTCAAATATTTTATTACTTAAATTATACAGATTAATTACAAGTAACAATGTGCTATTAACAATTTATTTACAACTTATATACATGTGTGATATTTAAGATCCTCCAATCTGCGTTATTGTTTTTCATTCACAAGCCGAACGCTTAGGCCGATCGTGCCTCTCTATCGCTTGTTCCGCGCTCTCGCTCGCGACACGTGACACTTCTTCGTGCGTGCAGCCGGCATTCATCGATTTACAAGACGTAATCACGTCAAAATTATTATATTTGATAACTTCTGAACAATTTGCAGAGTAGTATTATAATATTAAAGAAACAAGAGTCTCTTTATAACAAAAAACAAAAAATAAAAAAACTCTCTGCTATTATTAAGAGATAAAACTAAACTCAACTTTAAATAATCAATAAGAAATCTGATAAAATTACCCGTTTTACGTCTTAATGAGTATTAGTTGCTATGAAAGTTAAAAAAGCCGCTTGTGTATGAAATAGCCTAAGAAGTTGATATTTTATTTGCCAAGTAAAAAATTAAACGATAATGGAATAAAATAAATTTTGAAGGAAAATATTTTTTTTTTTAATCTGCAGACCATCATGGCGAGCCTGTCTCCGTACAGCGAGACACGTGACAGCAAGTGTTAAACCACACGCTGGAGATGAGTATGACTTTCTCGTCGATACTGATCATGGACCAGTGAGGATGTTAGCGCCTGATTGGTAAGGAAATTATATATGTATACTGTATATTTATTTAACTGAATCAGCCTGTAAACGTCCCAATGCTGGGCGAAGCCGTCTCCATATAGGAAAAGGGTTGCAGTATACTCCACCATGCTGCTCCATTGCAGGTTGGTGGATAATTTATATAACCTGAGTAATAATTGCAATCAAGTGTCTGTGATAAGAACCGGAACCGACGGCATTATGTGCTCTCCTAATCAGGGATACCCACCAAGACACCTATTATACTGTACTGTATCAGCCTGTAAATAACCCACTGCTGAGCGAAGACTTTTTCTCCATATAGAAGGCTTGGAGCTTAATCCACCACACTGCTCTTCTGCGGGTTGGCGGATAATTTCCCTACCATGAGTAATGATCGTTATCAGGTGTCTATGATAACGACCGGGACCAGCGCTTTTACGTACTCCCCGAGGCACATTGGGGAGACCCACAAAGACACTGTGGCGTTAATAATAAAATTACCACACAACTTCTCTCCGCGCAGACGGATAAATAAAATACCGTTACTCGACCGATGTCTTCGCTGCAGCTGTGTCACTCGCAGGTGCCCGAACGCATCAATCGTGCGCGCTCGGTTTTCACCGTCTCGCCAGTCGACATTTAGATACGACGCCGGAAGGCCGCGCGCGCGCTTCTAAATATCCGTTATTTCAAACTCGCTGTATTTTCCATATTTTCGTTTTCCTGTTAGCCTAAACCTTAGCTTACTGCTTTCTGTCTACTGTGCTGCTTTATTCTTTTGTACTTTTCTCCTTCTGTGCTTTATGACAATATAATAATTGTTTTTATGATAGTATTCGTTTTCTTTGTCTCTGCATAACTTGCCTGTTATACGTGCGAACGATACTATAACACCTACAACAAAATCAGAAACTAATATGTGTAAAAAAACAAATATCTGTCTGGAGTGGGATTCGAACCCGCGCCACCGGCGTTAAGGCGACTACTCGCAATACTACACCAGAACGGTCTTCGCTATTAAATATGACCCCATTAATTTAATTTATTGTTTATTTATTTACTCTTTATTGTACACCACAATATAAAAATACAAAATAAACAGACAACATAACATAATTACAAATTGTATAGTACAAGTCAAAGTCAAAATATTTTATTCAGCATAAAATTATTACAATTATTTACTGAACGTCATGAGTCTACCACCAGTTCGGAAAGGAGAAGCCTCTGACCTGAGAAGAACTGGCGAGAGAAACTCAGCTGGACTAATATTATTATTATTTTTTTACGTAATGATTTTTTTTTTAATGTACCTAAATTGAAATTAACAATAATTCTCTATAAGTTGAAATAGCCTGGCGGCGATCACATCATTCCTAAAGCGTACTGTCTTCTAAAAAATCGTTGATAGAATAATATCCTTTGGTACACAAACGTTCTTTCACAATTATTTTTAAATTGGCAATAGAAACTTTTTGAACGTTTTCTGGGAGCCTGTTGTATAAGCGTATACAATGTCCATAAAAAGAATTACTGACTCGGCGTAAGCGAGTTACAGGCATTACAAGTTTATGTTTGTTACAAGTTGTACAAGTACAAGTTGTAGTTGTACAAGTTTATTTTTTTTAAGAGGCGCTCTTATGGCTAGTTAGACATTTCTTCCAGACAACCCGAATTAATTTACGTGAACGTCGAAGAATTTTCACCATAAAACCGTAATAAACAGGGATTCAATGCAAGATTGGGTGACCTTGCTCCGTACGAAGCTCCACGAACTTCGCATCTTGTCCCGGGGCGAGAATGTGTACGGGGCTCCGCCTGCGGCTCCGCTACCAAGGGCGGCGGCGCGGGACCCGACCTCGCCCCTCCCCCCTACACCCCCTGTACCGGTTGACAGGTAAGTTTATTTATTAACTTTGTAACTATAGCGATTAGGTATATTAAGCTACCCATTTAGATATGACCAAAAATTTTTGAAGGTAATACGTGTAAATTTTAAATAGGGAGGTGAAGTTAAAAAGCACTAAACTGGTGGAGCCCCGTGCTATCTCCCCTTCTTGATCACGAATTCTTTAAAAATGTAAATCACAACTAGGGCTGCCGTTGCTTAATTTTCGATTTTTTTTAATATTTTTTTTACTTTTTTTTTACGAGCAGTCGGAGCCTTTTGGTGACTACTGACGCCCATGAACATCCGCACAAGAAGATGCAGATGCGTTGCTCTCTTTTTTCCCATACCCCCCAATAGGCCACCGGATACTCACAAACCGCACGAAACGCGACAGCATAGCTGTCACTTTACGCCGGTATCGTGTGAGCGAGAGGTACCACCCCGGTCGTGCCGGCCCAATGCAGCATGGCACTGCCTCTTACGAATCTAACTGATTTTGTTAATAAATGGTTGAATTTTTCTTTCTGATGATAGTCCCGAAACAAATATGTTTTGGTCTGGTCCGGGCAGGATTTTTAAAACTCCTCCCAGGCCAACCTATCATCTAGGGTAAATACTAGGTATATATATATATATATAGGGTCACGGATGAATCGTAGCACCTGTCTGCACTGCATAGGTATTATTTATAATTGACCTGTGCCATTAAGCTTGGGTGTTATAAAGCAGATAATTTAGAAAAACAAAATACTTAGTTTTATTGACAACAAAAAATATATATTGCAGGGTACCAGGCATCGACTTAACACCAATAACGCGACCGACGGTAGACCAACCAACAAACGACAACACGCAAAACACAACCCCAACATCAACCCCTAATCCCACCCAGTCAGAACCAACCACAAACACCCCAGAAACCCCCACAAATACGACTCCGAACCATTCGACCCCCACCCTATACCCAAACACATCCCTCAACAATGTAACGATAAGTTCATTAACAACAGAAGACACAGATGTCGATATATCGAATTGGGAGCCATTTTCGTTGCCAAGTACTAGTCGGACTGAACCTAAGAAAAGTGTTGCCAAGATCTGCGGTCAAAATATATGCTTAGACGATTCGTTGTTCAAGAGAAATGTGACCGACAGTGATGAGGAATTCTTCGCTGAAATCGATGGGCAGGATTCAGATTTTGATTTCAAGCAACGTGTTGTGGTGAATAATGGTGAACATTTGGATAACGGTGAAAGGTGAGCACATTCAATTGTTTTGTAATTTCTCAGTTATTTTAGTTCGGTAAATTTCTCGTCATTTATAAAGTTTCCGTTTGATTTCAATTAAATTAAAAAAAAATACTATCCCTAAGGGTGAGAAAATAAGGGATGACATTTTTTGGGCTCCAATTTTATGTTTCAAAATAAATTTCTCTGAAGTGACATTTTTATCAAAAACTTGGTAGTCATAAGATGATTTTTTTTGCTTCGGAATATGTGTTACTGTTGTTTCTAGCGGCCTTTACAGCGTTACCAGTGGGAGATCCGAGTTCTGAAAGACGGCTTTGAAAATTGGGACCCCTCTCTGGGGCTCAGAATGGACGTTCGTCCTAAGGGTGTCTCCTAGCGAGATCGTAACTCAGCTTAGAATGTCGTCAGAAGAGTAATTATAGTATGAGTAATTCAACACTATTTCGATTTTCTAGCTCTCCTCAAAGATCGAACGTAACGGTCATCCAAGTGTCGAACAAGGGACCCCCGCATACAGCTATACCAGTGCTTGGACCGGAAACAGACGTCTTCAACTTCGATTTCAAACAGAGCCTAACGATAACGCCGCAGGAAAACAAAAATAATTTCATCAATATCGTCAACACAGAAGCACAAAATGATAATAACTACGGAACTGTCTTCGGAAACGACTCCGACTACGGGCACATAAGTTTGACAACAACAACAACTGTTAACTTGACAGGTCAGGACGTCAGAACGACAGCTGTCAGCGAACCGTCGAACGCCAAAACTGTCAAGGATGGACGCGACGTCAAAGTAACAGCTATCAAGGAAGCGCGAACGGACGTCAAAGTGACACCTATTCAAGATTCGCGAACGGACGTCAAAGTGACAGCTGTCAATGGTGATAGGGGTGTAACGGTGAATAGTGATGGTCTTTACGAGAGACTGTGTATGGCGTCGACATCGAACGTGACGCCGTCTCCGTTATCGATAAGACGGTTAAGAGCGTCGATAGTAAGAAAGACATCACTACCGAATTTAGATACTGAATCGGATTACGAGTGTCTATTCCCTAATTCTAGTCAATCTGGCAACATTCAAAATGGTAGGGTAAATAGTGAAGTTAGAAATAATAATGTCGATTCTAACGCGACGGTTACAAGGTCGAATGTCGAGAGATCTCAGAGTCAGAACGCGTATGATGTAGCGCCGAGACGTGAAGCTAGGAGGGAACCGCATAACAGTCCTAAGAGAGAAGTTAAAAATGGTAAGTTAATTATTTTTTATATATTTGTGAACAAACATGTTACACTAATTACTGTACAATTTTTAAGTGCAATAAATAAATATGTTTAACACACACACACGGTCGTCTGCTCCTAAGGTAGGCAACTTAATGCCTGTGTTTTAGGTAACAGCCGACTGATATACATTTTTTTTTAAAATAAATATACATATATAAATAAATATATATTACACCCAGACTCGGGGCGGGAATCGAACCCACAACCCTTGGAGCAGAAAACAGGGTCACTGCAAACTGCGCGAAAGGGTCAGTCAAAAATAAAGAATATTATACATATATATTGTAAGCATCCCACTGCTGAGCAAAAGTCTCATATAGAAGGGTTGGAGCTTTTCCGGCATTATGCTTCACTGCAGGGGGAGTTCAAGTATTACGTAACGCAATTTTTAAAGATTTTTTTACCCTTCTGTAATAATATTTTTGTGAATTAGCCTATGTGCTATAGCCTATGTGCCAACTACCACTTTAAAAATATAATAACTATTCACCAACATGGGTTCGTTAAGGGTAGATCGACTGTAACAAATCTTGTTTCTTTTACTAACTTTGTTATAGATTCGGTTGATAGTCATCATCAGGTCGACGTTGTTTACACAGATCTGAGCAAGGCCTTTGATAGGGTACCCCATGTTCAACTCTTGCATAAGCTTTCAACTTATGGGGTATCGGGCTCAGTGTTGAAGTGGCTAACATCTTATTTGCGGGGACGTTCTTCTTATGTGGTCTTAAATGGGTTTCAATCAGGAAAGTGTTTAATTAGCTCAGGAGTTCCTCAGGGTTCTATTTTAGGTCCTGTTCTATTTAACATATTTATAAACGATGTTACAACTTGCTTCAAATACTCAATTCCATACCTTTGTTTTTTTTGTTTTTGTTGTGGGCTCAATTTTCCGCATTTAGACTCGCTTCTGGTCCATTATGCGTGAAAGAAGGCTGGCTAATTCAGCCAGCCAAGCTCCTTCCAGAAGCACAGAAGCCTCCTGGGGCGTTCGCAGGCGTCTCGGAGCGTCCTTATTTCTTTAAGGATATTTGCCCGGTGTGTGGCCACTCCCTCGCATTCCAGGATCACGTGGGCGGCTGTTTCTTCAGCAACTAGACATCCCCGGCAGAGAGGACTGTCCGTTGCATTTATAATGAAAAGTTGGTGGTTGAGTGCCATGTGGCCGGTAATCGTACCAACAACTATTCTGATGTCCATACGGTTCAGATTGAGTAGTCGACTCGACAGGTGTGGTGATACTTCCGCGAGTACCATTTTAGACTGTCTGCAGCCGGTTTGGTCTGCCCAACGGGCATTGTGAATTTCACGTGTGCGTTGTCTTACCCACGAGCACAGTTGTCTAAATGGTAGCGGCAGTAAAATAGTTGGGCCAGCCACCTTTGTATTAGACCCCTGTCTCGCTAGCTCATCGGCAGCATCGTTACCGTGTGATTCGCTATGTCCTTTAATCCATTGGAGGATTACCCCATTAAATGAGGCTAATCTTTCCAATGTTTGGTGACATTCGTAAATAAGACTAGAGTTAGTCGAGGAACTCTCTAGTGCTTTAAGTACGGCCATGCTGTCCGACAGAATACGGATATTATAATCCTTAATGTCTTTCGACAGGACGGCGGTAGCTGCATAGGTTATAGCAACACATTCACATTGAAATATGGAACTGTGTTGACCTAGCGTTATTGACAGTTTGATGTTGAGATCTTGTGAGTACACACCGGCACCGGTGCCAGACCCCATTTTGGAGCCATCCGTATAAATGCGGACTTCCCGAGTGCCGGACTGATCTCTTTCGGTCTCACATAGTTGTATGTGGTATTTCCTTTCGAAAATATGTTGTTTGGGAATCCTGTCACACGGAGCCGCAATTAGCGGCTCATAGCTCGTAAGGCTATTCCATAGTTTATTGTGTGGACCTTCCTGGTTGCACCACAGGCCCAAGTGTTTCAGCCTGATAGCTGACATGGCTGCTTCCTGCTGTATAAACAGATCGAGCGGTGCCAGATCAAGCATAACCTCAAGGGCTGCTGTGGGGGTAGTACGCATACAGCCAGTGATCGCAGAGCATGCTATTCTCTGGAACCGCTGTAGCTTGTTTTTAACGGTGGTGAGTTCTGTTTTCTGCCACCAGATTACCGCACCGTAGGTGATTATAGGCCTGACGATGGTTTTGTAGAGCCATAAGGTAATTTCGGGTGATATGCCCCAGCTTTTGCCGAGCAGCCGTTTGCATTGGCAGAGAATTATGCTGGCTTTGTTGATTTTTGAGTCTAAGTGCCTGTTCCAAAGAAGTTTGCTATCCAGTATAACATCGAGATATTTGACTTCCCTGGTAAGGGCAAGACTGGTACCGAATAATTTAGGGAGTTTTAGGTTCCCTAAATTCCGTTTGTTAGTGAACATCACAAGTTCTGTCTTTGCAGGGTTCACTGTTAGGTCATGGTCCGTGCACCACTGTTCGACAACTATCAATGCGGCCCTCATTCGGTGCAGACTACGCTCTCAGAGGGTCCGCTAATAAGTATCGTTAGGTCATCTGCATAGCCCACTGTGAGAAATTTCCGGTCGTTGAGCAAGGTGATCAGCTCATCGATCACTATGTTCCATAAGAGTGGGGATAAAACCCCTCCCTGTGGACATCCTCTCGCTACGACCCCTCTTGTCGTTTCATTCACAGTGAATTGGATGGCCCTGCACCTTAGCATGTTATCAATCCACCCGGCAATAGTGTTATTGACTCCATGTTTAGACAAGGCCCGGCTTATGCTGGTAAACTTAGATTTGTCAAAGGCCCCTTCTATATCGATAAAGGCGCCTAAGGTTGATATTTTGTGGTGGAGATTGCCCTCTATGTAGGATATAACCTTGTGCAGGGCAGAGTCTGTTGATTTGCCTGTTGAGTAGGCGTGCTGGTTGGGATTCAGAGGTTGTCCAACTAAGGTTGTACTCCTCAGTTCCCTATCTATAATCCTTTCCAAAACTTTCAATAAAAAGGAGGTAAGGCTTATAGGTCTGAATGATTTAGGTTGCGAGTAGTCTCCTTTGCCTGGTTTGGGTATGAATACTACTTTAGACTTCCCTCCATACTTTGGGAGTGTAGCGGAATGCTAAGCAACTCCTGTATATGGAGACAAGGTGGTCTATTAGTTTCCTATCACTCCATCTAAGCAGGCCTGGAAAAACCCCATCCAGTCCTGCAGATTTATATGGGAGGAAACTGTTAATGGCCCATATTACTTTGTCATGGGTGATGATTTCCTTGGCGGTGTTCAAGTCAACCGTTTCCGGCGGCTCCCTTTGCTCTTCTTCCCACGTCGCTCTTTCTTTTATTTGGCATCCTGGGAAGTGCGTTGTTATTAACAGTTCTGAGGTTTCCAGATCTGTTTTGGTGTATGTTCCATCTGGTTTCTTCAGGCACCCCAGAGTGTGCATCGGTTCGCTACACAGTACATTTTTAACTCTGTTAGCCTGGTTGTTCGTTTCAATGTTGGTACAGAAGCGTCTCCAGCACTCTCTCTTTCTGAATCTGATGCGCTTCTTGTAGTGATATTGGGCTTGTTTGTAGGCATCCCAATGATGTTCTGCACGAGTGATCCTTGCTTTGTTGAACAACTTCCTCACCTTGCGTCGTAGCTTCCATACCTTTTTGCCGATGATATTAAATTTGTGCGTACCGTACGCTCCATGGAGGATTCATTGTTGCTACAGAATGATGTAAAGCGTTTAGCGGATTGGTGCCAAATAAACGGTATGTCTTTAAACGTCAGTAAATGCAAACACATTAAATTCACTCAGAACCATAACATTTTTCGATCTGTGTACCATATTGACGGTATTGTGATACAGGAAGTAGATACAATTAGAGATGTTGGGATTGTTCTTGACGCTAAACTGACTTTCCTACCACATATTGACTTTGTAGTAAAGAAATCTTCTAAATTATTGGGTTTTATTATGCGTGTTACCAAGAGAGTTTTTAAGCCGAGCACCAAAATTCTATTGTACAACAGCTTAGTACGTAGCATCTTGGAGTATGGTAGTGTAGTTTGGCGTCCCCATTACTCGACGCATTCTTTAAGGATGGAGCGACTGCAGAAACGTTTTACGCGACATTTAGCATTTTCCGTTGGAACATTGAATACGTTGGAATCATATAATAGCAGATTACAGCATTTCAATATGGTTTCACTTACTGTTCGAAGAGACATGCTTGATATGATGTTCTTGTTTAAAATTTGTCGCAATGAAATCGACTGTCCTAAACTTTTGCAGTTGTTTAATTTCTACGTCCCACCTCGGCTGCCGCATGGTGTAATTAGGCCTTTTCATGTTACGTTTAGAAGAACCGTGCTAGGTGCGAACTCCACAGTCCCGCGTAATGCTAAGATATTTAATAATAGGGTACTTTCGGTAGTGAAAAATAAATTATGAGATTTGATAAAAATTAAAATTTATGTAGAAATATACTTAAATATTCTGATTTTGAGTCATAAAAGCACATTATTGTTTTATTATATTGAAATTAAAAGTCGTAATTTTTAATCTGTATATCACGTGATCTAAAACACGACCCGCCATGATGTGACGTCGTGAAGACAATGTTTCCGATGTAGACTGCGAGCACTGCTCAGTGCTCTCACTAGTGAAAAATTCGTTCCTTTATTGAGTGCCAGTACACTGCCGCAATACCATATTGAAATATATGACGACATAAATAGCATAATTTTTGTACTGTGAACACTGGCGCTTTCGAGAAAAGGTGCTTTCAGTACTTTGATCACCTGATTAAAAAATATAATTATAATAAATAATAAATTATTCAAAAATGTCAACAATATTCAAAAATTAATTTTTGAATATTGTTGAATTTATTTTTGAACAGAAAACGTATACATGATTAATATTTTATTTGAAAACAATGTCGCAAAATTAGGATGATAGTATACTGGACTGCGTTCCGTTTTATCAGTAACCAGTATAGCACAATATAGCAAACTAAAAAGTAACGGCTTCGCAGTATACTGAATTGACGTCACACCTCAGAGTGCTCTCAGTGTATAGCGGAACACAACTTTACGCATATTACGTCACCAAAATAGGTGACCGCGTTTTCTCGGGAATTAAAAAGGTTTAAAATTTAATTTCATTTTATGGCAAAAAAGCGTGTTTATTTTGCCGAAATAATTTTTTTGTGGCTTTTTATTACGAAAATTAACAATTTGAAGTACTATTTCAAACATAGTAGAATACCCTATTGTAGTGGCTCAATTGACATTTTCAGCATGTCTAGCTTGGTTTTTAAAATGAAAATTTTGAATTATCTGTTGCAAACGGCAAATAACACACAATAACATAGTACATGAACAAATATCTACATCATGTAAGAAGTTTTTTTTTAGCAAGCTGTGTTTACCTTAATATAGGTTTACAATTTTTTAATGTTATCTATATATGTATTTTAATTGTATTATCTTATTGTAAAACTGCTGGTAAACCGTAAATAAAATAAAATAAATAAAATAAAATATGTGTAACTTATGCTGTGCCCCAAAATTATGAAAAACTTTAATTTCAGAAAAATCAGAACTGCCCCAACAGAAACCAATATGGAAGAGAGGTTTGACGGAGCTTTCTCTGTTGAGTAGGTTAAAAGGTATCACACAGATTAAACGACAGGAAAGTCCTACAAGACACGAGGAAGAAGGGTAAGTCGCACACACACTTATCTATATTGTACTGTTCTGGGATAGCTTGTAATCCCATCGCTGGGTGGAGTACCTTTCTTCTATATAAAAATGGCAGAGATTAATTGTTTTTTTTTTTAATTTTATTTTATGGAAATATTAAACAATTAACTGAATATCACTACATATTATAAAATAAAGTCCTCTGCCGCGTCTGCACGTCTATTCGAGATAAACTCAAAAACTACTGCACGGATTTTCATGCGGTTTTCATCAAAGATAGAGTGATTCATGAGGAAGGTTTAGGTTATATACATACCACGAGCGCAATCGGGGCGGGCCGCTAGTTTAATATATAGCACTACACCAGAACGGTTGTCTTATATTACTATGACCATTATAATAATAAAACTACATTAAAAATTTAATATTTATACTACTTATTGTTTTAACAATTTTCTGTCTGAGTTCAACTTGAATTTGACCACTTTTTTTTAAAATTAATTTAATAATGATTTCAGGACAACATCTCCCGGTAAAGTAGTTCATAGATCTCGCCCGGTGGGCAGAGTCGATAGTTCCAGACGAAGAAGTAACTCGTTGACTAATTGTAAGTTTTTTTTAAATAATTATCATTTTTGTGCCCAATTTCCATAAAAATCACTTGATGAATGAAATTACTGATTATGGGATGATTTAACACCCAACGCCATCTATTGATATACACGTGTAAACTAACACATGCTATTGTATTAATGAACAGATTCATGTAGGCAATGCCCGCTTAGAGCATATACTACTGAAGGCAGCTTCCCGTAGGCCGAAAGTGTAGACGAGCTTGTAGAGAGAGACAGACATATCGCAGTATATGCTATTTCTAGTCGCACGCGATTGGTCACAGCACAGCTGACTCCACACCGCTTCAGCGAATAGAAATGATTTATGCCAAGGGAGAATAAACAGCCAATTGCGTGTGACTAGAGAGAGATAGCATGTAGTCCGATATGTCTGTCTCTCTCTACAACCTCGTCTACACTTTCGGTCAACGGAAAGCTGCCTCCAGTAGTACATAGTCTAAGATTGCCCATATCAAGATAGGATCCAGCGAGAAACCATAGACAAACAAAATACACAGTATTAGAAAATTGTCCACAGATTACATAAACTACCTTAAAGTAGAAGTTATATTTTTATATTAGGAGATCTGAATTTCGATTTTTTTAATTGCCATTTCTGTTACTTGGCTATCTATGAACTTGCTATTCAGTTGAGATTGTAGAGACGTTGTCATGGGTATGCAAAAAGAAAATTTTGTGGGTTCCTGTCAATATGTTATCGAACCTCTTGGCTAGTGTACACTATACCGTTTCAGTGGGGAGAATTTTGACAATAAAGAATTTATTATAGAAAGAAAGAAAGAAGAAAGAAAACATATTTTATTTACCTTATACACTATTCATAATAAAAGTTAAAATAAAAAACCGAAAAAAACGTTATTATTATTGGGATAATAAAATAATAGAAAAAAAAAGTACAATATATGCAACATACACAGAATAGACGGAAGAAAGGCCAACTAAAGGTAAACTTGCCTCAGCATTGTTTTTAACACAAAAAAAAAAAAATTGCCAAAAACATTGTTATTTTAGAGAAAAAAATGAAGTTACGTTATACAGGACGCCTTTTGTTATACAGGAATGAAATTTACAAATTTATACTAGGCTGTATGGAGTAAAGTCCTTTGCATTTCTCTATTGGGGATAAGTTTTAAAACAACAACAACAACAGCTGTTATTATCCGCTGACCTGTCCGTGTCAACTACTAGTTGATAGAGTTTACAAAGTAACCGCAATAACCGCAAACGCCCGTGTCAAGTACTAGTTGGCATGGCTATTTTGCGAACTGCTCGTGTCAACTATAGGTTGACCGACGTATATTACGTCATCACCGGCGGACAATTACGTAATAAAACGCTAGAGGCCTGGGGTAGTTTTGGGCATTTGGTAAACTGAAGGTCATTGCCCGGAGACTCACGCGGTTATGGCAGAACCTGTTGGTTATAGCGAGTGTACATCTCCAGGCCAGGCGGGTCATGCGGGTCAGCCGGTGGGGTCGCTGCAAGCGCTGCCGTCGCTGCAGCCGCTGCGCGCGCGCCAGGCCGCCGCGCTGCGGGCGGAGCAGCGGCGCGGCGCGTGCGCGGCCGCCGTGCTGCTCGCGCGCGACGCGCCGCTGCTCTGCGACTACGAGCACCACGTCTGGTAACCGACTACCACTACCACTACCACTACTGCGGGCGGAGCAGCGGCGCGGCGCGTGCGCGGCCGCCGTGCTGCTCGCGCGCGACGCGCCGCTGCTCTGCGACTACGAGCACCACGTCTGGTAACCGACTACCACTACCACTACCACTACTGCGGGCGGAGCAGCGGCGCGGCGCGTGCGCGGCCGCCGTGCTGCTCGCGCGCGACGCGCCGCTGCTCTGCGACTACGAGCACCACGTCTGGTAACCGACTACCACTACCACTACCACTACTGCGGGCGGAGCAGCGGCGCGGCGCGTGCGCGGCCGCCGTGCTGCTCGCGCGCGACGCGCCGCTGCTCTGCGACTACGAGCACCACGTCTGGTAACCGACTACCACTACCACTACCACTACTGCGGGCGGAGCAGCGGCGCGGCGCGTGCGCGGCCGCCGTGCTGCTCGCGCGCGACGCGCCGCTGCTCTGCGACTACGAGCACCACGTCTGGTAACCGACTACCACTACCACTACCACTACTGCGGGCGGAGCAGCGGCGCGGCGCGTGCGCGGCCGCCGTGCTGCTCGCGCGCGACGCGCCGCTGCTCTGCGACTACGAGCACCACGTCTGGTAACCGACTACCACTACCACTACCACTACTGCGGGCGGAGCAGCGGCGCGGCGCGTGCGCGGCCGCCGTGCTGCTCGCGCGCGACGCGCCGCTGCTCTGCGACTACGAGCACCACGTCTGGTAACCGACTACCACTACCACTACCACTACTGCGGGCGGAGCAGCGGCGCGGCGCGTGCGCGGCCGCCGTGCTGCTCGCGCGCGACGCGCCGCTGCTCTGCGACTACGAGCACCACGTCTGGTAACCGACTACCACTACCACTACCACTACTGCGGGCGGAGCAGCGGCGCGGCGCGTGCGCGGCCGCCGTGCTGCTCGCGCGCGACGCGCCGCTGCTCTGCGACTACGAGCACCACGTCTGGTAACCGACTACCACTACCACTACCACTACTGCGGGCGGAGCAGCGGCGCGGCGCGTGCGCGGCCGCCGTGCTGCTCGCGCGCGACGCGCCGCTGCTCTGCGACTACGAGCACCACGTCTGGTAACCGACTACCACTACCACTACCACTACTGCGGGCGGAGCAGCGGCGCGGCGCGTGCGCGGCCGCCGTGCTGCTCGCGCGCGACGCGTCGCTGCTCTGCGACTACGAGCACCACGTCTGGTAACCGACTACCACAACCACTACCACTACTGCGGGCGGAGCAGCGGCGCGGCGCGTGCGCGGCCGCCGTGCTGCTCGCGCGCGACGCGCCGCTGCTCTGCGACTACGAGCACCACGTCTGGTAACCGACTACCACTACCACTACCACTACTGCGGGCGGAGCAGCGGCGCGGCGCGTGCGCGGCCGCCGTGCTGCTCGCGCGCGACGCGCCGCTGCTCTGCGACTACGAGCACCACGTCTGGTAACCGACTACCACTACCACTACCACTACTGCGGGCGGAGCAGCGGCGCGGCGCGTGCGCGGCCGCCGTGCTGCTCGCGCGCGACGCGCCGCTGCTCTGCGACTACGAGCACCACGTCTGGTAACCGACTACCACTACCACTACCACTACTGCGGGCGGAGCAGCGGCGCGGCGCGTGCGCGGCCGCCGTGCTGCTCGCGCGCGACGCGCCGCTGCTCTGCGACTACGAGCACCACGTCTGGTAACCGACTACCACTACCACTACCACTACTGCGGGCGGAGCAGCGGCGCGGCGCGTGCGCGGCCGCCGTGCTGCTCGCGCGCGACGCGCCGCTGCTCTGCGACTACGAGCACCACGTCTGGTAACCGACTACCACTACCACTACCACTACTGCGGGCGGAGCAGCGGCGCGGCGCGTGCGCGGCCGCCGTGCTGCTCGCGCGCGACGCGTCGCTGCTCTGCGACTACGAGCACCACGTCTGGTAACCGACTACCACAACCACTACCACTACTGCGGGCGGAGCAGCGGCGCGGCGCGTGCGCGGCCGCCGTGCTGCTCGCGCGCGACGCGCCGCTGCTCTGCGACTACGAGCACCACGTCTGGTAACCGACTACCACTACCACTACCACTACTGCGGGCGGAGCAGCGGCGCGGCGCGTGCGCGGCCGCCGTGCTGCTCGCGCGCGACGCTCCGCTGCTCTGCGACTACGAGCACCACGTCTGGTAACCGACTACCACTACCACTACCACTACTGCGGGCGGAGCAGCGGCGCGGCGCGTGCGCGGCCGCCGTGCTGCTCGCGCGCGACGCGCCGCTGCTCTGCGACTACGAGCACCACGTCTGGTAACCGACTACCACTACCACTACCACTACTGCGGGCGGAGCAGCGGCGCGGCGCGTGCGCGGCCGCCGTGCTGCTCGCGCGCGACGCTCCGCTGCTCTGCGACTACGAGCACCACGTCTGGTAACCGACTACCACTACCACTACCACTACTGCGGGCGGAGCAGCGGCGCGGCGCGTGCGCGGCCGCCGTGCTGCTCGCGCGCGACGCGCCGCTGCTCTGCGACTACGAGCACCACGTCTGGTAACCGACTACCACTACCACTACCACTACTGCGGGCGGAGCAGCGGCGCGGCGCGTGCGCGGCCGCCGTGCTGCTCGCGCGCGACGCGCCGCTGCTCTGCGACTACGAGCACCACGTCTGGTAACCGACTACCACTACCACTACCACTACTGCGGGCGGAGCAGCGGCGCGGCGCGTGCGCGGCCGCCGTGCTGCTCGCGCGCGACGCGTCGCTGCTCTGCGACTACGAGCACCACGTCTGGTAACCGACTACCACTACCACTACCACTACTGCGGGCGGAGCAGCGGCGCGGCGCGTGCGCGGCCGCCGTGCTGCTCGCGCGCGACGCGCCGCTGCTCTGCGACTACGAGCACCACGTCTGGTAACCGACTACCACTACCACTACCACTACTGCGGGCGGAGCAGCGGCGCGGCGCGTGCGCGGCCGCCGTGCTGCTCGCGCGCGACGCGCCGCTGCTCTGCGACTACGAGCACCACGTCTGGTAACCGACTACCAGTATTATAATTATTGCAACTACCACTATCATTACAATCGCCACTACCATTATCACCAAGATTACAATTATCATTACAACTACTACCGCCACTACTACTGCTACAGTATTAGGGGTGTGAGATATGGAAATTGTTCGGGGGATATTCGTGTTTTGGGGTTATCAGTTTAATGAACTTTTCTTTGCGTTAGATAGTTAAGGTCGTATATTTAAAAAAAAAGAAGTTATATCACAATTTTGTTATTTACACTATACACCATAGTCAATTCGAAACTAATCGAATTTAGTTTTCTACAGTTATAGAATCATATCATAATGGTATGGTTATACTTAAGCAGCGTATCGACATCATCGGCCTGCATAAATAACAATGGCTGCTGACCGAGCATTGGCGTGGGACATTGTAAAACGTATAATAAACAAATAACTTAGAATGTAAAACTTATTAATGTTTATTATTGTGATTTTAAAAATCAGTGTTGCAGAACATTTCATATTGTGAACATTATTGTAATTAATAAATGTTTTTTTTTATCTTTGGACGTATTATCTAAGCGTGACGCCCCTCTGCCGCAGGGTGGCGCGCTGGGCGGGCGCGAGCGGCGCGCGCGCGGGCGGGCGCGCGGGCGACCGGCTGGCGGCGCTGGGCGGCGCGCCGCCCGCCTCCGCGGCGCACGCGCGCCGTCTGCTCAAGAACGCGCGCTCGCCGCGGGTAAGTGGGATGGGCTATTACGTTACTTGCGCGATCGCGAGGAATCGCTGTGGTGTCGAATTTCAATACTAGCTGAGCCTCAATTAGCCCACGGATTTGATATAAAAAAAGTTATTAAAAATACTATACTGAACTGAATAAGCCTGTAAATGCCCCACTACTGTGCAAAGGCCTCTTCTTCATATGGAAGAAGGGTTGAAGCTGAATCGCTCCACTGCGGGTTAGCGGATAATATCTCTACCACGAGTAACGATCGTTATCGTGTCTATAATAACAAGCGGGACCGACGGCTTTACGTGCTCTCCGAGGCACGGTGGGGAGACTCACAAGGACATACACCTAAACCGGAAACAAATATACAAATATCTGTCCCGAGTCGGAATCGAACCCGCGACCACCGGCGCGTGGTTTAAGGCGACTACTCACACCACTACACCAGAACGGAATATAGTATAACATATAAAAAAAATTAAATTGCGTGTACTAGCGTAAACTCGTAAGAAGTGAAACTTATAATAAAAAATGGTTGTATGTAAAGTCGGTTTACAGACGATAATTTTTACGTGATAACGTCATAACAAAACATAGATGTAGAACTACTTTTACTATTATTATATTATTTTATATGTATTATTTTATTATATTTTATATATATTATTTTACATGTAAAGATACTTTTATGAATCGAATTGAATTATTATCACATATATAATAATTATGATAGTGTGTATTACTTTACATATACAGTACAACCTTGATATAACGAGCCTCAATATAACGAATTCCTCGATTAAACGAATTTTTCGAAATCCCCTAGAACTGCCCGTAAGAAATAATACAAAATATACCTCTACATTACGAATAACATTTATCAAAAACCTCTTTATAACGATTTTTCAATCATTGCAGAATATAGGTAGAAGGTATTTTTACATCTATTTAACGAATTTTTTCAACTTAAAACCTTGATATAACGTATCCTATTAATTATTTCCACTTAATTCCAAGTTCTTACCTCGTTAAAACGAATCGCAGTCCAGTCTAACCTCTATATAACAAACCTCATTATAGCGAATTACTTGGTATAACGAATATTTCCTAATTCCCTTCAGTTTCGTTATATCGAGGTTGCACTGTATATGATAGTGTAGTACTTTATATATATATATATATATACTAGCGGTCCGCCCCGGCTCCGCCCGGGGTATTGCAAATAATATATCATTTTCGTGAGGGATACTCACACCACATACTGGCGTCATCTGCTCCACCACCATGCAAAACCATATTGGTTTGTAGTACATGATATGTATCAGAGATAGCGCTGTATGTGAAAAATGATTTTCCCTGTTTTCCTGCTTTTCTGATGAAATTTTTTCTGAACCTCACGGAGCCCGAGACCTTTCCAACGAATGCAAAACCGTGGAAATCGGTTCGTGCGTTCTGGAATTATAGCGTCAGAAAGGAAAACCCGACTTATTTTTATATTATAGAATTGCGACTATAATTTGAGATTTAAACTATCCTATCTCTAAAGTTGGATCGAACTGCACATGGTGTGCGAATTTTATTATAATCGGTTAAGTGGTTTAGGAGTCCATTGAGGACAAACATTGTGACAATTATTAAGAAAGATGATAGTGTGATATTCAAGATTTTCCAATCTGAGTTATTTTATTAAGGATAGGAAGATGATAGGAAAAGTAGGAAATCAAGGGGAGTGTTTCAAGTGGTACTCTCTAACAAACAATTGACAAATCACAAAACAGTAGGGGTGTGCGATAATTATCGATAATTCGTAAATACTCGATAAATTTCCATTCGATAATTATCGATAAGTGTTATTCGATAATTTTGATCCGATAATTATCGATAATTTTTCATTCGATAAATATTGATAGCTATCGACCGATAATTATCGATAACTTTCGTCAACTATCGATAATTTTTATCCGATAATTATCGATAATTGTCGCCAACTATCTATAACTTTTCTTTCGATAGTTATCGATAACTGTTCATACGATAATTATCGATAACTATCGATAAAACGATTCGATAATCATCGATAGTAAAATTATCGATATTTTTTATCGATGAACATCCCTACTTCTACCAAACAATTGACAAATCACAAAACAGTAGGGGTGAGCGATAATTATCGATAATTCGTAAATACTCGATAACTTTCCATTCGATAATTATCGATAATTATCGATAAGTGTTATTCGATAATTTTGATCCGATAATTATCGATAATTTTTCATTCGATAAATATCGATAACTATCGACCGATAATTATCGATAACTTTTCCTTCGATAATTATCGATAACTGTTCATACGATAATTATCGATAACTATCGATAAAACGCTTCGATAATCATCGATAGTAAAATTATCGATATTTTTTATCGATGAACATCCCTACTTCTACAAAACAATTGACAAATCACAAAACAGTAGGGGTGTGCGATAATTATCGATAATTCGTAACTACTCGATAATTTTCCATTCGATAATTATCGATAAGTGTTATTCGATAATTTTGATCCGATAATTATCGATATTTTTTAATTATTCGATAATTATCGATGACTATCGACCGATAATTATCGATAACTTTTGTCAACTATCGACAATTTTTATCCGATAATTATCGATAACTGTCGCCAACTATCGATAACTTTTCCTCCGATAATTATCGATAACTATTCATTCCATAATTATCGATAACTATCGATAAAACGATTCGATAATTATCGATAGTAAAATTATCGATATTTTTTTCCGATGAACATCCCTACAAAACAGTTCGCGTGTAGATTGCGTGGCGCCACTGTCTCTTTTACTCGAACGCGGTCCGATGGAGTGTAAGACAGAACGCTTAGGCTAATCGTGCCTCTCTATCGCTTGTTCTGCGCTCTCACTCACTAATTGTGACAATGATGACGTCATCTTCTTCGAACGGGCACCCCTTCATCAATTTACTAGACGTTATCACGTCAAAAACAGTTTACTTTTTATACGATCTGTTACACGGCCGACCCTGACTGTCTTTTTAAAAAAACTACTTTTTCACCACAACTACTTTTATTAAAAGAAATTCACAAAATACTAATTTTGAACTTCCCAAATATTAGCGAGTACTCTAGTGGAGTACTATTCGCGACGGCTTCCAGAATCTAACTGATTTAATTATGAAATAATAAATCGAATGAAAACTATAAAATGCTTAATAAACAAAACTATGCTAACCACATGGAGACAATGCTGATTAAGGCTTTATTGCCTTGTAATAAGGGTTGTAACAGATCGTAATTATATGAGCCCTGTGTTTGCGTTCGGACATATTTATATTCGAATTACCTACTCACTATAGAATACATCATACAATAACTACAAACTTCTATATAGTGATACTTGTAAAGGTGGGGAGCTCGGGGTGTTTAAGAAAACAAGTGTATCGTTACACGTCCAGTTTATTAATGAATTATATTCACTATATCGCCTCATTATAATGTATTAGAAATACTGAGAGGTAATATAATATGTATTCTTACGTACACATATTTAATGCATACATTACACGCCCATCGGCTAGAAAAAAATAAAATAAAATAAACTTTTATTTTATTTTACTAGTACAATCCAAAAAAAAAAAAAAATTATATATATACTTAATAAAAAAAAAATAAGTTTCACAGTTATAGGTTAGGTATAATTATATTTAATTACACATTACATTCGTTTCATGTTATAATTTCTATAATAATACACTTATTTGTTATTATAAATTTTTTATATAAGGTCTACTCCTATTCTTATGTATTAACATTTCTTTGCCTTTATAATCTATTTTTAGATTAGGTTCACAATCTTCAATAACTCTAAACGGACCTATATATAGAGGATCGAGTTTCTTTACAACATTGTTTCTAAGCAGTATCAGGTCACCAACATTATATGTAATTGGATTTGTATAACAATCATATTTAATTTTTCTTATCTCTTTGCTTTTAATTAAATTTTTCCTTGCGTCATATTGCGATTTTTGTAATCTATATTTTAATTGTTTTGGATAATCGTAATGATTGTATAACGGATCTATTTCTATAGTTAAATTGCTGGGTAAATTACAAGGCTTTCCAAAGACGAGTTCATACGGTGAATATTTTGTTTCGGAATGTACGGTTGTATTGAATGCGAAGCACCAATAAGGTAACCAATTACTCCAATTTTCTGGTTCATTTTCAGTTTGAATTCGTAGGTATGACATTAAATTTTTATGAGTATTTTCTAAACTACCTATTGATTGATGATGGTACGCTGTAGACGTTATTTGCTTAATTTTAAGAATTTCGCAGACTTCTCGCATGACTGTGGAAACAAACTCGGTACCTCGATCGGATATAATGTGTCGCGGCACTCCGTACCGTAGGATAAAATTATTAACAAACGCTGACGCTACTGAAACCGTATCTTTATTCTTAAGAGGATAAGCCTCAACGTACTTACTTAAATCACACTGTAGTGTGAGTATATATGAATAATTATCTCTATCCTTACTTAAGGGCCCTACTATATCTAAATAAATCCTATCAAAAGCGGAATATCCGGTGTCGGTTATAACCATGGGTTCTTTTATATGTTTAAAGTGTTTCTGTCGTAAACACTTGTCACAACGATTAACGAATTCAGCAACATCTTTTTCTAGACCTGGCCAAAAATATCGTCGCTTTATATTATTTATCATGCGTCTTATGCCGGCGTGTCCGCTTGTCGGCAACATATGATAATCGTTTAGTATTACGCGTTGAGTATCGCGATCAAATATCCTTTTGACACCATTTAATATATAAAAACGTGGTACGGACCATTTTTGTGTGTCATTTATTATACTAATTAAATCATTTATCTCTTTACGATTGCAATCATTTTTTATTATAAACACATTATTTATTTTTAATTGATTACACATATTACATAGTTTCCTCACAAAGGCATCTCGTGCACAGTATGATCGGAAAAAAGGTGTAATATAAATTATTTGTTTTTGTGAGTTATATGCAAATAAATTAGACTTTTCCTGGGCACTATACTCTATTTTATTCCATTCTTCGACATTCACAAACCTCATCTCGACACAACCCTCTGGTTTTTTAAGTGTTCCCACAACATTTGGTTGATCAGGCCAATTATTTGTGGTACTTTCATCGACCATAGGGCTGTCACTTTTATTGCTAATACTGTCTCTTTCCAACCTCATTCTTTGCGCTCTAGTTAATACACACATCACCTTTTCATTCATCTCTTTCAAATCCTCACTTGATAATCGGATGCGTGACAAGGCATCTGCAGCTGCATTGTCCGCTCCTTTTACGTATTCGATAGTATAATTATATTCCTCTAATAGTAGCCTAAACTTAGTCAAACGACTTGAAGGATTCGTCATGTTAAAAAGATAAATTAAAGGTTTATGATCGGTTCTTATTATAAACCTGCGACCATAAAGGTAAGGTCTAAAATATTTAATGGACCATACTATAGCAAGGAGCTCTTTTTCTATGGTCGGATATCGAATTTCCGCTTTATTTAAATTCCGACTAGCGAATGCTACTGGTTTATTATCGCTGTTACTTAACACCGATCCGATTGCAAAGCCAGAAGCATCGGTTTGTAAAATGAATGTATTTTCAATATTAAAGTTCGGGTATTGTAGGATTGGTGGAGATATAAGTGCGTTTTTAAGTGAAGAAAATGACTTTTGACATTCTGTAGTCCATTTAAATTCTACATTTTTACGACATAGCTTATTGAGTGGCAACGCTTTTTCGGCAAAATTTGGGATAAATTTTCTATAAAAATTAGTGAATGCAACAAATCTTTTTGTTTCATCAGCGTTTTTCGGTATAGGATAATTTTGTACAACTTTTGTTTTCTCCGGGTCCGGTTTTATACCTTCCGTTGAAATTACATGTCCTAAAAATTGCATTTCTTTCCTCAAAAAATCGCATTTAATTGGGTTTAATTTTAAATTAGTTTTTCGAAGTCTTGTTAAAATACTTATTAAATTTTTATTATGCATGTCTAAATTTCTTCCAAAACAAATCAAATTATCTAAATATATAAACAATTTATCATAAGTTAAACCCGACATAGCAATTGTCATTAATCTTGAGAAAGAACTTGGACTAATTTTTAATCCCATCGGTAGGCGCGTCATTTGATACTGCCCGGACGGTGTCGTGAAGGCTGTGTACTGACGACATTCGGGACTTAAATTAGCTTGATAATATGCTTGTGACAAATCTAATTGAGTAAAATACATGGCACCTGACAGGGAATCTAAAATATCGGTTATGTTCGGCAATGGGAATTTATCATCTAAGATCCTATCGTTAAGTTTGCGAAAATCGATTACTAATCTCCATTTTTTAGATTCGTTATTAGAGTCATTACATTTTTTAGGCACTAATAAAATTGGACTGGACCACTCACTTTTTGCTGGTTCAATAATATTATCTGAAAGCATTTTTTGAACTTGTTTTTCAATTTCCGCACGCTGCGCGAATGGCAAGCGATATTGTTTTACATATACAGGGTCCGCATTTGGTTTTAATTGTATAGTTTGATCGTATAAATTAGCCGTAGTTAATTTATCGTTAGGTAAATGAAAAACGTCCGAAAATTTTGCGCATATGTTTTCAATAGAGACACGTTCTTCGTTATTTAAATGATTTAAATTAAGAGAAGTTAATAATTGACGCACTCTATTTCCATCAATACTACTAGACTCAAAATTGCAAAAATCGTATTCAGTTAATTTGTGTACTTCCGGTCGGAAGTAACTAAGACTCACTTCCGTTTCGCGAGTGTTTAATATTAAGATTTTAATTTTATTATTTTTAGGTTTACATATACTACCAGCCATGAAAACACCTTGACATAGCTCTGTCGGTATTACTACACACTCATCCTTAGTAATACTATCAACAAGAAAAATTTTTTCGCATCTCGGTGGAATTGTTAAAAAACTTGTTTTACCTAAAGATCCACTAATCATAGGAATTGTTATACGATTATTTCTAAAATTATTAAATGATAATGTATTTTTCTCAAAATCTAAAATAGCACCGTATTTTTGTAATAAATCTCTACCTATTATTCCTTGTTGCATACATGGTAGGTAATCGATAATATAAAACTTATGTTCGAATTCCTGACCATTTATGTTAAGCGTAACATGAGCATATCCAATTGATTGAACTTTGCCGCCTATACCATTAATGCATATGTGTTGTTTATACAGTGGAACATTCCATTTCTGCACCGTTTCCAATTTCAACGCCGACAAAGATGCTCCTGTATCAACTAGAAAACTATATTTAATATCTTTAAAAAACAATTCAACTGAACTACTATTATCACAAGCTAAAATATAATTATTATCGAAAAAACTGAGTCTGGTCATTGATTGTTGGTTTCGATATATGATGTGAACTCGAACTCGGGGTTTGGTTCGATGACGTCTCGGAGTCACTTATATTCCCATCACTATACATGAGTCGTAATTTATGATTATTAGCACGGTTAAATGTGCGGTTTCTTCCGCCACCTTTGTTAGGCATTTGTGTAAAAGTATTGCCCCCACGCGATTGGTTCGAGTTTCGACCTCTCATTTGATTAACAGATAAATTCGCCTGATTATTACTCCGTAAAAATTGTACATTACGATTAGACGTTTGCCTAGTAAAGTGACCCCTATTGTGAGTTCGGGAATATTTAAAATTTGTTCGTCCGCGTTGTGTAAAATATATAGTAGAATCCGAATTTTGGCGACTACATGACGGTTCCTCGTCCTTCGCCGCACGTATAACGTCTTTAAGGGTCGAATAATTACGAGCTGATAATATAGTGCTCAACTTGGGATTTCGCAAGCCATCGGTAAAGCTTTTAATAGCGATCTTTTCATTTATAGGTTGTAATATTTTATATGCGTCCTTATTACCATCGGCTTCCGAAATCGTCAAGTTGACAAACAACTCTTCGATTTTTCTTCCGTAATTTTCTATAGAAGTACCATTTTGTTTTATTGATACTAGCTCGTTATGGATAGAAGTACTTGACTTTTTTGTTAGTAAATGATTTTGCATATCCCGGATTAGTGACTCACAACTGTCATACGAACCAGATAATCGTAATTTAGCGCTCTCGTTTAGTCGAGTCTTAAGAACAAATTTTATAAGCATACTTTGACCTTCAGAATTAAGTGAAGAGCTATACAACTCTACAGCATCAATAAGGTTCTTGGTGATGGTCTCATCACCAGTCATAACCGGAATCATCGACACAGCAATTTTAAAATCGAACGCGGCCATGGTGGCGTCACCTTCAAGGCTCGCGACAGTACACTCAGAAACGTAACTTTTCGAACAAAAAATTTCTATCTGTATATATGTTTCTTTAATTAAATCGCAAAATGACTGCAAGTCTAATAACACTTTACCACTTAATTGTTTCTTTTGTATTTGTTCCGAAATTAATAACATACACTCATCAAACCGATTAAGTAATTGATTAGCCTCACACAACTTTTGTTCTAATATAATCTTAGTTCTCCTAGGATAGCTTAACTTTACTAAATTATCTTTAATATTCTTAAGTTTTACATAAATGTCTTTTATTTCATTAGCCATCAAAACATTTTAATATTTATATATAATATACCTACGTTACATTAAAAGAAAAAATGTAAGTCTAAAGCTAACATTATTATAAAATTATTATTAAAAAAAAATGTATATATATTATTATTACTTTATGGCTACAAATCTATTTATTAAGAAAAAAAAATACATATTCGTACATATTAAACAAAACAAAATAATAATACGTCCATAATGATACTCCCGTCGCGAGTATTTTGCACTGTACGCAAGTAATATAACGCGTGAATCACTTGGATAGTTATTAGAAAAATATACATATTCTTACCGATCACTGCACATTTACAAACCACTTTTTCCACTATTTTGTACCATTTCTGGGCGATGCTGGCACTCGTAGCAGACACGAACCTCCCGGGTCGGACGCCGGATTGAACGCCTCAATGACTGCGACAATATCTCATTGTGGATCCATCTATGATGGCATCTTCTGTATAGCAGGAACAGCCCACAAAGTCCCGCAATCGCTAGCATAGTGCAAATGAGCACCAGGACAATGCTGATGTTTGATAGGTGATATGCCTGAGAGACAGACCCAACGGCATTCTGGTTCACGAAAACCTCTTCATTTTTCACATTAGACCGGCACATTTTTAGTGTTTCATAATTATAATTAATATTTATAATAACTGAGACGTTCGACCGAACTCCGGCAGCACGCCTTGTATGGCAGGGTCGCCATGTAAAGGTGGGGAGCTCGGGGTGTTTAAGAAAACAAGTGTATCGTTACACGTCCAGTTTATTAATGAATTATATTCACTATATCGCCTCATTATAATGTATTAGAAATACTGAGAGGTAATATAATATGTATTCTTACGTACACATATTTAATGCATACATTACATACTTAATTTCACTCAAGAATCTTAGAGATTGCTAGCGCAGTGGCTGCCAACGCGAATTGAATTTCGTATATCGCTCGAGAACTGCAAGTTAAAAACCCTTCGAGAGCCACATTTTCTAGCATTCAAAATTTGATATTTGATTTATTTAGTTTAAGTATTTATATATATATATATATAGGATTTCATCTACTACCACTCGGAATCTTCCTTGCGCATGTGTTTATTGAAAAACGACTGAAATACGCAATAATCAAGAACAAGATGGCGCGTAACGAAAAAATCTTTCCAACCCCGATAAAGAAGTTTCACTTCAATAAATAATATTGGTATATATATTTCCAGGTAGACATCTTGTTCCATCGAGTGCCGCTCGCGAAGATATATGTGATAAGTAAAATGGAGCACGAGAACTTGGGTGAGAATTTGGTTACATTTTATAAATTAACTAGTAGCTTCTGCTCGCGGCTTCGCTCCAATGGATGTTGGTTATCGCGACCAAAAAAAAAATATCCTATGTTACTTCTGATACCTCCAAGAATATGTGTACAAAGTTTCATGATGATCGGTTAAGTAGTTTTCGCGTGGAGCCTAACAAACAAACTTACTTTCGCATTTATAATATTATGTATGATGCTTTTGTCACCGTAACGGACGGAGTTTCCAGACAACAGAAGACATTATACTGAGATTGTGTATAGTGTTAATTTGTTACATTATTATTATGATTTACAAGCTTCTGCACGTGGCTTCGTCCGCGTTCTTGTATTAACAAAAAGTAGCCCATGTCCTTCCCCAGGCTTCAGACTATCCGTATCGAATTCACGACTACAGACACGACAAAGACACAACGACTCTCATACAAAAAACGTTCCTCCACGCTCGCAGAGTGCACAGTACTCTTAATATTGCCCAGTCTACACTTTAGTGAATTCTCGCGAAAAGAAGGTCATAAGCGCCGTAGAATAAGAGTCACTTACGCGTTTTCGCGTGATATTTTTTTTTTAATTTTTAATTTTAATTTTTAATTTTATTTTATTTGGAACACCAACAGCACATAAGACATTATATGAGTACAAATTGAACATTTCGACTAAGCCATTTACAGGTATTCGCATATGGTTATTTAAATGATGAGACCATCAAACAATGACAATAAATCAACAAAACAAAAACGAAAACAAAAATCCATGAAGATGAGGAATAATTTAGTATTTAATAATTTGTTGCACCCCCGACGCGGGGCCAAAAAACTCCAAAGCAAACAATCTATTTACATTCTGAGGTTTAGTACGGAACAATTCTAATTCGCTATTATTTATTGACAGTTTGTTAAAAAAGTCACTCGCTCGAATAATGAATGAATTACAACGGTAATTAGTATTGACTTTAGGAATTGCTAGCGGTTGGGTACGTCTAGCTGGTAATATAATCTGTGTGGAACCCTGATGCTAACTTTTATAGCGCTTATATATTGTCTAAACTATGTTATATTATGGCCAAATTACACAAAATCTTTATAAATTGTAGCCTATGTGTTATTCGGATGTATAAGCTATATCACTATAAAGTTACATCTAAATCCGTTCAGTAGTTTTTGCGCGAAAGAGTAACAAACATCCAAACAAACTTTTGCATTTATAATATTAATAGGATTTATTCGTTAGTAAAATTTTTACAATGTTCTTATAACAATAGTATGTTAATAATCCCTACTAATATACAAATGCGAAAGTAACTCTGTCTGTCTGTCTGTTACGGTTTCACGCATAAACCATTGAACCGATTTTGATGAAATTTGGTATGAAGATAGAACTGAAATTGGGAAAGGACATAGGATACTTTTTATTGCGAAAATAAGGGTAGAAGGGGTTGAAATAGGGGACGAAAGTTTCTATGGAAGTTCCTTATTGTCAAACATAAAATGATGTAAGATTGTTCAAATGTTTAAGACAAAAACAAAAAAAGCGTGCACGATTAAAGAGGGGAGGGGGGGGGGCGTATTGGGCGGTAGGCGGGGCGCGGAGCGGCGGCGGTGTCGGCGCGCTTACCATGTCGCGCGATATAACGGAATTCCACGCGGGCGAAGCCGCGGGCGGAAAGCTAGTCATAAATAATAATCATAAATTCATAGGAATTTTATCGTAAAGCATAATCAATTCGAAACATAAATCGATTTTAAGAGTAGTTTTATATAATTACAAATACCTATTTATATATACAGTTATATATTATAACAATATTAATAATAATATCTTTTAGCAGACTCTTATTGATCTTAATTTTGGTGCTAGGCGTATTTTCTTTTATTTTCTTTGTTTTTATTAAATAAATCAATAGTTTGGTTGTGTGAGCGCGTCAATTCCATTATAACGATTTAGTCTTTGTGAATTAGATTGTCAGTTTAATCATGAATATTATAGGCTGTAAAAGATCAAGCTACGACTCAAGAGCGAAGGAGTAACTAAAACTTTCAATCAGTCTGAAAAGTGTTGTAATATGACACACCTATGTTCAAAGAGATGTATGTCTTATGTATGAGTGCGTTTTGTCTTCTATAGGTATAAAGCTGGATAACGAGTGTTGTATTGTATCCGTGGAGCCTTCGTCCCCCGCGGGGCGCGCGGGCCTCCCGCCGAAGGGCCGCTGGGCCCTCACCGAGGTCAACAACCGGCCTATTGACCTTCTGAAGGTAATTTTTCGATAACAATTTTTATTATTATCATAAAAAATTTTGTCTCACCGAGGTTTCAACTGACCTATCGACCTTGTCAACGTAAGGTCATCACGAACTACTTATGAAGTTGTAAATTAGATGTGATAATTTTTTTTATTTATTTTTTATCTATCACTAGCGTCACGCCTAGGCTGCGCTCGGGGTCTGGGGAGTATGTTCATGTACCTAAACCTTTCTCATGAATCACTCTATCTCTTGGAAAAAACCGCAAGAAAATCCAGTACAATAGTTGTTTGAGTTTATTGCAAACAGACAGACACGTTGGAGGACTTTGTTTTTATAAATATGTAGTAATATCGATATTTCTAAATTAAACTAACTCTCAGACTGAGATAGATCAATCCTCAATATATTAATGCTACGGTTAATTTTCGATTATAAAAATATTAGCTATAGGTTTTTGACCAGCTATGAGACAAAAAGGACGATATAATACAGTACTGCACAATAAAACTCGATAAAAATGATAAAAATTCGTAATAGTAATAGTAAATAGTAAAAGAAGAACGCCTCCTACTTAGCAACCCCGCTAGGATTAAATTCTGTGTCGAAGGGGTAGAACACATAACTGAAACATACGGCTAGAGCACGAAAAAATCTGTGTGTATCTTCTGTTCGAGGGTTATGGGTTTGATTCCCGCCCCGAGTCTGGGCATAATATATTGTGTATTATTAAGGGAGGGGGGGATGATATTGAAAACAATAGCATTCACGCAGACCAGAAGCAAATATTTGCACCAATACAAATAGCTATGATCTGAGGATCGAACCCGCGACGCCGGCTTTAAGGTTGTCGACCACTAAGTCAGTGAAGTAATGTGATAAATTTTATATAGTTATTAGTTACAATTAATTATTTAAGTTTTGTTAGTAAGCCTTATAACTAAAGTTAAATATGATATGTTTTTTTATAGGGTGGTGAAGAAGAAATGAACAGATTAGCGTCTCATGGAACAGAAGTTTCACTTCTGATTCAACCGGCAGCTCTTGTGAAGAAAATTCGTGCAGCCCTCAAAGCTAACAAACCCCTCTTAGGACTAAGATAAGATTTATTTACATTCAAATTCCACGAGAACCAGAACGGCCTAAATGTGTATTATAAACCTGTTTTACAACGTTATAGGCTATAATTTATCACGCTATGATTCTATGAATGTGCACGGTGTTGCAAAGTGAACCAAACTAGTGTGACCCAAATCTACATTATAAAACTGTTTATATATAGGATATATTACATTTCACTGTGACCCACAACCGCAGTGTAGCAACGTAAACTAAACTAGAGCAGCTTATATTTATATTACAAAGCTGTTACAAGATTGTAGGCTATGGCTTCACTCTACGACAGAGTCGTGGTGTTACCACTTTAACCAATTTAACCAGTGACGAATAATAGATGAAAGTGCGAGAACTGTGTAGTTAACATTATGAAATTTCGTTCGATTCGTCATTCCGACAATATTGCCAATACCATTACAATTCCATTACTATTGTGGCAAAAACTTGTACTGAATTAACAATACAGTGACTGGTGAATTACTATCAATTTTTATGGAGAATACTCGGTACATGATTCTCATTCAAATTATGTGAAAAAAAAAGGTAATAGGTAATTTTGATCAAATTTCCATAAATTTCAATTTAAAAAAATGAATCGTGGACACATTTCCAGTCACGCCGGCGGTGCGTGCGTTGTACTGTGCCTTGCTACGCTTGCCTTTAATTTTTGTCGGTGGTTTTTGCAAAACACTGACAAAAATATATTGTTTTACGGCTGTGGCTACGTTTACTAAGTTTCGTATTTTTGACATACACAATGAACATTGGTGGAATCATTCAAATCCATACGTTACGCGACAGGACGCTTATCAACACAGGTTAAGTGTTAACGTGTGGGATGGTGTTTTAAATAACTGTCCGTATTTCATCGAAGGAAGACTCAATGGTGTGTCGTACTTAGACATTTTAAATAGTGCTGTGAACGACATGCTCGATGATGTACCACTGAGTAATCACCAAAACTTATTTTATCAACACGACGGACCACCCGCGCACTATCAGACGCAAGTACGTGAGTACTTAAATAATACGTTCGGAGATCGTTGGATAGGGCGCGAAAGGCCTGTGCCATGGCTAACTCGCTCTCCAGATCTCACGCCATCGGACTTTTATTTATAGGGGGAGGTAAAACGTCTCGTGTATGCTATTAAAAATCATAGCTTTCGAAACTGTTAAAAATGACCGTGTGATTCGTCATGTGAAAGACAATATGCGTAAACGTGCCGAACTGTGAATCACACAAGAAGGAACTCACTTTGAACATTTGTTAAGATTAGTGTAATTGTGTAGGTAAATAGGTAGTTTAATTATTGACAATCGTTGTAAATAAGTATGATTCCATTTTTAAATACACCATGCCAAGATTGGTAAACAGCTCATATTAATTTTTGTCCAAAGTTCACGTCATTTATCTACTCAACAAATTTGTTGCTTAAACGAGTGACATATCTTAGTATTTTTGCCTATCCTAAGCCAGGATTAAAGCAGAAAGGAGTATTGGATTATGCTTGTTTATCAAAGGTAGCCTGCTACCCTGTTAACACGTGGCGGCGTTTGGACGTAGGTAAACTACCTGTTTTGTGTCGAAAGTGCAGCTAGCTGCTAGGGTGTCCAGACGACGCGTAAATAATTAGATAATTCTTGAGTAACTTTACTTAAAAGTTTATTAATATTTACCTTTTTTTACATAGTTCCAATGAGAATCATGTACCAAGTATTCTCCTTAAATATTGATAGTAATTCACCAGTCACTCTTTATATTTAATTTTGTTATATTTAATTGTGCTAACAACTCGCCAACACTCGCCAACTCGCCTGCCAATCGTGGCGCGTAGTGGCAGCTACTTTAAACTTTCTATGTTCTATTTTATATTAATTTTGTACGCAGCTAAATCATGCAACTCTTTTATATACAGTATATTATATTACAGACCAATTTTTATGAATATAAGATTAAAAAAAAAACTATTGACTGACTTGTTAATTTTATTTGTGTGTATATAAATTCTGAAACGCCTAATTGAGAATGTGGAAGAGTGGAATTTACGATTAATAAATAAATAAATAAACGTCTCACACTCAACGGCCCCCAGTAGGATGTGAATCCTGTGTCGGGGGTCCGGAAACACACGCAATACACAAGCACATTAATATGTGGTAATGCGTAGTTTAACTACATATAAAATTGAAAATGTCTGCCGTTATGCGTGCATCACGGGAAAACGACTGGATACATTACTATATTGATTATATTGTTTGAAGAAACAAAGAAGTTTTTACAAAGAAATTTTGTAAATGAAATATATTTTAGCTTCCGATCTTTTTGACGTTTTTCCTCCGCCCATAAAATATATTGTTAATATAAAATATTAAGCAACGCAGATCCCTAATAGCTAGTCTCAATAATCTATGTATTTGTTTACTGGATACAATTTATTGACAAAATTCTTATGTAGTTAATATCGAAATTCCATCTCTAGTAGGAAAAGTCAGAGATAGATAGATTATTAAAACCTGCCGTAATATATAGAAATTATGTGATTTAATATATGTATAATTTTAAATATTTTTTTTTCTGTTGATTAGGCTACTCTTCCACTGGATTCAAATTTTAAATAGCTATTGAATCTCGTGCTTTTCATACTTACATTTCTTTCAACTTGTCCTATGTGTAGAAACAATAAAAAGCCACGCGATGTCACTACGACATACTCATCAAGACATGAATTAACATAACTTAGGCTATATATAACGTACATCACGGTACAACTTAGAGCAGAAGCAGCTATATAAATCAACGAAAGTGACACCGGGAACTGTCGGAAATAAAATAAGCTCTTCAAATAAAATTGACAATGCGCTTACGTCATTAAAGAAAGCCATTCATATGTCAAATATATGTTCTTTCTCTTTCTATCAAAAAAAAATTGGTCGTAAGACATCTGTCTACTGGTATCCGACTCCCTATTTACCGTCCTTTAAACGGCGGCCAAATAAAGTCAATAAATTATTACATACTACTTACTGCCGAATGCAACTAAAGAACTGTGTAGTGGTACGCATTAAAATATTATTCATTGTAATGTAAATCTGTGTTAATGTACTCGTGGCTCAAGCTCGTGCCACCGTTGGACGGTTTTATGCAATAGACTCGAGCAGAGAATCTCGTTTATTAAGACAAACTAAAATAAAAAAAGGCTTAGGAGATTTTTATACGGAACATGCTCTATAACACTCATAAAACCCTCCTTGAAAGACATTATGCAAGCCGGACAGCCTATAAATATAATTTATCATAATAATGATGGAGCAGAAAGCAGTGTCACTGCGAACTGCGCCTATGGATCTGTAGCGACATCTATCTCGCCATATACGAGCTAGAAGAAATTGACGTATCCTACATCGCGCTATCGAAGTTTTCAAAGCGATTGAGTATATATACAAGAACCCGACAACAAACGTTAAGTGGCGCCGTAGCCCACCAGACGCAACTCCCGTCTGGTCGGAGGATCCTTCCTTTTCAATGGTGGACGAGGAACTTTACACCCTGTTCATCACACCCCATAGATCAGTCAAAATATATAGGCAGGCTAGTCGAGTGACTAGCTGATAAATAGAGAATACCCTAACATGTAACCTTAAAAGATGCATCGTGTCCTCTCGATTTTTACCCGACTGCGACAGACGGAGGGTTATTACAAGTCTATTCTCGATTTTACTACGAGATAAAATTAAAAATAAAAGCACGAAATTCATATGATATTTAAAATTGCGTTTTAGAATTTGTTCTTAAGAATAGTGAATTTTTGAGACTTTTTAATAGATTAAAATATAAATAAAAGATAGGTTTAAAAAATGTTTTTACCTACAATTGAGCCATTTGCTATGAAAAATGTTTAAAGTCATTGTGACTTATCTTTCAAGTACATAATGTCAATATGCATGTTTTTATACATAGTTTTTTAACAGATATTATTAAGAATAAGTGCACGGGTTAAATGTAAAATGACTTAATAATAAAGCAGTTTTTTTTAATGTTATTCATGAAGGTTAGTGCACAACAATTTTTGACGTGACAACGTCTAGTAAATTGATGAAGGGGTGCCCGTTCGAAGAAGATGACGTCATCATTGTCACAATTAGTGAGCGAGAGCGCGGAACAAGCGGTAGAGAGGTACGATCGGCTCGGCCTAAGCGTTCGGCTCACGATCGGCGGTCGGCCTAACTTACGACGCGTCCGAGTAGAAATGACAGCGGCAAATGGCGGGAAACTGTTTTGTCAATATTGAAGTAATGTCAAATAGTGAAAAGTTGATAATATAATGTAATGTAATAATATAAGTTAATAATATATCAGTAAATAAATGTAAGTTAATAATAAAAGTTAATAAAATCATAAAATGGTTACCATAGTTTATTACAACAACAATTGCAGTAAAAAAGGTAATTAATTCTTGCATTTTAAGAATCCAATTAACTTTAAGTTATTAAATTTAGCTTCTTTATTGAACTTGATTATTTCTTGTATTACATATCAAAGTATTTAACTTTATTTCGCTTTTATATTAAATACAATTAATTACCTGTAGCTTATATATATATATAATACAAAATAATGATAATTCAGTGATAATAATTCAATTCCATTCATGTTTTCTTACGACGTTATCACGTAAAAATTATCGTCCGTAAACCGACTTTACAGACAACCAATTTTTTTTATTATAATTTCAATCCTATATAGTATATAATAGGTAATTTCAAATACAATTACTATTAAAATAGAACAGAGCCATCTATTTGATATCAAAAGAACTACTGTATTTATTTTCATCTAGTATACATTGATGTCAATAGATGGCGGTGTCGACGAATGCTTGATAAATTATTTTAATACTGATTTTAATAACGTAAACTTAAAAGCAATTATGTGTTTACTTAAACAATCGACTTCTATTTAGTTTTATATTTTAATAATTTCAAATGGGAGAACTATTAAATGATTTAAAAAAAAAATCATTATATAATTCAAAAATATGTGTGGACATCGGTACGTACGCAAACTATTTTGGAAGTCGATTAATAAATTGACAGTTATTTGTCAAAGATTTTGTCTTAATTGTGTCAAGTCAAGTCGAAATTTTCACTAACATATCACGAATATATCAATTATTAAAACATATAAGTGATGTAGTAGGTACACTTTGAAGATAAGATTTATAAAAGGGACCATTAACATAGTACAGTCTTGAAGGAAGCGAATGTAATATTCATAATAAATACAATAATTCCGCGTTATAGGAAAACGCATTGTACGAGAATACTCATATAACGCGTTCTGTACAAATGTTTCATGTTTTACTTTTCTCGATAAATTGGGTTTAAAATTAAAATATTAGGGGAAAACTAAGTAATTAACGATATATCGCACGCTTATTAATAAACTAAAATAAGTCAAAAAATGGGAAATCTCTGTCAAAGTTTTAAGCCTCTACCCTGTTGGAGGCATTCTGTCGTCTCTGTGATCCATTAAATCGGTCATTTTGCTCTATTTCGCGTGACGCGGGCGACCAGATTGTACCTATTCTTTGAGCTGAGTTAGTTCATTTTGTCAGTAAAAGTAGAAATCTACAAATTTTGACTTAATTTGGTTTATTAATAAACGTGTGATATCTGCGTTTTATTAAAATCAAATCAAACTAAGAACATTAAAAAAAAACCATACACAGATATTATGTAACTAAAAAAACAGCTAAATTCAAATAAAATACATAAATAAAAAGTGTGAAAGAAATATAACGTGGGAAATCCTCGCATTATATGGAGGAAAAACACGTGTTATACGAGGGACATGAAATCGCGTAATATGAGAACGCGTTATAAGAGTACCGTGTTATAGGGGATATGACTGACAGTATGATTGTAAACTCACGATTGTAATAAGAGTAGTATGGCAGCAAATTTTGCGTTAATAAACTAATGTTTAATTGTCAATCTATAATATAATATATCATTCTCGAATTTTTGACATAATATATTAAAAAAATATTATTTGTTGATGATTTTATTGTTAAGGTAGATGTTATTACCAGTTTCTTTTTTTTTGTCTATTCCCGGGAAAAAATGATCAGGCCTGATCATGCATGAAAACTGACCGGGCCTGAGCAGGTCTGATCAGACATGAACAGGCATGATCATGTCTAATTTCAGGCCTGCTCAAACATGAACATTCCTGATCCCGGCCATCTTTCATGCATGATTAGGCCTGGTCATTTTTTCCCGGGTTTTTATAATTATCGATTGGTAAGACAGGTCCCGAAATATATAATTGTGGATTTCATTCCATTTAAAAAATAATAGATCTCTAAATTAAATTAGATTTTATTTATAATGTGAATATTATTTACTCTGTACTTTTGTAAGTTTGTGATTTTACACAAATACTTTATATACATATGTACTAATTGTCACGTATTGTGATTGACTTATTAATAAATGTTATTAAAATTATTTAAAAAAAAAGTTTTTTTATTCCTCATACCGTAAACAATTTTTTGACGTGATTACGTCTTATAAATCGATGAACGCTGGCTGCACGCACGAAAAAGCATGACTCATTGTCACGTTCCGCGAGCGAGAGTGCGGAACAAGCGATAGAGAGGCACGATCGGCCTAAGCGACCGAGTAGAAGAGAAAAAATATTTGAATTAACGAGTGCAAGTAAATGTTAATTTATCGAAAAAATTGTAATTTTCAATTAACTCCTTCTTTGTATTATACAAAATAATGATAATAATTCAATTAATAAAATATGCAATTTTTCATCAATGTTTTCTTATGACGTTATCACGTAAAAATATCGTCTGTAAACCGACTTATTATTTTTATGGAGACATATAATTAACCAGCTATAATCATATACCAGTTATATATTATTTTTATCAGGATTATCTTAGAGACTACTGACTACTGAATCAGAATGTAAACGTCTCACTGCTGGACAAAGACGTCATCTCCGTAAAGAAAGGGTAGGATCTTAATCCACTACGCTGCTTCTTTGCGGGTTAGCGGATATTTTCCCTATAATGAGTAACGATCTTTATCGTATTTGAATGATTAGACCCGTTTTATACCGATAAAAGGGGTCATAAAAGTTTAGAGAGATGTTACAGATTACATTGTAAACGCAGAGTCTAATATTTCGCTCATTATCATCATCATATCAGCCATTAGATGTCCACTGTTGAACGTAGGTTTTCCCAATCGATCTCCAGAGCGACCGGTTCGAAATAGCCTCCATCCAACGGCTTCCGGCGACTCTATTCAAATCGTCTGTCTCATTATAGACAAGCAAATTTATTTTTACATGATTCAATTTCTTGAGGTGACTTTGAAAGTCGAACGGAAAGCCCGAGATTGGAATCGATACACCTACTCCGTTGACTAAATTGAGTCGATTTAAATTCATGATATAAATTCGTACTGAGGAGAATACTGTACATTGATTAATTTCAATGTAATTGTTATGTGTTACGCTACTGTGCTTGGTATTTATCTGCGAGATCGAATCAGAAATGATCCGCAGACGAACGAAGTTTGGCGACACAGCCCAGTGGATTTGTAAGCTGAAGTGGCAGTGGGCAACATATAGCTCGTAGAACTGACGGCCGATGGAGAAGAAAGGTTGAGTCGAGACCACGTACCGGCAAGCGCAGCGTCGGTCGGCGAAATGGACAGACGATTTGAGGAAAGTCGCCGGAAGCCATTGGATGGAGGCTGCTTTGAACCGGTCGCTCTGAAGGTCGATGTGGGAGGGCTACGTTTAACAGTGGACATCCAATGGCTGATATGATGATGATGATATGATGACGCTACTGTGATCAAAGCAATATTTTTTTATAATATTTTCGTTAGCGGTTGCCAGTTGCAGCAACCAGTCGCATACGATTGCAACAACTTTAAATAAAGTTTGGAACTCTAAAGTATGTAAAAAACATCTTGAATAAATTTTTAACGGATCCTGCTTCACACCTAAAATACCCTGATTTTGCAATTAAAAGAATTTTATAAGTATTAGATGAGTTGAAAGTAATAAAACAAAGTCATGAATAAAAAATCTTTTATTTCATAATTAGATGTGTTACAAAATGTATTTTTAATACAATTTTACATTTAGTTAAGCATTAATTTTCAGTCCCTGTACAAGAAGGGCAAGGAACACCCGTTTTGCTATAACAATAAATTTAAAGAATTAAGTATATTTCAAAATAATGAAACGATTTTAATAACGCTTTAGTAAAGCCGTTATAAAGCTCTATTATTTAAAACTTAAGCGCAAGAGAACAGGCTAAAAAAATGTCCATGTCTATTGGTCAGCTCTCAAAAAGAGTAACTTCAAAAACGATTTACAACACGGTCTTAAATACTGGTCTTGCAACGAAGCCCAAGTGCAGTACTGAGATTAGTACGATCATGTTTATAACTTTTCTTTCTCGTCGATATCGCTGTACGTCGTTGCTATCGATGTTTGTGTGACAAGCGACTGTAGGCGCTCTCATTTCTCATTATCAATCATACGGCGTATATTTTTCTCACCTTAGTATTGTGTTATTTAATAATTGTTTTGTGATTTTGTTGTTATTGAACTGTTTTGTTTGGATTTAACATTGTTCAAAACATGATTTGACTTCGTTGCACACCACACCCATGTACCGTCACGCCTCTGGCGGCCGTAAATTGAAAAGAACAGCCATCATTAATCCGGCGTGCCCCCACTACTGTCGACTCAAGACCGTCGTGCTTTACAATAAGACCTTGGTTTATTTGATTCTTAATTGAAAATTAAAATAAAATAAGGTAATTATTTACAATCGCGGCTTTTGCGAAAAATGGCTCCAATTTTTTTTTCTCACAAATATTGTTGTTAAAAATTGTATTCCATATAAAAGGAGGGTGAATCCATAAAACCCCACAAAAACCCCATTAATAACAAATATGATTGACGCCATTTTTCGCAAAAGCCACGATTGTTAATAATTAACTAAAATTATTAACTCTATATTATAAATTATTATAAAAATTAATTAGAAAACTTGTATTAAAAATGATAATATAAAATCTTGATTGTATAAAATATAATTTATTTCGTATTAAACACTGGTGTCAATAATGGCGCTTAGATTAAAATGAAAACTTTTTTTGATAAACTTGTAACTTGCCAATATTTATCTCAATACATGTACTAAACACGTTTAAAATTATAGTTTGACATACAAAAGTAATTAATACCACTAAGCCACACGTTAAGTACACACTTACTGATTTTCGTACATAATCAGAAGTACCTGGATGACCGAGCTTTGCTCGGTTAAATTATATTTAAATACATTACATACTGATGAAACATAAATAATATTTTCGATCTTACCGACATAATAGTAAAATAATAGGAACTGATTATTTAAATAAAAAATAAAAAGAGCTCTCAATAATAGTTTTTCTCACAAAAGTAGAAAATTGAAAAAAAAAAGGAAAAAAAATGGACTGTTGACACCTGGATTTGAACCTGGGTTTTCTAATTTCGAATCCGGCCGATTCCCATCTGAGCTATTATAATTTATAAGCTTGTCAATGACAGCGAAATTTACCTTCGTATTCTAATGATATTTTTTAATTGCGTAAAAAAGTGATAAAACGACATTTTCTAAAAATAAATACTAGCTAGATCCACTTATCGCCCCCGAAACCCCCTGCATACTAAATTTCATGAAAATCGTTGGAGCCGTTTTCGAGATTCAGATTATATATATATATATATATATATATATATATATATATATATATATATATATATATATATATATATATATATATATATATATATATATATATATATATATATATATACAGGGTGACTGGTGAATTACCATCGATATTTGGGGAGAACGCTCGGCGCGCGGTTCCCATTCGGGTCATGCAATAAAAATAGGTACTTAATTTTTGACCAAATTTTCATAAATTTCAATTCAAATAAATGAAGCGATGACACTTTTCCAGTCATGCCGGCGGCACATGCACAGGTGTTGTAATGTGTCGCTTGTTCACACCTAAAAATTGCCAAAGTCACATAATTTACCTAGTCAACAAATTTGTTGCTTAAACGAGTAAAATATCTTAGTATTTTTGCCTTTCCTAAGCCAGGATTAAAGTATTAAGGGGGACTGGATCATGCTTGTTTATCCTGCTACCCTGTTTACACGTGGCGGCGTTTGGACGTAGATAAACTACCTGTTTTGTGTCGAAAGTGCAGCTAGCTGCTAGGGTGTCCAGACGATGCGTAAATAATTGGATAATTGTTGAGTAACTTTACTTAAAAGTTTATTAATATTTACCTATTTTTTTTACATGATTCGAGTGGGAACCGTGCGCCGAGCGCTCTCCCCGAATGTCGATGGTAATTCACCAGTCACCCTGTATATATATATATATATATATATATATATATATATATATATATATATATATATATATATATATATATATATATATATATACAAGAATTGCTCGTTTAAAGATATAAGATAAATAAAAATTTAATATTGACATTTTATTAAAACGTGCGTAATATACAATTTAAAATTTTAATTTTAGTTTTTAAAACATCATTTTTTAAGTATCAAGATGATTTATTACTACCAATTAAGTAATTAACTTTTAAGGTTCAAGTTTTGTATGACATACTATAATTATGATATGTAAAAATAATAATTAAATGTTTTAAAAGAAAAATCTAAAATAAAAAGAATATAGTTGTAAAATATATATTTTATACTAAAATTAAATAGTCAAAAATATAAAAAAAAAAAAAATTAAACTACTATTATTAATATGGAAGAAAAATTTTCTTTTACTTGAAAATTCTTAAAAAATCATTATAATTAAAATAGGGAGGTAACCATTAATTACGTAAGACAATTTCGTCGATTTTTCGAACCCCACCCCTCTCCTCTTGGTGATGTCGTGAGATTTTGCTCGACACCGTTCAAATAGAGAGATTTGAGATTAGAGATTAAGGGAGGTTTCGCTCGACCCCCTCCCCCCTAAACGTCTCACGTAATTAATGAATGTCTCTTTAAGTGACAAAATAATAATATAGTAATTTAATATTAAAATTCGAGTACAATTCGATTTAATAATTTTATTGTTATATAATATAATATTTAAGCAGGTATATTTGCTGTTACATAAAAATCATTGTTAAGGTCAATTAGGTAACAATTTTTATGTGAAAAAAAAAAATATATCACTAGGCTTCAATAATACGCATTTATATTTTTGCAAATTACTTATATAATAATAATAAGTAGATAGCATTTAGTTAACATTATTAAGGCATTTTAATATAATATATTTTTTGAATTGACTTGAAAAGCATAAATTACTGTCCATTTTATTAAAAATTTTATTTTTATATCACGACTGTTCAAAAAATTATGATTACGCTTGTAATATTCGTAAGTTAACTATAAATATATGACATTTTTTTTAAATAAAGCCTGTTCATGAGACGTTTATAGGCTATAATACATCACTCCGCGGCTTTTATGAGCAGTACTAATAAACGTTATATAATAATTATAATGTTAGAAGCATTTACAAGTTGTCTGTCCTATTTCAACACAGTTTAATAGTCAGCTTTCTCTTTTTCACAAGTTGTTTTCTTATATATCTATCGTGCTCAATAGAGTAATTCCTTGGGGGGTACCCCAAGTCTAAATTTTAAGACTTAATAATGAAGTAGTTTATTTTTAAATAACGACAACTAATTTTTACTTTTATTTTTCGAGCAGTCGTGTTACTTTTTTATTTAAATAAGTACCTACACAATTTTGGTCTTTTCTTTTTTCATTTTGTCCAAGAACTTCGGAATGGACTGCAGTATTTCTAAGCATAAAAAATATTCGAAGCTTATATTTAAGTGAAAAATATATGGTTATTATCCTATAAATAAGAATATATTATATTGTGCTAAAAAGTTAATTATTTAAAATTATCATTATAATTAATATAGTAGTAAGTAAAACCAAGATGGCGTTAAAATACGTGATTAAAATGGAGTGTAATGAAATAAATGAAATAAATTTTAATAAATAAAGTAATATTTTAGGTACGGAAATCCTGTAAGTTTCGTTTTTTGGTGAATTAATATAAAAAATAGCAATAAAAAAATTTTCGTATAAAGCTGTCAAATTTCCCACTCTTTTTCATTTCGACGATTTTGTCGCTGATTAGAAAAACTTTAGATCGTATTTTTTACACTATAACCAGTCAAAAATAGTATAAAATTAAGCTGAAAAAAATCCTTTTAAAATGATATGGTAAATAAATATGGTAACAATATAAAACTTTATTTCATATTACGCCTTATTTTTATCCTTTGAATTTTGTTCACGTTTTCTTCTCCTATATATAAACGGTACAAAACCCCATAAACACGCGCCTAACATTAAAATAAAACCAAGTGTAACGAATAAGGATTTATACGATTTTGTATACTCAAACCAGGCACCACATATTGGTGGTCCGATCAGTTGTAGGATACCATTCACAAATAGACTTATACCGTATGACGACATTAGACGTTCCGTCCCTAGCATTTCCGTCATCACTAGTGCTGTGACACCCACGTTTATTCCAGACGCTAAACCAAATACACAACAAAATCCACTAATCGCTGAATACGAAGACACTAGAGGAATCATAGACAAACTTACTCCAGATAATACTAAGCCGGTAATAAAAAAATATCTCTTTGGCGTCGCTACAACATCAGATAGTGCTGACCCACCGATTCTACCGACCAAATCTAATGCTGAAATTATCGATAACAAATACGCCCCTAGGGTCTTATCGAACCCGCATTCTTGGGCGTAGGACGGAACTAGTATAATGAAATTCGTATAAGAGATAGCGCATGTACAGTTCGATATTAATATAACGAGATAAATTGGGTCTTTTAATAGTTGGATATCGAAATATTTACTGGGTTCTTTTTTCGTATCGTCCTTTTTACAACAGCAGCAATACGTTATAGGCGCTAAGCTGTCTGTTATAGATTTCAGACTGAATTGTGAAGCGAATTCGCTGGGTTTTTCGAAGGCGGACAATGTGGAACCGTGAAACGGAGTCGACATGTACTGGAAGCTGGACGTAGAAGGGCTACGTTTAGGAGTTTTCGGTACCACAAGTTTCCTACCAAAAGCGTCAGTAGAATTTATACGGCTTGGCTTTCCTTCAGGCACGGATTCGAGCAGAGAGGGATTACTGGGTAGGTGATTAGAAATCTTGCTCGAAATGTGTTGGAGACCATGTTTTGAAGATGCCGAGGTGGAGATTTTTCTAGTTCTTTCGATATGGGCGACTTGAGCTGCGCTTGCAGATCTAATGAAGTCTCTGCTCGGTGAGAATCTTTCGTCCAAGGCGACGTTAGACCGTTTGAAGATAGGTGGAGAACCGTTGTGGTATTTTTCCATGGAACTATTGTCTTCGGGTGTAAGAATTACTCTTGGATTCGTTTCCTGTAGCATTTCCTCTAATTCGTTTGGATCCTCTTCTGCAAATGGTTCCAGCTGAAAAAAATATTAAGAGGAAATTGAAAAAAAATGTGTATAAAATCCTCCTACCCACAATGGAGTAGCGTGGGTGATTGAGATTGAAACGTAACCCTTCTCCTATAAAAAGAATAGGCCTTAACCCAACAGTAGGACAATTAAATTCATATCAATTATAAAAATAAAAGTTTTATCATCTTTGTCGTAAAAAATATTCTTACATATCACAGATTTTACAGAAAAAATTCTGTAAGATATACCTAATTTTTATTTTAAAATTATGTAATTGTATATAATTATAACTAATAACTTTCACTCCAATCAAAGCTCGGTCATTACAACGAAGTTTTCAAATCAAAAAAATAAAAGCATATCTAGAAGGCATTACAAACAAAATGTATCAAATTCCAAGACGAATAAATAGTTTTTCACAAATCCTAATTCAATAATTTCAATTGTGATAACAAAACAACTAACTTACTGGTTAAACATTAAAAAAATCAAAAAACCCGACTGCGTAAAATACTCTTATTATAAACTAAAAAGAATAAAACAATTTACTAGCTTTCATTTGATACCCATATTGCTACAGTAAGAAAAAAAAATTCAACGCCCACCCAATCCAAATGTTCCGATGGTCCTATTTATATATATCAGAATCCCTACCCCGACCTGTACAGTTTTGAGTTATTTACAATTCAATAAATATTCCTGAATTAAAAACCGAATTTACTAAAACCTTTTTTGACCAACATAGTCATGGTCTTTTTGGCCGTGTTTTTTGTAATGTATTTCATTAAAAATTGCATTTATTATTATTATTCAACAATATTTATATTTAAAAACCACCACCATCCTTTATGATGGTTCTTGTAAAGCCTCAAGCGCCCTATAGTGTATTCTGCCTTCGGAGAAAATACGTTAGAGCGTTTTTATAAAAACCAAAACGCAAAAAAAAAATATTAGAGGGGGCAAACGGACAGTCGATTCACTTGGTGGGGGTAAAAACGACATCCATAGAAACCCGCTACATCAGAGGATTAGCGATTGCGTTGCCGGCCTTTAGGGAGGGGCGGGATGTTCCACCGGATCTGTGGAGGGAAGGGAATGGATGGGCCAGGTAAGGGAAGGGTGGGCCAGGTAAGGGACGTTATGGGCCAGGTAAGGGAAGGGATGGGCCGGGTAAGGGAAGGGATGGGCCGGGTAAGGGAAGGGATGGGCCATATTTAAATCACAATAAAAAAATGACTTGGATTGTGAAATGTCTACTAGGGGCCGTTGAGTTTGAGATGTACTGTATCAGCCTGTAAACAACCCACTGCTGAGCGAAGGCCTCTTCTTCATATAAAAGAAAGATTGGAGCTTAATCCACCAAGCTGCTCCACTGCGGGTTGGCGGATAATTTCCTTACCATGAGTAACAATCGTTATCAGGTGTCTATGATAATAACAGGGACCGACAGCTTTACGTCTCACGGCACGGTTAAGAGACCCACAAGGACATCGAGCGGGAATCGAACCCGCGACCGCCGGCGCACGGTTTGAGACGTCTACTCGCACCACTACAACAGAACGGTCGTCGTATTAGATGTTAATTTTATTTATTTTTAAAACTTTACCTCAGTAGACAGTGTAGTAATGAAATAATAATTAAAATACGTGGGTAGATCAATTAAACAAAAAACTCTAATACAAAAATACATTTATTTATGTACACATAATTAATTTTTAAATCACTAAAATATTCTAAAAAATACAAGGTAACAATAAATTTTGTGGTATCGATTTAAACTTGGCATTTTTTAATATCGAAAATACCACTAAAAAATTAAGCCTATAATAAACGAAGATATTTTATAAAACTAAATCGAATTTGTGCTTTTTCGTCAAGAAATTCAAAAAAATTATAATTATAATAAACTAAACTCGTAACTTTTCCTAATTTTGAGATGTAATGTTACGTGTTTGATATTATCTAGGGAGGTAAATCGTAAAAAATATACATAAATTATGATATTATTAATAAATCTCTTAATGATACGTCACGTTATATTTTAAAAATCTGTAGTTTTCAATCCATTCATTGCAAATCGTAAAAATGTGAATTTAAGAAAAACCGGATGAGAATATTATAAGACTCGTAATTACCTTTTTTACTTTGTGTTTAGAAGGGGAAATAAGCTTAAGTTACCCATATACCCATTCACAATTTAACAGTCTGCAATAATTTTTTCATATTGTTTGTTTTGTTTTACTAACCCAATATGGACCTTAGTCTGAAATAAAGAGTTATTATTATTATTATAATAACAAACGTAACAATATTCGCGATAACACTGTGACATGAACGTCACTTGTGCTTGCACTGGCGTATAGCTGTCACTTTCACTCTTACAGTTCCCGTATATATCTTTCCTTCTCTACGTTCAAAAGCAATTAAATTATAAACGTCTTTTTATTAAGAATATAACATGGTCAAAAAGGTTCAAGATTCGTGAATTAAACTATAATCGTATTGCCAAGGATAATCCAAAAAAAACCTATCTACAATAGAGATGAATAAGTATCAAAATTAAACCTTATTTCAACGATTTTAAGTTCAAAATTTTAATAAATTGTAGATACGCCTTTTCGTTTTATCATTAACGATATATTGTTACTAAGAATATAACGAAATTTCAATATACTTAAGTCAACATTTATCACAATAAAAAATAAATTTAAGTTAAGGAAATTTATTTACGAAGTTTAAAAATGTATTTAATTTATACATTTATCTACATTTAAAAGAGACAATGTCACGGTATAAGGATTTCGTACCATAGAGGTATTATAGATAGAGTAGGGAAGACATACGGCTGCCTGTAAGCGGAAACGTCCAACGGTTAGAAAGAGAGAGAAGATCGCGGTACCCCATTGGCCTTGCGGTCTCAAGTTCAAATCTCGATTTTTTTTGTGAACATTAATTATTTACTTCAATTGTAATAAAAAAATCATAGAAACAACTCTAATATGCACAGTAATATTATATTGGTAATTCAACCGGTACCGCGATCGGCTCTCTCTTTCTAACCGAGGGACAGCTGGAGGCCTGGCTCCCTGCTCTATCTATTATACGTGTTTTAATGTTTCGTACATTATACATGCTTAAAATTGTGACGGAAGCACTGTCAGTATATAAGTGTCACGTCGTCAGGGTTGCCAAGATATTATAAATATTAAGTGCCTCGAAGCAAAAACTAGTAATAAAATAAAAATAAAAATCATAAATATGTGAAAATGTTTAGATTTTTAGAATCATAGCGCAACATATTTTATAATTTCTTTTTATTTTACTACATACGACAGCCCTCGATAGATACCAAAACAGCGAATATACCTATGCTAGTCGATACGATCTCCCCTGTGTCTCACCTTTAAACCTAAGTCTAGATAGAGAGACATATCGGACTACATGCTATCTCCCTAGTCGCATGCGATTCGCTGTTAATTTTCTCCTTTCATTGCATAAACTACTTATATTCGATGAAGCGGTGGAGATTTAGCTGTGCTGACCAATCGCGTGCGACTAGAGAGAGATAGCATGTAGTCCTATATGTCTGTCTCTCTCTACAACCTCGTCTATACTTTCGGCCTACAGGAAGCTGCCTCCAGTAGTATATGCTCTAAGACTGCTCCGTCTAAACTGCTCCACTCATATACTGTCCATAAACTTTACACTGTGCGTTAATCACATGATTTTTAAAACATTAAATAGAATGAAAAATATTTAAAACTACAAAAAAAATCTTTAAAAATAGAGAGTAAATAACGCTAAAAATACGGTATAAAAATCATTTGGTTTATTTATATATGAATTAAATAGTACTATCAATGACTTTATTTAAAAAAAAATTAAAAGTAAGCCGTAATAAGCCAACTCGTAAATGTTATTCCGTGTATAATCAGATATATTAGACAAGTCAAGACATAGATATATGTCATATATGTAAGCACTCTAAAATATCTCTAATAAATCAAAAATGCAAAAATGTACAAAGACTAGTTGCGTCTTGCGATTTTACCCGCGTAGCTATCGTACCATGTGTCATTGCAGTTGGTTCACTAGTTTTTGTATGACTATTTATAATATTAACATAATGAACTATCTTACTACTTAGGGGCGTTCAAGTATTACATAATATAACTGTTGAAGATTTATGACCCAATGAAACGGACAGTAACGTTTTTCCGTACCCCCCCTCCCGCTTCCTAAGCGTTACGTAACACCTAAGTTACCATTTTAACCTACAAACACAATTATGTTGCGAAGGTATCGGAAAATCGCTAAAATGCGCTTGTTATTGTTTTAATCGCATTTTCGGTAACTCGACGTAAAACATAAACTAAAAAGGTTTCCAACTTGGGAGACTTTAATTTCCTAGTTTTTTATTTCAATAATAAAAATATATATATGTTACATAACTTATTGTATGATTCCCCCTTCCGCCCTTGTAACGCATCGTAACATTTTACAAGACCCCCCCCCCTCCCCCTAAATTGCGTAACGTAATACTTGAACGGCCCCTTATATCATTGTACTACTACTTTATTTTTTCAAGACGATTCTTTATTTAAATTCTGAATAAAGAAAATAAACATACCTCAGAACGCTTTACTGAATAATTTATGCATTTTAAGGCACATTATTATTGTTCATATTAATTTAGAAATATATTTTTATCTGTAAGCAAATATAACGAGTAGGCTTGGTCGTATGTGTGCGCTAAAACAACACGTACGTACGTGTAATTTGTGTGCATGTATGTGTATGTACGCTTTGGCATCATTCGACTACGTGTACAACAAAACGTAGTTTGTGTTTGTAATGTTATGTGTAGTGTTTGTAGAGCAAATGTGTTTGTAGATTAATTATCGAGACGGAAAACAATTACGAGAGAGGAATAACGATGCTTCCGATATTTCAAACAAGTTTATATATAAATTGTAAAGTCAATGTTAGCACTATTAGAATAACACGTCAAAATTCGTCGAGATGTCATAAGTTCCTAAATAATATATTAAAAAAAAGGACTAAAATTTGTGCAAAATTTCGTTATAAAATAAATTCTGTTTCATTAACGGCGGGCTGCAGGAACGCGTTACATTAATTTGGCCTCATCTAAAATACGCCTTTGTACTAATACTATCCCTAATTTAAAAAAAAAAAGAAATATTTTCAAAAAAGTTTTTATATGAATGTTTATTTGAGTTTATACTTCAGTCAAGTAAGCATGTGTGTTTAGAACATTTTTAATATAATAAAAAATATCTATACATATAAATAAATTGTAACCAGCGTGTCTTCGTGTGCATGTGTGTCGCGTGTATGTGTTTGTTTCATTTTTTTTATAAACACACACGTTCGTCTGTTCCTAAGGTAGGCAACTTAATGCCTGTGTTTCAGGTTCAGGCGATTGATATACTTTTTTTTTTGTAATATACATACAAATAAAACATAGATAAATAAATATATATCACACCCTAGGGGCGGGAATCGAACCCACAATCCTGGAGCAGAAAGCAGGGTCACTGCCATCTGCGTAAACGGGTCAGTCTTTACATGGGAGATATTTGGGAGGAACAAATTATAGGTATAAGATATAGTTATGAGAGTAATTGAAGTCAATACAATAACTTGTAGAATTTTATGTCTGTTTGTCTGTCTGTATGTTTGCTGCGATCTCACGCGAAATATGCTGCACAAAGTTGGATACGGTTTTCACATTTGTAATCCTGGATGTTAAACTTAAAATCTTGTGTAGGTTTCATCTGGATACAACGTCCAGAAGTGAAGCTATTTCTCTATAAAAAATTGTAGGAAATCTTAATAAAGCCGTTTTGTACCCACAAGTCACAGGAAACCAGTGGCGTAGAGAGGGGGGACAAGGGGGTGCATCATGCCCCGGGCGCTACTCACCAAGGGGCGCCAAATGGTGAATGAGGGGTGGGGGGCGCCAAAAAGGTATTGTGCCCCGGGCGCGAGATAAGCTCGCTACGCCACTGCAGGAAACAGCTGGTATAATCTAGTCGACAAGTGCCATTTTGGTCAACTTTTTTCAACAGTCTCCAAAAATTATGATTAAGGTATGATTTGATTCAGAATGACATCTAGACGATTTTTGAAAAAAAATGAAGTCCGCTTGCATAAATTGCAAAAGTTATTAACAAATAACTAAAAAAAATAAAAAGGGTTTTAGTTTTTTTTGCAAATATCTCAAAAACTAATTGGGTCATTGTCAAATTTTGGGCAGGTAAACTTGTCCCTCAACGTTTTTTAATTTATTATTATTATTAATAACATCACAATCTCTTAACATTTATATTTTACAGGAAATACAAAATGCATCGCATTAGTAAGCATCCATTACAAAATTAAGACGGTATCGATTTTTCCTAGTTTTTTAAAGTAACATAGTGGTAATATCTGGTAACAGAATGGTTTTTCGTACTTATTCTACCTGTCCCGGTAGCACTTCTATATATATATAATAAAGATCAAATAACTTAAGTTTTACTGTATCGAACCTACTTAAATTAAATTATTACCTTAAGATGGATATTGTAATATATTTATGTCATTTCAACTTGCGTTTACTTGCCCAAAACTTGACAATGACCCAATTAAGAATTTTAAAATTAAAAAAAAAGAGTAGGAAATTTCCTAAAAAAATCCCGAATGGCACTCGCACTGGACCGAAAATGGCACATGTTGACTAGACTAGTATAGAATATAAATAATTTTCGATGGAATAATAAGAAACCCGATTAGGACGGATAATATACCTCAATATAGGGCAACATTGATAGCTAGAGATAAGTCCAAAATAAAAAGAAAAAATGAAATAAACACACAACGCCCTTTTGACTGAAATAAAGAAATCGATGATTTTAATGATATTGTAAATAGTATATAATATATATTAAATATTGATATGTATTTGAAGGTATTTTTAAGTTCATTTCATTTAAATTCATGTTAACATACGTCAATATAACTAACCTAACATTTTTAAGTAAAAAAAAAATCAAAAAAAAAACTGTACGATTTTAGTTCAGATTTTTTTTTCGTCATTATTCTATATATACCTAATTATAAATTTGTTCAAATACTTCAAATTTTCAAACCCTGTCCACCATTTTCCATTTTTTTTTTCTTACGTCTATTTATAATTGGCATTAGGAGCCATAGTGATGCGCCCAAAATGAATATAATACCGAATGTAATAAACATTTTCGTAAAATTCTTGTCGTATTCATACCAGAGACCGCATAGAGGTGGTCCGACTAGTTGCAGACAACCGTTCACGAACAAACTTATACCATATGTCGACATCAATCTATCGACACCGAGGATCTCCGCCATTACTAGTGTCGTGACACTATTATTGACGCCGGAAGCTAAACCGAAAAACGCGCACATAATACTAATGGCCGTATACGATTCTAAGAATGGAATAATAATTAAACTAATACCAGAAAATAACAAACCGCCGACGAAGTAAAACGATTTCGGCATAAAACTCAAATCGCAGAGAGCTGAACCACCGATACGTCCGACCAGGTCGAGCGCCGAGACGGCACTGAGCAAATAAGCGCCTCTCGTTTTATCGAAGCCGATATTCTGCGCGTGCGAGGGTAACAGAATGATGAAGTTGGTGCACGATATCGCAACCGTACTGCTCGATATTAATATAACCAAATACGTCGGATCGGCTAGAAGAGTGACATCGAAAAACTTATTCTTCTCTTTCTTTTCCTTCCGCTTGCAGCAGAAACAGCAATACGCTACATCCGTTACGCTTTCGGTGATCGATTTCAATGAAAATTGGGATGCGAATTCGTTTGGTTGGTCGAATGCGGACAGGGTTGAACCGTAGAACGGTGTCGAAACATAGGCGAAGCTGGAAGTCGACAAGTTCCTCTTGGCTTGGCTTAAGCGTCTCCCAAATGTCTCTTGTGAACCCAATCTCCTCCCATCCGGTATACCATCTAGCCCAATGGATGCTGAACTGAGATTATTCTTAGTCATCGGTCTTGTATATGACAGCTTACGCTTGGAAACGTTATGACGTAAGTTCTGTGTCGAACTATTATTCAATTGGGCTTGGGATAAATTTCGATTCGAATTCTCCTTGCTGAGTCCGTCCGGTACTCCGTTAGGTTTTTCTGATATAACGGTCATGTCATACGACTCTATTGGTTCCTCTTCCTCAAATAAAATGTCGTCCTGGAAAAAGAATTTGTTTTTAAAATACAGACCTAATTAACTAGTGAACGAACACGTTATCTTAGCAAGGTTTTATTGATCTACTTTTAAACTTTTAAAAGCTTTCAAAGATTGACAGTTGTGACGCATAAGATTCACTAATAGATAGATTTAGTATACAGCAGTGGTTCACTCGAATTATTTTATAACAAGCTATACCCGATACTTTGTTCACGATGACACATTTCAACTTTCATCCCCTCTACCAAGGAAACCATCTTAAATTTTAGGATAAAAAGTTTAAAAAAAAGTGCCAAGTTTAACTCAAATTAAATTCGGCCTGATACTCGACCAAGACACAAAAAGTGGAAAATTAAAAAAGAAAAAGTTTGACGGAGGCCTCAGTATAATAAAACTCGCGAAATGCGACTCATAGTCGAATCGTCCCGTACCTAGGACTGTAATGTTGATCAATGAATCTATTCTTATAATAAAATTGTAACAGGTCCATTACATTGAAAATATTTCAAAAAAAGTTTTTATAGGGCATCGAAGCGAAGCCACAAAAAAAATTCCATTTTTATCTGTCCGTCTGTATCTTGCCAGAAAATCACACTCGAAACTACTGAATGGATTTAAATGAAACTTGGCATGATTTGAGTGCATGCCACGAGCTAGGACACTGAAATCTTTTAATTCCAAAATTGTCTATGGTCCCCTAGGAAAAGGGTAGAAAATAAATGTGTGCAATCGCAAACGAAGTAAAATTACGAATAAACTTTAAAAAAAAAATCTATAATCGACATTCAGGAGGTACAAAATACTAGTAATAAACTTAGACTATACTTTTCTGATTTTATGGAATTTGAAGTCTCAGCTGTTACCAAATCTTAGGTGTTCAATTATAAAATTTATCCATTAATTCCAAATATCATAACTATAGTTTATTTTTTTAAGATAAAAACGTGTACATAGCACGATATAGTTTTTTTTATGATATTGTCGATATTTCGGATCAGTTACACGACCCGTGGTCACGACGAGATCAGGAATGTCAGACGGCCACTCAAAATTCCTGGTACCGAGCAGGCTGAAAAGTTGGTATTGATGACGAAAAACTGGTACGCCTGAGCTGTGTTGCCAACATTGATATAATATATCGATATGTAAAAGCGATTTTTTTTAGGTCTAATGTGAAATTGACGACTTTTTTTTTAGGCTATATGTAGAACCGACGACCTTTTTTTTAGCTCTAATATGGAATCGAGGACCGAGTAGGTAATTTTGTCTGTCCACGGCCAAATCTTGGTATTTTTGTGTAACAGGATTAATAATCTTGGTACATGGTAAAAACTGGTATGTGTACCAAGAAACTGGTACGTCTGACATCCCTGAACGAGACTGCTGTGGAACGATGTCAACTGTCAGCCGTCACGAACAGTACCACAGATCATGTATCTGATTCGAAATATCGACAAAAATCGTCAAAAAAAAACAAAACTACATCGTTGTATTTACTGGTTTTTATCTTTAAAAAATAAACTACGTTTGAAAATCGCGAGTATCTAAGCCTAAAATGTTTATCATAATTATATTAACGTATAACAAATGAAAACCACTACAGCATCTGATATCTTCAACAAAATCTATCAGCAGATCGTTTTCTATACAATTTATGAGAGATAGGTAAGTATCAAAAAGACCCTCGCTGAAATAACGTGTTATTCGACATATCTTAGCTGACGTCAAATTTTCTAAATACAAAAAAAAAAAAAACATACAGTTATATACAAATACTACAAATATCAAAGTATTAGTTATATTTTAATTGTTATTATATAACAAGCTAATTCAAAACCAAAAACAATATGTATATATATATATATATAAGCAATTTTGTTTTGTTACTCATTATTGTCATAAAAATGTGTTGTTTCATGTAATCTCAAGATATAAAAAACATTTCTACTCTACTGAAGACAAAAAAAAAATTTGTTTAAAAATATTTTTTCCATCTATAAATTACTATTGTTAATTTTTTTTATTACAAGTAATTGAAAAAAAACCAAAATATTAGCCAGATAATTTTAACCCCAAAACCCTTTAAATAAAAAGCCGTATAAAAAAACTAAAATAAAAACATAAAAAAGCAACACTAAATTAAAAATAAAAATAAGAATACACAACATCGAATAATCACTTTCGTTATATCATAAAAATTAAAAATAGATTTAAAAAGTTAAAAAAAAAGTAAATAAAAAACATGAAGTGTGTATTTTTTATTAAATGATACGAATTCAAGAGTTAAATATAAAGGAAAGTGATTATTGCTATGGACAGAGTGATAGAGAAATATGAAATGGAGAGATCGAGTGTAAGTTTAGAAATGTTAAGAAAATTATCATTATTAAGAGTTGAAACTAAAAAAAAAAAATAACGAAAAATTTTAAAAATATTTGCAATAAATCACTACAAAACTTGAAAAAAAAAAGATGTATTCTATTATTATTATTATTATTATTTATTAAATTATTATTTAACCTAAGAATCCGATGGTGGATGTAAAAATATAGGTATAAAATCTCTTCAAATAAAAAATAAATATTTGACTAAAATATATTTCACTGAAACATCAAGTATCAAATTTACTGAGCGCACTAATCAGCTGTTATGTGACAGTAATTAAACGCATCAATACTGAAGTTTTGTTAATCAAGTATCAAATTTTATTAAGTGCACTAACCTACTATCAAGTGACACTACTTAAACGCATCAATATTTTTGTTTTATTATTAAAGTATCAAAATTCATTAAGCGCACTAACCTACTATGAAGTGACAGTACCTACATGCATCAATATAGAATTAATCAAGTATTAAATTTCATCGAACGCACTAGTCTACTTTCAAGTGGCAGTAAACAATGGCGTCTAAAATTTCGTTATTAATTTAGTCTCAATTACGTGAACGATAATTGTTTTCAATTAAATTTGAAATGACCCTAATACGTAAACTTACACCCGGATATTCTAGTGCAAGTTTTAAAGAAAATATAACAAAAAATCGTAAAAATAAAGAATTCACTCTCAATAAATATTAACAAAATGTCGTAAGAGATTTTCTTATATTACATTTTTAATTACTCGATTTTTATATGTGTGTGTGATTGTGTGTATGTGCGTATAAACGGAGACGTAATAATTGTCGCCAAAAAAACTTGCACTAGAAGCAATGTCATAATTTTAATAAATTTTATTTATAGCACAGATTATTAAACCAATTGTAAACCTCGTATAATTATATAGTTTAGTAAATGCAAAGCATTTTTCGACTAGAATATTTAAAAGTGCATTATTAAAAGACGTTCTCATATTAGACATATCACACTGTAAGATCGACGCTCACTTTCAAACCAGTTCAAAAAAATACAAGAAAAAAAAAGTAAATTATTTGTCGAAAACAGTTGTACAACAAAAGGTTTTGCACTTTTAATATTCATCAGAAAAGAAGCCATTCACGATCATACATCATAATGTCTACAAATAATTTTTTAAAACAATTCGTGAGAATTTCGTGTCGTGAATGGCCCCTTTTTAAGTATTCAATGTGTTAATTTAAGCCTTCATGGTTTGTTGACACTATTATTAAGACGTAAAACGGTATATTTACCATTACCTTATATTACCATTTTTCTTCGTTACCATAGACATAGAATGGACTGAGTGTTTCCTATCCAGCTGTAAAGTAGATAAGGGCAAGGAAGCGTGAATGAGATAAAGGGAACGTGCGGCCAGTAGTTATCTCTTTCTAGTATTCTGATTGGTCCACGTCATACGCAGAAGCATGTTTATGCTACAGACCTACAGAAAAGAGACAGGTATTAGCCGCACAGTCGCTTTGTCTCTTTCTAAAGAGTAGTCAATTTTGTGCGGGTATTGCTCAGTCCATTCTCTATTTTCAATGGTCGTTACTAACGTTACTTTCAACAGTGAAGAAGAATCAGGAACTCAGAATGATATCGAAAAATATGGTAAACAAACCCGTTTTACGTCTCAATTGTAGCCAACGTGTTACTGAACATATATTGATTGGAATTTGTCTTCAGTCAAGTGTTAGTAAAGAGTTAACAGATTGACAGCAAACGAGTAATTTTATGTTAAGCAAAATGGGAACTAATTTAACGGAGTATAACTAAAACAATTACAAACTTAAAATATTAAAAAACAAGGCCTTATTATAACAGATGTTCTAGAACATTCCCACTCTAAGGTTAAATAAGGTATGAAAGTTCGTATGTACCTATATGTATGCAGGACTTTTATTTGTTACTTCTTTTTGGGGGTTTTATTCTCGAAAGTTGTAAGTCTATAATTTTTTGTAGCCCCAATGCCACGTTTTTATTGCAATTTTTCGATATTTTCGAAATTTCCCTTGGTGTTCACTGCGTGCCCCCCACGTGCCCTCTACGTACCCCCACAAAAAAAGCCCTGTATGTATGTATATATTTAATAACAGTATTAAATCTTTAAATAAAATCCTTTTGGATATTCTAAGGATGATATAGGCTATAAAAAGTAAAACTCTACAACCGACAGATACAATGATCAAAAATATCATTCATTGGCACAGTTGACAGTGGCTGTGCTATCCGGTCCAGGGTTATGGGTTCGATTCCCGCTCCGAGTCTGGGTATAATATTTATATATGTCTTATGTATGTATGTCATGTATGTCGGTTGTTACCTAAAATATAGGCATTAATTTGTCTACCTTAGGAACAGTTGATGAAGTTTCTATGTTAATCATATATTATATTATATAAATGCGATGCTACCAAACACAATACTATTTTTTATTTTTATATATCCGTTAAAATAGTTCCCTTTATGAAAGCACGATTAAACACCAAAAAATATTATGTATGTAAGAAGTAGCTTACTTGGTTCACCAATGAGATGTTGGTCGCTTTCGATCATTTATAAAAAACACACACTTTCCGCAAACCATATGGCGATTTATAAAAAAGCTTATATTTTAAAACGATATCAACAATTTTTTTTATATTTTTTTTAATACATATTTAAAACAAAATAAATAAATATATAAAACTTAGCCCGTAACCACCCCTTTTATTGAGCCGACTCGTAAAAGTGGTCCACAAATGAACCGACTCGTAAAATTACGTTACAACTCACCTGCGGTCCGTCTTCATCGTCTTCCACCTCTTTATACTTTTTGACCATGTGTTCCTCAACCGGTTGGAATAATAACGCAGCCGCCCAAACATTAAGCATTATTCCACCGAGGATAAGAACTGCGCCCCTGTTAAAGAAAATGTGAACTTATTGACTGGTTAAACTAAACTGAATCTGCCTGTAAACTGTAACGTAACGTAACGGTTGGGGGCTTAATCCATCACGCTGCTCTACTGTGGATTGGTAACTGGTGAACCGGTAACTTACAATAAGTAACAATCGCTATCAACTATCAATGATAAAAACCAGAACCAAAATCTTTAAGTGCTCTTCGAGGCATGGTGGGGAGACCCGGACAAGGACATACGCCCAGATCAGAAAACAATATTTGAACTAATAAAAATATCTAAACCGAGCGGGAATCGAACCGCAACCGCCGGCAGTAATGCGACTACTCGCACATCAGATACTTGGCCCTTATATGTGTACCTTGTTCATCTAAAAAATGAAACTCAGAAGTCTTAATTATAATCTGTCCAGTAGTTTTTCCGTGACTGGCACAACGACAAAACTCAAATAATTTTATTATTATTATCATTTTATCCATATATACTTACTTATAGCCATAGGTCTCCAAGAGATATCTCAATACCGGTGGCAGTATGATACTCCCGAACGCTGAACCGGACATACATATTCCGTTCGCCAACCCTCTTAACCGGACGAAGTATGACGTCACGATGTAGACAGTTGGCGGGAACGCGAGCCCGGCGCCAGTGCCTACCATCGCGCCGAAACTTGAAAAAAAAATTTAAAAAAAAATCAACCTGGGAAAGAGAAGAAAAGATGTTTTATATAATTAGTGTATAATATCAAGACTAAATAACAATTAGTTTATTAACAAAATTAATAACGGCAATGTATAGATAAGCATGGCGTCGCGTGTGACACACGTGACACACGCATCTCTGACCTGTACACAGTAATCTCAATTTAGCGGTGTTATTACTATAATTGGTAGTTTTTATATTTTGTTAGTGGGAATATTTACTTTTTAGTGGTTAATGTTTTTTTTTAGTTGTCTCTAGTCTATCACCCATAGAAAATACTAGCTGATGCCCGCGACGTCGTCTGCGTGAACGCTATTAGATTACACGTTGTTACAGAATGCGTTGAAGAAATAAAGATTCACTGCTCGTTCTCCGTAGGTGATAGCGTGATAATATGTAGCCTATATGTTGACCCGACTTCTTAATAATATTCGTACCAAATTTGAAGTAAATCCATGCAGTACTAACAGACAGACACAACATGCAGTACTACAAACAGAGAAAAATTCTAAAAACTATATTTTTGGCTTCGGTATCAATTGTAGATCACACCCCAAGTATTCTTTTAAACAAAATATTCAATGTACAGTTTTGACTTTCTTACCATTTTATTATATGTATAGATTATTTCTGATTTGAAATTTATGATTTGTTTGTGTAAAATATTATTTGGTATAAAATAAAAATGTTTACTCTATAGTTTTTCTATTTTATACACGATTGGAAAAAATTAAAGGATCAAAAAAAAATTCCAAATTTTTGTGCAATTTTCAACAGGCCGTAACTTCGAGAGAAATGGTCGTACAGGAAATTAAAAAAAAGGAAACTGTAGCGCAAAATGTCTAGTTTTTGGATTAGAACTTTAAAATTTTGTAACCTCCGCGGTTTTTGAGTAATCATAGAAAAGTCAGCAACAAAAAAATTTCAATTTTTTTTTTAGTTTTTTGTTTTGGTCTACGGGCGTGGAATTTTTTTTTTTAGCTTAACCACTATAAGGATCGGATACTTTGTTTATGTAGCTTTAATTTGTTTTTTTATACACCTTGATACGTCCACTTCTCGCCGAGATATCGGTTTTCAAATGGAAAAGGATCCTTTTGTTTTTGAATATCGATATCTCAGCAACCAATGATCGCACAGAAAGTTAAAGGTAAGTTTCAAGAACTTGAATAAATTCTCCTTAACGACTAGTTATTGCTTTTTCGAAAAAAAATTTTTTTCTTTTTGTCACATGAATTTGAAAATGCAACAAAATAAGGGCTTTTGGAGGTTTTTTTGAAAATCAAGCGCTAGATCGGAATTATTGAGGAAACCACTAATGTTAAGTGTGCCTTTTACAGTTCAATATATCAACAAAAACCCTACAAAAAACCAAATTAATCCATCTAGCCGTTTTTTTGTTTCACTCGATCGAATTTTTGAAAAAATTAAAGGATCACGTTTTTTGCTCTGACAAGCTCATAATTTTTAAAAATGTAAAAAAAAAATATTTTTCTGAGCTTTTTACACATTTTTGCTCCAGAAAGTGCTTAAATTTAAAACAATAAAAAAAAATCAAAAAATTATTTTTTTTCGATTTTTTTCTCTTGAAAAGTTTAAGAGAATAATTACCACCGGCATTAACGTTATTCAAAGCGTACCACGTGGAGGTTGCGCGGTCGGATTTACGCTTCTGTGTGTGTGTGTGTGTGCGTGTGTGTGTGTGTGTGTGTGTGTGTGTGTGTGTGTGTGTGTGTGTGTGTGTGTGTGTGTGTGTGTGTGTGTGTGTCTGTGTGTGTGTGTCTGTGTGTGTGTGTTGTGTATGGTCCTTCAGGAGAATTGAGACCCGGTGGCTCGTCAGTTTTACCGTATTTAATGACTCCAAACTCATTTTCTGAGGATTTTTGTTAATTTAATACCGGGTATTACCACCCCTGTTTTCAATAACGGCTCTCAATTGTTCAGCCATTTTCACACACAGATGCGTAAATCCAACTGTGCAACCTCCACGTGGTATGCTTTGGATAACGCTAATGCCGGCGGTAATTATTCTCTTAAACTTTTCAAGAGAAAAAAAAATATTTTTTGAAATTTTTTTTTTGTTTTAAATTTAAGCACTTTCTGGAGCAAAAATGTGTAAAAGGCTCATAAAAATATTTTTTTTTTACATTTTTAAAAATTATAAGCTCGTCAGAGCGAAAAACGTGATCCTTTAATTTTTTCAAAAATTCGATCGAGTGAAACAAAAAAACGGCGGGCTGGATTAATTTGGTTTTTTGTAGGATTTTTGTGGACATATTGAACTGTAAAAGGCACACTTAACATTAGTGGTTTCCTCAATAATTTCGATCTAGCGATTGATTTTCTAAAAAACCACCAAAAGCCCTTTTTTTGTTGCATTTTCAAATTCATGTGACAAAAAGAAAAATTTTTTTTTTCGAAAAAGCAATAACTAGTCGTTAAGGAGAATTTATTCAAGTTCTTGAAACTTACCTTTAACTTTCTGTGCGATCATTGGTTGCTGAGATATCGATATTCAAAAACAAAAGGATCCTTTTCCATTTGAAGACCGATATCTCGGCGAGAAGTGGACGTATCAAGGTGTATAAAAAAACAAATTAAAGCTACATAAACAAAGTATCCGATCCTTATAGTGGTTAAGCTAAAAAAAAAAATTCCACGCCCGTAGACCAAAACAAAAAACTAAAAAAAAAATTGAAATTTTTTTGTTGCTGACTTTTCTATGATTACTCAAAAACCGCGGAGGTTACAAAATTTTAAAGTTCTAATCCAAAAACTAGACATTTTGCGCTACAGTTTCCTTTTTTTTAATTTCCTGTACGACCATTTCTCTCGAAGTTACGGCCTGTTGAAAATTGCACAAAAATTTGGAATTTTTTTTTTGATCCTTTAATTTTTTCCAGTAGTGTATAAAGAAATGTTTTCATACATATTGAGGTTTTTTTTAACCTAAATTTAATTGAACAACATCATAAAAAACTAAATAGAATTAAAGAAATATAACTTATAAATTTTCAATGATTTGCTTCGTATTAAATTAAAAGTTTTGAATTTTTATTATGGCAGATATCTTACAAGGAGACGGCACGACCTTGGGGTAACGGATTTGAATGAAATTTGGTGTAGTGGTAGTATACCATGTGGGTACTAACACTGTAAAATATTTCCGTCCAATGCCCAGTAGGAGCTGTTTCGCCAAGGTCGTGCCGTCTCCTTGTCAGTAGTTTTCTAGTGGTTTTCTCTCGTTTGTCTAGTGAGCTCAGAAATTAATTGATGGCAACACTGGCTGTGTGTCAGTGTCGCGGCAGTTGTCGTGCGAGCGACACGCGTTCTTAGCACTCCGTTGTGTTTATTAAGTTATGTTTAACCCAATAATAATGTATTTAACATTTTGATACAGATATTTTGTATTGTCTATTTAATATTAAAAAATTTACATTACTCAATGTGTATTTTTATGTAAAAACTTGGCCTATTTAATAATATATATATATATATATATATATATGTACTTAAAACATGTTGGTTTATATATTTGACCCAAGAAAGCCTAGTAAATACTTACCTAAAATACAAATAACCGATGGAAAACGCCCAGCTACTGAATATCATTCCGAATGCCGCGAAACAGCCACCTATCAACGTCACCGTTCGGTACGACCACTTGACGGAGAGGAGTGATGATATGGGACCTAGGAGTAAAATAAAATAATATAAATCTGTCTTAATACCGATTATATACATTTCTTACAAATATATAAATGAAGCCCTCAAAACGTGGCGATCAGTCTACAAAATTAAGCTTTTGCCACATCTTGTAAACTCCAAACACCATGTTAAGTAAAAAGATTTAATAAAAATATTGTTTTGGTTGTCAAGACATTAGAAAAAAAAAAGTGGTTTCATCATATTTACTCACTATTTACATTTTCTGTAGATCGGGTAATACCGCTAAGAAGCGTCATATAAATAGTCTGACTTTTAAAATTTTTTACATGGCAACAATCGAATAACGTCACTAAGATCATTGAATCATAATTATGTCTGTGTTTTGGGAGACTTATCTACCGCTTATCAGCTAAATTAATCATCGAATTGTAATCCACTGCACTTGTATCATATTAAACTGATCATTTTGTTTGGAAATGTCTATGTTTATCTTCACAATTAAATTTGCACGCTAGAAATTGCAAAATACACTGTAAAATGAAACTTACACCGTCACCTATACATACATGTTTTGTGTATTTGCAAATAAATAAATAAATATGTTTAACACACACACAAGGTCGTCTGTTCCTAAGGTAGGCAACTTAATGCCTGTGTTTTAGGTAACAGCCGACTGATATACTTTTTTTTAAATTAATATACATATATAAATAAACATATATTACACCCAGACTCGGGGCGGGAATCGAACCCACAACCTTTTGAGCAGAAAACAGGGTCACTGCAAACTGCGCCAACGGGTAAGTCAATAAATTATTATTATAAAATCTTTGGCGCTGCGTAGAAATGTCGGATCACGTTGCATCTTCTACCGTATCTATCACGGGAAGTGTTCTGCGGAATTGTTCGGATCAATATCTGAAGCAGAATTCCACCACCGGACATCGCGTCAAAATTCCAAATTCCACCCGTATCACCTCGATGTCCGGAAATTTGCAATAACTCGATATTCACGGGATTTTCTGCCTCGCACGACCATTAAATAGAACCAGCTGCCAACTACGGTATTTCCGAACCGATACGACTTAGGGACCTTCAAGAAAAGAGCGTACTCTTATTTGAAAGGCCGACAACGCATCTAGTAATCCTCTGATGTAGCGGGTGTCAATGGATGTCGCTTTGACTTACCACCAGGCGAACCGACTGTCCGTTTGCCTCCTATTGCATTAAAAAAAATTACATCAGGCGCGTCATTAAAAGTGTAACAACCTAAACGAATCTATGCTTTTGTTCATCAGTAATAGACTCAATGACCCACAGTTGGATGTACTGTGTTTTTGGGTAACACAATAGTTCAGATCACGACAGATATCTGTATGGCCCATACAAAAGTTTTTCGACAGCCAGTTAATGTGATCACTTCGGCTATTTAGTTATTGTGGCATACTCACCCAAACTACTGTAAAGAAAGTAACACAAGGCGACGATTCCAGAAGATGCCGATGCGCTCGAATGGAAGACATCATTAAATTCTACCAGCAGAACTCCAAATGACTTGATGGTACCGGGTATGAGAATATTCACTAACGTAGCTCCTGAAAAACAAAATTATTAATTTAAAAACTTAATTGGCCAAAAAAAAACCGGATATGTCGGTACCTACATCTGATTCTCACAAAGGGTTTTTTAAATGTCCATCTAAAAACGCCTAACCCCGTTTCTTTTAAAGGATTCCCTTTTATTATTTATTATAATACACATTCTGTACATTTTTTTTCCATTTCTTCAATTTAGTACTTCTTGTGGTATTAATAATATAGCTCTGTAAAGGCTGAAACCTTAATCAGCCAGGATAGACCGGATTTTTAGTAATAGCATTTTGTTGGCACCTTTATGAACACTGAATATTTCAGACTTAAAACAAAACACGGATATAATCCATGGTGGTGATCTCTGCTAGTCAAACTTTAGACCAGACTGAAGTTCGTAAAGAGAACAAAAAAGTCTTAGGAAGAGTAAGTTGTATTTATATTAATGAACTATCCTCAGTAGGATGAAATCCTGTGTCAGGGGTCCAGAAACACGCACAACACAAGCACAAACGCCCTGAACGCGTCAAACATGTGTATGACTAAACATGTTATCACTGCGACCACTGCGCTTACCCGTCTTCTAAAGCCCGCGGGATTTGATACTAATTGAGGCTCAGCTAGTATTGAAATTCGACACCACAGCGATTTCTCGTGATCGCGCAAGTTACGTAATAGTCCACCGATTCCTATATTCAGAAAACGATTCGTTTTGCTTACGAACCGTTCAATTTGATAAGAGTTGTTTCGCTAAATATACCCTATAAAACCGATTTGTTTTGTTTGCTAAGAGGCTTCGTTTTGGGAGGATTGCGTAGAACCTATTACCTATTGTAGCAATATTGTATTAAAGAGAAAAAATATGGTTACTCCCCTCCAATAAAAGATATCGGTTGGAGTTTAATCGGCTATGCAACTACTCTGCAAATAGGTACATATATGTTTGGTTAGATGGGTTATAATAATTATATGAATAAACCATGATTTTTACCTACGAGAACACACCATCCCCATCTGCCGTCTGGTGGCACCATCTCCCAGTCCCGTTCCGGCGCCGGACCAATGGTAAATCTACCGCCAACCGTGCCGCCTTCATCTTCTGGTAGCTTGACTGGAATTATATTGAAAATTGACAGTAAGAAAGAGTGCAGTAATTAAACAAATTTACATAATATTAATATGTATTCATGTATATTTTATTCTTCTATATGTGTGTATCTTACTGAACATATAAACGGCTGAACCATTTTATTGAAATACTTTTTTTACAAATAAATATAAATATGTTTTGCCATGTTCCCACTACGCCGAACCGGCGAAATCGCCGGGAACCGGATCCCGGAACGAGGTGTTCACATTACACCGGATCGGCAAAAACACCTCACTAAACACCGGATCCGATGTTTTCGCCGGAACTGGATAAATGTAAACAGCTTCATATAAAATGTATGGCCACTGGCCTCTCCGGCAGTTTCACCAATCCAGCGTCCGGCGTAGTGGGAACGAGGCCTTAGACATACACACACTGCCGTCTGTTCCTTAATGCCTGTATTTTAGGTAAAACCCAACAAATACACATATATATTAAATAAATATTTAAATATGCTTAACACACACACACACGGTCGTCTGTTCCTAAGTAAGGCAACTTAATGCCTGTGTTTTAGGTAACAGCCGACTGATATACTTTTTTTTTTAAATAAATATACATATAAATAATACATATATAAATAAACATATATTACACCCAGACTCGAGGCGGGAATCGAACCCACAACCCTTGGAGCAGAAAACAGGGTCACTGCAAACTGCGCCAACGGGTCAGTCAATATAATATATATATATTTTATAAAAACATAATGCATATATAAATATTATATCCAGATTCGGAGTGTTAATCGAAGCCACGACCCTGGAGTGGAAAGCAGGGTCACTGCCAACTGCACAAAAGTTTCAGTCAAATTTTTTAGATATTCATGTTGCGTTTGAATGACATGTGGCATGTACTGAATCGGCCTGTAAACATCCCACTGCTGGGCAAAAGCCTCTTCTCCATATAGGAGAAGGATAAGAACTTAATCCATCACGCTCATCTATCGCGGGTCGACGGATAATGAGTAAGGGAGACCCACAAGGACATACACCCAAACCGGAAACAAATATTTGTACAAATACAAATATCTGTTACGAGCGCGAGTCGAATCCGCGATCGTCGGCGCGCGGTTTGAGGCGACTACCCGCACCACTACACCAGAATGGTCGTCAATTGATCGGATTGTCGGAAATTGATCTACCGGACATAATTGTAATAGCAGTACAGCGTCCTTGATTTTTCTCCCTCATAGAGACCAAATCTATTTTTAAACAGAGTAGATTTGGTCCAGCAAGTCACTGGGGATTTTGGCATCGAGCCAGATATGACTAATACACAAAACTCCAGTCACCAACAATTTTTTGGAAACCAATACTAATATTATTAAGGCAACTTAATGCCCGTGTTTTAGGTAACAGCCGACTGATATACATGTTTTTTTTTATAAATATACATATATAAATAAATATATATTACACCCAGACTAGGGCGGGAATCGAACCCACAACCCTGGAGCAGAAAACGGGGTCACTGCCAACTGCGTCAACGGGCCAGTCAATTATAATTTATGCTGCAATTACGCTGTAAAATAAAATAATAAATTTGTATTTCGCGATTATGACATACATATTATATTTTCCTAAGCGCTTGTACTATGACGTGTCCTATATCTAAAGATTGTCTGGACGAGGTCGCTGTCCTAGCGACAATACCTTTGTACACAAAACAATAATTGTAACAAAGAAAGATGCTCTCTAAACATAAATCAGTGGAATTTTACTAATTCTAAGTGACTTTTACATTTTATCAATGTGAGAATCGTACCACGCATTGTACAAGGAAAAATAATTGTAACAAACAAACAAAGATGCTCTTTTCACTAATTACGGGACGTTTACAAGCTTATTCAGCTCATTTCATTGGACGACGCGTTGGCGCAGTGGTCACAGCAACTGGCTGATGCGCTAACGGTCGCGGGTTCGATCCCCGCACACGACAAATATTTGTATAGGCCATACAGTACTGGGCGTTTGTGCTTGTTGTGTATTGTGTGTGTTTCCGGACCCCCGACACAGGGTTCATATCCTACTGGGGGCCGTTGAGTGTGATACATTTATTATTATTATTATTATTTCATGTCAGTTTTACTAAACCATCAATTGGGAGAAGTCTTGGGTATTACCTAGTCATTACTAATTTAACAATATAATTAAAGGTTTAAAAAACAAAAACCGACTTCAGTACTATATCCACATTTATAAACTTTTTTTTTTAAGTTGATTTTCCTTAAGAATCGCTAAATTGATTCCGATAAAAAAAATTATGTCCACCTCTGAAGTATGACCTACTGATCAAAAAAAGAGTGATTAAAATCGATTCATAATTGACGGAATAATCGCGTTACAAACATACAAAAAGATAACAGTCGAATTGAGAACCTCCTCCTTTTTGAAGTCGGTTAATAATGAAAGAAAAATGGTATTAATACCGTTTCTCGAGAATAATTATTACAACTATTAATGTCGACTTTAACACCATTATAGTGAAAAAAAAAACTAAACAATTAAGTATTGTAATTTGTTTTTTTTTTTCACTTAATTCTAACCTTAAGAATCCCTACCTATATAATAAATGTGAAATGTAAGTTTGTTTGTTACGCTTTCACGCTAAAACTACTTAACCGATCATCATTAAACTTTGTACACATATTCTTGGAGCCTTTTTTTGTCGCTGTGAAATGCGTTTACGCATGCCGCCACCCGAAGGCAACGGGTTTGTGGGACTCGCTGACTGCGAAGTCAGAATACCCACTAAAACACAGCGGTGCCCTCGTCGTCGTACAAGGACGCCACGGGATCGCTGGCGCATGCTACCGTGACATATTCTTGGAGCCTGGGAGGTATAAGAAGTAACATAGGATACTTTTTATTGGTCACGATAACCGATATTCACGCGGACAAAGCAGAAGCTAGTAATTCTATATACTTATACATTATACTTCATAATTGACACACAAAAAAATATACTAACAAATTGAGAATACGCCTTGTACAGTACGCCTTGGGAATGATGTTAACTAGTCATGAGCAAAATGTATCACTAAAATTAAAAGATTGATACGTATCTTTCGATCACTGGGATATGTATCACTCTTTTATATCTTTGTATCTTTACGTGTCAGTAGCTCACAGTACTCAAATTTGTTAGTAAATCAGTAAGAAAATAGATAGGTCGTAACATTAGGAATCTTTCTGATTTATCGGGCTGCTTTTTGTTTCTAGGTATCTATTTGTTATGTATGATTGATACATAATTATTAAATAGGTAGTCGAAAAATTAACTTGAATTTTTTGTTTAAAATAATAAATAATTAATTATTATTAGCGAATGGTAACATAGGTAGGGTAGGTATTGTTTTATTTATTTGTAGAAAATATAAACATATTATATTGAGGTGCGAAAGAGACGTCTGGACTTTTTACTATAATAATTTGTTTACGAATCTATATTCCATGGTTTACGAGTACGCTATGCGTCATGCGATACAGATAGAAAATGATTCCGTGATAGAATGAGTTGAAAAAGATACACTGATACAGTGATACAGTCGGATTTGAACGGATATAAAGAGTGATAGATGAAAACGGAATGATTCATATCTTTTGTATCTATCACTCCTGAGTTACCCATCGCTAATGTTAACGCCGCCAGGCTATTTCAACTTATAGAGAATTATTGTTAATTTCAATTTACATTGGAAAAAAAACCATTACGCTAAAAAAAAAAATATTAGTCCCGCTCAGTTTCTTTCGCCAGTTCTTCTCAGGTCAGAGGCTTCTTCTTTCCGAACTGGTGGTAGACTCATGACGTTCAGTAAATAATTTTAATAATTTTATGCTGAATAAAATATTTTGACTTTGACTTTTGACTTTGAATTATAAATTCTCTCGTTTTTTACGTAAAAACTGACCACTTTTAAAGTTTTAATTTTCAATATTAAACTAATAAAATTATTTCTATACATAACTCACGTGAACGATATTTGTAACTTTTCTTCGACATTAATAAAATTGAGGAACACACACACACAGAAAATATATATTAATATTCACACACAGACAATTTAATTTCTTTTTTAATGTATAAAATTTATCAGAAATATATTATAATGAAATATTTTATTGACCTTTTTAAAACAGTTAACATGTCATTATTAAAAACAGCATCTACCCACATTTTAATTTTTTCTAACACGCTTTTATTAACATGAACTGAGGCGGTATTATTTTATTTATTTAGAGACGACCGTTCTGGTGTAATGGTGCGAGGAGTCGCCTCAATGCGATCGCGTCGCGTGTTCGATTCCCGTTCGAGGCAGATATTTGTAATTGTTCAAATATTTGTTTCCGGTCCGGGTGTATGTTCTTGTGGGATTCCCCACCGTGCCTCGGAGAGAACGTAAAGAGGTCGGGCGCTTCCCCGGGCGCGCCGGCCCATTCAGCCGCAAGCAGCATGGCGCTACTTCGGTGATATTATATTAAGAATGTATTTATACCCAGTAGGAAAAACGTCGAAAAAGATCGGAAGCAAAAAATTAAACTTAGCTTACGAAATTATTTTGTAAAACTCGTAGTTCTTACTTAGTTCTCTCTAAACATGAATCAGTGAAATTTTCATTATTTACATATGTGATCAGGGAATTTCAATAACAAGTTAGTGGAATACTCACTAATACACATACAAATATTCAAAGATCAAATCAGTGGACTCTGATATTCACATATTCATACATTGAATAGTCACTAAATCTGCGTGGTACAATTCTCACATTGATAAAAAGTGAATAGTCACTTAAAATTAGTGAAATTCCATTGGTTCGTGTTTAGAGAGTGGTCAACATTTCATACAATTTTAATGACATTATATATTAAATGAAGATATCTCAATTTTTTTCAGATAAGGACCAAGTGTCTAGGAAATATTTTTTTTTTTTTTTTTTTTATGACAGATAGACAGGCATTTGACCGCTATCTCACCTGATGTTAAGTGACGATGCGGTCGAAGGTGGAGCATGCCTGCCTAATAACAGCCTATTCACTCTGGCCTTGAAGGCACCCAGGTTGTATCGTTCGGGAAACACAGACGCGGGCAACGAGTTCCATTCCTTAGCCGTGCGCATCAAGAAAGTAGTGCCAAAGCGTTTTGTGCGCGTAGGTGGCATATCAATGACATAAGGATGGAACGATCGACCGCGCCTAGTGTCCCGATGGCGGAAGGTTGTTGGGGGAATTAGATCGTGCAATTCCTTCGCACACTCACCAAAATATATTCTGTAGAACACCGACAGACGAGCTACCCTACGCCGATGATCGAGACTCTGCAACTTGGTGTCTGTCAGAGTAGGGTCACCTATGAGTCTCTTAGCTCGTTTTTCCACCGAGTCCAAAGTTGCCAGTTGGTATTTGGCGGATCCATCCCAAAGGTGGCAGCAATACTCCATACAAGACCGAACTTGTGCTTTATACAGTTGAAGCAGCTGTTCTGGAGTGAAGTATCGCCTGACCTTAGAGAGGATACCTAGTTTTTTTGCTGCAGTTTTTGCTTTGGACTCGATGTGCTGCCCAAAGTTCAAATTGGACGATAGCTCTACACCGAGGAGCTGGAGGGAGTCGGTAATTTCTACAGAAACATTTCGGAAAGTCGGAGCCAGGTGTAAAGGGCTCCGTTTAGAGGAGAACACACACGCCTGTGTTTTTGTAGCGTTGAACGTGACCAGATTGGCATCGCCCCATTCGGAGACTGCCTGGAGGGCGACGTTCAAGCGGCTGACCATTTCCTCTCGACAAGACTGGATAACATCCTTACTAGCCCTTGCACTCGAAAAGTATCTGTCCGTCACTGTGCTGTCGTCAGCATACCCAAAGGTACCGGGGACGAGCAGATCATTAATATGGAGCAGGAAGAGGGTAGCGGACAAGACTGATCCCTGAGGAACACCGGCGTCGATAGCCTTTTGGTCCGACGAGTACCCGTCAAGGACAACTCGAATTGAACGTTCGTTCAGGAAATCAGAAATCCAAGCGCAAAGGCCAGGTGGAATACCATATGAAGGAAGCTTGCTTATAAGGCTCGCGTGCCAAACTCTGTCAAAGGCCTTCGAGATATCGAGGGACACGGCAAGAGATTCACCGTGTTTATCAATGGCCTCACTCCAAATATGTGTGGCATACACTAGAAGGTCCCCAGTCGAACGGTTCTGGCGGAAACCGTATTGCCGGTCGCTGAGGAGATCGTTACCTTCCAAGTGGGCCAGGAGTTTGTTGTTCAGTGCACGTTCCATAGTCTTACAGAGTATGGACGTGACCGAGATGGGACGGTAATTGACAGGGTCTGCACGACTACCTTTTTTGGGCACAGGCTGCACGTTGGCAAGCTTCCAAGACTTCGGCACTTTGCCAGTCTTAAGTGACAGGCGGTACAGGCGTGTAAGAGGTGGAGACAACTCAGGGGCACATGTGCGCAGGACTATCGCTGGTATACCATCGGGTCCGCTGGCCTTGTTCACGTCTAGAGTTTGCAGGATTTTAAGGATCTCATTTTGGCGTATGCGTACTTCAGCCATAATGCAGTCAGCACGAGTTGAGATTGGTGGAGCTTTTCCTGCAGCATCCAGACGCGAGTTCTCAGTAAAAAGAGATGCAAACAAATCCACTTTCTCTTTTGCAGAATGGGCCAGCGATCCATCAGCCCTCAGCAATGGTGGAAGTGACGGCCGACAAAAGTTAGATTCAGCGGCTTTTGCTAGGGACCAAAACGCTTTGCTCCCAGAAGGATATGAAGCTAGTTTGGCCCCAATGTGGCTGATATGGTTGAATTTAGCCCTGCGTAACGTCCTTTTACATGATTTGGCGGCTTGGTTAAAAGCTTTCTTCAAATTCCGAGAATTCCGAGACTTGCGCGCTCGAGCTTCAGCCCATGCAGTGTATGCCGTCCGTTTTTCGGCTTCTGCACGATAGCAGTCTGCATCAAACCATGGGCGAGCTTTTCCATTCGTCGCTACGTCAGAGTATGGTATAAAATATTCCATACCCTGGTGTATAACCGCGGTAATGGCTTCAGCGCAGCTCGACGGATCATCAGAAGAAAAGCATACCTCTCGCCAAGGATAGGACGAGAAAAAGTGACGCATCTCATCCCAATCTGCTGCCTTGTATCGCCACATCCGTCTTAAGCCACATGGGGCTTCTTCGGGTGGGGAACAAACGGATATAGATTTTACCAGACAGTGGTCAGAAGTACCCAGTGGTGCAGAAACTGTTATTGAGTGACTGTCTGGATCAGTTGTTAAAAATAGGTCTAAGCAGTTGGCGGTATGAGAGTCTACGTCTGGTACCCTGGTAGCACAGTTTACAAGCTGGGTGAGGTCTAGCGTCAAGGCTAGTTTACGCACTTCTCGCCCAGCATGGTCGGTCACCTGGTATGGGTACACCCACTCCTGGTGGTGGTCATTGAAGTCCCTCAGAATGAATAAAAAAAAAAATTGTGCGTGTACTAGCGTACACTCGTAAGAAGTGAAACTTATAATAAAAACAGTTTACTTTTTATACGATCGTAATTATACGCACCTACGCACATACGCACATACGCACATACACACACATACATACACTCGAAAAACATAACCCTTCTTCTTTCGCAGTCGAGTAAATACAGTTTTACAAGATGGCGCGTAACGAAAAAATGTGACGCGTAACGCGTAAATTTTTTCCAACCCCGATAAAGAAGTTTCACTTCAATAAAACTTTAAAGATTCAATAGAAATATATCTAGTAGTTTCTCTCCATGACGCACGCACAACTGGACTAAACTGAATCAGCCTTTAAACTTCTCACAGCTGGGCTACGGCCTCTTCTACATAATTATACGAGAAGAGCTTAATTCACCACACTGCTCCACAGCGGGGTTGACGGATAATTTCCCTACGATAACGATAGGTATCTGGTGCCTGGGACCGACCGCTTTATGTGCTCTCCGAGGCACGGTGGGGAAACCTACAAGAACATACATGTCCCCACACTAGAAAACAAATATTTGCACAAATACCAATATCTATATACTTAATGTACCTTGTATACAATAAAGTTTAATTGCTATTAGTATATGACTGGCCGATTTTTATGGCCTCAAATTTTACATATATAAAAAAAAAACACTATAGCGGTATTTTTTTTGTAATATTATTCAATGAATTAATATATTTTTTACGAGCAACCTTGAAGAAGCAAGAAGTGTATTAACCTGGTGTTAAGAACTGTCTAACACAAGTGTGAGTCAGGCTTCCATATGGGTTTCGTGTAATTGCAACAATGTTTCATAATTCATTCGTTTTTAGAGTTAATGGATTTTACTAGTGCCAAAATACTAAGGCAACACGTAAAACATCTAAACAGATTGAAAGAGAAAGAAAATAAGGTAAATATGATACAGCATCAAAAATATGGTATAAAAGATGCAAGACATTTTTCTTAAGATTAGTAGAACTTATTTTTAGAAACACATTTTAAATGGAGTATTTCTTTTTCTCTGCGAGTGCGATACATTCATTTATTTCTCTATTATTATAGACGAAAACACAAACCCCTCACCTTTCGTCTAACGCAAGGTTCTTACCGGATACGGTTGCTTTGGTGACTACCTGTGTTGGACGGCCCAAAGAGAGCCGACGACAGAATGTCATTATTGTGGCGCGGCGGGTGACTCTGCCCAGCACACCCTCGAGGTGTGCCCGAGATGGACGGCGCTGCGTCAAGGTCTGACGTCGCCACGTCGGTCCTCAGAGGGGACTTGTCGCTCCCGAGCGTCATCACCGCGATGCTCGGCGACGATGAGTCCTGGAAGGCGATGGTCTCCTTCTGCGAGACAGTAATGTCCCAAAAGGAGGCCGACGAGCGGGCCTTCATTCGTAGGCGATGAATGGGGGTGCGTAGGAGGCGCTACTTAATACGCCTCCAGTAACGCCCCTGTACCCGTGTAGGGCCGGGATGGGAACCCGGTCCTGCTAGACACGGCGTCATCGGGACTGTTCAGAGGTGAGCCGGACAGTTCCCATGGAGGAGAAGTCTGGCCTTTTCGTCGAGGCCAGCCTGTCGTTGGAGGGATCCTGTTGCCTACAGATCCGGAACCCTCCAATTAAAGCGGCTGAAGGCTCCCGCAGGGGTTTAGTACAGTATTGCACTCCCAAAGTGCCGAGTCCGACATAGGTCTAGGACTGCCGACCCGGGCATCCTGGATATCATCCGTAAATGGATTCCCCTGCGACAAAAAAAAACTACTACTAGATCAGCCATTGGGTGTCCAATACTGACCATAGGCTTCGCCCATAATCTCTGGGGGGATTTGCCAATACTCGCCACGCATGGCAGACGGGTTGGCGAGTGCAGTGTATTGTTGCAGGTGACAGGGCATATGGTGACGCTACTTCCCATCACCATCCTGGTTGGTGTACAGTTGTTCGCAACACTACGGCCTTAATTGCCTTTTACGACACCTCGGCAAGAAAGAGATCGGGACTTTTCTTCTGTGTACAGTCACCGTATGGGAATTATATAATGTTTACACCCAAAAAATTAAAATTGACTGATTGAAGTTTATAGTTTCTGCTCCGTTCCTATTAGTCGTAACCAAGGAATTTATATCATAACTGGAACGCTCACTTAATAAAATTGTATATTTAAATATGCACCATGAAATAACAGACATAAGGTTGACATTTGTTTCCAACATGTAAAGTGAAAAAATCGTTCTGAGCATTTCATTGACCACTGGTATTTTGTCTCTTTCTTACGAGTTGCCTTGAATACATGGTAGAAAAGAGATGCAATCCCTCTCTAAGGAACGTTTTTTGAGTGCACGTGCGCATTTCAGTATGTATATAAATTCCTTGGTCGTTACGTCACGTTTCAGAGCATAGACAATCACACAAAACACAGACTATATAATATAAATGTTTTCATTTGACTCATAAATTCAGTAGGATAGCTGATATAGTCTGACACATGAATATTGAGCATTTCATTTTAATCATTTTCCCTTTTAATCATGTATAAAAACTTTTATTTTGTCACATTAAAAGGACATTAAAAAGGTGAAACAAAAACATAATACCAACAGATCTTCTATATTTATATTAAACTAAAACAATTTGTTTTTGAATTATTACGTATTTACTCGTATTTTTTAAATAAAAGTCCCTTAAATCGACATTACAAATCACTACAGGCTTCATATACATAGATGACTTGCGCTTAGAAATAAAAAATAAATTGTTTTTCAAGTATCAAACTGAGTTAGCACCATTTTTTTTTTTAATTTGCAGACGTGTTTTATGGTTCAAGAGCTTTCAGTCTATGACGCAGAATACACGCGCACGAGTGACAGCTGTCTGTCAAACGGCATTTAGATTGAGCAGTCTAGAGCATTTTCAAGCGCGAATAACGAATTTATCTTTGTAATTGTAAAACACAATTTGAACTGCGCGGCTTAACTCGTATTTACATTTACTGCTCCCTAACTATGATTCAAAGAGTTTCTCTACCGTGACCACTTTCTAACGTAAGAGTAATTTCTGTTATCCCGTATATCAATTAAACACCGCCTCAAAAAAGGTAAAAATATTAAATATCTATAATATGTATGTATCTAGTATGACCTTCTTATTCTTACCTTTCTTCGATGATTTCACAGAAACCAACCCTCTGTCCTCGTTCTGTCTCCCTGGTACAACTACAACTTCGTTTCCTTCTAGAAGCTTCTCAGCCGCTTCATCAATGAAATCCTTCTCGGATCTGACGGCCGGTATCGTCGCCATTTTCTAAAGTTAAACAAAATCGTCGACGTTTACAAAATGGCGCATGTTATCTTTGGAATGTCTTATAACATACTACATCGCTTTGTAAATATTCAGTCTTGCATTTGGCTGGCGTTATTCTGTAACAAAAGAGAATAACCAATTTAAAAAAAAAGGTGATTATCTGCATATTATTATTTTCTTATATTAAGTGTGAGTGTCCAATGACAGATGTCCAATTTGCACTGATCCAGACACTTCCATTTTCTGAAGTCTTATTTTTATTTATATTTTTTTAAAGATATACACATGGTCGTCTGTTCCTGAGGTGGGCAACTTAAAACCTGCCATTTAGGTAACCACCGACTGATATACACACAAACCCGGCGAACTCCTTTTCGCTACCAGATGGCTTCGTTTTTTGTAACATTTCGTTTGGGGATTAAAAGATGAAGTAGTACATGCTATGTATCAGAGATGGCGCTGTATGTGAAAAATTATTTTCCCTGTTTTCCTGCTTTTCTGTTGAAATTTTTCCTGAATTTTGTTTGCTATAAACCTCACGGAGCCCGAGACCTTTCCAACGAATGCAAAACCGTGGAAATCGATTCGTGCGTTCTGGAATTATAGCGTCAGGAAGGAAAACCCGACTTATTTTTATATTATAGATATATAGATACATAAATATTGCACCATGACTGGGGGCGCTAATCGTACCCACACACAACCCCATATCGAAAAACAGGGTCACTGGCAACTGCTCCAACGGGCCAGTCAGGTCTGGCAATATGTACCTATTCACCATAGATTGGAACGAGAGTCCCGATATTACATTAAATATATATATTAATACGTGAAGCAAAAACTTTGTACTCCTTTTTACGAAAATTACGTGGAGAAGTATGAAATTTGGCACAGTCAAAGTTTATATGGAGAAGAAGTGCAGAATACTATATTTTTTATAACAAGTATGCTTAATTAAAAAAATCAAAAACCCGACTGCGTAAAATACTCTTATTATAAACTAAAAAAAATAAAACAATTTACTAGCTTTCATTTGATACCCATATTAACACAGTAAGAAAAAGAAATTCAACTCCCCCCCCTCATTCCGCCATTTGCGGGCGCCATTTTGAAAATTTATATAGCCTATGTCACTACTACAATTTAGACAAATCCAACGACACCTCATATGTCAAAAACCGTCCAGCCGTTTGGGCTGTAGGGCGTGCCAAAGAAATGGACATACATACATACATACATACATACATACATACATACATACATACATACATACATATATACATACATACACTCGAAAAACATAACCCTCCTTCTGTCGCAGTCGGGTAAAAATACTCAAAAAATACATTAAATTATTTAAAAAAGACACTACACACACTACGAGACACATGTGAACAATGTACAAATATATACACAGATTTTGTTTATTGTCGATCTGTTTGTCAACACGGTCTTAAATACAGGTCTTGCAACGAATTTTTTATCACAGATCAGGTCGACTGCTACACATGCTTAGCATGTTATGCGCAATCATATTTTTAAGATTAAGTTGACAATGCTGTCGATTATAGATTAGATCGAATTTCAACCACTGGGCGATCACTAGTTATATCTAGTAATTCGTCGATTGGTTAGTACCGTAGAAGAAACGTTATATATAATTATAATAAAAATAAATAGGTCCAATTCTGTAAATAAAAAAATAGCCAGCAATAATTACAGTATATTAATATATACTGTAATTATTGCTGGCTTTTTTGCTGGCCTTTTTTATGTTAAACATCAGGTGAAGCTGTCTACTCGTTTGCCCTCACTTTTATTTAAGGAAAAAAATAAAAAAAAAATACCTAAACACTGGCTGCCCTGATTCGATAATCAATTTCATGAATATTAAGGCCTTCAGAAAGTTAACTGATTTGAATAGTTTTCGCTATTGAACTGTTTCTTTCCTTTTTGATAGATTTTAGTTTATATGTTAATAAATTATTAAACTAAATCAGCCTGTAAACTTTCGACTTGTGGGCGAATTTATTATCAAGAAACAACATTAATATCATTAATATCATTATACTATTGGCGACTTCTTCCGAGTGGTGATTTAGTAAAACTGACCTGAACTAAACTGTATCAGCCTGTAGACGTCCAATCGCTCGGCAAAGGACTCACCTTCGTATAGAAAGGTTCGTGTTTAATACAAACACGCTGCTCCAATGCGGGTTGGCGGATAATTTCCGTACCATGAATAACGATCGTTATCAGGTGTCTATGATAATAACTGGAAACGAGGGCTTTACGCGCTATCCGAAGTACGGTGGGAAAAGGATATACACACAGACCAGAAACAAGTATTTGTACAAATACAAATATCTGACCCCGCGAGAATCGAACCTGCGACCGTCCGCGTTAAGGCGACTCTAAACGCCAGAAATATTTATTAATCGGTGATATGCTTGTTTATAAAATTGGTTAATTTTTACCCGACTGCGACAGAAGGAGGGTTATGTTTTTCGAGTGCATGTATGTATGTATGTATGTATGTATGTATGTATGTATGAATGTAGGTATGTATGTCCATTTATTTGGCACGCCCTACAGCCCAAACGGCTGGACGGTTTTTGACATATGAGGTGTCGTTGGATTTGTCTAAATTGTAGTAGTGACATAGGCTATATAAATTTTCAAAATGGCGCCCGCAAATGGCGGAATGAGGGGGAGGAGTTGAATTTTTTTTTCTTACTGTAGCAATATGGGTATCAAATGAAAGCTAGTAAATTGTTTTATTCTTTTTAGTTTATAATAAGAGTATTTTACGCAGTCGGGTTTTTTTGATTTTTTTAATTAAGCATACTTATTTATTAAGTTCTACTTTTTTTTTAACACAGACAAAACCTCGAATCACGACTAGATTATGAGAAAATACTACAAATCGATTTGTAATGTAACGGTTATGGTTACGTTAACGAAGAAAAACGGAAAGTATGGAAGGGGACTAGTAATTAATTAAGCAACACAAGGCCAAACTTCTAATGAAGCGAAAATTTGATATTTCCTGTAGTAAATTAATTAATGTTTTCTACGATTGATAAGGATGTCTGCGTGTTTCAGTTTACGAGTAGTGTACTCGTAGGTGTATTGAACACGTACAAACACGAACAAAAATCTTCAAAAATTACGTTACGTATTACTTCCTATGAATCTGTCTAAAATACTAAAATGGCACAGTATTTATCGAATATTGTATGGGAGGTTTAAAAAAAAAACTTCATTTGCGAGGTGTGTTTCTTGGGGAAAGTTGTTCGGTATGACTAGTAGATCATGTGGTTAACATATCATCGATTGTCCCAGATTCATCCGGTATAATAGAGTAGATTAAATATGTTTTTTTTACTAATAATACATATACGTGAAGCAAAAACTTTGTACCCCTTTTTACGAAAATTACGCGGACGGAGAAGTATGAAATTTGGCACAGTTAAAGTTTATATGGAGAAGAAGTGCAAAATGCTAATATTTTTATAATAATGTTCAAAAAATACATTAATTTGAAGAAAAAAAAAAACACTACACACACTACGGCACACACATACAATGTAAAAAAATACAATACGTACATTTGTACAATGACATATCGCCCATGACTATTAACATCGTCGGAACTGCAAAATCGATTTTTTTTTTTGATTGATTTCATAACACGTTCCTAAATAACCAAGTCTAACATCAGCTGAAAAGAAAAATATTGTTTTATGCATATTTTTTTAATCACTTATCGATATATGTATACACAAATTTTGTTTATTGTCAAAGTCTGTTGTCAACACGGTTTTAAATACAGGTCTTGCAACGAAATTTTTATCGAAATTTATTATCCAATGACTGCTGCATATGCTCACCATGTTAGGTGCACTCAAATTTTTATGATGTTGACGATGCTGTCAATTATAGATTAGGTCGAATTTCGACCACTGGGCGACCACTAGTACTTATTAATGAATTTAAAACAATGTTTTAATTAAATATATTTAGAACATATTATATATTTTAATCATGTTTTAAACAGCTTCGTAAAAAAACATCATAATTATTTATTTAAAACATGTTTTTTTTTGTTTCAAACAGGATATTTTGTTCTTTAAAAAAAAACTGGTCTTATTGTTCAACCTTGATAAAAAAGTTGAATATACTAGTGTTAATTACCCAACTGTGAATTATATAACGATACAAAATAAAAATAAAAAAACAGTAAAAATTTAAAATTTAGCGCAAAATCCACTTCAAGGTAAACGAACTCGTCTACCGTGTGATAATAGAGATAGCACTTTATTATTTTATAACTTAGTAATCGCTTTTATTACTGTTTAGATTATATTAAATTATATTTTACTATTTTAACAGAAAAAAAAAACACAGTAATAACAGCAGGAAGAGATAAAACCCCAACTGACAAAATTTAATCTCTTCAATGTCGTACTGTTGGTTCAGCTTAAATGACTCTTTCTTGACCTCTAACATAAATGTTTAGACTGGACAATCAGTGGAGGACGGGAGAGAGCCCGAGCGGTTACATAATTACTCGGGACAATATTAGAGCAGAGACATATTAATGTACAAAATATAATATAAAAATATTTTTTGTTGTTATCATTTAATAAAATTTTATGTAAATCAATTATTTTTTAATTATTTTAATTATAATAAATTAAAATAAATCGAATTTATATAGGAGAAAGGTAGAAACTGAATCACTACACTACTTCATTAAGGTTGTCACATAACTTTACCACAAAAAGTAACAATCGTTGTCAGACGTTTCGAATAATATTCGGAACCATAGAACCGGACTCCCATCCCCACGAGGGCAAACTACCAAACAAGAAAGAACGGAACTTGATACTTCCTTGTATTTAACAACAGGTTGGAGTAGAGGTTACAGCAATTTACTGCGTCAGCGGTCGAGTCTCCTCATCATCATCATCATCATATAAGCCATTAGATGTCCATTGCTTAACGTAAACTTCCCCCATCGACCTCCAGAACGACCGGTTCAAAGCAACCTCCATCCAGCGGCTTCCGGCGACTTTTCTCAAGTCGTCTATCCATCTCGCAAACGGCCGTCGGACGCTGCGCTTGCCGGTACGTGTTCTCCACTCGAAAACCTTTCTGCTCCATCGGCCGTCAGTTCTACGAACTATGTGCCCTGCCCACTGCCACTTCAACTTGAAATTCAATTGGGCTACGTCGGCAACCTTCGTTCGTCTGTGAGTCTTCTCGCTCATGACAAATGTTAGAGTTTCTTTATCCTGTCGTATGTCATTTCCAAGCTCCCACAGGATTCTCATCTCTCTCTTTCTGTTCAAATAGTTTTTGAAATTACGTAATCTGACAAAAGTTATTTAAGGTTCCTTTACTTAGACGAAATTATTTCAAAAACATCTCAATGTTATTTTGCTTTTAATTTCATTTTTCTTTTACAGAAATTATGAATTCGATGTTTACGCTGTCAATCAAAAGCTATTTCAATCCATCTTTCAATAACAAAAGCTTCTAAGCTTAACGTGACCTTTATCGAGAGTGCTCTGCCCTTATGAATTTTTATTGTGATGTCTAATAGCATTTAACCTTCCTTATAAAACAGGCTTCACAAAGTTAAAAGAGAAATAGGTACCTACTATTTCCAGAAATAGTTTTCAAAATTTAATTAATATTGTAATTTTGATCACACCGATCAATCTCCTTCGGTTTACTCAATTTTAAATGGCATTTGCGAAACGATCCGTGCTGTTTTGGTTACTAGTAAAAGTCAATAATTCCAATAATTGATTGATCTTTAATAGATTATAAAGCCTCTTTTTATCATTACTAACCAAATATGACAACCAATCTGACTAGTTAATATTGTACACATGGGAGAAATCACGATATTCGCCTAGTAAATACTAAACAGTTATTGTGTAATATGTTGACCTTATGAATTATTTAAATCATGTGTAATTTATGTGCAGGAGCGCGACTTTTTTTTTTTTTGTTGAGTTCCCAACTAACAGAGATCAATTACCAATTAAAATTTTCCAAAGTCCATATTATCTTACTACAATTATAAATGCGAAATTTTGGATGGATGGATGTTTGTTACTGATCTGCGATGATCTGGGTGAAATTTGGTGTAGTGACAGGTTGCAGTCTGGAATACCACGAGGCTACTTTTGACCCCGAAATATGTACAATTGAGCCCGTATCGAACAGTTGAGCAGTGTGGATGATTAGGCCCGATCCACATTACAGTGCTGATCTCGGTTCGTTCTCGGTCCGATCTCGATCCGGTAAAATATTTTTACACAAGAAACAATGAGAGTATTCATACTATCCGTGCCAGTTAAGGTCCGATCAAGTCACGCTCCAGCAACGATTCGTCATACAAAACATTTTACCGGATTGAGATCGGACCGAGAACGAACCGAGATCAGCACTGTAATGTGGATCGGGCCTTACGCTTCAACCATTTATATATCGACAGGAATTTAAGTTTTTAGGCAGCAAGACATTTTTAGGCTGTTTAATTTTCAGCCAGTTCAATGGGTACATTTTTACTAACATAGATTTCATTACAAACAGCGCCATCTGTTATTAACAAAATTAATTAAACATTATACTGAGATTCAATGATTGGGAAGTAGGCCAAGACAAGTTATGTCGCGAGGGTAAAGACTAATTATAAAGGTTATTACAAGAATTATTTAATTACACAATTCCGTTCGATTCGCCTTCACCGAGTTATCGTATCGGAAAATATTTGTGATAAAATGAGGTTTTCCTTAAGCGAGGTTAGCCGAGGATTATAACTATAGAAGTATTAGCTGCACCCTCAGTGACTTTCTATACCATGATAACATTGACTATCTGTCGTTTTTTTTTTTTCGGAATTAGAAAAGAAAAGAGATTTCACATTCATATTATATTTATATGTTTGCCCAGGGCCGGATTTAAAGTAGTAGAGTCCCAAGGCAATCGTCGCCGTGTGGACATATTCCTAAAAAAAGGTCGTCGCGATCTCACGCCGATATATTATCGTTGCCGGGTGGACATATTCCTAAAAAAATAGGTCGTCCCAACTCCGGACCACTCCAACTCGGTCGGTTCTGTTGCGGAAGCCCCTTTTGTGGATGTGGAGGACTCTCTTTTGTAGATGTGGGGGCCCCCCCTATCATGTTATGTAAGGCTCTATGTAAGACCCGGGGCAGTTGCCCCGCGTGCCCTTTCCTGAATCCGGCCACATGAGTAAATAAACCGTACAGAGTGAAAGCTTCATACAAGCGCGCTACGATAGGTACACTACTACAAGCATGAGACGCGTGTGTGCGTCGGCACAAGCGCCTCGTCACATACGAGAGAAACCGGCCTATCTTGTGTTTAAACTCAAGGGCTGCAGCAGCAACGTTGCACCGTGTTTTTATTTAATGATTTATTAATTTAAATAGTGTTTTAATATAATTTTAATGGTATTTTAATATAAAAGTGTAAATATGGTTTACTGTACAGTGTGTATGAACAATAATATAAAGAATAAAAACACATCATTTTTTTCTTATCCCAAAGACTCCACTAGGTAAGTAGTACTAACATGATTATAATTTATTATTTTTAATGTGTTGGGTAGATAGATAGCTCGTATAATTATATTTGATGTTATTGTGATATTGTGTAACCGCATCGTGCGGTTCGCCGGCCAGCCGTAGCGTCGGCAAACTCGCGTTCAAGCTCGCTTAAGCTAGAATAAGATACTCTATAGTTATCTCATTCTCTCGTAGGTTACTTTTCTGAAGTTTCACTTCTGCCGTGTGTGGATGCACATACACATTTATTTAATACTTAATGCCAAATTATTGGTGTTGATTTGAAATTTGTTTAAATATTCGAAAGTGGGGCTCCTCCTTCAATCGCGTTGAAAAATTTTTTAAACGTTTTTTTTTTAATGAATAATACACATAAGAGAAAGCAATAATAAGGTGGCGCACGCCCAAAAAAAATTTTTTTTTATAGCTTGTTAGGTCTTTTTTTTAGCGTTAATTCTAGTTTTAAAGGCAAGTCATTTAACAAGAACTAGTTCTAAGTAGAAAAATCGCGTTTTACATTTAAAAAAAAAAAGACGTAACAACCTCTAAATAAAAATAAAAAATCTTTTTTAGGGCGTGCGCCACCTTATTATTGCTTTCTATCGTGTTTATTATTCATAAAAAACGTTTAAAAAAAATTTCAACCCGATTCAAGGAGGAGCCCCACTTCCGAATAATTATCGAAATTTATAGGTAATACCTACTTATCTAGTATTTGAATTATTGTTTATCATTGATTAATAATGTTTATAAATTAAAATACGAACATTTATAAAACAAAAAATACGAACGAGCTTTACAGTAGTCACATATGTAATTTCTAACTCGGTATGCGTTTTGGCATTACTGTAAGTGTACCGAGAGTGTTATTTTAATAAATCGATATGATATTTGACATCTCACTTTAGTAATAATAATAAATAACTAATTTGTTTTTTATTTTTATTTTTATATTTATTTAACAAAATAAAAAATATCAATGGAGAAGTTTTCTAAAAATGTTTATGAAAGAATCTTTTTTTTTTAAATCGCAAAATCATAAACATCAAATTTGATAGAATAATTTTTTAATACCTTGAAAATTTATAAAGTTTTTTGAAAATATTTAAAAAAACAAACACAATAGAAAACACAACAAAAATAAACTTTGTCATCTTATTGAACAACTAACTATTGTTTATTAAATTTTATCCTCCTGTGCCAACCCTACTAAAATAGGTATAAATTTTGCTCGCTCCTTAGAAGCTTTCACTCTGTACGGTTTATTTACTCATGTGATCCGGCCCTGTGTTTGCCGATATCTTCTTCGATTGTCAACCAATTTAAAACCCTCTGTTTTAAAAGAGCCCATTCCAGAGGTTGTATTCACCCAATCAAAATGCGATGGTGGTATCGCAGGCAGGTCAAAGAATCTCACTTTGTCTTCGTATGTATGTACCTCGACTTCTTCGCGGTTTCTGGGACGTCTTAATGTTATTATTTTTTTCTTTAAATATATTATATAATTGTACTTTAATTAGTTTTTAACGTCTGTTTTATTTTCAACATTTGTCGATTTTTTTTTATTTAAAATTTTTTATTAGCTCAGGTTTTAAATGAGGCTAGATTAACGGTACTGTACAAATGCGTCATTATTTTATTAGATAAATAGTACATGATCATTTGAGATGCGACAATGTCTTCAAGTCTGTGACGTCACAGGTTGCGTCATCAATTAAAACTCTATCATAACCTCATTTCTAATGATTTAATATGATACCATTCTGGACAACTATATAGATATATTATAATCTATACTAAAATAATTGTCAGAGGTATAAGTTTGTTTATTTGAATACATTAATTTTATGATCAACTCGTAAAATCGTCTTGCGTTAACAGGCTATAAAATATCATGTTTGAGTCATCACAGCAGATCAGTAATTCTCAACGAGGGTAAAGTTTAATGGAAAAAAAGGTCGCTATCTGCGAAGGGGATTCCCACACGTAGGGTTACTACCGTATAAAATTCAACGACACAACATTTTTATTTAACGATCGATTTTTAAAAAATATCGGAAAAAAAATCGTTGTATTGCATGAGCCCTTAAATTATTAACTTTATTTTCTTTTTAGACGGCCATAGTTACAAAAATTCTGTTTAAAATTTAAGTCACCTATTACGAATCCAAAGACAGCAACTGTGACAGACGGATGGAGAGCGGAGTCTTAGTAAAAAGGTTCCATGGATATCCTTTGGGTACTGAACACTAGAAAAAACATTATTAAAGAATATACCCTATAAAACACTATTTATTGACAATCTTATATCTTTAAACGAGCAATTCTTGTATATATATAATCTGAATCTCGGAAACGGCTCCAACGATTTTCATGAAATTTAGTATGCAGGTTTCGGGGGCGATAAATCGATCTAGCTAGGATTTATTTTTAGAAAATGTCGTTTTATCCCTTTTTTCAGCCAATTAAAAAATATCGTTAGAATACGAAGGTAAATTTCGCTGTCATTGATAAGTTTATAGTAGCTCTGATTTGAACCGTGCGGATTCAAAATAAGAAGATACCCAGGTTCGAATCCAGATGTCTCCAGAACTATTTTTTTTTTTTTTTTTTTTTAAGTTTCATCTTTTGTGAGAAAAACTATTATTGGGAGCCCTTTACTAACTGTATGACCGAGCTTTGCTCGGTATTTTATTTTTTTTATTTTTTGTAATTCATGTTTTTGGAAACTATATTTACATACGAATTACGAACTGATGATATATAAATAATATTTTTCGATCTTAACGAAACAATAATAAAAAAATATGAACTGGTTATTTAAAAAAAATCACGAGTACAATTAAAATCTGTTTGAATATTATTAGAATACGAAGGTAAATTTCGGCATAATCTACAAGGTTATAATAACTTAGGTGGGAAATCAGTATACCTGGGTTCGAATCCCGATGCCTCAAGTCCCATTTTTTTTTGCTTTTTTTTTAAGTTCCCTCTTTTGTAAAAAAAATAACTATTATTGAGAGCCCTGTACTACCTGGATGTCCGAGTTTTGTTCGGTATTTTTTTTATTTATTTGTTAATCGTTCTTTTTTTGGGAATTATATTTAGATACGAAAGAACTGATGAAATATGAATAATATTTTTCGATCTTATCTATATAATAATATAGTATTTTGTGTCACAAGGGGATGAACGTACTATTTTTGTGACCCTCATGTGAAATTGCCGCCCGAGCCGAAGGCGAGGGTAGCAAACATACGGGAATGGATGTAGTACTTTCATCCCATGTTACACATACTTTTTTTTCCTCCCTAGGACGAAAGTTCAGGTTTTGTCCCTGTGAAGCGGGGACAGAAAATGTTACTTTTGTCCCGCTTCACAGGGACGAAAATCGAACTTTCGGCAGAGGTAGGAAAAAAATATAAACTGGTTATTTAAATAAAAATCTCGAGAGCAATTAAAAACTGCTAGAATATCATTAGAATAAGAAAGTAAGTTTCGCCACCATCTTAAATTTATAATAGCTTAGGTGGGAAATCGGGCGGTCTCGAAAACGGAAGATTTTTCCTTTTTTTCAAGTTCCTTTTTTGGTGAGAAAAAATATTACTAGGATCTCTTTTAATTTTTTTTATTTAAATAACCAGTGACTATTGTTTTATTATGATATCGGTAAGATTGAAAATATTATTCATATTTTATCAGTATGTAATTTGTGTCTAAATATAGTTTAACCGAGCAAAGCTCGGTCATCCAGGTACTGTTTATTATAACTGACACTAACTCGAACGATTAACATTAGACTAATCTTTAAAATATCGAAATGTCATCGCGGGTAAAACCAAAACCGCATCTAGTGTTAAAATTATTCGTTTTCTAGGCAAGATCAAAATTAATAGAAATAAATTCCGATCGTGAAAATTAGAGTGACCTATTTACAAAATCATTAAACTGAGATACACTTAATACTTAACCGTATCAGACACACCGATTAAACGAGGCTCCCGATCTACGGGGAGTCCAGACAGAAACTACATTATATTCCATTTATTACTGTATAATAAAAATGACGGAGTACGACTAATACAAATGTTAGTCTATTATCCGCCAACACGCATTGGAGCAGCGTGGTGGATTAAGCTTCAATCCCTCTACTATAAACTATATGGAGAAGAGGCTTTCGCTCAGCAGCGGGTTGTTTACAGGCTAATACAGTACAGTATTAAGGATAAAATACCTACGAAGTTAAAACCTTGTATACGGCTTCCTAAATTTGATATATTATTCTTGGTATAATCTCTAAACATGAATTAGTGAAATTTTAATTAATTACGTTAGTGAAGGTGCATTCAACATATCAGTGAATTTCAATAACAAGTTAGTGAATACTTACTAATAATCAGCTTATTACTGACTAGCTATGCCCCGTGTTAATTTGAGTATGAGTTAATTTGAGTGTGATATATATTTTTTAGTTTTATCACTCTCTTATTTTAGAAGTTACAGGGGGAAGAGGGGGACACATTTTGCCACTTTGGAAGTGTCTCTCGCGCAAAGTATTCAGTTTAGAAAAAACGATATATGAAACCTCAATATCATTTTTGAAGGCCTATCTATAGATACGCCACACGTATGGGTTTGATGAAAAAAAATTTTTAAGTTTCAGTTCTAAGTATGGGGAACCCCTATAATTTATTTTTTTTTTTTTATATTTTATTAGTATAGTTCTTATAGTATCGGAAAAAGTGGCTGTGACATACAGACAGACAGACAGACAGACATGACGAATCCATAAGGGTTCCGTTTTTGCTATTTGGCTATGGAACCCTTAAAACGAATTACAGCCTGATTCAGTTCCGTTTTCATTTAGATGTGTGATGATTTATTACAGCCTATATACAGGGTGTCCCAGAACTCAACGTCAAGCCAAAACAGGGTGACAGGATTGATTGTAAGCATCATGAGAAAAATCAGAAAAAAAATCTATCCCATGCAGTTTGGAAATTATGGGCATTTAATCAAAACTTAGAAATTTGGTCAAACTGTAACCATTTTTCGGTTATTGTGGTTAATTTTTATTATTTTTGTTCATTTAAACTTTGAAATCGTAACCATAAATAACATTTCTAGAACCACAATCAAAAATAATGACACAATTGCCCCAAGTTTTCTAGAATTAAGACTATTTGTTAAACTATGAATTTAAAATTTTCAAAATTTGTCGACTTTGAAAGGCCCTCCTTTAAAAAAAATGTACTAAAGTGCCTTGGCAAGTACCATTAAAAGTTCGCGCATTTAATCAGGATTGTAAAATGGTACAATACTTGTTAGTTTCATACTAAAAAAAAACTAGTAAAAAATAAAAACCTCAAGTAACCCGATTTTTGCTAACCCATTATACTCAGTTCAAATGTTTTTTATTCGTAATTTTCGAATAAAAAACATGTCGCTCTTGGTAGGTTCTTAATTTAACGGCAAAATGATGAGAGAGATGGATAGTGGACATGTTTGTCATTAGCGAGCGAGACAGAGAGTGACGCCGCTTTTACCAAAGTCAACAAAAGTAAGTAAAATTAATAAAATAATGAAAAATCTCGACTTAGTTTAGTTTAGGTTTATTAGAATAAAAGGAAATAGCATTTTTTATTACAATAAATGTTCAAATTGTTTGCCAACAGCCTCAATACACGCTCTACATCTTCTTAAAAAAGATCTATTTATTAGCTGTGCATATCCTCGAGAGTATGTCCTCAGCAGCTTGAGAAATTCGTTCACGCAGTTCGGCTACGCTGTCAATGGGCTTTGTATAAACTTTTTCTTTGAGAACGCCCCAATAAAAAAAATCCAGTGGATTTAAATCTGGGGAACGGGCTGGCCACGAGATAGTGCCTGAACGTCCAATCCACCTTCCCGGATATTCCTGGTTAAGGAAATCTTTGACTTGCACTGCGTAATGCGCTGGGCAGCCATCTTGTTGATACCACATGTGGCGACGATCTGTTAGGGGTACGTCCTCTAACAAAGTTGGTAAATTTTCTCGTAAAAAATGTAGGTAATTCGTGGCATTCAAGTTCTCAGGCAGCTCAAAAGGCCCAACAACTTTGCCGTTTAAAATTCCGGTCCACAGGTTTACCTTAAAGCGATACTGGGATCTGTCTTCTCGCATTAAATATGGATTCGACACATGTCACTCGTGAAAATTGTGTAAGTTTATGTAACCATCTTTTTTAAATGTAGTTTCATCAGACCAGAGAACTTTTTGGACGAATTGGGGATTTTCATTATGCCTCTGTAGCATTGTTCTACAAAATGAAATCCTTTCAGGATAATCTCGAGGAAGAAGACTTTGAACTCGTTGTGCGTGAAACGGATGCATTTCGGCTTTTTGTAAAATACGATGTGCTGTGCTTTTGGGTATTCCCGTTCTTTCTTCAATTCCACGAACTGAAATACTTGGGTCATCTGCTACCTCTTGCAACACTTCCTCCTCGTTAGGAAAGTGAGCTCTACCTCCAGCCCGTATTTGATTCGGGAAATGGCCGTACTCCGTGAGTGAACGGTGCACATTAACAAACACGCGGTGATCGGGATAGCGCTCTAAATTTGGATATCTTTCACGATAAAGTCTAGCGGCGGCACTTGCGTTGCATCTGCATTCTCCATAAATGAGATGCATGTTCGCATATTCATGTGAAGTGTAGCGCGTAGGCATGGTAGATAATAAAGATGCCAACACAAAAATCCAATTCCAAAAGAGAGAAGCCAAAGTTGTCAGAACTAAATCAACACAAGCGAATACGGGGAGGTGCGCAGTAGACGAATGAGCGAAACGTACTAACAGTCAACGGTGTCAGGCGCATCTCCGTCTAGTGAGACGTTACGTCTCGCTCACAGTGGCGTGGTGTCACTATCTGTCTCGCTCGCTCATGGCAAACATGTACACTATCCATCTCTCTCATCATTTTGCTGTTAAATTAAAAACCTACCAAGAGCTTGTGCGAATAAAAAACATTTGAACTGAGTATAATGGGTTAGCAAAAATCGGGTTACTTGAGGTTTTTATTTTTTTACTAGTTTTTTTTAAGTATGAAACTAACAAGTATTGTACCATTTTACAATCCTGATTAAATGCGCGAACTTTTAATGGTACTTGCCAAGGCACTTTAGTACATTTTTTTTAAAGGAGGGCCTTTCAAAGTCGACAAATTTTGAAAATTTTAAATTCATAGTTTAACAAATTGTCTTAATTCTAGAAAACTTGGGGCAATTGTGTCATTATTTTTGATTGTGGTTCTAGAAATGTTATTTATGGTTACGATTTCAAAGTTTAAATGAACAAAAATAATAAAAATTAACCACAATAACCGAAAAATGGTTACAGTTTGACCAAATTTCTAAGTTTTGCTTAAATGCCCATAATTTCCAAACTGCATGGGATAGATTTTTTTTCTGATTTTTCTCATGATGCTTACAATCAATCCTGTCACCCTGTTTTGGCTTGACGTTGAGTTCTGGGACACCCTGTATAATTCCACAAACCCTCTGTTTATATTTTACAGTGTTTCCGTATAAACTTGTTCCATAAAAACGAAGACTAACTAAGGCCACGTAAATAATAAACTTTGATAAACTGGAACTCTTTATCAAGAGTCATAACACTTAACACCGATAAGAATAATTTACAAATAAACGATTTGGACTCTCGAAAGTTATCAAAATTACTTCATTTCGATATCAAAAATTATGTCATACATAAATCGATAATTGATAGCATTTCTTTTTACTGGAAGTATTCATTAATTAAATTAAAATTTATTTCTTTTTTTTTTTTAATTTTTTTAATGTTAGTTGGATAGGCAAACTGGCAGACGTGCCACCTGATGGTAAGTGGTCGACGTCGCCCATGAACATAAACTAGTTTACCTGGAACTAGCCTATGTGTTGCCTATCCTGAGACATATGATGTTAAGTCTCGGTGCCAGTAATTACACTGCCTGTCTTGCCCTTCTTTCCGAAACACAGCAAAGCTGTTTCACGGAAGAAACAAGCAAGATGGTGGTACCCATGCAGCCGGGAGCGCGGCACAGCGCATCCCTCCTACCGGTAAAATACCGTACCGTACCGGTGTAAACCGGTTTCAATGTTATTTATATAACACATATATACAATGTAGTCAATCAAACAGATCAAACGTCGCAAATGGGGCTGGATAGGCCACAATCTCCGAAGGTAACCAAACCACATCCCGAGGCAAACCCTAGACTGGAATCCCCAAGAAAAGCGCAAATAAGGCCGTCCAAAACAGAACTGGCGGCGGACTATCATTGACGAAGCGAAGGCTATCGGCAAGACTTGGCGAGAGATCAGGCGAGATGCTCGAGACAGACCGGGTTGGCGACGCACTGTGGACGCCCTCTGCCCCATCTAGGGGACATAGGACCTTAAGTCAAGTAAGTCATACAATTTAGTAAACTGCATTATTAAATTTCGTTGCCAAATTAAATATTTATAGGCGTGGCCATATCGTAGAATTGCCCATATCATGAAATGCTCGAGAATTTAATGAAATGGTCGCATTTCATGAAATGTTTCATTGTCCATAGGCCACTTCATTAGATATGTGCCTTAGCCAGATCAATGATTGATCATTTAATATCGATTATACAGTGCCCTTAGAGATCACTATGTTATCAAAATCACTATGTTGCCCGCGACGTTGTCTGCGTTAACGCTATTAGATTACATGTTGTTACAGAATGGGTTGAAGAAATAAAGGTTCATTGCCCGTTCCCCGTAGGTGATAGCGTGATAATATGTAGCCTATATGTTGACCCGACTTCTTAATAATATTCGTACCAAATGTGAAGTAAATCCGTGCAGTACTTTTAGAGTTTATCCCGGACATACATACAGACAAACAGACAAAAATTCTAAAAACTATATTTTTGACTTCAGTGTCGATTGCAGATCACACCCAAGTATTCTTTTAAAAAAATATTCAATGTACAGTTTTGACATTCCTACCATTTTATTATATGTATAGATATATCGATTGTAGTGTCCTTGGAGGTCACTCTGTTATTAAAATATCTGTTACAGTTTTATTATAAGAATAGACGTTTTGTAACTTTTAACTTATAAATCGGGAAGTGCTTTGTACACTTGTAATTCACATGTATATTGGATAATGGATATATGTTTTTTATTTATTTATATGTATTTATTTATTTATAATTCTTTATTGTACACCACTGTTGAAACAAAATTACAGAGATATATGCTTAAATATTATTGCACAATAAGGCGGTCTTATTGCTAATAAGCAATCTCTTCCAGACAACCTTACGTTGTGAGGAATTGAAACATAGCCGATAGAGATGGGCATTCTGCCCGGCATTTTGGGCAGATTGGATAAATTCCTAATAAGCGCCCATAAATTTCTTACCTTGGGCATTTAACTGGGCATAAATTATATTGTTCCAAAAATTATTTGTTTTTTACATTCATGCATTGGAAGTTACTAAAATAATAGTTTTTAGCTAGAGTTTATCGTTTAAAGGTAAAATTTTATAAATTGAAGAACATTTCACTAGAAATATACCTATAATTCAAAAAGTACGTTTCACAATTTAAATAACACGAACTCGGGAACTTATGATATTGGCATCGCGTAAAGGATGCGGGAAGAGGGATGCGTATGTGCGTACGCGCCGCCGCCATTTTGTAGTAGGGATGTTCATCATCAGTGGGAAAAAATTATCGATAATTTTACTATCGATTACCGTATCGTGTTATCGATAATTATCGAATGAACAGTTATCGATAATTATTGGATGAAAATTATCGATAGTTGGCAACAGTTATCGATAATTATCGAATGAAAATTATCGATAATTATCGGGTGCGTGGATAATTATCGAATGTACTACAGAATTATCGGGTGAAGGATGACAAGTATCGATAATTTTTGTATCGCAAGCGACGACAAAAAAAAATTTGCGTCCGAGATCTGGCATCGATATTTACCCCTGCAGCCTATCCGAATCCCAAAAAAAAAAAGTCAACCGACATCCAGTATCGACGTTTACCCCTATACTCTATTCGAATACCTAAAAAAAGGTCACCCGACATCCAGTGTCAGTTTACCCCTATCAAAAGGTCGTCATTTCTCCCTGTCAAACTTATTGCTTGATAATTATCGGCTGACGCATATCCATAATTATCGAATCCCAATTATCGATAAGTCGGATGAAAAATTATCGATAATCATCGATAATTATCGAATGACAAATTATCGATAATTATCGGATCAAAATTATCGATACATACTTATCGATAATTATCGATTGAAAAATTATCAAGTAGTTACGAATTATCGATAATTATCGCACACCCCTATTTTGTAGTTAATCGCTCAGTCGCTCTCCCGTTTTCACCACGCATGTTCGTCTCTATCGCGGTTAGCAATTGGCTAAGTTTTTTAATTGGTTGGTGTACTTAAAAGTGTGCTCCGATTTAAGGTAAGTTTTCTCAACAATATCCTATTAATATTATAAACGCGAAAGTTTGTTTGGATGTTTGTTACTTTTCACGCAAAAACTACTGAACGGATTTAGATAAAACTTTACAGTAATATAACTTATTCATCAGAATAACACATAGGCTACAATTTTAATTGATGCCTTACAAAAATTCCCTTGAACAGCCTTGGCAAGCGACCAGAATGCACGAGTTCTCGAAGAAAGTAGAAACAATATCTCGCCAATTCTGCTCACGTACTCCGCCTTTGTCTCAGCAATTAGTCTTTTGAAGGACCTGGAGGCAAAGTTATACTCCTTTTTTAATGCGCTGGTCGTTACATCCTTGGACATCGACACATTAGCCCAAGCTCGGTAGCTTTCCAGCTTATGGCGTGCAGCCATTTTGCAGGGCCGACCAAACCAGGGTTGGGATTTGCCGGCTATAAGCACCGCAGAGCATGGAATGAAAAGTTCCATGGCTTGTAACACCACTTCGGCAACAGAATCAGCAACGATGTCTGGATCATCCAGCGAGAAGAAAATTCGCCCCCATATGTAGGATGCAAAGAAGAACTGCATCCTATCCCAATCAGCTGACCTATAGTACCAAACGCGACGGCTGCCTGCAAAGCGAGGCCATAGTAGGCGTGTGATTGTCGCAGAACTCCGGACTAGACAGTGGTCCGAAACCATATAACTGTCCGGATGAGAGATCAGCAGAAGGTCCAACAGGGAAGACATATGATCTTCCACATTAGGGGTACGCGTTGGTGATCGTCGTAAACAGATCTTTCCGCATGATCGGTTGTTCGCGAGCCGAGACACCCGGTGTGATGGGCGTTCAAATCACCAAGTATCACTATCTCTGCGATGGGATCTGTTGTAGCACAGAATCTGTAGCCATTTGGATGAACTCTATGAGACGATCAGTTTCATCATTACCGCTGTGGGACGTATATAGGCAGGCATAGACACGGGGATGGTCATCGCTGTCTATGCGCAACCAGAGGATGGAGAGGTTTCTACCTTCAAGACTGCCAAGGTGATGAGAGCAGACATCCTCCCTGACACACGCGCAAACTCCAGCCTACGGTACAAAAAAAGTGTTCTAATTTGTACCCCGGACAAGAGAGATAAGAGGTATCGGCTGGAGGGGATATCTGTGTCTCTGTCAAAAAGAGCAAGGCCGGCTTCGCTGTCTGGAGATGGTAGTGAACAGCGTTAAGATTAGTATGAAGCCCCCTGATGCTACAGAAATGCACGGTCATAGTGGTAGGGGACTTCTGCCGATTGCTTTGTCCACCCCGGGCAGTTAAACTGTTGAGCACAGATTTGCGCCAAGAATTCGCGGCGCTGCCCAGGCTTCCAGGCTTAGGTTGATATCTTGAGCCCGGAAGTCTAGAGATGGATTCTCCGGTGTTTTGGCGACTGGAGGAGGAGGAGGGTACTCCTGGGGTAGTTAATATTTAGCATTTTCTGAGAAAATTTACCAAATTAATGTATTTTTCTACACCATCAGAAAGTAGAGGTTTCAAAGAACAAAAACGCCACCGACTATTTTAAAAAAGCATATATTTTGACGTGAGATTTTTCGATTGAAAATTAGGGTGGTTTTTCGATATTAAGTCAAAATAAGGTGAATAAATAAATATTTTTAAATCAAAAAAATTACAGTGTGTTTGGTACATAAAAAGGTAAGTTTTCACCTAATTTCGTGAAACAAAAATTATTTTTTTAAAAGATAAATATAAAAAATCAAAAACTTGGTTATTTGAATTTTTCATATTAATTTTGAGGTTATGTGAAAAAAGCGTTGATACAAAAGTTGTAGATCTTTTTATTACCTACAACTTTTCCATTGAACTTTTTTCCATAGGACTTGTGGTTTTGCCTGAAATCGCGATAAACCATTTTTTACCCTTAAACGCCCCCTCCCTACCCCTTCCCGAACTCAGATCGCCCGTAATTTATTTTTTGATACACTTTTGTTATATTCTCTTCCTTTTACAATCGATTTCATTCTACTATTACTTTTTTTTGGGTCCAAAACCTATCGGCACTGGTCTAATAAGGCTAAGTATTATTTTTATTGTGAAATATTCACCAATATTATTATTTTTTTTTATTAAAATACGTTCAGGACTTATATTTTCTTTTTACTCTTTGAATACTTCCTATTTTACATAAGAAAAATATTTAAATCTTGTTTAACTTCACATTAAAATATTTGCCCTATGATTGGGCATTTATTCAGGCAAAAAAACATTTATGCCCAATATGCCCGTAACTTACCATTTATTCCCGCCGGGCAGAAACAGATTGCCCATCTCTAATAGCCGAAGTAAAATGGAGGGTGGTGCATAATTATATCAAATAAAACAAAATAAATATAATCAGAAATAATATTAAAAATAAGAATATACGATATAATAGAAATATATACTGTAATTCAGTTTTACTTTGAACTAAAATATAGTTACTAATAAATAATAAAATACTCATATAGGTATATACACTCACCGGCACGGAATCTTGGCCAAACTCATAACATGCGATAAAATTTTTTTAAGTGTGTCTAACTTTGTTTTTATTGTATAAGTGGGTAGAAATAATGTTTACGTTAATCCTAAGAGGGTAATTAACTAAGTTGAAGTGCATTATGGTTTGGGTTCTGAAGTTTAGTTGAATTGTGTCATTTATCCGACGAACTCTACATTTTGAATTGTGTTGTGGAATTTGTAAGTGTTAAGTTGCCGAAGTTCTTTGGTTTTATTGTGATAAATAAACATCTAAAGGCGCCTAAGGATCCATAAAAATGCCTTTGTCACCAAGTCAGATAGCACAAGCAGTGTCATTAGTGGAACAAGGGATGACCCATCGTGAAGTGGCTACTATCCTTAACGTACCACGTTCTTCAATGCAATATGCATTAAAACGGTACCAACAGACTGGCCTCTGTACACGCAGACCAGGTAGTGGTGGTGTACGTTGCACGTCAGCTCGTGACGACCGCTTTATCGTGTTAGAGACTTTAAGAAATCGCTTCCTTACTGCGGTCGAGATCCAGCAGCGGCTTCAAATCTCTAGGAATGTAAATGTTAGTGAGCGTACGGTGAGAAGACGTATGGAGGAAGTTAATTTAAGAGCGAGAAGACCAGCCCGTGGCCCACAGCTCCTCCCACAGCATAGAGCAGCTCGACTTCAATTTGCCCGCGAACATGCTAACTGGTCTCATGAACAATGGGCAAGAGTTTTGTTTACGGACGAGTGCAGGATCGCTTTAAATGCACCTGATGGTCGACAACGTGTGTGGAGAAGGAAAGGTGAACGATATCTGGCGATTACTACCACTCCAACAGTGAGTTTTGGTGGAGGCTCTATAATGATATGGGGTGGCGTTAGTTCTGATGCACGTACAGAATTGGTCATCGTCAATAACGCTCTAACTGCAACACGATATATCGAGGATATCCTTCAAGAACATGTTGTACCCTTTGGAGGGTTTATTGGATATGATCAATTCATTTTAATGCATGATAATGCACGTCCACACGTCGCTCATATCGTAAATGAGTACCTTCAAGAGGTTGGTATTCAAAAATTGCAGTGGCCAGCTCGCAGCCCCGACTTAAATCCAATAGAGCATATTTGGGATAAGCTAAAAAGGACAATTAAAACAGCATCGAACCCACCACAAACTCTTAGCCAGCTTCGAGATGCCGCACTGACTGCATGGCGCGACTTATCGCAATTGGACATCAAAAATGTCATCCAAAGCATGCCAGATCGAATGCAGGCGGTCATAAGGGCTAGAGGAGGAAACACGCGATATTAAAAAGTTAAAAAGTTTACCAAAGATCAAACAGTTTTTAATTACTAGTGCTCAAAACTGCAGTGTTTAATTTTGTGTAAATGTGATTTTGTGCTTAAACTTCATTATAAACTTAAAAAGAACATTATTTATGCTTAAAAATGATTAAAGACGTTAATTGGATGAACAACGATCAAAATTGGCCTAAATTTGTAGTGTAAACTGAAAAAAACTGAAGTTATCACAAATTTTATACTTGGCCAAGTTTCCGTGCCGGTGAGTGTATATACACATTCACAGAGATGGTATAATTAGGTATTATAGAATTATTTAATTTGTAAATATTTTTAATGTATGTTCTAAGTTTACAACTAAATCGTAAAGTTGATTCAACAACATCCTCAATTTTACAAGTCGGTTAACATTCACTTGTCGATATTAAATCATTCATTCAATGCAACAACAAGCTGTTTGTCGTTCGTAAGTGATACGCGACATCTCGATTGATCCCGCCAATTGACTTACCGGATGTGACGTCTCACGCACAATACTATTGTCGACGATCGATGTACATTGTATACACACCATCATACATAACTATCGAACCAAAAAATGCCTGGAAATTCTCAGAAGACAACAGCACCGCCTATTAGGTACGATTATGGATCTGAACTATTCAGAAACATAAACAAACACCGTCCTACGAATTCCTATAAAGGGGCACCCATAAATTATGTGAGACAATTTTTGCGATTTTTCGACCACACCTCTCCCCTTGGTAAGATTTCGTGAGATTTTGCTCTCTCCGTCTCCTGTGAGATTTTTTTTAAATGCGTATTTGTAATGTGAATGAGTTAATCTGTGCTCGATTGATTTTATTTTCTTTTTTATTTAAGACTAGTAGATATTTAAGATTTTTTATGACGAAAACAAAATTACCTGATATTTGCTGCCTGGACAAGAGGCAGTCTTCAGGCACTCACCATGGCAGACCTACTTTATTTTAGTTTATTTTATTTATTTTATTTATTTTAGATCTAAAGACGGATTCGCTCTTCATAAAAACGTTTTCGTATTTATGTACTAGCTTAAAGGAATTTTCCATCAATAACAATCTTATTATAAATAGGTAAAATTCCCTATGTAGCCCCAATTAGATAATTAATTTAGAGAATATCTAAGTTTTCACATTTCGCTCACGCTAATTCCGATTCTTACGAAGCGCTTCGCTCCCTCGTTTCTAATACGCACTTTTTGAATATGGAATGCCCTTCTGGCTTCTGTTTTTTCTATTAGTTACAGCATCGGAAGCTTCAAAAGAATAGTCAATGGGCATATTCTAGGCATTTCGCTACTGCATCACCATTCACCATCATTAACATTGTGATCGCAGGCAAACGCAGGTCTATTAACCTAAAAAAATATGTTTCCTATTCCGCTTTTATTAGCTCTAACGTGATGTTATGAGGCCCAACATTGGCTCTCAGAACAAATAGAAAAAAATCTAAAATACTTTTGTTTTGTTTACAGTAATATAAGTACAACACTCTCACTGCTAATTCATAACATTATTTGTTAAATCAATCTTCAATTTACGGAATTAACCTCACTCTAATCTACACAAATATAATGATAAAGGTCTCCCCTTGAGCGCGCGTCACGGAAAAACTACTGGATATATTAAAACTGCGTCTTCTATTTCTTCGAAACTCGACCCTTATCTAAAAAAATAATATTACGATATCTTCATTTAATACCTTTGTATAAAAGTTTTAAGAAATGATTTTTATAAGCAACTAATACGTACATACGTAAAAAACAACTACATAAAAAGTATATTTTTAAACTTTTGGAGTTTACTCCTTAAGAATCGATTTTCATATATAAGGCGCCCGGTATGAGAAAAATATGAGAGGTAAAATCTACTTATGAATGACCTCGTTACTTTTTCGGTGCGCGCGCACCTATGGTGCGGTGCGAAAGTAATGTTGCTCTATTTAATATTGAAAAATAATATTTAAAAAATAAATGATAATTGTCAGATAATAATAATTACATAATTTATCAACATTCCTAATGAAATATTTGTGCACATCTGAAATTGACTATTGTGAAAAGTTTAATGTAAAATATTTCGCCGATTAGTTATAATAAATGTATATAAAATGAATAAATATATATTTATATATGTATATTATTTTCATTAATTTGTTAATTTACCCTTTCATATGGTATTAATCTTATTTTCAGTTGGATAAACTCTTTTTGCGTATGTTTAGACAATCGTACTTAAGGAGTAAACTCCAGTCGTGCGTCGGAGCTGACACACACAATTTTTTTTTCTCAGCACATAGAATCAGGGTTGGAAAAAAAAAGTTTTTTTTTAAAAAGAACAAAACATCCTGTTTAAAACAGAATATAAAAAAAAAAAACATTGTTTTCAACAAAAATTTAAGATGTTTTTATGGAGCTGTTTAAAAGATGTTTAAAACAAATTGTTTTAAAACACGTTTTAAACACACATATTTAAAACAATGCCAACCCTACATAGAATACATTGTTAACCCCAAGACCCTACTACACAGGAGTTCTCCAAACCTCACAAATTTTTCCGGCCCTGGCGTTTTGTCTGTATCAGTGGTTGAGTCACGACATTTATTGCATTAGGAGGGGGACGTGCTTAGAGGAGAACGTTGTACAGACAGATAACCTTTGGTTATCTATTAGAAATGACGCAGTAAATATTTTAAAAAACGTTGGGGTTAGCGTAACCCCACTATATTTGTTACATTATTACTATTATTTTTGACAATTATATTGATGACTTACTCATAAAATCATTATCTAATACATATACACAATATTTTTAAAACTTTCATCAGAATAAAGGCACGGAAACAAGATCGAGAACACATCAGGCCCAAGAGATACGTAGAATGTGGAGATACGCTATGATGAGTCTTTTGATTCTGAATTGGACAACGAGGAAGAATTGGAAGGTTCAGATGATGATTTTTTTAGAAGAACGCAATCCTTCAAGTGATGATGAAGTTGTTGTACAAGAGGCGGAAAAACCAAAACGGCTTTAACATCACAATCCGTTCTAATAAAAGAAAGGAAAAGTATTTTAATTTACAGAATTGTTTCAAATGATCACTTTTCGACCCTGCTCCTCGCAGTCGTAGCGTAACCCCCTTTTTTTTTGTCGCAGGGGAATCCATTTACGGATGATATCCAGGACGCCCGGGTGGCAGTCCTAGACCTATGTCGGACTCGGCACTTTGGGAGTGCAATACCGTACTAAACCCCTGCGGGAGCCTTCAGCCGCTTTGATTGGAGGGTCCCGGATATGCAGACAACAGGATCCCTCCAGCGACAGGCTGGCCTCGGCGAAAAGGCCAGACTTCTCCTCCATGGGGACTGTCCGGCTCACCTCTGAACAGTCCCAACGACGCCGTGTCTAGCAGGACCGGGTTTCCATCCCGGCCCGACACGGGCACAGGGGCGTCACTGGAGGCGCATTAAGTAGCGCCTCCTACGCACCCCCATTCGTCGCCCACGGTTGGAGGCCACGTCGGCGGCCTCCTCTCTCACCCGCTCATCGGCCTCCTTCTGAGACATTACTGTCTCGCAGAAGGAGACCATCGCCTTCCAGGACTCGTCGTCGCCGAGCATTGCGGTGATGATGCTCAGAAGCGACAAGTCCCCTCCCAGGACTGACGTCAGACCCCCACTCAGCGCCGCCCATCTCGGGCACATCTCGAGGGTGTGCTGGGCAGAGTCCACCGCCGCGCCACAATCGTGGCATTCAGTCGTCGGCTCCCTTTGGGCCGTCCGACACAGGTAGTCACCAAAGCAACCGTGTCCGGTGAGAACCTGTGTCAGACGGAAGGTGAGGGGCTTGCGTTTTCGGCGCATCCACCGCTCAAGGACCGGGCGCAACGCAGCCGTAACGCGTGTGCCATACGGCTGCACCGCCAGGTCCTCCCTCCACCTCCGCATTAGCGCTTCCTGTCCTATCCGACGCACCCGTAGAATCCCTTCCAACGTTGGGTTCTCACCAAGAGCCCTCCTACCTGAGACGTATGAGTAGGTCTCGGCAAGAACCTCCGCCACGAGCTCCCACGGGGGCTCGCCGGCTAGAGCAGTAGCTGCAGCCCACGATACCATACGGTACCCCCGAATCACCCTCACCGCGATTGCTCGCTACGCAGCGCGCAGCGCCGCCTTATTTTTCGCGGTGAGGCGATCCGCCCAAACCGGGGCACCGTACGTCGCCATACTCCGGCAGACTCCGGAGTACAGCGAGTCGTAGCGTAACCCCTGCTCTACCGACTACCGGTACATGGTCCATGCGTGTGTCGCAACCAGTGTACTGTATGTAGTGTGTATTGAAAACTTATCATTTGGTATGGACCACCAATTTTTATTACATCGGCTAAGTCTTCCAACTTTGCGTTTTACTATTCGTTTACAGATGGAACTAGTGCTGGGTATAGATTTTTCTACTCATCAACTTCCAGATGTCATAGATTACACTCTAGATTTAAAAAAAAAGTACGATGCGCTTTTTGTCCTAGAACTTAAAATCGAAAAACGAGTAGGTATTTGCCCAAAATGTCGATTGCCACGTTGTCAAGATTATCGTTAAATGAAGTGTATACAGTAAGCACTAGATTGTTGAAATGATTTTTCTTTAGTTAAAAAAAAAAACTTTGCTAACTTTCGTTTTATTGTGTAATCAATCTTATACTCCAAAAAATATTATTTTTCAAATAAAGAACCCTATTTTCATTCACGAACAATATTATGCTTAAATTATTTATAAAACTTTTTTTATCATAATATAACAAAAAGAAAAACTTAAACTTCTCGAAAATAAATGAAGTTCACCGCCTGCAAAGATTCTCATGCCCTTCAAATTTTCAATTCATAAATTTTTTACTTGTTATTTTATATTTTAGACTTTCTTCTTCGCTACTAAATACTAAAATTATTTAGATAACGCATTAAAAAAAATTAAGAATCTTTTTTCACGAAAATATTCGAAGTTTTTTTTTATTTCATTTTTTTAAATCCTTTTCCTGTTTAAAGAAATCCTCCTGTTTAAAGAAGAAAGAAATCTCCTGTTTAAAGAAGATCCTGTTTTAAGAAATAAATTTTCATTTTGAAACAAACCACGTGAGTTTTCATACTCTGGTGATGCAAATGAAAAAAAAAAAACGTTTTTTACGATAATAATTCACCTAACGGTTTAAAATACTAGGGTAACCACTGTGTGTCGGGGCGTCACGGTGGTATGCAACCGCGAACCCGTGGCGTCCTTGTACGACGACGAGGGCACCGCTGGGTTTTAGTGGGTATTCTGACTTCGTAGTCAGCGAGTCCCACATACCCGTCACCTTCGGGCGGCGGAATACGTAAACGTATTTCCCAGCGTCAAAAAAAAAAAGCGAGTAATGCAGACAAAGTCGCGTGTATCAGCTTATCTTATTATGTATAAATTATATTAATACAGGTATGTTAACTTACAAACGTTTATTACTACCTACTAATAGTAAGTAAACACTGGCGATCGCCGTCAATAACTTATTTAAACAAAAAAAATAATGGTTGTCTGTAAAGTCGGTTTACGGACGATAATTTTACGTGATAACGTCATAAGAAAACATTGAAAAAATTGCATACTTTTATGAATTGAATTGAATCATTATCACTGAAGTATCATTATTTTGTATAATATATACAAAAAATGAGTTAATTCAATTAATTACAATTGTTTTCGATAAATTAACATTTATTTGCACTCGTTAATTCAAATAGGTATTTTACTACTTAAATTATACAGATTAATTACAAGTAACAATGTGCTATTAACAATTTATTTACAACTTATATACATGTGTGATATTTAAGATCCCCCAATCTGCGTTATTGTTTTTTATTCACAAGCCGAACGCTTAGACCGATCGTGCCTCTCTATCGCTATTTCCGCGCTCTCACTTGCGACACGTAACACTTCTTCGTGTGTGCAGCCGGCATTCATCGATTTACAAGACGTGATCAGGTGATACAGGTTGCAACGCGAGAACCAGATGTCACCAGCCATACAGCCAACTGCTTGGACCTCCTGCTGACTACAGATCCAGACAGACACTCGGTCTCAGTATCTGCCCCGCTAGGGTCATCCGACCACTGTCTGGTGAAGTCAGTATCGACCTGCTCTCCTCCGGACAACTGTCCAAGGGACGCAAGAAGAGTGTGGCGATACGAGTTAGCAGACTGGGAAGAGATGCGGCATTTCTATGCATCTTTCCCTTGGCGGCAAGTCTGTTTTTCCTCGGGCGACCCCTCATGCGTGGCTGAGGCAATCGCTGACGTGATTCGACAGGGAATGGAATACTTTATCCCATTCTCCGACATGTCGCTCGACCACAAATCCCGCCCTTGGTACAATGCTGAATGCGCCCGAGCTGAAGCCCTCAAGGAATCTGCTTACCAGGCTTGGGTTCAAGTCCGCGATGCCAAAGCTGGAGTGCGGGAGGTTCGCACGAGGAAGAAAGCTTTTAATTCAGCCGCCAAGTCCTGCAAGCGAACACTACAAAGGGCTAGATCCGACCATGTCCGCCGTATAGGCGCTAAGCTTGCCTCCTACCCCCCTGGTAGTAGACAATTCTGGTCTCTGTCGAAAGCAATAGAGTCCAATTTCTGCCGCGCTACATTGCCTCCTCTGCAGAAACCTGATGGTACGCTGGCTCACTCAGCAGTAGAAAAGGCAAACTTGCTTGCATCTCTCTTTGCAAGCAATTCGCGTCTTGACGCTGGCTCTACACAACCACCATCCCTGCCTCGATGTGATTCTTCTATGCGAGAGATCACGATCCACAACAAAGAGGTCCGTAGAGTTTTGCTGAACCTTGACGCGAATAAAGCTAGTGGACCTGACGGTATACCTGCGAGGGTCCTAAAGGCCTGTGCACCTGAGTTGTCTCCTGTTCTTACGCGCCTGTACCGCCTCTCTCTCCAAACTAGAACGGTGCCAAAATCTTGGAAACTGGCTAATGTGCAACCAGTGCCCAAAAAGGGTAGCCGAGTCGATCCCTGTAACTACAGACCAATCGCCATCACCTCCATGCTATGCAAAGTCATGGAAAAGGTACTTAACAGCAAGTTGCTGAACTACCTAGAAGACAATGCACTCCTCAGTGACCGCCAATACGGCTTTCGTCAGAAGCGGTCTACTGGTGATCTTCTGGTGTATGTCACTCACTGTTGGGGTGAAGCCATTGAGAAACGTGGTGAGGCGCTTGCTGTATCACTAGACATCTCGAAGGCCTTTGACAGGGTTTGGCATGCAAGTCTCCTTAGTAAGCTTCCTGCTTACGGCATCCCTGCTGCCTTTTGTAGCTGGATCTCAGATTTTTTGAGAGAACGGTCAATCAGAGTGGTCGTCGATGGCTGCTCCTCTGACCTGATGTATATAAACGCCGGTGTCCCTCAAGGTTCCGTTCTCTCTGCAACCCTTTTCCTGCTCCACATCAACGACATGCTACAACCTGGCATTGTTGGATACGCAGATGACAGCACGGTTATAGAGAGATACCTGTCCAGCGCAAAAGACGACAGGGACGTAATACGTTCCCAGAGAGAGGCCATGGTAGAGCGAACGAACTCAATACTAGGTCACGTATCCCAATGGGGTGATTGCAACCTGGTCACGTTCAACGCCGCCAAAACGCAGGCTTGTTTGTTCTCCGCTAAACGGAGTCCTTTTAACTTGACTCCTACTTTCCGAGGTACACCTGTCCCTATGTCCGACACCCTCCACCTCCTTGGCATAGAGTTGAGTTCTAACCTCAACTTTGGCAATTACATTGAGTCCAAAGCGCAAACTGCGGCCAAAAAGCTTGGCATCTTAAACAAGGTTAAGCGATATTTCACGCCGGGACAGCTTCTAACACTGTATAAAGCTCAAGTCCGACCGTGCATGGAATATTGCAGTCACTTGTGGGATGGCTCAGCTAAATATCAACTCGCCACACTGGACTCAGTGGAACGCAGAGCCAAGCGGCTAATCGGTGACGCCAGTTTGTTAGAGTCTCTTCACACTCTGGCTCACCGAAGAAAAGTTGCCAGACTAACGGTCTTCTACAGATTGTACTTTGGGGAGTGTGCCCTGGAGCTGCACGAGCTCATACCCCCATCTCCCTTCTTCCATCGGACTTACAGACGTACCGCGGGCCTTCATCCCCACCTGGTCGATATACCCTTTATACGTACAAAGCGTTTCGAATCATCTTTTTTAATACGCACGGCCAAGGGGTGGAATTCCCTACCGGCGTCCGTATTTCCAAGTACATACAACCCGACTGTATTTAAAGCGCGAGTGAATAGGCATTTTCTGGGCGAGCTCGCTCCATCTTCGACCTCGTCTCTGCTCCCGAGTTAGACTTAGGTCAAGAGTAAGCCCATAATATAATAAAAAAAAAAATAAAAAAAAAAAAAAGATCAATAAAAAAAACCGACCAAGTACAACTAATAAAGAATAGTTAAACCACGACGTTACATACAGTTACAATTATCTATTTCTGATTTAGCTTACCTACCGAAGATAGAATGTTGACGTAAACTCGATACAAATCGTGTCAGAAACATATAGATAAACACTTTATTGCACTCACATAAAAGTATACACAAAATAATGAAATACACAGTAATAAAAAAAAGAAAATGGCGCAAGGGCGGCCTTATCACTAAAAGTAATCTCTTATAGGCAACTTTAATCTACCGGTAATAAGCAAAATCAAAGGGTAGATTGATTACTGAAACCGTCCGTTAATATTTAAAACTACTATCTTAAGATCGTGCTGAGGCCATTGAAAAAAACGTTTCCTGTAACCTCGTTTAATGTTTACCATTATTATTATTTATTATTATGGTGATATTATAATGTCAAGAGTATACAAAGTTAAATTGAAAACTATTTAAAATGTCTCATGGCTGCTTAGGCTATTCGAATCAATGCTAGGAGTGCACGATATATATCGATATATGCATGCGATATATCGCTTAAATCCGATAGTATCGAATCATTTCATATCGATATATGTCACCGATATATATCGATATATTTCATCCGATATATATCGACATATTTAATCCAATATATTGTATTGATTTGTCAATATAAACAATCGATATAATTATATCGATAGGAGCAATCGATATATTTCATCCGATATATATTTATGTGCAAGCTATGACCTTTTTTTTAAGGAATGTTCATCGTTTACAATCGATATAGTACATATTTCGTCCGATAAATATCGATATGTGCAAGCGATGACCTTTTCTGTCGCGCACATATTTCTCTAAGAACAGTTAAGTAAAAATAAATTACTTCCGATATATCGAAAATATAGATATATTTGTACGATATATCGTTAAGTATCGATAATATAAATACATTAATTAAAATGTTCCTAACCTAACCAAATCATAATTTGCAGAAAATCTGCGAAATTTTATTCCATTCTTTTTTTGCACACCGATCTCTTCAAAAAACTATTAGATACGTAATCCTAAAAAGATTAAACCATTTAATATATTATGATGAAAATTCTCTCATCTTAAACAACACAAGATAAAACTAGAATAAACATATTATTTATCTTAATAAGATGTTCAAAGTTATGTAACATAAGACTATATACTGACTAAACTTTAATATATTTTTATTTTTTATTGCACACCACAAATATATAACAAAAATTAGTTACACGTTAGTACATTTAATATTGTGTAGTACAACAGGCGGACTTATGGCTAATTAGCCATTTCTTCCAGACAACCCAAAATTAAAGGAGAATTCAATAACAAAAACGGATAGGTTGCGCAGTTATACAGTGTGTTTAAGGATCGGATTTCCGATATTTTACCCACGTATTGTACTTCCAGGCCTGTCAGGAAGAGCTACACACACACGGACCCCACAGCCCACATTTAAGCGCTCAATCAGTACCGAGATTTAAGACTAAACATTAGTAATGCACATATAATAATTATCACGTGTAAGTGATAACGTTAGAGACTGGCTTATCGCGACAATTTACGTTAGACTTAGTTAATTCTAGATAAATAATGTATCCATAGAGGCTTGTGCGGCGCGCTGATAGACACGGCACGTCACACTCTTGAGCAGTTCGCCGCGTGGGGGCCCCAGCGCCATGTCCTGGTAGCCGTGATAGGGGGAGAGACCTCTTTGTCAGCGTGGTCCACTGCATGCACGGCAGCGAGAGGTGCTGGTCGGCTGTGGACTCCTTTTGCGAGGAGTTCATGGCTTTGAAGGAGGCCGCGGAGCGGGAGTGTGAAGCAGACGTTAACGCTGACCTGCTCCGCAGGAGACGACCGGGGAGAAGGAGACGCAACTATGCGCTCCTTCACCCTCCAAAAAAAAAATCAATTATCATTCTGCACTTCTTCTCCACATAAACTTTAACTGTGCCAAATTTTATACTTCTCTATCGGCGTAATTTTCGTAAAAAGGGGTAAAAAGTTATTGCTTTACATATTAATATATAGATGCATATAATTAGTGTTTTAAGATCCCTAAAGTACTTAATTTATTTATGTTCGAAAAACAAACAAATTATGTGACAGAGACAGATTATGTGTATATAAAAATCACATTAATAACATTTAAATAGTAAAATTCAGTAAATACTTCACCAATTACTATTACATAAAAGTCACTCGAAAGCAAATATTATGTATGTTAAACATATTTATTTATTTAATTTATCTATATATTAATACGTGAATCAAAAACTTTTTACCCCCTTTTTATGAAAATTGCGCGGTCGGATAAGTATTAAATTTGGCACAGTTAAAGTTTATATGGAGAAAAAGTGTTGAATGCTAATATCTTTTATAAGAATGCTCAAAAAATACATTAAATTCATTAAAAAAAACACTACACATACTACTGCACACACACATATGTAGAATGACATATATACACAAATTTTGTTTATAGTCAATGTCTATTGTCAACGCGGTCTTAAATACAGGTCTTGCAACGAATCTTTTATCGAAATTTACTATCACAGATCAGATCAAATGACTGCTGCATATGCTCACCATGTTATGCGCACTCATATTTTTATTTCGTTGACAATGCTGTCAATTATAGATTAGGTCGAATTTCGACCCCTAGGAGACCACTAGTTTATGTTATAAAGCATGTACCTCCACTCATAGTAATGAAAGTATCATTAAAACTCAATGCGGGTAAAACCACGCGGTTCATCTAGTATGTATCATTATAGTTTTGTACACGTCAAGCCAATGAGTGTTAATAGACTGTTACGACTCGAGATCTCAACAAAACGTTCAGTATCGTCACGTTTATAAATTTAGGTCAATTAATAATAACAAAACGGATAACTTAGTGTGTGTGTCATCGTTGTTTACTTTTGTGTGTGTCGTGTGTGAGTTGTGTGTGTCGGACTCGCACTGGACAGGTTTTGTACCGCTGCCATGTTTCATATACCGTATTTTTCGGACTATAAGACGCACCTTACAACATAGAAAAATTGATTAAAATTTTGGGTGCGTCTTTTGGTTAGTAAGTTTGTACCAAATAAAATTTATTTATTTATTACAACTTTATTGCACAATAAATCAAAAATAATCAAAAATCAATCAAAGAATTTTACAAAAAGCGGGCTTAATGCTAAAGTGATTCACACCAGCCAACCTTAGGACGTACAAGAGCGGACGTTTGTAGGTGTGCAAAGTTGAGTATTCGTAAAATTCACTTTAAGAAGAAAAAAAAAAGGAAAAATAAGATAACGTTAATGGCAATCGTTATATTATATACACAATACATACATGAATTCGAGCTCATAAAAAGTTTTTTCCCCTATTATTTTTCAAATTTAATTGGAACCGGTCGACAAATCAAGAAAATAATTTACCCTATGGGTTCATAAATAACGGATTTCTGAGGTAACAAACATAAAATACAAGCGAATTTCATTTATTCATTATAATATATCAGCAGGCCTTTTTTTGTCATATATTTTTGGGGCACGTTACTCTTAATTCTCAATAGTTGTAAGTCCATAATTTTTTGTACTTTCCTTTTTCGAAGTCGATTAAAATATAAAAAAAATCATTATTTCAACATCGAAACTCATCACGATTACAGAAATCGGAACCATTCTTTTAAGTATAACAATACCTTTTCCAGAAGGTTCCGCTCTTTCATAACATTCTTGTATCAATACTTATTAATATACATTTTTGAATATAAAAGAAACGTTAAAACCAGCGAAGTGGGACTGTGACGTAGGTCGACCAGATCAGCTGGAATTATTTTTTTATATGTAACTCGATATTTCCGACGAACAGATCACAGAGTACCGAAATTAGTGATCACGCTTCGCTCGCACAGATTAAGATCAGATCGCTATCGACGGAAACACCACGTAACGTATGGGTAAACGACAAATTGAAGATGATTATATAGACAGCATCTGAAGTGAATCAGCCTGTAAACGGCCTCTTCTCCATATAGGAAGGGAGGGGAAGGGTTGGAGCTTAATCCATCAAACTGCTCCACTGCGGGTTGGCGGATAATTTCCCTACCAAGAGTAACGATCGTTATCAGATGTATGTGATAACAACCGGGACCGTCGGCTTTACGTACTCTCCGAGGCAAAGTGAGGAGACCCACAAGGACATACACCCATACCGGAAACAAATATTTATACAAATAAAAATATCTGCTCCGAACGGACATCGAACCCGCGACTGACGTTGAGACGATACTACTACTACAGATTCATTTTACCGAAGTAGCGCCATGCTGCTTGCAGCTGAATGGGCCGGCGCGCCCGGGGAAGTAGTTCGCTCTCACTTAACACCGACGTGAAATGACGGCACTGTCGTCGTGTTTCGTTGGGTTTGTGAGAGATCCGGTGGCCCATCCCTTCCCTTCCCTCCACAGATAAGGTGGAACATCTCTCCCCTCCCTAAAGGCCAGCAACCCACTCGCTAATCCTCTGATGTAGCGGGTGTCTATGGATGTCGCTTTTACTTACCATCAGGTGAATCTAGTATAAAAAAAAAATCATGTTTAGAGAGTATATTTTCCGATTTCCGGATTAGAAGGGGGCGCGAACATAGCCATTGAATAGTATTATATTATCAATAAAATAAAATGGAATAAAAATAATTTTATTTGAACTCAATTTTTTTTTTTTTTTTGAGTAATTATTTATAAACCGGCCAAGGACTTCCACATGAAGCGATAAAACTGTAATTCTTGACAGCCATTAAAGTTATTTCTGACTGAATGAATTATTAATAAAGGAAAAGCATAGTGTTTAGAAATCATTCAACGAAAAAATAAATACATGTGATATTTCCTGATTTTTTCCGAACCCCTTCCCCTCTTTCGAGCCTCGCGTGATTAATGGACGATTTTAGTCAATTGTGTGTGTTCAAAATTATTGAAAAATCTTTATTTTGTTTGAAAGTTTTCACACCATAAATGATCTAATGTTCACCAAATCATACTAATATTATAAATTCATATATTATTATATTATTAAATACGATATAATAAAATTAATAATAAATAAATAAAGAAATAAATTATCAATTAAATTATTCATATATATTATTATATTTTATTTTAAATTAAAACAAAAAATTCAGGAGATCACTGAAAATCAGCTATGAAGTATTTAAGTACTTCATAATAGCTGAGTGACACTCCTTTTCGGGGACATTACACCACTTCTGTTTTTTTTCTGTTTTTTTATTCTCTGTTTGTTCCCGAATAAATAAATAAATAAATTCGAAAGTAAGTTTGTTTGTTACGCTTTCCCGCGAAAACTGATTATTGATCGGTTAAGCAACCGATCATAATTCAATCATGAAACTTTGTATAAATATTCTTGGAGGTATTGGAACTAACATGGGAAACTTTAACCGACAACTTAACCGACATCCACGTGGGCAAAGCCACGGGCGGATGTTAGTAAGGATATAATGATGGAATTTTGGACAAATCGAGGAAATTCCGCAATACTAACACGTATTTTTCTTTTTTGTGTAAATTTACAGTAATTTTTTTCGAAATTACTGGGCTGAATTTGTGGAATTCTTTCTTTTTTCAAAATCAAAATCAAAAACAACTTTATTCAAATAGGCTCCACGAGCCCCTTCGAATCGTCATTTTACAAATTAAAACTTTTAAGTGATTATTATTTTTGTAAAAGTAAAGCTACAACCGATTCGGAATGTAGATTCTGCAGAGAAGAATCGGCAAGAAACTCCGCAGTTACTCTTTGGAGAATAATATATAAAATGTGTTTCGTTTCAAACTGTGTACTACTAAGGTGGTGCCATAAAAATTATAATGATGATAATGTACTATGAAGGTAGAAATAAAATAATGCATGAATGTGTTTAACATATATTACCTAACGCCTGTACCTGGTGACCTAATGCCTGTGTTTTAGGTAACAGTCGACTGATATACGTATTTATATATAAATTAATAATTACGCACACACACACACACATATATATATATATATATATATATATATATATATATATATATATACAGTACAACCTTGATATAACGAGCCTCAATATAACGAATTCCTCGATTAAACGAATTTTTCGAAATCCCCTAGAACTACCCGTAAGAGATAATACAAAATATACCTCTACATTACGAATAACATTTATCAAAAACCTCTTTATAACGATTTTTCAATCATTGCAGAATATAGGTAGAAGGTATTTTTACCTCTATTTAACGAATTTTTTCAACTTAAAAGCTTGATATAACGTATCCTATTAATTATTTCCACTTAATTCCAAGTTCTTACCTCGTTAAAACGAATCGCAGTCCAGTCTAACCTCTATATAACAAACCTCATTATAGCGAATTACTTGGTATAACGAATATTTCCTAATTCCCTTCAGTTTCGTTATATCGAGGTTGCACTGTATATATATATATATATATATATATATATATATATATATATATATATTACATTCAGACTCGGAGCTGGAACTAAACCCACGACCTTGGAGCGGAAAGCAGGGTCAATACCAACTGTGTCAACAGGCCAGTCGATACGACAGAACTTGTCAATGATTTTTTTAACATAAACACTGTTTACTCTAAGATAAAAAAATAAAAATTAAAACGTAGAATTTTTTGAATACATCTTTACTAATATTATAAAGCTAAAGAGTTTGTTTGTTTGAACGCGCTAATCTCAGGAACTACTGGTTCGAATTGAAAAATTCTTTTTGCGTTGGATAGCCGGTAATTGTCCCGAGAAAGGTATATACCATCACGCTACGATCAATAGGGGCTGAGCAATGATAAGAAATGTTACAAAAACGGAAAAAAAATTTTTTTTGAGAGTTTCCGTTGCGTTCTTTATTATTTCTCTTTTCGAGACATTATTTAACTATAGTTCCACTTTTAAAGTAAATACAACATCACTATTTCACTGCGAATTTTAGAAAAATAAAAAACTCAATAATACGTTGAACGACCCAGGAATCAAACCTGAGACCCCTTGCTTGGCAGTAACGCTTGCGACAACTCGACCAACGAAGCGACCTACTCTTAAAGTAATTGTTAAAAAATATTTACGTACGTTTTTCCCTCAAATTAACGTGGCTGAGACCGCGGGGCACAGCTAGTAACTGATATTAAAACGTGACAAATTTCTCGTTACATCTACTTAGTAAATATTATTTGTACTTGATACTTAAATCACGTTTTACAACTATATAATTATATAATAAATATAGTCATGGCGTAATACTTGTTCAGTCTTGATACTTGTCAAAATTATTAACACGTAAAACGGGATATTTACTATATGTAATATACATATAGGTACACAAATAGTAATGAGTAAGTATATTTAAGAAGAAAAAATGTTTATCGTGTTTATATAAGTTTACATCACTAATGACACCTGTCATCTCGGCCGAGCGTTGTACGACAAGGGAACGTACCTATACTACGTAACTCGTCTTTTTAGGGTTCCATAGCCAAATGGCAAAAAACGGAACCCTTATGGATTCGTCATATCTGTCTGTCTGTCCATCCGTATGTCACAGCCACTTTTTTCCGAAACTATAAGAACTACACTGTTGAAAGTTGGTAAGTAGATGTATTCTGTGAACCGCATTAAGATTTTCACACAAAAATAGAAAAAAGCAATAAAATTTGGGGGTTCCCCATACTTAGAACTGAAACTCAAAAAAAATTTTCATCAAACCCATACGTGTGGGGTATCTATGGATTGGTCTTCAAAAATGATATTGAGGATTCTAATATCATTTTTTTTTTCTAAACTGAATACTTTGAGCGAGAGACACAAAGTGGTAAAATGTGTCCCCCCTTGTAACTTCTAAACTAAGATAATGATAAAACTAAAAAAATATATATATAATGTACATTACCATTCAAACCTCTACCGAAAATTGGTTTGAACGAGATCTAGTAAGTACCTAGTTTTTTTTATACGTCATAAATTGTAAACCGCAATTTACCTTTCATTTTGATTGAATGAATTCAAATTAAAAAAAAAAACAAGAACTTTTATATGATGATACTTACTGCTACGGAACCCTTCATGAGCGAGTCCGGCTCGCACTTGGCCGCTTTTTTTTATCGGAACATTTTAATCAAAACCAAAATTATTTTATCTATGACCAAAACCCGGACTACAAATACAACCCCGCCAGGACGCTCCCTGGACGCCTTCTTAACTAGGAAAAATCCGGGAAAAACCGGACAGATGGCAACCCTACCCCAGCGATTATAGGTGAGGCCTAAGTTGAGCAGTGGTCATCCAGCGGCTGATGTGTGTAGTGGTGGATATCCTACTGGTTGTTACCCGCGATTTCGTCTGCGTTGTTTATTTTACCAATCATGTATATTACGTGCATAAAAAAATCATTAAAAAGTGTTCTACGACAAGAAAACTAACGCGAGTACATACCGATTTTCCCCCCTCCTGCCTCACCACCCCGCACTATTAGCCATGTCTAGACATGTCTGACCGAACAAAAAAGTTCTTTAAACTATGATATATTTACATTTAACTTTGCCGACACCTTTTTCACGTGATTAAAATACAACACACTTAAAGACTATGTTAACATCAATACGAGTATACCGTTTTATCTATATATATAAGAGATTTCCACGTATACATTGACTCATCACGATATCTCTGAAACTATAAGGCGCAGAGACTTGAAATTTGGTAGGAATATTCCTTTTACCGAGTAGAGGTCAGCTAAGAACGGATTTTACGAAATTCTACCTCTACTCCAAATTTCGCATATCAGCAGCAGGTCCAATCTACTTCAAATTTCGCATAAATATTCTTTAACAGAATTGGTTGAAGACGTGTTTCGTATTTTATCGAAATTCATCCTCTAACGATGTTAAAAGGGGGGAGAAAATAATTTTGATATAAATACTCCATGGTGATTTTGATTTAAATTAAAATTTATTTTGACACATTTTCGACAACCAATCCGTCTGTTATAAAATATTTTCCAGTATTGACGCAGGTGTAGGTGATAAAAAATATAATTTTATATTTTTTGAAATTTTAGTTAAATACCCGTGCGAAGCCGGGGCGGGCCGCTAGTATTATATGTTAGTTTGTTTGTTTATTTGAACGCGCTAATCTCAGGAACTACTTGGTTCGAATTGAAAAATTCTTGTTGCGTTGGATAGCCCATTTACCGAGGAAGGCTATAGGCAATATAACATCACGCTACGATCAATAGGGGCTGAGTAATAATAAGAAATCTATACTTAATATTATAAAGCTGAAGAGTTTGTTTGTTTGAACGCGCTAATCTCAGGAACTACTGGTTCGAATTGAAAAAATCTTATAGCGTTGGATAGCCCATTTACCGAGGAATAGGCTATATAACATCACGCTACGACTAATAGGGGCTGAGCAATAATAAGAAATGTTACAAAAATGGGAAAAAATAATCTTTTTTGAGAGCTTCCTTGCGTCCTTTATTATTTCTCTTCTCGAGACATTTTTAACTATAGGTCCACTTTTAAAGTAAATATGACATCACTCTTTTACTGAGAATTTTCGAAAAAAAAAACTCAATAATATTTTGAACGACCCAGGAATCAAACCTGAGACCCCCTGCTCGGCAGTAACTCTTGCGACCACTCGACCAACGAGGCGGGTAGCACCTACTGTTAGAGTAATTGTTGAAACATATTGAAGTACGTTTTTCCCTCAAATTAAAGTGGGTGAAACCGCGGGGTATAGCTAGGTATAAACGCCATTAGTTTCAGAATTATATATCAAAATAAACGGACGAATCCTCTATATAATTAACTAGCTGCGCCTCGCGGTTTGACTCGCGTAATTATTACGATTTGAAACGAGTTATTACGCAAAATATTACCAATCAAAAAACTATTTGTTTGCTGAGAGGCTTCGTTTTGGAAGGGCGGCATAGAACAGATTGTAGTAAAAATATATGGGCTGTGTGAACTTGGCACCCGACTTTGGAAAAATTAGCTTTTTTTGGTTCATTTGAAAGGTAGTGACGCTAACTTTGTTTGTAGTAGTATCAAAAAAAATTTTTTTTTGACACTTAAAAAAAAAACTTATCGGCATTTAAATATGTGCCTACGTATGGTACTGTAGTATTAGTATATTACAATACAATAGGGACCATTCATTTATTACGTTAGACGATTTAGGAGGGAGGGGGGGTCAACCATGTATTATTTTTTCTTACAAGGGGGTAGGAAGGAGTATCGATAGTTCTTACGTAAGAACACAAAAATGCGCAAAGTTAAAATTATACTTTGAAAAAGCGCTAGCAACCGCACGAGTACCGTACCGCGGTTCGCTGGATGCGTATAGGTAATACATATTAGAGATGTTCCAGTTGCAGATCCACTTTCTGGGTGGGTTTTGAGGCCCTGGACTGAAAATCTTATGTAGCTAAAGATGAATAATTAAAACCAAAGTTTATTACTACCAAAAAATAAAAATTAGTAGTACCTTTGTAAGTACAAATAAACATTTCCAAAAATTGTTACTTAAACATTAAAACTAACCAAACGTGTATTTATTTTTTCCTTTAGATTCTTACGTAATAAATATTAAACAGGGGGGAGGGTGTCGGCCTATTCTTATTTTTTCTTATAATAAGAGGGGAGGGCAAAATTCGTCTTACGTAATAAATGAATGGCCCCATACGTAAGCACTGAATGTCAATAAAATAGCAAACGATTATTTTTTTATAGATAATATTTTGTGTCACAACTCACAACTCGTTTCAAATTGAACGGTTCGTAAGCAAAACGAATCGTTTTCTGAATATAGGAACCGGACTTAGCATTTACGGGTCGCGTTTTAAAGAGCATTAAAATTCATTTAATCTTTTTACCTTTCAAAAACAGTTACGGGTAACATTTATGACAAAATCTATACCTATTTACATAATATAATAAAATGGTAGGAAAGTCAAAACTGTACATTGAATATATTTTTTTAAAGTATACTTGGGGTGTGATCTTCAATCGATACCGAAGCCAAAAATATAGTTTTAAGAATTTTTGTCTGTTTGTCTGTATGTATGTCCGGGATAAACTCAAAAAGTACTGCATGGATTTACTTCAAATTTGGTACCAATATTATTAAGAAGTCGGGTCAACATATAGGCTACATATTATCACGCTATCACCTACGGGGAACGAGCAGTGAACCTTTATTTCTTCAACGCATTCTGTAACAACGTGCAATCTAATAGCGTTCACGCAGACGACGTCGCGGGCAGCAGCTAGTATCGAATAAAAATATTATTAATTCTCATTAATATATACATAACTGTACTGTATCAGCCTGTAAACAACCCACCGCTGAGCGAAGGTCTCTTCTCCATATAGAAGAATGGTTGGAGCTTAATCCACCACGCTGTTCCACTGCGGGTTGGCGGATGATATCCCCATGAGTAACGATCATCAGTCAGCTTTACGTGCTCTCCGAGGCACGGTGGGGAAACCCACAAGAACATACACCCAGACTGGAATATTTGCACAAATACAAATATCTGCCCCGAGCGGAAACACAACCCGCGAGCGCCGGCGTTAAGGCAACACCTCGCACCACTACACCAGATCGGTCGTCAAAAAATATACATAAAGAAAACATTAATATTACTATTACTATAGTATTCGTATTTTCATTCGTCAGAGTGTTGCCAGTAGTAAAATTTAATTCTCTCCAATCCTATTACTAACATAGTGAGGTTTTATAACCTATAAAATTACTCAAAAAACAAGTTATTTAAAGTAAAAGATTTTCTTTATTTAAATCAGTTCGATTTATCCCAAATATAACACAAATATTTCAATTTACGCTATACCCTGTACAAGTTAGCATGATCTTTTTGACAAATGTAAATTTTTCTGATCGACATAACTTTGCAATGACGAACATATTATTTTCTTAATTTAAATGATTTTAAAAATTGTAAAAATATTTAAAATATATATATAACACAAAAGTCCCTAAAGATTTAAGCGTCGTCCGAAAGTTTTAAGACTTTTCATTGCTTCAAAGTAAAATTTAAGCAGGAACACTGTAAATAATAGACGCTTGTACAATGTTACAACGGTCGAAACAAAAATCCGACCCACCGATGTAACATTGTACAAGCGTTTATTATTTTCAGTGTTCCTATTTAAATTTTACTTTGAAGCAATAAAAAGTCTTAAAATTTTGGGACAACGCTTGAATCTTTAGGGACTTTTGTGTTATATGTATTTTTTTAATATTTTTACAATTTTTAAAATCATTTAAATTAAGAAAATAATATGTTCGTCATTTCAAAGTTATGTCTATCAGAAAATTTACATCTGTCAAAAAGATCAAGCTATCTTGTACAGGGTATAAACATAAAATTTAAAAATCGTTGGCAGAACAGACGTGACAATGACCTTTGTGAATTGTGCGTTAAAAAAAAATTGCGTTCAACGAACGAAGCGGGATTTTAATAATATTTCATGTGACATGTACATAGGTTTGTAATTATATTTTTGTTTTAATATTGCTACTATCGTATCGTATTAATATTATAAAGGCGAAAGTTTGTTTGGATGTTTGTTACTATTTCACGCAAAAACTACTAAACGGATTTAGATGAAACTTTACAGTAATATAGCTTACATAACAGAATAACACATCGCAGCCAGCATTCATCGATTTACAAGACGTTATCACGTCAAAAACATTAGTGTTTTTATGCGTGTTTAAAACATGTTTTGTATACTTTTTTCTAAGTGATTTAAACACTGTTTAAAACAATTCCAATTCCGTATGTATGCAGTTTTTTATTTTTTTATTTATATATTCCTTTGTTTAAATGTTCTAATCTATACAGGTAACAATTCTTATCGTTGACTGTCTGTTTATGAAGAATGTTTATTGAAGACTAGTTATTCACAAATATTTTATTACTTAAATTATACAGATTTATTAAAAGTAAAAATGTGCTATTACCAATTTATTTACAACTTATATACATGTGTGATATTTAAGATCTTCCAATCTGCGTTATTGTTTTTCATTCACAAGCCGAACGCTTAGGTCGATCGTGCCTCTCTATCGCTTGTTCCGCGCTCTCGCTCGCGACACGTGACACTTCTTCATGCGTGCAGCCTGCATTCATCGATTTACAAGACGTTATCACGTCAAAAAACGACTTCATCGACGAAAATCAAAAAACAAAATTCGAGCCAATAAAAAACTTCCAACCCTATTAATTCACACTCAGGGATAGTATTATTTCTTCAAACCTAATTGTGACTAAACGGAGCATCAACTCTTCAAAATAAAAATAAATCCCAATCGGTTCATAAATTTCGGAGTTCTGAAGTAACAAACATAAAAAAAATAATATAACGGAATTGAAAACATTTTTTCAAATCGGTTGAAAGTTCGAAGCGATTTTCACGTTTAAATCTAGTATTAATATATCAACATCGTTTTAGGCAAATGAATACAATTTTAAAGTAAATTTTCATTATCATTACTTGCGTTATTGGATTACCGCCAGTAAATATTTACTCCATACATCAAATATATATTTCTTTATTTTTTTATAATATTTCAACCGAACAGAACTGAATCAGTCTGTAAATGTTCGACTGCTGGGCAAAGACCTTTTCTCCATATAGGAGAAGGGTTGGAGCATAATCCGCCACGCTGCTCCACTGTGGGTTGGCAGATAATTTGAGTGATTGGGAAATCATGAGTACCGATCGCTATCAGGTGTTTATGACAACAACCGGGACCGACGGCTTTACGTGCTCTCCGAAGCACGTTGGGAAGTCCCATAAGGACATGAAATAACTTAATAGTCGTATATATATTCTGCGAATATATTTCAAGTAATACTGGTGCCGTGTGGCAGATGTAGAGATGTAGATGGGTCCATTAACATCCTTTGGGTAATAAACTATAACATACTTATTATTTAACAATTATTGTTATGACTGTGGTTTTTAGTAGTTTATTTAGAAAATAGTAAAAGGAGAGATAATAGGATAAATAAAAGCAGGAAAGTGAGTGATGCTTGAGGGTACATTTAAAGTAAAAACAGAATTCAATTCTATTTAAATCTAGAATTGTAGTTGCAAGACTTATAGCTACTCTGCGATTGGCTTACAGTCTGTGGTACTTGATGGATGTATTTGTCTTCTAATTAGTTAAACACTTGACAAATGTAAACATACTTTATAGATCATTCAACTTTTGATGTGTGGATCTTTAGTGTGCAAGTGCGGTTGTGTGAGTGTCCTTGTAAATATGTAACTTTGATCTGTGTGACATTGACGCGGCAGTCGTCCGACGTCCGAGCAACATGTGTTCTTTGTCCAGCAATGGGAGGTTTATAGGCTGATTCAGTTAGAGTACAGTTCAGTATCTTATAGTCCAAAAAACATGATAGGTATTATTAAACATGGTAATACAAGAATTATAAATAATGTAATATTTATAAATATATATAAATGGAATAATACTCTATAGAATCAAATACAACTAGATATAATAAATGCATATAGTTATAGTAATGTAAAAAAAATAAAAAAAAATAGGTATAGTATTGTAAAAAAAATGTATAAATATTAGGATAAAAGTGGTCAGTTTGGACTCTCGTCTCAGGGACTAGAGATATTAAGTCTAGTTTTAAGTACTTATTTACTTTTGCTGTGTAAAAACGTCTGTATGTTACAATAAATGACGACGCGTTGGCGCAGTGGTCACATCAACTGGCTGATGCGCTGACGGTCGCGGGTTCGATCCCCGCACATGACAAATATTTGTATAGGCCATACAGATGTTTGTCGTGGTCTGGGCGTTTGTGCTTGTGTATTGTGTGTGTTTCCGGACCCCCGACACAGGATTCACATCCTACTGGGGGCCGTTGAGTGTGAGACGTTTATTTATTATTATTATTATTATTTATTATAAAAAATATGAAAAGAAAAGGGTATAGGCGCATGTAAGCCTGTAGATGTGAAAAAAAAAAAAATGGTAATACACAGCCTTACCCTGTGATTTGAATCCCACTTGAATAATTATATTGATTTGTGTTTATATGACTGTATAAGCATTTGTATTTATGTACATTTGTTTCTGGTCTTATACGTATTTGTGAATATATTTTATTCCTTTGTTGTTACTGTCTACATTTTTTTTTTGCTTGACCTAAATGTTGAATGGGAGAAATTTGTTTTTTGGGTCAATAAAAACCCAAATAAACTTTAAATAAATAAATAAACAAATTTTACACCAGTATAACAAAATAAGGAAAAAAATCAACAATGAGTAATACTTGAAAATTACTTGAAATAATATTTAACGACTTGTTTATTTTTTCATGAATATGTTACAGATAAGAATGTAAAACAATGTGACATTATCATCTGTTCATGTTTCACATTGAATTACTCACATTTCATGCCTCAATACTATCTATAATTAAATATAATACTGGTACCTGGTCAATTAAATAAACGTCTTTTAAAAAAGTATTATTTTTTTATTTATTTAATTAAAAGTCTAAATCGGATTTTATCACGTTTATTTGATTTAAAGCTTTACAGTTTTAAATTAAATTTAGTTTTAAGTTAAATTAAATTTTGACCCCACTGAATTAACCCATTACAGCATAAAGTTTATTATAGCATTTATTATGATTTTAATTGACTAAAAGAGTTTACTAGGGTTGGTATGAAAAGCATAATCAGTAAAATTTCAGCATATTTATATAAATATAATTTTATGAACCGTCCGATACATCGGACGCTATGCACTACGTAACCTTGACTTCTTGGGTATAGAATAAAATTGAGTGATTTTATTCACTGAACGCACAACACTTGTTGTTGTTGTGTTGATTCACACAACTGAATAGTTTACATTATTTATTACAAAAGTAAACAAAGGAAATTCAATGCAAATATTACAATCAATGGCCAATTACATGGTAGTCCATAAAACATTTAGGATGAAGACCCACATCACATTTCAGGCATTTGAATTTTGATTTCCCACCGCATTGATTGGCACAGCGGTGTTCTATGCTTATGGGTACAATCCAATGATCTTTGCCATCATATCGAGTGGTGGACAAGGGTTTAGGCGGTTTCTGACCTTGATGCGGTGGAGTTCCATGTGAGGCAAGCAAGCTCCAAGTCACATACCTTCTAAATGCAAACAACGATGCCGTGTCCTTATTGCAATCATTTTTCCTTGCAAGTAGCCAGCCGTTGACCACCGACACATCTAAAAAGTACGCAAAGATTGGCCACCACCATTTCCTGATTCTCATCCTTGTCCAAAGATTCGCAACTGCTTGATCACATTTATCCACCCCAACCATGTGCTTATTAGAGCTGGCAATCACTGACGGTTGCGGGATCGAAACTTTTGCTTTTTTTACATGAGACCATCGAGTAGTAGATGTCAAGGCCCAGTTTTCAAAATTGGTTGCCACAGTGACCACATTATTGTTATTCCAACGAACATTCGATGAATTGGCCTGCAAAACTTCAACCTGTGATGATGGGAGACCTGAAGATGTAGATGGCAAAGCATCATCCCTATTAGCTTGAAAACGCCGTAGTTCACATCCACTGAAGTAATTTGCGTCCCAAGTGATTTAGGTTGCCATCATGCTCCTCGTCTGACTTGTCACTGTCCTCATCCGTTGCCTGACCACTTTGTTCTATAGGTGGTTCAACACAAATAACCCACTCCGTATCTTCATAATCATCTTCGCATTCTAAAGCTGATAAAATTTCATGCACCTTCAAGCTGTAAAAGCAAGCAAACACCACCACTGGAAAGACCGTCATGCATAGCGTCCGATATATCGGACACCATCAAAAACACACGTATAAGAATAAAAGTAACAACTTTGACATGCAATGCAACTTATATTTACATAGACAGCATTATTTCAGACAGATAGAACATGTTATTTATTACTTTTGATATAATGAACTAAAAGAAAATCGAAATAAATCTTACCTTTTTCTCTTAACAGACTGACCGCGTCCCGCCAATTTCGAGAATGACAAATGACAGGTGATATACGTCATTCAATCATCACAAACAGGGGTGCTAATGTAAAAAAAAATACTAAACTTTCGTTCAAAAACAAAAGCTGCCAAATAATTTAATTAATTGTTTACAATATATAGAAATTTCTAGCGTCCGATTTATCGGATGTTATGCTGTAATGGGTAAATTTAATAATATAATACTTAAGAAATGAAAATAAGAATAGTATTGACTATTAGCATAAAATACTTTAGTTGTTTGTTTTTCAAAATAATAATTCAAAATTGTTTCTAAAATTAAAACTATTTTCAATAAAGTTGGGAATGTAAGGTTACTAATTGGACACTACATGTAAAGGTAAAGAGAAAAGATAAGGTTTTGTTTGCTTCACTTATTGCCTATACTTTGTAAATTGTATGTATGGCCTTTCACTCATGTATAACTATATAAAAAAAAAAAAAATTGTAGATGCCTGAAGAAGGTCCAATAAAGGATCGAAACGTCGCATGAATTTGCAATTGGTGTTTTTGATTGGTACCTGATGTCCTCTTCCCTGCTAACTAACAGTATATTGTAAAGAATGGACGCAATAACAAATAATTATTTTATATATATTTTCATTTAATTTTATGAACAGAAATACAAAAAATAGAATAAAAGATACAGCATAATATTGAGGAACTGGAGTTGGAGGTGAAATGCGTCAGGTTTAGAGATGCGGGACGGATATTTATATTATTTGGGAAACAAAGAATTGCTGAGCGGTAAGGTGGAGGTGTCTGGCTTACTAATTAATGAGTAGTAAATACAATTAGCTTACTGACGAGGTTTAAAAATCTAAGGGTTAGCCATAAATATAACAAATAAGTATAATGAAGTAGTTAGTAACTTGTAACAGAGTGGTGGATTAAAATGATGATAAAAGATACCTACACTCAGCAGTGGATTGTTTACAGGCTGATACAGTATAGTACATATAGTGTCTTTATATTAGTAGGTATGTATCAGAAACATTTGCCGGGCATCAGTAAGAAAATAATATTTTTAAGTCAATAAACAAAATATTATCATAAAATTTTATTTTTTTGCTGAATCATTGCTCATTAATCTTTTACTGTAACAAATAGAACAAGAGCATAGAACTTTAATTTAAAATAATAAATAAATTGAAAAAAATACATATCTATCATTCTATATTTAATAAACACCTTTAAATGGCTCAAATGTGTAGGTAAGGAAGAATTTTATATAGCACAACGATAAAAAAAAATAAACATTCATTCAGTATTAACGTAATAAAAACTTAAAACATATGCTTTTAGTTACAATAAATTTAAATGTTATTCGTCATTATATTACAATTTATAGGGTATTTATTTTTATTACTCACCGATATGTATTGGCTTCGAAACTAAATAAACTTTATAAATTAAAATAACACATATGCACTTTTCACTTGCACATCACACAGATAACTTTTTTAATAACACTATAAACAAGGGAATTTCCATAACAATTTACAAAAGTCAACCATTGTTTCCCGTCGTAAAACAATGAATGAAGATTCTGTGAAAGTATTCCATGAATAAGAGAGAAATGACAAAAATAATAACGGAATATAGAGTACTAAAATGTCATTTTTTCTTTATTCGTTCTTAATATGTTAGCTCTACACATGGGTATTTAAAATATTGTAATTATTTATTACAATATAAAATTGATTCGATATTATTATTTTATAAAGCGTTTGTTATTCTTTTATTATTTCTGGTAATTTTTAACGCGTAATTATGTATAGATAACTATAGTAACAAGTAAATTAATATTGTGATAAATTATACTACTCGATCAATATTAAATAGTGTTCCAAAATTTTTTTTTATACTTGAATATTATAAACATAATTTTTATTAAAACCTGAATGAAAATAATATCATAAAAAACTATTTTGAAATGTCATCGAGTAGGTATCTTCTAAGGATTTTATATACGAACTGGTATGCGCACGTGTACTCAAAAAACGTTCCTAAGAGAGGGATTGCATCTCTTTCTACTATAGATTCAAGGTAACTCGTAAGAAAGAGACAAAGTACTAGTAGTCAACGAAATGCTCGGAACGATTTTTTCACTTTACATGTTGGAAACAAATGTCAGTCTTATTTCGCTTATTTCAAGGTGCATATTTGAATATACAATTTTATTAAGTGAGCGTTCCAGTCATGACAAAAATTCTTTGTTCAAAATATATATATATATATATATATATATATATATATATATATATATATATATATATATATATATATATATTTTTAATATTCTGGCAGTTGAAAGCTAAATCTGGTGTGATATACGGACCGGCTAACCTGGCTCGTGATTGTAAATTTTTTTTTTTTTTTCCATTTACAATCAGCCCCTTAGCTTTAATTAAATGTGTTGAATTTTTCCGGAACTTTTCGGATTCAGCACATCCAATGATGTGACATCCCTCAATAATTTAACTTCTAATGGAAGCTAGTCTTGATCTTTTAAGTCGAAATATACTATTATCAGTATCCATTAGTTTTCTAGCCAGTTGGTTTTCGTGCCGTTCTAATTTATGTTTGTAGGCTTTACAGGAGATATCAATCTCCTCCTTGATTGTGGGTATTTCCAAGTATTTGTGTATTTCTGTATTTCTGGTAAACCAGGGAGCATTACTTAAAGTTTTTAAGGCTTTATTTTGAAACCGTTGAAGAATCTCAATATTGGAGTTGCTGGCCGATCCCCATAGTTCAATTCCATATATCCATACTGGTTTTATAATACATTTATATATCAACAGTTTATTTTCTAAGCTGAGTGAGGACTGTCTTCCAATTAGCCAGTACAGGTTCTGTAGCTTAAAGTTTGCCTGATCTCTTTTGGCCTTTATATGGTCCTTCCAGGTAAGCCTCTTGTCAAGGTGCATCCCTAGGTATTTGACAGTAGTGTGCTGAGGCAGGACAGTTCCATCAAGTGTCACTGGTGGGCAGTCACCTCTTTTTAATGTAAAGGTAACATGAGTAGATTTCGCAGCACTAGCTTTTATTCTCCATTTCCTTAACCATGATCCAACCTTTTCTAGATGCCTTTGGAGGTTTTCCGATGCTATGCAGGGATCCTTATGGCAAGATAGTATAGCAGTGTCATCTGCGTAGGTAGCAGTTAAGACGTTATCGGAAGTGGGTAAATCGGCAGTAAAAAGTGTGTACAGTACTGGACCGAGTACAGATCCCTGAGGAACCCCAGCTTTAATGTCACAAATAGGTGACATTGAATCTTCTGTTTTTACTTGGAACATGCGGTCCTGCAAGTAGGATCTTAAGAGCATATAAGCAGTATTGGGAAAGCAAAGTTTTGCTTTGCATTTGAGACCCTTATGCCACACACGGTCAAAAGCTTGTTGCACGTCAAGGAATACAGCAGAACAGTATTCTTTTCGTTCCAATGCTTGGCGGACCGTAGAAGCCACTCGGTGTATCTGTTCTATGGTCCCATGATGCGCACGAAATCCAAACTGGTGTTTCGGTATAATATTTTGCTCCTCAAGTATCGGATGAAGCCGTCGCAGGAGAAGTTTTTCGAAAAGTTTTGACATTATAGGGAGAAGACTAATTGGCCTGTATGAAGTCACCTCTGTGGGAGGTTTTCCAGGTTTGAGAATCATATTTATGATGGAAATTTTCCATAAAAGTGGGAAATACTGCAATCTTAGGACAGCATTAAACAAAGTTGTCAGAAGCACAATTCCCTTCTTTGGTAATTGTTTTAATATTTCCGCCGTTATAAGATCAAACCCTGGTGCTTTTTTATTCTTAAGTTTTATTATAGCCTTTCTTACTTCAGCTGGTGTTGTCAATTTCAGGGGTAAGGACATTTGTTGGTCGCTATTTAATAAATCATCGATCTCCCTTTCAGAGTCCATGTTGTCGGGTTTGTTCGGCTTAAATGATTCTCGCAAAGAGTACGCGAATAACTCAGCCTTCCCTGAAGGTTTCCTTGCCCAGCTACCGTCAGCTTTTCTCAGTGGAGGTACATGGTCCTTGGGTCTTTTCATAGATTTGGTCATTTTCCACAGTGAATAATCTTCCGCTTTGCTTGTAGATAAATTTCTAAGCTTGTCTTGTAAGGTGTTGTTTTCATTTTCTTTTAGCATCTTTTTTAATTTCTTTTGTGCTTTATTGAGTGCTCTTTTGTCCTGTCGGTTTCTACTTGTGTGCCACTGACGCCTTAGTCTTCTTTTTACAGCTACCATGTTCCTAATTTCCAAAGTAAAATCTTGACCTTTGTCTTTAAAACCAATGTATGGAGTTGATAGCCACGCTGCTTTTTGAATTAGATTAGTTACGTACCAAGCCATATTTTCTATGTCTCTATCTGACTTCAAAGGTAACAACAGGTTGGCGTTGTCGTCAATGTAACTTTGAAAAGATTCCCAGTCAGTTTTATTATTGTACAATAAATCAGGCGGTTCTTTATATATAACAGTGGTACTTATTGTACAAATGACGGCTGTGTAGTCAGAGGTGCCATCCAGACATGATTCGGTTTTGAAATAGAGTCCTGACATTCCCTTCGTAATGAAAAAGTCTATAAGGTCAGGAACTCTGCCAGCATCTGTTGGCCTGTTTTGTTTGTTGGTTGGTTTGTTTTTGGAGTTCCAATCTCCGCCTGCAATAAATTTACAACCGAGTGCGCGAAAAAAATCGGTAAACATTTGCTCTTTGATTGTATGTGGAGGTGGACAATACACAGCAGCAACAGTGAGAGTACCCTGCCAATCATCAACTGATATCACAGAAGCTTGTAGGAAATCGTGACTATAATCAGGGAGAGCGTGGTGTTTTACATTTTCTTTAATTATTGTTGCAGCTCCGCCATGTGATGTTCCATCAGGATGATTGCTGTAGTATATATTATATCCTTGTATTTTAATAACTCTTTGCTTAGTTAAATGCGTCTCAGAAACTAATAGAATATCAATCTTATTAAGGCTGAGAAATAGTTCAACTTCTGCCTTGTTAGGGGCTAAGCCGTTGACGTTCCATGTCGCAATACGAAGAAATTTCATTTTTGATGTTGGGCTATGAGTGTTGTGAGCAGTCCCATTAAGGTGCTCATTTGTTGTATAAGTATATCCATTTTTTCTGATTGTTTGATAATAATTTGCTCAAGCAAATTTGTTGGCTGAGGTTGTGCATCCTCTGTGTTTATTTCATTCAAGTGTCCTGCGACACTACTGTATTTGAGTGTAAGATGGGGGTTCTTATTTTCCATGTAATCATTCAAGGGTTGTGTAGAATATTTTTTTGTTTTGAGTGGCGGAAAATCTTGAATTCGTGGCGTGACAGGTTTTTGGCGCGTTTTATCTGATCTCGAAGCCGATACTGTTTTATTGTTTACTACCTGAGCCATTTTTCGTGCTCGTATTTCTTTATAAACCTGGCAGCCTTTATAATTGGCCGGGTGGTCACCAAAACAGAGTGTACAGGTAGCTGGTGTGTTCCTGTCTCTTTTGGGACATTTTGTAGCTTTATGACCTTCAGCGGACTTAACACAGCGATAAGGACGCATGCAGTTGTTTTTTGTATGCCCATACTGCTGACATCTAGTACACTGAGGGATTTCATAAGTTTTTTTGGGATCTTCAATTTTAACGTTTGTGTGATAAATGTATTCGATATTCTTCACTTCCCTGTTATTTGAGCTAGGCTCCAAGTTTACAAAGAACATGTTTAAGGGTTTCTTATTTCTTCTAGATATTGCACAAATGACTTCACCTCTAACTTTATTCCCAGTTTTTTCTATTTCTTCTACTATAGCTGGTTTAGGGGTAGTGTGGTGCAGGTTTTTAATAACAATTCTATAGCACTTCTTATCCTTTTGAGTAAAAGTGTGTCCAATAAGGCCATTTCTTCGAATATGTCCTATTAAATCTTTGTATGTTTCACTTGATTGTGTTGAAATTCGAAGTTGATCCCTGTTGATAATTTTATAAGAATAACTGCCACTAGGCACACCTTTATTTAGTAGTTCCGTTAGTTGTGACAGGTCTTCTATTCCATATAATATAATAGGAGGAGGTTTGCTGTCTTTCTTAGGGTAGGCAGTCTGAGTTGAATTTTTTGTATTCTCGACTGGGTCCTCAGTTATGTCTATCGGTAGACCACTAAACCTGTTTGAGGTATTAGCTTCCATTTGCGGTGTGCTGATATGTCTTTTTGGGGTAGGTGGACTATTTGCTAGCCTTCTCTTTTTTACGATACGTTGGGTTGGTACTCTTTGCCATGTGGGGCAACAATCTGGGTTCTCATTATCCAAGACTTTCACCTCGGACGGCAAAGAGGATTGGTTTCGCTTGTCACACAAATCACTTCCCAACGATGATGATCTTGGTCTTTGGGTGAATAGACCTGGATGAAACGCCTGCTGCACGAGTTTTTTATTATTGCTTCCAGTAGCATTCACCATCACAGAAGCCTGGTCGCTCGCTCCTGATCGGTCTTCGGTAGCTGATTTCACACTTGCAGGCCCGGGTACCTGCAAGCGCCGGGTGTTAGCCGGATCGCATGACATAACAACATCACTTTCATTTTTACTTTCCATGTTAAAAAAAGTGGGAAATACTGACGATGCTTTCCCAAGGCAGCGCAGTCACACTTTAAGAGGGAATTTAATCCTCCAAGGTATGTGATAACCTAAAATACAGGTTAGACAACCGCCGCCTGATGCTAGGCATTGTTACTCGTTTCGCACCACCCAAGGGGCACGTGTAGGGTGAGTCTAGGAAAAGATGGTAAATCCTACGGACGCGAGTAACTTCACCCCCCGATTGTAAAAATAAATCAAAATAAATATAAAAAGTTAATTTTTTTTTAAATTCTGGTTGCCTTAGTGGCCGAAAGGCAAGTGAAAATTTAGGAAAAATGGCTTTTTTGACTTCCGCCTAAGTATTTAAACGAGTACATGTTGAACCTACCGGTAAAATATTTGTTCCCTGAATTTATGCCGTTCTTTCAACATTATGTTGGCACTCTATATTTTTACGTTATTATAAATTGTAGACTAAATTTTCCTACATAAAATTATATTATTAAGCTCATGAACCAGATAAATATAGGGCCTTTGTGTCCTACAAGGAATTTTACTGTCCGGCAGTCCGATTTTTACGGTCTGATATAGCATGAAAAAAAAAAAAAAATAATGAAATAAAAATAAATGGAGAAAAGTAAAATGTCGGACGGTAAAATTACGTATAGTGCACAAACTAGTATATACATTTATATGCCTTATCGCACGGTAATAAAAGTTATTATTTATATAATATGTTATGTTAGTTCACTGACTGAATTTCTGAAATAATTTTTACAAGTCATTAAACAAAAATTACCGAGGCAACCAACAATTATTACAACTATATGAATATTTATCTAATTATTACTAATTGTAGCAAAGATTCAGAGATTCTACAGCTAGATTGTTTTCATTACCCGTGCTTTTTCAATTTAAGTTTAGTGTTGTAGCGACATCTATCTCGCCACATACAAACTAAAAAACTGACGTATACGCGCTATCAATGATATCTGAGTGATTGAACATATATACAAGAACCCAACAACAACCGTTGGGGCAGTAGCCCACCAGACACAACATCCGTCTGGTCGGAGGATCCTCCCTTTTCTATGGTGGATAAGGGATTTTACGTCCTATATTTTTTTTTTAAAATTAATATGGTTATTTTTATTACTACAATTATTTAAAGTGGGATATTTACTCTGTTTTTTATTTTTATTCGGTAGAGCTCGATATTTCGACATTATCTACGAATGTCTTGTTCACGAGACTAGTTTGCGGGTAGATGTTGACGGCATTAGAAGTGTCCATACCGGACTACCTCCTTTCTCGTACGTTTGCTGCGTAAACACTTGTCGTCGTGTGTAAACTTCAGTTTCGTGAACAAGACATTCATAGATAGTGTCGAAATATCGAGCTCCACCGAATAAAAATAAAATAAAAAAACATCGTAAATATCTAGCTTTAAATAATTGTACTTTACACCCTGTTCCTCATTCACCCAAACTGGTGACCCTGACGTGATCGAAAGCCCAACTGGTGCACTGACGTGATCGAAAGCGCAGCCTTCGCAAAAGCACAGCAAGCAGAGACGCACTTCTCTCCTGGTCGACGCAACAGCCAACCACTACGCAGCACTGCACCATCCCGACTCACTGGGGCATCATCGCAGATAGTTCCGACTCACCGTGAACTATGCGGCATCTGGTTACGACTCACTGGAACATTCCACTGGCCGGGCAAGCACATCACAAGATGTATGGATGACTCAACCTGCTATGGACCTCCGGTCTCGGAGGAGAGTGATATAGCGACATCTATCTCACCACATACGAACTAAAAAACTGACGTATCCTACATCGCGCTATCAAAGATATCTGAACGATTGGACATATATACAAGAACCCGACATCAACCGTCGGGGCAATAGCACACCAGACAGAACACCCGTCTGGGCGGAGGATCCTTCCTTTTCAATGGTAGATGAGGAACTTTTACAAAATCATTTGAATATTATTAATTTTATATTTGTTAATGCATATAATTTATACATTTTTTTTCTTTCTTGTACTGTTAACATTTTGTATCTTTGTCAGGCATTACAAAAGAAACTTTTCAAAAAAAAAAAGTAGAGAAAACAAACTTAATTGTTGATAAACATTGAATACCTCCTTTTTTATACAAACGAATAAGCGATTGGAACATGAATGCAATTGTACACTCAGTAAATTTCAGATAATGAAACTGAAAACCGTGTTAATTTTTTTACTATTAAATATTAAAATATCATTAGAACGACGTAATGAAAATTATTTAAACACGTTTTTCGATTACAATTTTAACTGGGATACAGAAAAAAATAATTTACGTCAAAGATTTCTAGATAAAAGAAAACAAAACAAAGAACAAGATATAAAAATACAATTATTTGATAACATTAATTCGAATAAAACCTTATTTGTTGAAGGCATAATGCATTTACTTGATGATAATTCAGAAAATGTAATGGAAAATTCGTTTAGAAACGTTATAATGATGAACGGTTCTAAATATATTTTTAAAAGAGATTTCTTTTGGAGAACATGGCGTGAAGTTAAAAATGAATCGGGATATAGTTCAGTAATTTGTTATAAGTGTCAGAGTTTTATAAATGAAACATGTGTAAAATGTCGTACTGGAGGATATTGGGTAAAATGTATTATATTATTCCTTTCTTGATTTAAAATGATAAGCTCTTTATCCTTATTGAAATTTACTTATTATTATTTTTTTACTGCATCACTTGCAAGTGATTTTCTGTCGTCCTTCGACGGGTTTCGTGGCCCTTTAGATTAGATTTTTTATCTAACATTTCAACAGTAGTGCAAGTTAGTTAAGTTAGTCAAAAATACAAGTTTTATTTATTGATTCATATCTATACTCTATAGACATCACCAATATCTATATACTTAAAATATACATATACTACGTGTATACTTGCTACAGTTGAAGATATATGGATGTTTCATGTCAACTATTGAAGTGATAACTTCTTAAGGGAGGGCAAATCGCTTCGTTACGTAACGTCTGTCTGGCTTGGCTCTCACGCATACGGCTCTCTCACTCTAACCCACAGCGCTATAAGCATAGAGGTATATGGGTATATCTCAGACAGACGCTTTTAATTACTTAAGTTTTTAACTTAAGTTTTTCTCAAGTTAAACAATTTCAATATTAAATAGTTCAACTTAGATTAGTTTAATATAAGTTATCAATACTGTCGGGCGTCCCGAGATGAACACGTGTTTTTTTTTTTTTTTAAATCAAATTTACTACTTAAAAGTATGATAAAGCTAGTGATAAAACGAAGAACCGATAAAATAACTAATATTGATATTGATATACTTAAAACCAAATATTCAACTGAATTAAAAATTTTATTTATATTATTTTTTAAATTAATACATGAATGTATTTATTTTATCTCGGACCATTTTTACCCTTTAATCATGAAATATGTTATGTTCTCTGGGTTTCTTATTAATATTTATTGGGGATTTGGGAGAAAGGTATAATGAAAGACAAGCGTTCACGATGAAGCTGATGAAGCCATAGACCAGAGAGAGAGTGATATCTATATTTTATTTATTATAAATGTAATCAAGCTATAGACAATATAGTGCGGCTTACACACTACCTAACAAAATATAGATGCCTTTCATAATATACAGATCCAGATTAGTAATATCAATACTATTTCATAGTTAAACTTGTCTGACTTTTTTTACAGGTTATCGAAGAAAAACTACCAAAATGCCCATACGAAATACTTTCCCTGAAAACAGAGCAAGAATCGTGCGTTGTTAATTACACACAATATTTTAAACAATTTAATTCTTGTCCATCCAGTATATCACTAAGAGACTTACAAATATCTTGCGGAAATCCTGTTGAAACAAAATGGCAGATATTAAAAACGTACAAAAAAAACTTTACTGAACGCAACACTGCTGTCATTTGTCAAGGGCGGGAAAATTGTGACATTTTAACTTTATATTCGGTACCTATTTTTTTTTAATTTTAATATCCAACTATTTTTCCATGTATACTATATGATCATATACTATACTATTGTACAGTCGAAGAAAAGATAAGAAATTCTAAAATGAGGAAGTTCAAATTCTAGAACTCTTAACAACGGATGGTTCAAAGGATAAATAAATGTTTAACATAGATACAATTATGCATGTGTTTTGGCGGCAGTCGACTGAATGCATATTTCTATATATTTTTTTCACGTATATGTTTATATAAATATTTCATCCAAATTCGAGGCGGGAATCGAACACACAACCTGGAACATAAAGCAAGGTCGCTGCCAACTGCGCAAATCAAATCCAATTTAGTTCCAGTAAATCTTCGAATGATAAATTAAGAAAAAAAATCAGGTGTTTTATCTTCAAGAAACCTGCAAAATTTCCTGGGAAATAAATATGCTGTTATCAATATTAAAAGTGTAGGGTAATATATTAAGCTCCTATCCATGTTAATAGAAGAGATGCTGAGCTACATAATATTACAATCTTTCTATAAAAAGTTATTGACGTATGTCGCTTGTTAAATCTTATTAATAATAAATAACCCTTATGAAAATGGATTTTATTCCCAATATAAACTCTATATAGTTTTTATAAATACAATAAATAAAGACTTTTTTAGAGTTTCAATTGAGGAAAAAGTCTAAAAAAGTCAAACTCAAATAAGTCTTTAAGTTTTATTTAATTTATTAAAACTATATTGAGTTTATATTGGGAATAATTTTCATAGTTAAAACCACAATAAATTTAAAGAATAATATCTTATTTTAGTTTCTACCGGATTATATTTCATTTAGAATAATAAATTCGACGAACAATGTATTCTATTCAAGAATTATGAAAGCTGGTAACAAAAATTATATCTGCATTAACGACTGCGGTATATACGACCCAAAAACTAAAAAAATAACAAAAATTGAAAAACCCTTAACTGTTGATTTACTGAAAAACGTTAAAAAGAAACGAGAAAATAGTAATTTACACAAAAATTACAATAAAATGAATAGAATCAAGAATAATATGTTGTTAAAAAACGGTCTACATTACAAAGAACCGAAACGTAAAAAGATTGGTGACATATTAAAAGTAAAAGATACATTATATATTAATAATAAAAGAAATGAAGAGTTGGCAACTAAATCTCAATGTAAGAAAATAGAAGAACAATATTTAGAAATTGAGGAAGATGATAGTTATGATTATGATTTTAATGAAATATAATTATTTATTGGTTTTAAATTTAAAATAATTGTAAGTTTTTAAATAAAATTCATATTTTGCTTTTATTTTTAATATCTTTTATATCTAGTACTGTAAAAGATAGAGTATTTTCTGTTATTCTTGGATTCAATTGTCAATAGCGTAAGATTGAAATTTACAGATTTTTATAATGTTCTAGGCTTTATATAATTTAGACCACCTAGTTTTTACTATAGACGTTCCTTATTTTAATCTCCTTGTTTAAATTTTATTGTATACTTTATCTTAATTCTTTTTATTGGCCGTAGCGTAATGTTATATAAGCTTCCTCGGTAAATGGGCTATCCAACGCAAAAAGAATTTTTCAATTCGAACCAGTAGTTCCTTTATTTATTTTTTAACGATGGGAAATGCATTTACGCATCCCGCCACCCGAAGGCGACGGGTATGTGGGAGACGCTAACTCTCACCGCTAAAGCCAGAATACCCACTAAAACCCATCGGCTGTCTGCGGCGTAGCGGGGCGCCACGGGATCGCAAACACACACAACCGTGACGCCCCGACGCTGAACCCGGCGACCCCTCCGTATGTGATTGGAGCCGCTCGACCGGTCCACTCTGCTAGATCAGAGAAGTACCGGGAGCAGCTCAACCACCGAAGTGGAGGGAGAGAGTACCCTCGATCTCCCTCCACTGCTCTACCAGTCCACTCTGCACAAGGCAGAGAAAACAAGGAGCCCCTCCTCCTCGCTCCGCGCCTTCCTGGCGCCACGCCCTCACCGACTGCACCTTCCGTGCCAACACACTCCACCGCGCCTCCGCGCCCGCCGTATGTAATTGGAGCCACTCACCGGTCCACTCTGCTAATTCAGAGAAGTAACGGGAGCGGCCCAACCACCGAAGTGGAGGGAGAGAGTACCCTCGATCTCCCTTCATCCTCTCTCCTGCGCTTTCGCGCCTACCGCTACTGGTTTTGCGTTCCGCGGGGCTCGGAAGACCGCAACCACTCGTGGTGAGCGACGAGTGGTACTCCCTATCCGCCACCCGAGGACGCGCCCAGTAGGAGACCAGCAACTCGCGTGCGAACCAGTAGTTTCTGAGATTAGCGCGTTCAAACAAACAAACAAACTCTCCACCTTTATTATATTAGTAGGTATAGATTACAAATAAATAAGGTTTCTAATTAATGAAGTTTTTAAAAATACAAAATTTACTCATTTGCAAAAAAAACGGGCGGTTTCGATTTTCTTCCTGGCTGAAAAAAATAAAATACCAAAAAGGTTTTAATCATTTGAACATGTTACTGGCCAGTTATAAAAGTGCCATAATGTTTATAAGAGTACATTCCAAATTCAAATTTTTGACTGAGCCTGGTTTTCAAAGAAAATAACTTTTAACTACATTTTGTGGCGCGAATTCCCTATAGTTAATATCGACTCTAATTAACTTTTTGTCAATTTTTATTAAATTATCTGGTGTCCTTGACATTTAAAAGTATTGTTATTGCTGTTTAGCAATCTCGAAAATGGTAGATAAAGTGATAAGAGCGAGCAAAATTATTGCGCTGCTTGAAGAAGGTTGCAGTCAATGCTTCGTGGCTCAGAGGCTAAATGTGAGTCGGTCGACAGTTCAAAGGACCTGGTAGCGCTATCAAGAGACCGGTTCCGTCAAGAGAAGGCCTGGTTCTGGCAGAAAGACATGTACCGAACCACGGGATGATCGTTTTCTAGTTAGTCAAGCGTTGAGAAATCGCAAATCTTCTTATGTGGACCTCAAGAACACCCTCGAAGAAGTAAGAAATTGCAATTTAGTCTATGGACGGTCAGGAGGAGGCTTCTCGCTGCTAATATACACAGTCATCGCCCGGCACGCGGCCCTAAATTACTCCGTGGACATCGAGTTGCCAGGCTTAGCTTCGCTCGAAATTGTGTGTCATGGACTCATGAAGACTGGGATAGGGTATTGTTCTCCGATGAAGCCAGGATATCTCTGCATGGTGAAGACCGACGTCGGCGAGTGCTACGTAGACGAGGAGAACGCTTTGCAGAGGCATGTTTTGAAGAAATCACACCTTATGGAGGGGGCTCTGTTATGTTTTGGGCAGGAATAAATTCTATGGATCGTACGGAGTTAGTCTTCATCGAAAACGGTACACTGACTGGACACCGATACATAACGGAAGTTCTAATTCCTTATGCACAACCCGCTTTAAACGCTCTTGGCGAAAACTCAATTTTTATGGACGACAACGCTCGCGCCCACCGGTCTGGCGGTGTGGATGCGTATATGCTAGAAGTCGGAATTCGTCGTTTGGACTGGCCAGCTAGAAGTCCGGACCTCAATCCCATAGAGCATGTCTGGGACGTTCTGAAGCGACGAGTGAGATCAGTGCAGCCGGCCCCGCAGACCATCAGAGAGCTAAAGAATGTGATTACCGCGGAGTGGGAACGTATTCCCCAAGAAACCATAAAAGATATACTCACTAGCATGCCCAGACGAATGCAAGCTGTGATTTCAGCAAGAGGGGGTCACACTCAATACTAAACTTTTATCTGCTTTTAATGTATTCAAGAAAAACAAAGAAATTAACGCGTTTCATTTTTATTTAGCGAGCAGGTACAATCATAGTGTTTTGAGCTTAAACATTATTTCTTAATAATTTAATTAAAATGTTATGATACAACTGATGAAAACTATTCCTTCCTAATTAATTTATAAAATTCTGAGGATAACAATACCTAAAATTGTCAAACAAACTAATAGTAACTATAAAATAGTTCTTTGCTTAAGTGCCCGTTTTTTTTGCAAGAGTTTATTTCATCAAAACATCAAAATTTACTTTAAAAAATCCATTAATATCAACTAAGTTTTTATTTTTATATTTCGTGTATGTTTTTCTAATTCGTAAATTTTATCAAATATTGTTTGATCCATAGATTAAGTATTGTAATACAGGTTTGATCCATAACTGCAGCATCTTCTTGGCGTTTGGCTATTTGAATAGAATATGAGTTCCTAGAACTAGAAGAAAACAATTGACAGACGCACATTGGGTCATTTGATAAGAAGGTTCTTCGAAATTTAAGAAAGGGTCGTAAATAGCAAATATTAAATACGTTTAACTGTCGGTTATAAAGTTACAGGCAATTAGCAATCTCAGTTATAGAGGTTCATGAGTGAAAAACAACTGTCGCTTATACAGGTAAGTATTACAATTAGTTGACATTACTTACATACTCGTATATAGTTCGACAGCTTAACATAATATAATGACTATTTGATATTTTCGCCTTAAATCCTGTTTTCGTCATATTAAAGCAAAAGTTAGGGTAAACAACAAAAGCAGCAACGTTATTTAATGACAAAAATAGGACGAAAAACGACAAGAATTAACATTCTTGTCGTTTTTCGTCCCTTACCTAAGAAAACTTAAAGATGACTTGAATGTTTAATAAATTTTATTGTCATGTGATAAACAACAGTAAAAATGTATACAAAATATTTAGAATCTAATAAAAAAATTATGGCAATAACGTTAGCACTTTTCATATGTCAATATCAAACATACTATCTTTGGGGTCGTTCAAGTATTACGTAACGCAATTTGGGGGGAGGGAGGGTCTTGTGAAACGTTACGATGCGTTACAAGGTCAAAAGTCTTCAAAAATTGCATTACGTAATACTTGAATGCCTCTTTAATGTGACATGCAAAATATATTTTTCTTTGGACTTCTATAGAAGTCGATATACATAATTAATTTTGTTTTTTATATTTAAGTACAGTTATGTAAATTTTAACAACTTTTTAAATTATAGTCTGCTTCTCCAAGACTATATATTCTAGAGAGGTCAATTGATTGATTAATTCGACCTGCTGATGTAAATCTATTATATAAAAACTTTGAATATAGAATGGATGAACATAGGCTTCCCCCATCGTCTCTGGTGAGGGTTGGCAATACTCGCCACACTTGGCAGGCGGGTTGGCGAGCGCAATGTTACGGCAGGATATATTCTGCCATACAACTTTGTTCATAAATTTAAAAACATATGAGATGATTTTAAAGGTGCGTTAGTATCTTAGAAAATATTAGTTAGTATTTTGAAATTCACCTAAATAGGTAAATATTCCGCTAAAGTACAACATGAAATTTCAAAATACCCTTGGTTTTTCTTGGTTTTTTGGTGACCACTAGGTCACTACTACAATATACCTTTTCAGTTTCACTCATGGATTGTGTAACTGTACATCTAGGCAATATTAGTTTGTGAGAACTGTACAATCTAGTGAGAATTAGATAACGTTATACTTTCAAATAACTCATAAAGTTTACAATAAAATAAGAAAATAGATAATAATAATTACAACATGACAATTTTTAAAAACATTATTACCTCTAAGTAAACATTTTATATTACATTAATACAATATATATAAAAATTAAGTAAATATAAAAAAAAACTTCTATAGTATAACAATAATTCAAGGCACGTAGTGATATAAAAAAGTTTGGAAGACATATTCATCAATGTTCTAATTCTGCCATCTGTTTATTATACTGATATTAGAAATATAAAAGTTTGTGAGGTTGTGTATATGGTTGGATTTTTGTTACTTTTTACCCGACTGCGACAGAAGGAGGGTTATGTCTTTCGAGTGTATGTATGTATGTATGTATGTCCATTTCTTTGGCACGCCCTGCAGCTCAAACGGCTGGACAGTTTTTGACATATGAGGTGTCGTTGGATTTGTCTAAATTGTAGTAGTGACATAGGCTATATAAATTTTCAAAATGGCGCCCGCAAATGGCGGAATGAGGGGGGAGTTGAATTTTTTTTCTTACTGTAGTAATATATCAAATGAAAGCTATTAAATTGTTTTATTCTTTTTAGTTTATAATAAGAGTATTTTACGCAGTCAGGTTTATTGATTTTTTAAATTAATTTTTAAAGATAAAACATCAATTCATTGTGATAGAAATTGATATGTAGCTATCTGAAGACTCAAAATAATACAGAGCAACCTTGATATAACGAAACTGCAGGGTATCAGAAAATATTCATTATTGTAAGTAATTTGTTATAATAACAAACAAACAACAAACGTCTCACACTCAAGTTTGTTATATAAATATAAATATATAATAAATATTAATCACCAATCACACCACGTTAACCTAGCCCCGTGCTAAGTTCGTAAGAACTTGTGTTACAGGTACTAGGAATGGAAATAAATTTAAGATATAAATACATATATACATAAATACACATCCATGACCCGGTGCAGACATCTATATTCGTCATACAGATTATCTGCACCTGGCGGGATTCGAACCCGCGACCGCTGCGTAAAGTGTCCAGTTGCCTGACCACTCGACCAGCCGGCCGTCATATAGACGTCAAGATGGACTATGATTCATTTTAACAAGGTAAGAAAGTAGAATTAAGTCGAAATAATTATAAGAATGCCCCACACGCAAAATAGGCGCACAGTGACATCGAGTTGCGGAAACAAACCCGTCATTACTTATACTTAATTATTATAATATATTATGCCAAGGTTTTAATTTGAAAAAAATTAGTTAAATAGAGGTTTTTGATAAATGCTATTCATAATGTAGAGGTATATTTTGCGTTAGCTCTCACGGGCAGTTCTAGGGGATTTAGAAAAATTCGTTTAATCGAGGAATTCGTTATATTGATTATATTGATTTGATGATTGCTCATTACATAAAGGTTGTACTGTATACACTGTATATCCCAAAATATCTACAAGATCAGAAGATACATAAGTAAAGAGTGAGTCATAACAAATCATACTATTAAAAAAAAAAAAAATTATAAGAATGTAACACTTTCTAAAATGAAGCATTCTACCATAATTTTCCTATTTTACTTAAATTTATGTATAAAGCTATTAATACCCTATTTAGTTATTTTGAATTGTTTATATGTATATGTGTATATATGTATATATAACTATAGTAAACTTGTATATGTAGTACATACTTATTTAATTAATTTTAATTAATAGGTCTTCAATCGCACTTGCAAACAGGTTTCACAAATATTGTAACATAGTTTTAATTAAGTTGTTGCCATTGATGTTGGATTTGTAATGATAATAATATATTTCTGATAGTGTTTTTAGACTTAAGTTATATTACAAATTTGTTAAATGGTTCTAATTATAAATAAATAAATTAATTAATTGAAAAAAAAAATTTGGACTATTGATATGTACATATCAATACTATCACTATCGTCAATATTATAACACCATAAACTCTTCAAGAAAATTAAACACAGCCTAACTCACAATCTTTTATAAGCTAAGACGTAGCCTCTATTGTAATGACACTCGATACATACTCATAGCACCACAGTATACCTAATTCTTAAAATGAGCCACAATTCAAAATTGTTTTTCATTGATCAGATAGCAGAATTTATAAAAATTAAGTATAACTATATCATTTACCTAATTATCACATTTTTATAGCTTCAAATAATCATAAAGCATGTAATAACTGTTTCATTTTGAGATTAATGGTTAAAATGCTTAAATAAAATAGTTTAGTCTTCAGGCAAACATGCACTAGGTGGTATAAAAGAAGAAATTTTGAATTATTTTGTAGTTACAATATGTGATAATTAGGCCAATGGTATGTACGTACGTTTATAAAAATAATACTTCTCAATATTACTTTCTTACTAAGTACACTTAACTCTTCTCCTCCGAACCTGACCACACTTGTGATCGATGAATTGATAATGTCTTTTAAACGTTCTACTACATTCTGAACAACTATACTTTCTTAAATTCAAATGCCTCTCCCTAATATGAGATCTAAGGCTTTTTTTGATCATTTCTTTTTTACAATAATCACAAATCGCTTTCGAATACTGATCTCTAAATTGCGATCCATACAAAGACTTTTTGATGCTAACCTTTTTGATTTCCGGTAAGTTTTCAGTCTTCGTTAATTTTTTTATCGCGATCACATTGTTGTTGATTTTTGTCATTTTTACACAAGTATCTGTACTGGCGACTTTTTCTATCCAACTTTCGTTTAAGTGTTTATTAAAATGTGATGGTTCGTCAGTAATTTCTATATTAAAGTGATATTTTCTTACGTGATTGTTCAAGACTCTTTTCTCGCAAAAAACTGTACTGCACGCTTTACATGTAAATCCAACGTAATCAGGATTAATAGAGTCATCATGAACCTTCTTCAAATGAACGATTAAGTTAAATTTATTCACGAAACCACGGTCACAATGATCACAAACAAATTGCTTGTTGTCGGCCTCTTTTGCCACTGAATGACTTTTTATGTGACGTGTATACATATCCCTTCTGAAATATTCTTTTGAACAATATTTACACTTAAACCTCGATTTAATCGCATTATGCCTGAATAAATGTGATTTAAATTTATATGAACTGCCTATTACAATTTTGTTGCAATGTTCGCAAAAATTACGCATCGTCTTTCTTGAATTTTCACTATTCTTTGTCATAATTTATATTTTATAAACCTTAATTTTTCTAAAAATACTTAATTATTGATTTAAAAAAAAAATTGAAGTAACCACAATAACACATGCAAAATCAAAAATAAATCAAAGCAATATGTAAATAAAAAATAATGCAACAGGTGAACAGATACAGATTGTGTAAACTGACTTGTCAAATATTTTGTTTTCTGGTAACAATAATATTATTAAAAGGCTGAAGAAAATTTTTCAATAATTTTTTAGATCAATGTTTATTAATAATATAAGATGTATTATATGAGGCATTCCATGCCGACTCAACCTACCGATTTGCATCTCCGATTTCGCTGAAATTGGGGCACTTTTTTGTACCCCTATAAAAATGTTTTTATGAATTTATTCAAATTTTTTCATCTCATCATTTTTACTTTTCAAAATAGGAAGGATTGATCTTTCTAAATTCCCAAAAAATAATTATCGTATAAAAATTATCGATAGTTATTATCGGATCAAAATTACCGAATCACATATATCGATAGTTATCGATAATTATCGAATAAAAAAATATCGAGTAGTTACGAATTATCGATAGTTAACGCACACCCCTAGCAGAGTCCCAAATTTTACAAATACTTTGACATATTAAGCCACATAAAACGTTTCTGTGCCTCTCTTCCTTCGTTTCGCTCTTGTCAGAGCAGTCGTGGTCATGGTCATTACTTCCCAGTAGTGACACGCTTAGCTACACAAAGTTAGCACCCCATTGAAGGATTTTTGAAATCAAAATGACTTTAATCGATAGGTCTACGTTAGGTCTGTATAGGTCTGTGTCGGAACTGGTCTGTGTCCGGTCTGTGTATTAGGTCTGTAGAGAAAATAGACCTATTTATTAAAAATATTTATTAAAAAAAATAGACGACCTAACAAAAATTTTGGTGGACCTATGCAGACCTAACGTAGACCTATCGAGTGCTAACTTTGCGTAGCCTATTTTTCGGGAGCACACATGCAGCGGACGAGTTTCTTTGACTCAATAATACTTTTTCAGAGATTCTAAGAGAAAATAAAAATTTCAGAATTATTATTCATACTCAATAGAACTTTTTTAAAGTTTTTTCAAAGTTTTTTTTTCCAGGGAAAAAAAGCGGCGCGCGCGCGTGTACCCGTGCTTCATTCGTTCGTTTTCATTCAGCTGTAAAAAGAAAAACCCGAGACTTATGCTGCAATGTCGAAAGACTTACTTTCTAAAAAAATTGTCCTTAATATTATTTGATTTTAATGAATATCTTAGAAGATATAGTGTTAAAATAACTCCGCAACGAAATATGTACCTAATGATCACAAAAAATGAAAAGGTGATTTTATTGTATTATTAGGTATTAGCCAGGCATATGAATCCTTACGAATGAAAAATACTTCATCAACAAGGCATTATGAAGATAAACATGTTCTTTTATAGCATTTTAATTTGGACATATAATTTAGGAGATAATGTACAATCAAATGAAACGATGTCGCGTGGCGCCGCGCGCTTGTAGTAGGTAAATAAAATAAATAAACGTCTCACACTCAACGGCCCCCAGTAGGATGTGAATCCTGTGTCGGAGGTCCGGAAACACATACAATACACAAGCACAAACGCCCAGACCACGACAAACATCTGTATGGCCTATACAAACATTTGTCATGTGCGGGGATCGAACCCGCGACCGCTAACGCATCAGTCAGTTGCTGTGACCACTGCGCCAATGCGTCGTTAAAAGTGTCGTCGTCGTCATTATATAGTGCTTTGCTGCTGCTGTACGACAGGTGAAACCGTTATATTAAGTAATTCTCTTCAATAAATTCAATTATTATGCATACAAATCCTGAGATGAGATTATAAAAACAAAAGTAACTTCTGTCTGTCTGTCCGTTTGTTTATTTGTGTAAATGTATTTTCATGGCTAATCTGCTGAGCTACTTGTGATGAGATTTATCACGGATAGTCTGAATCCTGAGGAAGGATGTAGGTTACTTTTTATCAATACTCAACGCGAGAGAAGCCGCGGGCGGAAGCTAGTATATATACAATAACCTTCCCACAGAACAACAATTTAAAAACTGAGAGATTTATTGGTGTATGAAAAGCATTACAAATTTTAATTTGTTATATTTAAGTAAATTAAGGAAAATACATCCTTATGGCATTTCATATAAGGCATAGTTTTAAAATTAAAATATAATAATGAAATACGCATAAATTTGTATTATGTATATTGTTTTACACGTTATTATATATTATCGTAACTAATTGCTAACGCATTGTCAGATTTAACATTACCCATTTACATGTCGAATAATATGAAATTGACGTAGGTATTATATAATTATAACACAGTAAAATAAGTTTGTTCGTTTGTCAATTTTTATTTATTTGTTTATATACTTTATTGCATAATTAAGTAATACATAAATAAGAAGCAAAAAATTACATAAAAAAATGATGTGATAAGACCACCTTTGCACGCTGCAAATGTGATCTTATCACTGATAGTGTTTTCTTCCAGACAACCCTTGCTTATATAGGACACTAGGGTACGTTCGCGCGCCCTCTTCTAATTGATTTCATCAACGGAAACGGAAATGGGACATGCGAAATAGTTTTTAAAAAATAATTGATAGTTAATAAATGTAAAAAGATAATTTTGTTTATTATCTTTTATGAACAATAGCAAACAATTATTTACTAAAGTTCTACAGTTAAATTCAGTTTTTGATTAAAGACGTATCATTCCCGCGCATGTGGTCTGTGGAATGCATAGATAAAAAAGTGATGAAATCAATTAGAAGAGGGCCCGCTAACGTACCCCTAGTAGTAAGACAGGCAAACGGTGCAATTACTTTTTAAAATTAAACATTTAAACTATAAGTACCTGGATGACCGAGCTTTGCTCGGTTAAATTATATTTAGATACATTACATACTGATTAAACATAAATAATATTTTCGATCTTACCGACATAATAGTAAAACAATAGGAAATGGTTATTTAAATAAAAAATAAAAGGAGCTCTCAATAATAGTTTTTCTCACAAAAAAGAAACTTGAAAAAAAAAAGGAAAAATTTAGTTTGTAGAAACCGGGATTCGAACTCGGATTTTCTGGCATTGAATCCGCCCGATTCCCATCGGAGCTATTTTTAACTTATTAAAAGCAGCGAAATTTACCTTCGTATTCTAATGATATTTTTTAATTGTGTAAAAAAAGGGATAAAACGACATTTTCTAAAAATAAATCCTAGCTAGATCGATTTATCGCCCCCGAAACCTCCTGCATACTAAATTTCATGAAAATCGTTGGAGCCGTTTCCGAGATTCAGATTATATATATACAAGAATTGCTCGTTTAAAGATATAAGATAACATAAGTTATACCTAAAAAAAAAGTAAAACTTTGTCTTTAGTATAAGACACATATTATATATGTACAAGATATATACTTAAAGCTATACATAAACATATACACACACATACATAAACATTAACATACATATACATAAAACTTTTTTTATATATCTTTATAACGTATCGTACTTTATGCGTTATTTTGCAAGATTTCTTGACATTTTAAGCAATCTAACAGAAATTCTTAAAAAATAACAAATATCCCACTATTTTCGTTTTTTTCTATATGACTTAAGTGCCTTATTACCTTATTGAATATTTTTTGTCTGAGCTCCTAAAACAAGGTAGTTCGCCCAGTTCAACGTTACTGTAACTTTTTACTTTTGCTGCTCCTATATAATTAATTTGAGGTTTCTCATCAGTGAAATAACAGATCTGGGCACCATAAGACAATATGAGAAGATTTTTTTTAATCAGCAATGCCAAAGTTCATTAGCGTTATTGCAGCTGTCAACTTCTGTGCCTAAATTTACCCAAAGAGGATCTATATTCTTAAGCAATTCTCTCAGCACGCTTGTAAGAAGATTATTGAAGTAGAGGATTCACTGGAGAACAAATATCCCTATTTCCTAACTGATGGGCATTTCTTAGCCGATCAACTGCCCGTGTCAACTACTAGTTGACAAGAGTTTACAAACTAACCGCAATAACCGCAAGCGCCCGTGTCAAGTAATGGTCGCCATGGCTATATTACCCGTGTCAACTGCTTTTCGACACGCCAATTAGTACGCGAAGTGCACCTGTCAACTACAGGTTAACTAACGTATATTACATTATCACCGGCGGAAAATTACGTAACAAAACGTGAGAGGCCTTGGACAGTTTTGTGCAGTTGGTAAACTAAAAGGTCACTGCCCGGACACTCAAGCGTTTAGCTCATTTTTCAAACAGCTTTGTCAGAGGTTTTGGACTGCTTGTCTGTGTTGGCTGTGTTGATGGGTTTTGTCAGGGCTTCTCGTTTATCGGAAAGTTGTACCATATGCAGGATAAATTAGATTAGCTTCTCAGAGATAGGGATTAAAACCAAACCCCTTGTGTTATTAATCTGCTTTAAAAAAAATCAATGAAAAGTATAAAGACGCTAAATATTTTTACATCATAATGTAATTCATTAAAAGGGAAGAAAAATTAGGAACTCCTTGTATGCTATTCTTAAATCACTGTTAAACCAAATAGTAATATAATTAATTTTAAGCTGCAGTGAAGTACATGCCGTAGTTTATACATAATATCAGTCTGTCCACTTAGTTAACACATACTCGATTTGCACTTATAATATAAGAACGTAAAAATTCATGAAAATGAATGCACCCATGATTCATAGCCTCCACTGGTGATAGGAGGTCTGGTGTATTTTTTGTCCAGAGAATTGGAATTACGATTCAACGGGCGAAATGCTGTAGCCTTTTTGATACTATTTCAGGTGGACATATTTGTATCACAATTTTTAAGTTTTCCATTCTAAATGTGTATAATATTGTATAATTAAAAAAATATACCTAGGTATATATGAAAAAGTGACCACGTTACTAATATCTCAAGAAAGATCGGGTGGTTAGTCTAGTGTTATTTTTGGAAATACTAACAATAAATAAATGTCAATTCGTTCTTATTGTTCCATATATGTATAAAAGGGAAAAATTTTTCGTTTTATCTCATAACTAAAATTGTTTACCATCACGAAAATAATACCCAAGTATCAAGATGAAATACGAAATTGTTTTCTTTGCTGTTATGGTAAGATGAAAATATTTTTAACCGACTTCAACAAGGAGGTGTCACTTAGTTCTCTTATATTCGACTGACCCGTTGGCGCAGTTTGCAGTGACCCTGTTTTCTGCTCCAAGGGTTGTGGGTTCGATTCCCGCCCCGAGTCTGGGTGTAATAATATATGTTTAATTATATATGTATTATTTAATTGTATATTTATTTAAAAAATGTACATCCGGAGGCTGTTACCTAAAACATAGGCATTAAGTTGCCTACCTTAGGAACAGACGACCTTGTGTGTGTTAAATATATTTAAATATTGATATTTAAATATTATTTAAGCCTTTGTAATTGTAACCTTAGAACTCCGTTATTTATTAACTAACTAGCGGCTTGCCCCGGCTTCGCCCGGGGTATGTATATGTATCTAAACCTTCCTAATGAATTACTCTATTAGTGAAAACTGCAAAAAAAAAATGAAAATCCCTGCAGTAGTTTTTGAGTTTATCGCGAACAGACAGACGCGGCGGAGGACTAAAATATATCATATAATTTATTATATATTTTATTATTTATTTTATTATTATTTTATTTTATTATATATTTGTATACTATAGTGATAGAGAAGATTATATTTGTTTGAAACGGTACGCTTTTCGTTTTTATCTCAATTAAAACACAAAATAAATACGTAAGAGTGAATTTTTTATGAGCTCGAATTTCATTTATTTCTAAATCAATTTCTTTTATGTCCATTAATTTTTATTATTATTTTGTGAATCCTTTCTACTAGAAATTGTTCATCGTGATATTCTGTAACACGATCTATGTATATACATAGAATTAGGCAAATAGTATTACATCATATCATAACTCACTAGGATGTTTGTATTCTTTCGCCGTGTTCCCACTACGCCGGACCGGCGAAACCGCCGGAAATCGGATCCCGGAACGAGGTGTTCACATTACACCGGATCGGCAAAAACACCTCACAAAACACCGGATCTGGTGTTTTCGCCGGAACCGGATAAATGTGAACAGCTTCATATAAAATGTATGGCCACTAGCCTCACCAATCCGGCGTCCGGCGTAATGAAAACGAGGCCTATCTCTCAAAAATTAATTGATTACAATAAAATTTGATATGTATATAGATTAAGATACAAAGACAAATAAGCTACTACTTATTCCAAATTTTCCAATAGGATCGCGAATTTTCGGTTAAAACCGCGAGACATTGGTTGTAATAAATAAGTTTTATAAACGGAAAAGTTTCTGAGAATATATGAATAGATATTCATTGCTCTTTTACATCATAACTCATCATTTTTTTCTGTGATGTGATTTAGTATGTTGTTCAGTCAAAAAACCGAATGAATGCGTAGGCTGTATTTGATCAAGAAATGCTATCCCTGAGGCATAGTAACTCATAACATTAATCTATAGCTGTTCCTAATGTATTACTTTGATTAACGCGTTTTTATTTTTTCAGGCAATTTTCGCAATATACTTCACGACACCGTGTGTTGCGAAGGAAACCGGATTTAAAGCAAGTATGTACATCCCTTATTAATATTATAAATGTGAATGTAACTTTGTTTGTTACGCTTTCACGCGAAAACTTCTTAACCGATCATCATGAAACTTTGCACACAAATTCTTGGAGGTATTAGAAGTAACATAAGATACTTTTTTTTTGGTCGCGATAACCGACAACCACGCGGGCGAAGCCGCGGGCAGAAGTTAGTCTTAAAATAAAAAAGATAAAGTATTTTATAGACTGAAACGTCTTACTGCTATGTAGGACCTCTCGGAGGGTCGGTGTTTTATCTTCCACGCTACTCCATTACGGTTAGACTTAAACGGATATACCTACATAAGAAAATTTTCTTAGAATTTCATTTGAAATATGCTTTCACAATGTTTCTCTTCACCCCCAGCAGGGCATGAATATTAAACACAGATATTATATTTATAAATTCAGCATTGTTAGAACATATTTAAAATTATCTGGTATCAAACACCAGATCGAGATTGATGAAATAAAACATTACATTTTTTTTATCGAGTTTATCATAAGATGATTGCGTCAAAATTAGCCGATTATCATTTCGATTTGCGATAACTATACTTTCGTACAAACCATACAATTGTTTTTGTTTTGGCCCTGTGTTTGATATAGAAAAAGCGCTAGACTGACGAATGACTGACATTATTATTAATTTTATTAATATTAAATTAATTGCACAAAACAACTTATAAACTGATTTCAAAACAAACAAAATAAATAAAATGGTGGATTGTGTCAGTACTATTAAAATTAGCAAACGTATTCGGGGCGACAATTTTATAGTTCGTTTCTCAGCGTTAGCAAGCGCTGCCAAGCGCTTTTTCTGCCAAACACCCTTTGATAACTAATTGTATGAGTAAGAAACAAGTATGCTTAATTAAAAAAAATCAAAAACCCGACTGCGTAAAATACTCTTATTATAAACTAAAAAGAATAAAACAATTTACTAGCTTTCATTTGATACCCATATTGCTACAGTAAGAAAAAATATTCAACTCCCCCCCCGCCCCCCCCCCCCCCTCATTCCGCCATTTGCGGACGCCATTTTGAAAATTTATATAGCCTATGTCACTACTACAATTTAGACAAATCCAACGACACCTCATATGTCAAAAACCGTCCAGCCGTTTGGGCTGTATGGCGCGCCAAAGAAATGGACATACATACATACATACATACATACATACATACATACATACATACATACATACATACATACATACATACATACATACATACATACATACATACATACATACATACACTCGAAAAACATAACCCTCCTGTCGCAGTCGGGTAAAAATACAAAATGCAGTTTAATGGATGCGATTCTGTTATTATACACGTACCTTAACAGTAAAACCCAGGTAGATAAAAAAATAAATAAAAATAGATAGTGGTTGTTTTTGACAGTTTTGGTATTCAATTAATATTTTATCTTGTCAAAATGGCGCCTTAATAATTTTTCGATGGTGTACCAATGAAACTAAAATATTTATAACAAAAAATAAAACATGTTTTAACAACGTCATTAATAGATCATTGGAATACGATTGGAATAACAAAATGCACGAAAGAATCTTTGCAGAATCTGTATTGCATGCAACCTTGTATGCATTCGTATGCTTATAAAAGCCTATTTGAATAACTTTATTTAATTTTATATTATGAATATTACATTTTAAGTTTTATACTTTTTGTTTTTTGAGTGAGCATAAAATAATTTTGTTTCAGTGGAAGATATATTCAACAAAACAATAGAAAAGCCGATGTCAATGATCAAACCTTTTATGGTAATTGTTTGTTTATTTATGTGTCTTAGTAATACAATCATATGATAATGGGTAAGGTGAAAGTCCCTTTTATGAGACAATGTCCCCATTTTTGATACACAACTGAAATATACGATAAATAAATAAAAAAGACCAGGTAAACTTAAATATAAAAATTAAAACAAATACATATACCACTAAGTTCGTAAGGCGATTTATTAATTTTATTATTTATTTGTTAGATATTGTTTAAAAAAAATCCTAATTGCTAGATTCATAATCTGCACTGAAATTGGCACATAAAGCGAGTGACAAAATGACAACTATCTAGATTTTCATTCTGGCCAATAAACATTGTTTTTGCCATTGTTATACGTTTGTTATATATTAATTAAATGCTAATGAATAGTAAATTTAGTCCGTACGAGCATTTTTATGTTATTTATGACGAAAATATTTTATTTTCCAGTGTCTCATAATACCTACAGTTTTTCACCTGTATGTACGGTTTTATGAGACACTTTATCAGGTGTATCGCATAACACGGACATGTTTCTACTCGTAGTCCCAGTTTCATGAAACAGTGTATGTTTATCGCAATAATTATTAGTATTAAATAATAATTGATAAAAAAACAGTGTGAACATATAATTTAAAACGTTAATGATGGACATAACTTTTAATTATTATATTTAAGTAAGTATAACACATTTATTGGAGTGAAATTATAAACCTAACCTATACAATTATGACAATTGTTTATTCATATAATATTTCCAACATTTATATAAATATTTTTTTTTATATTTCAGATTATAAAACAGAAAAATTATTGAAGATTTTTTTTTAATTTACAATTAATTTTTTCAAATTTTATATTTACAATTATTAATTATATACTTGAATTTTTTTTTTTATTTACAATTAATTATTTCAAACTTTTTATTTACAATTATTAAGTATATACTTAAATATTTTTTTTATTTTATTTACAATTATTTTTTTTAATTTTATGTTTACAATTTTTTATTTTTGAAATCAATTTTCAAGCTAAGATGGATTTAATCTATTATAAATGTGTTACTATTAATATTAATTCCTTTTTTTTAGTTAAAAATATAAATTTACTTTTTTGGTAGAAAATTAGATTGAATAATTTGATATAAATTCTTTTGATCATACACATATACAATATTTTATTAATAGATGGAATTCCGAAACAGACGCCAATAATCACGAAGAATTAAGTTTTAAATGACCTCAGTATTCTCGAAAATTTGAAAAATAGGTTGCGTATTAATCAACAAGAAGGTATTGTTTCAGAGATTAATCCTTTAATAAATAGTACATGTACGAGTGATAAAGAAAACTCAATAAAATTTGAAGTACACGCTGATGTAGAGAATAATGGTGAAAGATTGCAGCCTCTTATTTTGAGGAGCATCTTGACGTGATGAGTTGCGACCAAAATGATTTTGTTGGGAATAATGTTAGTTATGAAGTTGTATACGATCTGCCGGTTCAGATAATTAATGAAGAGCCACTGTTTGATACTACTCACACGCCGGAGACTGTTAGCAATTGTCAATTAACCATTACAAATTCGATAGTTCCTTTGGATAACATGAATTTACATTTACTGAAACAAAATGATTGTGAAGCAATCGATAAACAGAGTTCAAGCGAGAAAAAAATTTCACCAAAAGCTGTAAGACAAGGTAATATAATTTTTTTAACGAATGATTTTTAATTAAAAAGTTACTTAATAACAATTTTATAATCTTCAATCTTAGATAATTCGCCTAAAACACCATTGAAAGAATTTTTACTCTACCTGTCGAATATTTGCCTAAAAAGAAAAGGAGCCGAGTTGAAAAATCTGGTAAATCAAAATTACCTTCGGTTCAGACTTCGGTTGATTGCTATACTCTTCAATTGGAAAAAGAAAATTTTAAAAAGCAGCAGGAGAAGAAGAAACAGAAAAAAAAACAATTACTGGAAAGTTAATGGAAAAAGAAAAGGAACTCCAAAAAAGAATCAAAGAGGAGAAATAAACTACTTTATATCTTGTGTTAATTATTCGTTTAATCTGTGCAAAATTTTAATTCGCTGTTTTAAAATCATTTAAATTACTGATTTTATATAAAAAATGATCTCATATTAATAAAAATATAATTTAAAAATCGTTTTGTTTATTTTTCAGCTGTCTCATAAATAGGGATCTCTATCATGAGACATCAGGGCCATATGTCTTAAAACTGTCTCATAAAAGGGGTCATAGAGGTTGCTTGCAAAAATTGTTTATTTTAATTTATTTTTTAGTTAAAATTGAGTTTAAATATTAAATATCAGTCTGATAATCATAGAACAATCGTATAACACTATTCAAATTGTATTTTTCTCTCAAATACATTTTCAAATAGTAAGAATGTTTAACCTACCTTGAAATATGTCTCATAATTGGGACTTTCACCTTACGTTCGCGCGCCCTCTTCTAATTGATAATTCATCACTTTTATAGGAGCGCATGCGTACTTAATACTTTTTTATCTATGAATTCCACAGACCACATGCGCGGAAACGGAAATGGAACATGCGCAATAGTTTTTTATTTAGCAGTTTTTAATAAAATTAATAAGTAGTGAATAAATGTAAGAAGATAATTTTGTTTATTATATTTTATGAACAATAGTAAACAATTATTTACTAAAGTTAGACAGTTAAATTCAAATTTGATTAAAGAAGTATCATTTCCGCGCATGTGGTCTGTGGAATGCATAGATTAAAAAATCCTATAAAAGTGATGAATTATTAATTAGAAGAGGGCCCGCGAACGTACCCTTAGTAATACAATCATATGATAATGTAGGAAAAATTTTCTTTTCCTTATATAAAATTAAATTTTATTTCTCGTTAATTTGTTTAATATTGTGAGTGATTTATTACAATAGGTTTCTTGATTTTAGTGTCAATTTTTTTAAAATATGTATTACATATAAATAAACCCTTCAATAATAAATTAATAGTACATATTCTATGATAAGACCAATTCAATAAAACTTTTTTAAATGCCTAACAACAATTTTCTTTTTTCAGTTTGGTCTTCTATGAAATGATCGTCGTTTAAATATTTAAAACATAGAGTAGTATGAAATAAACATCCTTCGCGGTCTTGACTTCACGGTGAAAACACTGTGGTGTATGTTTCATTCAAACACCGTGTTTCCACAGTAGTTTGTTGCAGAACCCACAACACTCATCAAATCACAGTTTACATTTGAGCTCAATAGATGGCGTTGTAGGTCGATTGAATCGCACTATGGTTCCGTTAACAGAAAACAATATATAAGGTGGATGAATTAGTTAATTTCGAGGTCTTGCTGCCGTCAAAACATCCGGTCTCTTCACCGACAGCGCGCAAGCCCGTCGCCCACTCTCCATCCCCTTCAGTGTAGGGGTGTTCATCAGAAAAAATTATCGATAATTTTATTATCGATAATTATCGTATTGACTTATCGATAGTTATCGATAATTATCGAATGAACAGTTATCGATAATTATCGGATAAAAAATTATCGGTAGTGGCGACAGTTATCGATAATTATCGGATAAAAATTATCGATAGTTCACGAAAGTTATCGATAATTATCGGATAAAAATTATCGGCACAATTTTTGGACGACGAAAAAAAAAAAAAAAAAAAAAAAAAAAGGTCATCCGGCGTCCCGGACTGATATAATCCTCCGTTCCCTATCAGAATACCTACAAAAAAAAACGTCGTCCGCCGTCCCATATTCGTATAATCCTCCGTTCCCTATCAGATTACCTAAAAAAAAAAAAAAACGTCGTCCGCCGTCCCGTATTCCTATAATCCTCCGTTCCCTATCAGAATTCCCAAAAAAAAAAAAAAAACGTCGTCCGCCGTCCCGTATTCATATAATCCTCCATTCCCTATCAGAATATCTAAAAAAAAAAAAAAAAGGTCATCCGCCGTCCGGTATCGAAATAATCTATCGATACTTATCGGATCACACAAAAATATCGATAATTATCAGATCGGAAAAAATTATCGATAATTTTCGGATCGAAAAAAATTATCGATAATTATCGGATCACAACAAATTATCGATAATTATCGAATGAAAACTTATCGATAATTATCGATAATTATCGAATGAATAATTATCGATAATTATCGAATCAAAATTATCGAATAACACTTATCGATAATTATCGATAATTATCGAATGAAAAATTATCGAGTAGTTACGAATTATCGATAATTATCGCACACCCCTACTTCAGTGTAGTCACCTATGATAATCACACTGTGGAAATACTGTGGAAACACTGTACCAAATTACCAATGGAACAAATACACAGCGAGAAGTGAGAACATATTGTGAATTGTCTCCAGTGTGTTTCAATCGTTAAGTTAAGACCGCGAGGAAGAATTACAAGTAGTTTTTCGTTTATTTAAAAATGTATTTGAAAATTAAATAATATATTTTTTGTTATCTTAAGTCTTTTGATTTATTTATGTTTTTTATCCCTTACCTATTTAATCATAAGCACTTAACTTACTATTTCACAACAAAAAAAAGGTGAACTGTCAAGTTGAAAATGTACGTTTTATTTGTAGTTTTCATGGAATATTCCATGGTAGTTTTACCTCTTATCAGGTAAATGGCAACGTAATAAATTGAAATTTATGCGCAAGCGACACAGTAGGCACAGATACTTATTATTTTCAAAAAAATTATTATGTTTCTCTTTTTGTTACTACTACATACACGATCTAGTAACTATAGTTTGTCCAATTTATTAATAGTTTTATGACTGCTCACGCCTATGAAGTTTTTTATTGTTTAAGTTAAAATTTCATACAAATAATATCGTAATTCATGGACGGGTACCGCCCCCTTTTGACTACCACACATAACGATTACTACGATTAAGTACGATTGTGCCACAGATTACAAATAATCGGTAGAAATAAATGCTAATATGTAAATAATAAGAGCTAGATCGTGGGTGCAGTAATTTAATCAGGTAGACAACAAAATTTTGAGGTTTAAGACAATAAATTAAAATATTAACAGTATACAAATAAAACAACTAAAATAGTTAAATTCCTTTTATTAACATGAGTCGTCAGAATCATCGTTTATACTAGATTCTTCTGATGAGGAGTCTTCAGTAATATTAATGATTAGCTCTTGTGTGCATAAATTATGAAATACAATGTCACGGTCCCAATCAGACATTATGACTCTCTTAGTTATCTCCACTACACTCGCCCAGTTCTCGGCCATCACGTCAAGCCCCCCATTCGCTGTGTAACAAACCCCCATTCGCTGGCTTGTATTTTTTCTTGCAGCATGCCCTTTTACTTGTGCCCATATAGGTTCTATGGCGTTGTATTATAAATAAATAAATAAACGTCTAACACTCAACGGCCCCCAGTAGGATGTGAATCCTGTGTCGGGGGTCCTGAAACACACACAATACACAAGCACAAACGTCCAGACCACGACAAACATCTGTATGGCCTATACAAATATTTGTCATGTGCGGGGATCGAACCCGCGACTGCTAGCTCATCAGCCAGTTACTGTGACCACTGCGCCAACGCGTCGTCGTATTGGCAGTGATATGGAGGAATTCTAAGGACGATGTGACCATATTCTGCTGCCATTTCATCGAACACATACCGTTTTGGTTTTTAATATATATATTTTTTACTTTGGTTTTTAATTTTTTATTTAGACTACATAAATAGGTACTTGTCTGTTGAGTTGTTGACAAACAATTCGTCTTCACTCTTCAGGGATTCTGAATATAAATATTTGTTTTTATATAGGTATTTGTAATTGTGGGCACTTTCATATTAAACGTATTACTATGATCGCTTTAAATGACTAAAAATAAGAACCGTCTAATATTACGATTTTAGGGTGTTCTTTATTAATTGGGAATGATGTGATCGCCTCCAGGCTATTTCAACTTATAGAGAATTATTGTTAATTTCAATATACTCTGAAAAAAAAAAAACATTACGTAAAAAAAATTAGTCCCGCTGAGTTTCTTTCGCCAGTTCTTCTCAGGTCAGAGGCTTCTTCTTTCCGAACTGGTGGTAGACTCATGACGTTCAGTAAATAATTGTAATAATTTTATGCTGAATAAAATATTTTGACTTTGACTTTGACTTTATGAGTCAAAAATCTACGAGTATCTGTAGAAATCAAAATCAGAGATAAGTTATCATTAAAGATTAAAGGCGTGCTCTAGAAAATTTTATGTTTATGATGTGTATTATTATCAAGGAATTTATATACAAACTGGAATGCTCACGTGCACTCAAAAAACGTTCCTTAACCCGGGATTGCGTCTCTTTCTACCATAGATTCAAGGCAAAACTCGTAAGAAAGAGACGAAACACCAGTTGTCAACGAAATGTTCGGAACAATTTTTCACTTTACATGTTGGTAAGAAATGTCAACCTTATTTCGTTTATGACAAGGTGCATATTTGAATATACAAGTTTACTAAGTGAGCATTCTAGTTATGATATAAATTCTTTGATTATTATATACTCTTTGATGTGTATCAAATTCTAAGTGACATTGACTGCTAAAGACTACAAGCCAAAAATTATTCTAATAACTAACTATAAGTCATACAACGAATAATAAAATTTTATTATTCTTATTCGCCATATTATAGCAAATACGAAAAAAAAACACATACTGTTTATAGTCAGTAACATATAAAATTAAACTTTAGTTCTATTAGTAGCTGTAAAATAATATTTATTAGCAACAAGGAGTATACAATTAAAGGAAAAATCTTGTATTACGAAAAGTGTCCGTCGAAATGGATCAAATTAAGGTGGCGCCACATTAGCATCAGGGTAAATCTCAAAGGTAGTGCCAAATAACAAAGCATACATAACACGGACTGAAAACGTAATAAATAATATAAATTAACAACAATAAAACACATAATGTAATATAAACATTATCAATAATAAACTATATATTAAAAATTGAAAAAAAATCACAAATATTGATTTAGTCGACTTCTTTCTTAACTCCAGAAGTCAAAAGAAATACTAAATTTTTCAACCCAGCAATCTTCACTCTATTTGTAACTGTTATCTTCATATTATTTCAATTTCCTACACTAGCGCTATTTCGGTGAGTGTTCGAACAATAATTTGCTGTTTAAAAGTGGACACTATTTCAACTAATCCCCATACAAGACGGTTCTCCTTAACTCTATACTCCATGACTAGCAAGACGTAAAAAGGAATTTATATATCATAACTGGAACGCTCACTTAATAAAAATGTATATTCAAATATGCACCTTGAAGTATTTGACATAAGGTTGACATTGGCTAATAACATGTAAAGTGAAAAATCGTTCTGAGCACGATCTGTGGTTCTGAGCATTTCGTTGACAACTGGTATTTTGTGTCTTTCTTATGAGAGTTGTCTTGAATCCATGGTAGAAAGAGATGCAATCCCGGCCGTAGGAACATTTTTTGAGTGCACGTGAGCATTCCAGTTTGTATATAAATTCCTAAAGTAATCTATATACATATAATAAAATGGTAGGAAAGTCAAAACTGTACATTGAATATTTTTTTAAAAGAATACTTGGGGTGTGATCTACAGTCGATACCGAAGCCAAAAATATAGTTTTTAGATCTTTTGTCTGTTTGTCTTTGTTTATATGTATGTCCGGGATATATTCAAAAATTACTCCATGGATTTACTTTAATTTTGGCACAAATATTATTAAGAAGTCGGGTCAACATATAGGCTACATATTATCACGCTATCACCTACGGGGAACGAGCAGTGAACCTTTATTTCTCCAACGCAATCTGTAACAACGTGTAATCTAATAGCGTTCACGCAGACGACGTTGCGGGCAGCAGCTAGTTCATTAATAATTATGTTTTGGCTGTAAGCGTTCTATAATTCTATAAATCATCAGAATATTCTGCAATAGCAACAATGACATTTTATAATAATTTTCAAAAAGTCGACATTTACTTGTAGGTACATTGTTGTACATTATAATAAATTTGGACTTTTTCAATAAATATATTAAAAAAAAATAGTTGTCTGTATGTAGGTTTACGGATGATAATTTTACGTGATAACGTCATAAGAAAACATTGAAAAAAATTGCATACTTTTATGGATTGAATTATTATCACTGAGTTATCATTATTTTGTGTGATACAAAGAATGAGTTAATTCAATTAATTACAATTTTTTTCAATAAATTAACATTTATTTGCCCTCGATAATTTAAATATTTTATTACTTAAATTATACTATAATAATTATATAATGTGCTATTAACAATTTATTTACAACTTATATACAATATGTGTGATATTTAAAATCCTCTAATCTGCGTTATTGTTTTTCATTTACAAGCCGAACTTATTGTCCTCTCTATCGCTTGTTCCGCGCGCGACACGTGACACTTCTTCGTGCGTGCAACCGGAATTCATCGATTTACAAGACGTTATCACGTAAAAAAATAGTTTTTTTATGCATTGCGTTACAATATGACTAAACAAGCTGACTCGTAAAAATTTAAATTCATAAAGGATAATATAATTTTATATTTTATTAACTGCAATATGGGTTAGAAAAAAAAAAAATAAAAAAAAACTACATATATATAACTTTAGAGGACTATTTTGTAAACAGAATTTAAGGCGAATAGAGATAATTTAAAATTAATAAGCTGTAAACACATTAGTAATAGTAACACTGAACACAAGTTGAAGTTTACATTCGTTTTTAACAGTACTTACAATCATATATTAATATATGATATTAATATATGTATATCATATATTAATTGCTTTAATTTCATATATTTCACGAAAAATATGAAATTAATTTGAAAAATGAATAATTAAATACATAGATATTTAAAAATATCATAATAAAACTTAATGTGACAAAGTTCTATATCTCTTTACCGAACGTTCAGGGTTACTATTATAAAAAATGTATTGTAATGCTTTCGTCTTACTTTGAAAAGGTTCTGTCTTGTACATTAGTCTGTGGCTAATTTTATATTATAAATTGTGAATTCCGTCTTGTATTAGAAAGGTATTCTTAACTGATACATTAATGTACAGTAGTTATTTATTAACGAGGATATATAAATAACGAAACTAAAAGGTAAATAAAATCAATCAAATATATTATTAATCGTACTTTAATAAACGGATTCGGTATGTATATTACGCTTCAAAGATCGATTAAAATTTTACAAAATTTATAAAATTTAAATTGTATAGAAGTGAGAATGAATTCAACAAACAAACATTAATGTTATATATAACAAATTACGCTTCTGCTAAATTATGTTATAATAACGTTTGAAATGTATTAGTATGTAGGTACCAGACTTAGATATATTGATATGTAGTACATTATAATTTAATTAATTTTTAACTTTAAAATATACCTTCAATAATATTATTGGCATTTATTAACTTCTTAGTATATAATGTCATAAATATTTGTATATAAAAGTAATCCTTGTTTTAAGAGTAAAATGTAAAAATACGAAACTAAAGAATTGTTAATTTTTTTCGTGTTCTTTATATTATGAATAACATAAATTATATTTTTACTACACAATCTTGACGCTTTGACGCCTATTGTACTACACAGTCTTGACTCAAAATATTTGTAACTATACTGTCTATTGTATTTACTGTGTGCAATAAAGAATAAATAAATAAATAAATCATAACATTATAAAAGCAAATATAATTACGAAAAACTTCTTTATATACATATATTGGTAATGTTATAATAAAAAATTAAAAATATGTTTTTAGCATTTTATTTGTATAATATATTGTTAACAGAAAAATAAAAATGATAATATTTTTTTAATATTAATCAAAGAAAAAATTTCTTTTACATATGTTTATAAATTAAATTTATTTACATCAACATTAAACAAATAACATTTTTATATGTAAGTAGTATTCTGTATGTATATATATATATATATATATATATATATATATATATATATATATATATATATATATATAAATAAATAGCTGTGTATTTTATGCCATTGTATATAATATTTAATTAGCTGTGTATTATAATTCACTGCAATTTTTTTTTATTGACATAATTTCTCACGACCGCAGGTTGACTGAATGAGATCTCTTCTAGAGATAATACCATCTTTATTAACAAATATTGTACACTAATTATTATATATATTTTTAAGTCCAATAAAGAATATATAAAAAGTTAATTAATTCTTAACAAATTTTTTACAGGGAAAGATATTCAAGATGTCGGTAAAAACTTCAAAAGTGGAGAAAAAGAAGCCTAGAGCTATGCCAGTTGAAACGATCATAACACGCTTCAAATCGGCTCAACAGAAACAACTCCTCGAGAATCAATCAAAATCTACAAAGCAAAAAAACATTAAATCGAAAAACAAACAGTCTAACTTAAAAAGTCCGGAACAAAAATCGATACGACAGAAAAAAGTCCATCAAAAGTCAATAAAAAAACCAGAAAATACTATTATTACTAAGAACAAGATAGATGATATCAAAGTCGAAAATAAAGAGTATTATCCGAATAAATTGAAGAGAAAAGTTTTGAATGCTAAAGTATTCCTCGCTCCGAAGCATAGTTTTAAAGTTATATGCGGTATGAAGAGTTTTAACAAACGGAAGCTACGTGTTCCACAAAGAGGTATGTTATTAACTCATAGTAAAGATGTCTTATTGTCTAAGTAAATACTATTACATTGATTTTAACAAATAATAAAAGAAAAAAAATATGTATTCCGTTTGTTTGTATATGTATATATTGCTAGTGTATTTATCATAAAGTTATAGCCTTTTAAAAATTAGTATTTTCTGTTCAACTTAGTTGCACACCTACAAATGTCCTTGTACGTCCTAAGGTTGACCGGCGGAGAATGTTTTTAGCATTAAGCCCACAGTTTGTGCAATATAATTGTATCATATGTATATATATGTTTGTTTTATATGTACACATATGGGTATTTTTATGTATGTATATAATTATATTATGTGGATATTATATTTTTGTGTATATATTATGTTTGTATATTTCCACCTTTTGTACTTATTTCCTATATTGTTTTGTACTATTGCTTATTCTTGGTGTACAATAAAGAATTATTATTATTATATAAATATATACTAACTAGCTGTGCCCCGCGGTTTCTTCCGCGTTAATTTGAGGGAAAAACGTATTTAAATATTTTTAAACAATTACTCTAATTGTAAGAGTAGGTACCTGCCTCGTTGGTAGAGTGGTCGCAAGCGTTACTGCAGAGTAAGGTTTCTCAGGTTTGATTCCTGGGTCGTTCAACGTATTATTGAGTTTTTTTTTTATTTTTCGAAAATTCTCAGTAAAAGAGTGACGTTATATATTTACTTCAAAAGTGGAACTATAGTTTAAAAATGTCTCGAGAAGAGAAATAATAAAGGACGCAATGGAAGCCTTCAGAAAGGATTATTTTTTTCCGTTTTTGTAACATTTCTTATTATTACTCCGCCCCTATTGGTCGTACCGTGATGTTATATAGCCTATAGCAGCCTTCCTTGGTAAATGTGCTATACAACACAAAAATAATTTTTCAGTTCGAACCAGTAGTTCCTGAGATTCAGTCAGGCGAGTTCAAACAAACAAACAATTAAACTCTTCAGCTTTATAATATTAGTATAGATTAGATTACCATAATACCAAAAAAACTCAATTTTATACATTTAAAATAATTCGTCATAGTCATAGAATAGTGACGGATCCCACAAATTCAAAACCACACAGGGCAGACATTTCAAATATACAACAACAACAACATAACTGTTTGAAACGTCTGCCCTGCAAAGTTTAAAATCTGCAAGATCCGTCACTTTTCTACGACTATGACGAATTTCTCTAATCAGATTTTATGTACTCTATACATAACATAGTAAAATGTACTTATAAATAATTACGCTATTTGCAAAGACTTGCAAGACTGTTTAGGATATCGTATTTTTATCTATAATATAAAAATAAGTCGGGTTTTCCTTCCTGACGCTATAATTTCAGAACGCACGAACCGATTTCCACGGTTTTGCATTCGTTGGAAAGGTCTCGGGCTCCGTGAGATTTATAGCAAACAAAATTCAGCAAAAATTTCAACAGAAAATCAGGAAAACAGGGGAAATCATTTTCAGGTTTGCTAGTTTCTTATATATATGTAACATATGTTTTTAGATGCCGACTACATGAAGGAAGAAACGACACAGCCTTATCAAGAAACAAACAAAACCAAGCCGAATCAATCTGAACTAAGTATCGTGGAAATGGTCAGAATAATAGAAGAAAACTGTAATCTGGATGATGAGGATCTGTTGGAAATACTGACTTGTCCCAGTCCTGTCTGGTGGGAGGAGGAACCGGATGGGTATATAGAAGGCAAGTGTCATATATTCATATTGACGTCAAGTTGACGCAGTTGTTTCAGCACTGGCAGTCTGTTTACATGAATGTCCTAATAAATGTTAATAGCCGTGCCCAGACCAACCAAGCACGGCTCACGAGCCACGCTCGGACTTCCGGCTCGCGAGCTGTGGCATCCGAGGCAAATTTTAAAGCGAGCCAAGATTAGCCATTTTGAGCATTTAGTTTCTCTCCGGCATACGATGATAAATCACATGTTTTTACCTGCTAAATGATCTGGGTCTTTTGAAACCCACATTTTGAAACTTTCGTAAAATTATATTAAGCGAATAGAGTCTTATTTATCCATTTTTAATTCACTGGCTCGCGAGCGTCGTTATATCCGTCCACACCGCGCGAGCAGCTCAGACTGAGGCGCCTTTGAGCATCGCCAAAAACCGACAAATTATGGCTCGCGGTCGAGCGCCGCTCGGCCGAGGCAACGTGTGGCCGAGGCAGCCCGAGCCGCGTCCACACCGGCCGAGGCATTGGCCTCGCGTGCCAGCCGTGCTCTGTCGGTCAGGGAGCGGCTAATGATATAAATCGACAATCGTTCTAGTGTACCGGTGCGAATAGTCGCCTCAACGCGACGCGGTCGCGGATTTATTGCCGCTCGGGGCTAATATTTATATTTGTACAAATATTTGTTTCCGGATTGAGTTTATATCCTTGTGGGTCTCCCCACCGTCCCTCGGAGAGCACGTAAAGCCGTCGGTCCTGGTTGTTGTCATAAACACCTGATGGCGATTGTTACTCATGGTAGTCAAACCTTCTACATGGGAAAGAGGCCTTTGTCCACAAGGGGGACGTTTACAGGATGATTCAGTTTAATTTAGTTTAAATGTAAACTTTAGAAACTATTCATCGTACTAATTTTAACTTTTTTCTTTTTACAGAACCATTATTTTCTCAACAGCAGTTCGTAGACAATCAAATGAACAACAATGTACTTGAAAATGAACAAAATAATGACAGTGAATCAAATAATAATAACATGGATATAATAAAACCAGACTCATTCGATGTTATTATTAATAATAAAGATAAAAGTTTCATTAATAAACGTTGTAAACTAGAAGTGTTACTTGGTAATATAAAAAATAAAGCTAAACCAATTATCAAAGATGATATGTATAGAAATGAATCAGAAAATAAGGGTAGGAATAAAGAAGAAATCAAGAATGAAAAGTGTATGATCAAATCAAATACGGAATGTATCGAAGAAGATTTTCTTGAATTCTGTGATGACGATGATATATTAAAACATTTGGAAAATATAGATATACCAACAGAGATGTCTATTATAAGAGATGATTTCGATATCGAAGAATCCAAATCGAGAAGAACTTCAACAGAATCATGTAAAAGTGTTGAAGATATGTCCGAGGAGTATTTAGACCTGAGCTTACTCGATGATGAATATATACAAAGTGAAATACAAGATGATATTAAAGGTGATGAAATGATAGAAAATTTAACATCCAATGATAAAGATAACACACAGATCGATTTAAAAGATAGTCAAAATGAATATGTAACCGTTTATAAAATATTAAAGTCAGAAACATCTGAAAATATAGATAAAAAGGATGGAAAGATAAATTCTTATTACAAATGCAAGAAAACTAGTAATTCTAGTAAATCTTCTGATCAAAAGATAGATAAGATTAGTGAAGTCGTATTAAAAGATACAGAATTGAATGATTATGAAAATAAATCAATCGTTATATCTGACACGGATAATGTTAAATACTGTTTCATTTGTTCTTCCATATTCGACACGGAGAAGTGTAATTATTGTTTAAGAAAGGCTCTGAAACGGAAATTAAGTTAAATTTCATCCCAAATCTTAGATTTTGTTGTTAGTATGTAACAAATTGTTAAACACTAGGTAACACATTTGCCGTGTGATGATCGGCACAGAAGAATAGTTCCGACTTCTTTCTTGCCTAGGTGTTGTTAAAGGCGACGTAGCAGCCTGTTCCTGTAACTGCGTCCTGCCAGATGGGATGGTACTTGGCAGCAGCATCACCGTATTCTGCCACAAAACACTGCGCACGCCAACCGCCTGCCAAGGGTGGTGATTATTGGCAAATCCTCCAGAGATGATGAGATGTAAGCCTCCACGGCTTACGTTTAGCAGTGGACATCCAACGGATGATGAGTTTGTGGATTTTTCCATTCTACCCTCAAAGATTCAACACATTTACATAAGCAGGCTGAATAAATTAATAAATCAAATAATACACGCGGTTTCTCCTGCGTTTATGTCAACTGCGCTTTTATTTGTCATAGCGCGTAATTTTATCGCCTGGTGTGATGTTTCGAGGTTTCACCCTCTCGACGTTTATAGCTACTGTGATTTTTTGTGGTCTAATAGACGAACGTTGTGCTTTCGCTTGCGTTGACATTTATTAAGTGTTTCACTAATACAAATCACAATGTGATTTTATATAGCCTATCTCGATAATGTAATCTTTATATTTAGTATTATAATAACCAGTGATTTCAGACTTTCGCGATTTTAAACAGGTAAATAAACTTATGCCTTTATATAACTTGCATTCGTAACTAACGATTACTCTTCAATTGAGAACTAAAGAGTTGTCGTAACCCGTCGTAATTAGACAGAACTCATAAGTAAAGTCATAAGTGCGAGTATGTATTTAAAGTATTTTTTTGTTAATAATTAGGTATTTATTACGTTTTATTAATTTTGTTTATAAAATAAAGGCAAAGGCAACTATTCATATTTTCAAAATTTTTCATTATTATTTTTAAATGCTATGTACAACTCATTCCATATTTGTTGATACTTCCAAGTTTGTCAGCGTTATTATTATTATTATTTTTTTTAATTTCCCTAATTATGTTTTTAGAGTTAATAACTTCTAGTCGTATCAAGATGAAATCAACACCATATTTTAAATTAGACCTTAATTAGACCAGATTTTGCATATTACAAGTACATACAGATAGACAGATGGACAAAAATTCTATATATAATATTGTATTGGCTTCATTGCACTCATTGAGTCTTTTTATAATTAGTTTTTCCTAAATATGTCTCGTGTATAGACATTGGTCGGTTACAATTTTATTCAAGGCCGGATTTAGAGGTCTGGAGGCCTCGGGGCAAAAAAGGAGTGTAGGCAATTTTTTTCAGTCGAGTTTTTCAATGAATAATTTATTGTAAAACCAAGTATAGATTTTTTTAGGAATTATCTGAAATTAAATTTTAGCATTTTATTCCTAAAGGAGTTTCGTAGTATTCGTTTAGTAGTCTGAATTTGAATTTTTTTTCCGAAGTTTATTGTAGGGGCCCCTCTTTTGTGGAGGCTCCGGGGCTTTAGCCCCGGTTACCCTCCCCTAAATCCGGCCTTGTTTTTATTATATATGTATAGACTATAGCTACAAGATACGACGGGGTCGATAAAAGTACAAATAAGTTCGTTAGTAATATACTTCAACGCTAAAAGACTAAAATAAAATCAATATATAAAAAAAATCGAGTAGAGAGCGTAATTTATCACACTTTGAAATATTTATATAGACTTCATTGAAAAAAATATTAATCTATTAGGTAAGTTTGGTATTCTTGTAATCACAATTTGCGTAAAAACCTAGAATTCAATCTCGAATTAGATGATGATATATAGATGTCAGTAGTTACATATTAAAAATTATAATATATATTTGTAAGTCATTGATCTATAAAAAAACCCTAGATGCACAGTCTCATACAAAAGTAACGCTTAAAAGTCTCGTCAAATATGCTCCAAATAAACAAAAGGACTTATGTTCATGACATGACATACTGTTTAGGAAATTCAACCTTACGCTTATAACTTAAAGTTGTATTTACAAAGCAGCGTACAAAAACCAATAAAAACTTATAAATAGAACATGTCAATTTGTATTATTCGACTAAATTAAAATGAGATTGTAATGCATCGTTCTTACAATGAAAAAGCGGCCATTGAAATTCGCCGACAGTGACACGAGCGACTATACTCTTAGATTGAAATGGGCGCACAATGTAGCTACGCAAAGTTAGCACCCCACTGAAGGATTTTTGAAATCAAAATGACTTTAATCGATAGGTCTACGTTAGGTCTGTATAGGTCCACCAAAATTTTTGTTAGGTCGCCTATTTTTTTTAATAAATATTTTTAATAAATAGGTCTATTTTTTCAACAAAAAAAAAAAAAACCTAACAACCTAAAAAAAGACCTAATAACCTATTATTGATAGGTTGTTAGGTCTTTTTTTTTTTGTTGAAAAAATAGACCTATTTATTAAAAATATTTATTAAAAAAAATAGGCGACCTAACAAAAATTTTGGTGGACCTATACAGACCTAACGTAGACCTATCGATTAAAGTCATTTTGATTTCAAAAATCCTTCCATGGGGTGCTAACTTTGTGTAGCTGCACAATGTGCGCTCTTTTGGCTTTTTAACACGCTGATTGTGTAATTAGGGTTTATTATAGATCAATGTTGTAAGTTAAAATTTACTTAAAAATATATTACGTAACATGATATGAGATTAAAATTAATTTAACAATTCTGTAGGATTTATAGTATATAATTGTCGACTATTGGACAATTATTATATTAATAACATTTAATTAACTCTAAAAATATGGAAATGAAAGAACATACCTATATATATATATTGTCTAAACTAGTAAAAATTGCAATTTTTTGTCTAAAATAAGTCCAGTTGGCACTCTACCTAGTTAACTTACTTTGAAAACAAGAGACAAACTTACTTTGAGATTACAATTAATTTTACAATTCTGTAGGATTTAACTATTGAACAATTATTATATTAATAAGATTTAATTAACTCTAAAAATAATTATAATAATAACATGTATATTAATAATAATACATGTTATTATAATAATTATAAATAATTATTATTATAACATGCCTATAGTAAAAATTGCAATTTTTGTCTAAACTAAGTCCAGTTGGCACTCTACCTAGTTAACTTACTTTGAAAACGACATTGTATTCAGTATTAAATGAATTTGAGAGTACCTAAGCTAATAATAATAATAAAAAAAATATATATTATATATTTTAAGAATATACTTTTCGGTGGATAATTAACGAAAAATGATTTACTAATATTTTTATATACCTATCATTGTTAAAGTTACATTTTAGACTTTTTCTCGAAATGTAAAACTCGAAACATATTTAATGTAATAAACATTTTTTGTATATATGTTGAACTTTGTAGAAAACGATATTAAACTTCGTATAAAATTATATTATATTAAAATTTCGATTAGACTGTCTATTGTAGAAGAAAATAAAATTATGAACATCAAATCTTAATTATTTTATTTTTTCCCCTTTTTTTTTCATTACCACAGTGGGTTTTATCTTAAAAGGATCTTGAGATGGCCCAGTAGATGAATAGACATCAGACGGTCACAGCTTCAAATACAGGCTGCATTCGTTGAGTTTTTAAGTGCAAAATTTTTGCCCCCCTCTAGAACAGCTAGAAGAGTGGTCGGTCACAGATAAAAAAGATGTTTATATGTGAAATGAATAAAAGAACACCTCCGCTACTAATGTAAGATATTCATATTATATATTAAGAACCACGATTAAAACAATACAGTATAGGATTTTCTTTATATGCATCTAAAGCATATATATACACTCTCCCCTCCCTATAGAGAATCCTGGCTACGCCCTTGGTCGTACCCATAGAGGTATTATAAATAGAGCAGGGGAGCCAGGCCTCCAGCTGTCCCTCGTTTAGAAGAGAGAGACGATCGCGGTACCGGTTGAATATTACTAGAGTAACATGTTAGAGTTCTTTCTATGATTTGTTTATTAAAATTAAAGTAAATAATTGATGTTCACAAAAAAAAAAAAAAATTATCGAGATGTGAATTTGAGATCGCAAAGCCAATGGGGTTCCGCCGTGTTCTCTCTCTTTCTAACCGTTGGTCGTATTCGCTTACAGGCAGCCGTATGTCTCACCTACTCTATAATATCTCTATGGTCGTACCCAGTTTTGGGTCGTTTACAGACCGTTAGAGTATAGTACAGCTGAAAAATCATCTCTTACTCATATGTCTGTATGTAAAAATCCTTTATATCAGTATTAAATTCAACCAAGTTTGAAGTTATGTCATAATGAACTTTTCTCTTGGTTTCACCTGCTTCAAGATTCAATATTTTCAATATTAAATATTCTCTTTTTTATGAAATGAATCGTGATGTTATGTGTCTAATAACCTTAATAAAAAGTAACGTAAAAATGTAAGTTAATATTTTGGCCATTGGAAGAATCACAAATGGACACACTGAAAATCAGTACCTAGCCGTGATCAAAAAAATGTGGAACAGGCTTTGCAGGTGTGCTGAACAGGCTCTACTTTTTTGTGTTATTAATTTTTCTTTTTCTTTTGTATTATATCTCTATTTTATTACCCGACTGCGACAGAAGGAGGGTTATGTTTTTCGAGTGTATGTATGTATGTATGTATGTATGTATGTATGTATGTATGTATGTATGTATGTATGTATGTATGTATGTATGTCTATTTCTTTGGCACGCCCTACAGCCCAAACGGCTGGACGGTTTTTGACATATGAGGTGTCGTTGGATTTGTCTAAATTGTAGGAGTGACATAGGCTATATAAATTTTCAAAATGGCGCCCGCAAATGGCGGAATGAGAGGGGGGAGTTGAATTTTTTTTTCTTACTGTAGCAATATGGGTATCAAATGAAAGCTAGTAAATTGCTTTATTCTTTTTAGTTTATAATAAGAGTATTTTACGCAGTCGGGTTTTTGGATTTTTTTAATTAAGCATACTTGTTGCTACTTACTTTAAAAAAATATGAAATAGTATGTTATGTTATGTATGTTATTAAGGGGGATAAAATGAATATTTCTCTTACTTTCCTTATAAAAATAAAAATCGTAAAAAAAACAGACATTATAAATTTAAAGATCAACTACTTAGAGTAAGTTATAAATATAGTAATACGATAGTAATATAAGAATCATCCCTCAGCATGTAAACGTCCTAACAACCCTAGCTGGACAAAGTCCCTTTTTCTCTTCTTAAATCCTTGTCTGTTAACATCAAAATGGCGGATTGCGAATATGTTGTAATTTTTTTTTTTGACGTAGGTACTAACGTCTTATAAATCGATGAACGCTGGCTGCACGCATAAAAAAAGCATGATTCATTAATGTTACGTTCCGCAAGCGCGCGGAACATGCGATAGAGAACCACAATCGACCTAAGAGTTCGGCTTGTGACGCATCTGTCTCTCTTTCACTCCATCGGCAGATGCATCCGAGTAGAAGAGATAAAATATTTGAATTAATGAGTGTAAATAAATGTATATTTATCGAAAAAATTGTAATTTTGAATTAACTCCTTTGTATTATACAAAATAATGACAATTCAGTGATAATAATTCAATTCAATTAATGAAAGTATGCAATTTTTCATCAATGTTTTCTTACGACGTTATAACGACGTCATATCGTCCGTAAACCGACTTTACAGACAACCATTTTTTTTTTTAAGAAACATTCGCTATTATTTACCAGTTAATGTATTTATTGGCTCCTGCGATTAGTTAAATAAAAAACGTACTTAATTTATTCATTATAATTTTATTGTTTCATTTAAGTGACGAGTAACGTTCGTTACACTGTGAGTTGTATAGTAAGTTAATTGTGCGTATATCAGACTCGCTTAGTGCGTTTTTATGGCCCATTGAAATTGTGCGTTGCCAAAGATGATCCTGAAAATAAAATTAAGTACTAACTGTATTGGCGTACTGTTCAAATTGCAAAAAAAAAATAATTTAAAACAACAATTTGATATAAAATTCATTAATTTTCGGTGTTAAAAAAATAATTAAAAGTACAATTTAAATTTCGGACTTTATTCGCTCTTTTAGAAACATGATTAATCTGCATCATACTTTATATAATATTATAAATGCGAAAGTAAGTTTGTTTGTTACGCTTTCACGCGAAAACTTCTTAACCGATCATCATGAAACTTTGTACACATATTCTTGGAGGTATTAGAAGTAACATATGATACTTTTTTTTTTGGTCGCGACAACCGCGCGGCCGAAGCTGCGGGCAGAAGCTAGTAAGTAATGAGTACCACTAATAGACAGGCATAAGATATAGTTATTTCAATTGTATTTTATTGTTTCATTTAAGTGACGAATAACGACCACGACATTAACCATTTCTATTCGGTGAAGTCAGCTGTGGCCAATCGCTAGCGTCTAGAGAGATATAGCATGTAGTCCGATATGTTTGTCTCTCTCTACAACCTCGTCTACACTTTCGGTCTACGGGAAGCTGCCTCCAGTAGTAGGTATATTATGCTCTAAGGGTTTAACATTCCTGATCTGTGTTGACGTAACCATTCGTTACCTGTAATGGTTGTACAGTGGTCTCTCCGAGGTCACAGTTACTGCACATGTAGTTCGCCGGTGCGTGAGTAACACTGTCGAAGTCATACGGAATTGATGCTATCCACGCCTTCTCTGGTGACCGTTCTAAGTATTGTTCCTTTCCTTGAAATTTTATAAAATCGTAGAAACATATTAATATAAAATTTAAATTTATAATTATAATACAGACACTTAAGACAATTACAAACTATGTACCAGGGACGATTTTATGGCTAGTTTTTTCAAGAAAACCGAGTGTATTATACAAATAATTTTGTTAGTTTTTTTTTTTTTTTTTTTACATAAGCCTACAATCGTATACTATGTCTGGCCCGTAATAGCGCAACTGGCAGTGACCCTGCTTTCTGCTCTAGGGTTGTGGGTTCGATTCCCGCCCTAAGTCTGGGTGTAATATATATTTATTCATATATGTATTATTTGTATGTGTATATATCACAAAAAAAAGTATATCAGTTGACTGCTACCAAAACACAGGCATAAAGTTGCCTACCTTAGGAACAGACGACCGTGTGCTTATGTTAAACATATTTATTTATTTTTAATGTAAGAGGGTGCAAACAGACAGTCGGTTAACCTGGTAGTAAGTGTACGAGACATCCATAGACACCTGCTAAATCGGTGGATTAGCAGGTGCGTTGTCGGCCTTTCAAATAAGAGTATGCTCTTTTCTTGAAGGTCCCTAAGTCGTATCGGTTCAGAAATACCGTAGATGTCAGCTGGTTCCACATACTGGTCGTGCGAGGTAGGGAATGCCGTAAAAATCGGGTTGTTATAGAATTCCGGACATCGAGTTGATGTTGGTGAAATTTGGAATTTTGACGCGTTGTCCGATGGTGGAATTCTGCTGCAGGTATTAATCCGAACAATTCCTCAGAACACTCCCCGTGATAGATCCAGTAGAAGATGCAGAGTGATCCAACATCTCTACGCAGTGCAGTATATTATATTTATTTATTTATAATCGTCTTTTTCTACACATATTAAGGTAAACTAGTTTCGTCCGCCTTTTGTTAATGTTTTAAAAATATAAAAATATAGAACTGAACCTGAATAAAAAGAACATAAATTAATTAAAAAAATCAAAAACCCGACTGCGTAAAATACTCTTATTATAAACTAAAAAGAATAAAACAATTTACAAGCTTTCATTTAATACCCAATTTGCAACAGTAAGAAAAAAAAATTCAACTCCCCCCTCTCATTCCGCCATTTGCTTGCGCCATTTTGAATTTTATATAGAATTTTATATAGCCTATGTCACTACTACAATTTAGACAAATCCAACGACACCTAATATGTCAAAAACCGTCCAGCCGTTTGGGCTGTAGGGCGTGCCAAAGAAATGGACATACATACATACATACATACGTACATACGTACATACGTACATACGTACATACGTACATACGTACATACGTACATACGTACATACGTACATACGTACATACGTACATACGTACATACGTACATACGTACATACGTACATACGTACATACGTACATACGTACATACGTACATACGTACATACGTACATACGTACATACGTACATACGTACATACGTACATACGTACATACGTACATACGTACATACGTACATACGTACATACGTACATACGTACATACGTACATACGTACATACGTACATACGTACATACGTACATACGTACATACGTACATACGTACATACGTACATACGTACATACGTACATACGTACATACGTACATACGTACATACGTACATACGTACATACGTACATACGTACATACGTACATACGTACATACGTACATACGTACATACGTACATACGTACATACGTACATACATACATACATACATACACTCGAAAAACATAACCCTCCTTCTGTCGCAGTCGGGTAATAAGACATATCTTACAGTTGAAGATTGTTAGGAATGTTATTATTGGGTTCTAACTAGTATATTATATTTGTCACAATATTATTTATATTAGGCGAGAGGCAGAATAGTGTCCTAGAGCAGGAGAAAGTCAATTGTGCCCATTTGTAAGAAGTAAGATTCAGTTTCGTTAAAGAATATACAAGAATTTTCATAGACAAGTCGGACTTGTCTATGTAAATTATATAAATTCCCAATACTTACCCTTTTCAATATTGTCCCAATTGATGCTAACATAATTATCCCTATCGTGACGATTTGACATCATGTGTATGCCGAGGATTCGTAACAAATTGACAATAGCGTGAGCTGTGTGTCCCGGTGCACCGTTTAAGAATGATGATAATTTTATTGACTGAAATATAAAATTTTGATTTCTAATGTTGAGTATGCCGTTTTGAACTAACAATAAGCATCAAGATGCTTGCATATTTTAAAAATAATTTTTGTCATTGATCTTTAGATCAATGATTTCGGTCTAACACTTTCACACGCTTTGGACGACAAATAGAAATTTCGATCTAATTTTACATCAAGTTCACGATTAGTATCAAGCATTTTATCGACATAACGTATTAAAATTCCTATTTACGAATATATGATGAGATCACAAACATAAAAAAAATACAGACGAATTGAGAACCTCCTCCTTTTTTTTGAAGTCGGTTAAAAATGTATGTTTCTCTATAGTTAACGCTTTTCTATTAATATATACATACATATAATCACGCCTCTTTCCCGTAGGGGTAGGCAGAGACCACTTCTTTCCACTTGTTACGATCCTTACATACTTGTTTCGCTTCGTCCACTTTCATTATTCCCTTCATACATGCTCTTCGGTTTAGGGAACTCTTGACCTGGCCTTTTTTCAAGACGTCCCTGATTTGGTCTTGAAACGTTCGCCTAGGTCTACCCCTTCCCGCACTTTCATTCACACTCGCCTTATACACTTTTTTCGTCAACCGTTCTTCATTCATTCTCTCGACATGGCCAAACCATCTCAGCATACCTTTCTCAATTTTCGTCACTACATCTTCTTTCAGACCACAACGTTTCCTTATCTCACTATTTCTTATCCTTTCACTCAATTTAACAAGCGACTGAAGCCATAGTGGTGCGTACAACTTTACACCAACCAGGATGGTGATTGGTAGAAGCGTCACCATATCCTGCCATAATATTACTGCACTCAAAAACCGGGCTGCCAAGCGTGGCGAATATTAGAAAATCTTTCCAGAGATGATAGGGAAGGTCTACGTTCAGCAATGAACATACAACGGCTGATGTGATGGTGGTGAATGTTATAAATTAATTTAATTGTTTTTTTTTTAAAATTCTAATGTAATCTAGATAATCGAAAATAGGTTTAAAATTTTTTTTATAGATTAAGATTCTCAATGAGTAATCCCACGTTGGGCTCTATTTATAAAGAAAAGTCATTTTTTTTAAATCTATCTCGATTTTTAAAATGCTGTTATACCTAGTACTTGTAAGTACTAAGAATGTAATACAGCATGTCTCAAGCAAGTCAAGTGTTAGCATTGAAAATATTTGACAAAAATTTTCTTTGTAATTTTCTATAAAAATATTAGAAATAGAAAGGATAATTTGTTTTTAATCGCTTAACTGTTTTGTGTAAACTACAAATTGATTTTAATATTTTTTTCACGATTAAGAAACTCGATTATCCAGTAATAACATAGTTTATAATATAATGCTATGACTCAGTTGTGGAACAGGATAAATAAATGTAATACGAGTGAAAAGAAGAGGGATGTGTAATCTGAATTGTAATTTACTTGTATGGTACGGTACTGTATCAGTCTGTAAACAACCCACTACTGAGCGCAGGCCCCTTCTCCATATAGAAGAAGGGTAGGAGCTTAATCCACCACGCTGCTCCACTGCGGGTTGGTGGATAATTTCTCTACCATGGGTAACGATCTGTTACAACCCTTATTACAAGGCAATAAAGCCTTAATCAGCATTGTCTCCATGCGGTTAGCATAGTTTTGTTTATTAAGCATTTTATAGTTTTCATTCGATTTATTATTTCATAATTAAATCAGTTAGATTCTGGAAGCCGTCGCGAATAGTACTCCACTAGAGTACTCGCTAATATTTGGGAAGTTCAAAATTAGTATTTTGTGAATTTCTTTTAATAAAAGTAGTTGTGGTGAAAAAGTAGTTTTTTTTTAAAAAGACAGTCAGGGTCGGCCGTGTAACAACTGGTGTCAGAAGTGGGATACCAGAGAAGTCTGACGACGTAGAGTCATAGAGCAGACGCTGGTATCCTGAATCCAAGGCACCTGATGTCTTCTGATCGACAGTAAGACTTGACCCAAGGTTAAGCCTGCGTCAGCTACCAGGACGACGGTAAGCCTCCGCTCTTCAGCGTGAGCCCGCTCCAGCCACTGAAAAGGACGACGATCAGCCTCAGCATATTGTCTGAGCCCGCTCCAGCTACCTATCCAGGACGACGGTCAGCCTCAGCATATTGTCTGAGCCCGCTCCAGTGCAACCAAGTCTCCAGGTCTAACTCACCACATCAAACCTAAAATTCCATCCGCTCCAGTTACGAGAGACGTCATCGCAACGCGACACCGGTTCTCACATCGCGACATGCGAGTGTGTGTTGGCGTTTTCCTGTAAGTGTTTTTGTGCTATTTCTAAAATATTTAAATCTAAAAAGTGATAAAAAAAGTGCAGTTTCCTAAATCAGTGTTCTAAATCGTATAAACTCTAGTTCTAATTTAATTTAATATTTCTAATTCTACTATGGTCACTGTTTCCTAAATCTAATCATTGTACTTATTATATCTTTATTTTATTATTAGTTCAGTTCAGCATATCATAATAAATCATAATGTCTTTAAAGGCGGAATCAAAGAAAAGCGAAATGTCTGATAAAATAACACTATCTTTTTTAACTAAATTCATTAAACCATATAGTGGTGACAGGGAATCTCTCCCTGCATTTCTCACCAATTGCGAGAATGCAATGTCCTTAGCTAGCTCAGAGCAGCAAGTTATTTTGTGCAAATTCATAATATCGCAATTAGAAGGTAAAGCTCAGGTTGCGTGCAGTTTAAAACAGTTTTCGAATTGGACTGATTTAAAAGCGTTTCTCAGATCCACATTCGGAGAGAAAAAACACGCGACGCATTTACTATCTGACTTACAGCACTCTAAACAGTTACCAAACGAAGATGTTATAAAGTATTCTCTAAGAGTAGAGCAAATTTTAACACGAATACATTCTGATATCCATTACAGCTGTAAGGACGAAAGTGAACTTCCTGGACGAATAGCGGCCATGGAAGACCTTGCATTAAATTCATTTTTATTAGGGCTTAACCCCTCAATTTCTACTATTGTTAGGTGTAAAAATCCCTTAACTCTCAGTGATGCGATACAATACGCAACTGACGAGGAAAAATTATTCAATTATTATAAAATCAATGCTAAATCTCAAAAACTGTGTTCAATATGTCATAAGGTAGGACATAGCTCCTCCGATTGTTACAAAAATAAAGAGCCTAAATATTCACGAAAGTTATTTCACGTTAGTCCAAAAATTAATTCTAATAATTCTAATCCTTTTCATGAAAAAACGTGTAACTATTGCAAACACATTGGTCACACGATTATAGAATGTCGCAAACGTCAATTTAATATGAAACGCCGTATAAACGCCGTGCAACGTGACACGTCAAATGCTAGTTCCCATAATGCACCGGCACATACGTGTGAAAATGAACACAATAATAATATAAATGAAACTCAATCTATTCATCATCATGATTTAAATTAAAAAGGATTTTGGTTCCGTGTCTGCCAAAATCCAATCATAGTTATAAGGACACGCCATATTCTAATTTCCATACTAATCTTAATAAATCTATATCTCAACCGAAAGAGTTGAGTCTTAATAAATCGAAATCTCAACCAAAAGCGTTGAGTCCTACTATATCTATATCTCAACCGAAAGCGTTGAGTCTTACTAAGTTTAAATCTCAACAAAAATCGTTGAGTCCTACTATATCTATATCTCAACCGAAAGCGTTGAGTCTTACTAAGTTTAAATCTCAACAAAAATTGTTGAGTCCTACCAAATCTATATCTCAGCCAAAAGAGCCGAGTCCTACTATTTTTAATGGCATTAATAATTGCCATAAGTGTCAAAATTTTACTAACTCTAAAAATATATCATTAAAATCTAACTCAAATTACTCTAAATCTATGTCTCAATCAAATAAACCTAATTCTACGATTTCTAATAACAAAATAAATTGTCTAAATACATGTAATTTAAATACTAATCGTAAATCCAAACATATATACGAAATTAATGATTATAGCAAAAAGGTTTCTTTACCTCATATATACTTATATTCCAAACATGCCTCAAATAAGTTGTGTTTCCTTATCGACACGGGATCGACTATCAGTATTATAAAAGCATCTTGTCTATTAAAAATTCCAAATCTATCAAATGAAACTGTCAAGTTAAAGGGTATCAACAGTTCCGAAAATCCTGTTGAAACATTAGGAACCTTTCAAATGGAATTTAACGTATCTAATCAAATATTTAAATATAAATTTCATGTGTCGAAGGATGATATTAATTTAAATAATTATGACGGAATTATCGGTAGCGATTTTTGTAATTATTTTAAGTCAAATATTAATTATTCTTCTAAATTTATAACTTTATTGAATCATTCTATTCCCATTGTTTACACACAGCCAACTTATATCATTCCGGCTCGTGCCGAAGCCATTATCGAGTGCACTGTATCGAATTACTCTCCCGACTTATATCATAACAATGAAGCTCTCGTATTAGATCATACCTTAAGCGAAGGTGTTTATGTCGCTAATTGCATAGTAAAGATTAAACCAAATAAGAAAATAAATCTTTCTATTTTAAATACTACCGAAAATGATATAGAAGTAAAAAATTATCATGTAAAGTTAACGCCACTCGAGCGTGAGTGTTTTAATTCAGAATCTTGTTTTAATATTAATTCTATTTCGACTAATAAATCCGATCGTGCAAATAAGGTTCTGAGCCTTATCCGCTGTTCTCATCTAAATGATGAAGAGCGAAAAGCTCTTTTAGAATGTTGTTCTTTATATACAGATATTTTTCATCTAGACGGTGAGCCTTTAACTTCCACGAGTGCTATTGAACACACTGTAAATACAGGTGACGCACCTCCTATCCACGTCAAATCTTACCGATTTCCCGAGTGTCACAAAGATGAAGTCGATTCCCAAATTCGAAAGATGTTAGACCAAGATATTATCCGACCTTCTATTTCGCCGTGGAGCGCCCCAGTTTGGGTAGTCCCGAAAAAGATAGATGTTTCTGGCAAACAAAAGTGGAGAATAGTAATCGATTATCGTCGCCTTAACGACGTCACTGTTTCCGAGAGTTATCCGCTGCCTCTTATCACTGATATCCTAGATCAACTAGGTCATTCCAAGTATTTTACGACGCTTGATCTTACTAGCGGTTTCCACCAAATAAGGATGGACCCCAAAGATGCCTCAAAGACAGGCTTCACCATTAGCACTAATTCAAGCATGGCTGGACACTATGAGTTCACCAGAATGCCTTTTGGGTTGAAAAATGCCCCAGCCACGTTTCAAAGACTAATGAATACCGTATTATCAGGCTTACAAGGTCTACACTGCTATATTTACTTAGATGATTGCATAATATATAGTCAAAATTTACAAGATCACATGGTCAAATTACAACTTGTATTCGATAAATTTCGCCAATTCAACTTAAAACTCCAACCAGACAAGTGTGAGTTCTTACGACATGAAGTTACTTACCTAGGCCATATTATCACCGACAAAGGTGTTTCTCCGAATCCTGAAAAAGTAAAGGCTGTCTCACAATTCCCAGTTCCTAAAAGTCCTAAGGAAATTAAATCGTTCCTAGGTTTGATAGGCTATTATCGCCGATTCATAGAAAACTTTGCTAAATTAACTAAGCCACTTACCTGTCTCTTAAAGAAAGATGCTGTTTTTTCCTGGAACACGGAACAGCAACACGCGTTCGATTTTCTAAAAGAAAAGTTAATTACCGCTCCTCTTCTCCAATATCCCGATTTTTCGCAACCCTTCAATGTCACAACTGATGCTAGTAATTACGCCGTAGGCGCCATCTTATCTCAAGGTCCCATAGGTAAGGACCTACCAATAGCATATGCATCGCGAACATTAAATAAACCCGAGGGAAATTATTCGACCACGGAAAAGGAGCTTCTAGCCATTCTATTTGCGGTAAAAACTTTTAGGCCATATTTATATGGAAACAAATTTAAAATCATAACGGATCATCGACCACTCGTATGGTTATTTAATGTAAAAGATCCGGGTAGCAGACTCATTCGCTGGCGCTTGAAACTCGAGGAATATGACTACGAGATTGTTTATAAACAAGGACGCCTTAATTCCAACGCCGACGCATTATCTCGATGTCCCGTTAACGCGATTGATGTTAATAATTTAAATAATGCCTCTTACGAAGAATATTTTAAATACCAGTTCACTAACCAGCTTCCTATTTCTAATACTTTAATCGAAGAATGTATTCAAGGCTTACATTTATCCAAATTAAATACAATTGCATGCCCAGTTTCTTTAGACTTCGACTCTTCTATTCCATATTGTGAAGAGATACTATCTCAGCTCGATGATACTTGTGACCTTCTTAACTCCGAACGCGAGCCTTTTTCAATTAAACGTATTCATGATAAAAATAAAAATTACTATTTCTTATTTACAAAAGTACATCATTACGAAGAAACTCGTTTTAGAGATATTTATAATTTATTAATTAAACTTAGGAATATCCTAATCGATGACCAAAATATAACAGATCTTGCTATATCAGACTTTTCCGATCCATTTTCCAAATTAGCGTATACTAAAATTTACAACATGATTTCATATATCTTCCACAACACAAATATTAAAATACATATTTACAAAAATCAATTAATCTATCCTATCCCAGTGGAAGTCCCTAAAATATTAAAAGAAAACCACGATTCACCAATCGCCGGTCACCCAGGATCACAACGCATGTATAAACGAATTAAAGCCAGTTATTACTGGAAGGGAATGCGTTCTGACATTGAAAATTATGTCAAAAGGTGCAAACTTTGCCAAATCAATAAACCTTTAAGAAAATCAAACAAAGCTCCAATGGAGATCACTTCTACATCAACTAGGCCGTTCGAGAGATTAGCTCTCGACATAGTAGGTCCCTTGCCCGATGCGGGTTTCCAAAATTTTAAATTCATCTTAACGCTACAAGATGATCTTACTAAATTTACAAGTGCCTATCCGATGGTCACATCGACGAGTGACGAAATAGCTCGAAATCTCGTACATTTTATGTCCCTATTCGGTTTTCCTAAAACTGTTTTAACCGACTTAGGCACCTCATTTACATCCGATTTATTTAAACAGCTTACAGATATCCTAAAAATCAAAGCCCTATTCACTGCTCCTTACCATCCTCAAACAAACGGGGCTCTAGAACGGTCACATGCCACCTTAAAGGAGTATCTAAAATCCTTTGTAAACGAAAATCAAAATGATTGGCACTGTTACCTATTTACAGCAATTCTAGCTTACAATACTACTCCTCACTGTTCAACTAATTATACGCCACATGAATTACTATTTGGCTATAAACCCTCAATTCCAAGTTCTTTATATGAAAGCACCAGTAATACTACTTACAATGAATATATACGTGCTTTACAATACAGAATGCGTTTTAGTCGCGAAAAAGCTATTCAAAATCTTATTAATAGTAAAGAAAGATCAAAACAATACTATGATACTAATTCACGCGAAGTAACGTATAAAGCAGGTGACATGGTGTATTTAAAACACCACCACAGACTTCGTAAAGCGTTATCGCCCATATGGAAAGGGCCTTATAAAATCATAAAAATACACAATAAACATAACGTGACCCTACAAATAGGTCGCAAGAACGTTAAACATCATACTAATGAGATAAAACCTGCTAAATCTTAACTTATTTTCTATATCTCTTTCCAGGATATTATGCTGTCATGGCATATACCACAGCCGCGCTGAATCAAACATTATACCTATTTCTCATAGCCCTGGAATATACTTTGAACCTATTACATACATAAGTTTTTATAACGATTATTGGAAGATAGTAACACATATCGACTTAGTCTCTCTAGAACCTTATCTTAATAAAATATCGAATCTATTGCAAGATATCCTCAATCTTTGTAACAAAATTCAATCGCAAGATTTAAACTCATGTAAAGATATATCCAGTCCTATTGAAGTGTTAATTCAATCTAATTATATTAAATTGCAATCGCTGTCTCACATTATTTCGAATCGCCAAACAAACAAGGTTAAACGATCTTTAGAATTCGGAGGCGAAATCCTAAAGTTTTTCTTTGGCACTTTAGACGCGGATGATGCGAGAAAGTATGACGCCGCAATTGAATCTTGTAAAAAGAGTGAAACGGAAATATTTCATTTAATGAGAGATAACATTCATATAATTAAATCAACTATAAATAATTTTAATACTACTATTTACAAACTTAATCAAAATGAAGTTAAGCTCAATACCCAAATAAACAATATGAATGATATACTCTCTCAAATTACCAATATTGATAATATATTACTTCATACCTCTAAGTTAAATAACTTACTTAATATTATCGAAGGTTCATTATTGACTATTTCTAATTTACTAGATACTACATTAAACTCTATCCTATTTTCTAAGATAAATATACTACATCCTAGCGTAATTAGTCCCTTAAGTCTTTATAATGAATTGTTTAAGCATAGTAATCAAATAAGCAAAAGGTTAGACTTTCCAGTCGCGCTAAATATTGACACAATTCATTCATTAATTGATATCTCTAAACTTAGTTCTTATTACTATAACAATAAAGTCATATTTGTATTGCAAATTCCTTTAATTACATATGATAAGTTCACGATCTATAAAAACATACCTTTACCTACACCTCACGATGACTCACACAATACTTTCGCTTTAATTCAACCTTCTAATTCATACATCGCTTTAAGCGACGATAGATTACATTATGCTATGCTGAACACTCTTGATAAGTGTAAGATAATAAATAGTAACTATTCAATATGTGAATTATCAAATATATACTCATGTATAAATAGTCCAAATTGTGAGTCTAAGATGTTGACCGAGGTCACACTTTCGTTGCCTTCTGAATGTAACGCCAGAATTTTATATGGCGATATCGATATTTGGCAAAAGTTACAAAATAACAAATGGATTTTCGTTCAGTCAAAAGTAAATAAATTGACTGTTCATTGTGATGATCAAATTAACGATTATTTTATTGAAGGCACAGGAATTGTAAAATTAACAGCTAATTGTATCGGCTATTCTAAAACTTTTCAATTATTGCCGACAAATTACTATTCTTTTATGATTAAATCTCCTTTAGACATAAGTTTCGATATTACAGCTGATGATTGTTGTAAAAAGGACGTATTTAATAAAAGTTTGCCACATTTATCGCCGATATCCTTGAGTAAAATCAATTTAGATTCGTTAAAGTATGCTACTCATCAAATGGATAATTTGGAACACGAATTAAATAATTTAGAAAACCAATCTCATTTTATTAAATACGGTCAATACTATTCTACATTTACTTATATTTTAATTGTATGTTTATTTTTATATTTTGTGTATAAGGTTTACAAATGTCTTAAGAATAAGAATTCGACTTACTCTGGATGTTGTGTCCAAATATTCAATCAATGTCATAATAGAAAGTCAACAAAAAATAAATCTAAGATTTCCAATTCTATAGAAATGACGAATATTTCATCCTCAGATGATGATAAGATATCAGTACGATCTTTGCCAATTCGGCAACAAAAGTATAAATCTGATGTTCAATATTCTTCAAATAGAAATTTAAATTTCTAATTTCATATGATTTTATGTGTTTAATTTTACTATGTTAAATAATAATTCCAATTTTATATTTTCTAAATGTTTTAAATAATATATTACTATATCATATTAAAGTTAAAACTTTGTTCTATGTTAAATTAAAAATAATTCCAATTCTATATTTTTTTTAAATGTTTTAAATATTATATTACTAAATTATGTTAAAGCTTTGTTCTATGTTAAATTTTAAATAATAATTCCTATTTCTATTTTCTATTAAAAATAATTGGATATGTAAATGGTTATTAACTTATGTAACAAGTTTTCATATTTAATATTAAATCAAATAATGTTAAAACTTCCTAAATATTAAATATTATCGCTGAATTTTTATTACACTTCGCTTCATCTTAGAGAGATAAAGCTTCGTCAAAAAGGGGGAGCTGTTACAACCCTTATTACAAGGCAATAAAGCCTTAATCAGCATTGTCTCCATGCGGTTAGCATAGTTTTGTTTATTAAGCATTTTATAGTTTTCATTCGATTTATTATTTCATAATTAAATCAGTTAGATTCTGGAAGCCGTCGCGAATAGTACTCCACTAGAGTACTCGCTAATATTTGGGAAGTTCAAAATTAGTATTTTGTGAATTTCTTTTAATAAAAGTAGTTGTGGTGAAAAAGTAGTTTTTTTTTAAAAAGACAGTCAGGGTCGGCCGTGTAACAGATCGTTATCAGGTGTCTAGGAAAACAATCGGAACCGACGGCTATATTTGCTCTTCGAGGCACGGTGGGAAGACCCACAAAGACATATACCCAGACCGGAAACAAATATTTGTACAAATACAAATATCTGTACCGAGCGGGAACTAATCCCGCGACCCCCGGCACGCTTTGAGGCGACTACTCGCACCACTACACCAGAACGGTCATCAACTTACCTATTTCTAAAGTCTTACCTGTTTACCTCCTCCAAACCCGAATAAGGGCATGTCTTCGCCTTCCTTACCAAACCATATATAATTTTTTGCATTCAAACTATCCTCGGGTATGTATTCTTGGAAAACTACACAAGTGTACAGTTCGATCGCCGCCATTGCCTGCATAAGCCTTTTATGATCTTGTGATTTTTCTACAACTAAAATTTAATTTTTACTTCATTAAACTATTTAATATAAATATCATCGTTGTGAATTAATATTGAATAATATGATATTATATATAAGGAAATAAACAAATAAAACTAAATAGTTAAATAATTTATCAAAGTTTGTTAAAAAAAATGATGATTGAAATTTAAACTGGGTGGTCTGAAATGCTAACGATACTGATTAGGCGCCATCCATAAATTACGTGAGATAATTTTGGCGATTTTTTTATTCCCTCTCTCCCCTTGGTGAGATTTCGTGAGATTTTGCTCGACCTCCTCCTCCCTACCCAATATCGCGTGAGATTTTTAAAAATGCATATTATTAAAAAGTGTGCAAGATGTGCACACGAAAAAAAGGGTCATTACGGCTCTGGCCTCGTACCGATGTGTCCACCTCCAGGCTATACGTATTCCAAAAAAAAAGGTCAAAGGTCACCGGTATATGAAAACTATTTCAAATTTTTAATGAGGAAAAAAAATTACGTGATATTTGCCTAGACCGAGGGTGGTCCACGTGAGATTCTGTGAGATTTCGCTCGACCCCCACCCCCCTAAACGCCTCACGTAATTAATTATGGACGGCTCTAATTCCTTATTTAAAGCTTTCGTTACGAGTTGACGTCACCAAAATGGCGATGGTATAATTTGCATAACTTATATGATATATCTCTATATTACATCTTGCGTACACAGAAACACTTGGACATGTTTTTATAATAAACACAAAACAAAAATATACTTACTTAATTCATCATCGATTCCATATAAAACGACTCCCAACGGCCATAACTTATTACTATAATAATTTATATTGTCGATACTGATTGCTGAAGAATCAGAATCATTAAATGTCCGTCGTTGTATGAACTGTGACGGTTGTGACATACGACCGCATTCTGTTTGATAATGTGTATTTATATAATTACGGTTATTAGTTGATATTAATTTTTGTGCTAATACGTCGGATTTCTAAAAGATTTGGAAATATAATTAATTATACAACTTAAAATTGGACATACATAATACGTAATATATGGACGTGACAAGTATACTTAATTAAAAAAAATCAAAAAACCCGACTGCGTAAAATACTCTTATTATAAACTAAAAAGAATAAAACAATTTACTAGCTTTCATTTGATACCCATATTGCTACAGTAAGAAAAAAAAATTCAACTCTCCCCCCCTCATTCCGCCATTTGCGGGCGCCATTTTGAAAATTTATATAGCCTATGTCACTACTACAATTTAGACAAATACAACGACACCTCATATGTCAAAAACACATAACAACATACATACATACATACATACATACATACATACATACATACATATATACATACATACATACATACATACATACATACATACATACATACATACATACATACATACATACATACATACATACACTCGAAAAACATAACCCTCTTTCTGTCGCAGTCGGGTAAATATGCAGTAGCAATGTTAGCTTAGTTGTCTTTTGACGAACAGAACAGCGGAGCTAATATTATACTGTTCTAAGCACAACTTTAAGCACGCAATAACTTCTAGTATAAAATTAGTCTTTTTCTAATTTTATAATCTTTAATTGATAATTATAAAATATATATAGGCAAATAGGAGTTTAGCTGTTGCTATAAATTATACGGGTCCTTGAGTCCCTTATACTAATAATAAGAATACATATTTGCTTATTTTAAATATTATCTATTGGTTTTAATACCTCTATTTTTCACAATAAATATTATAATAATATTATATGCTTTTATTCACAAACACAACTCGATTTAGAGATTGCAATAGTCGAAATGGATGTAAATGTAGCACGTGTATCGAAATGAACAATAGAGGGTTTAAATTCGTGTAACGCTTTAAAGTTTTTACATTCGATATTTGTCAAATATTCATATTCTCGTTTCCAGCAGTTAAAGAAAATGTCGTGATGATAGTGATGATACTCATGCTTCGCAAGGAGTTCTGAAACATTTACAACAGCCAATGCATGGTGAATAATCTAATTGAAGGAGGCTATTGCCGAATAGAGATGTTTACGGGCTGTATTCTGTATTGTAAGAACTCTATTTAACATGTATTCTATTTTAAGTAGCCTTTAAGTGTTCAAACGGAAAAACTGTTGCAAAAATGTCAAAAGTTTTAAAAGCATATACCAAAGAATTAAGAAGCGTTTTTTTTTTAAAGTAAGGTTATTTGTCTTATACACAAATTAGGTAATTTGATTTTTTTTTACTTTCACTTACTTACCTTCTCTTCAAACTTGCTGGCTAATTCATAACTATTTATCGAGGTCCCTGAAATTACAAATATTCTTCATTGTTTTGTGGATGTTTTTAAAATTAGATATTATTTATATTTATACCTAACAGTTTTTACACCATGATGTGTGTTCTATAATTTTCGCTAGAGAGTTACCTTAATCGCATTTTTAAGTGTTATAATTAGTAAAAGTTCATTTGATAGTTTATATGAACGTGTTAATCTCATGCGCTATTGGATAGAGTTCATTATTGGAAGAGAGGTTAGAGGCTAAAACATTATACTATAAAGATTTCAAATGGAACAGTAAAAAGACATAACATGTAGAGAAATGAATATTTGTTTATTTATGTTGTATTTAATTACTTTTATATTTGCTTAGCATTTATGTTTTCCTTGTGTGATGATTGTTTTAGCTAAAAATGGATTTTATGAAGCTCGACCTTAAAACTAAGGGCTTATTAAAGTGATTTAGCGATTAATAAATTCGTCAGGACAGATTTAGAATAAGTGAAAAAGAATTATATTGATTGGTTTTATGGCTATCAGTCGTGCCAGTTCTGCCGTCCTAACGAAGAGTGCAATAAGTCGAGTTTTTGGGCAAATTGACTTAAGACCATATCCGTAATCAGGAAAATGAGCTCTATATTTTCGCCTTAGACGTTTTTTTTGTATCTTCAGTAGTTTCGGTTCTGTTGGTTATCATAACTGCAATATCTAATATTACGATTTGTTAGCACCTAATCATAACCGAAATATCTTGAGTTATGACTTGGATAGCTTTGATTTTTTGTAATATTTACATAAAATAACCGCAATAAATCCAGATATTGCACTTATGACTAGTACATTTTATAATTTTTTGGCATATATTTACTAGTCATAAGCGCAACAAGTAAGAGTTATTGCAGTTATCATAAGGAAACTTATTATTTAAAATGTCTAGCTTCCTAACTAACGAGGATTGCATTTATTATTCTGTAGATTTACAGAAATCAATAATGCTTCCAATAATGGATCAGTTCAAGTCTATCATATTTTACCCACGCCTTATTGCTTTCAATGAGTTCTGTCTCCCTTAGAAGTAGTTCTGGCACAAATGTGCCTTTTGCTCTATTGTGGAACGAGACTGTCTCCAGACGGAATCAAGAAGACATCATTTCTACTTATCAGTAATTTTTGTATAAAATCGTAATGTCACTTTGTTTTATGGGTTGATAATTGTGCGGCTCAGAATAAAAATTGGTCGTTTATGTCTTTCTTAGTAATCATAGTTAATAGTCAGCTGATTGCAGCAGAATCTATTACGATAAAATATTTCGAACCCGGCCACACATTCATGTCAGCTGACCATTTCACCACCAGGTTGAAAAGTCATTAAAAAATAAACAAAAAGTCAATGATTTTGACGATTTTGTGGATGCTGTAAAATTGTCAAAAACATGGTAAAAGTGATGACTATATCAGATTTTTACTTTTATCAAGATCTAATTATCGTCTCAGCACAAAATTAGAAACACAAAACTAAGAATATAGGTACCTACTTAAAGAATATTTTGGCAGTCAAGGCTGATAGGCGACAATTTTTATTGAAAATCAAACAAAAACATGCAGCTGATTGGAGATAATTAGATTTTCTACAAATGAAAATTATCAAAAATAAAAAATTTCTAGATATTAAAAATAAAACTGTATTCAGAGGTTATGTAACAAAAGATCGAAAAGAAAGAATAATATCAGAATTGTTGCCTCTGATGCCAGAGACGAGAATGAGTTTTTGGTTAAACTTACCAGTATCTTCGCAAGTGTTAAACATAGATTAAATTAAGATTACAAACTGCTTTTTAAGTTGCGATATAGGTTACTTTAATTGAATTAAGACTAATTTAAAGAATGATCTCATAATGTACCTTATTACATGAAGTGTTAATGTTTTGGTATAAGCAAAGGGAAAAGTATTCTAAAAGATTGTTTAGTTTGTCATTACTATTAATATGTGTAAATACAAAGATTCTAAGTTGTGACTTGATTAAGTAACTGTTGAAATTATTAAGAAAGAAAACACTTTTTTTTAATTTTATTTTCAAGAGGTAATTTTTTAGTTTTTAATATTTTCTGATATAAGTAAATAACTTATTAATAAATATTTTCTTACGTAATAGTGTTGCTTTAGATTAAGTAAGTACGTAAGTATTTTAATTGAATTAAGACTGATTTAAAGATTGGTTTCAAAATGTGTCTTTTTAGATAAAATATATATAGACTTTACTGCTCTTAATATAATAAAAGAGATAAAAATTTTGTAAAAGAGAAGATGTAGAAGAGAAGTTTGTTGATTTTTAAAAGTATTTTTTCTATTAATATGTGAAACTACAGAATTTTTAAGTTGTGATTTTATCAATTATTGAAAGTAGTATGTAAATTAAAAAAAAAAACGCTTAAAGTGATTTCATTGATAACATTTGTTTAGATTTTTAATTTCATACAATTGAACTTAAAAAATAAATAAATATTTTCATATCAAGTAACTTTGTTATGATATATTTTCATATATACTTATTATATTCTTGCAATCAACCATCTCTGCCTTATATCTAATTAAAATATTTCACTTAGGAAAACCCTAATAACTAGGACAGTTATTGCACATATAGTTGAAAGAAACTATAGGGCATCATATAGTTTGTGCTACACAAAAGAACAATACGCCCATGACTATTAAAAATGTCGGATATGACAAAAAAAAAAACTTTACAGGAGAGCAATGCATAGTGTAAATTGCATGCGTCTTTTTACATATTTTTTTTTAAATACCGACATTTATAAATTAAGTGATTAAAGAAATATGCATAAAATAATATTTTTCTTTTCAGCTGATGTTAGACTTAGTTATTTAGGAACGTTTTATGAAATCAATCAAAAAAAATCGATTTTGCAGTTCCGACGATGTTAATAGTCATGGGCGAATATGTCGGTTTACTAACAAAAACTGCAATAAGTGGTGTAGTTATTGCAGTTATGATTAGGAATGCTATATCAAAACCATTCTAAAGTCCTAATGATAAATACATTATTGCGTTTTTAGTGTATATAAACTTAAGAACAAATTTAATATACTACATAAAATTAAGCATTATTTTATATTCTGTCGTTTAGTAAAAGTTTCAAACCAATAGCTTTTATAGTTAAGAAAATACACGCGAAACAAAAATGAAATCTTTAACCGCGAATATCTCTAAAGTAGTCAAAACCTAGTTATTGCACTCTTCGTTAGGACGGCAGAGTTAAGCACTGTTGATTCCGCCAATGTTACGTAGGATGGAGAATAATTTCCATAAAGTTTGACGCTTGATTTTGTCCACGATCTTATACACAGGTCTTGAAAGATTAGTACGATCATGTTTATAAATTTTCTTTCACGTCAACGCCACTGTATGTCATTGCTATTAATGGGTGCAGTGCGCAGTTGGCACTGCGCACGGCGGTTGAATGACAAGCGACTGTAAGCTACTCAGTCTCATTATCAATCATACGGCGTATATTATTCTCTCCCAAGTATTGTTATTTAATAATTGTTTTGCGATTTTGTTGTTATTTTTGTTCTGTTATGACCGACGTACGGGGGGTACCTACTACTGTTGTTGCAAGACCTGTGTATAAGATAGTGATTTGTCAATTGCAAATTTTGAAATTATTTTAGATTAAAACGTACCAAGTTAAGACTATTAATAGGTTTCATACAGAAGTAAGAATAAAATATAAGTACCAGATGGATTTATGCTTGCTCTTAACATATCCACTACAATCCTTGATATGTCCTTTTCATTTAGACATTTGTAGCCAATCGGCATGTCCTAAAAGATTTTAACTATATTAAAAAGGTATATTTTTATCTTTTTATTATCTAAAAAAAACAGTGTTTAAATAATTTAAAGAAAAATTACTTGATTGAAAAAAAAAAATACGGGCTTAGTGCGAGTCGGACTCCGAGACAAAGGTATAAATGTTTTTCATCATGTGTAAAAAAATACGTTTCAAATTTTGTAAAAAAAAAAAAAACAGATTGACGGACGGCGGACAAGTAACAGTTCTGCTAGCAACGCTTTTTTTATGTTAGTTGGATAGGCAAACCGGCAGACGTTCCACCTGATGGTAAGTGGTTGACGTCGCCCATGAACATAAACTAGTTTACCTGGAACTAGCCCAGCCAACTCATTTATGTGCTGCCTATCCAGACATAAGGTGTTAAAGTCTCGGTGCCAGTAATTACACTTCCTGTCTTGCCCTTCTCTTTGAAACACAGCAAAGCTGTTTCACGGGAGAAACAACCAAGATGCTGGTACCTATGCAGCCGGGAGCACGGCACAGCGCATCCCTCCCACCGCTAAGTAGTAATTGTCGTTTTTCGAGTAGAGAACTTCAAAAACGATAATTTTCGATAGTTGCAAACAAAAGGAACTATTTTTGAAATTTTTTTTCGTATTTGCTGTAAAACGCAATATTTTAAAAGTCATCATTAGCATATTACGGATTGTACTTTTCACTTAGGGTACACTGTCTGTTATACATGAACCGTTTTTCTATTTCTATAAAATATTAAATATTAAAATGAAATATACTCACTACGATATCTTTGCTAAAATCGTAACGAACAGGCGCACAAGTTTTGAGCTTACTCGGATTACTTATATACAATATTTTGTCCGCGTCGCTTGTGTTGAAGTTAAGCGGTGCTTGAAAGAATTTCACGCAGATTTCCTTTTGAAGTTGAGAAAGCGTAGACATTATAATATCTTGTGAGTGTACATCTGTTATATTGATAAATATCAGTTATACCATCTGCCAGGGTATTGCCATTTGGTAGTTTTACCATTTGGTAGTTTTAACAATTGGTAGTTTTACCTTTTCGTAGTTTTAACATTTGGTAGTCTTACCATTTGGTAGTTTTAACATTTGGTAGTTTCAACATTTGGTAGTTTTACCATTTGGCAAAACTAAGTTTGCAACAAAGCTAAGATTGCTAATTTAGGCTAAGAACTGGCGTTTATTATCGATTGCGGATAAGACCCGCATAAATAGATGCACGATATCTCAACATCTATTTTGAGAATATTAAAAGATAGTTTTATTTATTTATTTATTTATTTACTCTTTATTGCACACCACAAAAATTTAACAAAAGCATAGTTACAAATTAGTCGTATCAAAATTGTGTAGTACAACAGGCGGTCTTATGGCTAATTAGCCATTTCTTCCAGACAACCCACATGGATAAGAAAAGTTCAGCAAAGAAAGAAACAGGTAGGTTGTGCAGTTATATAATAAACTTACATACTAATATATACATACAATACTTATATAAGATACATAATAAATATGTAAATGCAAATATAATAAATATCTCTATTATAAACTAATAAATATTAAACATAAATAAAATAAAATAAAATAAAAAGATAAAAACATCTAATAAAAAAATAAATAAAAAAATAGGTAAATAAATATCGTAATCAAGTCGTCTTCAGCTTAAGATAGTGATCTTTAACATACTTCTTAAATGTTAAGAGTGATTCGGCTTTTCTTATGTGCAATGGCAAACTGTTCCATAATTTTATAGCCTGAACAGTGAAAGACTGTGCAAAAAATTTAGTTCGATGCGCAGGCAGCTTCAGCATAAGATTTCGAGATGATCTTAATTCTTTCGAGGCATTTCCAATGTATTCAAATTTATCCTTCAAATAAGAAGGAGCCTTAGGATTAAATAGCACACAGTACAGCAGAGAAAGAATATGCAAGTTCCGGCGAGAGCGTATAGGAAGCCACTTGAGCTTAAAGCGAAATTCAGAAACATGGTCATATTTGCGAAGGCAGAATATGAACCTGATAGCAAGATTTTGGAGTCGCTCAAGTTTATTAAGTTGGTCCTCGGTCAAATTAGGATAGCTTGCATCTGCGTAGTCTAGAATAGATAGCAGGAGAGAGTTTGCTAACATAATTTTGGTGGGGATTGGCAGAACATATCTCAAGCGACGTAATGAGCTCAGTGCTGAAAAAGTTTTCCTGCTGATTTCCTTCAACTGCACCGACCATGACAGCGTGTTATCAAGGTGAACACCAAGATCTTTAGCAGTGGAACAGTAAGGCAGCCTTATACCGTTATAAACAACAGGAGGTAGATTTTGGTTGTTTATTTTCGCAATAATGCCTGGGCTGCCAATAATGATAACTTGCGATTTTCCAGGGTTGACACTAAGACCATAACGCTTACTCCATTCCAAAATATTTCGAAGGTCCATGTTGATTATATCGACTGCACTAGCAATATGCTCGGATGTAGAGTGGCGATAAATCTGAATATCGTCTGCATACATATGGTAGAGAGAAGAAATACATTGAGTAATGGAATTAATGAAGATTGAAAAGAGCAAAGGAGACAAAACGCCACCTTGAGGTACCCCAGCTTGGACCTCACGCCATGAAGAGAAGGCCTCATCAAGGCATATACGTTGTCGACGTCCTTTGAGGTAACTCAGAAACCAGTTTCTCACCGATGGAGATATGTTAAAGGAACGTAACACACTCAGCAGTATATCATGATCAACAGTGTTGAATGCGTTAGTAAAATCCAAAAGAGTCAAAATTGTGAGTTGTTTATTGTCCATGGCTAACCGAATATCGTCAGTAACTTTGACCAGAGCTGAGACCGTACTATGACCAGTACGGAAGCCGAAGTTTTGTGAGTGAAAGAAATGCCACGGGACCGCATATCCCAATTTTTTCCAAGGACCCCCTTATGTAAGAGTGGAGACGCCTATGGCTAAAAATCTGACACGTGGCCATGTGTACCATGACACATATTAAAATCACAACAGGAACATGCGGCTTACTGATTAGTATTATGTATTTTAAATTAAAAAATAATAAGGAACCCTAAACGATTTTAATTCAATTTATTTTTTTAAGGCAGCATTCGAGTGCCTTTTCATTAAAATAAAAAGTTTACCCCTAACTTTATTTTACGATTTTATTAAATAGCTAGTAAATAATAAAAAATTATACCATAATCTTTATTATTAATAGTGTAATGAACTATTCCATTCTTCCATAGTCTTCCAACAACGATTTTCAAACATAAAAATAATACACAAATGTAACGCATTGTTACAACAATATACCTACTTACGAAACGGGCCATAAAAGTAAATTAAATATCATACCGTGAACAAAATAAAATAAAAAAACAATTTTTATAGCGACATTATCTTGGGATTATATTATTGTTTTTATTTCGTATTAGTATTCAAAAAAAAAAAGATTTAACGTATTAAAACTTATTGGTCACTATTTTTGAGACGTAAAACGGGATATGACGGCAACGAAAAAAAAAGTCGTTTGTCAAATTTATTTGATTTTGATTTGATCGTGGGAGACACGAAGAATGGATATATAAGGAGTGCGAACGTAACAAGGAACTTATACTTGAATATAACTTCCTTGGAACGTAATGTTAAAAGAATGGCATCAATTTAGGTAGTAGATAATTATTTTGCCGCTAGAGTCCGCTAGGATCGAAGTTGTAATTTACGCGGGAAGGCTTGTTGCTATTGACAGCTCTGAATTTTGAAAATTGAGTTATTAGTTCATTTTTAACCTTTCTATTGGTTGCTATATAATTATGAGAAAAAAAAGTGAGACAAAAACATTCCGCCAGGCCACCATTTTAAAGATATTTGACATGTAGTCAACATGATAATATGTCATAAGATTTTTTCAATTATTTATATTGTTTTTATCTTTAAACTTTGTAGTAACTTGTTATTAATAACTTTGAGTCATCACCAACATAAAATACTCTTGAAGATTAAATTAAAGGATAAACTTTTAGTTTAATAACAGGTACGTAATTTTTAAATTATTAAATAAATATTAAAAATATAATGTAATGTTATAAGATTAAGTATATTTGTTTAAAAAAAATTTATTTCATATTATATAAAGTTATTTTAATTAAATATTTGATAAATTATGATAATAGTAGTCGGTGAAAATTTTTTTTTCAAAATAACTTTATTTAGAATAATAAAATTTATTGTTATTTTTATATATTTTTCAGCTATAAAATATCATAAGCAGCCTCGCAGACAATTCACATAATTAGCATAGCATCAATTATCATGTTCTACTATCTTTTATAGAGAAGAAATATCAATACTTCTGTCCAAGAAATTAGATGATTCAGAGAATTCTAGATAAAATTACTATTAGTACAAAAATAAAAAACAATGTATTTTAATAAAATTTCTGAATTCGTTTTGTTTTATTTCATCTTCCAAAATATTAGCATTCAATACATAAAATTATATTTATTAAATATGCAACTAAAATAAAACTGTTCTAGAGAACTACTACCTATATTTAATTACACATATTATAATAAGTAATATAATAATAGTATCGGTACCTCACGAATACTCGCGCACCCAGTGGCAAAAAAGAGAACTATCTTTGTTTATTTTTGTGTACATAAGTACCGTGAAATTTGTATAGAACTACGTCTACCGTTCGCTCTCCTGTATATCCATTCTTCGTGGTGGGAGATGTTGTTTAAGTTTATCAAACAATTTGTTAATGGGGATTTAAATTTAATATGTGTGCCTGCCATAGAGGCCCGTAAACAGGACTTAGGTCTGTCAGGAAGAGCCACACACACCATAGAGGTATTATAGATAGAGTAGGGAAGACATGCGGCTGCCTGTAGGCAGAAACGTCCAACGGTTAAAAAAAGAGAGAAGATCACGGTACCCCATCTGTGAACATCAATTATTTACTTCTATTTTAATTTTTCGACTACAAACAAAATATAATAGACACATCTATAATATGCACAGTAATATTATATTGGTATGTAATTCAAATTTACATTACATTATAAGTTCAAAACATTGACTGCCTATATAAACATAACCAAACACTACTATATTCCGTGCTAATATGCTGTGTATACACTAGTAGAGAGAGACAGATAGGTACCACAATCGTCTCTCTCTTTCTAACTGAGGGACAGCTGGAGGCCTGCCTCCCCTGCTCTTTTTTATTCCTTTCTCCAATTAACTACACTATCAATGGCATTCTGTAACCGTCCACAGTCGTTATCTTACTTCACAACCAGATATAACTTGAGGTTATCTGCAAACATTAAACAATTTGAATCTTCAACGACTTTGGGCAAATCGTTCATCATGATTATAAATTGCAGAGGACCGAGATTACTTCCCTGACTTACACCAGATCACGTAAAGCACGGCTCCGATCTGTGTCCCGCGAATTGTACTGTATACTCCTGCCAATCCCTCGTGTAACTGGCAAAAAAGTTAAGTAGATGCGGTGTGAAACTAACACCTGCTAACTTCTTAAGCAACACGTCATTATCGACTAGGTTAATTGCTTGCTTTTTTGTAGTCCAAGTAAGCAGCGTCAATCTGCCCTCCGCTATCTACTGTCAGCAGCAAATGAGCCATGTAACTGAGCAAATTACTGGTAGTGCTCCTCATTGATCGAAAGCCGTGTTGGGCATCTGAAAGTTGCGCTCTCACCTTCATAAAAATGATGTTATGAATAGCGCACTCTAATACCTTAGCCGGTAACGACAGTACCTCAATGGGTCTGTACCCACTAACCTTGTCGTTGCACCTCCTTTCAGTATCGGTACAACACCAGTGGTTTTCCGAGAGATGGAAAACCAGAAAACCGCGCATGTGGTCTGTGGAATGCATAGATAAAAAAGTATGAAGTAAGCATGCGCTCCTATAAAAGTAATGAATTATCAATTAGAAGAGGGCGCGCGAACGTAGTATCATTTCCTACTATTCGGGTATAGTGGTGCGAGAGTCGCCTTAAAGCCGTCGATCGCGGGTTTGATTCCCGCTCGGGGCAGATATTTGTATTTATACAAATATTTGTTTCTGGCCTGGGTGTCCTTGTGGATCTCCCTGCCGTCAGTCCCGATTGTTATCACAAATACCTAATAGCGATCGTTACTCATGGTAGGGAAAATCATTCGCCAACCCGCAGTGGAACAGCGTGGTGAATTGAGGTTCAATCCTGATCCTATATAGAGAAAGGGCCTTTTCCCTTGTGAGAATTTGCTGTGCTGTGAGAATTTAACAGGTTGATTTAGTACAGTTCAAAAAGAATATACTATGTTACTTTTATTAAAATGATAGTGGACGATACTCTTGTTTATGTTGCTCTTTAATTTTTTAAAGTACTGTCTAATGTAAAAATAACGCAGACGTCAACAGATGGTGCCACTTGTAAGTTAGATCGCGCAAGCAAGATTCCGTATCAAATTGTTAAGTATAAATGAACCTTGAATAAATTAACCAATATCGAACCCTATTGACAGTGTTTCATTTATATCATCCTCAAGGACTCCTGAGAGCAAAAGTTTGTTCAAGTACTATGGCTCTTAAAATACATATTTGAAGATTGTATATTTAATTCATATGACTTTTGCATGTAAGAACAAATATATATTTAGTCCATAAGAATTGTAAACTCACCTAACGTTATATTTTATCATTCAAAGTGTCATTCAGTGTGTTATTTTTACAATTGTCAACATTGCCAGAAAGGCTCGTAATTTGTTACACACATAGTTATTCTGATATTGCCACAGGAGACGGTCGTCGATAAATAAGCCCAGATACTTTTGACCAGTAACAGTTTCTATTTAACGAACACTCATATCTACCATAGTGATGTCTGTCTAAGATAAGCGTATATATATCACAGTTCACGAGTTAATTGAGTTATTGACATTTTGTAATCATGAGAGCGTGTTTAATAAAATGGTGCTTGTTACTGAGCCTGCTGGGAGATGCAAATTGTTTTGTGTGAGTATTTATTTTTAAACATTATCACAACAATAAAAAAACATTTTTTTCATAAAACGTTAGCCATTATTTGCATGATTATTGATGAGATATTATGATGATAAGCAATTAAAGTTTTTCTTAAAATATTCAATGACCGACAGACAGGTGAGCATAGCTTCGATCTTGTCTTGATCTGGATTGATTGATTGATGAAATAAAATTGAAAAGATTTAATGGAAATCTAGAAGAAGAGTATCTTAAAATACTTAATAGACCTCTATTATCTTAGGGGACATCCAATCATTACGTGAGTTGTTTTTCATTCAATATAGACTCCGCCCCCTTCGGTGAGATTTAGTAAGATTTGCTGAGAGTGCTGAGACCCCTCTCTTATGTAAGATTTACGCTAAAGTAGTAAAAGAACTAAAATTTTTATAAATCGGGAAAATAATACAACGTAATATAATGTACTATAACGAATATATTTAAATATAATAAAATTAAAAACATAAACAGCGGGCAATTAAAAAAAAAAACATTTTTGCGAGTAAAATAAATACTCAAAATGTACAAGTATATATTTATATTTTATTATAATATTATCTGTAAAATTATCAAAAAAAATAGTGTTGACTATTTGTATCTAGGTATATTATTATTTGATTTTTTTTAGTTTTTAAATTATGCCGCCCAGTTTAAATGAGATTTAATAAGATTTAATGGCCCCCCCATTTTGAGCTCACCTAATTAATGGCCCCCTTAATAATATGGATAAAAAATCATTCCACTATAATAATTAATTATATTGGAAGTCTTATAAAAATAATTAGCTTTATCGCTGGCTAATGATCCTCCAGCAGTAATTTTTTACAGAAATTAAAGCTTAAGCTTCAAAAACACAGCATAACAAATTATCTATAATCTCGTAATCTCGCGAGATTGTGTATAAAATTTATACGAGATACAATCTCGCAAACTGTACATGAGATCGAGTTCGTATTTTCTAACTACTACTTAATGTAGTGGAATTTTAGTTTAAGTAATTGACAGGTTGAGACACCAATATATTATCGTTGTCGGGTGGACATATTCTTGAAAAAAAAAGTCATCACCTATTCCTACTCCTAAAAAAAAGTCGTCCCGACTCCGGACCACTCCAACTCGATTGCCTTAGCTCTATTGTGGAAGCCCCTCTTTTTCGGATGTGGGGGCCCCTCTTTTGTGGATGTGGGGGCCCCCTCTTATGTGAGGGCCCGGGGCAGTTGCCCCGCTTGCCCTCCCCTCAATCCGGCGCTCGTTGGCACAGTGGTGATAGTAACTGACTGTTGTGTTGACGAATATTTGTAGAATTCATACAGATGTTTGTCATGATCTGTGCTTGTGTTGTATAATATATCAGGAGATATAGGAGTTTGTCATAATGGAAGTTGTTGCCACGCGGTGATTGCCGTGCGTGATCGGCAGAGAAGAATATAAGTCCTGATATCTTTCTTGACGAAGTGTTCTAAAAGGCGACTAAGGCAATAGTGGTGCAAACAACTGTACACTAACCAGATGATGATGATGGGCAGCCAGCACCACCATGTCCTGCCAGCACAGCGCGCTCGCCAACCCACCCGCCAAGCGTGGCGAGTATTGACAACAAAGATCATGGAGGAGGCCCACGTTCAGCGGTGGACATCCAACGAAAATGGATGTGGTGGTGGTGGAAGTCTTTGAGTCTGAGACGTTTATTTTATCATTTAAACGTCACTAAGTTAGTTTAAGTTGCAAAATAATTTATCTCAAGGTTCACGTGGGTAATCTGTTCACTTGGTCAATCAATGTTGTACCTATTGATAATATGTAAATATTTATTTTTATCGTATGTCAAAGATAAAGAAGTTAAAGGTGGTCAATATTATCGTCTATGAAATATTCTTATCAATAGGATCATAATTTATTATGGACATGAGCCGTACGTTCAAAGATAAATAATAAATAAATAAACGTCTCACACTCAACGGCCCCCAGTAGGATGTGAATCCTATGTCGGGGGTCCGGAAACACACACAATCCACAAGCACAAACGCCCAGACCACGACAAATATCTGTATGGCCTATAAATATTTGTCATGTGCGGGGATCGAACCCGCGACCGCTAGCGCATCAGCCAGTTGCTGTAACCACTGCGCCAACGCGTCGTCGCAACGACGCAAAGATTTCTATATATTCCTAGTTTCAAATTATTTGGATCTAATACTGAGGGTTATGATATAATATGTAATTTCTGACCTAATAAACCAACCTACCTTAAAATATTTACTCGACAATCATTAAAATAAATAATGAACGTAATCGGAAGACGCGTTAATGAATCATAATTACATAGGTATTTTGAGTTTCGAAAGGTACCTAAGAGGCTTTTGAATAACATGTTCCTGTGATCCTGAGGTGAGGTGATCCATAAAATGTTCCTGAGGTGCCCCTCCCACTCTAGTGTGGAGGGTGAAGGAGCACGTACCGGCGTCTCTTTCTCCCCGGTCGTCTCCTGCGGAGCAGGTCAACGTTAACGTCTGTATCACCTCCCGCTCCGCGGCCTCCTTCAAAGCCATTACCTCCACGCAAAAGGAGGCCACGGCCGAGGGGGTAGGCGGTCTCTGCGCGGGCCATGGAATAAGAGGGCTTCTGTCTTGGATACAGACAACATCAAGCCCAGCATCTCGATACGGCCGACCGTTATCGACGTGCCGGTTTCTGCTAGGTGGGCTACCTCTTCAAAGCTCCTCACCCGGGCCGTGAGTAAGGTGTCATCAGCATAACAGATGACTCAGCCCGGACGGTAGAGGTGCCCGCAACAACCAGTCGAAACCGACGTTCCACAGGGTCGGTCCCAAGACGGAGCCCTGTGGAATGCCGCAGCCGACGTGACGTCGATAGAGTCGACCATCGCCCCCCTCCCAGAGGACTTCTCTCTCCTGGAGGTACGCCTCCAACAGCCTCTAGAGATAATGAGGCACTTCATGGAACTTCAGTGCCTCCACAATCGTCTCAAAAGGAATGCCGTTGAAGGCGTTCGCCACGTCTAGCAGGATGGCCAGGAAAACGTCACGATGGCACACATCTGTCGCCAGGTTTCCCCAGGCTCGGGACTTGGCGTTGAAGTCACCGAGGATGATGACCGGCCTCGGCGACTGCCGGCATACCGCAGCTTTGATGGTGTCAAGAAAGATCTCGAACTTCGCTAGGCTGTAGTTGGGGGAGAAGTAGTTGCCCACTATGACGTACTCTCCCCACGCCACCACCACGTATCCCGAGCGACGCTCGACGAGCGAGAAGGAGGGGCCAGTGGTGTTTCCTCTGATCACCACCACCGCGACGTCCAGATCTCCCAACCAATTTGGTAGGGGTGGAACCCAGTAGGGCTTCGATGCCACCGCCAGGTCCCACTGCGCCATCGACTGCCTAAGCAGGTCCTGAGCTCTAGTGCAGTGGTTTAGGTTCGCCTAAAGGAAGCTACGGTAGGTCATGAAGACATGGCCGTAGCTTCCTCCGGAGCCTGGCGGTTTTCACTTCTAGGAGTGGTCGGGGTCCCTGCGACCACTCTACCCTTACCTCGGTATGAATGCATACAAAGTTCAGTTAGTGCAAAACCATCCGATGCGTTTTCAGTTTGCTCAATGGGGCGAAGACCGCTTGATCGAAGATGAGCATTTTTACCGAAAAATCATCTTTTCAGACGAAGCTTATTTCCATGTCGGAGGATATGTCAATAAGTCATATGTCAGTCAGTCAAAATTGTCGTATCATAGGGCTCAGAAAATCCACACAGCCGATATGCTGTTGTCAACTGGCCACCTCCAGGCTGCAATTTGACTCCGTTGGACTTTTTTTTGTGGGAGCTATTAAGGACAAGTGTTACACTAACCATCCAGAGACGATTGACGACTTGAAACATGAAATCAAAGTTGCCATTGACGAAATAGAGGCCCAAACAATCGAAAATATACTGAAAAATTGGACTGATCGAAGGGGGTATTGTAAGTCTAAGCTGTTGCAGTCATTTGAATCAAGTTGTCTTTATTTCCTAAATAGAAAAGTTCAATCTTTCTAAAAGACTCATAATTTTGAAAAAAAATATTCATTCTTTTTTTATAGCCGATTTAAATTCCCTTAGATCAACCGACAAGAACCTTCTTCTTTCCATTCTTTCTTAACCTTATTTTTTCCATTTGGTTACTTTTTTACATGTTTATTAGCCATCACAATTAGTTATACATCAATTTATAACCAATTCTGACAATTCAGACTGTGATTCCATGTAAATAATGACGTAATCAATTCAAAAATTCGGTTTCAAACATTTTTTTTTTTTCTGAAAACATTAATTAATATTGTATGTAATGTTTAACAAAATAATAATTGTTATGAATAGAGTAGTAAATTCGAAATTTAATTGAAACTTGGATTAAATTTTTTAAATAGAAAATTTTGTTTACAGCACCACTACGCCTAACTCCTACGACACGATAGTGGTAGGTCTAGGTTCAGCAGGATGCACAGCTGCGTCTACACTGGCTAAAGCTGGTAAAAAGGTGCTCGGTTTGGAAGCTGATAACAGGATAGGAGGAAGAGTCAAGACAGTGCCTTTTGGAGATGGGGTCGTTGAAGTTGGGGCTGAATGGTGAGTAATTTGTCCTAACATTTTACCTTATAAATAAAACCATACGTAACAGATCATAATTTCAAACAGAAGTAAACTGCGATGACCCATTGGATAAACAAGCATCTCATTTGTTCGATCAAAATGTCGCGAGTTCAATATGGATATTACTGAATCTTGAAGTGTCAATTGCTAAAATGAATGATGGCTCTCTATCGCTAATCGTATATATGTATGTATGGAATCGCGTATTTATGCATGTTTACTTGTATGTCTGTGTTTGTTTCTTGTGTTCAGCGTAGCTTGAAAACATCTTCAGAAAGCCACTATGTCTTGGGAGAAATTCTTAGACTAGATATCATTGATAGAAATAATGACGATGAATGGGTGTACATACGTACACACAAAAAGGGTACAAAAGTAACATTTACCAAAAAATAAAAACACTTACCTATTCATACCCAACTGCATAACAAGAATAAGAATTGAAAAAAAATCGGAAAATAATACGGTGGGTAATATTTTGTTCAAGCTGGCTTATTTTTCTCAGGATACACGGAACAGTTGGGTCACGAATCTATGAGAGTGCGATTAAAAACAACATCACCGTGCTACCTCAAGAACTGGATATACAGGTGTACATGTCAAATGGCAGCATTAGTAATGCAGAAATGGTGAACGAACTTATGTACTACTGTCTGGATCTCATGGACCACCCACCGGAAAAACCTGAGGCTTTGGGACATTTTGTTACTAGGAAGTAAGCTAGTTTCAAAAAATTACCCTCCATTTCCAAGATTACCCTTTTATTTATCCAATACTAAAAACCACCAAACCACCAAGGGACTACACTATACAATTATCGAAAACGAAATCAAATTAATGCGTATTTCTAAAAGTTTTTGACCGTTACCACCTAAATACCACATAACAATGACTGGCTCGTTGGCGCAGATGACAGTGACACTGCTTTATGCGCCAGGGTTGTGGGTTTGATTCCCGCCGTATTACTAGATCCCGCCCGCGGCTTCACTCGCGTGGTTTTACCACCTAAGCTCTAACAGTCATTAATTTTCCTACTTGATGGACACAATTTACTTGAACATTGATGGAGACAATTTTTGACTGGCTCGTTGGCGCAGTTAGCACTGACCCTGTTATCTGCTCCAGGGATGCGGGTTCGATTCCCACCCTGAATCTGGGTGTAATATATGTCTATTTATATATGTATTATATATATATTTAATTAAAAAATAATGTTAATCAGTCGGCTGTTGTGTGTTAAACATATTTATTTAAATTTATTATTATATAATTAAGTATACTTCCATTCTATGTGACATCCGCGAATCAATTTGGTAGCAACCTCGGTAATAGTGAAAACCAATAATTATTAAACCTAAATCTTTATTCCAGATTTATGGACTACATCAAAGAAAAACACCCAGAAGTCTTAAATGACAAGGACTTCATTACAAAATTTTTAGAAATGATGAACCTCCTCATGAACGATTACGAAGCTTCAAATGATTGGAATGACGTCAGCGCTCAAACAAAGTATGAATATCTGGGAGGTCACAGATATATGAGTTGGCACAGACACGGCTATATGACCTTCTTTGAAATACTTTTGGTGAGTAATATTATTTGTCACAAATTATCCCAAATAGTTTACCTTTTTACCTATCGTCTATCCTCTCGGTCTTGTTTTCACGGTGAAAACACAGATACTGTGTAACCACAACTGATTCGCACTGTGTTTCCACAGAATTAACATAGTGACTAAAAAGTTAAGAGGATGGAGAGCGGGCGGCGGGCCTTCCGGCTGTCGGCGATGAGAAATTAACTAATTCATCCGCCTTATGTTATTTTCTCTTGAGGAAACCATAGCGCAACCATTAAATCGACCTAGAACACCATATTTGGAGCTCGAATGTAAACTATGATTGGTGTTGAGTGCCATGGGTTCTGTGAGAAACTAAAACTACTGTGGAAACACGGTGTTTGAACGGAACAAACACACGGTAGAAACATTATTGAACCTACGTGTCTTATATAGTATTTCAACGAACACAGTGTTTCCACAGTGTTTTCACCGTGAAATCAAGACCACGAGGGATGACATTCCCTTAATAAGTGCAGCCGGCCATCCGGCAGGCAAAACCCGGGGCAAACATACTATTAATGAAAGATAAAATAAATGAAAATAAAGGATGTTTTTTTATAAAAAAATCATTCTTAGAGAAACTCGATTTCAACTAAATGACCAAATAAGATAAAGAGGTCCTTTCTTTGAAATCTAGTAATTTAAAGCTAGCATAATAACAAAGTGTGCCTAAGAGAATTATATTCAAATTAAGGACTGGTAAATATTTAAAATTATTCTTGAACATACATTTTTTAAATCTTAAAAGTGGTAAATCGGATGCTGTTTCCATAGTTACTTTTAAAAATATTAAATCCGACAAGACGAAGTACCTTTGCAGATTCAGTTCTTCCCTACTTTTTATGGGGAATTTAGTTATGCTAACATCTAATTTACTATGCTATATTTTTGAAAAATATTGATCTAAATGTTTATTAATGTTAATGTTAATTGACTGACCTGTTGTAGGTTCGATTTCCGCCCCGAGTTTGGGTGTGTATGTTTATTTATATAAGTATTATTTATATGTACTTATATTAATTTTAAAAAAATGTATATCAATCGGCTGTTACCTAAAACACAAGCATTAAGTTACCTACCTTAGAAACAGATGACCTTGTGTGTGTGTTAAACATATTTAAAAAAAAAAAGAAACTTGACGTCAATCACAATTTAAAAAAAAATGTCAGAATCAGACTATATCCTTTGATTTTGAAAGCCTTGTCCCTTAAGTATGCTTTCACTTTTTATTGCTAATAATAAATAAATGATAAATCAATAATATTATCCTTGTATTCATTGGGTTCACTTTATTAGAAATGCGGATGACATATTTAGACATACAACTTCTATTTTATTATATATTTTAGTTTACTATCTGAGGGCGATATCTTAATCTAAATTCAGCTGTAATACAATTCCTGATGAGATGATTTTAATTTTTTTTCTTCAGTTATATGTTTGTATTTGTATATAACGATAAAATGAAAAAATATATTATTGTTTTTTTTTTTTTAATTCATTAAATTTTGTTGACAGAACACATACAACAACGGCCCAGGCTTACCGACGTTAGACATCAAATTGAACAAGGAGGTCACATTAATAAAATGGCCGAAAAATTCAACCGGACAAGTTGAAGTTATCTGCAAAGATGGCGACGTTTACAAAGCCAATAATGTTATAGTTACCGTGTCTCTTGGTGTTTTGAAAGAGAGGTACGTTTATCAGTTACAAATTTTCTTACGATTTTTCCAGATATTTATTTTGTTAGGACTTAATTCTAGACGAAATCTGACTATAGATTCAAATATCAGGGCAGGCCTAAGGCGAAAATGGCGAGTGTGCAAGACTTATATTAGAGGTATTCATAGGAAACATTACCGATTTTTATTATCCATAATAATTATCCTGTGTCAGAAGTGTACAAGAAAAAAAAGCAACACAAAAAAAAAGTCGTACCGATGTTTCCACCTCCAGGCTATACGTATTCCTAAAAAAAGATCATCACTAGTACATTAAAAATATGATGAAATTATGCCCCTTTTTTATGCTCCAATATATGGCGTATACACGCCTTATATTCTTGTAACAATTAATAATAATAATATTCTTTATTCCATACCACAGAAAAAATTAAAATAAAACACTGTTGAATACTAATGGCTACTTGAAGATAAAACTTAATATCAAAATGCATAATAAGGAGGTCTTATCGCTTAGTAGTGATAACCATATTCCAATGGGTTTGGGAACAAAGTCAATATAATAGGTCAGAAAAAAGTCTTTTCGTATTTTGTACGTATAAAATTAAAGAAAAGTCTCTTTAGTTGTACTGTTTGTATCTTATTGGTTTTAATATCAATAAATATAGGACATTAAGAAAAAGAAAATATTAAAAAAAACACTTTCCCGCTATATTTCAATTGTTTTTTGTCCGTCAAAATGAGTGAATCTAACAAAGAAATTCAATACATTCTAAATATTTATTACAAAAAAGGGAAAAACGCGACTAAAGTCGCGAAAAAAAAATGTGACGTTTATGGATCTAATACAGTATTAGTAAGAGTAGCACAAAATTGGTTCAAGCCTTCAGTCTGGGAATTTTGATTGCGAAGATGCAGCTCGCTCTGGTCGCTCTCATACGGATAAAGTTTATGCCATTTTTGAAAAAGTGGAGCAAGATCGTCATATTTGTAATTACGATATAATCCAGGAACTGAAATTTAACCATAAAAATAGTTTTGATATTTGGGTGCCACACGAGCTCACTGAAAGAAACCGGAAGAATCGTGTATTCATTTGCGATTCTCTATTGAAAAGTAATGAAAATGAACCATTTTTGAAAAGATTAATAACTGGTGATCAAAAGTGGATCACCTACGAAAAGATCGTGCAAAAAAGGTCATGGTCAAAGGGTAGTCAAGCTCCACAGACTTGTGAAACCCGGATAAACACGCAATAAGGTGGTGCTGTGTGTATGATGGGATTGGAAGGGCATCGTTCATTATGAGCGAAATGGAACCGAGAGGATTCGGATTTGTACTGTCAATAACTAATGAGACTCGAGCGAGAAATTGAGAAAAAAAGGTGGGAATTGATCAACAGAATGGTCTTTTATTATAATCATGATAACGCCAGACCACACACGTCTTTAGCCACATATAAAAAATTAAGAGAACTTCTAGAGGAATAGTATGAAGATGGCAAATATATATTATTATAATTAATTGTAATTAAACTTTGAAAAAATTAAGTCCTGAATTTGTATATAAAATACGAAGAAACTGTTTCCCTGATCTAATATAATATAGTGTGGTGCTGCATATAAAATTAAAAATAAACATATATACATAATCTATTAATGTATTACAGATATTCATCCTTATTTTCGCCACCGCTACCTAACGAGAAAGTCAATTCCATAGACAAAATATCGATAGGACTTGTAGGAAAAATTATTATGTCCTTCGCGGAAATATGGTGGCGGCCGAATAAAAGTTACACCTTTTTATGGGATTCGGCTGACGAAAAACAATATAGCAAAGATGACTATTGGCTTACCAAAATACCCGAGCTGTCTCTCCCAATGGGTTCCAGTAATACAATAACTGTTTGGACGTCAGGGGATAGGACTAAAGTGGTCAGTATTAGACTGTGAAATTACATCCTGAGAAAGGTCTCAAAGGGTAATTGTTGGTGTGAAAAAGTGAATAGGAAGAATTAAACAGCATGCAGTATGTTGTTTGCGAGGGCAAAGTTTTGATCAGCATTTGTGAGAAAATTGGTATTAACGAAAATGGTATTTCCTTTTGTGCATGTACCTTCGATTTGTTACTATTTTAGTCATATTTGTGTTAAGAAATATTTGACCTATTATCATAGCATGATTTCTTCTGGGTCTGATTATTTCATTTCATGAACTTGATACCAAGTTTGATGTCTTTTTTTTAATGTAAGTTATTTTTTGTCATATCGCAAAGGTTAAAAGGTAAAAGACTTTTCTATAAGTATATTATAGTCAGTAAGTACTCTTCTTTTAAATTTCTCTGTAACTATACTTGTTGCCGTCTTTAAATTGAGAACGCTTAAAAACATTGTCCAAATTTCATACAGACCCAAAATACTTTTTTTCTACACGCCTCGCAATATTGTCAGTACGACACATCTTTAGCTATTGTTTACTAATAAAAAAAACTCACTGGATGCCTCTCTGTATTTTCTCTGTGATGTTCAACAAAATCAATCATCACTGTTAGTGAAACTGAATGTAACTATGGTAGAATATGTAACATCGCTTAGAATTCAAAGGCTCTCCGCTTCTGCACATGTTACAGATCAGGTTTCACATGAAAATTAAATTCTTAGCTTTTTTTTGTTTGACGTTATCTTAAGGGTCTAGTCTAGTTCGTCGGCTAAAGAAATAGACTATTTTTGGAAATTTCTCGTGAGCTTACTATGAAAGATATGTTTAAAAAAGTTGTTAGGGATGATAAATGAAGTTTTGGCAATGGCGACTTTCAAGTTCGATACACGTAGAATCGTGGTTGTCGACGTAATCTTCGGAGCTTGACCCGATTTTCAGACACATCTCCTCCATGATTTTCAAAACTAGGATTTAGTCTTCATTTAATAAACATGCAGCTGTTTTTTATGCTATTTCAAATACTCGCTTGCTATTAAAAATGTGTTTAGGTACTATGTTCCACACACAATGACTATAACTTTCGTTATTATTTTGTGTGTGACACCCGAAATACCACAAATAATTTTTCAACATCAAAAAGGCTGATAGCATTGAAAAAACACTCAGAAAGTTATTATTACTAATATGTTTGAATGTTGAAACAGAAACTAACATATGGTGAAGCTAAAATGGCATATGTAATCATTGGGTATATAGTAAATGAGAATCTATTGGTTTTTTCTAAGTCTGAACCCTAACAATAAAGGTAATAATATTTTACTGCATGTACTCTTTCCTTATTTGAAAAATTACGTATTCTGGTTGCCAGACAAATAAAAAATTATAATAATAATAAAATATTGTGTACGTATAATTTTATATAATAGGTAGAAACTCTGCCTGAAGATGTAGTCAAGAGGAAAGTGATGGAACTACTGAGGAAGTTCATGGGCAAAAATATGACTATACCAGAACCTACCGGAATGATCAGGTAAGTTAAGTAGAAGTTAAATTGCAGAAAAGTTTTATTACTGTAAAATATTATAAAGTTGGTGTTAAAGTGTCTTAAATAGTTATTTCCAATTTCCAGTTTGATTATACTCGTACTAATTTTGTAAAATAAATAAATAGTGAAATTTTCTCTAACATTAAATTTAAAGGAGTTTTTTTGCAATCATGTCAAACTTTTAATCTTAAATTAGTTAACGCAATTGTACCAATATTTTTTTTTTTCAATCCGTTGGCAGTTTCTCTTTTAATAAAGTTGAATAAGTATTAATAACTTCTTTCATAGGTCCACATGGTATTCGAACCCGTACACAAGAGGTACTTACACGTTCGATAATCTTCTCGTGCACGAGTATCCGAACGCAAGAGCGATACTCGGGGAACCTCTTGTGGACGAGGCGGGGAGTCCCAAAGTTTTGTTCGCGGGAGAGGCGACCGATTTAACTCACTTCTCGACAGTCCACGGCGCGAGCGACTCGGGTTATAGGGAAGCTATGCGGATCTTACCTAGCAGTAAAATTTAATAAAAATATGTATATTTAAAATATCGATGTGTTACACAATGTGTATATGCAGCACGAAAAGTTAATAAACATGTAAAAAAATCAGTTTTATGAATAATTATATTACCTGTAATATTTAGTACAAAAACCCTATTCTTAAACATACTTTATTGAAAATTTAAAATATATCAACAAGTTACTGAGGCTATTTAAAAATCGATATTATACGTTTAAGAAATATTACTTACCTTTTTGGTAGTTTATTAATATTCGAGAATTTTCCACAATTACATTACATAAAAAACTTTTCGGGGTCAATCCATTTCAAATCACCCAATAAAAATAAAATTTGTTGCTCAACATTTTTAATTTGCCTAATTTTCTTATTATGAGTTTCCTATACACTTAGGTGGCTTGGTAAAATCGAAGACAAAAATGAAGTCAACAATGATGTATTTGTGCATTTCTTTCACCCTTCTGGACCAAAAACTGCCTTCCAGCTTTCCAAAAATGACACTGCCTGGGTGCCTGCTAAGAAAATAGTGCGAAAGGTGACTCCACTGGAACTAACAACCGTGTCTGGTAGGACACATAACATAAATGAGAAACTATGTAATGAAATATCATCTTTATTTAATTCGCTGATGAAAATTGAAGCCAACAAGTAATTGAAACCAATGTTTTAAATCTAAATGCACAGAAGAACAATATTATGTGGATACTGTATGCAAGTGTAGTACAAAAATTGTATCGGTGGGTTAAGTTGAAGAATTATAATTCTTACCTATTGTTCTCACTGCATATTTTTATTCCAGAGTAAAAATTAAAAATCTTTGATTATTTGTTGTTAAGTTACATAATGATTAAAAATAAACTAACATAACTTAAACAATGTATTTTAATCCCTTGTTTGCTAACTTGGCACGCACACACGAGAAAAAGGGTAGCGCTTATAACTGAAATTCAATGCTGTATATCTCTAAATGTAGTTAAGTCTCAGTCATAATTTTTTTATGAGATATTCCTATTTGTATAAAGAACATTCTGTAAAATTTTCATTTATTTTCATTCAGTCCCTTTTTAGTTATTAACCCTAGAAAATTGACATTATTAGGCTTTCGGCCATTTTTGAAAAGCTCTAGAAAAAAAAAGAGAACATTCTCAGGGCTAAAACTTTTTCAGTAGGTAGTTATGTTAGTTTTCAACAAAGAAATAAAATATTAGTAGTGAGTCTCTTTTCCTTCTTAAACTTTTATGGTCTTAAAAAGTAACAATTTATGATTTTCTTCCGAGATTTTGCAGAACAAGTTTGACTGACTTTCTTGCACAAAAGAAACATTATTATATGATTTTCATCATGATTGATGATTTCATCATGATTTTCATCATAGCGCCATCTATGCGACGGATGAAAAAAACTTGAAGTAAGTTTCAATTTTATAAACAGCGAAAGATTATATTTTAGTTTTTGAGACCACAACATAGTCGTTTAGTTTTTTAATTACATATCGTTTTAATTATTTTATTTTAAAACTAGTCTATTCACTCCACAATAAAATCGAACTTTTTTTTTTGTTGTATGACATTTTTCACTTCTTGTTTACTAATTTAGGTTCGCTTTTTTATTTAAATCTATCCTCAGATTTTTTCTAGCAGCTCTAGTTTAGGAGATACAGGTACACCTTAAAATGTACTCTCCATTTGACTGTTGATATCGCTATCATCTTCCGGTTCGGCAGCTGTCAAGTAGAAAGTGCGCGAAACATTGTGTCTGTGTTTTAATACGAAATTGCGTGAAATATCATCTATCTGCGAACTAAAGTGACTAAAAACAACGGAACAAGGACTATAGAACATAAAAAGTGCTAAAGTCAAGTGATAAACTCAACAAAAACTGTGGAAAGTGCCTAAAATCAATCAGATTGGTATAAAGAACAATAACTACCTACTTCATTTAAATTTCCAACGTTCAATTTTCGAACCACATTGTGTGTTGACATTTGGTTGTCATTAACAGCTAATACATCGACATTGACAACTGACATATTAAATCGGTGTTGCTACTACGAAATACATTTCTACGATTAATAAGTGTTGCCTACCCTAAACCAGTGTGGCCACAAGTAATTAAAATCTTACAAATAGCAGAAAAAAAAATACAATAATAAAAAAATGAACCAAGAACAACTGGATATCTTAATCACAAAAATGAACCAAACCTTCATAGCGAGGACCGAGGAAATTAAGGATGAATTTGCAAAACAAACCTACGCCCTCACAGAAAACTTCTCCAAAAACATGGCAACTACACTAGATGAAAAACTGAACCCGTTTATGGAAGAGAACAATAAACTTAAAAATGAAGTGTCACTGTTGAAGGAAAAAATCTACAACCTAGAAAAAAAAGCAAGGACAAATAATATTATTCTCCACGGAATAGAAGAGCGGGAAGATAGTAACTCCAACCTTATGGATGTCGTCTTAAAAACTCTAAATGTTATGACCAAGGCTGCAAATATAGATGATTTTGACAAATGGGAAATAAGCGAGGCCTACAGGCTGGGAAGAAAAGATAACAAGAAAAAAAGACCTATACTAATAAAACTTACCTTGGCTTGGAGGAGACTTGCAATTCTACAGAACAACAAACATTTTCCAGTAAATATATACGCCACAGAAGACTTTCCAAAGGATGTCCTACAGGTTAGGAAAGAGTTAAAAGACAAACAACAAGAAGAGATAAAGAAAGGAAACTTGGCCATCATCCGATATGATAAACTCATAATTAAGGAAAATAAGCAAGGAAAAAGTCATGACAAACGGAAGCGTTCGCCTACTAAAACACCAGAAAACACCCAAATCGTCCCAAACAAAATAAATAAAACAAACAAACTCGAGTTTATAAGCCGCTCCAGAACAAACTCGCTATCTGATATGCAAACTCCAAAAAACTAAAACTCGCCTCCAAAAACCGGAAGAACACAACCAAAGACATAACATATAAACCAACAAAATATCCCAATCCGGCTGATCCCCGTGGGATATCAGATCAAAACCCTCCAACATACATTACCATTCTAAACACACTTTCACTACGAACAAAGGAAAGACTCCTTGAACTAGAAAAAGCTTTAGAGAATATCAAATGGGACATCCTTGGTCTGAGCGAAGTGAGACGATTAGGAAATCACATCGAAGAACATGATGACTACATATTTTATTATATAGGTGAAACAAAGGGACAATATGGAGTAGGATTTATGATAAAAAAACACCTGAAGAAACAAATAATTGAATTCATAGGTATATCCGAAAGAATTGCGGTATTAAACATAAAATTACATGGATACAAAGATAATTGGTCCATTGTGCAAATTTACGCGCCGACTGAATCAACAGAAGAAAAAACGAAAGACGAATTCTACAGTCAATTATCAACAACATTAGAGTCAACCTATAAGAATATTATAGTGATGGGCGATTTTAATGGAAAAATAGGGAAAAGGAAACAAGGTGAAGAATCTGTCATAGGAAAACACTGCATAGGCAAGAGAAATAAAAATGGTGAGAGAGTCATAAACATGGCCCTCCAAAACAATATAACCATATTGAACAGTCTCTTTAAGAAGAAATCATCCAGAAAATGGACATGGATGTCACCTGATGGGAGATACCACAACGAGATAGACTTTATAATGAGCAACCAACCTAGATCATTCCAAAATGTCGATATAATAAACAACCTAAACTTTAACACAAATCATCGCATGGTTAGAGCAACATTATCACAAAAACAACATAAAATACATAGAAAGTGCTTTAACCTAATTGCAGCAGCCTTAAAAACTTACAAAATGGCATATAAAAAAGAGACTTCCAAACAAACCAATGAGACGCAGGAAAACTATAACTCAGCGATAAATGATATGTATAGACTAGAGACAAGGACAAAACCAAAGAGAAACACACTAACACCCAAGACACTCGACCTCATCAATAAAAGAAAGGAACTACTTAGGAACAGGAAAGATAAAGCAGTGCTACAAAAAATAACAAATCTTAGCAAAGAAATCAGTCGCAATATAAAACAGGATAGGTCGTGCAGAAGAATCAAATGTATGAAACACCACATCAACAAAACAGGAGGTATAAACAAAGCATTGAAAGAGTTAAGAGAGGAAAAAATTTGGATTACAAAAATAAAAAATAATAAAAACAAACATGAAACTAAGAGACAGCCTATTCTAGAACTTGCAACAGAATATTATAAAAAACTATACTCATCTGAAAATACCCATGATATTAACATAGACATTGAAGGTGACCCTGAAGAATTACCCCCAATTCTAGAAAGGGAAGTTCAGCATGCAATAATGTCACAGAAAAATGAGAAAGCCCCAGGAACCGACAACATAACCAATGAGATGATGAAAGTGAGACTGCCAGAAACAATAACAAGACTGACCAACTTATTCAACCTTATTCTAGACACTGAAAATATACCAATCCAATGGACAACAAGCTCAATAATTCTTATTCACAAGAAAGGAGACAGGGCAGAAATAAACAACTATCGTCCGATAAGTTTAATGTCAAACATACCTATATAAAGTATTTTCAAAAATAATACTTAAACGCATTACCAAAATCTTGGACGAATCACAACCACGAGAACAGGCTGGCTTTAGATCGGGATATTCCACAATTGATCATATACATGTAATAAAACAGCTTATAGAAAAATGTCAAGAGTATAATCGCCCACTGTATATGGCATTTGTGGATTATAATAAGGCATTCGACTCCATAGAACATCATTGCATATGGGAAGCCCTAAAAACCCAAGGAATTCATAATAAATATATAAGGCTTATAAAAAATGTGTACTCAAACAGTACTGGAAGAATAAAGTTAGAAACAGAGGGTGAAATGTTCCTCATATGCAGAGGCGTGAGACAGGGAGACCCACTCTCACCAAAACTTTTCTCGTCTGTATTAGAGGAGGTCTTCAAGAAGATAAAATGGGACCATTTTGGAATTAACATCAGTGGAACGAACTTGAACCACCTAAGATTCGCTGATGACATAGTACTCATAAGCGATAACCCAGAAAATCTCCAGACTATGCTTCGAGATCTGGCACAAGTGAGCAAAAAGGTGGGACTGACCATGAATAAAACAAAGACTAAAATAATAACAAATAGATCACGAGTAAATATTAAAATAGATGACAACGAAATAGAATATGTAAATTCCTATATTTACTTAGGCCAAATAATAGCATTTAATGACCAAATGGACTCTGAGATTGGAAGACGGATTGCCAGCGCATGGAAGAGATTCTGGACTTTGAAGGAAGTGTTGAAAGGCAATCAGTATAACATGGCCATAAAAAGAAAAATATACAACATCTGTATACTACCAATACTAACTTACGGGTGCCAGACATGGGCAACAACACATAAACATGACCAAAAACTCATGACTTGTCAGAGGGCTATGGAACGAAGCATGCTGGGCTACACTAAACGAGATCATAAAAGAGCAGAAGATATAAGAAAAATAACTAAAGTGGAAGATGTAATATTAAAAACAAAAACCCTGAAATGGAGGTGGGTAGGCCACATGCTCCGAGATACTGAAAATAAATGGACGAGGGATGTGTCTTTGTGGACCCCCAGACTTAATACTAAAAGAAAAAGAGGGAGACAAAGGAAGCGATGGTCAGATGAGATCAGGGGGGCTGCAGGCCTATTATGGCAGAGGACTGCATTGTCTCGGGAGGAGTGGAAGAAGTTGGAGGAGACCTTTGTGTCCCAAGGACACGCAGATAAATGTTACCGTGTACAGTAATAATGTAGATAAACATAAATTGTATGAAACATTGTTAACTTTATCAGCAATAAAGGTTTAATTTAATAATCGCTATCATCAACGTCTTACTAGTTTCTGTTTCTTTTTTTTGTAATGACTTCGTCTATAAAGACCTGTGTAAACAATCCAAATAAATTTTGTCACATTTGTGGCAAATATAAATTCAAAATATTCTGTTTAAATGTGTCAGACTTTGTGAAAAATGCCTACATGTAGTACTTTCAACAGCCATTGGAAACAAGTCTTGGATACCGAATAAAGTGTGTAAAACGTATATGGTGTCTTTACGATTATGGAAAAATAATAAGAGGGATTCCTTGAACCTTATTATTTCTATGACTTGGCGTGAACCGTCGAACTACCACAACGACTGTTATTTCTGCGTTGTAAACATAACAGGAATTAACCGCCAAAATCATTCCATGTGGGTTTATCATACTGTGCCCTCAATACTAGACCTATCCTGCGCTCTACTGATACATAAGAACCCTAACCAAGTACATCTCACGTATGTCCACACAAAATTGTTCAACGAATGAAGGAAAGTGATACAAGCTGCAAAGAGAGTGGTAGCAAATTTGAAGACGCCGAAAGACTAATACCATTAAACTAAGAGGAGCTAAATGATTTAATAAGAGATCTCCACAACACCACAGACAAAAATGCATGGAATGAGTTTATTTGGCTCGTAAAAAACTTTTTGAGAAATAAGAAATCTTCCTTGATCTTCCTTTCACCTTGATTGAATTCGTAAAAATCTTTGAGATTTAAGCGAGGAGCAGGGAGAACGCTTTCATCAGGATATTTGCACCATGGAGGAGCGCTACCAAGGCTATTGGAGTGAAAGTATGATTACTATAGTACTGACTACTGTTGGATTATCCAGAATAGTAGTAAAACTCCAACTTATTCAAGAAAGTCACATAAAAGAAAGTTTTGTTCTAATTAGATAGTTAAATAAATTGTTATGTGACGAGAAACCATGTTTTTTTGATAAAAATAGCTACCCTTCATATCTCAAAAAGTAGAGCTGCTAGCACAAATCTGAGTATATATTTGAAATAAGTGTAGAAAATGCAGCTAAATCCATAAAAAACATTCCATACAACAAAAATGCTATTGTGCTGTGATTATAAAATAGTACTGAAAATTTATGACGATTTTTTAAATTGATTTATATTTTAGTTTTTCAGACCATAAGGTTTTGTTGGGATGCTCACCATTTTATTTTTATTATAGTAAAACGTTTAATCGTACTGAAAATTTGTCCTTCCTTATTCTCTACCTTGAAAGTTTTCAGGAACATTCGCTTTGTTTTTTATTTTAAAATTGGTTATTTTTTTATTTATTTATTTGATTATTAACCTGATGAGTTGTTAATATTAATCTCTTAGGCTTATTATTGGAATATGAAAAGCATGTAGATTTTTAAATAATAGAAAAAAATTAATAAGAAGATTAAGAAGAGAAGAAGAAAAGATTAATAAAATAATCGATTTTTCGTAAAAATCGATTATTTATTTTTGTATTAATCGATTTTTGAGAAATCGATTAATATTGAATCAAGATTAATCGATTTTTATTTAATCGATTCTTTTCTATTAATCTCACATTCCCTACTCCAACTAGTGAAGGTTGGCTATCAGCTTTTTACTGTCTTCTTTATTTATAGCTCTGCGAAATAACTTAGCGGCGCTGACTATTCCGGTCCACTCTCGGATGTTTCGTAACCACGACTTCTTTCTTCTGTCAACCCTCCTCTTTCCAGCAACCTTTCCCATCATGACCAGCTGCAACAAACTGTACCGCTGATGTCGAAGAACATAGCCCAAGTAGGAGATCTTCCGTTGTTTAACGGTGAGCATGCGAGTGCGCGTTTCTGACCAATCCGTTCCAATACTTTGACGTTAGTGACCTTCCGAGTCCAGCTTATGGATAGCATTCGTCTATACGTCCACATTTCGAAAGCCTCTATAGTCAATACGCTTTTGAAGTCTTCTTTTATGGTCCAAGCCTCACATCCGTACAATATAATGGGCCAGATGTAACAGTGGAGCAAACGAGTTCGTAACTTGATGTTAATGTTACGGTTACAAAGTACTTTTCTCATTGTATTAAAAGCACCACGGGTGATTTTGATACGCGTCTTTATTTCTAAGTCGCTATTCCATTCCTCGTTTAGCAATGTCCCCAGGTATTTGTACTTCCGAACTCTTTCTAGATTTCTCCGTCACACGAATGTAATTATATAATTGGCCCCCAGTTCACTAAATATTAAAGGTTTTGACTCCAGCTTCTATGTAAAAAGTATACATGACAATTAGCAAGCGATCGTATGATATCTTACGTAATATGATTGATGATAATAGAGCAACCGATCGCGCGATTATTACAAATTGCTTAATTGTGCAATTATCGCTATCAAATATTAGCATAAGTGAGTCATTGGTAAACTAAAACTTGAAATTGTATTTGACAACCAGCCAGCGATAAGCAATTGACATCTCGCGTAATACTTTTGTAATTGACGATTGTTGACAACTTTGCGATTATAACAAATTGTAAGCAAGTTAAGACTTTTCTTTTTTATTATTATCAATATTTTATTTTAAATTTTAACCTGCCATTCTATGAAACCGATCGAAATCAAAAATCAAAATCAATAACAACTTTATTCAAATAGGCCCAACGAGCACTTTCGAATCGTCATTTTACAAATTAATACTTTAGTGATTATTATTTTTTGTAAAGTAAAGCTACCACCGATTCGGAATGTAGATTCTGCAGAGAAGAATCGGCTAGGGATGTTAAAAAATAATCGATTTTTATATAAATCGATTTTTATTTCAATTTAATCGATTTTTTTATAATCGATTGTTAAAGTAATATTAATCGATTTTTAATAAATCGATTATATAAATTATGCGTTTAAATCGATTTTCATCATAGCGCCATCTATGCGACGGATGAAAAAAACTTGAAGTAAGTTTCAATTTTATAAACAGCGAAGATTATATTTTAGTTTTTGAGACCACAACATAGTCGTTTAGTTTTTTAATTACATATCGTTTTAAGTATTTTATTTTAAAACTAGTCTATTCACTCCACAATAAAATCGAACTTTTTTTTTGTTGTATGACAATTTTCACTTGTTGTTTACTAATTTAGGTTCGCTTTTTTTTTTTTAATCTATCCTCAGATTTTTTCTAGCAGCTCTAGTTTAGGAGATACAGGTACACCCTTAAAATGTACTCTCCATTTGACTGTTGATATCGCTATCGTCAACGTCTTACTAGTTTCTGTTTCTTTTTTTTTTTTTGTAATGGCTTCGTCTATAAGGACCTGTGTAAACAATCCAAATAAATTTAGTTACATTTGTGGCAAATATAAATTCAAAATATTCTGTTTAAATGTGTCAGACTTTGTGAAAAATGCCTACATATAGTACTTTCAACACGCTACCGAGGCTATTGGAGTGAAAGTATGATTACTATAGTACTGACTACTGTTGGATTATCCAGAATAGTAGTAAAACTCCAACTTATTCAAGAAAGTCACATAAAAGAAAGTTTTGGTCTAATTAGATAGTTAAATAAATTGTTATGCGACGAGAAACCATGATTTTTTGATAAAAATAGCTATCCTTCATATCTCAAAAAGTAGAGCTGCTAGCACAAATCTGAGTATATATTTGAAATAAGTGTAGAAAATGCAGCTAGACTCATAAAAAACATTCCATACAACAAAAATGCTATTGTGCTGTGATTATAAAATAGTACTGAAAATTTATGACGATTTTTTAAATTGATTTATATTTTAGTTTTTCAGACCATAAGGTTTTGTTGGGATGCTCACCATTTTATTTTTATTATAGTAAAACGTTTAATCGTACTGAAAATTTGTCCTTCCTTATTCTCTACCTTGAAAGTTTTCAGGAACATTCGCTTTGTTTTTTATTTTAAAATTGGTTATTTTTTTATTTGATTTTTAACCTGATGAATTGTTAAATCTCTTAGGCTTATTATTGGAATATGAAAAGCATGTAAATTTTTAAATAATAGAAAAAAAATAATAAGAAGATTAAGAAGAGAAGAAGAAAAGATTAATAAAATAATCGATTTTTCGTAAAAATCGATTATTTATTTTTGTATTAATCGATTTTTGAGAAATCGATTAATATTGAATCAAGATTAATCGATTTTTATTTAACCGATTCTTTTCTATTAATCTCACATCCCTAGAATCGGCAAGAAACTCCGTAGTTACTCTTTTGAAAATAATATTATATAAACTGTGTTTTAGTACAAAATTAGTAATATCTTGCATGAAATACAGCGCCCCTAAGTTCACACATCTTTATCAACTAAGTAATCCTGCACCGAATAATACGCTTTATCTATTAATTTTTTTTAATAAAATCTTTAAATTTATGTTGAGACAATTCCAAAATTGTTTGTGGGATTTTATACATGTGAATACCAGAACCCAGAAAAGAGACGTTTACTTTGCGCAGTCGAAAACTTGAGTTACAATTTTGTTATTCCTTCTAGTGTTTACATTGCGATTAACACTATTTATTTCAAAACAATGAATATTCTGGTGAATATATATAATAATTATTGTTATAAATATATTGCGACGCAATTGTTAATATTTCTACCTTTGGAAAAACATCCCGTAGGGAGACTCGAGCTCCAAGATCGTAACTCCCGTGGTCAGTGCCGGATTAGCCTATAAGCTATTTAAGCAATTGCTTAGGGCATCCCGTCTTGGGGGGCACCAGAGACGACATGACAGAGACGAAATCATGTTGTGTCGACCCCACCTAGCATGGGACAGGGGGTGCGATAATTATCGATAATTCGTAAGTAGTCGATAATTTTTCATTCGGTAAATATCGATAAGTATTGATAAGTTTTCATTCGATGATTATTGATAATTTTTTGTGATCCGATAATTATCGATAATATAGTGGTATTAGATAATTATCGAAAATTGGTTTTGGATCCGATAAGTATCGATAATTATGGTACGGCGGAGGACCTTTTTTTTTTAGGTATTCGGATAGGGTACGGAGGATAATGTCGATATTGAACGGCGGATGACCTTTTTTTTTTTTTTTTTTAGGTATTCGGGTAGGGTACGGAGGAAAATGTCGATATTGAACGGCGAATGACCTTGTTTTTTTTTTAGGTATTCGTATAGGGTACGGAGGAAAATGTCCACGCTGAAGGCCGGATGACCTTTTTTTTTTTTTTTTTTTTTTCGTCGTCCGAAAATTGAACCGATAATTATCGATAACTATCGTCAACTATCGATAAGTTTTATCCGGCAAAACAACAACACATACATATTCTACCTACGATATGTATTCACATTTTTTTTTCAATTAATTCTTTGTACTTCACTTAAGGATAGGGGGGCCCACAGGGGAAAATTGCTTAGGGCATCAAGTTACCTTAATCCGGCACTGCCCGTGGTCCACGCCAAATGCCTTTGATAAGTCACAAAATACACTAATAGCAATTTTGTGACCTCTCCTAAGCATCAAATATATTATATTGGAGAAGTGCCACACCAGCATTTGTCGTAGAGCGACCTCTAGTGAAACCATATTGTTCACCGTGAAAAATTCCATTAACTTTAAAATGGAAAAGAAGTTGATTTAGTATAATTTTTTCAAAAATTATACTTAAGGACGGTAAGATTGAAATGGGTCTATAATTACTGGGATCACTACGATGTCCCTTTTTAGGGTTCCGTAGCGAAATGGCAAAAACGAAACCCTTAAGGAATCGTCATGTCTGTCTGTCCGTCCGTCCGTATGTCACAGCCACTTTTTTCCAAAACTATAAGAGCTATACTGTTGAAACTTGGTAAGTAGATGTATTCTGTGAACCGCTTTAAGATTTTCACACAAAAATAGAAAAATTCAATAAATTTTGGGGGTTCCCCATACTTAGAACTGAAACTCAAAAAAAAAAAAAAAATTATCAAACCCATACGTGTGGGTATCTATAGATAGGTCTTCAAAAATGATATTGAGGTTTCTCAAATTATTTTTTTCTAAACTGAATAGTTTGCGCGAGAGACACTTCGAAGGTGGTAAAATGTCCCCCCCCCTGTAACTTCTAAAATAAGAGACTGATAAAACTAAAAAAAATATATGATGTACATTACTATGCAAATTTCCACTGAAAATTGGTTTTAACGAGATCTAGTAAGTAGTTTTATAAAAAAAAAAAAATACACTATTATTAAAACATCGATTAAAGTTACAACGAACTACAAGAACTTTTGTGTTACTTGCTTCTACGGAACCCTTCATGGGCGAGTCCGACTCGTACTTGTTTAATTTTAAAAATTGGTAAAACTTTACTATATTTTAGCAAATCTGGATAACAACCCACTTTAATAGCATTAAAGCATTATTTATTAGCATATATGTTATATGTATAGATTAAAGGACTTTATTTAATATAAAATCGTACAAATAAAACAATAACAATAAAATATGAAACGGGAAAACGATGAAACGATTAGTCTTGAACTGGAGTTTATAAACGCCTGGCAGTAATTCACGTTACGATTATTTATCAAATTTAATATGAAACTAGATAGAAATATTAATATCTCCGAATGTTATTGTATAGAAAATATATTATTTATTTATTATAATAATATCACAGTGTCGTTTCATAATTAAAATATCACGATGAAATATTTTACTAAATCATTATTAAATGAATGAACAAGTTGTTGTTTTTTTTGTACTAAAAAAAAACCAGATACAGAGCATTATAAGTATACAAAATGGCGTCCATTCTGACAGTTGATTATTTCGCAGTTTTTAAAAACATTTCTTGGCATATTAAATAAAAAAATTAAAAAAACATTTCTTAGTTCAATCAATAAAAAAAAAACAACAAATTGGTGTTTGCGTCTACTCGTAAACATGCAATAATGCTTTTGTGTCATATTTATCACAATGTTATGTGTGACATTAGAAAAGTTGACATTTTGACGTGATTTATGTTTTTTGTAAAAATAGACTTAATAAACATGGCTTTTGTATATAAAATATATGTACAGCACTGCGCGTCAAATGCGTTGAAACGTCTACATTGGTCTTTATAGCGTTAAAATATTAAAAACAGATTTCTTTCTTATTATCACCGTTTCATCACAAAAATAATGAAATATATTGGAGGTATACAAACTTTTTTTTCCATCATGGTCGCCATGATAAGAAACGTTCCGATTTTACTAAAATATCTAAAAAATATATACTTACATTAAAGTAAATATTACCTATAAATTTCTTGTAACAACCAGCCGTTAAAAAACACTAACAAACAATTAAATTGTTGCGGTAATCGATTAATACATAAAATTCTGGGACAATATATTTTTTCTTAATAAGTTTTTTTTTTGTTGTTAATACAGTACAACTCTTGAGTGCTTAATACATTGTATATATTATTAGTATTGTATTGTATATATTGTATATTGCATATATATTGTTAGGTTGTAATATTATTAGCCATATATTATAATTCATAATAATTACTCAAATATGAAATAGAATTTACATTTTTGAGTCGATGATGAAACAAAGCAAAACTTTAAAATATTTTGATGATCGATTTTTATATAGTTTTAACAACAACCAAATTAGACTAAAACTGTCGACTACTTTTTTGTTAGAACATTAACAAAATATATAACAAATATTTTTTATACTGGATCATTTTTTAAAAACATAATTTGCCGTGTCTTAACAAAAGATTTTTTACTTTTTTTTTTAAGGCATGTTAATGCCTCATTGGACACTGCCTATTATTTTACGGCCTACACTGGCCAATAATAATAATAATAATATTCTTTATTTTACACCAATAAAATATATAATAAAAATAGTACAATTAGAGAAGATGTACAAAGGCGGTCTTATCGCTAAAAGAGTGATCTCTTCCAGACAACCTTTGGGTATAGGACAAGGCAGAGAAAAGCGGTTAATAAGTGTACAAGTAGTTGTGAAGTAAATAAGAATAGTTAATAATTTAATACAATATACATACACATTCACAAACATACACACATACACAACCACACACAAATGTAACACATATGTACGAGTTTATACAAAGTAACATATGCATACATACAATTCATACACATTTATATCATCTAAAGATGATAACGACAATCACGGCGGCCAAGTCATGTAATTAACAATATAAAATATAATATGTATAAATGTATAAATGTGATATCTTAAAACTAATAAACAGTCTTCTTTCTTCAGGTACATTAAATAAAACTCCATGTGGTCTTATCTAGTCATATTAACTTATATTTTATTACAATAAAAAAATACACTTACAGGAAATATATTAGGGGGGAGTTTATAATGGTTTATAAAAAAAATCTTCGAAATATGGGGACACCTAGATATTAATTCTTACTGCCCAGAAGTTTCTTTTTAATTTGACATTCCAATATCGGCTATGTTCACAGTCCAACTTCTCTAAGCGAAGATTAGATTTATTTTGATAGTAGTCGAAATGTCCCATTCCCGCGCAAGTTGAATTTATTACGTGCGCATGCGCTCCTATCAAAGTGAAGAAAATTTTCACTTAGAAGGGGGCCGCGAACATAGCCATCATTAACAAGATGAGATGTCAAATTAAAGTATCAATTACTGGCTGGTTAGTGAATTATATTTCAGAGCAGGCAGTTTAAAAAAAATGTACCTACAACTGTATTTCTAAACTTATTTCTTAACACAAGGCACAGATCCAAGGGATAATTAATTTAATATAAAAGATTTTTTGTTCACATATTCTATATTAGACAATATATATAGGCAGTCCTCGACTTACGTAGTTTCGATTTACGTCGAACAATGTTTTGACACTATTCCTCAAGAATACGTAAATTATTTCGATTTCACATATGAAAAATATGTCTCGACTTACGTTGTTTTTATTTACGTCGTGTATTTCGAGAACCTGACATGCCGTAAGTACAAGGACTGCTTGTATTAAATAGCAAAAATTAGTTCAAATTAGGTTTAGGTTTACAGGCTGTTAATTACACACATAAAAAAACCAGAGTAATTAAAAAAACTAAAAAACCCAACTGCATTCCCGTGTATAAATAGGTCAGAACTATTCTTCTGTCGGTCACCACATGGCAATATATATATATATATATATATACAAGTACACTGTAAAATAGATTTCATCTTATTTATCCATAAGATTATTATTGGGACTCTTCGAAATGAAATTAAGTAAATCAACAAAGTTTTTCCCTTGGATCGACACCTCATATTTTTAAGACATTCGCAGAACTATTTCCTTTATTTTAGGCGAACCCATATTTCACCATTTCTCCCCTCCGTAGTACTGTCTCACATATATACAAAATTAAATCTGCACAAGCTCTGAGACAAAGATGATATAATCGGTCCATAGCCCTGAGCGTTATCGTATAACTCAAACAACGGTGCCGCAACAAGTTTATAGTTCTTTGGTACAGCGAACAACGCTCTATCTTGTAACTGCACTAAGAATAGACGCTTGTGTTCTTTAGGTTTTGTTATGTGCGGTGGAATGTACGGGTATTGGGGAGGCTCGAAGTTTGGACGCCACCAGTTACCTGAAACGTATTGAAATAATTTTTATAAACTAATATATAACTAAGGACTGTTTTGGTTTTGTGGCGACGATAATTCCATTAGTATATATTATACAATTATAGTTCCATTAATGTCGGTGATCAGGGCTCCATTAAACGCCACAGGCAATTCTTTTAAATAGCTGGAGCTTGAGAATGACTTTATACCTCAAAATTATTGTAATTTTAAGGTAAAAATAAAAAACGAAAGGCTCATTTGATTCACTCGTTGGTTACAATTGATATGTTATTATATTACTAGGCCATTGCAGGTATCATCATAATAACAGCCATTGAATGTCCACCGCTGAACGTAAGCTTCCCCCCAAACTCAAAAGGACACCGTTCAGAAAGTTAAAAACGTCTTTTCATCCGTCGTATCTCAGTGCCTAGTCGTAAATATTCGACCAATAAGTGCTAGCAGTGATGAAATACGAATCTGAGACGTGGTGTCTGACTATGGAAATGGACCTATGAAATAAGCTCCAAGTCGTACAGCAAGCAATGGAGAAGGCTATTCTTGGTATTTCTCTACGAGATCGAATCAGAAATAATGAGATTTGCAGATGAACGAAGGTTGTCGACATAGTCCGACATATTTGCAAGTTGACTGCTGAAGTGGCAGTGGGCAGGGCACATAGCTCGTAGAACTGACGGCCGATGGAGCAAAAAGGTTCTCGAGTGGAGACCACGTACCGGCAAGCGCAGCGTCGGTCGGCCATCCGCGAGATGTACAGACGACTTGAGAAAAGTCGCCGGAAGCCGTTGGATGGAGGCTGCTTGGAACCAGTCGTTCTGGAGTTTGGGGTGGAAGCCTACGTTCAGCGGTGAACAACAGTTCTTTTTTTTTATGTGACCAAAATGAACATACCTATGGTGTCTTCAATGAGCCATTCTTGTTTTACACCATCCTGTCTTCCGAGCGTTTCTGTTAGAAGTCTTTTCAAACCTTCAATTTCATCCTGAAATAATTAAAATGGGGTGACTTAAATCAAATAATACATATAGCTACTGAAGATTTTTATGATGTTGTGTTGAAAAGTAATAAAAAAAAACAATACAGTCTTTTAACCCGGCGGTAGTGTAGTGGGGTGTAACATACCCCACAACTCATCCGGTGTTTACATAGTGGATATTTTTACGCAAAATTTTCGCGGCTTCGTGTAGCAAATGCTTGCATTCTGGCGTCGACCAGCGTGCAGGATATATATTATGATAAAAAAGTCGGCAGCAGGGTATTTCACACTCTGCTTATATAGCTTGCATAAAAATTTTGTGACATCCATAGCAAGTGTTTAATTGGTGTTTTTTTTTTTTTTTTAGTTAATTATGAGAACGAAAATCAGTTTACCACTTTTCAGGTTGTTCATGTGTTCACTGTATTGTGTAACACACAATTGTGTGTTCACTGTATGATTCAACGAAAATTACTACAGGATAACATCCTACTATCCTACTACCGAAAATTAATACAGGATGAACATCCTACTGGGGGCTGTTGAGTGTGAGAAGTTTATTAATTAATTAAACGAATTAACTTTGCATGTATTTAATGAATAATTTCTCACCACACTCTCGCCAGGTTAAGTGGTAGATGCTTGACATTTTTTGTATACTTTTAAAGACATGCATAAAATACTAGTCTAAATAAAATTTTGAATGTTTTTGAAATATAAAATTTCAAGAAAACAGAAACTTGTATTTATTTCCTCATCAGGTTGTTTAAGATTTTAACCTTATTTTTTATTTAAATAAATATAATTTTTCAAGAAAAACAGTCAATGTCTATGTTTAAACAGAAAATAGAAGATTTTAATTTATTAAAAATATAACAATTTTTTTAATGCAATTTACCTCTCCAGGATTCAGTTCTCCACCAGGTAACTTGAAGAAAGCTGTACCAAGTTGCAGCAGTAGTACATGAGGTAAACCATGTTCATGAACCAATAATACACCTTCGACTGATCTGCAAAATTAATAATCATAAATTAAGAACTAGAGAATCTATGTGGTTTCAAACAACACAATACTAATATTCTTTATTGTACATCAAAAGACACATAATAAATTAACATAAATAAGGCGGTACTTATTGCTATAAGATAATTGATATTTATAATATTTAATATAATCCTTAACTGTTTTGCAAAAAAAATTTTTGAAGCTATGATTTATGAACAATTATATAATCACACAAAGCAGAGTCAATTCAAGTCAACATAATATTCATAACAGGCCATTCCACAAGTTTCAATTTACTTGTATACTTAAAGCATATTATACTATTGGAGGCAGCTTCCCGTAGGCCGAAAGTGTTGATGAGGTTGTAGAGAGAGACAGACATATCGCAGTATATGCTATCTCTCTCTAGGCACACGGCGATTGGTCACAGTTGATCATGAAATAAAGCATTTCTATTCAATGAAGTCGGTACGGAAAGCTGCCTCCAGTAGTATATGCTGCAAATCATCTGATATAGATTGATTCTGTGTGCATAAAACTTTTCAAAAGCTTTTGATCAGGTTGAACATCAATTTTTACTATCCAAAGCCTATCATTATGGCATTGATGTAAGCCTGTATGTGTGTGGCTCTATATGAATATGAATCAATTTCATTTTTAGCTATATGATGTATCCCACAAGGATCTGATTTGGGTCCTTTGTTGTTTTTAAACATACAAGTTATTATATGGCATATGCCGATGACATTAAGATTTATCATTGTATAAATGTAAGTTCTGATTGTGCTGTACTTCAAAGAGATCTTGATGCTATTCAAATTCAATGCAAAGACAATTGAATGGAATTAAATAAAATTAAATGTTATCATTGTGTTATCTCCTTTACAAATCATAAAGTTTCGATTACTTGTAAGTACAACATTGCCGGGATGATCATTTCCACAATTAAACTAATTATCGAGTTGGAACTTTTTCCTTTTTTTAAATTTTTTGGGGATAAATTTTAATTTAATTTTTTTTTTCTAAAATTTTACCTCATCCTAAGGATTGTTTTTAAAGTAAATAGTAATTGTGTCTGTTACTAATTAAATTATTATTTATATTAAATTACTTAAGTTTTGTATGCAGTTGTAATTGGAAAACAGATTTACATGTTTATTACATTTGCTGTTTATTATATTAGCTTAGTCTGTTTTCTATGTAAAATGTACCTACTACAAATTAAAAAAACATTAAAAATTTTAAACTAACCTTCTCATCCCAATTTTAGCGAACTCTTCACGCATTCTCTGAAACCTAGCAGGAACAGACGCGTCTTTTTCAAAAAGGGGCTCTTTAGTGCCGAATGTGTAATTCGTTAATGGATAAAGATTTATCGTTCTATTTAGAGTCAAACTTGGATTGTTTTGGCTATTTTGATGTTGTACCCCAGGTCTTGTAGGCCATTGCTTGTTGCCGGGCGTTTGGACTGCCGCCATTTTAACTGTATAATACCTATAATGCACTTATTCTATATGATGAAAAATGTCAATTTTTAAAGCGGAACCCTATTTATACTTATATAATTACAAAATTAACTATACTTTAGGATTTACTAGAAAGTAAATTGATAGAGAACACAACACATTAGCACAAGCTTCAGTCCACCATTTACAAACATAGATTAATAATTTACTACCAAAGAGTAGGGGGCAGGGGCCAAAGAGTATAAAACAAGTAGGTTTGCTTATTACTTAAACTGGCAAATATTTAAAATAATAAGTAAATAAAATCAATCAAAAAAGTAAAATAATAAAGTAATTATTTCAAATTACTTTAATACTTCTTTTTTTTTTATTTAAGAAAATATAATAACATAATTAATAATTTTCAATTTTAGTTTTTGACAGCATTGATTTTGACATTTGCCGACTTGCAAATCACAAATCAGTGTTTATTTTAAAAAATATTAAAGAATTTTTAATGTTTTCTTTATTTATAGCACGATTTATAGTGTTAAAATGATTTCACAACAATTGGAATTGCTATCGGAGAGCCCTTCGCAATGGACACCAGTTGCTTTTGTTACACCGGAAATACAAAAAAAGGAAATCAAACCCTTTGTTTTGCGTAAGTTTTACAAACTTTGTAAAATAACTTATTAGATACATACCGAATTACCGATCGTGATATTATAATTTATTAAAATATTTATCTACAAGGTATAAAGAACTGCCGTCAATTACTTTTTGATAAAAAAAGGCAAAACTTTTTTTGCAGTTGCTCTGAAAGAATTGGAAGGCAATCCTGATAGCAGGACATCGAGCCTACAAAATGCTAACAAATTTGCAGCAGTTAGATCTGTAGTAAGACATATAGCGAGGTTGCGTTCAGCAACTAAGGAACCATGGAATGGAAGTGATATGCAGACATTCTTGGAAGGATTAAGGTTTTTATAATTATATTATACTTATTTAAATTTTAAAATCTATTTTTTAACTTTCTACTTTAATGGGTAGAATTATTTTAACTAGTCAAATTTTGCTGTGTATTTTATTAAAATGTTAAAATCCTGTACAAGTAATGGTAATTTAAAGGTGTAATTCTGGAATTCTGCAATATCTTTATCCTACAACCTGTAATAAAGAAGTATGGCCAATTAGCATAAAATCTATACTTAGAAATAAAATATGCCCAGTTATGGGATATTTATAGACTTCATAGATCACAATGAACCAAAATTACCTTAACTTTACCAAAATGTTTGACCCAAATTACTTTGGCTAACTGTATGAAAAAAAAAAAAACTCTATTACCTTATTAAATACATAGAAACAAATCAATTGTAAGAAAATTTAGATCGTTTACACTTTAATATTATTGAAATATCTCAGATAATGGGAATGATGAAACCTAAAAAATATGTAATTGAAAATTCATCTGTTAGACTTTTTTTTTCTAAGTATCTTTGGATTTCTATGATTTAGTACTTTGTATTTTCAAAATCTATATAAGTGAAGTACTGATAATTCATCATTTGGAATATTGATCTGGACAGATAGCATATATTTTTAACAAATATTCAAATTTCTATATATTAGATTTATTTTAACATTACTATAAGTCTTATAAAATTTTCTTTTTATATAGAAGTAGAGTAAGTTTTTTTTTTTTAATATTATCAATTTTTTTTTTATAAGTTTTGTATCAGTTACTTAAATATAAATATACATAATACTTGTATATGAAAGATAAATTTTTCAGAAGTATTTTCATCACTATTATTTTTTATTTCAATGTATCCTACTTTTGCTTTCTTTCTGGCCTTCAGGGCCGAATCTAGGGGAGGGCAAGCGGGGCAACTGCCCCACAAAATAGGAGCCCCCACATCCACAAAAGAGGGGCTTCGGCAACAAAGCCAACCGAGTTGGAGCGGTCCGGAGTTAGGATGACCTTTTTTTTTTTAGGAATAGGAATAGGTGATGACTTTTTATTGGCTCGGAAACGATAATATATGGGCGTGAGATCGCGACGACCTTTTGTTTTCGTCGTCGTTTTTTTCTGCAAGAAAAAAAACAACAATTCAGTTTCAAATCAAGCGGGCTCCACTCCTCCCTTGCCCCGGGCCCCCACAGCTCTAAATCTGGCCCTGCTGGCCTCTATAAAAGTAATTGTCATTTAAAGGTTGACAATTTAGGAGACGTGTTAACTGAATAGCTTCATTAAGTGAAAAATAATTCTGTGTTGCCATTGTTATGTTCTAATTAATTGATTATATATATCCAGTGCATCTAATAATAATCAATTCTTGAGAAAAAAAAAATTTTGCTAATGATTTTTTAATTTATATTATTTATTATACACTGTATGTGTCTATAAAATTATTAGAAATAAATAATATCATCTGTTAAATAAAATTGCCTAAAATATTACAAATGATTTTTTTTTTTAGTTTTTCACCAGAATGTGCAGCAGAGCTGACAACATTGCTATGCACAGATAAAATATATGAGAATATACCAAAACATTTACGAGTAAAGCCAGGAGTCATAAATATGCAATGGAAAATAGATTTATCTTTAAGGTATCATTTAATATTTATATACATATATTTAATAGAATTTTAACATAATGAACAAATTTTACAGAGGCTGCCATCCACTGACTAAAAAGCCATGATAAGTTGTATTCTTATAAATTCTCTATAATTCTATCTAAGACGATTTAGTTAATTTTATATTGTTCTAAATGTCCATGTGGTGCTCGCGGGTTCGATTCTCTCTTGGGACAGATATTTGTATTTGTACAAATATTTGTTTCTGCTATGGATATATGTCTATGTGGGTCTCCCCATAGTGTCCCTGTTATTATCATAGACACCTGATAGCGATCGTTACTCCTGATAGGGTATTTATCCAACAACCCGCAGTAGAACACCATGGCAGATTAAACTCCAAAGTTTCTCGTTTATGGAGAAGAAGCCTTTGCCCAGTTGTGTGATATTAACAGGCTGATTTAAATTTTATATGAATTTATTATTGTTTTAGTCAATCCAATATACAATCGGAAAATGCAAACCAACAGCGTACAAAAGAAATAATGTACAGAGATACACAGGTTATTCTAGTTTTCAACTTAACGGATGGACAGACGAAGACATTCAGATTATCTATAAGTAAATTTCAAGAATTGAGATATATTATTGCGAGTGCTTTAAAGAGTATGATCATTTTGGAGAAGAGAAAATGTATGAGAAAGGACTGACGAACATTTTTTTGGGGGTGATTCGATCTTTGAGGGGGTTGTAACCACTCTACATTGTATATTGTATATATTGAGATTTGTTATAAGGGAAAAATGTGGATTTCCCCGGACAAATAATGTACAGGAACTGTAATAAAAGTGGGACATTGCTATTAAAATTTGTGTCAACAAAATCAACCGTTATAAGTTTGCTAATAGTGCAAATATATGACTCTTCACAGGAAAAGAAATTAATCTATATTAATGGTTAGTACTCCATGGATTTTTTTAAGACCCATAATGTGACGTTAAGTCATCATGGTTAAGATGTACCAAATTTTGGATGTTGTCATTAGATTCTAATGACCACGAGTTAAATATACACATAGTAAATTAATAACTTAGTATTGTGTGTTCTAAGCGTCGTTCTAAGCCGAATTACGATCTCACAAAGAGACATGGTCTCCGTAATCGCCAACCCCCACCGGTGACGCTGTAAATATGGATAAGCCCCTACAAGGGGGCTTTCATCAATTACGTAAGACGATTTTGGCGATTTTTCGACTTGTCCTCCCCCTTGGTGAGGTTTCAGGAGATTTTGCTCAACCCCTTCCCCAAACCTCAAGTGATTTTTTTAAATGCGTATTCGTTATGTTAATGAGTTAATCTGTGCACGATTAAATTAGATTAAAAAAAAAACACTTGTTATATAACTATTTTATTTTTATTTTATACTAGTATTTAAGATTTTTAGTGACGGAAAAAAATTACGTGATATTTGCCGAGACCATCCTCTCCTCCACGTGAGATTAGGTGAGGTTACGCTGGCCCCCCCTTCCCCCTAAAAGACACGCGTTATGGATGCCCCCTAACAGCAATACACATTCCGAACAAAAAAAAGCATGTGTGATCTCCTAGGCTGCAAAATATAATAGAAATTCGAATAATTGGGGTGGGTTCTTTACATTAAATTCGAAGAAAACGCCTCCAAAGGATCATCTTAGGATAGTCATAAGGTTATAAATAAATTATAATATGTTGTAACATATCGGAGGAAATTATGAAAGCTAGAAAAAGCTAAAAGTCGATGTAAAGCGTTGTAAAGTAAGTTGGTAGCATTTGCCATATTGGAATCATGCCAAGAATTATGACTGAAAAATATTTTTTTTTAATTCGTTCAGTGTATTAAGGAATTGTTAATAGTTAAATATCTTAAAGCAATAATAATATAATAGTTTTATGTATATAATATGTTATCTAAATATAAATATTGTAAATTGTAATAAAGTTAAATAGAAATTGTTATTATTTGTTTTAATCCTCCTTTTTATATAGTGAAAATATTGCCTATAAATGTGTACTGTTAGTCTTTTCCCGGCTTACATTAATAAAAGTATCACGCGATATTTCTGCTCTAATAATTTGAGCTCATGCGAAGCCAAACCGGGTCGTTTTTAAATGATAAAAAAATTAGATTATTAAGAAGAGAAAGACTGAGTTATAAAAAGTAATTGATTAAATATATCATTAACAAATCCAGTAATTTATACTTATTTTCCAATAATGTAATAAGGGAGGGTCCTACGCTAATCTTAGAATTTATAAAAAAAAAATCTTTACGACCGTTCTGGTGTAGTGGTGTCAACGCCGGCGGTCGCGGGTTCGATTCCCGCTCGTGAACAGATATTTGTATTCCTAAAAATATTTGTTTCTGGTCTGGATTAATAAATATCCTTGTGGGTCTCCCCACCGTGCCTCGGAGAGCACGTAAAGCCGTCGGTCCCGATTGTTGTCATAAACACTTCGACGCCCCCGGGGAATAAAGTCGTAAGTGCTATTACCAATGTTTTAATGTTTTTGCATTTTCGGCATCTATAGGTCATAATACATCTTCTGATTTTTTTTTACATTTTTTTTCTAAAAATCCATGAAGTTATAACAATTTATATTTTTACTCTCCGGAAATCATATCACAATTATAACCCATAATAATATCGTAGTCATATAATATGGAACGAACATATGTCTTAATAAGCTGGTAAGCCTATATAACATTTTACTAATTTAATAAACATAGTCGTTATAGAGCTATACTAAAAAAGTTGGCGGTAACTTTTACAAGAACAAAATTGTATTAGTTTATTACACTTTCATTTTATTCGTGTAAATACCCAGTGAACACAATTATGTCAGACTGATGTCTGAATGACGTCATGCTACGTCATGATTTGCGTAAGATGTGAGTCATATATGAGTCATAATTTCCCACTTCCTGACGTAAGATTCTTACGTAAGATAGATGACGTAAATATGATATAAATTTTTACTAATCAGTTTTTTACTACACAAGATTTTGAAAATATTACAATACTGATAGAAAAAAGAATTACATTAAGATACGTTTGAAACGTTTATCGTTATGTCCAAAATCACACCTGCACTACGGGACCTACAATATAAATACCCCGTTTCAAGGTGAAATGACTTTGATTTAATAAAAAACCCTTAGTCAATTAATTTTGTATGGAGACCTATATGTAGATTTTGTAGAACCAAACGTTAGCGCGATTTAGCGGCTTGAAGCCGTCACATGCTTACGTAAAAAATTGTTTTTTACGTAAGCATGTGACGGTATTATGATATCACTTTGACTTCAGACTATGACTTGTAGGGGAGAGTTGGATATTACCGAGCCTCTAAGAACTTGGACCTATAATTCGGAGAAGGTTCGATATTATATATTCAAAAATGCAGTAAATAGTACAGAATTTATTTAGCTACGCATACATCACGGCAAAATATTTCAAAAAATAAACAAAAATTAATTATTGCAAAATAATAGAAAAACGGGAAAGCGTGGTATTATCAGACTGGTCTGATAAAACCGTGCCCATAATAATTTCGTGAATTTCTATCAGTATATCAGTTGAATAAACTCGTTCGTAGAAAAAGAAGCATAGACTCCTTTCTATACCTAGATATAATTATTATTTTACGACTAGATTAATTATCATAACCATATCGGCCATTGGATGTCCACTGCTGAACGTAGGTCTCCCCCCATCGACTCCGGTTCAAAGCAGTCTCCATCCAACGACTTCCGGCGACTCTCTTCAAGTCGTCTGTTCATATCGTGGATGGCCGTCTGACACTGTGCTTGCCGGTACGTGGTCTTCACTCGTACACGCCCTGGGCGCGGAATTGACAAACTCTGTTATTTCATTTTATAACCTCAAAATAATACAGTCAAGTTAATTGTGTATTCAAATCAATCTAGAAATTAATTCTATAATATATTAGGATTAAAATAAAAGTAATCAATGTGTTACAATACAAATATAGAATAGCTTACCTCTTGTCAAAAATTCCCGCGAAATTATAAGGAACGAGAGTAAAAACTTGTAAGACACGATGTGTCTTAATCGCTGCTCCGAGTAAATTAGCGTCGTGCACGGGGAGGGATAGAGGACTCGGACTGTGATCTTTAAGGACTAGATAGCGCAATTAGCGTTTAGTTTTTGAAATATGCTAGGGCGTGGAATTATCAAACGCGCGGTATTATCCAACTCTCCCCTAATTTATGTAAATTTATGATTTATTTCTTACGTAAATAGTATATAAATTATAATCACAATTATGAAGTCATATAACGGTCAAATATTAGGACAGTACTATGTCATAAAATGATGTCATATTATATGACATCACAAGTCATTTATAAAGTCATTTCTATGTCATATCTATGTAAATATTCTATGACCTCTATGTGATCTATCTATGACGTCATATGGAGGTCATGTGTTCACTGGGTACTTACTGTAGAAGAGTATCGTAATGCATGCAAATAGTTTTCATTACATTACAAGTTCACGGGAATAAAATGGTTATGTGCCGTTACTTAGTATACTCTTAAATATAAAAATCAGTATTACACATTTTTGGCAATGACTTTAAAAGTATACGTGATATTTAATCTATTTTTATAACTACATGTTACGTTAAAAATACAGAAAATAATTATGTATAATACAATATTATAGCCCGTTTAGGACACGCGATATAACGGAAAAACGGTTTTTTGCTCTTCCTGTAAAATTTACTTTTCTCTATTACGACTTTGTTCCCCGGGGGCGTCGACTTGATAGCGACCGTTACTTATGATAGGGAAAAATTATCTGCCAACCCGCAGTGAAGCAGCGTGGCTGATTATGCTCCAACCCTTCTTTTATATGGAGAAGTGGCCTTTGCCCAGCAGTGGGACGCTTACAGGCTAATTCAGTTGAGTTCATATTTATCGTGTAAGACTATAGGCTTAATATTCTACGATAAAAGCATGAGACGTTAAGACGATGGAGAAAAAATTAGCCATAATCATTAACACGAGTGTCATTGTGGTGGTCGTCCATTATTAATAATAAAACATTTTAGATTTAATTACATTTTTATTTTATTTTTTCATCCATATCCTGGCATTCTTTCATGAGGCTCAACTATATGTGTAGGTCTGAAAATATAAGATGATAATATTAATACTAACATTGAAAATTGGGTTGTAGGCTATTAAATATAATTTAGATTCATTAAAAAAAACTAAACTACCGTCTAATCTAATAAAGTTATAGTTTTTTACATAAACAAAAAAAGAATGTAATTTTTATACTGTCGAAGGATTATTTCTGGCAAATTATGGTGTGTCCATCTGCCTTAAATAACCGTAATAAGGAATCGTAAGAAAAACATATTTCTTGTTTTTTGCTGGGACAATAATATGTTTCATCAATTTGTATTTTACTTTATATAAAAATCAATTTTTTTTTTAATTTCTCGAAAATGACGTGATATTTATTTTTACGTTAGATGGCTTGTCTTTGGCTATAAAACTTCACCCTGTGTAATTCTAGTTTATTCAAAACATGGACCTGAAAATTATTTTATATATTTTGTGCAATAAATGTGGAACAGCATACTTGTAGTCACCAGCCAGCCATCCATAATGCCCCATTGACGATGTCATCTCTGTGAATCTCGCGAACTGTATATATCTGAGAATTTAAAATATTTTACAGACGTACCTGCTTAACACACATAATGAAGACTATTTTCCATTCCATTTTTAGATAAGTGGAAAAATATTTTATATAATAAATTGATTGCAATTTTATAACTAAATCATCCCGTAATTGCAAGTTGGTACTCTTTCCAATTTTCATAAATTAATTATACACAAAGAGGAAACATTGTAAGCAAATACTTTTTATTATCAAGGAACTAACAAAGTTTAAATCCATTTTCTACGACTCAAGTTTCAGTGTAGCCTAAGCTCTTTATAATTTTTAAATCCCGGGGTTAATAGAGATAACACAGTTTTGAAATTTAGTAAAGCCGTTACGAAAAAAAAAACCGTTATTTTTGTACCTATAACTTTAATATACATATCAAAATATTTCTTTATTAAGTTAAATTTTAATATATATTCATTTACTTAATTATATTTACACTTTTGTATACTAATAAAAATAGTAATAATAGTAGAGTAAATGGAATCTAAACAATCAAGTTACATTAGTTAGTCAATCAATGGGTACGTTCGCGCGCCCTCTTCTAATTGATAATTCATCACTTTTATAGGAGCGCATGCGTACTTCATACTTTTTTATCTATGCATTCCACAGACCACGCGCGGAAATGATACTTCTTTAATCAAAAACTGAATTTAACTGTAGAACTTTAGTAAATAATTGTTTGCTATTGTTCATAAAAGATAATAAACAAAATTATCTTTTTATATTTATTAATTAACTACTTACTTATTATTTTTATTTAAAACTGATAAATAAAAAACTATTGCGCATGTCCCATTTCCGTTTCCGCGCATGTGGTCTGTGGAATGCATAGATAAAAAAGTGATGAAAACCATTAGAAGAGGGCGCGCGAACGTACCCAATATATCAACTTACCTATTAGCTGCGCAATACGACCAGCTCAATGGAGAACTTTTAACCATTTCTTCTTCGTCGGGAGGCGGACTGAACTCTCGAAAAATAAATGATTATAAATTTAATGAATCGTATTAGAATTACGTAGTATAAAACATTTCAAGTATTTTGGGAGAATGGAATAATATCCGTTAGTTTAAGTTGTAAAGGAAGATGTTCTTAATCTACTGTATTTATTTTGTTTCAGTACTCATGTTAGGCTAAATGTTACCGCAAATTATTATTATTCGATTTTAATACTAGTATTTTATTCACTATGTCTCAAGATAGTCCTTCACTATTCGCTCAATATAGGTAATATAAGTATAAGCGAAAACAGGCATTTTCATTGGGTTGGCAGGCTTTCTGCTGATGAAATTGCATACATTTTAATGAAAGATAAAAAATACCATTAGCAAAAAAATAGTAATGCAATTTTATTAATCTTATTGAGCAGTGTCTTTCAAAATTCGTTTATAAATTAAAAATAAAATAAAATAGCGCACTTTTTTATACCACTTCAGCATTACTCATTCTTTTTGGTATAAGAATTTTCCAGCATAGATCACTCACCCTTGCCTCCCTAACTGTACTAAGACCTATGAGATCTAGCTCGGTATAATTGGTCGAAAAGGATAGGAATATTTTGGAAGAAAATTTTTGTATTTTACCTCTCCAATTTTTACAATAATACAAATCTCCAGCGCAGTGGTTTACAAACGTATAGAACTTGTAATATAGGCCGTGCCCTCGGTTGACTCCTATACACACGGGACTGTACACGTCCGGACATGAAAACGGGCAGATATGGTAATCAAAGGCTGTGTCTACTTCGTATAGAGTGCTGAATGTTGTTTCAACACGGAGTATTGGTTTAGTCGTCACTTGAAAAAATAAAAAATAAATAAAGCTGTATAGTATTACACCGTTACATATTAAGTCTTATTAAGTATAAAAAATAGTTGTTAAACAAATAAAAAATATATAACGGGTGCAACGTGTGCATAGTAATAGCAATATTCTCAATATACTTACCAGTATTATATCTACTAATAAAATTGTCTAGTAATAGTTGTTCAATATACAATCGCAAGCAAGAAAAATAAAATTGCACTGGTAATTCCTGGGATTACTCAATTCAAACAAACTTTTCAGCTTTAATAAGAACATATTAAAAAAACTCATTTTAACGTGCATTGGAGTTCCTAACTTAAAGCGCCATCTTTTGGCTAATTGGTGAAATAGATTTTAACGAATGCTCAGCTAAAGCTTAGTTCGATTTTTCAATTTCTTATAAATAAAGTTTATAATTTTAGTACAGAAATTTGTAAGTAATTTGCTTATATTGTTTGAAGTTACCATTTTTCAAAGCAGTTGAAATGTTAGACGTTGAGTTATGACTTGTAGGAGCAAAAATTTTATTGTTTGTATCAAAATTCCTTCTGCTTTTCAAATAATCTGAACAAAGCCCAGCAGAAACTATGGAGAATTCTACAATATAATAAACAAATAAATAAACACGTTTAACATACACACACGGTCGTCTGTTCCTAATGTAAACAACTTAATGCCTGTGGCAAAAATTTAGGTAACAGCCGACCGATATACACTTTTTAAAATAAATATTTATCCAGACTCGGTGTGGAAATCAAACCCACAACCCTGGAGCAGAAAACAGGGTCACTGTAATTATATTTATAAAGTTAGTATTGTTATAAATACAAAGTTAGTTACAATCTAAAAAATTGTACTGAACTATGTTTTATGTAATTATGTAATTGTATATAGTTCCAAAAGGTACCAATAAACGCGCCATATTTGTGTCACGTTCTAGACCAGTGTTTCCCAACCTTTTTAGGCCATGCCCCACCTTAACATTTCTAAATTTTTTAAGCCCCCATGCATAATTTTTAACCTTTAAACTTTTGTTCCCTTAATAGATATAGGTGATAAGTTTTAGGAAGAAATCACTATGAAATTGTTATCAAAACATCGTAAATTAAATTTCAAAACATATAATGAAAAAAAAAACTGAAATTTATAGATGTAAGCTGTCAAAAAGATAATAAACGGTTGGACAAGGTATAGTATTGCATTTCAATAATCCAAAGCGAAAGGGTTAAAGTCGTCTCGAGTCCATTTTTAAATTGCCCCCCTTAACTATCAAATTGCCCCCCAGTGGGGCGTGGGGCCCACGTTGGGAAACACTGTTCTAGACATACTTGTGATCATCGTCCTCGAAAACGGGTCCAACGATTTTGATGTACCTAATTTGCAATATAGGAAAAATTACGTGGATAAGATTTGCACGTGCAACACCACTATATATTATAAAACAAAGTCCTCCGACGCGTCTGTCTGTCTGTCTGTTCGCGATAAACTGAAATACTACTGCACGGATTTTCATGCAGTTTTCACAAATAGATAGTGATTTATGAGAAAGGTTTAGGTACATATACATACCCCGGGCGCAGCCGAAACAGGTCGCTAGTGGTTTATAATTCTAGCTTAGTATAATGTTTTATGTATTTTTTTTTATTTTATGTTTTTTTTTTTACTGTCTTTTGTATTAATATTAATCCAGTTAGTGTAAGTGGCAATGCCGTTCTATAATAATTAGATCTTTATAAATAAATGAGTGATTTCTGGAAAGTTCGTTTTCTCTATTATCACCCGAACGGAGCTCGGTACTAGAAAAAATTTAAAAAATTTACCTTTTCCATAATCATGACACATGTTATTAATAAATAAAAAACACGAATTTTCAAAGTCTTTATACTCCATCTTGTTGTTATACAACCTCGTTGCACATATATTTGAATCTTTACTTTTACAAATGGTAACACCGTTGGAACAGATATTTTGAATATGTTCGAAATTCAAATGGGAATTGATTTCGTATTTTTCCGCTACTTTTTGAAAATTGAAGTCTATTGAAACACAGTTCACTTTTATTGTAAAATAAATAAGAAAAATATGGTTGAAGTTAATTAAGAGATGCATTTTTACATACAAGTTAAAATGACTAAGACGTAATAAATGTTTATGCACTACAAAATAATTGAAAATCACATTTTTACGACTTTAAATTAATATTATCTACAAATTAAAAAAAAAAAAAGAATAAAAAAAAAACAGAACTATCGTGCGACGTTTTGCACGTGTTACCTATAAATATTTTAATTTAAGGGGGTGGTCGGGATTTATTGCAGTTAAAGAAATTCATATTCAGCAAAAGTACTGCGATTTCTCGTATTTAAAAAATATGCATAGAAATCTTCAAGATATTTACTGTTTCGGTGAAATTACGAAAACACGATAGAAATAACTTCATTCGATAGAAAATAATCACAAAGTAAGGTCTTTGAAATGGTTTGAAACGGTTTAAATAAAGAAAGCAAACGAGCAACCACCTAAAAGTTTTCTCAGAATATTAAACATGTTAAAATTGAATTATTTGATGTTGGGTTTTCGATATTTTTGTACTTTTCATTCATGATTTATCAATATTATAATTTGTCGGTTACGCCATCCATTCCGAGCGATTTCAAATCGGTTCTCCTTCACTTACTCGCTGCGTTCGACAGTGACAGTCTAAACGTGATGCTAAATAGACGTGTGTCGCTTTAGTCTCCAAACGCGCTTCGTATATTCACGAAAATACAGAACAAATACTAGTAAAATGGGCAATAAAGAGCTAAAAAAAAAGAAGAGGAACCAGAAGGGCCCGAAAAATAAAGGTTTACATATGGTAAAAGTGCAAAGGTAAGTAATAAATTATTATAATTTATTAATTAACTCGTTAATCAATTGCAGTTAGTGTACCTTTATTTCACTAATATCTGCATTGACAGCGTTGCTTTGTGGTCTGGCGACAGAATCAAGTTTTTGAGACGTTAGGTTCGATCCTCAAAAAAATTTTAGTTTTGGTAGAATTATGTTTTTGTTTATTATTTTTTTTATGCAGTTACTTGTGTGTGTAGGAAAAATACTTATATATCTTACTTATTTTTTTAATCAATTTTTTTTTACCCGACTGCGACAGAAGGAGAGTTATGTTTTTCGAGTGTATGTATGTATGTGTGTATGTGTGTATGTGTGTGCGTGTGTGCGTGTGCGTGTGCGTGTGCGTGTGCGTGTGCGTGTGTGTGTGTGTGTATGTATGTATGTATGTATGTATGTATATATGTATGTATGTATGTATTTATGTATGTATGTATGTATGTCCATTTCGCGGCGCCCGCAAATGGCGGAATGAGGGGGGGGGGAGTTGAATTTTTTTTCTTACTGTAGCAATATGGGTATCAAATGAAAGTTAGTAAATTGTTTTATTCTTTTTAGTTTATAATAAGAGTATTTTACGCAGTCGGGTTTTTTGATTTTTTTTAATTAAGCATACTTGTGAAATAAAGATCATACTTTGATATATAATTAAAATTTCCAGAAAACGACGGTGTATTTCTGAAGATGATGCAATAGACACTGGAACAACCGCTACCACCACTCGCATGTATGTACAATTCGATGTAAACCGAATATTATTGCTCGCGTACGGTGGGTCACTCGCTAAATATAAACCACCAGTGCAATATGAGCTAATATCACTATGGATAAGCTCGACGGGGAACTGGCAGAGGAAGTCGCAATCGTCGGCCGCTGGAGTCTCCCGCCGCTTTCGGAGCTTGGGGTGGATGAGGCGGCTAGCCGGCTCTGCGACGCATTCACTGCTGTCTGCAGAGCGGCCATGCCGCCCACGAAGCGTCCATCCCCACGGCGGGCACTCTACAGGTGGTCGGCTGAGATAGCTGGCCTCCGGGCCGCCTGCAACGGGGCCAGGAGACAATTACCCGGAGCAGGCGGAGACGCTCCCAGGACGTGGACAGGGACGATAGGCTGCGCAGGATCTACGTGTAGAAAACGAAGATCCTGCGGTAGGCCATATGCCGAGCCAAGGAGGAATCTTGGCTGGAGTTAGTTGGGGGTCTGGAGAGAGACCCCCGGGGCCGAACGTATAATTGGGCGCGGAACAAGCTCCGCACCCAGTCGGCCCCCATCAGCGAAACGCTCCAGCCGGACCGACTGGGGAGGGACCCGAGCGCTTTGTTCCCTCAGAATGGCTCGGCAGATGCCGGACGAGGAGGAGGGTGTTCCGCCACCCGTCACAGAGGCTGCAATGGAGGCGGTGATTACCCGCCTCCAAAATAAGAAGAGGGCGCCGGGTCCAGACGGGGTGCACGGGAGAGTCCTTGCGACCGCTCTCGGGCACCTCGGCGACAGCCTCCGGGAGCTATTTGACCGCTGCCTGCGGTCTGGCCAGTTCCCGGGGGTCTGGAAAGACGGTCGGCTCTGCCTATTTCCTTAGGCAGGTCGGACCCCAGACTCGGCTTCGGTGGTGCGACCGGTGGTTTTGCTGAACGAAGCTAGGAAGGCCTTGGAGAAGATAATCCCTACCTATACCTCCCGACCTCTCCGATCGGAGGGTAGGGTTAGAGGGTTTAGGGCTCCGTGTCAGGATTGACAAGACCGAAGCCCTACTATTCCGCGGGACCGGCCGCAAGGGACCTCCACCGGGGGCTACCCTGCAGATTGGAGAGGGAAGGGTCAGGATGAGCCCCCAAGTGAAATGTCTGGGGCTCATCCTTGACGGAGGGTGGACCTTCGGCCCACATTTAGCTATGGTAGGACCGAGGTTCATGAAGGCGGCGAGTGCGCTAGGCAGACTCCTCCCGAACCTCGGAGGACCCAGCGCCGCCTGCAGGCAGCTGTATTCTGGAGTCTGCCGGAGTATGGCGACGTACAGTGCCCCGATTTTGGGCGGTTCGCCTCACCGCGAGAAATAAAGCAGCGCTGCGCGCTGCGCTGAGGGCAATCGCGGTGAGGGTGATTCGGGGGTACTGTACGGTATCGTGGGCTGCAGCTACTGCTCTAGCCGGCCACCCCCCGTGGGAGCTCGTGGCGGAAGTTCTTGCCGAGACCTACTCATATATCTCGGGTAGGAGGGCTCTTGGTGAGAACCCTACGTTGGACGGGATCCTACGGGTGCGTCGGATAGGGCAGGAAGCGCTTATGCGGAGGTGGGGGAAGGACCTGGCGGGGCAGCCGTACGGTACATGCGTAACGACTGCCATTCGCCCAGTCCTTGAGCGGTGGATGCGTCGAAAACGCAACCCCCTCAACTTCCGTCGGACGCAGGTTCTCACCGGGCACGGTTGCTTTGGTGACTACCTGTGCCGGACGGCCCAGAGGGAGCTGACGACTGAATGTTATGATTGTGGCGCGGCGGTGGACTCTGCCCAGCACACCCTCGAGGTGTGCCCGAGATGGGCGGCGCTGCGTCAAGGTATGACGTCGGTCCTCGGTGGGGACTTGTCGCTTCCGAGCGTCATCACCGCGATGCTCGGTGACGACGAGTCCTGGAAGGCGATAGTCTTCTTCTGCGAGACAGTAATGTCCCAGAAGGAGGCCGACGAGTGGGTGAGAGAGGAAGCCGCCGACGTGGCCTCCATCCGCGGGCGACGAATGGGGGTGCGTAGGAGGCGTTACTTAATGCGCCTCCAGTAACGCCCCTGTGTCCGTATTGGGCTGTGATGGGAACCCGGTCCTACTAGACACGGCGTCGTCGGGACTGTTCAGAGTTTATAGCCCGTCGTGGTAAACCACGCACGATTTTATCCGATAGTGGAACTAATTTTGTAGGCACCTGTAATGAACTAAATACTTTTTTGCAGACGTTTAATCTTGACTCGTGTGTTGCACAGGAAGGCATCGAGTTTAGTTTCACGCCACCTTATTCTCCCCATTTCAATGGCGTTGCAGAGGCCACCGTGCGGTCGATCAAGCATCATTTAATTCGACTGCTGCACCAGCATCACTTCACGTACGAAGAGCTGTATACGTGTCTTACACAAATTGAATCAATTTTAAACTCCCGACCTCTAACTCCTCTGTCCTCCGATCCTCTTGACTTCTCTGCCTTAACACCTGCCCACTTTTTGATTAGACGACCACTAACATCTGTACCTTATCCACAGTTAACAGAAATCAGTATCGGCCGACTAGGACGCTTCCAAAGGGTGGAGCAGCTTAAACAACATTTTTGGAACAGGTACCATACGGAGTACATACATCTACTGCAACAGAAGATCAAGCGGTCTACATCTTCCAGTGACATTAAAGTAGGATCTCTTGTACTCATAAAAGAAAAGGCCCTGCCTCCTCTATTGTGGTGTCTTTGACGTATTGTGCAAGTGTATCCATTAGGTGACGGAGCGACGAGAGTGGCGGATATCAAGACAAAGAAGGGCACGATACGGCGCGTCTTCAACAACATTTGCCCACTACCTCTTTGAAGTTTACCCTTCAACCCGGGGAGCTTGTTCGAGCGATATTGCCCGCGCGCTGCGACGGGGATACAGCGGGTAGCAGGCGGGGGCCGTAGCACGGCCAATAGCTCCACGCAGTACGAGACTTGCATCGGGACACCACCGGCGACGCACGTTTAACCTATCTTATAATATTATTTTTGTACGGTCAATATACCAGCCTACATACAGGCCACTAGTCTTATTTATTTCTCTTTTAGTCATAGGACCCTAACAAATAGAATAGAATTTTATTGAGAGATATTTATACACTGTTACACATAAAAATTAAATAATTTAATACACAATAAAAGAAATACTTAAAAAAAAGGTAAAAAATATATAATAAATAATAATATATAATATATAATAAATATATAATAATATTTATACAAAAAAAAGAATAAAATATACGTAGTTCAATTTAAAAAAAAATAAACAAAAGAAGTATTTGTGTATACAATTAAAGCAACAAACATACAAAATAACAAATACATTTAATTGGTACATACAATAACATATAAAATTACAAATACTTAAATTAAGTTACAAAAAAAAAAGAATTGACAAAATATATATAAATATGCGCTTGAATATGATATTGTAAAAAAATTACCGAGAGCCCTGTCGTACCTGCTAAAGTTCTGGTCGTAGACATCCATATTGCAATCTAGGTAATAAAATTTTGTAAGTAATACCAGCCCTCCCATATACTTACGTACAACATACTTCCATAAACATTATGTTTTAGAACTGAAGAAAATATTGATATTTTGTTGATACATATTTTGTTACCTGCTTTATGATCAACGGTCGTAAGTTTACAGATGATTTTATTACAAAATAAATGTTTAGTGGATATTACATAAATTACTTTCAAAAGATTTTTATTATTATTATATTGTCTAATGTCACTTTTAATTTTTGTTTGTTTTTTATAGTTTTATTATTAAAAGTCATTTTTCATAAAAAGAAACTTTACATTTAGATTGTGTATGTAATGGGTTCGCATTAGGAGCAAAAAACGAAAAAGTTTTATAGATATTATATAGAGGGCTCGGAACCTAAAATTCCTTATTTAGCGAAGAGATGGCGTTAGTTAAAAAGGTTCGTTGAACCTGTGCGTTCGGGCAGCGAGGGGCAGGTAAGGTGTTGGGAGGAGATGCGGAACTCAAACGCTCAAGGTCATTCGCTCATCTAAGCCCCTTAAGTAGTTTTTAGGGTGAATTAAAAACTATCTTTTCTTATGTAAATGTAATCATTTAAATAGATATTCGTTACTCTTTCACGCAAAAAACTACTGAAACGATTGCAATTAAACTTGGTATGTAGATAGCTGGAGACCCAGAACAAAATAAAAGCTTACTTTTTTAGCTTGATATTCCCGCGGGATCAGAAGTCACATAAAGCGGGAGGTGCAGCTAAGAGTTATATGTATATAATATAATGTGAGGCAACAAATAAAATACATTTTTCTTTAATATTTTTTTATTAAAAGCCGTACAAAATAGTACAAACATGCATTCTATATATATAACACTATACATTTTTGCGTAAATATATCAATTTTATGTATAAGACTAAATTTTCTTGATTTAGTATTAAACGTCAATTTATTAATTAAATTTAATTACAATGAAGAATGTCAAATTTACTTTCTCACACGTCTGAAAACAGATTTACAAAAACTACAATAAGTACCTACTAGACTGAATTTAAAAGGTCAAAATATAAAAACACCAATCAGAATTCAGAAAAGAAACGACGTCATAGTCTATACTGTAGATCTACCAATGACAGCACTTTAAAATGATATATTATTGTCTCGACGTATTACGAGTACTACTTGAAAATGAATAAAGGTATTAATTTTTTTTTTAATAGAATGGCAGCTTAAAATTGGAATAAAAATATTGATTAGAATTAAAAAGAAAAATCTTAACTTGCCTACAATTTGTTATAATCGCAAAGTCGTCGAACAATCGTCAATTACAAATGTATTACGCAACATGTCAATTGCTGATCGCTGGCTGGTTGTCAAATACAATTTCAGGATTTAGTTCACCAATAGCTCACTAATGCTGATATTAGATGGCGACAGTACCACAATACAGGGAATATTCGATCAGCTATTGCAAGTAGAAAGGGTTATGATTTATATTAAATAGTAATTTACATTAATAAAATTATCGAGTCAAAGGAATAGAAATTTGAAAGAAATAACATTTGGCTTATCGAATATTTGTAATTTTTATTTCTTTTGACATATTTATATCATCAAGTGATTTCAGCTAACCCTCGCGGGTCTATTCATTAAAATCAATAAAATTAAGCAATTTGTAATAATTGCGCGATCGATTGCTCTACTATAATCATATTATGTAAGATATCATACGATCGCTTGCTAATTGTCAAGTATACTTTTTACATAGAAGCTGGAGTCAAAACCTTTAATATTTCGTGAACTGGGAGCCAATTATATAATTACATTCGTATAACGGAGATGACAAAGGCATATATGTAAATATATACGCAAATTTTATAATAGAATCAGTACTTGATTATAAAACATTGGCTTTTGAATAGCAATTTCAGAGAAGTAATGGCACATTTATCGCTATCATTCGGCTATTGTGTGAGACAGTTACTTTGAGTTAGAATTTGTCTTAACTCGATTTGCTAATTCAAAATGTCCAGCGTATTGTATTATAAATATATAATATTATTATTAATTTGATATATATATTAAAAATTATGACACATTTTATATTTATAATTAAAATACATAAAAATTATTCAATTTTGTAATTAATTTTATTATGGAATATGAATTTAGGAACAATTTTACCTTTTGGTTACAAAAAAAAGCCTCAAAAATATTTAAACTATTATTCTGTAAGTAGATTTTATATTTATTATATCAAAACTTTTTACATGATACGATAGTCTAAAAATCTATAACATTCTATTCGAATATTCTAGAAAATTAACTATGTTTCTTCGTATATTTATATAAAGAAAAATATTGCTTTATGTATACAGTATATGTATCATGTACATAGAAAGACGAAAAGTTTTTCATGTAATGTAATTTTGGAAAATTCTCGAATATTATTAATAAACTACCAAAAAGGTAGGTAATATTTCTTAAGCGTATATCTATTTTTAAATAGCCTCAGTAACTTGTTGATATATTTTAACTTTTCAATAAAGTATGTTTAAGTACAAGGTTTTGGTACTAAATATGATAATATAATTATTCATAAAACAGATTTTTTTTACATGTTTATTAAGTTTTCGTCCTACATATACACAATAACACACCGATATTTTAAATATATATTTTTCTTAAATTTTACTGCTAGGTAAGATCCGCATAGCTTCCCTATAACCCGAGTCGCTCGCGCCGTGGACAGTCGAGAAGTGAGTCAAATCGGTCGCCTCTCCCGCGAACATAACTTTGGGACTCCCCGCCTCGTCCACAAGGGGTTCCCCGAGTATCGCTCTCGCGTTCGGATACTCGTGCACGAGAATATTATCGAACGTGTAACTACCTCTTGTATACGGGTTTGAATACCATGTGGACCTATGAAAGAAGTTATTAATACTCATTCAACTTTATTAAAAGAGAAACTGTAACGGATTGAAAAAAAAGAATTGTTGCGATTGCATTTGCGCAAAAAAAAACCTCCTTTAAATTTAATATTAGGTAAAATGTGACTATTTCTTTATTTTACAAAATTAGTACGAGTATAATCAAACTGGAAATAACTATTTAAGACACTTTAACACCAACTTTATAATACTTTATAGTAATAAAACTTGTCTGCCATTTAACTTCTAGTTAACTTACCTGATCATTCCGGTAGGTTCTGGTATAGTCATATTTTTGCCCATGAACTTCCTCAGTAGTTCCATCACTTTCCTCTTGACTACATCTTCAGGTAGAGTTTCTACCTATTATATAAAATTATACGTAGGTACACATAATATTTTATTATTATTATAATTTTTTATTTGTCTGGCAACCAGAATACGTAATTTTTCAAATAAGGAAAGAGTAGGTACATGCAGTAAAATATTTAATTATTAATAATTAATTAAATTTACGAAAAAACCCAATAAATTCGCATTTGTCCCAATGCTGTTAGCATTTTAGCTTCACCATATTTTAGTTTCTATTTCACCATTCAAATATATTATATAAAAAAATATACTTCATGCAATACCACCATAGAAATAATTAAATAAATCGAATTCTAAACAAAAACCTTAATTAGCTAAACTAAAATAAAATATAATAAAAATTACTCAAAAAAACTATTTTGTCTCTCGAATATATTTGAATAAATTTATTTTATAGACATGCATATCCCCGTTTCAAGCATTTATTTATGTATTAGAAACACCATCGACTCATCACATTGGAAATAACACATATACTTTTATGTATATATTGTATACATATAACTCGGTATGATTCGCCTTTACAGGTGTATACAGTATTTCCGTAACATGACATCTTGAATGCAATTAAAATATGGTGTTTCATTTTTAGTATTTGCTGTCATAGAGAATTAAGGCCACAAAAGATTTTCTATTTTCATTATTTATACAGGTCTTAACACAGATTATACTTATATATTATAATTTAATGTAACTCAATAAATATATTGAAATAAAAAAAATAATTATTTTTTTAATTTTTGCAACATACCATTTTACCGACTTCCCCGCTCGTCCAGAACGTCAAAGCCGTCTTTGAACCCATCGGTGTTGATACACCGAAAATTCTAGTCATCCAATAATCATCTTTACTTATTTTTCTCTTATCTTCGCCCTTCCATATAAAACCGAAAAAGGTACCGTTTGGTAGCCATTCTTTTTCGAAATTTAATATAACTTTATCCATCACACCTATTGACATTTTCTCGATTATTTCGATTTTTTCATGCGGCAATGACGGTAAGAAAAGACTTGAATGTCTGGAATCGGAAATTTTCAAATTTTTCGTTTATGTTTTATTTTTTTTCTATGACTACAATTTTTTTAAACGGCAAAGAAGAAGTAAAATAAAGGTTTTCTTTAATTCTGTAAATATTTCCACTGCTAAGCAAATGTTTGTCATATTGAGGCGTTTTAACGAGTTTTGCCTTTATTTAATTCAATTTATTTCGATTTTAAAGTATCGCGATGGATGATGAAAAGCATTGTGAGGAAGGAACCAAACCAAGTTTGAACCAGGTCGATCAAGATCCTAAGAATAGTCTAAGACAATCTTATTCTTTGAAATAATAACAGTCTACATTTAAAAACAAATATATTAAAGAGAGAATTAATTGGTAGACTCCGTAGTGGTAAAAATAAATAGATAAGCACCTTAAACTCAACAGCTTTCAACGAGATGATACCCTGTCAAGTAACGTCGTCAAAACAATCACAAACGCCCAGACCCCACCAAAAATCCTTATGACGTCTATAAACTAATTTTACTGATGCTGTTACCACATTTTTACTGCTACGGGACCATCTGTGCATGTGATATGTACCCTCTCCCGTGCCTCGCTCCAGTTTTAGCTAGCGGAGCTGGACGGTGGACCCAAGGGAAAAGATTATTATCTCATGCCTCTAGTCGGCGCATATTGGACCATGAATCTAACTTATCGTTAGCTCTCTCTTTCTATGGACCATATGGAACGGAACACGTGAATCATACGCGTTCACGGTCCGCAGATTTACACTTTTTAATATAATTATTGCGCTCCAGGAATTGGACGTGTGAAAAGACCGGGACGATGACTCCTTCGTAATCCTTGCCGGGCTGGAATGGCCCTTTTCCGATACTTCTCGGCCGTCACTTTTTGGATCGATCTCATAAAACGACTACAGACTGAAGACTCTCACGCAAAATCTTTGCGAAGCGTTTTCAACACGACTGCTCACAAAATGAAATCTAGTCCAATCTTGTGGACCAGAATTTACAGCTCAGCGCCCCATGCTGAATATGCCTTCGTGGATTCTATTCTGCTGTACTGTATCAGCCTATAAACCACCTACTGCTGAGCGATGTCCCCTTCTCCTTGTAGAAGAAAGTTTGGAGCTTAATTCACCACGATGCTCCACTGCGGGTTAGCGGATAATTTCCTTATATTGAGTAACGATCGTTATCAAGTGTTTATGATAACAACGGAGACCGACAGCTTTACGTGTTCTCCGAGACACTGTGGGGAGACCCACAAGTACATACACCCAGACCGAAAATAAATATTTGTTTAAATACAAATATCTGTCCCGAGCGGGATTCGAACCCGCGACAGCCCCGGCGCGAGGCGTCGAGGCAACTACACGCACCACTACACCAGAATGATCGTCGCTGCTAACTGTATTCTGCTGTACATTGGTAAAAAATCACTTCAAATTTGATCTCATACAGGCATTTGCTAAAACAAACGTGACTGGATATTCCCCATGTAAATCGGTAGACGTAGTGACCACTGAGCCAACCCATTATCAAATATCAAGACCAGCGACATTTCATGACACTACCACCGATTGTAGTGATAATTCTGATACACTATGAAGTATTATTTAAATTTAAAAGTTTTTTTTTATAATAATTTTATTTTGATATATAAATAAATTTGAACAACAATGTTGTCTAATGCATAGCTCGAAAAAAAATACGGTATATGTATATAATATTAAAAATGTATGATTGAATAATTGATTATTTTAATATGGTCATTCGGAGTCTGGTTTGATATCGTTCGGTTTTTGATGTGAAACATCTATAGCCGCACGTGAAACCGATTTCTGGCGTGGCGACGTATGCCGTGGCGACGCCATGCGCAATCGATCGAAGTCACTGATTAAACGAATTAAGTAGTCATGATTTGAAATAAATTCGTAAATTTTTGTATTTAATGAAAATAAATGTTTATTCAATAAATAGTCATCGTTATCTGGAAAAAAATCGTAATATTTTATTTTATCATTATGACATATTTAGTTCCTATCACAATATGTTCTTTTCTGCATATTACTTTTACAAAATAATGTCGATGTTTCACATCTGCCAGGCGTCCCGTGACGGCTCACATGTTTTTTATTTTGATAACTACACCAGACACTTGAGGCTTTTAATTACTTTTTTTTAAATGGAGATCATAGATGATAAAGTCGAAGGTCATATACGTGAATTAACAGTTAGCTACAATTAGCAACGCTGAATACTTTGTCAAAACTTCTTTTTCTCCATCTTTATTGAATAATGATAAAAGAAATCATGCTATGAAAATTATTTTTTAACAGGATGATATATTAATATGATGTCCAAGCAAAATATAGTTATATATATACATCCCATTCGATTCCAATTTAATGCAAGATATGAGTCAATTTGTTCGTAAAATGTGTTAAATCTAAATGCTATTTTACAATATATAAGATAAAAATAAGGAACCTAATCTTACCTATAGTACTCCTAACCCATTTCATGAATTAAAATACTATTTCTTTTACGCAATACCGATTTTCGCACAAATGCTAAACAAACCTGGGTCCTACTATTAAAATGCTGCATGCTGTTTATCCCCTCATTAAAATTTATTTTTTTAGACCAATAATTATAATTTAAAACCCATCTCAAGATGCTAGATTTAGAATTCAAATACAGACCAATTTAGTCACATCTCCAGCAGTCCAAACAGTGAATGTGTTACTGGAGCCCGCCGGAAATGTCGTGCCACCTAACTTCGTAACCCAATAATCTTCTTGGGTAATTTGTTTTTTATCAGCAGTTTTCCACAACAGCACATAACTTTTAGCAAACCACCATTTTTCAGGGAACGACAGGATAATTTTTCCTACAACTCCTATCGATATTTTATCTATGGAAGTGATTTTTGCATCGGGTAACGGTGGCGAAAATAGGGATGAGTATCTGTAATATATTATTATATAATTGTTATAAGAAATAAATATGATTTTTTCTATTGTACACCATTACGAAGCAAAAGAAAAAAGATGTACAAAGGCGGTCTTGTCGCTAAAAAAGCGACCTCTTTCAGACACCATAGAAAAAGAATTTGGGAAGTGTACAAATAATTATTATGAGAATTTAAATTGAAAATAATAATACAAGGTATAATACTACAACGTACATCCATATACTATGTTATACATACTAAAGTAATATAGTCTATAGAAAGTAATATACATAGACAAAGCAGTAGTTATACTTAGATATACTATTTTATAATGTGGTTTTTAAATTTTTATTTTCGTTTTAAAATAACGTTTGTTAGCGAACTGAGGTACCGACTATAATTGCATTTCAAACTTTAATTTTTACTCTTGCTTCCCAACTCTTAGCTTCTTCTATCCTCTTTCAACCCTAACGCATATCTTTTGGTGCTGCAAGGTTTTTGGATGGCGGTGGTCACATAACACGAAACTCGACTGGTCGTAAAATACCGCCTCCTCATTTATTTTTGTGTGTTGCAAACGTTAAAAAATATCTTCGTCAAATCGTCATTTTGCATATTTTTTTTGGAGTTATCTTTACAAATGTTGAATATATATAATTTGATTAACGATGTTTTCTTGTCATAATACAATTTAACTGGTGTTTCTATATTTTTTTTTCTTATAGATAACAAGACTGACTGCAACTGCAAAATGGCATAACGTTGCAAAAACAACTCTAAACAATGTTACGTCTTCTACTATAGCTACGTTCAGTTTCACTAGTAGCGATGAGTGGTTCTGTTGAACATCTCAGAAGTTAAAAGAAAGTATAGAGAGGTATCCAGTAAGGCCTTAATGGACAGGTGACAAAGTTTTACATTTATTTGGCCCAGAACAGAATTGGCAACGGTTTTGACTGACAGTACAGCTGTATATTGTGGACAGGTGACAAAGTTTGACAATATCTTTAGAGATTATTTCTAGGATCCTTAGGAGTATCAAGATAACAATGAAGACTCAAATTTTTAAAACCTAGAATATTCGCATAGCACTGTCTGGAACAATTAGTAAGAAAGGTGAAAGATGTGTTGTACTGCCAATATTGCGATGGCGAATATATGGCGTGTAGAAAATATGTATTTTGTGTCTGTATAAAATTGGGACAATGTTCTGGGAAGTTCTCAATTTAAAGACGGTAACAATTTATTAAAGGTAGGTAACAAATTACAGACAAATTAAAAAAAAAAGTACCAATTATATAGAAAAGTCTAGTTTTGCGAGATGAAAAAAATAATAATTTATATTTAAAAAAAAAAAACATCGAACTTGTCATCCAAGTTCGTGAAAAGAAATTTCCAGACCCAGAAGAAATCATGCTATGGAAATAGATCAAATATTTCTTATCACAAATATGACTGAAATATGTAGTGACAGATCGAAGGTACGTGCATGAGGTGAAATACTATTGTTATTTTTACCCGACTGCGCCAGAAGGAGGGTTATGTTTTTCGAGAGTATGTATGTATAATTGTTTGGCACGTTCTGCGGCGTGAACTGCTCGATGGATTATAGCTTGAGAGGTGTACTAGGTATATAAAAAAAATGGCGAATTTTTGGCATAAAATTCAAATGTTGCCACGCTCTGCAGCCTAAACAGCTCGATGGATTTTAGCTATTAATTGTGAAAGTGACACCGGGTATGAATTTTTGTTTTAGGTTTTTTTCATTTCCAAATTACACAGAAACACGCAGTCGGGTTTTTTAGTTTTTTTAAATTATTATTGTTATACCAATTTCCTCGCAAATGCTGAACAAACCTTTGTCCTCTCAAACAAAATACTGCATGCTGTTTAATCCTTCCTTGAAAATTCACTCAGACCAGCAATTACCCTTTAAGACCTTACTCAAGATACAATTTCAGACTCCAATACTGACCACTTTAGTGCTATCACCTGAAGTCCAAACAGTTATTGTGTTAATGGAACAAATTGGGATTGACAACTCAACTGTTTTGGTAACCCAATAGTCATCCTTGCTAAATTGTTTTTTGTCAGCCGAATCCCATAAAACTTGGTTTTTTGAATTTTTCACATAAATTTTGAGGTTATGTGAAAAACGTGTAAATACAAAAGTTTTAGATCTTTTTATTACCTACAACTTTGCCATTTGACTTTTTTCGATAGGACTTTTAGTTTTGCCGGAAATCGAGAAAAACCGTTTTTTACCCTTAAAAACTCACCCCCATCCCCTTCCCGACCTCAGATCGCCCGTAAATTATTTTTCCTTTCATTTTTATAATTTTCCCTTGCTTTTCTAATGGGTTTCATCCTACTACTATTTTTTTTGGTTTTAAAAATTATCGACCCTGGTCTAATATGGCGTGTAGAAAAAATGTATTTTGTGTCTGTATAAAATTGGGACAATGTTCTGGGTAGTTCTCAATTTAAAGACGGTAACAATTTATTAAAGGTAGGTAACAAATTACAGACAAATTAAGAAAAAAGTACCAATTATATAGAAAAAATTTTTTTGCGAGATGAAAAAAATAATAATTTTTATTAAAAAAAAAAAACATTGAACTTGTCATCCAAGTTCGTGAAAAGAAATTTCCAGACCCAGAAGAAATCATGCTATGGAAATAGATCAAATATTTCTTATCACAAATATGACTGAAATATGTAGTGACAGATCGAAGGTACGTGCATGAGGTGAAATACTATTGTTATTTTTACCCGACTGCGCCAGAAGGAGGGTTATGTTTTTCGAGAGTATGTATGTATAATTGTTTGGCACGTTCTGCGGCGTGAACTGCTCGATGGATTATAGCTTGAGAGGTGTACTAGGTATATAAAAAAAATGGCGGATTTTTGGCATAAAATTCAAATGTTGCCACGCTCTGCAGCCTAAACAGCTCGATGGATTTTAGCTATTAATTGTGAAAGTGACACCGGGTATGAATTTTTGTTTTAGGTTTTTTTCATTTCCAAATTACACAGAAACACGCAGTCGGGTTTTTTAGTTTTTTTAAATTATTATTGTTATACCAATTTCCTCGCAAATGCTGAACAAACCTTTGTCCTCTCAAACAAAATACTGCATGCTGTTTAATCCTTCCTTGAAAATTCACTCAGACCAGCAATTACCCTTTAAGACCTTACTCAAGATACAATTTCAGACTCCAATACTGACCACTTTAGTGCTATCACCTGAAGTCCAAACAGTTATTGTGTTAATGAAACATATTGGGATTGACAACTCAACTGTTTTGGTAACCCAATAGTCATCCTTGCTAAATTGTTTTTTGTCAGCCGAATCCCATAAAAATGTGTAACTTTGAGGCACCCACCACCAAATTTCCGTGAACGACAGAATAATTTTTCCTACAGCTCCTATCGATATTTTGTCTATGGAATTGATTTTCCCGTCAGGTAATGGTGGCGAAAATAAGGATGAATATCTGTAATACATTATTATTTATTACAAGGAACAAATATAAATTAGAAACATCAAATACTTGAAGCAAGAATACAATACTTTAACCTTTGAAGGGGGCGAGCTATGTGCCCTGCCTACTGTCACTTCAACCCGCAATTACGTTGGGCAATGTCAGTAACCTTCGTTTGTCTGCGGATCTCATCATTCCTGATTCGATCTCGCACAGAAATACGAAGCATAGCCCTTGAACGCTGTGCGACTTGGACCTTGTTTAAAAGGCCCATAGCCAGAGACCAAGTCTCAAATCCGTATGTCATCACTGGTAACACACATTGGTCGAAGACTTTCGACTTTAGGCACTGAGGAAGACGGATGAAAAGACGTTTTATAGCTTCCCGAACGCTGCCCATCCTAGCTATATTCAACGATTGACCTCTCGAGACGTCATTGAATATCTATAGTCTGGTGGTCATGATGAAGTCTATTTCATTCCTAGTGGAACCATCAGGACTTACCCAGGTACATTTCCTGTGAGACGGTTTCTGAAAGAATGAGTTCATCATAAAGAGTCCCTCCTTCTCCAGAAAATCGGTCAGCCGCTGTCCTTTTTGGTTCCGCTGTCCATACCCAATTTGTCCCACTCTCAGCTCATCGTCTCGTCTTTTGCCTATCTTCGCTTCTTAAAGTTCCCCATGACAACATTGAAGGTTTTGTTCGTATGTATGGCTCTACTCATAGAAATATTAAGAATAGGAGAACTGGCATGGGGGCGTGTCCGCGTAGACGCAACTTGCCCAAAATGCTCACATATTGCTTAAATGGCCGTCACTGCTAATCAGTGTGATTTCGACCGCGAGCGAGAAAACAACTAACAATGCCGTCTTGTTCAGTTGTTTCTTGTAAGAATAGAAGTGAAACTAAACATTTAACAAGTCATGGAATCAGTTACCACACGTAAATATTACTTTTTTACTATATTTTAGTTAAAAATCGTAAAAAACAAGTATACGAGAAATATTTCTTGCTTCTACTACATTTAAATACATTGCTTTCTAACCACTACCCCAGTATGTTGCGGAGTAACTGAACAAGCAATGTAAAATTTACACAACGATACTATCGTAATGGTAATGTCGCATATTTTACCGTTTTGTTTGTGCGATGAGATAGTGGTGTCCATACGGAGCAACAGGTGTAAGCTATCGACAACCGATTATCGAATTACTTATTTCTATTGAAGTTTATAATACATTTTGTGTATGTATGTTTTTAGTTAGTTATGTATGTTGTATATACATGCGTTGTGTTCTGTAAACGTATTTGTTAAGCTTATTTAGCAAGAATGTATATTTTAAGCGTTTCTAATTATATTATTTTGTCATAATTTTCAAATCTCTCTATGGCACTTAGGTTAGCTGTAAATTATGAGTTAAGCGTCTTTGTACATGTGCTATTCTATTGTATTTGAGTATGTTTGTTTAACGACAAAATATGTGAAATATAGCCAAATTTTAATATTTGTCAACCGTATAGTTTTGTGAATAGGTTTTTACTTATTTCTATTATTTTACAGCGTAGTTGAGAGATATGTAATCAGAGATGGTAAAGTAAGTTCATAGGAACTTAGGTGTACAATGGTAATGATATATGAAATATTTTTAGGTATGATTTATGATATGGCATGCCTCGAGCTATTGCCCAACTTGACACGCTTTCGGGTACTTTACTACACCTTCATGTTTTCAATACAGCTACCTATACGACCTATTACGAATGGGTTTGTGATTGACCTTTTAAAAGCCTACTACTTATTGCTTTGTAAGTTTCAGCTTAGCTTAGCTAATATGCAAGTGTACTTTTTTACTTGCTTTTACTTGTGTGTTAGCTATTATTTTACCTTTCCAGCTTTCCAAAAGATGGGGACATAGAATGATAAACACGATTGAGTAAATATAGTGATAAACGCAAAGGTTGCGTCGTAGATTCGGGTAAAAAGCGATCTTTATAATTATGACAATATTAAGTAAGCAAAATAAAACATTTTTATTTCATTTCATTTTGTGCAAAACATTTTTTATTTTTAATAAACAATTTTCTGTTCATTTCGTTTGTATTATTTTAATAATTTTCAGGATACCATAATAGAATTAAAAATACAAAAATATAGCACATCACTATTCTTAATTGTATTTTATATGCGTTTACACAGGTAATATTGGTTAAAAATGAATAACATTCTCATCGCATGATTTTATCGATAAATGCGATGTCACATCCCTTTCACGAGTTCACCGAGTTCACCGAGTTCACCGACGCTGTTTTTTTACGTGTATGAGTGTATTCGTACAATTGTTTTTCGTAGTGTGCGAACCAATTAGAGGATTAGAACGCTAGTTGTGCCGGTAATGAAAACGCACACATCTTCAAAAGTGGCGACAGCGGTACCGGACTTATTTCGTGTTTAGGGCATATCTCCTTGATGTCGGTGCGTATACCTGTATAATCTTCAGCGAGTATCTTTTAGATAATGTGAGTATAAGGTACGCGACCCTGTTCGACACACTTCCGATGGTTACAATGTTGCCAATGAGGGACCTGCGTATAAACATAAGTCCGATACCTCCTTGAGACTGATGGTCGCCCTCCCGGTAGTAGAACAGCTTACCGGATTCCAGGGTTATCGTGTCCTCCTCCTCTCTTCGGACCTCAGACGAACCCAGTACATTCCAATTTAACCTGTTAATTTCCTCTTCCGGCTCAACAATCTTTTCATCAGACCTCAATGCGAATGTTGTGCGTCACCAGGGCCAGATGTCGCTGTGGATGGAATTAGAATCTCGCCTGGAGATTCTTCGCACCCCCTGTCCTACCGTTACCCAGGCGGCTTCCGTAGCCGCGAATAGTAAGGCCACAGGGGACTCGGGGTCTGAGCTCATTTGTAATTGTCATGCGATGGCGAGTGTTGGCCAACACTCGCCGCGCTTGGCATGCATGTTGACGAGCGCAGTATGTTATTTAGGATATGATGACGCTGCTGCCCATTACCACTCCGATCGGTTCACAGTTGTTCGCAAGACTATATATAACCTTAGTCGGCTTTTACGACACCTCGACAGGAAAGAAGTTGGGAATCAGGTGAGAATGTTTTATGCACATGGTCAGTTTTGCGGACTCTAGACTTCTATTCTTCTATTTCTAGACCGGTTGTAACCTCTTTGCCTAACTTACTATTTATTGCTTACTTGCCTATGTTCTACTTGAGCAATGCATGAAGGGATACGGGCAATCTTATACGACACGACGCAATGCAATGCGTAAATATAAAATACTCATAATATATATAATGTGTTCTACATTATCGCATTAATTAACTTCACGTGAAGTATTGCTAGCGTTGTGTTCTGTATGTGCTGTTTTGGTGTAAAAGCGTTGTGTTGTTGTAAATGTTATTTATTATATTGCATTACTTCGTCCCACTACCAGAAAGACAATGCCATAGTTAGTGTACACTTTGTGGAAGATAATAATAGAAAGTGTTGATCACAATGTTTTTAAACAACTTTAAAAAAAATTAGAATAAAAATCAACGTAGTAGAAGTCAAATATGCATTATCAGGGAAAACTCAAAAACTACTCGTCAGATCTCGCTAAAATTTAAATGGGACCACACGTAAAGCACCAGCTTTCGAATATAAAAAGAATCATCAAAATCGGTACACCCAGTAAAAAGTTATGAGGTAACACACATAAACGAAGTCGGTTAAAAAACGTACAGCCGAATCGAGAACCTTGAAGTCAGTTAAAAATGAATCTAACTTTCTGTTTTAAATCTTATCGACAAGACCATAGAATAAGAACAAATAGTGTTTTTTTTACTCAACGATGGAATACTGACCGACATAATTATGATAGTTCATTTTTCAATACAGGCTTTTAAACCTAGCAGTGGAAAATTTACAATTTTCTAAAAAAATTGTCCTGGTTTTGAAATTTATATTCAATAAACACAATAAAAGTTGTCTTAAAATACGACAGTTCGAATTGTTATTTTTTTAATAGAAATAGTCATTTAAAAAACTGTAGTTTGTTCTTAAGTAACGTGTCTCAGAGGCCATTGATTAATTACGTAAGGGTCCCGAGAGGGAAGGTGGTTAAGAAAATCTATATATTATCTGGGGAGAGGGGGGTAAAATAAATTCTTACGTAATATTTTACAAGTCGTAATTTATTATTAAAAATATAGTTCTATTTATATGTTATTTTACAAATTTTTATTATTTATTATAATTTTTAAATATTAAATGTAATAATTTTTATCCATTTTAGTGTTAAAAAAAAATTATATAACATTCTTCCCGCGTATTATTTTTTTTAATCATTTGGAAAATATAAAATCCCAAAGACTAGATAGTTGTCTAATAATAATAAAAATATAAAGATAATCTATATCTGATATCAATGAAATAGTATATCTTTGATTTACGTCAAACTGTGAGTTTTAGTGTAACTAGTTAGTTTAACAACGTTTTATTACTCAAAAAAAAAAAAAAAAAACATTGAATCTTACATAAGAGAGATGGGGGTTCGAGAAATCTTATATTATATCCTTACATAGGGGTCATGGGGTGTCAAAAATCGCCAAAATTATCCTTACGTTATTAATGAATGGCCCCTAAAGTGTCTCAGAAATGATGTAAAGTTATATCTCAATTGTTATCAGTTATCACAAACATTAATCGATTGATTTGGCAAAAAAAAATTGGAATAAATCTTTTTTTTTTTATTTTTTAAATCTATACATTTTAAGAGCTTTGTCAGCTAGTTCTATGTCGCTCTGTAATTTGATAAATTTGAGTTAAGTAAATTAGCTATAGGAAAGGAAAAGACCGGCTATAGTAATCATCTGTTTCCAATTCCAAGATCTCGACTCTCGAGTATGATATTGACATTACAATGGTACAAAGTTTTTGTAGTCTACTAATTCAATTGTGCCATAATGACGTCATATATTAACTTGCTTTCCTAATAGCTGTCACTATATTAGACAGGGCCGGCCTAAGGGATGTGCGAGGTATGGGGCATAAAAAGGAGCATAATTTCATCATAGAGGCATTTTTCATGTACTAGTGATGATTTTTTTTTTTTGGAATACGTATAGCCTGGAGGTGGAAACATCGGTACCCTTTTTTTTGTGTGCACTTCCAACACAGGATAATTATGGATAATAAAAATCGGTAATATTTTCCATGAACATCCCTAATATAAGTCTTGCATACTCAACATTTTCGCCTTAGGACGGCCCTGATATTTCAATCTACAGTCAGATTTAGTCTAGATTTAAATCCTAAAAAAAAAACTGGAAAACTTGCAGGAAAATTTGTAAGTGGCAAACATACCTCTCTTTCAGAACACCAAGAGACACGGTAACTATAACATTATTGGCTTTGTAAACGTCGCCATCTTTGCAGATAACTTCAACTTGTCCGGTTGAATTTTTCGGCCATTTTATTAATGTGACCTCCTTGTTCAATTTGATGTCTAACGTCGGTAAGCCTGGGCCGTTGTTGTATGTGTTCTGTTAACAAAATTTACAAAATTAAAAAAAAAATCACAATAAAAACTCTTTTTCTTTTTTCTTTTTAGGAGGCATCCACTAATTACGTGAGACAATTTTGCCGATTTTTCGACCAACCTCCACGTCACGTCCCCCCACCCCTTACGTGAGATTTTTTAAAATGCGTATTTGTAATGTAAATGAATTAATCTATGCTCGATTACATTACATTTATTAAAGAATAGATTTCGTTCAAGCGCGAAAACCCGTCGCCCGCTCTCCATGCCCTTGAGTGTAGTCACTATGTTAATTTTGTGGAAATACTGTGGAAACACAGGGTACCGACAGAACAAATACACATTGAGTAATCAATCGTGGTTAAACAGTGTCTCCACTGTGTTTTCAGCGTGAAGTCAAGACCGCGAGGGTAGATAAAAAAGGGACCAGTTTTGCGATATTTTGTGACAAATAATATTACTCACCAAAAGTATTTCAAAGAAGGTCATATAGCCGTGTCGGTGCCAACTCATATGTCTGTGGCCTCCCAGGTCTTCATATTTAGTTTGAGCGCTGACGTCATTCCAATCATTTGAGGCTTCGTAATTATTCGTGAGAAGGTTCATCATTTCTAAAAATTCAGTAATGAAGTCCTTGTCATTTAAGACTTCTGGGTATTTTTCTTTGATGTAGTCCATTAATCTGGAATAAAGATTTAGGTTTAATAACAAAATAGCTTGACATTTAGGATGAAAATTCTAATAGACTAATTGCAAATTTTTATAATTATGTTTTTTGTATAGTAGTAGTAGTAGTAATACTCTTTATTGCACACTACTAAGAAAAGAATAATACTTGTAATAAACAAAGAAAGATGTACGAAGGCGGTCTTATCGCTAGAATATCTTCCAGACAATCTTTGTGTATAGGAACAGTAAAAGCGTGTGATTAGGCAGTATTGAGACTTACGCGTGACTGTACTAATAGAGTATTGAGACAAATACGTTACTGTACTGAGACAGTATTGAGACTAACGCGTGACTGTACTAATAGAGTATTGAGACTAACGCGTGACTGTACTAATAGAGTATTGAGACTAACGCGTTACTGTACTGAGACAGTATGGAGACTAACGCGTGACTGTACTAATAGAGTATTGAGACTAACGCGTTACTGTACTAATAGAGTATTGAGACAAATACGTTACTGTACTGAGACAGTATTGAGACTAACGCGTGACTGTACTAATAGAGTATTGAGACTAACGCGTTACTGTACTAATAGAGTATTGAGACTAACGCGTTACTGTACTAATAGAGTATTGAGACTAACGCGTTACTGTACTAATAGAGTATTGAGACTAACGCGTTACTGTACTAATAGAGTATTGAGACTAACGCGTTACTGTACTAATAGAGTATTGAGACTAAAGCGTTACTGTACTAATAGAGTATTGAGACTAACGCGTTACTGTACTAATAGAGTATTGAGACTAACGCGTTACTGTACTAATAGAGTATTGAGACTAAAGCGTTACTGTACTAATAGAGTATTGAGACTAACGCGTTACTGTACTAATAGAGTATTGAGACTAAAGCGTTACTGTACTAATAGAGTATTGAGACTAACGCGTTACTGTACTGAGACAGTATGGAGACTAACGCGTTGCTGTACTGAGACAGTATTGAGATAAACGCGCGATGTTTGTTACTCTTTCACGCAAAAACAACTAAACGGATTTAGATGAAACTTTACAGTAATACTAATATAGCTTACACATCAGAATAACCTATACGCTATAAATTATAAAGGTTTTGTGTTATTTGGCTATAATATAACATAGTTTAAAAATGATGACGCGAAAACGCGTAAGTGACGTCTATACCGTGGCGCTTACGACCTTATTTTCGTGAGAATTACTAAAGTGCCAACTGGGAGCATTTATTACTGTGCACTCTGCGAGCACAGAGAAACGTTTTTTGTATGAGAGTCTTTGTTACCGAGCAATTGTAAGAATTTGATACAGATAGTCAGAAGCTTGGGAAGGACATTGGCTACTTTTTGTCAATAAAACCACGCGGGTGTAGCCGCGGGCGGAATACAGTAATACATAATTCGCACCTTTGGTAGAACAAAGGCGCAAATGTCAAAAATTGCCAAAATGTTTTAACATTAAATACCCTTTTCTTGATAACTACTTGCCTAAATGCGATATAACCATATATTAAATGTGAAAAATATTTTAAAATGGCTCTCCTGTAAAATTGCAAAAACTGTAATTGTGCCCTTGTTCTACCGAAGGTGCAATATACGTATAAATAAATATATATTACACCCAGATTCGGAGTGGGATTCGAACCCACAACCCTGGAGAATAAAGGCTTTAGGTCACTGCCATCAGCGCCAACGTGCCAGTCATTGATATGTGATATTTAGGTGGTAACAGTCACAAACTTTTAGAAATACGCATTTATTTTATTTCGCTTGTGGTAATTGTATAGTTTTGTTAGTCTGTTCAATGGTTTTTAGTACTAAATAAATAAAAGGGTAATCTTGGAAGAAACTAGCTTACTTCCTAGTAACGAAATGACCTAAAGCCTCAGGTTTTTCCGGCGGGTGTTCTATGACATCGAGACAGTAGTTCACAAGTTCGTTCACCAGCTCTGCTTTACCAGTGCTACCATCTGACATGAACACCTGGAAGTCCAGGTCTTGAGGTAGCACTGTGACGTTGTTTTTGATCGCACTCTCATAGATACGTGACCCAACTGTCCCGTGTATCCTGTGAAAAGTGAAAAGTTTGGTTAATAAGTCAGCTTGAACAGAAAAATACCCTCCTAATCATTTTCCAAAAAAAAAGTTGTAATTCTTAGTTTATCACGCATCGCTGAACGCGAGAAACAAACAAAGACACACAAGTGAACTTCCATATATACGCGCACAGACACGTCATACGATTCAGTAGTAGCCATATTGAACTCGCGACATTTTGATCGAACGAATGACATGCTTGTTTATGTACTAGGTCATCGCAGTTCACTTGTTTGAATTTATGATTTGTTAGGTATAGTTTTATTTACATATATGGTAAAATTCTAGGGCAAATGACTCACCATTCAGCCCCAACTTCAACAACCCCATCCCCAAAAGGCACTGTCTTCACTCTTCCTCCTATCCTGTTGTCAGCTTCCAAACCGAGCACCTTCTTACCAGCTTTAGCCAGTGTAGACGCAGCTGTGCATCCTGCTGAGCCTAGACCTACCACTATAGTGTCGTAGGAGTTAGGCATAGTGGTGCTGTAAAAAAAAAGTTTTCTATTTGAAAAATTGAATCAGTTTCATTTAAATTTCCAATTTACTACTCTATCTATATATATATATATATATATATATATATATATATATATATATATAAGAGATTTCCACGTATACATTGACTCATCACGATATCTCTGAAACTATAAGGCGCAGAGACTTGAAATTTGGTAAGAATATTCCTTTAATCGAGTAGAGGTCAGCTAAGAACGGATTTTACGAAATTCTACCTCTAAGGGGGTGAAAAAGGGGGCAAAGTTTGTATGGGACAACATGATTCCTTGGTCCAATCTACTTCAAATTTCGCATAAATATTCTTTAACAGAATTGGTTGAAGACGTGTTTCGTATTTTATCGAAATTCATCCTCTAACGATGTTAAAAGGGGGGAGAAAATTATTTTGATATAAATACTCCATAGTGATTTTGATTTAAATTAAAATTTATTTTGACACATGTTTGACAACCAATCCGTCTGTTATAAAATATTTTCCAGTTTTGACGCAGGTGTAGGTAATATCTTTTTTTGGGTGAAAAAAGGAGGCAAAGTTTGTATGGGACAACGTGATTCCTTGGTCCAATCTACTTAAAATTTTGCATAAACATTGATTAACAGAATCGATTGAAGACGTGTTTCGTATTTTATCGAAATTCATGTCCTAACGGGGTTAAAAGGGGGTAAAATCTTATTTGCTTTGTAGTTGATATCAATACTCCTTAGTGCTTTTGATTTAAATTACATTTTATTTTGACACATGTTTGACACCTTAATCAGTCTATTATAAAATATTTTCCAGTATCAACACAGGTGTAGGTGATAAAAATATAAATTTATAATTTTTGAAATTTTAGATAAATACCCGTGCGAAGCCGGGGCGGGCCGCTAGTTTATTATAATCATGTTAAATAGAACATCAAATACAATAAAAATTAATGTTTTCACAATAAGAACCGACTTTGAAACCGATTTTTTTAATTTATTACATTATTTACATTATCACACTCTGAATTATCAAACTTGGTATAACTAGTTGTGATGGCTAATAATGAGAACCTTCTTGTCGGTTAATGTAAGGGTTGGACTATTTAAGATTTGAAATTTGAATCGGCTATAAAAATACAATAAAAACTTATGAATATTTTTTCAAAGTTATGAGTTTATTATAAAGAATGAACCTCTCCATTCAGGAATGGAAGACAACATCGTGCAAATGACTACCACGGCTATTCTTACAATACCCCATTCGTTCAGTCCAGTTTCCAATTTTGCACATCAAGAAACGTCTACTCTTGTATGACCTAAGGTCGGCTGGTGGGGCTGCTTCTTGCATTAAGTCTGCCTCTTGCACAATATTATAACGCAGGGTTTCCCAATCTATGGGTCGCGACCCACTGGTGGGTCGCGATCGAATTTTTAGTGGGCTCTGTGTTTAAAACTACGCACCAACCTACTGTACCAGCAGCCGTTTTTAGGGTTCCGTAGAAAAATGGCAAAAAGCGGAACCCTTATGGATTCGTCATGTCTGTCTGTCCGTAGGTACATCATGTGATACTATTCATATCACATCGAGACACTTCCAAAGAGGTAAAATGTGCCTCCCCCCTCTGTAACTTCTAAAATATGAGAATAATAAAACAAAAAAAATATATATATGATGTACATTACCATCCAAACTTCCACCAAAAATTGGTTTATACAAGATCTAGTAAGTAGTTTATTTTAATACATCATAAATCGTAAACCGCAATTTACCTTTCATTAAATCAACTCAAATATAAAACAACGAACTACAAGAACTTTTATATGATGTTACTTGCTACTACGGAACCCTTCATGGGTGAGTCCGATTCGCACTTGGGCGCTTTTTTTGCAATTCATACAGATACCATGCATCTCGCAATAAGAATGTGGCTGTCTGTTGAGTAAACCCTTTACGCAAAAAGGATAAAAAAAAACAAAGTAGTTTTATTAAGAAATTCAGTACATTATATCATCCATTTGGATGATATAATGGTTATTAGGACATTGGGCGTTTTTATGTTGCAACGAGCTAACTGTTTCGGAATCTTTTATAGAGGATTTAAAGCATGAGAGTAGATAACATATAATCAAGTGAAAGAAAGAAAGAATATATAATGAATCGCCTACCATGCATTACATGAAATGTCTAGCTTTTAAACATTAAGTTAGCACTATAATTTATAATTATGTTAAACAGTATATTTAGCATGTTTACAGGAACTCACAATATATAATGATATATTTTGAGTTCCTGTTATTTCGACACTATTTCAAGCGCCATCGTCATGTGTACACTCTGTATACACCAGGGTAAATATTCCAATATACATACAAATCATAATTTAGTTCTCTTACACTTGTGAAATCTGCAACAATGCTAATAACACTCTTTATGTTGATATTTTAATAAACATACAACATTTTTTTTCATTATTAAGATACATCAAATTTAATCTGAACTGAATCAGCCTGTAAAGATACCAGTTTTGGTTAAAGTTCTGCTCTCCATATAAGAGAGGGGTTAAAATATATTATGTTTACTGATAATTTAATTTAATTAAATTTTAATCATCGAAATAAACTCACATGTGTAGTATTCAAGTAGGCTTTTCCAAACAAATGAAATGACATTTTACATTATTTTATTATCTATAGTAGTCTTAATAAAAAAGGTTGAGTGTTTTCCAATGCATGGGTCTGGTAAAATTTATTTATTGATGTGACAGACTACAAAATATGATTCAGCATTGAACAACTATCACTATTACTAGATAGAAACATAGAATTTATGAAATTATTTTTTATCATATACCTAGTCTTAATGGAAAACGATTTTTTTATTAGTAAAGATTGTATGACATTGTATTTTAATTAAGCATTTTTTATAAAAATAAACAAAAGCCTATGTCAATTTATCAAAATAACTAAAGACTAGGCATATTCTGCCTGTTAAAACACCTTGTACTGATGATATTTAAAGGTTTATGTTATAAAATCCCATAATTTTAAAGAGGTAGCGATTCTTATAAATATATATAAATAAAAGTGGAAAAAAAATTGCAATTCGTAACTTAATATTATTTCTAATAAATCCGCAGAGAACTTACGTAGTTCGATATCTATATATTTTACCTTTAAAAAACTGCAAAGAAATATTCGATCTTCACAAATGTATTCTATGAAACTGTACTAGTAATTATTACGTAAGCTAAAATAAATAAGTTACAATATATTTTATTTTTTATCTCTTTAAATAACACACAAGTTTCCTTATTTAATAATTTTATGATTTTCAAAGAGTAAATGTGATTTTGACATAAATTGATTATTTGACGCGAATACACGCGTTTAGAAATAATTAAGACAATACTATTTTTTAAATTCTCAGTCGTTACATAAATGAATAAAAATACACAATTAATACAAACAATTATGTATTTATTAATTTATGTAAAGACTGAGAATTTAGAAAGATTATGTTTTTATTAATTGCCTTCAAATGAATATGGACAAAACAAAGATAAGGTGCATTCGCGTTGGACGCTTACGCGCTGTGAGCGCGCTTACACGTTTTCATCGTTCGACTTGGTGCTGTGAGCGTCAAAAAAGCACGTTCATGGCTTTGTTTGTAACACAGACATCGCGCTCACAGATGCTTACGCTACAGAGGTAGGGCAGCAATCTTTACTATCTGCCAAAACGAATGCAACTAATTGAGCGTAAGCTAACCAAATTCTGTGTATTTCTATGTATTAATTATTAAAGTCTTTATAATCCCACAAAAATGGCAAGCAATAATATACCACAATTATTTTCTTTTCAGCTAACTCATCCAGAAAGTAACTAAAATTTACATAATTATTGTTACCGACGATGAATTCAAGCGATTAGAAGCAGGTATATAAATCAAATTATTAATTAAAAAGAAATATTATTGTTTTCCATTACTTTTGGTTGAGGACGAATTTTTGTTTTTAATTTGCATTTACTATTTGATGAACATTTACCAAATTCGCCATGTTATTGCTAACTGACGCTCACAGTGTCCAAAACGAACGAAATTTATTTATTGATTCTAAGTGCTTATAGGCCAACACGAACACTAAAAATTAGTGCTTATAAGCGTGAGCGCTCAAAGCGTGAAAGCGTCATGTCAAATATAAATGTCGCACCCACCCCGATATCGGTTGGAGATTCTACTCTCGAGGTTGTTGACGAGTACATCTACCTAGGACAAAATGTCCAACTTGGTAGGTCCAGCGTTCGGAAAGCTAAAAAGCGTATTTTCATCCTTCATACCTCAGTGCCTGAAGTCGAAAGTCTTCGACCAATGACATACGGATCTGTGACGTGGTCTCTTATTATTAAATAAGCTCCAAGTCGCACTACGAGCAATGGAGAGGGCTATGCTAGGTACTTCTCTACGAGATCGAATCAGGAATGATGAGATCCACAGACGAAGGGAGGTTGCCGACATAGTCCAACGAATTTTCAAGCTGAAGTGGCAGTGGGCAGGGCACATAGCTCGTAGAACTGACGGTCGATGGAGCAGAAAGGTTCTCGAGTGGAGACCACGTACCGACAAACGCAGCGTCGGACGGTCCTCCACGAGATGGACAGACGACTTAAGGAAGGTTGCTGGAGGCCATTGGATGAAGGCTGCCTTGAACCGGTCGCTCTGGAGGTCGATGGGGGAGGCCTACGTTCAACAGTGGACATCCAACGACTGATATGATGATGATGTTTTTATTATAGAAATGTCATTTAAAAATACCTAAAATATAAGTATACTATACGTATATTATACGTATAATACACCCACGCAAGTTACAATTATAACCCTAGTCCAGGCTAGGTATGTTCATTGGATAAAATTATCGATAATTTTATTATCGATAATTTTTCGTATCTTATTGTGTTATATCGTATTTTGTTATCGATAGTTATCGATATTTATCGAATGAACAGTTATCGATAATTATTGGAAAAAAAATATCGATAGTTGGCGACAGTTATCAATAGTTATCGACAGACAGTTATCGACAGTTAACGATTAGCGGCCGATTCGATAATTATCGGATACATTTGCAAGTATCGAAATTTGTTTGGTAAGTGACAACAAAAAGAAAAAAAATAAGAAAAGAAAAAGTTCATCTGCCCATCAGTACCGAATAACTAAAAAAAAAGTCATCCGACGTTCAGTATCGTCATTTACCTCAGTACCCTATCCGAATAACTAAAAAAAAGTCATCGCTCCTCCCTCTCTTATACCTATTATTCAATAATAATCAAATCACAATTATCGATACTTATTGGATCCAAAAACAATTATCGATAATTATCGGATAAAACAAAATTATCGATAAATATCGGATGAAAACTTATCGATAATTATCGAATGAAAAATTATCATATTTATTAATATTTATTATGAGTAGTTAAGAATTATCGATAATTATCGCACACCCCTAGTCCAGGTCCCGTAATTAACCAAACTTCCTAGTTACTGTCAGATTAGCATCCGGTACAGATGTATTACGAACACGATTTAAAAGCGAGTACAAACTAAAAATGTCAGTTTTAGATTTGATTTTTACACTAGTAGATCATGTTGCAATGATACGAAAAAAAACATATAAATATTACATATTATTGTCAAGCGACTAGATTAAGAAAAAACATAAAAAAATAAATTTTTATTCCCAAAAAAAAATTACGAAGTTACGTCTAGGTTTCTACTTTTATCAATTTATTTTCAATGTATTATATAGTACATAGTCAATATTTAGCAATATAACTCCAATTAATATTACTAAGCGCTCACATTAGCGATTTTATAAAATAATCTGTATTTTATGAGTTATTAAAATAAAATATTTTTGTCGCTTATTACATTCTTAATCCGAGCAAGAACTCTATCGTCTTTCGCACCTGACACGAGCGCTTGGGAATATTGTATTTCGCCAGTCGCGATCGCTCCATTGAGACGAGAGAGCTACGTTTCTGTGCTCCGGGGCCGAGAAAATATTTTGTTTTGTACATCTTAGCTGTAGCATATTTATTAAACAAAGATTGTGTATTTGTAAATTATTTGGTCGTGTAAAAATTACGTAGAATTGAATATTTTGTAAATTGTCTGTGTAAATAAGATAGTAGATAGTAGTATGGGGAACAAAAAGAACAAAATAAAACGTAGTAAAAGAGAACGCAAGAAGTTGAGAATTCAAACCATGGAGAACTGTCGGCGGTGAGCATTTCTGGTATTTCCTTGTTTACTTAGATTTAGATATAATTTGTATATACATATAAATAATCATGAATTACTATTTTGTTGACTACACGTTGTATCTTAGAACACACAATAATGTCTGGAATAAAATAAAATAAAAAAAAACACAATATCGTCTAGAATCCTTATCAAAAAGGGTAGGTACACAAAATTTGAAAGATTACAAAGAATATAGACTTGGTAATATTTATACAAAATATAATAGCAATTCATTAAAATTACACAAGCTGTCGAGCCTTGCTATAAGGCGAGACTGTAATCAGTGTTGCCAACTCAGTAACTACAAAATATTCTAGATCGACGTCGAAAAAATGCCAAAAAAAAATGCTAAATTAAAATGCTAACTTATGAATTAAATGTTTCTTAATCTAATTTGTTTCGTCGCATCGTTTTCAACGGGCTGCAACCACTCTTTAAAATCTTTCATTTGCTCCCAATCTGGATTGTTTTGTGATAAAAGTCAGGGTCAGATTTAGAGGTGTGGAGGCCCGGGGCAACAGAGGAGTGGTGGTCCACCATTAAAAATTTTGTTTTCCCAATATAATAGAAAAAAAAGGTCGCGCGGTCTCACACCGATATTTAACCTTGCCGGCTAGACATATTCCTAAAAAAAAAAGGTCGTCGCAAACCCTGACCGCTGTTGTTTACTCCGTCGGGCTAAGTGTATGTGTACTACTAAAAAAGCTCATCACTTCTTCCTATTCCTAAAAAAAATGATAATGATGATGTTACGTTTGGAAACATGTTATTGCTCACGTTATTTGTGTAGGATAAAAAATGCTAAATAATTATGCAATATGCTAAAAGCCAAATAAATATGCTAAACATGAAGAAAATATGCCAAATTTAGCATAAAATATGCCAAATTGGCAAAACTGACTGTAATGATGGGATTAATCTATTTAAGATTTTGAATGATGTAGTTGATGCCCCTTTCCTGCTTTCTAGTACGTATCTACTTCCGTATTTCTCGCCTGTCTAAAACTAGGGTATGCTACACTGCCACTAGCTCATATGACGTGCATACAAAATGTAACGAGCAAAAAGATGTTTAAAAGAAATCTAATTAGAATAGGTACTAAATTAATAAATATTTTCTTCTTTTCAATATCTAACAACATAACTTTATTGATATCGTAAGGTGGACGTGCGCTATAGAATAATTGAGCCTTAATTCCATTTAAATGAGCATGAAGGAAGGGAGGTGAAGCAATTCTGGGTCTCCATTTTAATTACAAGGCGCCAAAAACATTTTTGAAAAATTTTCGAAATAAAACTACTTTTTTGGGAAAAAAACCGTAAAAAAAAAAACTATTTTTTAGCTTTAGTTAAGTAAATTAACTCAATAAAACCTGATATATATAAAATTGAACATGAATATTTATGTTCAACCCTAACCTAACCAGAGCTTTTGAGAAATATAGTATTTATTAAACAAGATTTGATAATGTTTTCTTATATTTACGCGAATTTTACTCATTTAATTAAAAGTCTAAGTCGGATTTTATCGCGATAAAATCCGACTTAGACTTTTAATTAAATAAAAGATTTGATAAACTTATAAGTATTATGTAATATGAATGTGCTGATTAATTTCATGTGCAATCAGTATTTTTGATATATAAATCATATTTTTTTTTGCTGTCGCAGGCCGGGCACATACCTAGTTTCTATTGGGCAAATATAATGGCTCGGGCTTACAAACATCAGCTTGGATGTAACAACCTACTAAACGCCCTTGTCCTAATGTACTTTTTTATTTTAATACAAAAATTATTAATTAAAATTATATTTTAATATAAAAAATCGCACCTCTAAAAAATCTACTTCAAACTATTTTAAACCATATGTAGCACCACTAATGAAGGTAATAGTGGATATCATTTGAAAGGCAATGAAATGGAGATCACAAAACAATTCAATTTATTATTTTTCTTTTATTGGAAGAGCACAAAAAAAGTATACAATTTTGCTCCTTAAAACAGCCGCTAGTTGCGCTAAATTTTGTTGGTATAAAAATGTCAATCATCCGATGTCATCAGATCAATTCATCATTCGCTATCCAACCGTTGATGTGGACACACCAGAAGCTCATTTCCAAGAAAAATACCCTTGAAGATGTTGATGATGCCGCCCAAGTGATTGCACTACTGCAATCAGGCACGTGGCAGTGTGATATCACTCGGCAACTCAACTTAAGCCGTTTTTCGGTTTGAAGAGTGTACCAGCGTTTCCTAGAGACCGGTGGCTACGTCCGACGGTATGGCTCTGTTAAGTCGTTGCACCTCGGAGAGAGACGACCGATTCATTGTATCGACGTTTTTGAGAAATCGGTTATTAAATGCTGTTGAGTTGCAACAGCAGCTCCAAAGAGCTAAAAAAGAACCGTGAGTATGTCTATGGTTAGACAAAGACTGCGGGAAAGGAAAATAGTGGCGCGTAGAGCTGCTACGGGTCCAAAATTGACCGCAGAGCATCGGTGAGCCCGCTTGCAGTTCGCTCACGAACACGTCAATTGGTCCCTTGAACAATGCAGAGCTGTTCTCTTCTCAGACGAGACGAGTGTGCCTTTTCTACAACGATAGACGCAAAAGAGTGTACAGAAGATAGAGTGAACGTTTCGCCGGCGAGAGACGGTGGAATATGGAGACAGTTCTAGTATGTTCTGGAGCGGCATGTCAGCCAACGGCAAATCCGACCTTGTTTGCGTCTCCCGGGCTCGAACTGCTCGCGGTTAAGGGCTCTGACTGCTCACCGGTACATCACAGAGATCCTGGAAGAGGATGTGGTCCCCTATGCCGGTTTTGTTGGAGTAGGGATCACATTGATGCATGACAACGCTTGTGCTCACATTGCAATGATTATGCCGTATGCGCGACTTTCTTCAAGAGGTTGGGATCGCTGTCTTGCAGTGGCCAGCGAGAAGTCCAGACCTGAACCCGATAGAGCACCTATGGGACCATTTTAAGCGCAAGGTTCGGTCTCATGATCCCGCTCCCACGACTCTCCGAAAACTCAAAGATATCGTTGAATGTGGACACTATCTCTCGAGAATATTTTGAGTACGTCGTCGATAACGAAATTCATAATGCACTAAGAAAAAAAAAGAGTGAAGTAGGCATTTTATGAAGAGCGAACGTGGGGGTGGCTCTAGGGTAGGCGAACCCTGTACTAGATTTTAGATTAGTTTTAAGATAATTTCTGTTTTTTTTTTTTTTTTGTGTCAATCTATTTCAGTACTGAGAGATTAGTATGATCGTGTTTATAACTTTTCTTTCGCGTCTGCGTCGTTGTACCAAGTGAGTAAAGGAACCATACAGAGTGAAAGCTTCTAAGGAGCGAGCAAAATTTATACCTATTTTGGTAGGGTTGGCATAGGAGGATAAAATTTAATAAACAATAATTAGTTGTTCAACAAGATGACAAAGTTTATTTTTGTTGTTTTTTTTTTAATATTTTTAAAAGTAACTTTATCATTTTTCAAGGTATTAAAAAAATTCTTCTATCAAATTTGATATTTTTTAATGATATTGCGATTTAAAACAGAAAAAATTGATTCTTTCCTAAATATTTTTAGGAAACTTTTACACTTTTATACTAAAACACTATTAAAATAACATTAAAACACTATTTAAATTATTAAATTATCATTAAATGAAAACTCGACGCGCGACGTTGCTGCTGCAGCCCTTGAGTTTAAGCATAGTATAGGCCGGTTTCTCTCGTATGTGACGAGGCGCTTGTGCCGACGCACACACGCGTCTCATGCTTGTAGTAGTGTACCTATCGTGGCGTGCTTGTATGAAGCTTTGCCTCTGTACGGTTTATTTACTCATGTGGTTGTACGTCGTTGCTATCGATGGGTGCCGATTGTAACAAATTTAATTAAGCAACCTTTGCGTAGGGTAAAATTAAAGGTAGCATTGTAACACTGAATAGTTAGTGGGGATCGGAGGAGGAGCCGCTCGGGGCCTTATAAAAGGACGGGCTCGGTAGAATCTTTCCTTTTTCTCGTCTCTTCGGTGCAGGGTGCGAATTGTTGGGTGAGTCATTGTAATTATTATGTAGAAGCTTGTATATGCCACTCAGTAGGTCGTGTAGATGTAAAATTCATTTTTATCTAGTGTGTGTTTATTTAAAAAAATGTGTTTCTCTATAAACCTATGGTTAGGTTGTGTCCTTGTCTTGTGGGCCATTTCCATGTCAACCCAGAAACAACTGGGGGTTGACTACGGGAAGGCTCACCGGATGGTGTGTCCTTCCAGGGTCCGGGTTGGCGTACGGAGCGGTCGACACTAACTCTTCCCACGTGGCGGCTTCTGCGGGTGAACCCCGGACCCCAACAACAGGCCTTTTTATTGACCTCGCTACGAGAAGGAAGCAGGGGGGCAGGGAAGCCCATCCCTACAACCGTTCTACGGCGAGAGACGTCGAGCGTCGGACGGGGTACGCCGTCCACGTGTCCCGGCGCGCACATCATTCCAGTCACCTAGCACCAAGGCGGAGACCGGCTTGGGCGTCATCCATGCTCCACGAGCCTATAGTTAAGTGCCCGTCCGGTTAACCTCTAGACCTGAACCAGGAATAGTTATAGAACCACGTAGCTCGTGATCTTTTAAAAATTAATAATAAACATTGTTTGATAAATTTCTAACGTTATTGTAACTGGCCTACCTACATATATGACTATGAAAATAAATGTTGTAGTTTTGTTCATTTAATATTTTTTTATTTATTTCTCTATTTTACTTAAATATCTCTTTATTGTTCGCCGATATAATAATAATATTATAATACCGCGACACGGTTGAGTGACAAGCGACTGTAAGCAAGTCAATCTCATTTCTCATTGGGTATCAATCATATGGCGTATATTGTTCTCTCCCAAGTATTGTGTTATTTAATAATGTTTTGCGATTTTGTTGTTATTAGCTGTTTTGTTATTTAACTGTTTTATTTGGATTTGACATTTTTAAAAACATGATTTGACTTCGTTGCACAGAACACCTATCTTTTATCATGTCTCTCGCGGCCGTAAATTGAAAAGAACAGCCATCATTAAGCCGGCTTACCCCCACTACTGTCGTGGCAAGATCTGTATATTAGATCGTGGTCAAAACTAGTAAATGAATTTAAGGAATTAAGGTATGATTTGAGTTCATACCATGAGTTAGTATACTTTTTACTCTAAAATTCATCACGATCCCCTTGGAAGACGGGATGAAACTCAAGATATGTATTTCATTGTGATTGGTTTATTAGGTCACAAATTACATATTTCATAACCTTCACTATTAGATCCAAATAATTTGATACTCGAAATATATCTATAGAAATCTTTCAACGTACTGTTAATATCCAGAGTAAAGCCCTATTGATAAGAATATTTCATAGACGATGATATGGACGACCTTTAACTTCTTTATCTTTGACACAAGATACAAATAAATATTTACATATTATCAATACCACATCGATTGACGCAGTGAACAGATTACCCACGTAGACCTTGAGATAAATTATTTTGCAACTTCTTATACCTCTCAGTTATTCTAGTAGTGACATTTAAATAATAAAATAAATATCTTAGACTCAACGCTGAAGCTAAAAGTGGCTGCCCATAATCATGCTGGTGGGTGTTGTTTGCGCCACTATGGACTTGGTTACCTTTTGCGACATTACGGCAAGAAAGAGGTAGGGACGGACGGTCGGTCACGCACGACAATTACCGCACGGCAACGTCTTCTAGTAAGACGAACTGTATATCCAGATAAATACAACACAATCATGCAAATAATATATGAGGAAAAAAATATTTTTTTTTGCATTCGCAATCCACCATTTCGACGTTTAACAGATAGTGATTATGTTAAAAAAATACAAAATAAAAAACTTACACGAAACAATTTGCGCCTCCCAGCAGGCCCAGTAACAAGCACCATTTTATTAAACACGCTCTCATGATTACAAAATGTCAATAACTCAATTAACTCGTGAACTGTGTTATATATATATATACGCTTATCTATAGACAGAGATCACTATGCTAGATATGTGAGTTCGTTAGTAGAAACTGTTACTGGTCAAAAGTATCTGGGCTTATTAAGGCGACCGTCTCCTGTGGCAATATCACAATAACTATGTGTGTGACAAATTACGCGCCTTTCTGGCAATGTTGATAATTGTAAAAATACACTGAACGACACTTGAATGATAAAATATAACGATGTGCGAGTCCATAATTCTTATGGACTAAATAGATTTGTTCTCACATACGAAAGTCATATAAATCAACATATACTTTTTTGAACTGTACTGAACTAATCAGAGTGTAAACTTCTCACAGCTGTGCTGGGAAAAGGCCTCTTCTTTATATAGAAGAAGGGTTGAAGCTTAATCCGCCACGCTATTCCACTGCGGGTTAGCGTATGATTTTTCCTACCATGAGTAATGATCGCTATTAGGTATTTGTGATAACAATCGAGACCGACGGCTTTATGTGTTCTCCGAAGTACGATGGGGACACCCAGGCCAGAAACAAATATTTGTACAAATACAAATATGATCTGCTCCGAGTGGGAATCAAACCCGCGATCGAGAGCGTTAAGGCGCCTACTCGTACCACTACACTACACCCGAACAGTAGGAAATGATACTATATATATACTGTACAGATATATATTTTTTAAATTGACTATTAGAATAGAAGGGTAGGTATAAATTTGTAATGGTGGTCCTAAAATAATAAATTAAAAAAACCCGACTGACTGACCCGTCGGCGCAGTTTGCAGCGACCCTGTTTCTGCTCTAAGGGTTGTGGGTGCGATTCCCGCCCCGAGTCTGGATGTAATATATGTTTATTTATACATGTATTATTTATATGTATATTTATTTTAAAAAAATGTGTATCAGTCGGCTGTTACCTAAAACACAGGCATTAAGTCCTACCCTAGGAACAGACGACCTTATGAAACATATTTTGACGACGCGTTGGCGCAGCAGCAGGCTGATGCGCTAGCGGTCGCGGGTTCGATCCCCGCACATGACAAATATTTGTATAGGCCATACAGATGTTTGTCGTGGTCTGGGCGTTTGTGCTTGTGTATTGTGTGTTTCCGGACCCCCGACACAGGATTCACATCCTACTGGGGGCCGTTGAGTGTGAGACGTTTATTATTTATTTATTTATTTATTAAAAAATGTCTAGAGTATAAAAAAAATCTTATTTCAAGAATCTTTATGTAAGTAGTTTCCTTAAATAAAATTCATCGCACATTAGTAGGTAGGATCTATACATCGTTCTGTATTTCTAAAGTTATTTTAAAAATAGGTAAAAATAATATTTTTTCGAAGTTTTATGTCGGTACCTACCTTCTAACTTGTTATTTGATTAGGTATTAAATAAATATAATTAGTTGTTTTTGTTGATAACGAACATGTCTATTATCTTTGACCCTTGAACTTCACAAATTGATACTACCGCAATATCTCGAAGTTAGATTATAATTTTACTAGCTTCCGCCCGCGGCTTCACTCGCGTGGATCTCGGTTATCGCGATCAAAAAAAAAGTATCCGCCGTTACTTCTAATACATCCAAGAATATGTGTACAAAGTTTCATGATGATCGGTTAAGTAGTTTTTGCGTGAAAGCGTAACAAACAAACTTATTTCTCACATTTATAATATATAATAGGACATAAGGATTTTTCCAGTGGAATAAAATGAATGATTCAGCCCGTAAAGGTCCCATTGCTGGGCGAAGGCCTCTGCTCCATATAGAGAAGGATTGGATTACAATCCGCCACGCTGCTCCATTGCGGGTTAGCAGATAATTTTTCCCTATCATGAGTAACGATCGCTATCAGGTGTTTATGATAATAACCGGGACCGACGCCTTTAAGTGCTCTCCGAGGCACGGCGTGGAGACCCAAGAGGGCATATACTTCAGACCGGAAACAAATATTTTTTTGTATAAATACAAATATCTGCCCCGAGTGGGAATCGCACCCGCGACCGCCAGATTTGAGGCAACAACTCGCACCACTACACCAGAACGGTAGTCTAATAATCGGAATAAAATACTTTAAAAAATTATCAATATATTATCACGAACGTTATCCGTTTTAATAATATTTTTATTATCTCTAGAAAAGATATTTTCCAGTTAACCTGCGGCTGATTGTGAGAGAAATAAATATATATAGGTACACACACAAGGTCGTCTGTTCCTTGTCGCGGGGTAATAATAGTAAAAGAGAGAGAAATACATATTATACCGACGAACAATAAAGAGAAATAAATAAAACCAATATTAAATGAACAAAACTACAACATTTATTTTATATAGTGATATATATGTAGGCAAGATACAAAAAGGTTAGAATTAGATCAATAACAATGTTTTTAAGATAGACTACGTGGTAATTCAATCTTTACGTATTTAATTTTAAGAGAACATGAGCACGTGGTTCGATAACTATTCCTGGTTCAGGTCTAAGGGTTAACCAGACGGGCACTTAACTATAGGCACGTGGAGCATGGATGCCCCGAAGCTGGTCTCCGCCTTGTGCTAGGTGACGGGATGATGTGCGCGCCGGGACACGTGGACTGCGTTCCCCGTCCGACGGTTGTAGGTCACGAAAAAGAACCCGGTTATTGTTGGGGTCCGAGGTTCACCAGCAGAAGTCGCCACGTGGTAAGAGACAGTGTCGACCGCTCCGTACGCCTACCAGGACCCTGGAAGGACACACCATCCGGTGAGCCTTCCCATAGTCAACCCCCAGTTGTTTCTGGGTTAACATGGAAATGGCCCACAAGACAAGGACACAACCTAACCATAGGTTTAAAGAGAAACACAATTTATAATAATATAATAATTAATAACTAACACTCACTATAACAATAAACACACTAGATATAAATGAATTTTACAACTACACGACCTACTGCGTGGCATATACAATACAATACAAATACAAGCTTCTACATAATAATACAACAACTCACCCAACAATTCGCACCCGGCACCGAAGAGACGAGAAAAAGGAAAGATTCTACCGAGCCCGTCCTTTTATAAGGGCCCGAGCGGCTCCTACTCCGATCCCCTCTAACAATGCAGTGGTAAAATGCTACCCGCAATTATAAATGTTACATCCTAAGGTAGGCAACTTAATGCCTGTGTTTTAGGTAACAGCCGACTGATATACTTTTTTTTTTTAAATAAATATACATACAAATAATACATATATAAATAAACATATATTACACCCAGACTCGGGGCGGGAATCGAACTGCGCCAACGGGTCAGTCAAAAACTAAAAACAAGTATGCTTAATTAAAAAAATCAAAAAAACCCGACTGCGTAAAATACTCTTATTATAAACTAAAAAGAATAAAACAGTTTACTAGATTTCATTTGATACCCATATTGCTACAGTAAGAAAAAAAAATCAACTCCTCCCCTCATTCCACCATTTGCGGGCGCCATTTTGAAATTTTATATAGCCTATGTCACTACTACAATTTAGACAAATCCAACGACACCTCATATCAAAAACCGTCCAGCCGTTTGGGCTGTAGGGCGTGCCAAAGAAATGGACATACACTCGAAAAACATAACCCTCCTTCTGTCGCAGTCCGGTAAAAACTAAGAACTAATCAATATTTATATAATGTCATACAATACATGCTACATACCATACATAGCTAATTACATACATTTATATGTAATACTCCATACATACATATATAATACACTACATACATGCCATATGCCATAATCTCAAAAACTACTGCAGATTTTCATGCGGTTTTCACCAATAAATAGAGTGATTCATGAGGAAGGTTTAGGTAGCAGTAGAGCAGACGTGTCCTGAAGTGGAGAATGGGTCTCCGTGGACGTGGTGGTGTTCTTTGTTTAGGTGGACCGATCTGAGGATATTTGGTACAAACTTGGGGAGATCTATGTCGAGAAGCGAAGTGAAGTGTCCTCTAAGGTCAAATAAAATAAACTAAACACATTAATTAATTATTTATTTATTTACAATTTCAATTTACAAAGGACATGACAGAATATAATCCTCAAGCTATTTATTGAACATAAAGAGCTCCTTTATCTACAACAATATCGACCAAATTTAATTAACTATTATAAACTCTAACCTTAATGACATAAAATTTTTATTAAAAATAAATTTAAATTAAGAAATAACTAAAATTTAACACAAAAGGAGATCAATTTACCGCAATAATAATTATTAAAACATACATAAATCAATTATATCTTTTATTACAATTATTTTATTATTTTATTCATTAATTTTATTCCAACTGCGGGAATATTACGTTAAATAACAATAATACTAAATATCAAAATTTTTAAACTGTAAACATTAAAATGTTGCTTTTTTATTAAAAATTGTATATCGCTTCTAGCTTAAAAGGAGGTAGCGAGCGATTGACCTGATGCTTAGTGAACATCTGAAAGGAGATGGGGACTTTTGGGCCAAAATGTAATAAGTAGGGATATGGTTAAAAAAATTGGTTATATTTTTTTATCTTACAATATAAAAAAATCAATTTAATTCTGAATCTGGAAGCGGAGAAAAATGAAAAAGATTGTTTTCATCAAATTAATCGGGTATCGATTCAACTAAAATCGATTACAGAATTAAAAAAAGAAAGGTTTCTACTAGTTAATTAACTCAAAGTATTTAGATGCTCAATATTGAAGTTGTAAATGATAAAGTTCATTTAAATAAAGTTACATTAATAGCGAAAATATCATTTAATATTTGAAAATAATATCGATTTCGTATCGATTTAAAATAAATCATATTTTTAGTGACAGCTAACAACTGACTGACATTCATACTAGCCGTTTATTTTTTACCTACATTTCCTAGATGACATTTAAATAATAATAGAAGAAGAATTAAGTATGAAATACATTTAAAGTTTTTTTTTATATTCTGAACGATATTTATTAGTGTTTCAAGTTATTGATATTTGTAATGAGTTTTTAAACATTCTTCACTAAATATAAGAAACTTTAGTGCTTTAAGAAGTTAGTGATCGGGTTTTTTAATAGACATTGTAACATAACCTCATTTTTACAAAATGTTTAATAACTCCGCTCTCAGATTGCCAAAATATAGAGAATTTTCAGCAAGGGATCCATAAGCCTGAATGCATTAATTGATACCATTTTCATTTCATTACATTTTGGCCCAACAATGTATGGAATCGTATCCATCTCCTTTGAAGCATGGATGAAGCCAGGGCCGGATTTAGAGTTGTGGAGGCCCGGGGTAATAGAGGAGTGGAAGCCCCTTGATCTGAAACTGAATTTTTTTTTCTTGCAGAAAAAAATTACGACTAAAAAAAGGGGGCGTCGCGATTTCACCTCAATATATTAACGTTGCCGCGAGACATATTCCCATAAAAAGTTTGTCCCCGATAAATAAAAAAGGTCATCACCTACTTATATCCCTAAAACAAAAAAAAGACCCACAACACCGGACCGCTCCCACTCGGTTGACTCTATTGTGGAAGCCCCTCTTATGTGGGGGCGCGGGGCAGTTGCCCTGCTTGCCCTCCCCTAAATCCGGCTCTGGATGAAGCCACAATTAAGTTTTTTAGCTTGTGTTAGCCGTGGCTAATACACGTGGTTAAGAGAAATTTTGGTGTTTTGAATTGTGTGAATCTACATTCCGAATCGGTGGTAGCTTTACTTTTACAAAAATAATAATCACTTTAAAGTTTTAATTTGTAGAATGACGATTCGAAGGTGCTTGTGGAGCCTATTTGAATAAAGTTGTTTTTGATTTTGATTTTTTGAATCAGGCAAGTCATTAATTTGTAAAATTGACCTCAGATTACTACTCCCAGTTAACTTATGTACTGTACGCAGTCAATCTGATGCAGTTTCATTACATTAATTGTATTTTAACTACCTGTGCCTAATTACACGTATATTTGGCTCATTAGCGCAATTGGTAGTGCTTTGCAGCCTGCTTTCTGCTCTAAGGTTGCAGGGTCAATTCCCACCCCGAGCTTAGGTATAACATATATGTATATTAATTTAAAAAAAATGTATATCCATTGATTGTTACCTAAAACACAAGCATTCGGTTGGCTTCCTTGGAAACAGATGATGTGTGTGTCCATGTGTTTATGTCAAACATATTTATTTATTTATATTTACATAATCATTACCATTAAAAATTATTTAAATGTATTGATATCAATATATCAATGCATTTAAATATATATTTTTCTTTTTATATACCTAAACAACAAAAAGACATTAATATCAACGTCCCTGTATCGTACTGAGCTACAGCGTGACGTTTTACAGCCCACGTCACAATTCAGCCCATTAAACTCGAAAGATCTGAAGACGCGTGTGTCGCCGCTGGGACTATTACGTAACTTGCAAATAGCGAGCGATCGCGATAAATCGCAGTGGTGTCGAATTTTAATACTACTCGAGGCTAGCTGAGCCTCGAGTACTGAAATTCTTCTTATTGTTATTGAAATTCACAGCGATTTCTCGCGAGCGCGCAAGTAACGTAATAGCCGCACGGGTCCCCTACGCGTCGCCGGGCGGCTGCCAGGTGACGGCGCGCATCTTGCGGTTGATCTCGGACAGGATGAGCGAGCAGCGCGCGAGCTGCGCCGGCCGCAGCTGCGGAGTGGCCGCGCGCGTGCGCTCCGCCGGCGCCGGCTCGCGCGCCGCCCGCCGCAGCGCCCGCCGCCGCCGCGCCCGGGCCGTCGCTGCGGATATTAGTTCACTAGCTTCTATTACTATTCATAACAAGTATGCTTAATTAAAAATATCAAAAAACCCGACTGCGTAAAATACTCTTATTATAAACTAAAAAGAATAAAACAATTTACTAGCTTTCATTTGATACCCATATTGCTACAGTAAGAAAAAAAAATTCAACGCCCCCCCTCATTCCGCCATTTGCGGGCGCCATTTTGAAAATTTATATAGCCTATGTCACTACTACAATTTAGACAAATCCAACGACACCTCATATCAAAAACCGTCCAGCCGTTTGGGCTGTAGGGCGTGCCAAAGAAATGGACATACATACATACACTCAAAAAACATAACCCTCCTTCTGTCGCAGTCGGGTAAAAAGTATCAAAACAGATGAAACTATAATAAATTTGATTGGATGTTGACGTGACCGTCGGTAATACAGTGCAACGGTATTACAGTACTCAGGGTTAGAACTTCATTACTGGAATGCTAGATGGCGTTGAAGTAGCTAGATTTTGAGATTTTTTAACGATTTTTTTTTTCTTTCGTAATTTTTTTTTTAAATATAGTATCCTATGTTACTTCTAATACCTTCGAGAATATATGTAAAAAGTTTAATGATGATCGGTTAAGTAATTTTCGCGTGAAAGTGTAACGAACAAACTTACATTTCACATTTATAATATAAGGATTAGGGTTATTATTTTAATAAATACCGCCGTTCGACCGTTCTGGTGTAGTGGTGCGAGTAGTCGCCTCAACACCGGCGGTGGCGAATTCGATTCCCGCTTGGGACAGATATTTGTATTTGTACAAATATTTGTTTTCGGTCTGAGTGTATATTCTTGTGGGTTTGCCAACAGTGCCTCGGAGAGAACGTTAAGCCGTCAGTCCTAGTTGTTATCATAGAACCTCTTATCAGAAGTCTTAACAAATAAAAATCCTAATATTCTAATATAAAAGAAAAGAATAACTTAATATGCCTATATAGGCTTTATTTCGTAAAAATAATATACATACCACTTTCAATTTTCCCTTTGCCCTTATAATCTTCATCGCTATATGTTTTCGATATAATTCTCTTTTTCGGAGACTGAAAAAATAAAACATTAAAATATAATTAAAATATATTTAAAAAAAAAAAGAAATATATATATTTTTTTTATTTTAAAACATAAGCTTTTTTATATACTGGTAATACTTTAACAGCCGTTTTCAATAACCTACTTGATTTTACTTACTAAGGATACAAATTTGATAAAAACTCCATAAAACTTGTGTCAATTCTGTCTATAGTATAAAAAGGTACATAAATTAACATTTCACATTCAACGGACACCAGTAGGATGTGAATCACAAACGCCCAGACCACAACATCTGCGTGGATTATACAGATATTTTTCATCTGTGAAGATTGAATCTTTAACCCCTGGTGCAGCAGCCAGTTACTGCGACTATTGTGCACCTCAACAGTGCAAGATAAAGATAGTTGAAGCTACGATCTAATACACGGGTCTTGCAACGACAGTAGTGGGGGTAAGCTGGCTTAGTGATGGCTGTTCTTTTCAATTTACGGCCACCAGAGGCATGACGATAGATGGGTGTACTGTGCAACGAAGTCAAATCATGTTTTGAACAATGGCAAATCCAAACAAAACAGTTAAATAACAAAATAAAAATGACAACAAAATCGCAAAACAATTATTAAATAACACAATAATTGGGAAAGAAATATTAGATACGCCGTATGATTGATAATGAGACTGAGTCGCTTACAGTCGCTTGGTCGTTTACAGTTGGCACTGCGCTCGTTGTTGAGTGTCAAAAAAAAAAAAATGTCGCGATCTTACGCCCACTTATTATCGTTGCCGAGCCTTACCGAGAATTCCTAAAAAAAGGTCGTCCGATATCTACCATCGATGTCTACCCTTGGAGCCTACCCGAATTCCTAAAAAAAAAGGTCGTCGGATATCTACCATCGATGTCTACCCTTGTAGCTTATCCGAATTTCTAAAAAAAAAGATTGTCGAAGATCAACGATCGACTGTAGCCTATCCCAATACCTAAAAAATATGCCCCCCCAAAAAGCTCGAGTGTGCGGCTGCATACTTCGCACACGCCTTAAGCCGGCCCTGTGTCTGTTGTATCATGTTATTACTACTAATACCGTCGCATGGCTTGGACTTCCAGCGCCCAATGCAGTGTTGATATTGTCAGCCGTAGCTCGCGCACTGTGGCCTAACAAGTACTCGTCTAAGTATAGTGTTCGAACTTGTCGCTTGTCCATTTTTCTTCAAACTGACTAAACCGATCGCGAGAGCGGCTTTATATACACCTACATCAGAAGCACCTAGAATGTTTTAGAACATTCTAGAATATTCTCGAAAGCGACTAACTTGAAAGAGGAAATGCATATTTTTTTTTAGAGTGTCTCATTACTTTTGTGCCGACCCAATATATACGCAGACAACGTCGGTTCCAGCTAGAAGTATATAAGGTGGGAGGGATGCACTGTGCCGCGCTCCCGGCTGCATGGGTACCACCATCTTGCTTGTTTCTCCCGTGAAACAGCTTTGCTGTGTTTTGGAAAGAAGGGCAAGACAGGCAGTGTAATTACTGGCACCGAGACTTTAACATCATATGTCTCAGGAGGAATAATGCATAATAAAAAGAAATTAAAAGATGGACATATCACGGAAGACTACCCTAAAGAAGTCTTATTGAAAAGGAGGGAATTACAAAAAGAACTGGTACTGGAGAGAAGTAAAGGCAACTTCGCTATAATAAAATATAATAAGCTTATAGTTAGGGAAGGAGAAGGTACATCAAACTCGGAAAAACGCAAAAGAAAAGAACCAAATTCACCAAACAATCATCAACAGCCCAGAAAACAGCATGTACCATCAAATACACACCGAGTTAATGCGTTTGATTTGATGCGAGGAAGAAGTAGTTCTTTGTCTTCATTCACGCCATCTTCTGATTTCAGCACATAGGATAATGTCATCAGCCACCGGAATAAAACAAAACCAGAAAAACAGAAGATAAGCAACAAAAACGAACCATTTCCCAAGCCGACTGGTCCTCGTGGGAAATTAGACCAACACCCTCTTTCTCAAAATTATAAGACAAAAAACAATATTTTAAAAATTTGCACATACAATGTAAGATCTCTGGCATCAACAGAAAAATATCTAGAATTATCTTACGCATTAGAAAATATACATTACGATATAATAGGCCTTTCAGAAGTAAGAAGAATGGGATGTAACATTGAAGAGTATAAAGATTGCATTTTATGCTATGTTGGAGAAACAAAAGGATTGCATGGAGTAGGATTTTTGATAAAAAAGACGCTAAAAAATCATATAACCAATTTCACTGGCATCTCAGAGAGGATAGCATTACTACAACTAAAATCTCATGACCTTTGCTTATCGATTATTCAAGTTTATGCACCGACAGATAGCTCTAGTGAAGAAGAAATTCAAAAATTGTACGATGATCTTACAACGGCACTCGAACTAGTCGACGGAAAAGTATTAGTAATGGGCGATTTCAATGCAAAAATAGGGGAACCCAAAACTGAAGATCATCCTATAATGGGCAAATACGGTTATGGAACAAGAAACGAGAGAGGTATGAGGTTAATTGATTACGCTTTTCAACACAGATTATACAGGGTGACTGGTGAATTACCATCAATATTCAAGGAGAATACCCGGCACATGATCCTCATTCGAATTATGTAAAAAAAATAGGAACTTAATTTTGGACCAAATTTTCATAAATTTCAATTCAAATAAAAGACGCGTTGTCACTTTTCCAGTCATGCCGGCGGCGCGTGCGACGCGGTGTTGTACTATGCTGCCAGTACCCGCACCCCCGCCCCGCGGCTAATCGCTTATTCGATCGACGAATCACGTTACTAGGTCACTAGGTCAGTAGGCTAGCGCCAACGTATGGTTTGGACGTCTGTTTTGTGTTTTCCCGCGCGTGCGCCTAGCGTTCGATATTCCGAGTATACCTAATCTGTCGTGTGTGAGTGTGACCCTTAATTAGGTATGGCTTATCAGTACACAAATGAAGAGTACTTGAATATGGTTCGTGTTAATGTAATGATAGCTTACCGGGTACTATCAATTTGTACCGGGAGATGTTCCCCAATCGCAGAGTACCTACTGTTAGCGTAATATTAAGCACTAATCCAAGACTACGAGTATGATTCCATTTTTAAATACGCCGGGAATACCAAGATAGGTGAACAGTTAATATTATTTTATTTTTGTTCCAAGTTTACATCATTTACCTAGTCAATAAATCTGTTGCTCATCACATCAAAATCAAATGGAATAAACATATCTTTCAACTCGTAAGTAATATTTAAATTAAATTATTTATTTTGTCTAGAAAGTTCGGTGATTAGTATGCCTCTATCGGCAAGTAGCAAAACTACTGGTCCGCAAGGACCGTAGTTCCTTGCTTTTATTTAATAAACAACAGTTGGCTGTTCAACAATTCACAAAGTTTATTTTTGTTGTGTTTTTTTTTTTAATATTTTCAAAAGTAACTTTATAATTTTTCAACATATTAAAAAAATTATTCTATCAAATCTGATCTTTATCTAGCGACACCTAGTGAAAAAACCATTACACTGTCTGCTAATATTATAATCAATCAATTGTTTTGGCTACTGGTCGCTAGATGGCTTATTCTTGCTATTACTTTTTGCTTTTATTTACTACAATATTTTTTTCGAGAATAAATAAGTGGCCTAACACTGTTTGAGTTAAAAAAAATATAATACGTAACGAGCTATTCACGGTCTTACTTATAAAAATCTCGTTAATCCTCTCATAATCTACAAATCAATGATTAACTTTTGTTTACTTATAAACATTGACTAGCTGTTACTTAGTTAAGAAACGAACAAAGAACGATACATAGATGGTTGGCACAGATTATACCAAAAATAATCGATTAGATAGAGAAATTGAATGAACAAAGTTGTTAAAAATTACATTAATTAGCGACATCTATGAACATTATAGAAAACTCTAGTTCGATATTGTAGTGAGTCAATACTAGTGACCTCTATTGACAGTTAGGAACTTTGAGATGTTTTCTTATCCTGACAGGGTCGCCATGAGATGTGCGACGTATGAGAGATAAAATAATACGACCAACGTTGATTCTCAAATGATCATCGTTTCATTTATTATGTAAAAATATAAGGTTTTTATATTCGTACACGAGTTATTAACATACATTTTACTTAATTATTGTCAGAGAAATAGAATGTTCAATGTTTATAAAATAATTAATTCCTATTTAACAGAATCATATTTAGAAATTTAATATAATTTTAAATACAAGTTTATTTTCTTGGTTTACTTGTCATTTACGTCGTACATTACAAACTTGTACTTTTATTTACAGCTAGATGGCTCTGTTTAAGAGATCGTGTCTAAAATTGATTTTATTACTTTAATTCATCTTGAATACTAGTTTTATTTACTAGAATATTTTTTTCGAGAATAAATAAGTGGCTTAGCACTGTTTTAGTTAAAAAAATATGACAAGTCCTTATTTATGAACGACATCATTGTCCACTTTATCTGTGTGTTCTTATTAAATTAAAGCGATATCTCAATTGAAATTCTTCATCCGTAATTTTTCCTACGCCTTAAGTTTCTGGGTAGGGATATATTAAAAATAAAATCCATTGCTTCCAAATCAGACTCTGAGGAGCTGCTCGTATTCATTATGCTAACACTGATTGTTTTTTACCCGACTGCGACAGAAGGAGGGTTATGTTTTTCGAATGTATGTATGTAATATGTATGTATGTATGTCCATTTCTTTGGCACGCCCTACAGCCCTAACGGCTGGACGGTTTTTGACATATGAGGTGTCGTTGGATTTGTCTAAATTGTAGTAGTGACATAGGCTATATAAATTTTCAAAATGGCGCCCGCAAATGGCGGAATGAAGGGGGGGGGTTGATTTTTTTCTTACTGTAGCAATATGGGTTTCAAATGAAAGCTAGTAAATTGTTTTATTCTTTTTTGTTTATAATAAGAGTATTTTACGCAGTTGGGTTTTTTGTTTGTGTGTTTTTTGCGTATGTCTTCCCGGCTCCTGCGCGCCTAGCGATCGATCATACGCGTATACCTAATCTGTCGTGTGTTAGTGTAATCTGTCATTAGTAATTAGGTATGGCTTATCAATACACAAATGCAGAATCACCATTGCTTTCGAAACTGTTAAAAGTGACTGTGTGTGTGTTAGTGTAGTTATGTAGGTAAATAGGTAGTTTAATGATTGAAAATCGTTGTAAATAATTCGTTAATATCATTAAATGAAAACACGACACGCGACGTTCTGGTGTAGTGGTGCGAGTAGTTGCCTCAACTGCAACGCCACGCGCTGGTGGTCGCGGGTTCGATTCCCGCTTGGGACAGATATTTGTACAAATATTTTTTTCCGGTCTGGGTGTATGTCCTTGTGGATCCCTACCGTGCCTCGGAGAGCACGTACAGCCGTCGATCACTGTTGTTATCATAGACAAGATAACGATCGTTACTGATGTTAGGGAATTAACCGCCAACCCTCTTAACACTTGGCGGTGTTTGGACGTAATTAACTACCGCGTGGAAACTAGGGTGTCCAGACGACGCGTAAATAATTAGATAACTGTTGGGCAACTTTACTTAGAAGCTTATCAATATTTATGTTATATTTTTACATAATTCGAATGAGAACCATGCACCGAGCACTCTCCTTAAACACCGATAGTATCTCGCCAGTCACCCTGTATATCATGAACACGCATTTTAAAAAGAAAACAAATAAAAAATGGACTTGGGAATCTCCTGATCACAGTTACAGGAACGAAATTGATTTTATAATGACAAATAATCCCAAATTGATAACTAACTTTGAAATATTAAACAATATAAACTTTTCATCTGATCATAGACTTTTAAGAGCCACAGTCATTTTACATGTTCCGAAAAAAAGTAGAAAGAACTTCAAAATAACATCAAATTTCCTTTCTGATACTGATATAAACTCATACATAGACAACCTTAAAGGTTATAGAATTGAAAAGTTGATAAAAGAACCTACTACCGTCCAAGAATATTATAACACTCTTGTAGATGCGCTAACTTCATGCTCAACTCTGAAATACCCACAAAAGAAACAGAAAACGCATAAAATCTTTAGTGACCACACGTTATCGTTGATAAAAAGACGTACTGAGCTTAAATGCACAAAAAATAAAACTAAGGAGATGAAAATGGAACTCAAGCATTTATTTAAACAAACAAGCAAAGAGATAAAGAAAGACTACAGAAAATATAGGAAAAACATTATAATACTAAACATAGCAAAGTACAGAAGCACAAAAAGAGCATTCAAAGAACTAAGCTTACACAAAAACTGGATACAAAAATTAGAAACTAAAAAGACAATAACAAAATCTAGAAAAGACATAATGGACCAGGCAACTGATTATTATAAGGAACTTTACAAAAAAAGAATCAGTGACAATTGCATCGAAGAATCGACAAGCAATTTTCCTAACACAGAAATGATTCCCGCAATAGAAGCAACCGAAGTACATAAACATATAAAATTATTGAAATGTGCAAAAAGCCCAGGACCGGACGGAATAAGTACATGCTCAAACATGCGGAACCTGTTCTACTTAACCACCTCACTCGACTATTTAATCTTATATTGGAAACGGAAACAGTACCAAAACAATGGTGTTCGTCTGATATTATACTCATATATAAAAAAGGAAGCCCTTTTGATATAGGAAACTACAGACCTATAAGTCTAATAACATGTTTATACAAGCTCTTTGCATCTATTATCCTAAAACGAATATCGGCAGAAATTGACAAAGCACAACCAGTAGAACAGGCAGGATTTCGTTCAGGGTACAGTACGATAGATCATCTGCATTCTCTAGGACAAGTGATAGAGAAGTACAATGAATTTAAGAGACCTTTATACATAGCATTTATAGACTACAGCAAAGCCTTCGATAGTATATCCCATAATTCCATCTGGAACTCATTAACATCATTAAACATTAACAAAAAATACATGAACATCCTTATGAGTATATATGCCAACGCTACAAGCAGAGTGAAATTCGAAAACAGAGGAGAAGAAATAAGAATTGAAAGAGGGGTAAGACAGGGGGACCCTCTGTCACCAAAACTATTTATCACTGTCCTAGAGCGCGTTTTTCAAAATCTTAATTGGAAAACCAGGGGATTAAATCTGGGTGGCAATCACCTAAGCCATTTAAGATTCGCGGATGATATTGTTGTGCTTGCCGAAACTTATAGAGAAATAGAAGCAATGATACATTCGCTTGAACTAGAGAGTGCTAAAGTTGGACTAGAGATGAACACCTTCAAGACCAAAATAATTACGAATAGTATTAAATTTCCTATTAATTCAAACGGCAAAAGCATAGAATACGTAGACAATTACATATATTTAGGTAAACAGGTATCTTTTAGTGCAACAAGGAACGAAGACGAAGTAGAAAGGAGGTGTAAAATAGCTTGGAACAAATTCTGGGCCTTGAAAGAAATATTAAAAGGCGACTACGCATTAGACATGAAGAAAACTGTAATTGATTCCTGCCTTCTGCCTAGCTTGTTATATGGATGTCAGACATGGACTTACACAAGTAAAGTAAAGACAAAAATTAGGACAACACAAAGATCTATGGAAAGAAGTGTATTAAAAATTAGGAAAATAAATAAAATAAGGTCAGACATCATCAGACATCAAACTAAAATAACTGATGCTTTAACTCATGCTTTAAAATTAAAATGGCAATGGGCTGGTCATATTTCGAGAATTACGGACAATAGATGGACCATAAAGGCGACACGTTGGAAAGGGCCTATAGGAAAAAGGAAAGTTGGTAGACCAACTAAACGGTGGCTGATGACATTATTAAGGAAGTAGGGCACGACTGGATGACTCTCGCTACTTGCAGAAAATTTTGGAAAGAGAAAGAGGAGGCCTTTACCCAAGCGGGATCCACATCACAACATGATAACTAACCATACTAACATTAGGAATTAAGTGAATTGTATTAACACAACTAACATACATTTGAAATGTTAACATTTAATTGATGTGGAAATAAAAAGGTTATATTATTATTGTTTTAATTGCTACACTCCACCCGTTCAAGATATACATATACACATATAAATAAATATAATACAATACTTATATAAGGAGTATAATAAATTTACATAAACTTACTTAGATAAATATAAGCGGGTGGAGGATTACGCCCCGGCAGGGAGGTCAAACGGCCGGGGGTTAGGGCTGTAGGCTGAGAAATCGGCGGACAATCCTAGCCGAGTCGAGTAATACCGCCTTCTGCATCCTGGCTGCGAGCGAACCGTCACGGATACCCAGCTGCCTCAGATGGTGAGCGAGGCTAACCGGGATCAAACCGTTGGCAGATATAACGATAGGGATGATTTCAGTGGAATCAACACCCCACATGTCGACAATCTCGTGCGCCAGATCCAGATATTTACGTTTTTTCTCTGTTTCGGCTTTCACGAGGTTCTCGTCATGCGGGATGGTAATGTCCACTAAAAACACCCTCGACTGTGCCCTATCCATCACCACGATATCAGGCTTGTTCGCCAGTATCGTCCTGTCCGTGGCGATAGGCCGGTCCCAGTAGAGCCGGACTCCGTCGCGTTCGAGTACTGGCGCCGGTGTGTACTGGTAGTACGGCACTCTCTGTTCCAGAAGACAATACATTAGAGCAAGCTCTTGATGAAGAATTTTGGCCACTTGATTATGTCTGTGCAAGTACTCAGTGTTGGCAAGCGCTGAACACCCCGTAAGCACATGTCTGAGTGACTCGCCGGGATGACGACAAGCTCGACAGAAGTCGGGAGTGCCATCCTTCAGAATGTGCTTCCGGTAGTTGTTCGTCTTAACCACCTGATCCTGTATTGCACAGACAAAACCTTCGGTTTCCCCAAAGAGGTCCCCGAATCGCAGCCACTGCACGGAGGCCTTAACATCCACGTGAGGTGCGTGGAGCGCCTTGTAAAACCGTCCATGCAGCTCCTTCTCCATCCATACGGTCTCCCGGTTAGAGGTGCTAAGTACAACCGGTCTTCGCCATTCCTCTTTGGCCAGGGATAACGGGGTGAGACCTTTGTCACATACTATAACTTCACCATGCATAGCGCTCTCCCTCCTCGTCTCAAAGTAGGCCCTGAGGCTGCACACCTCACGGTTATGCATGGACTTGGCGCTTAATAGGCCTCGGCCACCACACTTCCGTGGGATGTACAGTCTCATGACCGACGATTTCGGGTGATGCATGCGATGGTAAGTCATAGTCGTGCGGACTCTTCTGTCCAGGGCGTCGAGTTCGGTCTGAGTCCATCTGAGCACGCCAAATGTGTACAAGAGAGTGGGCATGACCCAGCCGTTATAAGCTCGGACCTTGTTGGCGCCCGACAAGTAGCTCCGAAGAACTTTTGTCAGCCGTCCAAAAAAGACCTCGCAAACCGCCTGTTTCATATCCACCTCCTGCACCCCTATGCATTGTGACATGCCCAGATACCGGTAAGATTCAGCTTCGGAAAGGGTCTTGAAGTTCGAAAGCTCTAGGCTAATTTCAGCCGATTGCGTCACCTGTCCCCTGTCTACATGTACGACCGCACACTTGTCCACTCCAAGCTGCATCCTGATGGAGCCGCTGAACTCAGTAGTGATTTTCAGCAACTCCATAAGGCGTGCAGGATTAGGTGCCAGCAGCTTGAGGTCATCCATGTAGAGAAGGTGGGAGACTTTAGTACCTCCTCTCCGAAACTGAAAGCCTGTCCCCGAACGCTCCAGCAGAGTGCTTAAAGGGTTCAAGGACAAGCAAAACCAAAGTGGGCTCAGACAATCACCCTGGAAAATACCCCTTCGTATCCGGATACGGTCATCGACACCCGCCGTCAGTCTCTCGCCCTGGAGACAAAGGATCGTACTCCATTGCCCCATGCATACTTCGAGGAAGTCTCGAACTGCACTGTCGATCTTGTACAGCTCGAGGACCCTCAGAAGCCATGAATGAGGCACCGAGTCGAATGCCTTCTTGTAGTCGATCCAGGCAGCAGAGAAGTTCCGACGGTTGCGTTTGACAAGCTGGCCCGCAACAGAGTCAATGATAAGGAGCTCCTTTGTGCCGCGGCCGCCTCCACGGCATCCGTTCTGAGCTGCAGACAAGATGTTAAATTCGTCAATATGACGAGAGATCTTGCAGCTCAGAACGGATGTCAGTGTCTTGAAGATGGAAGTCAGACACGTTATGGGGCGGTAGTTAGTAGGATCCGCGGTGTTGGTGGACTTAGGAGCTAGGTGAGTGATCCCAGTAGTGAAGAGGTTCGGAAGCGTTTTCCGCTCTATCGCCTCTTGGTATTGTCGAGCCAAGGTCGCATGGCATACCGAGAACCCTTTCAGCCAATAGTGATGCAGGCCGTCGGCCCCCGGGCTCTTCCAGTTCGGTGCCCGCCGGACCGCATCAGCTACGTTCTCCGAAGAGATGGTGATCGGGTTCATCGGTTCGATTCTAGCACATGCTTCCTGAACCGCCGCAATCCAAGGGCCCTCCTCATGCTCCACCTCCCGTGACCATATATTTCGCCAAAAGGCGACGAGGTCAGCCGTATTTGGTTTTTGGGAAGTAGAGCATAGCGTCGGGTTCTCCAACTTCCTGTAGAACCTCTTCTGATCACTCAGAAAGAGGCGATTTTGTCGGAAGCGCTCAACTCTCTCAGAGTACCTACGAATACGCTTCCCCCATGCCGCGATTCTCTGCTTCAGGCCGTCGATGCGCTCCGTCAGTTTCTCAGCTATATCAGGCTGGTCTAGTCTGACACCTAGCCCGTTGAAAGCTATTCTAACGGAGCGCACAATCCTTGGCCTAGTGTTGCCCGACCTGAAGCTTTGCAGTCTGCCAATGAGGGCCCTGGCCAAGCTGATACGGCGTTCTATTCTCTTCTTCCAGGCTGGTACGTCACTACTCTTATTAGTAGTGCGTCCAGGCTCCTGGGTTTTTGCTCCGATGAAGCGGTGTACCGCTAGAGCTGCACCGAAGAGAATAGAACCCGTATCATCCAAGCCCAGACTGCCATCCAAATATGGAGGTAGCAGCCTGTTAGCTGCCTCAATGGCACCCCGCGTCGCAGCATTAAGGGGAAGTCGGGAGAGTCGTGGTCTCTGTTCTAGAGGAGCGCTCCGGATCTCAGAAATCGCCTCCTCCAAAATCCCTCTCATCTGCTCTACTTTTTGGGAGACTGCTCCTTCAGCGATCGCATCTACAGGCACTTCGCTACGAACGCTTTCCTGTTGCGTTACAACTGCGTTATGCTCTGTAGACACGGGTTCTACTTCAGGAGCAGCCTCACGTCGTAATCGTTCGAGCTCGGCAGCGTTGAATACGCCCTTTCGTTGGATGTACCGAGCTCTATCTGCCAGGTTTTGCTCCGTGACAGTAATATTTGGCTCGAGCAGCAGGAACTCGCGGTGCATTACTGCTCGGTAGCCAGTCCGACCGGTTCCCCCCCCTACGGCCCTAAAATACGCTCGCATGACATTTTCATTCATTGAAAGAGTCCATCTCATGCGGCGCACTCCACCAGCGGCGGGCGCCGAATGCTGAGTCCCTTGAGACTCTGTCGGCGCCAAGCCAACTGGTGGGGATGGTGGATACGCCGACCGGCTAGGTGGTGGTGCCGGTCGGCGGGGGTTGCTGGCGGCCCGCATGCTGCCACGTCCAGCGCCAGCTCCAGACGCGCCCTGGTGTCCCCCAGGCAGCGGCCCTATGCGCTTTCCTTTCTTTGTCTCCATCATCCATGTGTTTGGAGTGCTGAATTACTCACCCGCAGAGGCACTCCAAACTCTCCGAGGAGGCTGCGTTGGTGTTATGCAGCTTTGATTGCCTTTAGTCGCCTTTTACGACAACCTAGGCGGAGGATGGGTTGGTCCTATTCTGCTCTGCCGGGAACCACACGGCCAATATACAGGGTGACTGGCGAGATACTATCGGTGTTTAAGGAGAGTGCTCGGTGCATGGTTCTCATTCGAATTATGTAAAAATATAACATAAATATTGATAAGCTTCTAAGTAAAGTTGCCCAACAATTATCTAATTATTTACGCGTCGTCTGGACACCCTAGTTTCCACGCGGTAGTTAATTACGTCCAAACACCGCCAAGTGTTAAGAGGGTTGGCGGTTAATTCCCTAACATAAGTAACGATCGTTATCTTGTCTATGATAACAACAGTGATCGACGGCTGTACGTGCTCTCCGAGGCACGGTAGGGATCCACAAGGACATACACCCAGACCGGAAAAAAATATTTGTACAAATATCTGTCCCAAGCGGGAATCGAACCCGCGACCACCAGCGCGTGGCGTTGCAGTTGAGGCAACTACTCGCACCACTACACCAGAACGTCGCGTGTCGTGTTTTCATTTAATGATATTAACGAATTATTTACAACGATTTTCAATCATTAAACTACCTATTTACCTACATAACTACACTAACACACACACAGTCACTTTTAACAGTTTCGAAAGCAATGGTGATTCTGCATTTGTGTATTGATAAGCCATACCTAATTACTAATGACAGATTACACTAACACACGACAGATTAGGTATACGCGTATGATCGATCGCTAGGCGCGCAGGAGCCGGGAAGACACACGCAAAAAACACACAAACAAAAAACCCAACTGCGTAAAATACTCTTATTATAAACAAAAAAGAATAAAACAATTTACTAGCTTTCATTTGAAACCCATATTGCTACAGTAAGAAAAAAATCAACCCCCCCCTTCATTCCGCCATTTGCGGGCGCCATTTTGAAAATTTATATAGCCTATGTCACTACTACAATTTAGACAAATCCAACGACACCTCATATGTCAAAAACCGTCCAGCCGTTAGGGCTGTAGGGCGTGCCAAAGAAATGGACATACATACATACATATTACATACATACATTCGAAAAACATAACCCTCCTTCTGTCGCAGTCGGGTAAAAAACAATCAGTGTTAGCATAATGAATACGAGCAGCTCCTCAGAGTCTGATTTGGAAGCAATGGATTTTATTTTTAATATATCCCTACCCAGAAACTTAAGGCGTAGGAAAAATTACGGATGAAGAATTTCAATTGAGATATCGCTTTAATTTAATAAGAACACACAGATAAAGTGGACAATGATGTCGTTCATAAATAAGGACTTGTCATATTTTTTTAACTAAAACAGTGCTAAGCCACTTATTTATTCTCGAAAAAAATATTCTACTAAATAAAACTAGTATTCAAGATGAATTAAAGTAATAAAATCAATTTTAGACACGATCTCTTAAACAGAGCCATCTAGCTGTAAATAAAAGTACAAGTTTGTAATGTACGACGTAAATGACAAGTAAACCAAGAAAATAAACTTGTATTTAAAATTATATTAAATTTCTAAATATGATTCTGTTAAATAGGAATTAATTATTTTATAAACATTGAACATTCTATTTCTCTGACAATAAATAAGTAAAATGTATGTTAATAACTCGTGTACGAATATAAAAACCTTATATTTTTACATAATAAATGAAACGATGATCATTTGAGAATCAACGTTGGTCGTATTATTTTATCTCTCATACGTCGCACATCTCATGGCGACCCTGTCAGGATAAGAAAACATCTCAAAGTTCCTAACTGTCAATAGAGGTCACTAGTATTGACTCACTACAATATCGAACTAGAGTTTTCTATAATGTTCATAGATGTCGCTAATTAATGTAATTTTTAACAACTTTGTTCATTCAATTTCTCTATCTAATCGATTATTTTTGGTATAATCTGTGCCAACCATCTATGTATCGTTCTTTGTTCGTTTCTTAACTAAGTAACAGCTAGTCAATGTTTATAAGTAAACAAAAGTTAATCATTGATTTGTAGATTATGAGAGGATTAACGAGATTTTTATAAGTAAGACCGTGAATAGCTCGTTACGTATTATATTTTTTTTTAACTCAAACAGTGTTAGGCCACTTATTTATTCTCGAAAAAAATATTGTAGTAAATAAAAGCAAAAAGTAATAGCAAGAATAAGCCATCTAGCGACCAGTAGCCAAAACAATTGATTGATTATAATATTAGCAGACAGTGTAATGGTTTTTTCACTAGGTGTCGCTAGATAAAGATCAGATTTGTTAGAATAATTTTTTTAATATGTTGAAAAATTATAAAGTTACTTTTGAAAATATTAAAAAAAAAAACAACAAAAATAAACTTTGTGAATTGTTGAACAGCCAACTGTTGTTTATTAAATAAAAGCAAGGAACTACGGTCCTTGCGGACCAGTAGTTTTGCTACTTGCCGATAGAGGCATACTAATCACCGAACTTTCTAGACAAAATAAATAATTTAATTTAAATATTACTTACGAGTTGAAAGATATGTTTATTCCATTTGATTTTGATGTGATGAGCAACAGATTTATTGACTAGGTAAATGATGTAAACTTGGAACAAAAATAAAATAATATTAACTGTTCACCTATCTTGGTATTCCCGGCGTATTTAAAAATGGAATCATACTCGTAGTCTTGGATTAGTGCTTAATATTACGCTAACAGTAGGTACTCTGCGATTGGGGAACATCTCCCGGTACAAATTGATAGTACCCGGTAAGCTATCATTACATTAACACGAACCATATTCAAGTACTCTTCATTTGTGTACTGATAAGCCATACCTAATTAAGGGTCACACTCACACACGACAGATTAGGTATACTCGGAATATCGAACGCTAGGCGCACGCGCGGGAAAACACAAAACAGACGTCCAAACCATACGTTGGCGCTAGCCTACTGACCTAGTGACCTAGTAACGTGATTCGTCGATCGAATAAGCGATTAGCCGCGGGGCGGGGGTGCGGGTACTGGCAGCATAGTACAACACCGCGTCGCACGCGCCGCCGGCATGACTGGAAAAGTGACAACGCGTCTTTTATTTGAATTGAAATTTATGAAAATTTGGTCCAAAATTAAGTTCCTATTTTTTTTACATAATTCGAATGAGGATCATGTGCCGGGTATTCTCCTTGAATATTGATGGTAATTCACCAGTCACCCTGTATATTATTATTATGTCTCAGGATAGGCAACACATAAATGAGTTGGCTGGGCTAGTTCCAGGTAAACTAGTTTATGTTCATGGGCGACGTCGACCACTTACCATCAGGTGGCACGTCTGCCAGTTTGCTTATTCAACTAACATAAAAAAATAAGGTACCTTTCTCTTTTGCTTCTGGTTGTAGTGTTGAGCATCATAGAACTGAGGCTGTGAACGTCTCACTCTGCCTGTTCTACGTTTAATGTCCTCCACAGCTGGTAACGTATCGGCTGCACGTCGTGCTGCGAAGAATGTGTGACCGCACTTACATGATTTTGATGCTACCGCTACCTGCAAAAACATAAATAATTATAATAACCTTTTACAATTACCTTGGGTATTTTAGAATATTACCAGCTCTGCCCCGCAGTTTCATCCGCGATAATTTGAGGAAAAAACATACTTAAATATTTTAAACCATTAGATACTCTAAGTGTGCCCGCCTCGTTGGTCGAGTGGTCGCAAGCGCTACTGCCGTGTAAGGGGTCTCAGGTTCGATTTCTTGGTCGGTTAACCTATTATTATTATTATTTTTTTTCGAAAATTCTCAGTAAATAGCACGGAGTCTGGAATGTTGCCCGATGTATGGCAATAGGCTCGCCCCGTATTGCATGGGACTCATAACTGGCAAAAAGTGGGTGTTACATTTAATATGCACATCTCTGCCTACCACTTCGGGGATAAAAAGTGTGATATTATGTTAACTTTAAAAGTGGAAATATAGTAATAAAATTTTCGGGAAGAGGAATCATAAAGGACGCAATGGAAGCTCTCAAAAAAGAGTATTTTCCCGTTTTTGTAACGTTTCTTATTATTAATTCGCTCCTATCTGTCGTAGCGTAATGTTATATTCCTCGGTAAATGAACTATCCAACACAAAAAGAATTTTTCAATTCGAAGCAGTAGTTCCTGAGATTAGCGCGTTCAAACAAAAAAACTCTTCAGCTTTATAATATTATAGATTTAAAAGACACAGTATTTGATCATAATGGGGGTCATTCAGTGTCAGAAAAACAAAAAATAAAAATATACATTATTATAAATGTGAATTACTATCATTTGATTTTTGTACAACTTATAATACTGGTTGTTGAAAGCTGTTTTGAAAGAAAAGAAGGCCCCTCTTATCTAGGGGTCTGTGTAAATAAAGCTGTTGGTTGATTGAATCAATATTGTAGTCGAGTCGAAAAATTAATACAATTATTTCTTGATATTACATAGAGGTTCTATGAAAATATATTTTAAAATTCGACCTCTTAATTGGTAACGAAAGTTGTATGGGGAACCAAAAATATTTCTTTTTCTTGACATCAACCTCATTGCTCAGGAACCCCACATAGTTATTTTCTTCAGCCGATATAAAACAATAGTGAAAGTATGTTTTCGATTATTCAGTGAGTAACAGAGATGATGTGTTTTTATATGTAATATTAAATAAATAAATAAATATAAATAAATATTAACCAACAATCACACCACGTTAACCTAGCCCCGTGGTAAGTTCGTAAGAACTTGTGTTACAGGTACTAGGAACGGAAATAAATTTAAGATATAAATACATATATACATAAATACACATCCATGACCCGGTGCAGACATCTATATTCGTCATACAGATTATCTGCACCTGGCGGGATTCGAACCCGCGACCGCTGCGTAGTGTCCAGTTGCCTGACCACTCGACCAGCCGGCCGTCTATTAATTATAAACTATTATGATAACAATTTTTTTCATAACAAGTGAGCATGCTTTCGATTTGAGAGTATCTAAAGGCGCATTAAAGTAATTTCAGTCTCATTTTAAGTTAATTTCTAATAAGTTTTTATAAGTAAACATTATGGTCTATATCAAAAATTTATAGTTCTAGCTTCAACTTAAAGCCTAAACCAGTTTGAAAAGATCTAAATGTTCTAAACTGTTAAACATTTTGTCTCATCAAAATGTGCCTCAACTACAAATATATATTTAACTTAAGACTACTGTGGCTAAATTAAATTTTTTATAATTTTTGTTTTTGTTTTTGCTTGAACCTAAATTAATATATATATATATATATTTTTTATTAAACTGAGAATTCAGCTTTAAAATATATAGAAATTTCTGTTTTTTGTTTTAATCTACTCAATATTTAACAAAAGAGGTCGCATATGGTTTTACATGCATTAATATTTATGGTTATTTTTCTATTATTGAGTGATAAACATCACACTCTTATATTATTTAATATAAATAATAGTAGTAGTAATATAATAGCGAAAGATTGGATGGTTTATTAGACAATCACACTTTAGCTCAGACTCTGGATGACTTACAATTAGACCCAGAGATAAGATGAAGTCTTGAGTACAAGACTTTTTATCCTGGAAAAATGTACGGCGTCCGGGATAGATCGAGAGAAGACCCTTAGGAATTAAATCAAGAGAAATAGTAGTTATATTTTATACCTTATGTTACTTTTGAATGTTATGTAGCTTTAATGCTTAAAGTAATATTAACAGAGTTTAAGATATCCTATAATAATCTGTTTAAAAGCTTTTGAAGTTGAGTAATTTGTTAAATAGAAAGTTTTAGCCTTGAAAAAAATATTTAAATCGTTGTTTAATATAAAATCTATAAAGAACGTGTAATAAAACCTCGTAGAAAAAAAACTAAATCGTATATGTTTCTGAATATACAACCTTATTATTATTATGAGTTGTTTGTTGTATTTATAAAATATTTTTTTAAATTTTTCATTTGATGGATATTTAAGTTTAATAATAAGTTATTATTTGTACCTGTAGTTCGCATTTTGGACAGCTCTTCGCGATCATTTTACTTTTACCCATTTTTAATTTGAGTTATCCAATATATAACCTAATATTAATTTATTCCATAATCCATTACATTTTAAATACCTATACTAATGTATTATAAAATTATGCATTTTTTTTAAACAAATTTTAATGATAAAAAAACTAATTAAAAATTAAACGTCAATTAAATATCACAGATAAGTATAATTAAAGGAGTACCATCTTTTGTTACGAAAACTCGAAAATTGTCATCGAAATTTATCAAATTAGGGTGGCGCCACATTAGCATGCGGGTAAATCTTAAAGGAAGCGCCAAATAACAAAGCAGTCATAACCACGATCTAGCTATCTAGATAGTGGTCATAACACAGACTGAACACGTAATAAACAATATAAATTAACAACAATAAAAGACATAATGTAATATAAACATTATCAATAATAAATTAAATATTAGAAAAAAATCACAAGTATTGGTTTAGTAGACTATTTCTTAACTCCAGAAGTCAAAATAAATACTAAATTTTTAAACCCAAAACACTTCACTCTATTTATAACTGCTAACTTCAAATCATTTCCGTTTGCTACACTAACTCTATTTCGGTGAGTGCTCGAAAAATAATTTGCTAAAAAAAGTTGTCACTTTTTCAACTAATCCCCATACAAGATGGTTCTTCTTATTAGGTATAAGTGTAATGCTAAATAATCGTCGATTTTTTTTAATAATTTATTTTTCGGTTCTTATATCTTAATACTATTTTAATATTATTGAACAGTAATTAATAATATATCAAATATATGTAGTACGTTTGTATATAAATTCCTTGAATTAGACATAGTACTACTTACTATTTATATAATCTATAGAATATTTTATGTCAATGTGTCAAATGTTTGTGTCTTGTTGTCACAAAAAATGTCAATAGATCGTAAAAGATGATTTTGAGTTATTTTAAAAAACAAAATATAGGGTTACGATAATTTTAAAAGTGATGTAGAATTATGTAAAAATGTTACAACGATCATAGTTTCAATTATACAAATAACATTTTAATACGAAAAATGATTTCTAACTCTTAAGTCTTAGTAAACAATGGCCTACGTCAAAAGTACTAACATAAACTCTGAAGAAAATAAAGTAAATTTCAAACGCACTAGTAGCCGAAATAGATATTACCTTTGTCATTATTGTGATAGAAAGTTTTTGAAGAAGGAAATAATAAAACAACATGTGGTTACGTGCCTTAGTAATAGAACGTGCAAGTGGTGTAGCTTGGTGTTTAAAAACCGTGGAAATTTAGTCACACATGCGTATTACATACACAACGATAAAAGGTTTGTCTATTCTAGTATTTCAGATCTTACATCTTAGGTCTAATCTTAAAAAAATTAAGTCACAAATACATTCGCCCTTGAATTTATTGATATAATTTTAAATTTGGATTTGAACTTCCTATATATTGTGCACTGACAATGACGTCGAATGAAGATTTCTCTGAAGAGGATAAATGTACAGTTGAAAGTGAAATTAATGATAAAAAGTTAATGGGACCTCCGTTAAATAATGTTGTTATTAAAAGGTGACATTGTTTAAATAATTGTAGAATAATTCTTGAAGTCTTCTATGTAATTAAAAAACATTAATTTCTGTATAATCTAAAAACTAAAAACAATTATAATGACAATTAAAATTTATAAAATAATAAATATATATCATATTTCCAAACCACATATTTATTTGGTAAATATTCAGTATCGTGTCACCAGCCATAATAGGACTGATTTTTTTAGAGGTGCTTTATGACTTCAAAACATCATAACTAGTGTTGTTATGATGGAGCATGACCTTTTTTGACTTGAATAAATTTACAATGTAACAAATGTACAAAAAAAAAACACCTAACAACCTATCAATAAAAAAAAATCTCTAACAATATAACAATAAAAAAAAAAAAAACTTTCGATACTCATATGAATAACAAAAAATTTATTTGCACGATCATTTTTTTTTAAATTTTTTATAAGTCAAAAAAGGTCATGCTCCATCATAACAACGCTAGTTATGAGGTTTTGAAGTCATAACTCACCTCTAAAAAAATCAGCCTCAAAATCGGTGGTGGTGTGATACCGAATAATTACCATCTATTTTAATAAAATGTCATTGTATGATAATTCTGCAATTACTATATAATTTTAAATTAATAAAGATTAAACATGAAAATTAATAAATAGCAAATATATCATATAATTTAGGTTCATCAAATAATCTTTGATGAAATAGTAGGCATGAAATGGAGCTCGATAGCCATAATCAAAATTATTGGATATCTAAAATAAAATCTATTTCTAATCGCAACCAAATCTGGTATAAGTTTTGAAAAAGGTTAATATTTAATAAGCCAAGTTATGACACGTTTTTACCTTTGTCTTGTTGTGACAACACACTAACTGCGCTAATCCTTTTTAATAATTAATATTTCTATTACATAATCGCCACTTGTTGATATTTGTAGGATTATATTACAATTTAACATTTAGAGCAGATGCATGTGTAAAAAGTTTTCTAGGAGGAGGAGTATGGCTTTAAAAAATTATATTTTTAGTTTAGCTTTTGCAATGTCTATAAATAAACCTCAAGGCCAAACAATGTCCATTTGTGGTTTAGATTTGAAAAATCCATGTTTTTCTCATGGGCAACCATATGTTGCATGTTGACGTGTAGGAAAACCGTCGAATTTATTTGTGTTAGCTAAAGACAGGTTAACCAAGAATATTGTGCACCGATTAGTGCTGAAGTAAATTGAAATTAAAAGTATTTATAATTCAAAATAATAAATATTATTGTTAAAGGTTTAAAACTATCTGCCCTACCTACCTCATTTATAAGTTTAAGTGTCACATGCTATTTCCTAACAACTTTGTAATATACTCATTTGTTACAAACTTAAATAAAAATAATAATAAATTTTAAAATTAATTCTTTTGTATTGATTTTTGCTTAATTTAAACTTTACGAAAATATTGATCAATCGTGTTCAAAGTTCTTACCCTTCCCCAGTGGATTCCTAGTGAAATCCCAATCCACTGGATTTTTATACCAGCTTTAACGTTTCCATCTACGTTCATAAATAATAATTTAATTGTACTAAGGGGTAACAGTAGTAGAAAATCAATCATGAAGATCGCCATGTTTTTTTTATGTACATTTGTTACACAAACGGCATCTATGTAATAATGGTGGTCTCCATGACTGATTTTCTCCTACCGTTCCCCTTGAATAGCTTACTACAATGTAATATAACATAAACCTTAGCCACAGCAATGCGTGGCCAGATCTGCTAGTACATATATACAGTGTCTGTCGTTAATAATGGATAATCCGTTAACTGGGGGTAGCCCTGATGTCAAGCGTCAAGAAAATGTACTTTTTATGTCAGGGTTGCCAAAACTGTGAAAATTGTGAATATTTTTGTGTTTTTTCAAAAAAAAAATACCGTGACTAGTAAGTTGGTCATAATTTTTACAAATTAAGGTATTTTAGTGTACTTTTTATTTTATTTTACTCAGGAATACTTGTACTATCTAATGAAATTACTATTTCAGGCATCATTTATTCTAAATTTATGAAAATTTGCATTAGAAGTTATTTTTATTCGTTACTTTTTGTCAAGTTTTAACCATTGATTGTGAAAAGAAAAGTACTACACTAGAATCGCCCTGTATAAAAAAAAAAATGCTTAGTTTGTGTAGTTTCTAAAAAGGTATAACAATTAGTGCTTGACAAGCAAAATTACTTTGTAGGAGCGAAAGAGCTTATCACGGTCGGTAAGTTCGTTTTGTGTCATTAGCATTTGTGTCACTTAAATGTTAGGGCGTTTGTGCACTACACGGAATTTTACTGTCCGGCAATCTGATTTTTTACGGTCCGGTATGGCACGCCATACAAATGTATAGGGCGTTTGTGCACTATACGAAATTTTACCGTCCGACATTTTACGTTTCCCCATTCATTTTTATCTCAATTTCATTCAGTTTTTTTCATGCCACATCGGACAGTAAAAAATCGGACTGTCGGACAGTAAAATTCCTTGTATTGCACAAACGCCCTAAGAATAAAGAAAAAAAAAAACAAAGGTTTTTATAAATGCATTTATTACATCAAACTAAATGCTAAAAACGTTCTCCATTGGCAGCAATGCGGGCTCGCGGCATCGCCTTATAAATGATCTTTTGATACGTCGTGCATAGCCTGATACTTAAATTTCACGAGCGGCGAAGAATTGCACACGTGTGCGCAATTCTTCGATTTTCGACACTGCTTTATTATATACTCTTTTTCTTTAACGCATCTCCAATAAAAAAAGTCATATAATTTATAAGGCGATGCCGAGCCCGCATTGCTGCCAATGGAGGACATTTTGAACATTTAGTTTGATGTAATAAATGCATTTTTATTATAAAAACCTTTGGTTTTTTCTTTATCCTAACATTTAAGTGACAAAAGTACACTGAAATACCTTAATTTGTAAAAATTATGACCAAATTACTAGTCGCGATAGAATTAAAAAAAAAACACACAAAAATATTCACAATTTTCACAGTGTTGGCAACCCTAACATAAAAAGTACATTTTCTTGAAGCTCAACATCAGGGCTACCCTCAGTTAACCGATTATCCATTATTAACGACAGACCCTGTATATTGTCAGTAAATAAATTTATGTTAATATGTTAATAAAAAGTTTTATTATTATTTAAAGTTTATGTTAATAAGACTGATAGAAAAAGCATATTATCTGTGGGTTTATAGGTGCTATCTATAAGCAGGATATGGCATGGACATATTTACGATGTTTGAGTAATGTATTAAGGGCCTACATTGAAAAAAGATAAGATTTTCTACCCTATGCCACTCTTTCCTTATGCAGACTAGGAATTTAAATTTCTTAATATATGTTTTTAGATACTGTGTTCTAGTATTGTAAAATAGGAAAACACGATTAAATGAAATTTTCCTGATAGAAAAAATAATTAAAATAACCTCTAAAATTTTACAACGCCATAGCTAAGCATTTCTAAGTCAATGGAAGTTAATTTAAAAAATAGAAGATAGTTGTATCGAAGTTTACTGAATTCAGTTTTTTATTTCATGACATAGTTAATTTTTTAACTGACTTTAAAAAAGGAGGAGGTTCTCAATTCGTCTGTTTTTTTTTGTGTTTGTAACCTCATAACTTTTTACTGGGTGTACCGATTTTAATGATTCTTTTTATATTCAAAAGGTAGTTCTCGTCATGTGGTCCCATTTAAATTTGAGCGAGATGTAACTAGTAGTTTTTTGAGTAATCATTAATATAGCGTATTTTTGCTCCTGTGACCGCGCGTCGCCGTGGTTTCGCCTGCGTGGATGTTGGTTATCGCGACCAAAAAAAAGTATCCTATGATACTTTTAATACCTCCAAGAATATCGGTACAAAGTTTCATGATGATTGTTTAAGTAGTTTTCGCGTGAAAGCGTAACAAACAAACATACATTTCACATTTATAATATAAAGATAGGAATATGATTGATGGAAACTGGATTGTTTTCTGTTTTATCTCGTTATGCTGTTTCTATTTAATTATAACTGTTTAAGCTTGTTACTTGGGTCATTTTTTGTCTCCCTATTAAATAACAATTAATGATAATGTGTTTCCTCCAAACCCTAAAGCTTAGTTTATCTAGCAATGTCTGATGGTCCACTTAGTCATACTTTAGTAAGGTTCATATAAAGCACACACATGCTCTTAATCTTTCACCGCGTTTCCACTACGCAGGACCGGTGAATTCGGATCAGCAAAAATACCGGAGAGCCATGTTATACCTATTGTCAATAATACGTTAAAAAACTCACCGTACTGTTTTCTTTCTTTTTCTTCTAATTCATCGAAGTTTGATTTTTAGTGTTTTTTTTTTTTACATCATGATTACATTTCTCTGAACAAATCTCTTTTAGTGTTTAATTTTTGCTGTGTCATATTCTTATATAAAACAACATTATTTTCCGATTGGATTGAAGTATGTTGAGTATAGGGTTTGATTTGGAGTAGGAAATTTTTATTTCCTCCATATAGGAGAAGGGTTGGAGCTTAATCCACCATGCTGTTCCACTGCGGGTTGGCGGAGGATCCCTACCTTGAGTTACGATCGCTATTATATGATAACAACCGGGACCGATGTCTTACGTGCTCTCCGAGGCACGGTGAGGAGACCCTCATGGACCTACGCTGGGAGCACGGAGCGGGAGTTGGACCCGAGACCGCCTGTGTTAAGGCGACTCACCTCTATACCAGAATGGTTGTCAGAAGGATTTAACAAACTTTAGCTTCATTAAATTTTTTTATATTCTATATCGTTTTTTCTTTAACATGTATGACGTTTATTTTATTATTTACAGTGTGAAAACAAAGCAAGTACCGTCGAACACTTGTGAGGGCTGCGGTAAATCGTTTGGCAACGGCGGACTAAGATACCATATAAGACGGAGCCATTATAATTTAGTAGCAAAAATAACATCACATGATGAAAAACAAATGAACGAAGTGTGGTACGAAAGTGTTCTCAACACGGATAGCGTGGTTGAAATAAAGAAAGCGGGTCACAATTTATTATTTATAAGGAAACTGGAAAGCAACAAAGAAGTTCGGTTAAGTGATGATAATGTACTAATAGATTTTACTTCACTATACCCCACTGGTAACAAAGTGACGACGACAACGTGTGATATTTGCAACATAGAGATCTTAAAAAGGGATTTCAAAAAGCATTATGATGAGAAACATGGTAAATTAAGAAAGCATCACTGTAATAACTGTAACGTCACCTTCAAAAGGTCCTACTTGTTTCTTAGGCATACTTGTAATAAAACAAAGACAAGGAGGACACGGAGATTGCCATGTCAGATTAGTAAAGTTGAAAGTTTTACACCGATACCTGTATAATATCTAATGTAATAGAATTGAATAATTTGCTCATTTGTTAAAAAAATTCATTACAGTGTGTTTGATCAACTTTATTAATCTTAGGCACATTTTGCTTAGCACTTTATGCGATAAGTTTCGAACACATTTTATCACATTAAGTTATTTAGGTATATGTATGATAAAATAGTGGGGATTGGGATTTGGGGATATTATTAAAAACTGTACTGTGTAGTCGCATTCGGGATGTCATCACAATAATTATGTCTCAAAATTTTCACAAGAATTGAATTAACTAGAAAAAACACAGTTTTTAATATTTTGATTGTTATATATTATTTTTTTATTAAATTATAAAGCATGCACGATTAGCTTATTTGGACAAATATTTGAGAAAATGCAAATATGTAGTTCTTATAGTGACTCCTTTTGGATTTCGAGAATAGAATTAGAATCTTTCTAACAAAAGAATGATTTATTTAAGAAAATAGTTGAAATACTACTTACCATCTGTCTCATTACCGGTATTTGCCGTTCGCATAAGCGAATGGTAATTAGTTTTGGTAATTATGTTAAAATTTCGTCATAATTTTTGAAAACATTTTTGGTCTATTTTGAAGTCTCGGTCTATTTTATTATAGAAGTAGCGCCCTACCGCACCGCCTTTTGCAGCCGAATTGGGCGGCACGCCGAGGAAGTTCTCTTTCTCTTAACTTATGGTTTTTAGCCGCGTTTCGAACAGTTTGTAAGAGATTCGGATGGCTTAACTCCCTCTCTACTCCCTATTCATATCTTCCCTATTTCCTATAGCTATTACGCGAAAAATTAGCACGTTGAAGTAGCAGTGGGCAGGTCATATCCTCTGAAGAACTGATGGTCGATAGACGGAGAACGGACGATGGTCTAATACAAATTATAGAATGGAAGCCGCGTTTGGTTAATCGACAATTAAATAGGACGACGATTTCCGTCTAGTGGCCGGTTCAGGTTGGATGAGATCGGGCTCTTTGGTGTTCACTAAGGAAGGCAAATCCATCAATCATCCATTCCAAGGCATCCAACGGTGGATTGAAACGGGCTAATGATGATAATATCACACCTTCGTTTCGCCGACGATATCGTCATCTTTGCGGAGAGATTGGAGGAGCTAGGCCGGATGCTGGGCGACCTAAATGAGTCCTGCCGACTGGTCGGTCTCGGTATGAATTTGGACAAGACGAAAGTTATGTTCAATAAACATGTCATGCCGAGACCGATATCTGTCGATGGCACCCTTCTCGAAGTTGTACAGGATTATGTCTACCTAGGCCACACAATCCAACTTGGCCGAAACAACTTTGAGAAGGAAGCCGATAGGAGGATTCAGTTGGGCTGGGCGGCATTTGATAGGCTACGTCGAGTCTTCGACTCGAAGATTCCGAAATGCCTAAAGACAAAAGTCTTCGAGCAGTGCATCCTGCCTGTGTTGATATATGGCGCTGAGACGTGGACACTGACGACGGGATTAGTACACAAGTTTAAAGTTACTCAGCGTGCTATGGAACGGGCTATGCTTGGAGTCTCTCTCAAGGATAAAATCAGAAATGAGATTATCTGCGAGAGAACCAAAGTAACCGACATAGCTCGTAGAATTAGCAAGTTGAAGTGGCAGTGGGTTTCTTCTGGGCGTATGTCGTAGGACCGATGGCCGCTGGAGCAGACGTGTCCTGGAGTGGAGACCACGAACCGGCAAACGCAGTGTAGGGCGCCCTCCGGCCCGCTTGACCGACGACTTACGCAAGATCGCCGGCGGAGGCTGGATGAGGATTGCAGAAAACCGGGATATTTGGTGCGAGCTTGGGGAGGCCTATGTCCAGCAGTGGACTACGATAGGCTGATGCGATGCGAATTATGATAATGATCGCCCCTGTTTCCTAACCCCCTCCCCCCATTTTTTAAAGGCCGGCAACGCACTTGCAATCCTTCTAGTGTTGTAGATGTCTATGGGCTTCGGTGATTACTTCACATCAGGTGAGCCGCCTGCCCGTTTGTCCCCTCTACAATATAAAAAAAAAAATATATATATATACACACTAATATATAATATGTTTAATTATATTTTAAACCATGAAAGTTGTCTGTATTTGGCCAGTTCTTTAAGTGTAAATGTTCATTGTGTTCCAAAAACATACCTACATGTTTTCTGGTTTTTACAACAGGGTTCACAATAAAGAGGCAAACAAAAGCTAAATCAGCTAACGAAAAAAGATATGCCAAGATTAAATCTGATCCAGTTAAATATGCAATTGAAAAAGAAAAAGAACATCAGAGATACCTGACAAGAAAAGAAAGAAAAAAAATACTTAGCATTCAAGAACTGACACCCAGAGCTAAAGAACTGCAAAGAAAGAGATGGAGGGATAATTATAGAAGATATCGTCAGCGGAAACTATTGCAGAAACGAGGAGTGGAGCTTATGAATGCAAATACTCCGAGTGGAAGTGACACCGATGATCCGTTGAGAATCGATAATGATCTCGGATAAGAACCACAAAAAATTTCTCCTGACCCTATTAGAGAACAGGAAAAATCGTCACGCAAAGTTACGTAAACTTAAGATTTTAATAATTGTTGTTATAGAAAAGAAACTTTAATTTTTGATTAAAATTAGTAACTGTTTCTAATTTGAATAAAGCTTTTATATGCTATTCTTTGAATTTGATTTTAAAATTTCGGAACATAGGCTTTTGATACTATGCACAGAAGCAAGAAAAGCAGGAAGAGCGACACTAGATATTTTTCTCACGCCGATCTCTAATTGGTAGAGTAGCTTTTATATCTTAATTATCTCTAATTTTTTTTTCATAATTACCATTCGAAAACTATTCATTACATTGTGAGTGACTTAATTACCACTTATCCATATTAAACACTACCTTTCGTATAAATTTTGAATTGCCTATTATACAAAAAGTAAATAAAGAAAGTCCCTGAGATTACAAAAATCATATAAAGAATCATTTTCCTCATTTTTTTTTTCTTAATCTCCGTCACTATGCCATATGCGCAGTTTCAAATATTTACCGATCGAATAACTCATCGGGCAAATGGCTTTCACGACTTTGCTGGGACATACGCACTTTTTTGTCGTCGAAATTTTCTATTAACATTTTGCATAAATGTGGTTGAATTTCGTTGATGCAGCGTTGAATTTTCTCTTTTAATGTATGGGTAGATGTATGTTGGCTGATATTTTTGACCTTTGACTTCAAATAACCACTAAATGAAAGAAATCTAAAGATGTGAAATCATATGATGTGATAGAAAAACAAAATTCTTGTTGAAAAATCTTTTACCTACAAACTTTTCTATTATCACACATTCATCACAACGTTTTTTTTTTATTTGTTGCAATAGTAGAAATATAAGCAAAGGAGACGCTAGACCAGTGTTTCCCAACCTTTTTTAGGCCATGCCCCACCTTAACATTTCAAAATTTTTTATGCCCCCATGCATATTTTTTCACCTTAATTGTTTTGTTTCCTTAAGAAATAAAAATGATAAGTTTTAGGAAGAAATCACTATGAAATTGTTAAATAAATTGTTAGTCGTGTTGAGTCCATTTTTAAATTGCCCCCCTTAATTATCAATTTGCCCCCCAGTGGGGCGTGGGCCCCACGTTGGGAAACACTGCGCTAGACGGTTTTAAAGGCAATACAAACATTCCTAAATAATTTTTCTTTTTTCCTTTTTTTAATAAATGTAAAGATATTTCTAAGGAGAATTAGGACATTCAATAAAGTCTAAATGATCACGCGAAATGCATGATTTGCCAAAAAACAAAATTGTAATAAAAAAGAAAAGACGCAACTTGATAATTTTGATAAATTTGATGAACTTTTGTGGACTAGACAGTTCTATTTAGCGTTTTATTTATGTTTACTTTTTTTTTTGTAAAATTGTTGCGTTTTTAATAATAAAGTGTCTATATTATTATATAACAAACTAGGCTAATATAATAATATATTTAACATCACTGATTTTATTTATTTGTATATAATTTAATAAATATTAGATAAAATGTTTTTCTGGATCTGCAAATTTATTGTATTTTAATTTTCTCCCAACATTTAAGATGTTTAAGGATTTTATTGATGGTGAAAGGGTGTCTGTGAGTATGGAGTTCGAATTTGTATGAAGAACTTTGTTAAGATTCGCAGAATTTCATTAAAATTTTAATATGATAAACTTTTATGATGAAATTACTAATATTATAAAACTAAATACTTTGTTCGTATGTTTAAACACGTTAATATCAAGATTTATTCAAATGGTTGTTATAGCAACTGGCTATTTTTCAAGCGTCGATAATGAAAAATGTTTGTATGAGTCATCCAAAACTGTCGAGTTCTTTTTTTTATGTACACGGGATATAATCCTACTTGAGACCGTTGAGTGTGAGACTCAGAAATTACTTTCTTCTGGTTTTAAAAAGTCTGTATATTAGAATAACTTATTTAGACTATGAGATATTTCGTTATGGTTCATTGGTGCTATGTAGTATGTGAACATAAACTAAGTTAACGAATGAATACGCAAAGGTACATTTAGTCTTCAAATAAATTAACTGATAGTGGATCACAAACAAGGATGACGGCTTTTATAAATCCATACGGATGCTCTTGTGCTCTTGTTTAGTGATCTTACATGATCCCTTAAAATAATATTGGGCAGTAATCATGCATTTATAAAGGTGTACTACGAGTATAATCCACCCGTGTTTTATCCGCGTTAATTTGAGGAAAAAACGTACTTAATTTTTTCCCGTTTTTGTAACGTTTCTTATTATTACTCAGCCTCTATTGGTCATAGCTTGATGTTATATAGCCTATAACCATCCTCGGTAAATGGACTGTCTAACATACAGAGAATTTTTCATTTCGAACCAGTAGTTTCTGAGATTAGCGTCTTCAAACAAACGAACATACTCTTCAGCTTTATAATATTAGTATAGATAAACAATTCATCAATAAATTAAGTGCTATCGTAATTTTCATAATGACATGCCGCCATACATACAGCTGCTGACACGCAAAGCCCGATCGCTGCTCTGCAAGTTGAGTTTTATGGAAATCCTACGTTTGGTACACACGAATATAATTATTAAATGGCAAAAATAAACGAAGGTTAATTTTTGGTTTTCAAAAGTTTTCTTGTTAGCTAATTTTCCAATTCCAAGCAAGAATTTAGGTGTTAAGATTAGTGTATTTAGTTAATGATTTAACATGGAAATGTGGCAAAGAAACTGACTTTATGATATGTAAATGTTATAATGTGATCAGGTATTGTTTCTGGATTTGCATTAAAGATATGTCTAGTGCGTGTGCAGTTTATTGTGCATGTGTTTATTTCGGTGACATGATTGTAAAGAGATTGGTGATATATCTTCCCTCTAGAAATCTACTATGTCTAAAGTTGTTATTTGTTTATTGGAATCGTTTCAAGTTTAGCATTTAGTTCAGCTCAGTTTTGTTTTAATTGTTAAGCAAGAGAGACTGAGGAGCTTTTAACACGTCATCGCCCTAGCGCAGTGGCGTAACTACCGGAGGGCTAGACGGTGCCTTACACTGGGGCCCCCAAGCTCAGGGGGCCCTCAGAGCCTGATTAACAAACTATAAATTGATATATTGAAATTTGCTTGCGTGTAGAATTTGGACGGGCCCTGTTGTGCATGATAAAGAGCAGATATTTAAATATGTATAAGTATTTATATTTAGGCTTTTATTAATAAAACTTAAACAGTTTAGTTGGGGCCCTGGTTTATTTTTTGCACCGGGGCCTTTGGTTACCTAGCTACGCTATTGTCTTAGCGGATCTGTTTACACAGATTATACTCAGTGTGAATTCGTTGTAAATTAGGGTATTTTATACGTAGGTGAATACGGTAGGCATACTTTGTGTTTATTGAATATACACTCAGTGTAAAAGAAGTATACACCTAATACTACCCGGTGTTCATTTGAAACATATATCAATTATCAACAGTTTACACCGAGTATACCTACTCCCAATATTATTCCAGTTTATAAATTAAGTCCAGATCATTAAAAAAATGTATAATTTCTGAAAAAAATCGTCCAAAAGATGTAGAAATTGACTTTTACTATCTTTGATGGCTTCTGATCCGATTTCTGTCAAATTAATTTAACTACAATCAAAAATATTTTCACTACAAACCTCTCCGGAAGTTCCTCTGTCATTTTAAGCTTTTTTTAGTAGAGTAACTGCAGCATATTTGGAATACTAGTTTGTTTTTTGAGAATATATTTAATAAAAAACGGGATGGCTCAATAAAAAATACACAAAATTATTGTCAAATTATTAAACTTTAATAATAAGAAAAATCAAACATAACAGAAACCAAAAACCTTATCAAAATGCCTATAAAACTAAAAAAACTCCAAAAACGGGATTTGACTTTAGGTGCAGGTAATTTGGAATATAGTATTCCAAATTATATTTACATTTTTTCTTTGACAATTGCTAACACTTTTTCTTAGAAATCAATAGATTTCATATTTTTGTAACAGCTTTATATTCTTTAGTTCTCTTTTGTTTAATTCTTTAGCCTTATTTTGTTTAAAAAACCATGTAATAATTAAAATTCGTCTATTTTTGGTTTAGTAAATCCATTAGCTCGTGCTTGAGAAGATCCGGTTGGCTGTCTTATGGACAAATTTTCCTGATGTCGTTTTAAAAATGTTTTGAGCCAGTATCTCCCAGTAAACCCACCCTTTAAAAGATTTTTTATATTATTTTTTAAAGCTAGTCGATATGCCAAATCCATTCTGGTCAGCCCATAAATCTTATTCTCCATGGTTAATATGTACTCCACCAGCAAGTTTTCATACCTTGACCAAAAACTGGCCTTTGACTAACTGTTTAGCTGCCTTTAAGTGTCCCATTTCTCTTTTCTCTAATAGCGCCAAGAGCAGTGGCCACTTCTTCCTATTCTCACCTCTTTCTCTTTTTATATTTGTGAAATGTTGCCATTGTCAAAAAAAAACAGAATGGAACTCACTCACTTTCGGTACCTATTCCAAATTAACAACATACCATCCTAACCTAAAATTCCCTCTCACATTTTTAATTCTAGAAATATTTACAGAATCATAGTAACATCGTAAACTAACAAGGTCACTTAACATTTTAAATAATTATAATGAAAATTTAAAGTATTACAGTAAATGATTATCACTGATTGAATTCTTACCGAATAAGTTTTCAAATCAGGCGTCTCGTTCTCTTGGGGTTTGTAGCCGGAATTTCAAGATTGCATCCTGCCTTTAATACTCAATGGCTTCATGTCTCGTATGACGTTATGTTTACGACAAAAATACATAAATGGTATTTATAATGATTTAGATATCGAAGTATTCCAAGTTACCTGCAGTATCCCAAATATGCTGCAGTTCCTCTACCTAATCGTGAAGACCACCAACCGGAAATGATTCATTCAAAATATGTAGAAATCGTCTATTATAAATTTTTATGGCTTCTGTTCCGATTTTCTGTCACATTTATTCTACTACAATTAAAAATATATTTGTACTATACTAACCTCTATCAAGGTTTTTCTTACATTTTTCGCTATAGTAGTAAATGTATAGGGGTTTAAATTGATTTTACGTAGTTAAAATTTTTATTGAAAACTATTTTTTTTTCAAAATTTTTCATTTCACTCCTAACAAAAAAAACCGGTCAAGTGCGAGTCAGACTCGCGCGCGAAGGGTTCCGTACCATTATTATCTATAAAATATTGGCTATATCATAATATTCTTTAATACCTCGCAATAAAGGCTATTAACGCATTATTGTTATTCATTTAAGAAGGCAATAGACTCATCTGTCATAAGACTTCTTCAACTTCTTTTGGTTTGATGGCTTTCACTGGTGCCAAAAGAGCACAGATGATTTCGCTAATGTCACGTAGAATGGGAAAAACACGAAGGAGATTAATCGGTGCGGTGGAGGTTTTAACTTTCATCGAATTATGTAAATATAGGAAATAGTAAGTAAATTAGTCAAATACCCATCAACTAAAACAACACAAATATAAAAGTTAGGAATATTTTATACACAACTATGTTATGCTACGACAATCAAAAATTATATTTACAACAACACAAAGAATAGTCATAAGACTTTTTTGTACAATATTGCATTTTGACAGAACTCCATAATATTTTCAAATATATAATCAAAGTTCAAACTATAATGTCTCTTAATATACAGCGATAAAGGTGAGAATTATATCAAAAATATTTGTTGAGGCCATAAATTACATGGAATTCACAAAAATGATAGAAAAAAAATTCCTTTATTCAGTCGTGGAATTTTTTTTTGGACAGTTTATATTGCGTTTTAAAATTTCATTTACTTACTATTTGGCTATCGTTTTCAGAAGTTTCTTAAAAATACTAATAATATTTATTAATTCAATTATAATTCACGTGAAATTTGTTCAATATTTCAAGTTGTTTGTCTTAAATAAAGTAAGTTGCGCGTTGGGCAAGATTAACAGTGATCTTGATAGAATTTTTAACTGGGCTAGATCCAATGCTTTGGTTTTGAACCCTAATAAAACAAAGTATATGATAATTGGCACGCGAAAGCAGGTACATCAAGTCAAAAACTTCGATCCTGTGATTTCCGTTAATGGTAGCAGAATCGAAAGAGTATCAGAAGCTCGTAATTTGGGCCTTCTAATGGATGAAAACCTGCGATTCGAAAATCATATTTCAAAGCTAGTTCGTAACTGTTTTTACCGGTTGAAAGTTTTGTATCGTATTAGGAACTCACTGAGTGAAGAACTACGTATTGGATTGTGTCAAGCTTTGGTCCTCTCTCAATTTAACTACGTTGATGCTGTTGTAGATCCAAGGCTATTAGAGCGCACTAAAAGATCGATACAACGTGTTCAAAACGCCTGTGCACGTTACTGTTTTCATATACCGCGGCGAGATCACGTTACTCCTTTCATAAATCAGGCATCTATATTGAAAATGGAAAACCGTAGGCGGTTACACCTCGCCACAATGTTGTTTGGCATAATCAAGCATAGAGTACCTGTCTATTTATTTGAAAGGTTGGAATGGACAAAAGACATTAACACCACGCATTGTACACGATCTACCCAATGCACACTGAGTATACCGGTTCACCGCACAGCAGCATTTAGGGGTTGCTTTAAATACGCAGCAACCAAGTGCTGGAACAACCTTCCTCCTCCTCTGCGGGACCTTTGTACTAAAGCCAGCTTTAAGCGCCAATATAAAAAGTATTTATTGGAGGTACAAAAGCAAAATTAGTTTTTTTTTCTTCTCTTTTTTTTTAAACATAATATGTCATTTCTGTATTAGTTATGCAATTTTAGAAATGTTTTCCTTGTGGTGCCGGTATTTCTAAATATCATAATGAATTATTTCTGTATCCATTTATACGTGTACCTATAAATAATATGCATGTTAACATGCGAGAATATGTATACTTATATTTCAACTTATTCAATATGTGTAATAGATCGAATCCACGTATTATCCAGTATATGTTTTTGTGTTGTCCATATCACATATTTTTAATTTTTATTCTTATTATTAGTATATATTATATATAATTCATAGATTTTAGTGTGTATGTATGTGTATGTATATCTATATATCTGTTTATTTTTGTCGGAATGCTGCCAAAATGACTAATAAAACTGATGGTGGTCCTGAAAACCAGTGTTAGGACCAATAATCCTAACTTAAACTGAGGTCACACCTTTTTGTGAGGCATGCTGCAAACATACATATGTTTACATAATGTATTAGTTAAATAGTTTCATAATCAATAAGTTTAAGTTGTATTTTTTTTCTTTTTCGTTTACATTCTCTTTATATTTAGTCATTGGTATAAATTATTTACTATATATATATATATATATATATATATATATATATATATATATATATATATATATATATATATATATATAATAATATATTACTTATATAAGGCATATAATAAACTTACATAAACTTACTTCGATAATTAATATAACCGGTGGAGGATTACGCCCCGGCAGGGAGATCAAACGGCCGGGGGTTAGGGCTGTAGGCTGAGAAATCGGCGGACAATCCTAGCCGAGTCGAGTAATACCGCCTTCTGCATGCTGGCTGCGAGCGAACCGTCACGGATACCCAGCTGCCTCAGATGGTGAGCGAGGCTAACCGGGATCAAACCGTTGGCAGATATTTCTTATTATTTATTATTATTATTATTAAGTAGAATGCATTAAAAAATTCTTTGTAACGGAAAGATTTATGTAAATATTATTTTTATGCTGGCAGGATTTTAAACAACTTTTGTCTTATAAAGCCTAACAAGAAAAAGTAAAAAGTAAAAAAGTAATTAAAGTAATTAAATTATTTTTAAGTAAATAAAGTAATTCATAAATTAATATCTTACATTTATATTGTAACTAAGTCGAAACAGAAATACCATTATCTATAAAAACGAGCAAAAAAATCATGTCTGTTGTATGGGAGCCTCACTTAAATGTTTGTTTTTTTTTTTTAATTTAATTATTTATCTTTAAAGTGAATATACCTATACCTAAATATTCTGTGAATTTTTCAAGCGTCTACCTGTTGCCGTTATGAATATCAAGCGAAAACGAGCAAAAATATCACGTTTGTTGTATGGGAGCCACTTAAATATTTTTTTATTTTGTTTTTTAGTATTTGTTGTAATAGCGGCAACAGAAATACATCATCTGTGAAAAATTTTATTAAATTCTTTTGTAGGAGTCATAAAATTTTTCTTAGTAACGAGTCTGAACAAGTACTCACAAAGACTCAACGAATTCAAGGAAGTGTTCTTAAGATCGTTGAACTAGCGTTTATGTCGAAACCTTACATTTTAAATGCATAATATGCATAAATTATATGTATGTCGAATATTAATTCACAGTAAGATCTACCAAAATGTTTGTTATTTTTTCTACTGATTGCTGCAACTAAATTAAACATGCCATCGTGTATTTTCTAAATCCTCTCAGCAGATTTTTCTGTACTTCAGGATTCTGGTTTTTCAAGAATTTATATCGAAATCGAGACTTTTTAATATTCTAAATGTATTTTAAAATGATTTTATTGTATTAGATAATTTTAAAATCCAATTAATGGCAACATTTCTTTGAGTCTGAATGCAGACTTTTTGCCGGGCCAGTCGGAAACAATAGGTACCATTATTGTAATTATTATTTTTTAATAATTTCAATAGACTGTTAGTTCTTCTCGCTTATCGCTGATTACACAACATGCATTCGGTGTCTGTTGATCTGTAAAATATCTGTTGTCCTCACGGTTACATACCCTTTTTTATGCAATTTTTTATTCTAAGATGATGCCTAGGTCACGAATCTCACTACATTCCTGAAGGGTAATATTTTTGAGTTTATAAGACCTCTGAGGAACGGACTTAAGTCTACTAAAACAGACCAAATGACACTTGCCTATATTGAGGCTCATACCATTACGATCGCACCAAGAGCTCAAGCGATTTAGATCGCCTTGAAGCAGTGATATATCGCCTGGGTTGGAAAATTTACGGAAGAATTTTAGGTCTTCAGCGAACAAATAAAATCTGGAATGCTGGAAACAGGTGGAAATGTCATTTATAAAAATATTAAACAAAGTAGGACCCAGATGGGATCCTTGGGGTACCCCTGAAAATGCTTTGAAAGGTTCAGATTCAAAGCTTATATAATTATATGCAATTATGTATAATTATATGTAATTATATATGATTATATATAATTATTTAAAAATATTGCATCCAATTATATATTATTATATATAATTACATATAATCATATTTAATTATATGTAAGTAATATATAATTATACATAAGTAATATGTATAATTATATATTACTAATATAATAACCCAGTGAACACATGACCTTTGTATGACGTCATAGATAGGTCATATAGAGATCATAAAATTTTTACATAGATATGACATAAAAATGACTCTATTGATGACTTTGAGATGATGTCATATAGTGTGACATAAATATGACATAGAACTGACCTAAAATTTGACTTTTATATGACATCATAATGGTGACTTAAATATTACGTAAATATTACGTCCTATTCATATTATACTGTGACGTCATATTAAAGTCATAAATTTATGTATTATTTACGTAAGAAATAAATCATACAATTACATAAATTACAAGTCATATTCTGACGTAAAAGTGATATAATAATACCGTCATATGCTTACGTAAAAATAGGGGTGTGCGATAATTATCGATAATTCGTAACTACTCGATAATTTTTCATTCGAGAATTATCGATAATTATCGATAAATGTTATTCGATAATTTTGATTCAATAATTATCGATAATTTTTCATTCGATAATTATCGATAATTATCGATAAGTTTTCATTCGATAATTATCGATAATTTTTTGCGATCCGATAATTATCGATAATTTTTTGCGATCCGATAATTATCGATACCGATAATTATCGATAAGTCTCGTTAACTATCGATAATTCTTATCCGATAATTATCGATAACTTTCGTCAATTATCGATAATTTTTATCCGATAATTATCGATAACTTTCGCCACTATCGATAATTTTTTATCCGATAATTATCGATAACTGTTCATTCGATAATTATCGATAACTATCGATAACTCAATACGATAATTATCGATAATAAAATTATCGATAATTTTTTCCGATGAACACCCCTACGTAAAAAACAATTTTTTACGTAAGCATGTGACGGCTTCAAGCCGCTAAATCGCGCTAACGTTTGGTTCTACAGAATCTACATATAGGTCTCCATACAAAATTAATTGACTAAGGGTTTTTTATTTTTTACGTAAGCATGTGACGGCTTCAAGCCGCTAAATCGCGCTAACGTTTGGTTCTACAGAATCTACATATAGGTCTCCATACAAAATTAATTGACTAAGGGTTTTTTATTAAATCAAAGTCATTTCACCTTGAAACGGGGTATTTATATTATAGGTCTCGTAGTGCAGGTGTGATTTTTGACATAACGATAAACGTTTCAAACGTATATCAAATTATTTTTTCTATCAGTATTGTAATATTTTCAAAATGTTGTGTAGTAAAAAACTGATTAGTAAGAATTTATATCATATTTACGTCATCTATCTTACGTAAGAATCTTACGTCAGGAAGTGGGAAATTATGAGCCATATATGACTCATATATGACTCACATCTTACGTAAATCATGACGTAGCTGACATCATTCTGACGTCAGTTTGACATAATTGTGTTCACTGGGAACATATAAGTATATACAGGGTGACTGGTAAATTACTATCCATATTGAAGGAGACTACTCGGTACATGATTCTCATTCGAATTATGTAAAAAAAACAGGTAAATATTAATAAACCTTTAAGTAAAGTTACTCAAAAATTATCCAATTATGTACACGTCGTCTGGACACCCTAGCAGCTAGCTGCACTTTCGACACAAAACAGGTAGTTTACCTACGTCCAAACGCCGCCACGTGTTAACAGGGTAGCAGGATAAACAAGCATGATCCAGTCCCCCTTAATACTTTAATCCTGGCTTAGGATAGGCAAAAATACTAAGATATTTTACTCGTTTAAGCAACAAATTTGTTGACTAGGTAAATGATGTGAACTTTGGCAATTTTTAGATGTAAACAAGCGGCACAGTACAACACCTGTGCACGTGCCGCCGGCATGACTGTAGAGTGACAACGCTTCATTTACTTGAATTGAAATTTATGAAAATTTGATCAAAAATTAAGTACCTATTTTTTTTACATAATTCGAATGAGAATCATGAACCGAGTATTCTCCTTAAATATGGATAGTAATTTACCAGTCACCTGTATAATTATATATAATTTTTTTTACCCGGGATATTATTGTCATGAGATAACTTTATGTAATTTTAATCGATCAGAGCATCCACTTCTTTTCTTACATACATACATACATATAATCACGCCTCTTTCCCGTAGGGGTAGGCAGAGACCACTTCTTTCCACTTGCTACGATCCTTACATACTTGTTTCGCTTCGTCCACTTTCATTATTCCCTTCATACATGCTCTTCGGTTTAGGGTACTCTTGACCTGGCCTTTTTTCAAGACGTCCCTGATTTGATCTTGAAACGTTCGCCTAGGTCTACCCCTTCCCGAACTTTCATTCACACTCGCCTTATACACTTTTTTCGTCAATCGTTCTTCTTTCATTCTCTCGACGTGGCCAAACCATCTTAGCATACCTTTCTCAATTTTAGTCACTACATCTTCTTTCAGACCACAACGTTTCGTTATCTCACTATTTCTTATCCTGTCACTCAGTTTAACTCCTATCATACTTCTTAACGCTCTCATCTCAACTGCATTTATTCTGCTTTCATGTTTCTTCTGCCATACCCAACTTTCACTTCCGTACATGAGTGTCGGCACCAGCACCCCCTCATGAACAGCCAAACGAGCCTTGTTAGACACCTTCCGACTCCTCATAAGGGAGTGCAAAGCTCCATTCACTATATTTCCTGCATTCACTCTTCTTTCAATATCACTCTCACACTTTCCATCTCTTGTAAACTTTGAACCCAGATACACAAACTCATTCATCTGTTCAATTTGTTCATCTCCAATCACGATATTGCAGTCTGTCATTGCCTCCTCTTTTTCAAACACCATCACTTTCGTCTTCTTTACATTCATCTTCATTCCCTTTCTAACAAAAGCTCCACTCATAGCAGTTACCATCTCCTGCAACTCCTCGGCAGAAGACGCAAGTAATACTTGGTCATCAGCATAGAGAAAACATTTGACGAGTAACTCATTCATTCTCAACCCCCTTTCATTCTCTTTTAAATTTGTCAAGCAATTGTCCATGAACAGATTAAACAGCTTCTTCTTTTCTTTTATCACTCAATTAAATAAACATTCAGTTAGGCTCCCAACGAAGAGTATATAATGCTCCCAATTTTAACCAAAAACAATCATAGACAATATTTTGAAAATTGGTTCCCTATTATTTAATACTAAAGTCTTGAATTTGTATTTAACCATTTGAAAGTTCTTATATTGTTAAATAGATAAATGTTATGGGTTTAGATTCACTAGTTTAGTAAATCAGTCCGTCACTCAGGACAAGATAGTAGATGAGAGTAGATTAGTAAGTTGTACGTTTAATTACACTAGTATTTAATTAAGCTTTTGAACCTTCTTTCAAAAACACTTTGCTGATTTCGTTTTCTCGAGTATGTATGTTTATGGTAAAAATCTATATTTTCATTTTTTCGCAATTTGACATTCAAAATATTTCATCAACTTTATTTTATCTTGTAGGCAGCATGGCCTTTGGTCTTAGCCTGTTCCAAAAGGAACGAAAAGAAAAAAAAAATTATCTTTTCCGTAACTTCCGTAAGGGATAAGTAAATTGACATTGACATAACTAAAATTTTGCTAAAATTCTAATCGAATTAGTGTCTGCAAAATAAGTAATTATTATTAATTTAATGACTGAAATGTATATTAAAATACGAAAAGATTTACGTCTCTATAGTGAATAAGAGTACTAATATACAAGACAATGGAAATATGTCAAGCATGTCTGAGAATTGGAGATTTCGTACATCCAATGTCAGCAGAAGATTTGAAATCCTACCGCTTGTTTATAACGAAGGTGAGAGTTTATTAAGATAAAGATTAGTTTTAAAATATCTAAAATATATTTACAATTGCTTACTTAAGTGAAGTAGTTTTAAAATATATATAATAAAATTAAAATCGCTTACTCAAGTATAGTTCGTTGTATTTTTGTGTAAATTGTAAATAATGTTATAATTTTTTTTTTTTTAATAAATTGTTTATAAAGATTACTGTACATATTAAATCTAAATTAAGATGTGTAAAAGTATCTTAAATTGTTTTTATGAAGAGTATTGTTCAAATTAGATTTCTTATTATGCCTGGTAGAAATTTATAAAGCATAATTTGATAGTAATATTTTACAGATTGGATATGTTCTGTTTTTTTTTTTTTTGTAAGCTATAAACTCTGACTATTTAAAAGTTTCTATAGCAGTAGTTTTTTTTTTTTAATTTTTATTTTTTTTATTTTTTTATAGCAGTATCATAAGTTATAATAGAATATTTTAGGCTAATAAAAATAAATATACTGTAAATGTGAAGCCCGATGGACAACATGACAATTCATGACAAATCGGTGACCAAAATAGTTTTTCCTTCCACATTTAAGTTACATAGGCGGTAAAAGTTATAATGCATTTTTTTTTAAATTAGATTTGGTTTTTGTCTACGTAACAAATGTACATTAAAACACCTAATTCTTCTTGGGTCTAAAATAAGAGAAATAGCTTCACTTGAAAACAACTTTCTTATTAAGTTTTTTAATGTGTAAGTTGATGCTGTTATGAACTTACTTGTTGTAAGCATAAGCTATAACCATTTTTAAGTTATAAGCGAATATTGCACCTAAGTTCATACTCAGATCCACCTCATGATGATACTGCACATTTTTAAATGTGTATTCATCTAATGCTTCTTAATAAAAAAAAAACTGAGATGCAGTTTTGTACCCGAGTGGGGTAATTTGGGCAATTTGGGTAGAACCGCTTTGCATGGTAAGTAGAAAGTTAATCTAATATTTATCTAACAATATCTTTCCAGGTGGAGGACCCATTGGTTATTATGTATATTTGTGTATACTGTAAGAGTTTTTTGAAACGAATCGTCAAATTCATTCGGCAATGTCAAGTCTCAGATATGTTGATCAAAGAGGCTTTATATAAAGTAAGTAAATTTTTTATTTTTTGTTTTTTTTTTTTGAAGTGAAACTTCTTTATCGGGGTTGGAAAGATTTTTTCGTTACGCGCCATCTTGTTCTTGATTATTGCGTATTTCAGTCGTTTTTCAATAAACACATGCGCAAGGAAGATTCCGAGTGGTAGTAGATGAAATCCTATATATATAAATAAATAGTTAAACTAAATAAATCAAATATCAAATTTTGAATGCTACAAAATGTGGCTCTCGCAGGGTTTTGAACTTGCAGCTCTCGAGCGATATACGAAATTCAATAGCAATCTCTAAGATTCTTGAGTGAAATTAAGTATCTCTATATAGAAGTTTGCAGTTATTGTATGATGTATTCTATAGTGAGTAGGTAATTCGAATATAAATATGTCCGAACGCAAACACAGGACTCATATAATTACGATCGTATAAAAAGTAAACTGTTTTTATTATAAGTTTCACTTCTTACGAGTGTACGCTAGTACACGCAATATAATTTTTTTTTTTTTGTTTTCTTATTCTCAAGGTACAATAAAGAGTTATAATTATTATTATTGTACACACTAAGACATTCTTTTGTTTTTCATAAAAGTTTTGCAAAGAAGAATCTTTTTTTTTTAAAGAATGTTTTATTTAAAGATTTTTTTTTTTGAATAATCTTGCAAAGAAGAATCTGGAGAACCAGATAGATCCAAAGTGATGTGATCATTTCGAACTTTGCAGAATATAATTACTTGTTTTTTCTAAACAATATTGATTTTAGGGTCCTGAAGTGTTGCCTGAAATAGAAACAAGTCATTTAAGTATATCAAAAACTACGTGCAACTATGTAGGTCCTTTAGTTGACTTCGATGTCAAAGTCGAGGACGGTATCAAGAGTTGTTTGTCCGATGATGAAGATGATATACCTCTAATGTTTTTGAATACTGGCGATGTGGATTCTAATGATTATTATGATGAAGATTTGGTAAGTTTTCTGGTGTCAAGATGGAAAAGAGAATAGAAAACATGAAAAAATACCAAGACGTGTCATACGTCAGTTTTGAGTGCCTTTATTTCTTCAAAATTCTTACTCTTGTGTGAACTGTAATATGTTTGCATATTTTTGATGTATTTTAGGATGAAACAAATATAAGGATAGATATTGAGAAGGAAAGTTTCGAAAACAACATACAAACGGATATTTGTAAGAGTAAAACGAAATGTAAGAAGAGAGAAGTAAAAGAGGGATTCACATCTCGAATGGTCACGGAAACAAATGAATATATTGTTATTAAATTAACTAAAGAACAGGTGATTACATATTTATTTAGTTCCTACTATTAGTTCACAATCTCCCTATTTATAAATTTATTAGTGTCCGACCGAAACAGGTTTTTCAGCCGAAACCGAAACCGACACCGAACTTTCGGCCTTGCTCTCAGTTTCGGCCGAAACCGAAACCAGCGTGGTGAAGTGTAGTCCTACCTTAATACCTTCTGCCTTATATCGTTAGTTATAGTAATCTGGCAACGTTGCTCTGAGTGTTTTATATATTTTTGTTTATATGGGCTTAGTTATACAAATAGTATTGCGCTTTCTAATAATAGTTTTATTAAATTAAAAAGATGAGAGCATTGTGCACAGTGTTGCCAGATCACTATAAATTTAAAATTAATATTTATAATTTTAATATCTCGATAACAAAACCGTGAAGTGCTACTTTTATTTTTTTAGCTTATTCTAAAAATATTTTTCAACACTCTCCTAGTTTTTTTCCCATTAAATAATAAAAAAAAAAGTTATATAGTATAATATGTTAGTAACAAGGAATTTATATACAAACTGGAATGCTCACATGCACTCCAAAACCGTTCCTACAGCCGGGATTGCATCTCTTTCTACCATGGATTCAAGGCAACTCTCGTAAGAAAGAGACAAAATACCGGTTGTCAACGAAATGCTCGGAACGATTTTTCACTTTACATGTTATAAGCCAATGTCAACCTTACGTCAAATGTTTCAAGGTGCATATTTGAATATACAATTTTTTTAAGTGAGCGTTCCAGTTATGATAGAAATTCCTCGGTTAGTAATAATATTAATAAAATACTTGTTATTCATCCACTCATGCTGTTTTTTTTTTTTTTAAATAATATATGTAGTGGATGACACTTGATGATAATACAGTTTTTTTTTTTCAAATTTTAATTAATTAATTAAATTTAGTTTTAAATGGAAGAAAAAATTTCTTTGTTGACCTAAGTTGGATTTATTTTTAAATATATGTATATAACTTGTTTTAAATTAAATGTTCCAAGTTTCAAAATTTAGCTGATTCCAGTAAACCCTCTGCAGTTACATTTCTACCATATTCTCAATTTGCAGGCAAAAAAAAAAGAGCACCATCGCGTCCCCGTGTCGATATATATATATATGTATTAGCTAGGGAGCTGGTGGCAATTTAGGTATATGATCTCATCGTCGTTGATACCAAGACGTTATGTAGCTTGAACCAATGTTAACTAGAAAAATAAGTGGCGAGCTCATGTAGCTCTGTTTTTTTTTTTGTTAATAATATCGAAATTGTAAAAAAACTGTCAAAAATTATACTATCGTTTCTGTCATCCATTATATATTATTAAATACATTTTATAGATAGTGAAATAAAAGCTGGCAGAAGCCTTGATGGTGGGAGTTTTTATAACTTTTTTTTTACAGTTTAATAATTGATCTGAATCATAATATTGATGAAATAAATTAATAATAATAAATTGCCACCAGCTCCCTAGCTATATAGAACGCCGTGTATTCCTAAAAAAAAAAAAAAACGGTCGTGTAGCCTCTACCTATCAAATATAGAATATGTTTGGTGTGTTTTATGAGTTTGAATGATGAATTCTAGAGATTTTGTAAAAAACAATTAATTGCTGCATGAAAAAAAAATTAAAAGGTCAATGACTTAAGTGGCCAGATATATTGGCAATGACCCCCTCTCACCCCCCTGACCGTTTGTCCAACCCTCCACCAAACAGTCTGTATATCGATCGTAACCTAAGCCCTAGTATTATTTTAAAAAAGCTCAAATTAAGCCCTAGTATTTAATTTTCATTTAGATCTTAGAAGAAATGAAACAATACTCGAATAGTGAAAAATATAAAGTATTACCGTATAAATGTGAGAAGTGCGTCCGAGGTTTCAATTTTGAAGATGTCTTACAAACTCATATGAAGAAACATTCACCGGTAAGTAACTTTTTGATTATGATTTACCAATAAAAATTAATCCCCGCCCTCCCCCCTTGGTGACATTTCGTGAGATTTTACTCTAACCCCTGTACCCCACCTCTAATATCACGTGAGATTTTTTTAAATGCGTATTTGCAATGTAAACGAGTTAATCTATGCTCGATTATATTAGATATATTTAAAAAAAAAAAACGTTCTTTTTTATATTTAAGACTAAGATTTTTAATTACGGACAAAAATTACGTGATATTTGCCGAAATCACGTAATCAACGGATGTCCCCTTATTTATGTATATACTACACTAGTAATCAACCGGGATTATCATAATCAGTCCACTGTTGAACGTAGGCCTCCTCTTTCGACCTTCAGAGCGACCGGTTCAAAGCTGCCTCCCACGACTTCCGGCGACTTTCCTCAAGTCGTCTGTCCATCTCGCGGACGGCCGTCCGACGCTGCGTTTACCGGTAGTGGTCTCCACTCGAGAACCTTTCTGCTCCATCGACCGTCAGTTCTACGAGCTATGTGCCCTGTCCACTGCCACTTCAGCTTGCAAATCCGTTGGTCTATGTCGGCAAACTTCGTTCGTCTGTGGATCTCATCATTTCTGATTCGATCTCGCAGAGAAATACCAAGCACAGGCCTCTACATTGCATGCTGTGCGACTTGGAGCTTGTTTAAAAGGTCTAGGAGTCAGAGACCACGTCTCAGATCCGTATTTCATCACTGGTAACACACATTGGTCGAAAACTTTCGACTTCAGGCACTGAGGTATGACGGATGTAAAGAGACCGAGACCATGCTAAATATATAAAGTTTGGTTCTATTAAATTTTGTCATAAATAGATTAATTCTATAAAAGCAGAGAAGGCAGGCAGACAGGCAAATATGCTTTCTCATCTTTATTTTTTAAATAATTCATATTAAAACGACTTAGTGATGATATTTCTGACATTTCAGAGCAACGGTCCATTCCAATGTGAACTCTGTGAACAATACTGCCCCAGTAAGGTCTCGTTGAGGGGTCACATGAAGTCACATTCAACAAGGTAGGAGAATTAGTTTAATTATATAAATATATATTATGTTTACTGTGACATATATCTTTTTGACGCTATAACGTCTTGTAAATCGATGAATGCCGGCTGCGCACACTAAGAAGTGTCATGTATCGCGAGCGAGAGCGCGGAATAAACGATAGAGAGGCACGATCGGCCTAAGCGTTCGACTTGTGAATGATAAACAATAACGCAGATTAGAGGATCTAAAATATCACACATGTATATAAGTTGTTAATAAATTGTTAATAGCACATTGTTATTTGTTATTAATCTGTATAGTTTAAGTAAAAAAATATTTGAATTAACGAGTCCAAATAAATGTAAATTTATTGAAAAAAATTGTAATTAATTGAATTAAGTCATTCTTTGTATTGTACAAAAAAAAAAAAAAAAAAACGTAAACCCAGTGATAATAATTCAATTCAATTCATAGAACTATGCAGTTTTTTTTTTTTCAATATTTTCTTATGACGTTATCACGTAAAATCATCGTCCGTAAACCGACTTTACAGACAATCAATTTTTTTTTTAATTTATTTACCGTAAAATTCATTACTGTTATGGGAGGTACGACAAATATGGGACAGCTATGTAACTATTAGCTTCCGCCCACGGCTCCGCTACTATTATTTATTTATTAATAATTAATTTAATATTTGGATAATGAAGTAAACTAAATTGATATTAGCTGTTAAACATTTCGTTCTCTTGTAAAAAAACGCCATCTATTGCGAAAATATTGTACTTCACATTTATTATGATATAATAATCTTTGCGCGAAAAGCGCGACTCTAGCCCAATAGCGCGACCCCGGCCCATTGGGCCGTAAATAAATCACCCGGCAGTAGACACTACCGGAGGGGAAGAGCCCGGGTAGGAAGGCGTAGAGCCTAAAGGCCTGTACCCCGGCAGGCCAACTCAGACCTGACATGAAGAGCCACACACACACTAATAAGCTTTGCAGGGAAATAAATGTTAAATATTGATTATTATCTTATTCAAGAAAAACGGACATTTTACTATAGATTTAACAATATCTTTCATTCGTTCATGTCCCTGTTCGGGCGCCAAATAATGCTAATCATCCTGAAGACAGATTATACTAATAATTTTATAGGATGTTCAGTCTGAACTCAATTTTTTTTTTTTTTTTTTTTGTAATTAAACCCTTTGCATAAGTATATTTTGTAATTGATATCACTTATTCAAAATGTTTATTGAAATAAAGCTTATTATTATATTATTATTATTTTGTTTCAGATATAAATGTAAATTATGCGGTTTAGTAAGACTATCGCGACAGCATATACTGGAACACTACTCGTTAGAGCACACGGCTTCGGCTGCGTTATACAGGTGTCCGAAGTGCCCGCATACTACCAAGTTCGTTATTTATTATTATTCTAGACTAGACTAGGCTATTCATGAGATATCACTTGAAAAAAATTAGATTGACATTTATGGCTATTGCTTGTCTTTTTTTAATGTAATAATTTAGGGGGGGTTTTCTGATTATATTATTCTTCTTCTCCACAGTAAGCGTACGGCAATGCAACGACATGTGAGATCACATTCAACAAGCGAACCCTTGAAGTGTAAATTGTGTGGAAAGTTCTACAAGAGCAAGGAGTCGCTAAGAGTGCATGTTATGTAAGTCTTACATATCACTATTTCTTGCCCGCGATTTTACATCACTCTCCCGTATATATAAACATGAATCAGTAGAATTTCACTAATTTTAAGCGACTATTCAATGTGTGAATATCAGAGTCTACTGATTTGATCATTGTATATGTGTCAGTGTATTAGCGAGTATTCACTAACTTGTTATTGAAATTCACTGATATGTAGTGAATACAGTTTCACTAAAGTTATTAATGAAAATTTCACTGATTCATGATAGCACAAATTCAATAACTACTATTTAAATAGTTAAGTAGTAAGTATTTTAGTGATAAATTGGGCCACTGATAATATTAAATTATTTGTTCAACATCTAGAAACTTCCAAACTACATGAACGCCATGACATTTTTTTTTTGTTTTTTTTACCCGACTTCAACAGAAGGAGGGTTATGTTTTTCGAGTGTATGTATGTATGTATATATGTATGTGTGTATGTATGTATGTATGTATGTATGTATGTATGTATGTATGTCTATTTCTTTGGCACGCCCTACAGCCCAAACGTCTGGACGGTTTTTGACATATGAGGTGTCGTTGGATTTGTCTAAATTGTAGTAGTGACATAGGCTATATAAATTTTCAAAATGGCGCCCACAAATGGCGGAATGAGGGGGGAGTTGAATTTTTTTTCTTACTGTAGCAATATGGGTATCAAATGAAAGCTAGTAAATTGTTTTATTCTTTTTAGTTTATAATAAGAGTATTTTACGCAGTCGGGTTTTTTGATTTTTTTAATTAAGCATACTTGTCTTATTTTAGTATTGTAAAAGTCAAGATTATAAAAGTACCACAGATTACAACAGGTTCGTAATAAAAATTTCAATGCCTTCATCCTGTTAAAATTTTTGTTTTTCTCCATTCTCTAAAGTCGAATCAAATGATTAACAAAAAATCAATAAAATTAGTTGAATTAAGTTTTAAGGAGTATGTAACAAACAGACAGCTAATTTTACATTTATAATATGAATATAATTTGACAAACCATGATTATTGTTTTTTTATTTCTTTTTATTTTTATTTTTATATGTGGCACTATGTGATGTAGACAGTTATATTATAATATTATATAAGAAACTTTTTTGTATTGCTTGCATTCAATAATCCTTGAATCGACTTTGATGATTTTTTTCTTCAATAAGACTACAGTATATGGAAAATTGAAATGCAGACAAATTTACGAATTATTTTTAATTTTTTTTTTTTTTAAAGTAATTTCCACTTTGTTTTTGTCAAACCAGGCGTCATGACGATAAAAAGTTGCATCAATGCGATTTATGTACAAGTACGTTCGTTTACGCGACACAACTGACCAAGCACATGATATCTGTGCACGAGAGGAAGGATTATTATTGTGTGGAATGTGATATTATGTTTAAATCTATGGTAAGTATTTGATAGACCTCATTATAAATTATGCTCTAACCCTCCTTCTATATGGGGAAGAGGCCATCACTTAACAGTGGGTAGTTTACAGGCTGATACAGTACAGTAAGAAACCTAAAAAACCTAAAAAAGAAAAATTTAAACATAGATTATTATATAGATTATTGTTATCATGATTTAAGAATTTGATTTTAACTTCTCCCTCTCCTTCTACCCTCGTCTCCTCTCCTACCTCTCCTCTCCTCCTCCCTCCCATTTTGTAATAGTAAGTAAATTTATTGTAATGATTGTTTTTCTACTGTTTTTAGGTTTATAATTATAACGTCAAACTCTTTGTACACTTTATTATTCGCTTTTACTATAGATACCTGTCCTATACCCAAAGTTTGTCTCAAGGGATCTCTCTTACTAGCGATAAGACCGCCTTTTTTTATCTTTCATTTATTATGACTATTATTCTCTTCATGGTGTGTAATAAAGAGTATTATTATTGTTATTATTTGTTGTTAGGACAATTTAAAGCAACATCTGCAACGTGCTAAAAGACATCGCGACTCGTCTTCGTACAAGTAAGTTACGTTAAATTATTATAATACAGTACAACCTTGATATAACGAGCCTCAATATAACGAATTCCTCGATTAAACGAATTTTTCGAAATCCCCTAGAACTGCCCGTAAGAGATAATACAAAATATACCTCTACATTACGAATAACATTTATCAAAAACCTCTTTATAACGATTTTTCAATCATTGCAGAATATAGGTAGAAGGTATTTTTACATCTATTTAACGAATTTTTTCAACTTAAAACCTTGATATAACGTATCCTATTAATTATTTCCACTTAATTCCAAGTTCTTACCTCGTTAAAACGAATCGCAGTCCAGTCTAACCTCTATATAACAAACCTCATTGTAGCGAATTACTTGGTATAACGAATATTTCCTAATTCCCTTCAGTTTCGTTATATCGAGGTTGCACTGTATTATTGTTTTGTGTAAACAATATGGCCAATAGACTAGCAAGCCGAAACTTGCTGCGAGGGTTGTCAATTTCTCGTGTTAATCTCAAATTTATCTTTTACATTCGATAAATAATAGAAGTTTTGATCACACTGTTTTTAAGCGACTTCAAAAAAAGGGAACATCATCAACGTAGTAGAAATCAATAAAATACGCATTATTAGGGATAACTAAAAACCTACTTGTCACATATCGCTCAAATTGGACCACATGGCTCAAATTGGCTCAAATGGGACCACACGATGAGCACTAGCTTTCGAATATAAAAAGAATAATCACAGTCGGTATATCCAATAAAAAGTTATAAAGTAATTATATTAACACATAAAAAAAAACGTGTGCGTCTCGGGACGTCCGACAGAAGTGACAAAAAATTGTCGAAATTGTTTAACTTGAGAAAAGCTTAGGTTATTTTTTAAATTTTCTCTATATTGATAGATAGTAAGGAAAGGTTATTTATTAACACTTTCAGCAGTATATGTCTATCTCACACTAAACACTGAGTAGAGAGAGAGGGGAATCGTCTATTCGAAATACGGCTAGCGCTGTGTGTTAGAGTGAGAGCCTTATGCGTGAGAGAAAGGGAAGCCAGACAGACTGGTGCCGTTACGCGTTACGTAACGGTAGTAAGCGGTTTACATTCCCATAAGAAGTTATCAGTTCAAAAATACATTCGAATTGAGAACCTCTTCCCTTTTAAAAATCAACTTTACGAGAAGAAAACCGTCTCAAATATAAAAAATTTCATCACAGATACCAATGTCCGCATTGCGAACAACGTTTCATATCACAATCGACCCTCGCAACACATCGTACATCAGTACACGGCGATGCGAAGACCGCGAACTGTACGCAATGTTCCCGTGTATACACGAGCGTGGACGCGTTACGCGGACACGCGAGACGTGCGCATGCGCAAATTAGACACGCACTACCTTGTCCGTTGTGCGATAGGGTGTTCTCGGTGAGTATATTAGCAGGGTCCATTGAGTGAGCTTACTTTAAAAAACATCCTCTTTTAAACGGTGTTTCTAAGTGAAGATTTTCTTCACTTTCAAATCATGTCTCATTTCTGCGCATTTTGAATGTGTGACGTGCGCATTATCAAAGTGAAGAAAATCTTCACTTAGAGTAGGAACGCAAACATAGCCAAAAACAAAAAAAATCGATTTTTTTACAAGCTGATACAGTAGGTACAGTAGACATACACTTAAACTACTGAAACGATTAAAAAAAAATTAACACTGTAAAGTTATATCGAGTTACGACTTAGGGTCCGTTCAGACAGACCGGCTCGGAGAGCATCGGACGAAGCTATTCTTTTCACACAGACCGGCGCGGATTTGACGATGGGATCTAGTCGGAGCCGACCACGCCATTTCACACAGACCGGCTGAGAGAGCATTGTTAAAGCGGACGAGCTCGGAGCCGGACGGATGCGCTCGAAGCCGAGTGGGTTCTCTATAAAGGCGGTTCTCCACTTTTGCGCAGTCCAAGTTTTGTTCCTGATGTGTCAATACATGTGCTTTTAAATCGCTCTGATGAAGAAATATATTTGTCCTAATATGTCTAAAACAGCTGTCTTAGCACATCTGTTACGTCCAAATCAAATGGCAATATCAAAATGGCTGCTGCCGTGGGCACACGCTAAAGGACACAAACAGAGCCAGTCGGCTACGGGAGCAAGAAAGAGTACGCAAACGGAGCCGTTCGGCTGCGCGAGTGCGGAAGAGAACGTCAATGGAGGCAGCCGGTCGGCTACTCTTATCGTTTTACACTGAACGCGTGGGGTCGGCTCAAGAGCATTCTCATTTAAAATAGATGTGATCTTATTTCGATATCCCAAAACTCTTTTTTAAATGCGATTAAAATGTGCTCTCCTCTCCGAGCCGGTCTGTTTGGACGGACCCTTATATAGGCGGATCGCGTAGCAGGAGGAATTTCGTACACGTTTCATACAAACGGACGCGGGAGTGACAGAGACAGGTTGTAAAAGGTCAATGTACAAAATTCCTCCTGCTCCGCGATCCGACTATAGCATCGTAACTGTAGCCATAAATGTTAAAGCAAGTGAAGCCGCAAGGAACGTGTGGTTATATATCTTTTAATTATTCTATTCTATTTCTATGTGTTATTCTGATGTATAAGCTATATTACTGTAAAGTTTCATCTAAATCCGTTCCGAAGTTTTTGCGTGAAAGAGTAAGAAACATCCAAACAAACTTTCGCATTTATAATATTAATAGGATTTATTCTTATCAGCGTAAATACGTCCTACGCGTACACATGCGCACGCACACCGGCGAGCGGCCGCACACGTGCGCGTGCGGCGCCGCCTTCACGCAGGCCGCGGCGCTACGTGCGCACTGCGCCGCCAAACACAAGGTATTGTAGTATTTTTTGACATGATAACGTCTTGTAAAGCGATGACCGCCGGCTGCAAGCATGACTCATTGTCACGTTCTGCGAGCGAGAGCGCGGAACAAGCGATAGAGAGGCACGATCGGCCTAAGCGTTCGGCTTGTGGCGCATCTATCTCTCTTCCACTCCATCGGCAGCTGCGTCCGAGTAGAAGAAAAAAAAATTTTGAATTAACGAGTGCAAATAAATTTTAATTTATCGAAAAAATTGTAATTTTTAATCAACTCCTTTGTATTATACAAAATAATGATAATAATTCAATTCAGAAAAGTATACAATTTTTCATCAATGTTTTCTTATGACGTTGTCACATAAAATCATCTTCCCTAAACCGACTTTACATACAAACATTTTTTTTTTTCAGAAATGAATCCGCATTATCGTTCAACTACAGAAATCTCAAGAAAAAATAAACCTGATATCTCAATAATTGTGATAATACTTTTAAATAAATTATTGTAACTGATTATGTTTTTTTTTAAATCAGATATATCAAAAGCAAATGATGTATCAAATATGCCCCACAGTACATTACTTTCATCCACTCAAGTTCAAATACATTTTTTAAAATTGTAGTAGATGTTAATATATATTTTTTTTAATATTAACCCTTTCCCGGCCAGATTTTGGTACAGTAATCGTGCCCCCACGGCCAGACAACTTTAGGTATAATTTCAAACAGTCAGTGATGGGACATCTGAATAATTTTTATCGATATTACACATGTAGTTAACTTTTGTCTGCGATATCGTACGAATTTGTTTTAAGCCCATAAAGGAGATCGTGCCAATGGGCAGTAAGTAGTTATATGTATATTGACAGTACCATCAGTGGTACAATCTACCTGTGCCACGGTGAACGGAACGGAGGATATAAAATTAATCTAAAATAAAACACTAATAAATAAATTATAAAAATAAAAGCCATGTAATATTAAGTACATAATTAACAAAGTATATAATTTCCCAATTCGGAAGTGGGGCTCCTCCTTAAATCGGGTAGAAAAATTTTTTTAAACGTTTTTTTATGAGTAATAAACATGAGAGAAAGTAATAATAAGGTGGCGCACGGCCAAAAAAAAAATTAAAAAAAAAATTATTTATAGGTTGTTAGGTATTTTTTTTGAGCGTTAATTCTAACAAGCACACTCCATCGTACACTGAATAGTGTTTTTTTTTTCTTTTTCAAAAATAAAGTAATGCTCCACCTTAATATTGCTCTCTCATGTTCTTTACGCATGAAAAATGAAAAAAAAAGTTTGTTACCCCGATTTTAGTAGGAGCCCCACTTCCGAATATTTAGCTTAACAAAAAATAAATTTTTTCGCTCATAATATAATCTAATCAGCCTTAATGTATTAATTCAATATTTTGGAGATGAACACGGTCCGATTTCTAATTGAACTTCTTCTCTTGAATTTCTTAAGCTATTTTTATAGTAGTTTGTATAAGTTTCCCGCCGAATATTTTTTTTACATATATTTATTTCCAAGCGGACGAATTTTAAAATGAAGTCTTAAATGGGAACACTAACTACTACTCGAACTGCAATTACTGTCGTTGCTGATATTTCCTTGTAATATATTCAATAATTCGTCGTCGTCCAACATAATGTTGTACAGCACTAGGCATATGAAGTTAACGTGTTATTACGGGGACGGCGCTACAGGTACCGATGTTTACAAACAAATATGCCTACCGTGTCGCTTGCGCCGCACGGAAAATCACGGTGTTGGCGGCAAGTGATCGTCTGGCAGTAACTGTATTAGTGACGTCCCAAAATAATATCGAGATCAAGAATATATATTTTTTTGGTTTCGTAGTTTTCTACCGATTCTCATTAATTCTGGTTTATTATTCAAATAAGAGGTTTAAAAAACACATTAAATAATTAATTGGAGTTTACTCCTTAAGAATCGATTTTCATATATAAGGCGCCCGGTAAGAGAAAAATATGTAAGGTAAAATCTACTTATGAATGACCTCGTTACTTTTTCGGTGCACGCGCACCTATGGTGCGGTGCGAAAGTAATGTTGCTCTAATTAATATTGAAAAATAATATTTAAAAAATAAATGATGATTGTCAGATAATAATAATTACGTAATTTATCAACATTCGTAATGAAATATTTGTGCACATCTGAAATTGACTATTGTGAAAAGTTTAATGTAAAATATTTCGCCGATTAGTTATAATAAATGTATATAAAATGAATAAATATATATTTATATATGTATATTATTTTCATTAATTTGTTAATTTACCCTTTCATATGGTATTAATCTTATTTTCAGTTGGATAAACTCTTTTTGCGTATGTTTAGACAATCGTTCTTAAGGAGTAAACTCCAGTCGTGCGTCGGAGCTGACACACACAATTTTTTATTTATACTCTAGACATGTATTAATAAGATAATTAATAATTTTAAAGGACATCTTCTCTATTATTTAGTTTTTACTAGCTCTTCACTAGCCTACGTAAAATTACGGGTTCGGCGCTATGTGTAGGGTTGTGATAGCGCCTAATTTGACTCGGGCAATCGCCCCGCTGAGCACTGCATAGGGCGGAACGGGTGCAAACCTCCAGCGTCAGGCCCAAAGAAGGGGGTGGGAGGCAGCCAATCGGTCCCGGCTGCCCCACCTAGCGCGGCTCAACCGCCGCAGCGGCAGGAGGCAATGGAAATGGTCTGATTATGGACCGTGACATTGTCCTCCTGCAAGAGAATCTCAACCACTCCGCCAGGGCACAGGACCTCTTCCTGCAGTCCATGGTAGAGTGGTCGGTCGGTGTCGCCGTAGTCGCGGAGCCCTATTCGATCCCGGACCGCCTGAATTGGGTGGGCAGTAGGGACGGCTCCGTGGCGGTCGTCGGATCAACAGCACCGCATTCCCCGCCCTTGTCGGTCAAAGACAAGGGCACGGGATATGTGGCGGCCGAATGGGGAGGGATTACGTTGTATGGCGTGTACTTCTCCCCTAATCGCAGTCTGGCGGCTTACGAGGTCTTTCTACACAATCTGGAGACCTCGTTACGGCGCGCACCGGGTCCCGTGCTCGTGCTGGGAGACTTCAACGCCAAATCCACGGCGTGGGGGTCTCCCAGGACGGACGCTCGCGGTGCGGCGGTTGAAGAATGGGCGGCGGCGGCGGACCTCGTTTTGTTAAATCGAGGGTCCGCCCAAACGTGTGTGCGGCGCTGGGGTGGTTCGATAGTGGACCTCTCGTTCGCTAGCCCCGGTGTCGCCGCACGGGTAAGGAGCTGGTGTGTCCTGGAGGAGGTTGAGACCCTATCCGATCACCGCTACATCCGGATAGAGGTCTCCCGGTCCCTCCGGGGCCCCAGCAGGGGTCACGCGGCGGACAGAGCTCCCGCTTTTCCACGATGGGCTGTGGGTAAACTCGATCGGGACCTACTGGTGGAGGCAGCCATTGTTCAGTCTTGGCTGTCTCCCCCCTTGACGGAGGACGTTGGGGCCGAAGCTGGTCGCATTCGCGGTATGTTAGCGCAGATCTGCGATGCGGCCATGCCCCGCGTGCGGCACCCGCCCCGACGGAAGGGGGTATACTGGTGGTCCCCGGAGCTGGCGGACCTCCGCGAGGCCTGTATTCGTGCCCGGAGGTCTTACACCCACAGCCGACGTCGCCAAATACGCGACGAAGAGCGGGAGGGCCAGCTGTATGCGGCGTATAACCACGCGCGTGCTACGTTGAAGCTGGCCATCTGTCGCGCCAAAGAGGCGAAGCGGCAGGAGATGGTGGAGGGTCTAGAGCGTGACCCCTGGGGACGCCCGTACCGCGCGGCGCTGAACAAGCTCCGCGCGCAGGGCCTCCCCCTTACGGAGACCCTCCAGCCGGGCTTCCTCTCTGAGGTAGTTGAGGGCCTTTTCCCAACGCGGGCGGTTCACACGCCCCCGGTCATGGCTCCACCAGACCGGGAGGCCGATGAGGAAAGTGTACCGCCGGTGAGTGAGTCGGAAATGGGGGCGGCGGAGACGCGTATGCGGAAAAGTGCTGCCCCCGGGCCGGACGGGGTTCCTGCCCGAGTGCTGGCCCTGGTCCTCAATTACCTGGAGCCTCGCCTCAGGGGACTGTTCGACGCTAGCTTGGTATCCGGACAGTTCCCTGACTGCTGGAAGGAGGGGAAGCTCGTGCTCCTGCCGAAGCCGGGACGGCCTCTGCAATCAGTCGCGGCCTTCAGGCCCATCGTGTTGCTGGATGAGGCGGGCAAGCTGTTTGAGAGGGTAGTCGCTGCTCGCATCGTCCAGCACCTCACGCGGGTTGGTCCTGATCTGTCCGACGCTCAGTTTGGGTTTCGGGCTGGTCGGTCGACGATCGACGCAATTTTGCGTCTGAAGGCCGTGGCTTCGGAGGCCGTCGCCTCGAAGGGAGTGCTGTTGGCGGTGTCTCTCGACATTGCCAACGCATTCAATAGTCTGCCATTCAGCTGCATCACGGAGGCACTCCGGTTCCATGGAGTGCCCCTCTACTTAAGGCGGCTGGTGGCAGACTACCTCGACGGCCGTAGCGTCCTCTTCGTCAACCGGGAAGGGGACGTTGTCAGGAGGCCCATGTCGTGCGGTGTCCCACAGGGTTCTGTTCTCGGACCGCTCCTGTGGGACATCGGTTACGACTGGGTCCTCCGTGGCCGGCTCCCCCCCGGGCTGGGCTTAATTTGTTATGCTGATGACACACTGGTCACAGCCCGGGGCGGGACCTTCGAGGAGGCGGCATCCCTGGCCACCTCAGGTACCGCGGAGGTGGTCAGGAGGATCGAGGCACTGGGGCTCAGGGTGGCCCTTAACAAGTCTGAGGCCATGCTCTTCCATGGGCCTCGACGTGGTCCACCCGCCGGTGCCTCGATAACGGTTGATAATACTGTGGTCGGTATCCGGGCCCACATGAAATATCTGGGCCTGGTACTCGACGGAAGGTGGTGCTTCGACGAGCACTTTCGCCAACTCGCGCCGAAGCTCGTCGGCACCGCGTCCGCCCTCGGTCGGCTAATGCCGAATATGGGCGGACAGAGTCAAGCGTGCCGACGACTCTACGCTGGGGTGGTCCGGTCGATGGCGCTGTACGGCGCCCCCGTGTGGGCGGAGTCCCTGACTGCCCACAATAGAACCCGTCTGTGGCGTCCACAAAGGGTCATGGCGGTCAGGGCCATACGTGGCTACCGCACGGTAGGTGTCGAGGCTGCCTGCGCATTGGCCGGAACCCCTCCATGGGATTTGGAGGCGGAAGCGCTCGCCGAAGTTTATCGGCGGGTGTCGGCGGCGCGGATTGGGGGCACTAATCCCTCGCCGAATCAAATCACCGCATGGCGGGACGACGCCCGCCGCACCACCTTCACGCGGTGGAAGGCTCGGCTGGAGACGCCCCGGGCTGGTCTTCGGACCATAGGGGCGCTTCAGCCGATACTGGAGAAGTGGACGGTGCGGCAGCACGGAGTCCTCACCTTCCGACTCGTGCAAGTGTTGTCAGGGCACGGCTGCTTTGGCAAATACTTGCACGTTGTCGTAAGGAGGGAGACGACTCCGGGCTGCCACCACTGCGACTGCAGCGAGGACTCGGCGCAACACACGCTCGAGTCGTGCCCAGCCTGGGCTGAGCAGCGCCGAGATCTCGCTGCAGTCATTGGAGAGGACCTGTCGCTGCCGGCCGTTGCGCGAGCGATGGTCGGTGGTGACAGGGCCTGGACCGCGGTCGCCACCTTCTGCGAGGACGTCATCTCGCAGAAGGAGGCGGCGGAGAGGGCCCGGGAGGACTCACTCCTTTCGGACCCAATTCGCCGCCGGCGCGCGGGGCGGCGCAGACGCGCTCACACGCGCCTGATGCCGCCCTAGCCGAGGCTGCGGACGGTAGGGTCGGGGTTTGCCCACCGTCCGCCGAAATTGCCTACCGCGAAGGTGCGATGCTCAAGTGCGCGGGGCGTCGCACAGGAGAGAGTGCTCGATGGAGCTGCCGCCTGCGGACCACGGAGCAACGTACGCGGTACCCGTGGCCCGCCTTGTAAGGGCGGGTGAGGGCGCACGGCGGGTTATTTTAGTGGGTGAGGGCCCCACACTATCACGTTGTCTCCCCGGGCGACGGGATGTGCGTTCAGGTACATTTTTTCCCGCCAAAAAAAAAAAAAAAAAAAAAAAAAAAAAAAAAAAAAAAAAAAAAAAAAAAAAAAAAAAAAAAAAAAAAAAAAAGCGCCTAATTTGACTATTGCATTTAAATTGCATTTTTATGTATCAGAATGTTAAGGCTATTGTTTTAAAGTTGGATTATTGTAAAGTACACATCCTGAAGTATTATAAATAATATAAAATTTCTTCATATTTTTATATCTAGTCAAGAAATAGATATGGAAAAAATAGAACGTAATATTACGGGCTTGGCGCCACAGGCATTAACATGAAAACACGGAATATTACGGTGACGGCTGGGAAAGGGTTAATAATTTTATTAAATTTAATTAATGAATTAATATTTTTTATTTGGCAAGGTCTTTAGTTTTATATGGCAGTAAAAAAATCTATTGTTATCCAAGGTAACTTTATATATACATCTTGTCTGATTGTTTGAATGCTCTAATGTCATCTTAGACCAGGGGTCGGCAACTGGTGGATCGCGAGCCTTTTATGGCTTTTTCAATTTTTGGTGGCTCTTTGCAAAACAAAATTGGAGTTCTATGCTATGATTGCAATTTATCAAATACATGGAAAGTGAAAAAAAAATACGATCAAAATATTTACTAAAAGATTTTTGTTGGCTTTTACAAGTACTTTGTTTTCTGGAGCGGCTCTTTGATATGAAATTTGTAGACCTTTGGTTAAATTTGGCTCATTAACGAAAAAGGTTGCCGACCTCTGTCTTAGACCAGTGACTTAAATTGAAATATCTTTCGTTTATAGAGATAGCTAATTGTATGGTTCATGAAAACATAATAGTATCAAAAAATGTCTAGGAAGGAGTCTTAATAACTACGTTTAATCATATTACAGTACAACCTTGATATAACGAGCCTCAATATCACGAATTCATCGATTTGAAATCCTCTAGAACTGCCCTTAGGAGATAATAATATATACCTTTACATTACGAATAACATTTATTAAAAACCTCTTTATAAAGAATTTTTAATCATTGCAGAATATAGGTAGAAGGTATTTACGTATTTACCTCTATTCAACGATTTTTTTCAACTTAAAACCTTCATAAACGTATCATATTAATTATTTCCACTTAACTCTACATTCTTACCTCGTTGAAAACAAATCGTAGTCTAACCTAACCTCTATATAACAAACCTTGCTATAACGAATTACCTACTTGGTATAACGAATATTTTCTAATTCCCTTCAGTTTCCTTACATCGAGGTTGCACAGTGCACTGTATGAAGGTTTTTTTTTTTGTCTAATCTAAATAACTTTTTATATTTATTTGAGACCTTTTACAACTGAGAACTTAATATTTAAATGGCGGGATGGCATGTTATGAGCAGTGATTAATTAGCAATATTGTTAACTTTAAATTTTAATTTAGCTGTATAAAAAATGAACTGCTTGGTTAGTTAATGTAACTGACAAGTCAGTATCGAGACTAAGGGCCTGTTTCACCGGTTGCGAATAAAGTCACGAATTGCTTATCACGGTCCTATTCAACAGATAAACTACAACTTTCGAATTGCTATTAAGTTCCGGATAACCTAACTGGCACTTATTTTGACAGATAACCCATTCAATTACCTGTCAAAAAAGTGCCAGTTAGGTTAGCCGGAACCACGAGATCATGGCCGGAACTTTTTAGCAAGTGGTGAAACTGGGTCTAAATGAACAACCGTAAATTAAACAATTCATATTTGTTATGGACGTATTAAAATGTCGAAAAACAAGTTTATTGTAGCGCCGCTTAAATTACTACTTTATTTTATTTTTTCTCGTTTTAGCGGCCGTAATAGCACATACCTATTTTGTCTAATATCTATTACGGTTGGAATGTTGTAGCCCTGCTGTGGATGGACACGTTTATAATTTGGTGATAATATTCTTTTACATAATACTAACATTATAATGTAACATTCAATGGCGTAGCTATGCAACGAAAGGCCCTGGTGATAAAAATAAATTAGCGCCCCAACTAAACTTAAGTTTTATCAATACAAGCCAAAATATAAATAGTTATATTTAAATATTTTAAAGGTATAAAGCTACTTTATCATCTGCTATTTATCATGCACAGCAGGGCCCACCTAGGTTCTACACGCAACTAGTTTAATTTATAGTTTATTGGTCAGGTTCTGAGGGCCCCCTGAACTTGGGGGCCCCGGTGCAAGGCACCGTCTAGCCCTCCGGTAGTTACGCCACTGGTAACATTGTAATTAGAAATACTATTTTTTTTTTCTTATTCATAACAATAGAAGTATAGATGATAATTAACTATGAAGTTAGGTAGTTGGTACTTGAAATAAATTATTCAATCAATTTTTTTTTTTCTATAAATCTTATTTATACCTATAAAATAAAACTCGAGTTGTTAAATTAACTTTTACTTAAAACAACATAATACACTACATATTGATCTTATTAACATTTAGTTTTTGTCGCGGTAATGTTTGAGGTTGACAAGGACCCAGGCGGGGATGGCGAGCCAGGCGACCACCATGGAGCTGGCTAGGAAAAACGTCTCCTGAAAAACAAAAATACATATATTTAATAGTGTAAGATGGTACAGTAATACCCCGCATTACGCGAGGGATACGGTCCGGAAAAATCGCGTTAAGTGAAATTCGCGTATATCGGGGTTAAGGATTAAACATACATAGGGTTAACGATTAAACATACAGTTACAACTTAATAAAAAAAAATACAAAACATTTTAATAAATCACTCTAGTTCTAAGAACACTTTATGCATTATTACACATTATTTTAGCTGAAAAATGTATCTATGTCTTTTGAGTAGCTTTTCTTTTACGTTCTTGTTAAATACGTTCAAACACCCAACGCTATTTTAAATTATTTGACACATGGTCAAAACACGGTCATCATCATTGTCTATACTCTGCAGTATGTCCAAACCTGAATAAATTTTTAAAAGAGCATTTTGTATTTCACGACTAAAAAGAAGTCACCAGATTAATTTGAAATATGCTTTATAGTGAAACCGCTTATAACGGGGTCGCGTAAAGCGGGGTTTTACTGTATATGAATTTAAGACTAAACATTTTAAATTTAATAGGAAAATGTGACTAAAGCTAGAGACATCGTTATGGAGATAAAATGTATTATTAGTACTACAAAATCGATCCACCAGCCACTCATTTCGAGCTCCCGATGTCGCGCCGGACGCCAACCAGCTGGACCTATATTCCCGACGTATCCCTGGTGTTCAAGTTGAACATCCCCAAAGGTGCGGGCTCCATGGAGGGTGGGGAGCGAGCGGGAATGAATCATTTAAAATTCTACTATGGACAATCAAGGATCCAACCAGCCACAACAACTGGGACCCGGAGGGAAACCAAAAGGTACCAGCTCTGAGCTGGGACCCGGAGGGGAACCGAAGGGTACCAGCTCTCAAATGGGACCCGGAGGGAAACCAAAGGGTACAAGCTGCCAGCTGGGACCCGGAGGAGAACCAAAGGGTACCAGATCTCAGCTGGGGCCCGGAGGGAAACCAAAGGGTACCATCTGTCAGCTGGGACCCGGAGGGGAACCAAAGGGTACTAGCGCTCAACTGGGACCCGGAGGGAAACCAAAGGGTACCAGTAGTCAGCTGGGACCTGGAGGGGAACCGAAGGGTACCAGCTCTCAACTGGGACCCGGAGGGAAACCAAAGGGTGCCAGCTCTAGGCTGGGACCCGGAGGGGAACCGAAAGGTACCAGCTTTCAGCTGGGACCCCGAGGGGAACCAAAGGGTACCAGCTCTCAGCTGGGACCCGGAGGGAAACCAAAGGGTACCAGCACTCAGCTGGGACCCGGAGGGAAACCAAAGGGTACCGGCTCTCAGCTGGGACCCGGAGGGGGACCAAAGGGTACACAGTCATCAATACAAACAAGGGAAGGAGCGACTGGATCTCCGGTCAATCCCGAACAGCCGCCGAAGGGAGAAGTAACTGCATCCGCAGATACTGCCCAACCAGTCGATAGACTGCAGGCAGGCTGGACCCTTGTTGGACCAAGGGGCGGGAAGCGGGATAAGCCCCAGACTGGGACTGGTCAGCCGCACCCAGCATCGGATCGTACTCGGCGCCACCGACCGAGTCAGAGGCAGAGGCGAAAAGCGCGTCTGCGCGCGCTCAATGAGCAAAACGCAGACCCTCCAGCACACCCTACTAGGCCGGTGGTGTCCGAACCCCAACCCGGCACCTCACGAGGTACAGGAGGGGCGTCTACGGCGGGTCAAAAAGCCCGACCTACTTACAGGAAGGCCTCGAACATCAGAGACTCCCTACACGACAAAGTTGGCAAAGAAGCCAAGCCTGCTGGGCCGTCCAAACGGGCTCGTCTCGACGAGACCGTGTCACCAAGGGGCGAACACAAAAGGCCGAAGCTTCTCCACAGACCACAACCAACTTCATATGCGGACGCCACGAAAACAGATCCTTTGGTCGCTGTAACATCAGTCACCACAGGTCATATTTGCGCGGCGTCGGTACAGCTGATCCAGGGGAAGCTCTTGGCGGATATGACAGCGGCCAGAGGCGAGGAGGGTCCCTTGTTTCTCGGCAAACCCGTCTATGACGGAGAAGGCCTACATAAGTCATTCGGTCACACACTAAGGAGCTACATAATATATACTGGACACAGGTGAGTGGATGCAGGCAAGCGAAGGAGGCTCTACCGCACATAGACCGGAAATTATCCCGCAAGCTGATAAAACTCACACGCCCAAAATTGCGTAAAATAACTCATATTATTACGGGCCATGGCCCATTTAACAAACATCTGTTTAATCTAGATGTTACAGACAGCCCCCTTTGCAGAGCTTGCATGGAGGCAGAGGAGACGGCAGCCCACATTGTTCTGGAGTGTACGGGTCTGGCCAACTACCGGGCCAAACACTTGGGGTCACCGACGACTCTCCACGAGGTTATTGGTGCCACTAGAGGTTTAGTCAAATATTTGGAGGAGTTGGGTTGGCAGGACTAGCCGCCCGCTTTTCAAACGCAAAATAGGCGCACAGTAGACGTCGAGTTGCGGACACAAGCCCGTGAATACATATACATATATTACTACAAAAACCGTTCCTAATTTCAGTTTAATTTAATTTGTTTTATTAATTTTTAAAGGAATGTATGTGTATGTATATACTCGTATGTATATTCCATGTTTATTATATAATAATGTATATTGTTATTAAATGTATTAACAGATTTTAACATATTCTGTATTAATCATTTATCATCTGTTGTTAGCTGGGTTGGCATTGTTTTAAACAATTGTTTAAAACAAGTGTTTTAAACAGTGTTTAAAACACTTAGAAAAACGTATAGGTGTTTAAAACATGTTTTGAAACAATTTGTTTTAAACGTGTTTTAAACACTCATAAAAAACACTAATGTTTTTTTATCTTTTTTTACGTGTAGTGACTAATAGAATGCATCCAAATGTTTTGGTAGATGTTATCTATAAAGCTGCCAACTCTCATTTTTCTATTACTGGCCTTACATTCCCAAAACACAGAAATAAGGGGTGGCTCGTGTATATGGACGGATGAGATTTGAGTGTGTGCGACGTGCGTGTGCGTGTGGGTTAGCAAGTAGAGATGTCAGGTGATTGTTTGTTAGACGTTTCTTTTTGGAATTACGTTAGAAATTGTTTTTGACTAGGATATTGTATATAGCTTACTAAGGTTGTATGATAAACAATTATGCATGGTGTGTATAGATATAAATATTTTATTGACAGGTATAATACCTACCTTCTGTGAACCGCATTAAGATTTTCACACAAAAAAAAAACAATACATTTTGGGGGTTCCCCATACTTAGAACTGAAACTCAAATTTTTTTTTTCATCAAACCCATATGTGTTGGGTATCTATGGATAGGTCTTCAAAAATGATATTGAGGTTTCTAGGGTAAGGATAACAGGGCTAACTATTTAAATTATTACATTGTCATCAGTCCCGAAGTCGGTAACTTATCCGAGAAATAGATGATCGAGTAATGAAAAACAAATAGCTAATCCTGAATATCCTATAAAAACTGGAGGTGGTGGTAAAAATGGTACAGTAGGTATAGAACTTTGTAGATCAAATTGGAGATCGAAAAAGAAACTTCATTTACTAGGGTATGTTTCTTGGGTACAGTTGTTCAGTATGACCAGGAGATCATGTCGTTAAAATATCATGGATTGTCCCAGACTTATCCAGTATATTAGAGTAGAAGTACTATGGCTGTTTTACTAATAAGATATACATACATTCTTATTAATTAATTTAAAACAATGTTTTAAACATGTTTAAAACGTGTTTTAAACAGCTGCATAAAAAACAAAATATTTTTTTGTTTAAAACATGTTTTTTTTAATATTTTGTTTTAAACATGATGTTTTGTTCTTTTTAGAGAAAACTGTTTTTTTTCCAACCCTGGTTGTTAGGTTGTGTAAGTAGTCAGATTTAATCAAGGAATTTATATCATAACATGTAAAGTGAAAATCGTTCCGAGCATTTTGTTGTCTACTGGTATTTTGTCTCTTTCTTACGAGAGTTGCCTTGAATCCATGGTAGAAAGAGATGCAATCCCGGCCGTAGGAACGTTTTTTGAGTGCACGTGAGCAATCCAGTTTGTATATAAATTCCTTAGATTTAATAAAACAAAAAAAAATAATAAATTATTCAAAACTAGCTATGCCACACAGTTTCACCTGCCGTATTTGTGTATAAAACAATTTCATTACAATTATTTATATAATAATAACTCCATTACTAGGCAGTATATCAAGATGATACATACACCGGATTTTAAGTTAGACCTTCAAGATCACACTTGTCAACACCACATCTAATTATAATAAATATGTTTAACCCACACACATGGTCGTCTGTTCCTAAGGTAGGCAACTTAATGCCTGTGTTTTAGGTAACAGCCGACTGATATACATTTTTTTTTAAATAAATATACATATAAATCATAATACATCTATAAATAAATACATATTACACCCATACTCGGGACGGGAATAGAACCCACAATCCTGGAGCAGAAAACAAGGCCACTGCCAACTGCACCAAGTGCCAGTCGTATTAACGTAGCAGATTTTGCATGATCCCAGAGCAAAAACACAGACACCAACAGAAATTTTAAAATAATTGTTTCGGCCTGTGTTGCTCTCTATTTTATTTATTATTTCATATTAATGTTACTATTGATTTAATTATATAGACCCAGAATATTTTATTCTATGATATGATTTAGGATACAAATATCTTTAAAAAATCTATCAAATATACAGTGCATAGTGTAGATTTAAGATTGTATAACATAAATATAATAATATTAAACGGAAAATACTATTTTAAAATCATTATTTAGAGATGGAGTTTTATAAGTTTCTAAGAGGTAAGTTGGTCACCGGAAAATTGATACGACTGATTTGACAGTTCCAGTAGGTATTTCCTTATTAAGAAAGTTAATATTTTATTATTAAAATTTATAATATCTAAGATCTCCAGATAGCAATATTAAATTATAAAAGATATCTAGTCTGCTAATTTTAATATTTAAAGTTTTATTCCTTGTTTTACTGATTAGAATTATTTATTTATTTTAGATTACATAGTATTCTTAGTTTTATGTTTTTAAGCACTATGATTTTACTTTTTCGAAATAGAATTGTTATAATGAAAAAAGATAAATTTTGTGTAGTTTATACATTGATTTTTAATTAAACTTAGATTCGTATTTAATATTGCTTTTTATAATTGACTACGTACGAATTTCTTCCGTCAATGCTTAATCAATATTACAACCAAATTACCTGCAGATAACCTATCTTCTTGAAAAAATTACGTAATGTCAAAATGGATTCCTAAAATACCGCATTGTTTTCCATAATGGTTATTTTTAATTTTATTTTATTAAACATTAAGTACATTTTATATAACAATAACTTTATAAATAACATACATGAAAATAAATTGATGATTTTTACTTACACCCTTGGAAATCTTGTTCCTTGCGGGAACGGCGATACCGCTCATGTTTCTTTGCTGTACAACATTCTTAACAACTTGGTTGCTTTTAAAAAGGTTCCTAATGGCCAACATTTTGTAAGTTTTTGTTTTACGAAAATTTTACTTTAATCAATCAAATGACACTAAATGAAAATCCACTTGGGGATACCATTTATCAATAAGACAAAAACTACTAAAAATTATATTGCCACCTAAAACAATTTGTATCGATGGTAGAATTCAATGCCTAAAAATATTTTTTATTTGAAATACTTTTTATTAAAAACCATGTTTCAATAATATTCAATAACTATTTTTAAAGACTCTTCAGAGAAATCCGTTGTACGTCTTGTTCTATTTTTTTTTAATTGAGCAAATCTTGAAGGCGTACTTCCATCTTTTATGGCTCTTTTATGATCTTCTAGATATTTTGTAATTTGTAGTGTATATAATGCCGTATAATATTAAATAATTGAAAACTGGAAGAGAGTTAAACATATACTAGAAAATAAAATACGAATAAATAAAATCTATATATTGTATTTACTACATTAAATTTTAAAAGGTTCACTCGTTCACTAACGCCATACTTTATTAGTCATCCGTAGAAATAAATAATTTCTTAGTTGTACTTTTTGTTCTTTACATTACTTTGTATACAATATACTTATACTTTGTATATTTATCTAATGACGCTGAAAAAATACTATATAATATCTTGTTTACACTCATTTCACTTATTATTATCGACAATTAAACTGCTACGTTACGAACGATAGGATAAAATTAAATGATGTTAAGTCCGTAGGTCAGTTGTGATTTAAAACTTTTTTTTTTACGCTGATTTCTGTTATTATGTATAAGAAAACATTTTTCTAGTGGTTTAATTTCTCTCATCCATTGATTGTGATATTTGACAAGAACTTTAATACTATCCGTGCGCAGAAACTTTGCCGATGACCACCCCTCCCACCGGAGTTGACTGCGTCCCTCGCTCGTCTGATGTGTACCGCTAGCAACGCAGCCGATACGTACGTGTAATTTTTTGCTTTCGCTCCGAATTAATTAAGTGTTGTTTTCTTAGGTTTTACTTGTTTTCTTTTTCTTAGTTATTTGTTGTCGTTGTTTGGAACCATTAAACTTTTATTACCCGACTGCGACAGAAGGAGGGTTATGTTTTTCGAGTGTATGTATGTATGTCCATTTCTTTGGCACGCCCTACAGCCTAAACGGCTGGACGGTTTTTGACATATGAGGTGTCGTTGGATTTGTCTAAATTGTAGTTATGACATAGGCTATATAAATATTCAAAATGGCGCCCGCAAATGGCGGAATGAGGGGCGGGAGTTGAATTTTTTTATTCTTACTGTAGCAATATGGGTATCAAATGAAAGCTAGTAAATTGTTTTATTCTTTCTAGTTTATAATAAGAGTATTTTGCGCAGTCGGGTTTTGTGATTTTTTTAATTAAGCATACTTGTATCATTTTTTTACGGCTTCGTTTCATTCATTCACTAAATATAAATACATAAATATATATAATCTACGTAATAACAACAGCGTTTTTTACCCGACTGCGACAGAAGGAGGGTTATTTATTTACTATTTATAATTACACTTTATATTAAATTTATAATTCGACCGAGACTATTTTTTATTAGTTTGATGTAAAATATGTACAATAATAATCTACCTTTATGTGACCTTTTTTTTCAACCCTACTGACTATCGACGCGTGACGTCACAAGGCTATCGGCAAAGTTTCTGCGCACGGATAGTAAATCTTTATAGTAAGTATAGAAAAATATAGTAAAAGAATTTAAAAAAAAATGTTTAAAAAATTGATTATTTATATAACATTTTAAAATTTTGAATAACTTAATAACTATTTAATTTATAAAATAAATTTAACAATAAAATTCACAATAGCGAATATATTTAAATATAGTAATATTTTACGTAGCTAAAGTTTTTAAGGACCATTTTGTCATAATGATAAATCATGGGTTAACCAATTGACATCATAATTGTTAATTTTCAGTTTTCCAAGGAAATAAAACACGAATTTTTCGTACTTATTTTATTATAAAACTAACTTAAAGCTTAAAAGAAATCATCTTCTTTGAAAATAAAATATTTTCATTATAAGTAAAGCATTCGTGGAATAGTTGTCAAGTTCAGTATAATTTTTTTAGTTGTCAAGTTCAGTTTATAATAATTACTGAATTACTGGGATACCTCCATAAGCTGCGATGCATCTGTAACAATATATTTTTTATATAATTTAAATATGTTGGACATACACACACGGTCGTCTGTCCCTGAGGTAGGCAACTTAATGCCTGTGTTTTAGGTAACAGCCGACTGATATACATTTTTTAAAAACAAGTATGCTTAATTAAAAAAAATCAAAAAACCCGACTGCGTAAAATACTCTTATTATAAACAAAAAAGAATAAAACAATTTACTAGCTTTCATTTGATACCCATAATGCTACAGTAAGAAAAAAAATTCAACTCTCCCCCCTTCATTCCGCCATTTGCGGGCGCCATTTTGAAAATTTATATAGCCTATGTCACTACTACAATTTAGACAAATCCAACGACACCTCATATGTCAAAAACCGTCCAGTCGTTTGGGCTGTAGGGCGTGCCAAAGAAATGGACATACATACATACATACACTCGAAAAACATAACTCTCCTTCTGTCGCAGTCGGGTAATAAATATACATATAAATAATACATATAGAAATAAATACATATCACACCCAGACTCGAGGCGGAAATCGAACCCAATACCCTGGAGCAGAAAGCAGGGTCACTGCCAACTGCGCCAACAGGTCAGTCTATATTTTTTTACAGAATATTTTACATATTCACAATGCAAAACTTAAAAATAAATTTAATTATTATTAACAGTGATAATTGTTGTATAAATGTCCACGTGGAATGGTGTCGAGAATGCTGGCAACATTTCAACACCCGTTGAATCACAATTCCGATTATCTGGGCGAAAAATGAGCCAGTCCACCTGACACCAGTTGAAATAACGAATCGTAGGATTATTTTTGCTTTCAGAATTTTTTTGAACTGCTACTCCGAAATATCGCTCGCTCGCTCGCGTAACGAGACAATGAGTCATGCTTTTTCGTGCGTGCAGCCGGCGTTCATCGATTTATAAGACGTTATCACGTCAAAAATTGTTAAAAAAATTGTATTATTATATATAGGAAGTAATTTTATAGTTATATGCTTATATAAGACAACTGACCTCCAGAACCATCGTTAAACATAAATTCATCTTGATATTCTTTTAGGAATTGTTCGGAACGGTGCTCGTCTAAAAATAGAGAGTATACTTTCTTCACATCCTCCATGCTCACCTGGAAATATATAATTTATTACTATACAAAAAATAATCAAATTTCGATGTAGTGGTAGAAATTTCAATTAACACCAACAAAGAATAGAATTTCCATGAAGAGTTTTTGTTTTCCACCAGAACCTACATTATAAACCAGTGGTAGCTTTACATTAAATGAATTGAATCAGCCTGTAAGTGTTCCATTGCAAAGGCCTCTCCTCCATATAGGAAAAGGGTTGGATCTTAATCCATCACGCTGCTCCATTGCGGGTTGGAGGATAATTTCCCTACCATAAGTTACTTTTGTTATTAAATATCTGTGGTAACAACCAAGACCCGCTTTACGTGCTCTCCGATGCACTGTAGGAAGACCCACAAGGACATACACTCAGAAACAAATATTTATACAAATATGTGCTCCGAGCGGAAATCGAACCCGCGACCTCCGGCGTAGAGGCGACTACTCGCACCACTACACCAGAACAGTCGTCACGTTAATAATTATAATTAATTAATTAAAAAAATATATACCTACTTTGTAAAATGACAATTCAAAAGTGCTTTTAAAGGCTATTCCAAGGAATTTATATCATAACTGGAACGCTCACTTAATAAATTTGTGTATTCAAATATGCGCCTTGAAAGATTTTACATAAGGTTGACATTGACATGTAAAGTGAAAAATCGTTCTGAGCATTTCGTCACAGTATAGTAATATATACAGTATTGTAACTCGGCCGTATCTTTTAAATAAATGCCTACAGTGCTACGTGGTGCTACAGCGTGCTACAGCCGCGCGCTACGTAAACTGCGAAAAAAAAAACTGTCACTGCGGCACAGTCGCGACTGTATGCGTCCCGAGCGTATCCCGAGATCGAGGCGCGTAGACATAGCTCGCGCTTCGTCCGTTTGTATGAAATTGGAGTACTGTATATATATTACTATACTGTGATTTCGTTGACTACTGGTGTTTTGTCTCTTTCTTACGAGAGTTGCCTTGAATCCATGATAGAAAGAGATGCAATCCCGGCTGTAGGAACGTTTTTGAGCGCTCTTGAGCATTCCAGTATATAAATTCCTTGGGCTATTCGAATAAAGAATTTTTTTAATTTAATTTGTTTACCTCAGTAGCTTTCCGTCTCTTAGCGACCAGTGACGCAGTGGTTATAAGTTGTATTGCATATCGTAAAGAGGTTTCAGTTGCAACTCGTGTGAGCACTGTTAATGCATCAGCCGACATTTGACAATCTTCTTCCTCACATCTGTTAAAAATTGATTTTTTATTTATATATAGGCACACATGTATTTATATCCCACCGGAATAATATGGGCTACCCACTTATTATAAAAAATTAAACTAATTTATAAATTAATTAATTAAATCCAAAATTTTCATTTTTCAAAAACCATTTTTTTAAAGAAGTATAACTTCTTCAGGCACGACTGAGAGGTAACTGGAATGCTTTGGACGACGACAATGCAACGGAAACACTTTACGCGTTTATATAGCATCCGATTTTTAAATATTTAAAGTCTAATGACTATTCAATTAATATATTTATTATTTATAATGCTCGATATATATAAGTGTATCAAAGTCAAAGTCAAAATATTGTATTCAGCATAAAATTATTACAATTATTTACTGAACGTCATGAGTCATAATATTATTTATTTATTTTTGCCTTTCAAACTAAATATATTTTCTCAATTTCCAATTTTTGCACACCTACAAACTTTCGCTCTTGTACGTCCTAAAGTTGGTAGCGAATGCTTTTAGCATTAAGCTCGCCTTTTGTACAATTCAATATTGTGTTGTGCAATAAAGTATAAATAAATAAGTCTACTACCTGAACTCTAGTCTGAACTGAGTCTAGTACTGGTCGAAGAATTGGCGGAAGAAACTCAGCGGGACTAATATATTTTTTTTTTTTTTGCGTAATGGTTTTATTTTCCAAAGTAAATTAAAATTAACAATAATTCTCTATAAGTCTTTCCCAAGTATATATTGCTGTTGTTATATTATCAATATATACTTTTTTTAATTCTAACATGGCTTATTTATTTTTAACCTAATCGTCATCTGTCACAATGTCAAAGAAGTGTTACCGCCTTCTTCAACCGCATGTAAATGTAATTTTTTTATCAAGTATTACCTAATATTCAGTATCTCCCTGAGCTCCTGATGGGAGTATGGAGTGGTGGGAACTATTATCATCCTGTCGAGTAAGTCCAGTGGTATCCCGTGGGGACTCTTGTAATTGGTGCCACGTATACGTGTTATTCCCCTATTTGTTGCCATTATCACCACTGGTGCTGTCTCAGATTCCAACGCTCGGTTCAGGAATGAGAAACATTCAATGTCCAGCATGTGAGCCTGTAATCATAATAGTAATAAATAAATAAATAAATATAAATAAATATATTTAACACACACACACGGTCGTCTGTTCCTAAGGTAGGTAACTTAATGCCTGTGTTTTAGGTAACAGCCGACTGATATACATTTTTTTAAAATAAATATACATATAAATAAACATATATTACACCCAGACTCGGGGCGGGAATCGAACCCACAACCCTTGAAGCAGAAAACAGGGTCACTGCAAACTGCGCCAACGGGTCAGTCAATGTAATCATCGTTAAACACTGATCAGCTAGCAAAGCAATTTTTGTTGACGTCACAGTTTCACGTGACGATAATGTTGTTAAAGCAGGAAAAGAGAAATTAAATAAATATTAAAACCTTGCCCACGAGATTATCGACATATGGTATGTGGACTACAAAGACTTCAACAACATAAGAATGAACTAGCTGTGAGACTTCTGGAGTCCTCAGGGTCCACCTACAGACTCAAGAGGAGGCAAACAGCATCCTTCTGATGGATATTATAATGGGATGACGCATAGCTGAATGCGAAAATCTCAAACTGCCACCCAATTAACAACAGATCTGATTAAAGCTTATGGGCTGATTGCAGATAGAGAGAAAGAAAAAAAAATGGTATGTGGACTCGCCGACTCAACTATAATTATTATTAGCAAAGAGTTTAGACCAACACCTTAAGAAACTTTCGCTTGACCGGAGAATCAAGGATTAGATACAAAATGCAGTGTTTCTTGAGATGACACCTATTGTAAGGAGGTTCCTCAACTTGTCACCGGAAGTTAATTTTTTTTAATATTTTCCATAACTCTTTTTAATATGTATTAATAAGCTAAATATAATTAAAAAAAAGTCATGTGTACGGAGTACACATGTCAGAAGTGAAACATCTTTGGCAAACTCAATTTAAAATTTATTAATATTAATAGTTAAACATTCTATTACTTATTTACGCTTTGTTTATGCGTTGCTAGGATACGCGACATCGTACTATCTCATTCTCACCTACACATATTTGTATTTGTGTCTCTTACCTGTCGTTTTTTCCGTCGCCGTTTCAAATTACAATGATTCTAAAGAAGTTTCACTTAAAAAAAAAAAAAGTAAAAATATCTAGTATACCTAAAGTATAATGCATTTCTTCAAGCATTGCATCAAGGTAACAAGCATCTGTTTTACCAGCTACTCATCCCAATAATCAGACTCAGTATTAAAATAATAATAATGTACATATAACCTGTTATATTAAAATATATGAAACAAAAGCAAGAAAAAAAGAAGTAAAAACATGATTTCAGATAAAATAATAAAAACAGACTGTGAGAAAATAAATTTTTAGTATTATGTAATAGTATGTGCTATTGCGCGAGTGTGTATGTGCATGTTTGCGTGCGTTCGTACGTGTTCATGCGCGCTTACGCGTAAGTGTGTGCGTGTACCATTGTGGTCAACTGCTCCTAAGGTAGGCAAATGAATGAATATGTTTAAGGAAACATCTAATGATAATATATTTATATAAATAATTAAATAAATATCTACATAAAATATACATATCAGTACATATTAATATAGTATCTAATAATTACCTCATCAATAAACAACACTCCCGGTATCATTTCAGCTTTCCCCTCTTCCCTCCACTCTGCTACTTTGCTGTTTATCTGTTCCCTTATCTCCGATTTGATCTCCCCCGTGTCACCTGTAATACGATACTAAATATAGTATGTGATTGGGGTTTGGCAAGCATGCTTTATTTGAGTTGACAATCTATAAGTTCTGTAATTATAATATATACAGTAAGGAACAACTTTTAATAAAAAAATTTAATAAATTTCTAACTTACTTCCTAAATATACATTTTTGAAATGTTTTATATGAATTTTTGAATATGTACATAAGTTTAATTATAGCTTTATTTATTTTTAATATACACAAAAATAATGGGGAAAAATTACAAACATTTAGTACAGGGGCACAACTTATTACTTTAAGAAATATCTTTCAGTATGCTCATGGAAGTAAAGTCTCAAAAGCGGTTATTTGACTACTCTTGTAGATTTAGTGTTAAAGTTTGATAAAAAATGTAGAAACATACCAGAGAAGAGTGCCAGGAAACCGTGAGTCCGAGAGTTGATGACGTCGACTTCGTGCAAAGTGACAGTGTGGACCACTTCCTTCCTCTTCTGCAGCTCACCTTCCGGGCACTGTACGAAGCGAGCCTGCTGACCTGTACAGACAAACTCATTACATATACGTATATAGTAGAAGTCCCACTAATCCTTTCGTCTATTACATCCCTTATGAAAATGGAAATTATTGCCATTAAAAACTCTATAGTTCTAATAAATAAAATAAGAGACTTACTTATAAACACTCTTTTAGATTTTTACTAAAGGAAAAAATTCTAGTACAATTATCTCAAATAAAACTCTAAACAAGTATGCTTAATTAAAAAAATAAAAAAACCCGACTGCGTAAAATACTCTTATTATAAACTAAAAAGAATAAAACAATTTACTAGCTTTCATTTGATACCCATATTGCTACAGTAAGAAAAAAAATTCACCTCCCCCCCCCCCTCATTCCGCCTTTTGCGGGCGCCATTTTGAAAATTTACATAGCCTATGTCACTACTACAATTTAGACAAATCCAACGACACCTCATATGTCAAAAACCGTCCAGCCGTTTGGGCTGTAGGGCGTGCCAAAGAAATGGACATACATACATACATACACTCGAAAAACATAACCCTCCTGTCGCAGTCGGGTAAAAAGTCTTTATAAATCTCTTATTCCATTTATTAGTTTTTAGAAGGCGATAATTTCCATAAGGGGTAACTTGGGTGATCGTGAGAAATTGCTTTGCTGTTGAATTTCAATACTAGCTAAGCCTCGATTAGTATTGAAATTTAATACCACAGCGATTTCTCGCGATCGCACAAGTTACGTAATAATTCAAACGACACTTCAATAAAGCGACACGTCCAATAATCCGGCACTCTCCGTACATGCGAGAAAAATGTTTTTAAACAAGGACTACAAGTTGCACAGAAACAAAACACAATTATAATGTTAATAATTATAATAAATTATAATGTTAGGCATTTCTTCCAGACAAAAATTGAAGTAATTTATTTAAGAGAGACAGGGTTGGTGGTGCAGTTATATTATAATAAACTTACATACAAATATCTACAAATATCTGTATGGCCAATAGAAATATTTGTAATGAGCGGGGATCGAATCCGCGACCGTTAACACAACAGCCAGTTATCGCCACTGCACCGAAACCTCGTCAACTTTAGCTGTAAAAGGTTCTCTATAAGCCGATATATCTCCAAGAAACTCACCTGTAGCGTCGTAGTCTCTGGCTCTCGCAAAACTTCTGCCCAGTTTATTAATTTTACCAGTGGCTTTGTCTATCGTTATCACATCACCGGCTTGTACCTGAAAAAGAAAAAAAAAGAATACACTTACCAAAAGAAAAAAACATGGAAAAACTTTGACAGGAATTTCTTAAAATCCTCTTTTCCGCAATGTATATGTATAGATATACATATATTATGAAAACATACCTTTTCCTTAAGCAATGAATCAATCATTTTGGTTCCCATATCATAGTTAGTCTCCATGTCCGTTGTTTTCAGGGTCAAACGACCAGATCTCGCTCCACCCCCTCCCGCGGCTCTTTCCACTACGACCTCTACCACCTCGCCTTCTATAATTTCAGATTCTTCCCTGAAATATAAGGCATTATTAGTATAATCTTATTACATACTATATAATACAACTACGCATTGAGTCCTCCTTTTGTTTCAACTGTATTTTTTTTACATTGTTGGTCAATAAAGGGTATAAATATGGTAGTATGTATTTTGTATTGTAGTAATTCTACTTTGACCAAAAAAAAAAAAGTTGAAATCCTGTATTTATTGTTAGTTGATTAAAACGCACAAATTTCATAAAAAACTTTAACGATTTTATCAAACTTAGCATTGCTTTATATCTTATATCATCGTCATCTTTATATCAGCCATAGAATGTCCGTTACTGAACGTAGGCTTCCCCTCGATCGAACTCTAGAGCGACCGGTTCGAAGCAGCCTCCATCCAACGGCTTCTGGTGACTTTCCTCAAGTCGTCTGTCCATTTCGCGGACGGCCGTCCGACGCTGCGCTTGCCGGTATGTGATTTCCACTCGAGAATATTTATGCTCCATCGGCCGTCAGTTCTGAGTCATGAGCTATGTGCCCTGCCCACTGCCACTTCAGCTTGCAAATCCATTGGGCTATGTCGGCAACCTTCGTTCGTCTAAAGATCTCATCAATTCTGATTCGATCCCCCAGAGAAATATCAAGCATATCCCTTTACATTGCACGCTGTGCGACTTGAAGCTTGTTTAAAAGGCCCATAGTTAGAGGTATGATGGATGAAAAGACTTTATTTAACCTCCTGAACACTGCCCATCCTAACTGGATTCTACGATTGACCTCCTTCTCAAAGTTGGACATTTTATCCTAGGTATAGGTATTCTTTTACAACTTCGAGAATGGAGTTTCCAACTGATATTGGAACAGACATGACATTTTCATCTTGTCTATGTTCATTTTAAGGCCTACCCCTTGGATAAATTATCTTTATGAGTAGTTGATGATTATATTTTCAAAGAACTTCTAAACTTGTACTATAATTAGACATTTTCTAAGATACGATTTTGTTTTTGAGATCATTTCATGTATAATTTTAAAAAAAACTTACTTAATCCTAATTCCTATAGATTTTCTAATAGCTTGCGTCAACGCTTCAGTCTTACTCATTTCTAGTGAATATATTTCAGATCCTGAAACAAGTAATTATTATTTAATTGCATTAAAATTATAAAGAGCAAAGACAAGATGGTCCCAGATGGTAACTCCAGTTGGCCACAGGTTCAAATCTAGACTGGCAGTTTTTGAAAGTATTTTGTCTTTTTGGAGTTTGCAAGTGCTAAATTGGTCACTACAATTATGTTGCACACAATGGTTAAAGTACATATTGTGAGAAAACACTCACATATCAGAGAATTCTAGGAAATTTATAACCTTCAACCCAAATATCATTGCATTTGGTTCAATAGTAGTATTGGTTTTTGCGTGAAAGAGTAACCAATATCCATCCAATCTTTTCTGTGATATATAGCTTTCTGTATATATAATCAGTAGGATTGACTGTAGACTCACCAGCCATACTAGTGAATGGCGTGTCAGGTCCCAATGCTTGTGCCAGGCCCATAGCGATAGCTGTTTTCCCCGTTCCTGGTTGACCAGCTAGTAATACTGCTCTACCTGCTATTTTACCTATAAATAAACGTACAACATATTTTACTTGGTTATTACATATGAATGATTAGTTTTTTTTTAAATATGATATGTAGGTTGAAATTTAGAATCGTTTGGCACGAATTTAAGGACGAGAGGGGGTGCGGGGGGAGGGGGGGTGTCCCCTAACCTTCCCCATACCACTCACAATACAAGGTAATGCACCATTCCTGAAAAAAATGAAAAAGAAATCACATAACCTAACATCACATTTATAGAGTTTATCGGCATAATTTCGTTCTGTGACATCTCCGGTGCTGCGGAAACCCTTTGTTCTTGCATTAGAAAACACTAGACACTTGCACTTGGAACAACAAACACCATTGTTAATATTTTTCTAATTTGTGAGAAAAGTGAAAACCTGTTATTGTTATGATATTCAGTTGTCATTTACTCTATAGTCTTTGGTTGGTTTATCAAATATCAGAATGCGTTCATTACGACCATAGATAATACAATAATATAATATAATATAATGCTAAAATAAAAACTAATTTCACAGCAATGCAATTTTATTTATTTGTACTCACCATTCCTGAAAAAAAAGAAAGAAAAAGAAATCCTATAGACTTAACCTCAAAATTGACCGTTTATCGGCATAATTTCGTTCCGTGACGTCTCCGGCGCTTCGGAAGGTGCAGCCCCTTCGCCCTTGCGTAACAAAATGCAGACACCCACGCTCGCCTCCGCAGCCTCAGCTTTTTGGTCGCCTTCGGCGACCAGCCTCGGCCGCTCCGGCTCACCCGGGTGTCTGCGTTTTGTTACTGCGGGCGGGGGCTGCCCTCCCTCCGCGCCTCCGGCTCTTAAAGAACACTCTAGGGGTGGGGCAAACAAGACTATGTGGAGTCGGGGTAAGCTGATTCCATTCTGTGACTATTTTGAGGCAGAAGTCAATGTCTGTTAAGCGAGGTTACTTTTTCTGGGTAATTATACAAATAAAACAAAATGTATATTTATTGCTTATAAACATAATTTACAGTATCTAATAATTTTTATATATTTATATCATTCTCTAAGATATATTGTATTATCTATGGTCGTAATGAACGCATTCTGATATTTGATAAACCAAAGACTATATAGTAAATGACAACTGAATATCATAACAATTACAGGTTTTCACTTTTCTTACAAATTAGAAAAATATTAACAATGGTGTTTGTTGTTCCAAGTGCAAGTGTCTAGTGTTTTCTAATGCAAGAACAAAGGGTTTCCGCAGCACCGGAGATGTCACAGAACGAAATTATGCCGATAAACTCTATAAATGTGATGTTAGGTTATGTGATTTCTTTTTCATTTTTTTCAGGAATGGTGCATTACCTTGTATTGCGAGTAGTATGGGGGAGTAAGGGAGACCGCCCCCTACCCCCTACCAAAGTTTCACGACCAAATTCGTGCCAAACGATTCTAAATCCAACCCGATATGTATATAATACTACAGTTTGATGTAACTTTCAGCACCACTATACCAAAACCATCTAGAAATAAAAATTATCATGTCATAATTATTATCATAATTTTTCAATGGGCAATTGCTTTTTTTAGTCAATAACATTTTGGCTTTATTATTAATTTTAAACCTATCGTTCTGGCAGTCTACTTTGCATCACTGAATGGCGCACCGCACCGCGAAGTGTGCACATTACATGTCCGTAAGCTTAAGTTCAGACTTTCGTATTTAATTATTTTTATTCAAGAATATATAATATATTATATTAATAATATATAATCTTGTAATATTTTATTTTTGTATCTACAAAATATTAATGTCACTTCTCAATACAAAACACGGCAGGAACTTGTTTCAACTTGTAAAACAAATACTATGTGCATTCAAACTAACGCCGTCTAAGTACAGCTGCCGCCAAATTGCGGCAATCGTACACACGAGGCATCGTGTGGCTGCCGCCTTTTGAGAAGCCAGTAACGAAAGGGTTAAAACAGTCAGTACCCAGATAAAAAATATAACCAATAACGGTATCTATGGAAACGGATTAGTCGTTACCTTCTCGAATCATCTGTAAGATGACTCCAGCGGCCTTCCTCGCCATCTTCTGGCCCACCATGCCCTGTGATATCGCTCTCGGTTCCAGTGCATCATCTAATCCTAAACCACGTATATGAGAATGGGCACCAATACGCTCTATACGAGTTATTGAACGGACTTCCTGCACTTGCGCCGCTGCTAACGACTAAAATAACATTTTACTACATATAAAATCAAGTTTTGGAACATAAAATATTAATAGAAAATAAAAATAACACATGACATTTTAGGTTATTATTGCGTTTTAAATGTTTATTACATTATATACTCATAGAAATAGTATCGAGTATTAATTATATAATTGTTAAAATACTCACAGCCATTTTTTAAATGAAATACACTTATTTTAATGTGAACCGTTTGTAATAAAATAGTTTAAATACAAACAAAATCGTAATGCGTTTGTTCCCGCAAAAATCAAACAACGATCACACTAGGGATGGGCAAAAATAATCGATATATCGAAATATCGATATTTTTTTAGAAAATAATCGATAAGTATCGGCGATATTTTTAATTTTGAAATATCGATAATTGATATTTATCTCCGAATATCGGATTCGATATTTTTTTGATAAAAAATAAATATTATTTTTAAGTTTTCAAAATTATTTTCGTATCGAAATACTTTTGTCGAAGGATAATGTTGTTACTGGACGCCGGATGACCTTTTTTTTTTTTTTTTTTTAGGTATTCGGATAGGGTACGAAGAATAATGTTGTTACTGGACGCCGGATGACCTTTTTTTTTTTTTTTTTTAGGTATTCGGATAGGATACGAAGGATAATGTTGTTACTGGACGCCGGATGACCTTTTTTTTTTTTTAGGTATTCGGATAGGGTACGAAGAATAATGTTGTTACTGGACGCCGACGATGACCTTGTTTTTTTTTTTTTTAGGTATTCGGATAGGGTACGAAGGATAATGTTGTTACTGGACGCCGGATGATAAAAATATCGATTTATCGAAATATCGATATTTTTTGCTCAGTATGTATCGATATTTCTGAAAATATCGATACGATATATATCGATATATTTTATACATTTTCCCATCCCTAGATCACACTCACATTCACAGATACAGAATGAATATTGAATTGACTTGACAAATTTAATCGATTATGACAGTTGTGATATGTTTGGAAACCGTTGCTCAGAGACGGCTTTTTAAAATTCAAATCTAAGAAACAAAATATAAATTATGAGCCATTAGGCCAAATGAATGAATAAATAAATAAAAATAAAAAACAGAAAAAATAAATTATCTACTTAAATGTAACAAAATTAGAATGAAATGTGTAAATTTTTTTTATTTAAATATTTGTTTTGCAAACCGTTCATACTACAAAATACACATAATTATCTTTAATCATATTCTGATTACAAATTAGAAAATCTCAGAGGTCTGGACCTACTTTACTCTTTCATACAAAAACAACTATTCTGCTTGCATCTAAATTTTAATAGGCAATTACACGGGTAAAACTGCACATCATTACTTTAGACCTGAATTTATATGAATTGTTGTAAAATATCCAAATAAGATATTCCAAACAAAGATATGAAAATTTATTAAAATATTATTATTAAAAAAACCTACATCACGCGATTTGTAAAACTGAAGTAGGTATATGTATAAAGATTTAAAGATAACAAAACAAAGAATAGAAAGCTCCTTCGACCGATAAACAGTTCTTTTCAAAACGTATTATTGGTATCACACTTTTTCGTAGAGCGATACCTATCTCTTCTATCTTCAGGGCCGTCTTTAACCTATTGAAGGCCCTGGGCATATTAGGGTAATGAGGCCCCTATGACTTTTACAGAACACTATTTTCTTAGAATAGACAAAGAAGGTAAATAAACATGCTTCTAAATTTTTTTATTATTTTCAATTTGGAGAAGAAGCGTTCCCCACTCAAATAACCCGCCCTCACCCGCTATTACAGGGCGGGTGAGGGCTCTCTTCCATTCAGTTCAATTGACGTCGCATAGATATCAAAAAATCTTCTGCGTTTTGTTCTTTGAGATAGGTCCTTATAGTCAGATTCCGGGTTTTTTTCATTGGCGGACAATTCGAATTAAAAAAACTTCGGTAATAAATATCGGTTATCATTCAGTGATCTGGCAAGAACTAGTGGGCCCCTATTGATGACGGGGCCCTGGGCAAGTGCCCAGAGTGCCCAGTGGAAAGATGGGTCTGTCTATCTCTTTCGTACTCATCATCATATCAGCCATTGGATGTCTACTGTTGAACGTAGGCTTCCCTCATCGACTTCCAGAGCGACCGGTTCAAGGCAGTTTACATCCAACGGCTTCCGGCGACATTCCACAAGTCATCTGTCCATCTCACGGACGGCCGTTTGACGCTGCGCTTGCCGGTATGTGGTCTCCACTCGAGAACCTTTCTATTCCATTGGCCGTCAGTTCTACGAGCTACGTGTCTTGCCCACTGCCACTTCAGTTTGCAAATCCGTTGGGCTATGTTGGCAACCTTCGTTCGTCTGTGGATCTCATCATTTCTGATTCGATCTCGCAGATAAATACCAAGCATGGGCCTCTACATTGCATGCTGTGCGACTTGGAGCTTATTTAAAAAGCCCATAGTCAGAGACCATGTCTCAGATCCGTATGTCATCATTGGTAACACACATTGGTCGAAGACTTCAGGCACTAAGGTATGACGGATGAAAAGACGTTGTTTAACTTCCCGAACGTTGCCCATCCTAGCTGGATTCTACGACTTATTTCTCTCTCGAATTTAGACTTACCAAGTTGGACATTTTGTTCTAGGTCTCCAACCGATATCGGGGTGGGCACGACGTGGACATTCGATATGATTTTTGTCTTGTCCATATTCATTTTAAGGCCCACCCGTCGGGAAACTCCATCGAGGTCACTGAGCATAACAATGAGGTCTTCCAGGGATTCTGCCATAAGCACGACATCGTCAGCAAATCGAAGATGAGTGATGTACTCGCCATTTTTCAATGAGGTCGAATCTTTTCTATTCCAGAATCTTGAAAGCGTCTTCCAATGCTAAAAAGTTTCGGAGAGATGACATCTTTCTGTCTCATTCCATTGCTCTCGTGCTATGCTCCTGTACTCGAACCGACTTACTAGCGTTATTGTACAAGCACTGCATTTTTTGATATACCGGTAATTAATGTGGCATCGCTGGAGAGAGCCTGCAGCACCGCCCAAGTTTCGATTGAATCGAAGGCTTTCTCATAGTCCATATTATAGTACATAGCATAGTACTATAGCCTTTTCGGAAACCGGCTTGTTCGGGAGGCTGAAAGTCATCAAGCTTGCCCGTCAGACGATTCGTAATGACCCTAGAGAACTGATTATAAACGTGGCTCAGGAGCGAAATGGGTCTGTAATTATTCAGCAACGTGTTATCGCCATTTTTGAATAAAACGACGCATTTTAGGACAATAAAAAAATATACATACAATCACATAATGAAATAAAATGTTTACAAAAAAAAAAGAATCAAAATTTAAACATAATATTATCATTATCAATTATTATTCATTAAATCATCTGTCAGTCAGCTTTAAAATTAAGTATTATTATAACTCTTTAATTCCCAGTGTCACTTGTCATTTGTCATTTATTTTCTACCACACGAAAATGTTATTATTAAAATTCTACCACTATTGTATTGTAGCCAATTACTCTCTCAAAATAAATGAGTGAAATTCAATAAAATATAAATAAAAATCGACTGCTCAAAAATGTGTGCCAAGTGCAATATTGGCTTACATCTAATTATTATAAAACTGATCATGTCTCATCTCATCTTATCATCTGATGATGTCTCACTGCTACCGAAATAATAAAAAAATTCGCTTCTCCTTCAGAGTCTTAACTGCACAATGCCCAGAATGGGCATAGCGAGGTAGGGCAGGGGGGGCGCAGTAGCTGCCCCTCTCTAGAAGAGCTAGAAGACTGGTCGGTTACTGATAAAGAAGATTTTTCCACCTTTTCTTATTCTAAGCGATGTCACTAATAACGATAAGTAAAATGAATAAAAGAACACCTCCACTACTAATGTGTGATACTCATATTATATAAAATGTTAAAAACCACGATTAAAATCTGCCCCCTCTATAGAGAATTCTGGCTACGTCCTTGATGCCCAGTGTAGAAGGTCGGCTGTCGTCCGGATAGAAAAACACTGTTGTGGATGAGGATGTTTTTATTTTAGAATAAAGACTTCACAATGACGAGACTTTATTTTTAAACGTGCCGATTGCAGCGGCGGCTACCTCTTAACAAAAATACCTTACACTAGTAATAGTCAAGTATGCTTAATTAAAAAAATCAAAAAACCCGACTGCGTAAAATACTCTTATTATAAACTAAAAAGAATAAAACAATTTACTAGCTTTCATTTGATACCCATATTGCTACAGTAATAAAATAAAATTCAATTCAATCCTCATTCCGCCATTTTCGGGCGCCATTTTGAAAATTTATATAGCCTATGTCACTACTACAATTTAGACAAATCCAACGACACCTCATATGTCAAAAATCGTCCAGCCGTTTGGGCTGTAGGGCGTGCCAAAGAAATGTACATACATACATACATACACTCGAAAAACATAACAGTCCTTCTGTCGCAGTCGAGTAAAAAATATACCGACGTGAAGATCATTAAATACCTACCAACATACAAGTATACAATATTAGGTACAATTTATATATTGCGTCGCTTACACCCAGTGTAGATGATTGTTTGGATTTTTTTGCCTATGTTTCTATTCCTTTTGTCTTATCGTATCTAAGATATTTTATTAAAAAAGATTTTTTTTTACCGATTTAGACATGGGAATTGAAGAGTTAATTATGTCATAGCAGAAACTCAACTCGTTGTAATTGTAATGATGAATTGCATATTTAAGCGAAATTTAAAATAATTATGGTTTTTTTTTCTTTTTAATTGAAACTTTTTTGTTCGTCTTTTTTAAGATCGACTATACAAATTTATATTAAAATGTTAGATCAACTCTTTCAATCTTTCTCAATATTTCAGTCTCTTTTTTACAATTTATCGACGCAAACAAGCGTACGGTCCATCTGTTTGTTACCGTAGATTATGGACATTTGCAACACCAAGATTATCACAAGCGTGTTGCCGACCCCTTTATAAACCTATCCACACCCCATAAAAAGAACCCTATACTATAATCCCGAGGGAAAACGTTAGCAGGGACTTCATTGAACAACCGGATAGTTCGCGGGAGGAATTTTCTCGGAAATCGCATTGTACGCGATCTTTGAGGATCCAAGATATGAGGATAATGATGTCGAGGGCGATCGGTTCGATGATAGAATGTAGCCGTTAGTATCACGACAAACCTTAAATTCTTTGAAAAATAATAATATAAATAACATTAAAAGGCAAAGTCTCTGCTATAAGGTCTACTTAATTACGTTAATAAAGCTGTATTCACTACCTACATATAATTGAATTTCAACAACAAGTTAATGAATACTCACTGATACACACACACAAATCAGTGGGCTCTGATATTCACATATTCATTCATTGAATAGTCATTAATTCTGCGTGGTACGATTCTCACATTGATAAAAAGTGAACAGTCGCTTAAAATTAGTGAAATTCCATTGAATCGTGCTTAGAGAGTACCGGGTTACCGGCGGTAAGATTCAATATCAATATCGCTTGTCAGTTTGGGATCATCGACGATTTTCACAGCACAGCACTTTTTTTTTATTCTGACAATTCTCGTACAGCTCAGCGTTGAATTGTATCAAGAGGCCTGCAAAGAGGCCCAGCCTGGTTTCTGGGTGCTCCTGCCCAGAGTTGATATCATATGAGGACGAATTTATACAAATGCAGTCGTGTTGCCAGTGTGAAGTACTACTTCACTCGATTCAGTAGGAACACCAGCCTTTTACATGCCAGTCGGGCTTTTGTAATTGAACTAAGTAATATTATAAAATACGAAAATTTTGTGACTGTATGTACTTCTTCAATTTGCCACTATAACGTTTAAATGAAATGAAATTAATTCAAAATAGATAGATGGAAAAAAATAGTAAACAAGTGCGAGTCGGACTCGCCCGTGAAGGGTTCCGTAGCAGCAAGTAATATCATATAAAAGTTCTTGTAGTTCGTTGTAACTTTGATCGATGTTTTGATAGTAAGTGTATTTTTCTTTTATAAAAAAAAAAAAAACTACTTACTAGATCTCGTTCAAACCAATTTCCGGTAGAAGTTTGCATGGTAATGTACATCATATATTTTTTTTAGTTTTACATTCTCTTATTTTAGAACTTACAGGGGAGGGGGGACGGACACACATTTTACCACTTTGGAAGTGTCTCTCGCGCAAAATATTCAGTTTAGAAAAAAATGATGCTAGAAACTTCGATTTCATTTTGAATACCTATCTATAGTATATATAATATATATGTACGTATGGTTTTGATGAATTTTGATTATATAATAATATACACATTTGTGCTGTTTGCAGTTAAAACATTTAGGTTTTGGAGTAGAAATACAAAAAAAAACATATAGAAAATAGCTCGATTACTGAGTGTTTAAATTTATATGTACTGCATTTTTTATTCGAAATCACTACATATTATAAAACAAAGTCCTCCGTCGCGTTTGTCTGTCTGCTTGTCTGTCTGCTTGTCTGTCTTTTCGCGATAAACTCAAAAACTACTGCACCGATTTTCATGCGGTTTTCACCAATAGAAAGAGTGATCCATAAGGAAGGTTTAGGCACATATCGTGGTGTGAATACTGCAACTAGGTAACTTTTTTAGTATACACCTATGTTTCACGGACCGTTTTTCCCAAATTTCTTACAAAATTTTGTTTGAAACAAGACAAAAATACATATTATTATGTTTAAAACGGGTACATACCACTATATAACACAAGTGATTTTGTGTCAATATTTCGACCCAGTTGCATGGATCGTGGTCACGACAGGACTGCGGTGTCGCGAGGTGTGTAGCTGGAACTGTCATGGGTAGTAGCGAACTACCCTCTTTCTCGTTCTCTTCACAGGAACTTTTAGTGTGATGAGCAGCCAAGATACAAATAGACAGATATGAATGAAATAATTGCAGTTTTGACTTCAGTATCCATTATAGAATGTTCTCCAAACTATTTTTTTTTTGTTTACAAATATCTTCAATGTATAAGAATGGAGCTTTTACAGTTTAATTTTAAATATAGATAAGATAAAAACTTTGATGATTAAATATGATATATTTAAGTTGACAATACTTTTCTGTTGGCGGGACAATACCGCTTTCGACAATCTGTCCCGCTGTCCTAAAGCAAGAGAAAAAATATCCCGCTTTCGTGAAAAAATCAAACAATAATTTAGCTTAAAAATTACTTATTGTTAAGACAACCGTTTTGGTGTAGTGGTGCGACAAAATGCCTTAAAGCCGGCAATTGTGGGCTTGATTCCCGCTCGGGGCAGATATTTGTATTAAATATTTGATTTTTGTCTGGGTGTATATCTTTGTAGGTTTCCCCCACCGTGCCTCGGAGAACACGTAAAGCCGTTGGTTTAGATTTTTATAATAGACAGGTGTCTGAAGTCGGTGTGAGGTAGAGAAATTATCCGCTAACTCCCAGTGGAGCAGCATGGTGAATTAAACTCCAATACTTCTCCTATATGGAGAAAAGGTCTTTACCTAGCAGTAAAACTCCTTCAGGCTGATTTAGTTCAGTTAATTAATAACATAACTGTTAATAAATCAATCGTAAACTGAATTAATCAATAGTAAGTACCTACTATTACTTAAAAAAAAAAGTTTATTTTTGTCATTGTTTTTTCTAATTTATTATTAAAAGATAAATTTGTTACTTAATTAAATATTATTTTATTACATAATTGCTTATATACTTATATAAATAATACGGTAAAATATAAAATGACAATATAAATATATAAATCATGTCTGTGTAGAATGGTAGTAAGTTTACTGGAGGCATTGCCCCGTGGAATCGCCAGGGCCGGCTAAGGCGAAAATGGCAAGTGTGCAAGACTTATATTAAGGATGTTTATGTATGCCCCTAGGATAAAATTATGCCCCTTTTTATGCCCCAATTGTATGCCCTCCCAAAAAGCTCGAGTGTGCGGCTGCATACTTCGCACATCCCTTAGGCCGACCCTGGGAATCGCAATTCCATTTCTTCGGTAAAAAATGTACCAGCTGTCACTAAAGGAGGCTATGAGCCGTGGAGTAAAATCTTGTAATTTACTATAATCTGAACAGTTATTGATTGTTTCTTTACGCTCTAAACATGAATCAGTGCAATTTCACTAATTTTAAGTGACTATTCACTTTTTATAAATGTGAAAATCGTACCAGTCAGAATTAGTAACTATTCAATGTATGAAAACGTGAATAACAGAGTCCACTGATTTGATCATGAAATATGTGTACTCGTATGTGTATTAGTGAGTATTCGCTAACTTTTTATTGAAATTCACTGACGTTTAGTGAATACAGCTTCACTAACGTAATTACTGAAAATTTCACTGACTCGTGTTTAAATATTAAGGATTCCATTTTAATTAAATTAAGATTTTTTTTGACTATACGTCCACAGGCTTTATTTGCCCATGCCTTTTTTATTAACATTTTTAGATTGTTATAATTATTATTATCTTTAATGCGTACCTACTTATTTTGACAACGAAACTTAAGCTAAGCTTAGGATCTCTATCTATGCAAGGAGCACTGACCACAAATTTAAAAAAGTATCTAAAATTAAGAATATTGATTTTCAACATATAACAATAATTAGGTGACAGTTAATATTACTACAATAATAATTATAAACGCGAAAGTTTGAATGGATATTTGTTATTCATCACAAAACTCAATCACACCAGAACGAGTGAACGGATCTGAATGAAATTTGGTAAAGAGATAGATGACTCTCTAAGCATGAATCAGTTGAATTTAAATACTTACTAATATACATACAAATATTCAATGATCAAATCAGTAAACTTTGATATTCACGTATTCATACATTGAATAGTCACTAATTCTACGTGGAGCGTTTCAATATTGGTAAAAAGTGAATAGTCACTTAAAATTAGTGAAATTCCACTGATTCTTGTTTAGAGAATATAGTCTGGAATATATATAATGATGTGATAGATTTCCACGTGAACGAAGTCACGGGCTTACAGCTAGTTATTTTGTACGTTTAAATAGATGAAAACAAAACAGTTTAAATCACCTTATTTTTCTTATGATAACAACGTTGTTCCACTCAGCATCCCTAAGCTCCCCTAGTGCTCTAGTTATCTGTGAACTCGCGTCGGAAAATAAGTACTGCCAAAACCTTACGATACCCCTACCACGTGTTACATAAAATAAATTATTATTAATTAATAATTAATTTAAATGGAAATTTTTACAAAATAAAAACCGACTTCAACAGGCGTGATGTTATATTGTGTTATTGTATAAACTATGCATATACATGTGATTGCAGCAACCACGGCAGATTTTCTGTCATTTATTGAAGAGTTCCGTTACATGTCTCAGAAGATCTTCATCAGAATATCACCAAACTAGAAACAGACCAATGACCATGGGATGCTCTTCCAAACCATCCTGTACAGTTTTTTTTTTGTTCATTTTACATCGACAAGTAATACAATGAGAACATTATTGACAGTCGAAGTCAATTAAATACACATTATTAAGGATAACTCAAAAACCACTAGTCAGTTCTCGCTCAAATTTAAATGACACTATAACAAGCACCAGCTTTCGAACACAAAAATAATCATCAAAATCGCTGCACCTAGTAAAAAGGTATTAGTTATAGGAACAGACAAAAAATTATATAATACTTATATACACTCGAATTGAAAACCTCCTCTTTTTTTAAGTCGGTTAAAAACTAACCGAGTCGCATCGTTTCGTTGTTTTGGACATATTGTGATAATTTCGAAACAATATGTGAGATTATAGCCTAAATACAATTTTTGGCGCACCTTTCACTTTGATCGTATCTCTATTAGTTCGTTATATTATAAAGCTAAGACGATATGTTTTTCGAACAAAAATTAAGGATTATAAACAACAAAAATGACGAAAAGCAAAAGAAAGCGAGTCCGTGTGAGAAGTTCTGTATTATGTATATAAAAAAAGACAAAAAAATACGCTTTCATTCGAGAACAAGTAGTACTACATAACGAAACCACCCTGATACCGAGGGTTCAACACACTTACAAATAAACATCGTACAAACACATAAAACATCCGTCCCGTTCTAACATACAACAATGTACTTATATCTATCTCTCTCTAACATCGTTTCAGGCGGAAAATCGATCGCCACTCGCATTTTCCTCCGAGACACCGTCGCGTTTGGTGCGGTATTTCGTTGTTTTATTGTTTATTTGTGGAGTGATTATTGTAATTCTGTGTCGTGTGTTGTGTTATTTCTGGAAAATAAGGTATTGTATATTTATTTTAATGCCTATATTTATAAGATTCTTATTATTTTATTAAGATATTATTGTTATTTTAAAGGGTAATAATCAAATTAGCTGCCGTTACGCGATCGTTTGAAAAGAGGTTTTGTTAATTTTGGGATTCTTTTTAGCAATTTTTTTAATATTAACTTCTACCGTAGTGTTGTTTGTGTGTGTATATGTTATTATATTTCTGATTAATTCTTACAATAAGGAATAGCCTAGTGTTTTTTAATATTCATTTTTGAGTGTCAAAGGTCATGCTTTAATAAGGTGAGCCGTGATATTTAATGAGATTTTCTTCCTATTACGGTTTTTGCTGTGTTTGTTGAGTGAATAAATTTATTATTATAACTTTATTTTGTCTATATAATAATTTATTACGTATAGTTTACTAGTAAAAGTTGACGAATGATTTCTATCTATATATTAATACTCGAAGTAAAAACTTTTTATCCCTTTTTACGAAAATTACGCGGACGGAGAAGTATGAAATTTGACACAATTAAAGTTTATATGGAGAAGAAGCTATTATTTTTCATAAAAAAATACATTAAATTAATTTTAAAAAAAACCACACACTGATACACACACATGTACAATGTTACATATATAGGTACACAAATTATTTTTAGTACCTGGTTGACCGAGCTTTGCTCGGTTAAATTAAATTTAGATACATTACATACTGATGAAACATAAATAATATTTTCGATCTTACCGACATAATAGTAAAATAATAGGAATTGGTTATTTAAATAAAAAAATAAAAAGTAAAAATAGCTCTTAATTCAAAAGAAAGAAAAAGGAAAAAAAAAATGGTGTGTAATCACCTGGATTCGAACCCAGATTTTCTGATTTCGAATCCGCCCGATTCCCATCCGAGCTATTAGAAGCTTGTCAATGACAGCGAAATTTACCTTCGTATTCTAATGGTATTTTTTAATTGCGTAAAAAAAGGGATAAAACGACATTTTCTAAAAATAAATCCCAGCTAGATCGATTTATCGCCCCCGAAACCCTCTGCATACTAAATTTTATGAAAATCGTTGGAGCGGTTTCCGAGATTCCGATTATATATATATATACAAGAATTGCTCGTTTAAAGATATAAGATATATAAGATAAGATTGTCATAGTATGTTATCAACACGGTCATAAATACAAGTCTTGCAACGATTTTTATCGAATTATTTTAACACAGATCAGGTCCAATGACTGCTGCATTTGCTCACCATATTATGCGCAATCATATTTTTATGATGTTGACAATGCTGTCAATAATAGATGAGGTCGAAATTCGACCACTGGGCTACCACTAGTATAATTATATTAGTTTATATGACACGGTGTATCCAGATTTAAATAGACATCCAAAATCACAACCGTCATTATCACATCCTATTCGTGCACCATATTTTGCGTGATTCCGGAACGAACATACAAAATTACAACAAAAAAATTACTGTTTCCTATTTGTATTGCTTTCAAAACGACCCTTATAATTAGTTTTTATTATTTTTATTTTTTTTTATCTATATATTAATACGTGAAGCAAAAACTTTGTACCTCTAAGAGACTTACACGAACCCAGATCAGAAACAAATATTTGTACAAATATCTTCCCCGAGCGGGAATCGAACCCTCGACCGTCGATGTTGAGGCGATAATTTGCATCACTACACCAGAACATCTGTGATTGTGCTGTGTTTCTGGTCCGCATCACAGGATTTTCATCCTAGTGGGGACCGTTGAGTGTGAATCTTTATTTATTTATATGAAGGAGCCTTTATTTAAACCCTTTTTTTGGGTACCCTTTGGGTTCGAAGTCCTAAAAGCGTGGGATGTTGAATATCAATTTTGTCTTTAATAATTTATAGCGAACTTTATAAAGGTCAGTAAGCGTACACCCACGCTTAGTTACTAGAAGACTCCCGTGTCATCGATCCCAGTTCTTACTTTAAAAGTAAAAATTCTAATGATATTTTCAAAGCATATTATATTACAGATTTAGAACTTCGTTTCAGTAAAAAAAAAAAAAAAAAACTTTATAATTATATACAAATTTTATACTTAAGATTGTACATAATTATATCAAGTTTTAGAACTTAACAACCGACTAAGGAAAAGTTTCATTAATTTTAATTTTCCTAACTTACGATATGCAAAGATATAAATTTTCATCCTTATTAGACTTTTGATAAATGAAATTCATATATTCAACGAGTAGCTTTTTTTGTATGAAATTTTAAACATTATTGAAGTGAAACTTCTTTATCGGGGTTAGAATAATTTTTTCGTTACGCGCCATCTTGCGTTACGCGGCATCTTGCGTTACGCGGCCGAGCCGCCGCGCTCTCGCGATGGCGCAATAAAAGTTAATAAAATCATAAAATGGTTACCATAGTTTATTACAACAACAATTGCAGCAAAAAGGTAATTAATTCTTGCATTGTAAGAATTCGATTAGCGATATAATCTCATATATTTGTTCTTTGATTATAAAATAAGTAGCATCGGTGGGCGAGTGCAGTAATAATAGGTTATATTACAATTTTGACTAAAAAGTTATTAGGACTCATATAATTACGATCGTATAAAAAGTAAACTGTTTTTATTATAAGTTTCACTTCTTACGAGTGTACGCTAGTACACGTACAATTTTTTTTAAAGTGGCTTTAAACTACTTTCACGGATCTCTTAATCCAATACGCATTTAATATGTAGTTCGTTTGGAAACGCAATCTCATTCCGTACCGGAAATTGGCAATTTCTCGGATTCGCCCTCTAAAATTGTTTGATTAATATTTAATCGATTTCTTTTCAAATCTTCTGTATTTATCCCAGTTTGCCTCATTTTATTTATTTATTTACTCTTTATTAAGTTTAGCGTACTAGGGACGTCAAAACCAAGAAAAGTAAAGCGTTCCTTTAACTACAAAAGATTATTAGGATGGAAAAGAATAGAGTAGAAAAAAAAAAAATTGTGTGTGTCAGCTCCGACGCACGACTGGAGTTTACTCCTTAAGTACGATCGTCTAAACATACGCAAAAAGAGTTTATCCAACTGAAAATAAGATTAATACCATATGAAAGGGTAAATTAACAAATTAATGAAAATAATATACATATATAAATATATATTTATTCATTTTATATACATTTATTATAACTAATCGGCGAAATATTTTACATTAAACTTTTCACAATAGTCAATTTCAGATGTGCACAAATATTTCATTAGGAATGTTGATAAATTATGTAATTATTATCTGACAATTATCATTTATTTTTTAAATATTATTTTTCAATATTAATTAGAGCAACATTACTTTCGCACCGCACCATAGGTGCGCGCGCACCGAAAAAGTAACGAGGTCATTCATCAGTAGATTTTACCTCTCATATTTTTCTCATACCGGGCGCCTTATATGTATATGAGAATCGATTCTTAAGGAGTAAACTCCAAAAGATAGAAGATGTAAGTTACAGCGTTGTCTTATTTTAAGCAAATTAAACGATGCTTGAAAAACTGAGATACGATCGTATTTTCTTAAACCAAATTTGAATCAGGTGATCATATTTTGGCTCTACCTAGGTCACACAATCCAACTTGGCCGAAACAACTTCGAGAAGGCCAATAGGAGGATTCAGTTGGGCTGGGCGGCATTTGGTAGGCTACGTCGAGTCGTCGACTCGAAGATTCCGCAATGCCTAAAGACAAAAGTCTTCGAGCAGTGCATCCTGCCTGTGTTGATATATGGCGCCGAGACGTGGACACTGACGACGGGATTAGTACACAAGTTTAAATTCACTCAGCGTTCTATGGAACGGGCTATGCTTGGAGTCTCTCTCAAGGATGAAATCAGAAATGAGATTATCCGCGAGAGAACCAAAGTAACCGACATAGCTCGTAGAATTAGCAAGTTGAAGTGGCAGTGGGCTGGTCACGTATGTCGTAAGACCGATTGCCACTGGAACAGACGTGTCCTGGAGTGGAGACCACGAATCGGTAAATGCAGTGTAGGGCGCCCTCCGGCCCGCTGGACCGACGATTTACGCAAGGTCGCCAGCGGAGGCTGGATGAGGATTGCGGAAAACCGGGATATTTGGCGCGAGCTTGGGGAGGCCTATGTCCAGCAGTAGACTGCGATAAGCTGATGCGATGCAATGCGATGCGATCATATTTTGAAGGCGAAGTTTATTAAGGAGAGTTTCTGATATGTTTATTTTTATTTAATTAATATTTTCCAGATAGTCGGCATGCCTTGGCCGTGAAATGGATGGTATTCAAATGGAGCCTATCGGCAAGTACAAAGCCGATCGTAACGGGTCCGCTAAGGGTAAGTTTATCATATTTTCCCATCTTTTAGGCTCATAAAGTGTATTTAGTATTTATAAAGTTAACAAACCATTCTTAAGGTAAAATATTTGAATGTCGATTAAAATTGGACGAAGATTTGGCGCAGTGGTCACAGCAACTGTCTGATGCTCTAAGGGTCACCGGTTCGATCTCCGCACATAAGAGATATTTGTATCGGCCATTGTGTATTGTGTTTCGGACCCCTGACTTAGATTTAGCATCCCATGAGGGGCCGTGGAGTGTGATGTGTTTATTATACATATATTATTAAAATTATTATTATAAAAAACGTCTTTTCATCCATGGCGGGTGAACCTCAATGCCTAAATCATAGTCCGCGAGATGGGCAGACGACTTGAGGAAAGTTGCTGAAACCCGTTGGATGGAACCTGCTTTAAATCGGTCGCTCTGGAGCGCGTTGAAGAGGTCCACGTTCAGCAGTGGATTTCCAATGACTGATATAATAATTATGCTGATTATTGTTATTATATGATCCTATAAAGAAACATAAAATAAATGAAACCGTGTGGATCTTATAGCGTATTTAGTAAAATTAATAATACACCTTTATTCACAGCGGCCGCTTGGCGTAACATGGTCGACCAGGATTTAGACGACGTTGCATTTTTGGCAGGTGAGCTTTATTTTTAAATTAATTTAAAAAAATATTCTGGTAATTTAAAAATAATAGCGTAATTAACATTAAATAGAAAATTCACAGGAAATGGGTAACCTGGAAATCTTACGTTAATTTACGTTAATACGAAATTTTAAATATAATAATATATACAATTATTTAATGATCAATAAAAATACAAATCTTTTTACCCGACTGCGACAGAAGGAGGGTTATGTTTTTCGAGTGTATGTATGTATGTAAGTATGTATGTATGTATGTATGTATGTATGTATGTATGTATGTATGTATGTATGTATGTATGTATGTATGTATGTATGTATGTATGTATGTATGTATGTATGTATGTATGTATGTATGTATGTATGTATGTATGTATGTATGTATGTATGTATGTATGTATGTATGTATGTCCATTTCTTTGGCACGCCCTACAGCCCAAACGGCTGGACGGTTTTTGACATATGAGGTGTCGTTGGATTTGTCTAAATTGTAGTAGTGACATAGGCTATACAAATTTTCAAAATGGCGCCCGCAAATAGCGGAATGAGGGGAGGGGGAGTTGTATTATTTTTTTCTTACTGTAGCAATATGGGTATCAAATGAAAGCTAGTAAATTGTTTTATTCTTTTTAGTTTATAATAAGAGTATTTTACGCAGTCGGGTTTTTAGATTTTTTTAATTAAACATTAATTATTGATTTAATAGTCTGTATCATTCAACCCTTTTGTTATTTCTATGGTACTCGTAGGTTAACATGTTTCTTATATTGCTGCAACCTAACTACGCTCATGGGTGTAATTATGATACCTCTTTGTTCCAGCAAGTTTAATAATAATAAAAGCATGCTCACATTATTTACTGGTATACTAGTTTTTTTTTACAGTAAACTTATTACTTGCTAAGAGAGTTAGAATTGCGATTCTCAATGGAAAAAAGCTGCCAGACCTCTTTGATCTACATTGACAGGATTTATACAATATTTTTCTGTCAAGATACTGATTTAAGTGCTATGTAATAAATATAACGTTTGAAATTCGTGTTTTTTTTTTCTATTTTTTTTTTTGCGGATTATTACAGTGGTTTGTTCATTATATTAGTCTGGATCTGAGTTCCGATTTTTACAAAAATGGGTGCTGTCTGATCACCTCAACCATTTAGGGTAGCACTAATCAGGGACGGCCTAAGACGGCCAGGGTGTGCGACGTATGCAGCCGCACACTCGAACTTTTTTGGGAGGGCATATTTTTTAGGTATTCGGATAAGTGATATTGTCAGTAATAGACTGTAGTTTTACATTTCAAAGAATAATCAGGTAACCCACGACTCATAACGCTGGTAGTCCATTTTTCGTCCAGAGGATCGGAATTGAGATTCAACGAAAAATACTGCCAGTTTTGACGCAGAGATGATTTATCCTATAATTAATATTTATTAATTATTTTTAAGTTTTTCTTTATAAATATGTCTATATTTTAAATTTAATTTCTCAATTAATCAACCCCACGTCTCATAGCCTCCACTGGTGACAGGAGGGCTGGTGCATTTTTTGCCCAGAGAATCAGAATTGCGATTCAACGGGGAAATGCTGCTAGTATTCTTGGCACCATTCCACGCGGACATGATTTATACCAAAACTGTTTGTAAATAATTATTTTAAGTTTTGAATTGTAAATTTGAATAAATATACATATGTAGGTATATCTGTATCTTCAAAAAAGTTATAGTAAATTTTGTAGTTAAAGCTAAGACAAAATGTTTATGTACAATATGCTTAATTTTAGACATAAATATTATATTAATACCACTGTTTAAATTTCAATTTAAAGTCACGACTTTCTATCACATGTTAATCTTTAACGTCAAGAGCCCTTAATTTTCAAGAGTTCTCATGCGTCACCTTGAAAGAAATGCGAGAGTGGCGTGTTTCGAAGTTCGCTTTCAACCTAAATGAAAAAAGAAAGGGCGAACTGGAAGTACTTATTCCGCGACTTTCCAAAAAAAAAATACTTTTCTTTGTGCGGAAATTTGAAGCTTGATGTATATTTATGGAGATTATTTATTCCACCACAATTTTTTGTTAAAGATGGGTAGGAAACTTTGCCTGCTTATGAAAATTTGTTTAAATGATTTTTGTTTGTGTAATTAATTTATTTTTACCCGACTGCGACAGAAGGAGGGTTATGTTTTTCGAGTGTATGTATGTATGTATGTCCATTTCTTTGGCACGCCCTACAGCCCAAACGACTGGACGGTTTTTGACAAATAAGGTGTCGTTGGATTTGTCTAAATTGTAGTAGTGACATAGGCTATATAAATTTTCAAAATGGCGCCCGCAAATGGCGGATTGAGGGGGGGAGTTGATTTTTTTTTTCTCACTGTAGCAATATGTGTATCAAATGCTCAAAAGCTAGTAAATTGTTTTATTCTTTTTAGTTTATAATAAGAGTACTTTACGCAGTCGGGTTTTTTGATTTTTTAAATTAATTTAATTTTTTTCATATATTTTCCGTGACTATTATTATATAGTACTAACTGTATCCCGCGACCTCGTTCGCAATCACCATTCTTGTAATTGGCCTATAAGATAAAGGATGCACATAATTGGACCTGTCATAACTTTGTTGTATATGGGTAACTATTAATAAATATATATTATATATTTATTGTAAAAGCAAAATTAAAAAACATGACATTTTGCGTTTATGCTACATTAATGACGACCATTCTGGTTTAGTGGTGCGTGTAGTCACCTTAACGCCAGCTGTCTCGGATTCCATTCCCGCTCGGAGCAGATATTTGTATTTGTACAAATATTTGTTTCCGATCTGGTTGTATGTCCTTGTGGGTTTATACACCGTGCCTCGGAGAGCACGTAAAGCTATTACTCATGGTAGGGAAATTATCCGGCAACCCGGAATGGGGCAGCGTGATGGATTAAGCTCCAACCCGTCTTCTAAGAGTTTAGTGTATGTAAAATTAAAAATCTAATAGAACATTTTCCAGCATAATTATTTGTACTTGTAAATGAAAACAATAATTATCACGATTTGTATATTTGTGTATGTTCGCCTGTTCGTCTTTATGTCTGCGCAAATGCATAAAGCTCAAAATAATTAAAGCGGTATAGATTAAACTTACCATAATTATAGCCAAGGCTAGATAGTTTAGGCTGTATAACATCACATTAAAATTATTACAAGTCGAGAACTAACTGTTAATTTCAATGCTGTTAAAATCGCGTGTTATGGTTATATAATAAAATTATAATGTGCAAAGGGCGGTCTTATCTTAAAACGGCGATCTCTTTCTAAATAACTAAAGTAAGGGTGATATAATGATATAGAAGCAAAGAGGATATATATAGTGCAAAAAAACACAATATTGTACATTAATTTAATATATAAATAACACATTTTAAATATCTGTATTTGTACTGTACTATAGCCTATAAACAACCCAGTGCTGAGCGAAGGCCACTTCTCCATATATAGAAGGGTTGGAGCTTAGTCCACCACGCTACTCTACTGCGTTTTGGCGGATAATTTCCCTACCATGAGGAACGATCGTTATCAGGTGTCCATGATAACAACAGGGACCGATAGCTTTACGTGCTCCACTTCTCCACATATAGAAGAGTTGGAGCTTAATCCACCACGCTGCTCTACTGCGTTTTGGCGGATAATTTCCCTGCCATGAGGAACAAACGTTATCAGGTGTCCATGATAACAACAGGTACCGATGGCTTTACGTGCTCCACTTCTCCACATATAGAAGGGTTGGAGCTTAATCCACCACGCTGCTCTACTGCGTTTTGGCGGATAATTTCCCTGCCATGAGGAACAATCGTTATCAGGTGTCCATGATAACAACAGGGACCGATGGCTTTACGTGCTCCACTTCTCCACATATAGAAGGGTTGGAGCTTAATCCACCACGCTGCTCTGCGTTTTGGCGGATAATTTCCCTACCATGGGTAGCGATCATTATCAGTTGTCCATGATAACAACCAGGACCGATGGCTAAACGTGCTCCGTGACACGGTGGAAAAACCAATAAGGACATACACCCAGACCGGAAACAAATATTTGCACAAATACAAATATCTGGCCCGAGCGGGAATCGAACCCGTGACCGCCGGCGTTGTGGCGAAGCGTTGAGGCGATTACTCGCACTACTACACCAGAACGATCGTCTCTACCATTTAACTGGTAGTAAATGTCCAGGATCTTTAACAAAAATGTTTTATTCACATCATTGTTTCATTTAACTTCTAGATACAGATAAGGCGAGAGAAGCCAGGGAGTTAGGAGATGCACCTGTTGCAGTATGTTCCCAACGACGTGCATTATGTTTGGCAGCCCTGGTCTTCTCGGCTATGTTCGCAACAGCCCTGCTTATAGTGTACGCTACTCCTCAGCCCGGTAAGTTATTTGTTCAGTAAAGTTAGGCTACCTAATCTAAAATCAATTTTTTTATGTTTCACTGTTAGATTAAGGTCTATTCAGTTAGGGAGAAGGACTTAGGCGCAACACTGTTTTACAGGATATTTATGACTCATTCCTTTCGAGATATGCGGATTTTTTTCGAAAACAATTTTACTTTTTAGGACTTGCGAACTCAGAACTCTGTCCAATTTTTAGGTTTTCTATCCAGTAGGCGTGAGATGGGCCTATCTTTCATACAATGTACATAATATATATTATAAAAATCTTACTTTTATAAATAGTCTAGCCTTGTGTTCAATTAAATAGTCAATAAACTTTCGTCCCATATTTTATCCCCAATTACAAGCAAAACGTATGTTTGTCCTAATGGGTTATTTAACACCGCCTTAAAGTCTTCCAACATCCTATACTTATATTCATGTTTATTTTTTATCAACAAGGTACTGGATTCAGCTGGCAATGCGATATTTATTCGATGGTAACAATGAATAACGTTTACTTTTTAGAATGTCCATGTGCAAGCGATTCTGACCTGATACCAGGTCAGCCACCGACTGGTTCTGAAGAAAATGCGACAACTGCAAACAAGTGAGAATAACTTTAATCTTTGCAATTATATGCTTCTGTTTGTAATGTAAATATTTGCTGGGCTGGCTCCTTCTACTATTAAGAAAAAAGACTGGAAATGAATCCGCTACGAAGCTCGACTGGGTATCGGCGGGAACGGGTTGGGGTAGATCTCAAAATTTCTTAAAAGATGTTCTCGAGCTGGTTTCTTTTGACGCCGGTTATAACATGATTTTACATTATTTTTTTTTAACTTATTATATTGTGTTGGTAACTTATAAAGTAACGGTCTAATTGATCTGAAATCAACTGTACTTAATCAGCCTGTAAGCGCCACTGCTAGGCTTTCTTCTCCATATACAAGAAGGGTTGAAGCTTATTTATATTATATTAAACACTAAAGTGTTTATGATAACAACTGGGTTTGACGGCTTACCGTGCTCTCCGACGCACACTGGGGAGACTCACAAGGACATACACCGTCTTCTCTACCATGACCTGTCATGTTATATAAGAATGAAAAAATGACACAAATTATATACTAGACAGATGTCATGGTGTCAACATCCCTAATGTTACGGATATGATACGGACACATATTCGTATCCATATCCAGAGATTAGGATAATGTTATAGCGGTTTCAGTTACGGTTACGGATATGTAATTATTTCGGATTATATGTTAGTTTCGGATTTTTCCGTTACGGACATTAGAGTTTTAAGGCATTGCCAAAGTAAAATATAAATATGTAATGAGTTGACTTTATTTTTTGGTTATCATTTAGTATTACAATAAGTCATGTAAATAATTATAATAGTTCCTGTTGATTAATCTTAATTATCTAAATGTAATGATGTAAATATAAAATGTTGACAGATGAGCTATGATAAATAATCGATTTTTATTTTGGATATCCGATAGTTTCGGTTACGGAGCTCTATAACATCCCTACAGTTGAGTTGGCAATACTCGATATGGGATATAATTATCTTTTTTTTGTAAGCTAATTCATGATCAAAATGTTTTAGCCGATATCAGTTTTCTATAAAATATTTGTGACTTTATTTCAGAGATAGGATAGCGAGTAACGGAATGGTGTTTCCGTGGCGTGGTGCAAGACTACCAACATTCCTAATACCGAGACACTATAATCTGTGGTTGCATCCGAATTTAACCACTGGGGAATTGAGAGGTAATTATTAAATATAACTAAAGTGTCTGTTCTTTAATTGATATTATGGAAAGTGACGGCTATATAGAGAAAAAAAATTGGGGTCTCACAAAAAAAAAATCTTAGAATATCAAACAGTATTTTGTTAATTTAGCCTTTACGTCACTGAAAAGTAACAAGTAACTTAAGTTGTTTGAACTGAACTGAATCAGCCTGTAAACCTCCCACTGCTGGGCAAAGGCCTCTCCTCTATATAGGAGAAGGATTGCAGCTTAATCCACCACGCTGCTCCACTGCGGGTTGGCAGATAATTTCCCTATCATGAATAACGATCGTTATTAGATGTCTACGATAACAACTGGACCGACGGCTTTACGTGCTCTCCGAGGTACGGTGGGGAGACCCACAAGGGGACATACCGAAAAGAAATATTTGTAAAAATACAAATATCCTCTCCGGGCGGGAATCGAACCCGCGACCCCCAGCGTTGAGGCAACTACTCTCACCACTACACCAGAGCGGTTGTCAGTCTAAACTGTAAACGCGTTGAAACTTGTAAGTCACAAGCTTCAACGCGTTTATCGACATGCCACTCTTCGAATAAACCGGTTAATTTAGACCCCGTTCAGATGACAAGCGCTTAACGCGCGTTATGATAACGCGCGCTTACAATTACATACATTTTATTCAGGCCGTACACATGCTAACGCGCGTTTAACGCGCGTTAGCATGTGTACGGCCGTACGTACGGCATGTGTAGTTGAAATATTTATAATTATTGATTTATCGATAATAATATTTATAATTATTGATATATCGAAATATTTATAATTATTGATTTATCGATATTTCATCAACTATAGTGATGCTGTGACCGCGCGCTCTCCGCCCTCTATCTCGAAAACGGTTCACCGTATAAAAAAAAAAATTTAAACAAAATTTGTAGAGAATTTTGTATTCTACAATATTGATAATAAATATAAATAACAAAAAACCCATAGGAAATGAGATATTTCCAAAGAAAGCGCAAAAAACCGATTTTTGTGACCTTTGACCTTGAAATTTAATAGTTGCTTACACCCTACCATATGTAGGTTTTGAGACAACTTTTAGGGTGTCAATATACAAGTATTTACAGACTTACAGCTGGGTATCTCGAATTCCGAGATTCTTACCTAATTTAAGCTTAAATGACTGGACTAATAGATAATTATTACTTACTTATCTGTTTTTACTACTGTGTTTGTGTTTTTCTTTCAGGGGAAGTTTCAATAGACTTCAAAGTGGATCGTGACACATTATTTCTAGTACTTAACGTAAGAGACATGAATGTGACTGAGAGAGCATTGTTTAAGAGTGGCGGTTCTCTGGGACCTAAGGTCGCTAAGGTCTTAGACTACCCGCCGGCCGATCAAACCTATATTGAGTTCAAGGTAAGTTTGGTAACTAACTTGTAGTGCATTTTTTGGGTTTTATGTCGTTTCCTATTCATACATACATATAAGCTATTTTTTTAATTACTTATACCAATTTATATTATATTCATAATAATATTGTAAAAGTCTGTGGTATAGATTTTCGGTTCATATAACTGAACTGAATCAGCCTGTAAGCAGCCCACTGCTGGGCGAAGGCCTCTTCTTCATATAGAAGAAGGGTTGGAGCTTAATCCACCACACTACTCCACTATGAGTTAGCGGGGAGTTTCCCTACCATGAGTATCGGTCGCTATCAAATTTCAGTGATAACAACCGGAACCGACGGCTTTACGTGCTCTCCGAGGCACGGTTCATTCTGGTGTAGTGGTGCGAGTAGTCGCTTCAAAAACGGCGGTCGCGGGTTCAATTCCCGCTCGGGGCAGATATTGTATTTGTGCAAATATTTGTTTCCGGTCTGGGTGTATGTCCTTGTGGGGCTCCCCCAATGATCTTAGAAGTTTTCTTCTTAGATCATTGGGCTCCCCACTGTAACTCGGAAAGCACGTAAAGCCGGCGGTCCCGGTTGTTATCATAGATATCTGATAACGATCGTTACTCATGGTAGGGAAATTATTCGCTAACCCGCAGTGGAGCAGCATGGTGGATTAAGCTCCAACCCTTCTCAGACATGGAGAAGAGGCCTTTGCCCAGCAGTGGGACGCTCGCTGTTTCAGTTCATTATCTTTAAATATAATTATAATATGTACGTATATTATTTTTAGGAAAAACTCCGTCGCAAGTACAATTATACCCTGAGCTTACGATTTATAACAAAGTTAGATCGAAGCGACAAACAACGTGGATTCTATCTTACAGCGTCACATAGACAGTGAGTATACTTTTAAAACAAGTATGCTTAATTAAAAAAATCTAAAAACCCGACTGCGTAAAATACTCTTATTATAAACTAAAAAGAATAAAACAATTTACTAGCTTTCATTTGATACCCATATTGCTACAGTAAGAAAAAAAAATTCAACTCCCCCCCCCCTCATTCCGCCATTTGCGGGCGCCATTTTGAAAATTTATATAGCCTATGTCACTACTACAATTTAGACAAATCCAACGACACCTCATATGTCAAAAACCGTCTAGCCGTTTGGGCTGCAGGGCGTGCCAAAGAAATGGACATACATACATACACTCGAAAAACATAACCCTCCTTCTGTCGCAGTCGGGTAATTATATAATTGTAAGTCGCCGGAAGCGGTTGGATCGAGGCTGCTTCGAACCGGTCACTCTGGAAGTCGATGGCAGAGGCCTTCGTTCAACAGTGGACATTCAATGGCTGATTTGATGATAATAATCAAGTAATTGTCCGTGCTGTGATCGGTAGTGAATAATAATCTAAAGTATAGCCTGCTGAAGTAAATGTATTTAAACATTTGAGGGTAGAATTGAAAATTCCACCACCAAGTCAGCCGTTAGATGTGCTGAACTTAGGCCTAACCCATGTTATCTAGGGGGGTTTGCCAATAATCGTCACGTTTGTCAGGCGGGTTGGTGAGCGGAGTGTGCTATGTCAATCCCATCACCATACTAGTTGGTGTACAGTTGTTCACATAATTATGGCCTTAGTCAAGAAAGAGGTCGGGACTCTTCTTCTCTGCCGGTCACCGCACGGCAAAAATAACAAGATATATACATATAAATTAAAAGCACAAGCACACAGCTAAAGTAAGACTAAACATTTTTCCAGTCGTTGCGCAGTATCACGTTTCTGGTTGACTCATGCCCGTTCAGCGTTTCCGTGTCTCGATGAACCTCATCTCAGAGCGACGTTCAAACTAACCATCGTAAGGGACAGGTAAGTACGCTTTTACCTGCGTTTTCTGAAAACTTACACGTCAAAGCATTAATATAGGACCGTATATCGGACCTTATAACGTCTTGTAAATCGATGAAAGCCGGCTGCACGCACGAAAAAGCATGACTCATTGTCACGTTCCGTGAGCGAGAGCGCGGAACAAGCGATAGAAAGGCACGATCTGCCTAAGCGTTCGGCTTGTGAATGAAAAACAATAACGCAGATTGGAGGATCTTAAATATCACACATGTATATAAGTTGTAAATAAATTGTTAATAGCACGTTGTTCTTGTAATTGACGGCCGGCTGGTCGAGTGGTCAGGCAACTGGACACTCTACGCAGCGGTCGTGGGCTCGAATCCCGCCAGGTGCAGATAATCTGTATGACGAATATATATAGATGTCTGCACCGGGTCATGGATGTGTATTTATGTATATATGTATTTATATCTTAAATTTATTTCCGTTCCTAGTACCTGTAACACAAGTTCTTACGAACTTAGCACGGGGCTAGGTTAACGTGGTGTGATTGTTGGTTAATAAAAAATAATAAAAAAATTAATCTGTATAATTTAAGTAAAAATCATTTGAATTAACGAGTGCAAATAAATGGAAATTTATCGAAAAAATTAAAATGAAACGAATTAACTCATTCTTTTGTATTATATAAAATAATGATAATAATTCAATTCAATTAATAAAAATGTGCAATTTTTATCAATATTTTCTTATGATGTTATCCCGTAAAACTTTTATCCGTAAACGGACTTAATTTTTTACTAAATTTTTCGCGTTGTTTTTTATGTCGCGTATTTATTGTATTTTAATACTTTATTATACGCATTGTAGAATTATAACATTGTAAAAGATTTACAAAAAAATGTTCAATGGCGGCTTTATCACTGAAAGAGATTTCTTACAGGCAACCATGATTACAGGATTTCTGGACACAAAGCAGTTGATGCGTAAAGTACAACTGTCATACATACACTTGTTTGATTTATCATATTATTTTAGGTTTTATTATACCTTTAACTATTTAGTGCTAAGTACTTAATATTATTTTCAGATTCCATGTGTCACTTACAAATATGCCAATAGTGGCTACTGAAGAAGCAGGCTTCTATTTGGGACATAGATTGGTGAGAAATTATTAAATATTTTTTTTTAATATTCATTATTATACCATTTGAAAATTAAATGAAAGTAGCTACTGTTTCAAATGGAGATGGTCCAACGAATTAATAGATATGTCGCGGGTTCAAATCTGAACTAACGTTGCTAAATTTATTTAAAAATTTATTATCTTATCGGCTGTAAAGGAAAGTAACGTGAGTAAACCTACATGTACTGTAATTTGCTTTTTTTTTAATATTTCATAAATATTTAATTTGTGATATTTATCAAAAATAATTTGATAAGCTTAGTTTTTGATATATTTATTTTAAATTTCTTTTGTTTCTTTGAATTTTTTGTCAAAAAATAATCATAATATTTCACAAACATTTCATAGTTTACTATATACTTATGTAAGTATATAGATATGTATTATCAACTTCACAGCTTCAAGACGAATTTGCGGTATCCCCTCCAATGTCGACCCACATGATGTCTCTCGCTGTATGTCGTCTCCAGCGTAGGGCTGCGCCCCCTCTCGCTGAACCGACACCGGAAGTGACCGAAGCCCCGCCGGAAGACTTCATGCCGGCACCGGAAGTCAGTTTATACAGTGATCAGCAAGTTATACTGGATGAATCTGGGTATGTATTAATAATAATAATAAACGTCTCACACTCAACGGCCCCCAGTAGGATGTGAATCCTGTGTCGGGGGTCCGGATACACACACAATACACAAGCACAAACGCCCAGACCGCGACAAACATCTGTATGGCCTATACAAATATTTGTCATGTGCGGGGATCGAACCGACCGCTAGCGCATCAGCCAGTTGCTGTGACCACTGCGCCAACGCGTCGTCATATATACCTACATACGATTTTTTTGTTCATACGATTACGATCTTTTAATTTTATTTTAAAATTTCATTAATAGGTATTAGTTATATCTAATCTATCTAATATATATAAATCTCGTGTCACAATGTTTGTCCTCAATGGACTTCTAAACCACTTAACCGATTATAATAAAATTCGCACACCATGTGCAGTTCGATCCAACTTGAGAGATAGGATAGTTTAAATCTCAAATTATAGTCGCAATTTTAATTTATTGCTAATTATTTGTCTGTTATTATTTGACAGTCACAATTATCTGTTAACTCCAAATGATTCTAACAGATGTCGATACCTTTCGACTGGGTTCAGTAAGTAATCAATAGATGGCGCTGCTATGGTAAATCTACGAACGTGTCATATAAGCTACTGGCTACATTTTAACAGCATAATTACCACGTGTTAAAACCACCACGTGGCTAAAGTATAAATTAAATTTCTTTTTATAATTTTTAAAATTTTAGTTAAATACCCGTGCGAAGCCGGGGCGGGCCGCTAGTTATTATTATAAATCCATCGGAAAGTGTGTAAAATCTTTTGATCGATCTTGATACATGGCATTGTATGACTCAACACAGCATCGCGAGACCAAATAATTTGACAAATCTAGTTACAATGGAGTCCCTTAAATACGTAATTATAACAACATCCTTGAAAATTCGTCCTTTAACGGTATTCCCTTAGAGAAAGAATTTGTTGGTTGAAGAATCGTTTAGAAATAAAATTAAAAAAATCGAAGGGATTCAGTTATTTTAGAAGTTAAAGCACAAAACAATGTGATCAAGAACATAAATTCTACATATATATCTCTAATATTATAAGCGGAAAAGTTTCTTTGTTTATTTGAATGCACCAATTAATTTATTTATTACCCGAGTGCGACAGAAGGAGGGTTACGTTTTTCGAGTGTATGTATGTATGTATGTATGTCCATTTCTTTGGCACGCCCTACAGCCCAAACGGCTAGATGGTTTTTGACATATGAGGTGTCGTTGGATTTGTCTAAATTGTAGTAGTGACATAGGCTATATATATTTTCAAAATGGCGCCCGCAAATGGTGGAATGAGGGGGGGAGTTGAATTTTTTTTTCTTACTGTAGCAATATGGGTATCAAATGAAAGCTAGTAAATTGTTTTATTCTTTTTAGTTTACAATAAGAGTATTTTACGCAGTCGGGTTTTTTCGATTTTTTTATTTCTTATTTACATCTAATATTACAGGCATACCGCATAACCCGATTCATTAGACATAGTAAAAGGAAAAAAACAGAAAACAATTAAAATATAATAAAAAATAAGAGATTAGCTAAACATGAATACTAAAAACAAAAACCAAGATTTACTTTAAAAATCTACTCTTCAGCTTGAATTGTAATGACATAATATATTACTTTGTTTCAGGCCATTGTTAGAGTGGGTGCAGAAAACAATTCAACTGTTCGCGTTTGAATTGAATACGTCTTATCCGTTACCTAAGTTTGGTAAGTTTTATGTTTTGGTATATAATATAATAGTCGAGATTAAATAGACCTCTATCTTACTTTAAACTTAAAATACTATTAGATATTTTGGATATAACTGTGTCTAGTATGAAATAAAAATAAAAAATTTCTATTTAATACTGAAGAAGCTTCAAGTATAAATTTTGTTGCCATTCGTTTTTCCACTTGTCCGTATCGATTCGTTTTGCCAGTTGTCCGTTTAAATTCCACTTCTACTCTGTGTCCTACTCCTAGCACACATTTCGTTTTTTTCGCAGGTTTACTGCAAAGTATGATTTGGTTAGTTTAGGTATATTTTAATGAATGCATTTTTGATTTAAGCATATTTTATTTTATCAAACAAAAAAACTGTATTCAAACCGGACCCAAAAAAAAATGCGCATAAATGAGCATTATATCTATCTAATACAGCCCTCTCTCCCTCCGCCACTGCCACCTCTCCCCACCCGATATATCGTCTACCCCCTCCACGCGGCCGTAATAGTCCGAGAGCCAGTAACAGATTTGCATTGCCAAGTTCCTCTCAAGCGATAATTAGTGAAATGCATCAGTAGTACATTAAGAAACAGTTTACAAATTTTCATCAAACGATCCAAAAAAAAGATAAAAAATTAAATGTCTATTACTAATTAATTTCAAAGTTTTGAACAATAAAGGCGCATAAAATTTATATTTTAATTTCTTAAGAACCGCAACTGATGTTCAAGAGGCTTTATGATGCTATTCCCTGATGGGTCTTACCAATTATCGTTCGAGAGGACATATGTGACCAAATTCTTACCTGGCTCGCGGACAATAACGCTTTTTTCGTGACAAAAAAAAATAATCAATAACTTAAAAATAATTGATTGATCCCATATCTCATGACCTCCTCTGGTAACAGGAGGTGGTTCATTTTTTGCTCAGAGATTTTTTCCATCAATGCACGGATATGATTTATACGACAATTACCTGTAAATAATTAGTTTATAAATATTCGATTTAAATATGTATAATATTGTAAAATATCGAAACAAATTTCATGTTTAGTACATGTAAATTAGAAAAAAATAATTATTTACAAATATAAAGTAAAATTAGAATATTAATTACAATTTACAATCCATAATAATAGATTCTCGTCATACATAGGTAAGGGCCTAAGGGGCCATTCATTTATTACGTAAGACGAATTTTGCTAGTTTTCGACACCCTCCCATCTATTATAAGAAAAAATAAAAATAGGACGACCCCCTCCAAAAAGAATGACTACAATTTTGGTTAGTTTTAATGTTTAAGTAACATTTTTTATTTTTATTTTTTGGTAGTAATAAGCTTTGGTTTTAATTATTCGTCTTTACCTACATAAGATTTTCAGTCCAGGGACTCAAAACCCACTCGGAAAGTGGATCTGCTACTGGCACATTTCTAATATGTATTACCCATACGCATCCGAGCGAACATCGGCACTCGTGCGGTTGCCCGCGCTTTTTCAAAGTATAATTTTAATTTTGCGCATTTTTGTAATCTTACGTAAAAACTATCGATACTTCCTCCCATCCCCCTGTAAGAGAATATAAGACATGATCGACCCCCCCCCCCCAAATCGTCTTACGTAATAAAAGAATCGCCCCTTATATATAAAATTACAATTTACAGACATCGTAGTGGTCGATGGAGGCAGTCAGTTCTCTGAAGGATGGGGCTTAATAACTCTCTCGCCATCGTTACTGACGGACACAAAAGTCATTGCAAGATTATTAGCACAACAGGTAAGTTAACAGGAAATTTCGTTTATTGTAATTACCTTGGATATATTCTCGTTTGCTTAGTGACTTTTTAAATGATAAGAATTCATTTAAAGAAATGAATAAAAACACGCTTAACATTTCATTATCATTCAAAGTAAATAATGTTAAAAATTAAGTTTTTTTTTTCTTTTCATTCATCATTTTTATTAGGTTTCGCATTCAAGTGTATATATGTAACATTATTCCATGTATATCTTAAAAGCAACTACATAATATATCGACTCGAAACGAAAGCAACTCTATTTTATTTTTTCTTTCTTTCTCGAAAGTATGAATTTCTCTAAACGACTCGTGCATTTTTATCAGCATTGTCGTTTTGATTATTGCTTTATATATATAAGTTGCTCAATATTATTTTGTAGTGTCTTTATATCTATAAATTATGCAATATTTGTAGTATCTTTTAATACTGGGGCTACACTAACGCTGTGGCCACATTAACGTGAAACGTCCATGTCTATCATCATCGCGATAAATATTGCGTTAAATTTTAATGATAAAGTGAGTGGCTACACTTGAACGTTTAACGTGAAGGCGCTAATACTATATCGCCACTTGAACTATCACCTAACGTATACTATCACTAAACGGCAATGTGAATGTCGTTGTAAAGGTAGTTCCAGCATGAAACCACTTGTTGAGTCCTTGATTGACTCTACACTACTTTTTGTTAAGACAACCACGCGAGCGAAGCCGGGGGAGAAAGCTAGTTTAAATATATAACCCTTATCGTTATAGATATTATTGAATAGTTTATTTTCGTGGTCAGTGGTTCGGAGGACTGGTGTCGCCGCGCTGGTGGAGCTCCCAGTGGCTGCTGGAGGCGCTGACGTCGGTGCTGGGCGAGCGCGCGCCGGCGCCGGGCGGCGCGGCGGCGCCGGCGCGCGCGCACGACGCGCTGCTGCTCGACCACGTGCTGCCCGCGCTCCGGTCAGTGCCTGTCTGCACTGTGCTCTACTGTATCAGCCTGGAAATAACCCCCTGCTGAGCGAAGGCCTCTTCGCCATATAGAAGGGTTGGAGCTTAATCTATCACGCTGCTCCACTGCGGGTTTCGCGAATAATTTCCGTACCATGTGTAACGATCGTTATCAGGTGTCTATGATAACTACCGGGATCGACAGCTTTACGTGCTCTCCAAGGCACGGTGGGGAGAACCCACAAGGCCATATACCCAGACTGGAAACAAATATTTGTACAAATACAAAAACATATCTGTCCCGAGCGGGATCGAACCCGCGATCACCCGCGCGTGGCGTTGAGGCAACTACTCGCACTACTACACCAGAATTAAGAAATATTATGTTAAAAAGCATTATAATTAACATCTTTTAAAGAAAACTTAACGTAGAATTTGCCTTATTGAAAGCAAAAGAGAAGTCCAAAGGCGGACAGTTTTATGTTTTAACAGATAAAGAATTGGTGGGTTTTTTCAATTCCTACTATTCATTCACTTTCCCTATATACCTATATTTATATATCTTGTTCAAATTTTTAACCTTTAATAAAATACTTTTTATCCATTCACTCAAGTTCAAATACATTTTTTTATACATCTAGTGGATGACAATGACACTTGATGTTAAAAGAGTTATTTCAAATATTAATTTTTAAAAAAAATCTTAGTAGTCTTAAGTAATAATTGACTTATTTTTTTTAATGTTTCTTGTTTATATTTTAATCTAATTAGTTGCAACTTTCTTTCTAGATTGGATTCAAGTTATTCTGTACGAGCGGTCGCCTCGCCGAGATTGGACAAAGCGGATATAGAGTCTGCTACCGATGAACTGTCATTACACAAAGTAAGTGCAACCTCAGTCACTGTACTTATGAAAGAAAATCAAGTAGGTATGCTTAATTAAAAAAATCAAAAAACCTGACTGCGTAAAATACTCTTATTATAAACTAAAAAGAATAGAACAATTTACTAGCTTTCATTTGATACCCATATTGCTACAGTAAGAAAAAAAATTAAACTCCCCCCCTCATTCCGCCATTTTCGGGCGCTATTTTGAAAATTTATATAGCCTTTGTCACTACTACAATTTAGACAAATCCAACGACACCTCATATGTCAAAAACCGTCCAGCCGTTTGGGCTGTAGGGCGTGCCAAAGAAATGGACATACATACATACATACATACACTCGAAAAACATAACCCTCCTTCTGTCGCAGTCGGGTAATAAAGTATAGGTACTTTATAGTACATAAAAGACAAATATAATACAATTTAGTTTTAAATAATTAAAATGGGCAATGTTATTGCTACGAAACAATAATGGTAGAACAATGGTCAAAGAATAACTTTATAATGTTTGTTTTGACAGTTTCCTTATTCTACTAATTAAATCCTGCCATAATAATTTCCTAATGACGACAGTATGGTATCACAGTGGTGTAATAATAGTATTCCAATTGTGTCGCAGTGAAACTATAATAAAATTTTAATAAAAATACCAAATTTACAAAATAAAGTTCTTTAATCGGTCATTGGAATACGATTGGAATAGCAGAATAGCGCTCAGGACAACAGTTGTTGCTTAAATTAAAATAATTTCGGTTGTTACCGAGTTCATCAATTCCAAATAAAAGTATTTACTTCTTTGTATTGTTGTAAGGGTGCGGCCATAGTGAGTATGGCGATCGAAGCCGCGGGACAGGAAGCCGGTCGCGCAGCACTCGCGCGATTATTGCGCGATCATCGTTCGGCTAGTGCTGACGCTAGGTATAGAAATTGAATTCACATTTTCATAATTAGAAAAAAATTAATTTCATTATTTAAAAAAATACTATTATATATTTTAGAGACCTGTGGCGTGCTCTCCAGCACGAAAGCCCAGAGGACGCGCCGGCCCACGCGTGGGACGGCTGGTGCGAGCGACCCGGGTACCCGCTGTTGTGTGCCAAGGTGTCTGGTAGTGATGTGGTTTTGAGACAGGAAAGGTATGTTTTAATAGATCTTGAATTATATTACCAATTTGAAAATTTTGTTTATTTGCTTTGTGTGACCCGTTGGCGTAGTTGGCAGTAGCCCAGAGCTTTCCGCTACAAGCTTGTGAGTTTGATTCCCGTATAATACAAATATCTGCATCAAGCGTTACAAGTGTAAGTTCTTTTCAGATTCGTCATGTCAGCTGACCCACCGGACCCTGAGCCTCCGATGCTGAACAGTCTCCTTACATTGGACCTTCGAGCTCAACTCGACGAGTTGTTCTATGAGCCAGGTAGATTCAATTGGACTTTTACCTTTAGTCAAATAAATTGTTGTATTTAATAATATTATATTATATTTAATTTTCCAATATTTTTTGTTACTGTAACAGTATTAAATCTATTTTAATGAATGTCTTAAAATTTAAAATAGTTTTTAAAATATAATAACAAAAATTTAAAAATATTTATTCTGGTTGACAGAAAACTTCACGGAAATAATAGAGGAGGACATCAACTCGACAACAACAACAACACCGACCCCGACGACAACAAAGCAAACAACAGTCAAAACAACAAAGGCTCCACCCGCACCGAAGTGGGTGATACCGGTAACCTTTTCCGTTGGACCCATCAATAGTGAAGAAGAGGAATTAGAAAATATTACAAAACTATGGAAAAACGTTACGGAGAACATACAGAATGGAACTTGGTGAGCATTACTTATACACTTCGCTACGCTTCGTTTCAGCCTATTGCAGTCCACTGTTGGACATAGTCCTACCCAAGCTCGCGCCAAATATCCCAGTTTTCCGTAATCCTCATCCAACCTCCACCGGCGACCTTCATTCCAGGACACGACGACCGTTCTGGTGTAGTGGTGTCAGTAGTCACCTTAATGCCGCGCGCCGGTGGTCGTGGGTTCGTTTCCCGCTCGGCACAGATATTTGTATTTGTACAAATATTTGTTTCCGGTCTGGGTGTATGTCCTTGTAGATCTCCCCACCGTGCCTCGGAAAGTGCTCTCGGTTATCACAGACACCTGATAACGATCGTTACTTATGGTATAGAATTTTTTTACCAACCCGCAGTGGAGCAGCGTGGTGGATTAAGCTCCAACCCTTCTTCTAAATGGAGAAGAGGCCTTCGCTCAGCAGTGGATTGTTTACAGGCTGATACAGTACAGTACAGTACTCCAGGACACGTCTGCTCCAGCGACCATCGATCCTACAACATACGTGACCAGCAAACTGCCACTTCAACTTGCTGATTATACGGGCTATGTCGGTTACTTTGGTTCGCTCGCCGATAATCTCATTTCTGATTTTATCTTTGAGAGAAACTTAAGACTTGTACACTTAACACGCCGAAATTATTCGTTTTCAATAATTTTTTCATCATTAGAAGACTATTATCTAGATGTAGCAAAGCTTTAATCGTCACGATGTATAATTATTTTAAATTTATTTCATTCTAAATATAAGAAGAAAAAAAAAAATTAAAAGCCAAGTAACTGTTAGGTATCCTACCAGTTCTTCTCAGTGGTATCTGAAATCCTCTGATGTTTCTCACTAACAAATATTATATAATAGTAGTATTTTCTAATAAAATTACAATTCGATTATAGTAGCTTCAAGTTTGGTCTGGTATCGCTGAGTTTTCATTTGCCAATCTTTGAGAAGTTAAGATATCTGTTTCGAGAAATTCTAAAATATTTATCAGCCAAAACTACCAGTGTAAACTACCAGTGACAAATTAATTGACAAATTAAGAACGAACACACACGGTGCCAGGGTCGGATCTGGTTATTCAGATATGACGTGAACAAACTACTTTCGTTGACTATTCCCGTTGTGAATCGTCCTTCATGCTTCGACCCTTTTCTTTTGAAGGAGAAGAGGTCATTTTGTTCCCATCCATGGAAAGTGTACAGTATTCTATTTAATGACTTTTCTTTTATTTACTTTTCCTAAAGAATACAAAAATTCACATAAAATGAGAGATTACTATAAATATATTAATATAATAGTAGTGTGAATAAAAGAAGACGTTAAAATCTTAAAATTAAAGTAATTATGGAAAAATAATAATTATATAAACTGAAAACAAAACATAAAGTGGTGAGACATATTCAAAAGTGGTTTTAAGGACCACTGAACTAAAATATATAAGTTATATATACATAACATAGTGAAAGAATAAAAGAAGACGTTAAGATCTTAAAATAAATTAAAGTAATTTTATTATAGAAAAATAATAATTACATAAACTAAAAACACCACATAAAGTGGTGAGACACATTCAAATTGGTTTTAAGAAAAACTGAAATAAAATATATGTTATATATCCATATAATTATTTATTTTATTTACAGGTATGATATTGTTAACGACACAAAACACACTTCAAGATGGTTAGAGAACGTTACATATTTAATTTGGATTAACGATACTGAAAGTAAGTAAAAATAACTGTTTATATACAAATAATAGTTACAACCTTTACCAATTAATTCGTTCGCAACTACCACCCCTTTAGTTAAGTTTATAAAATAAAGTATGTACGGTACCTTAAGATGAGATGTACGTTCAGACTTCTGTACATTACGGCGGGCTATTACGTAACTTGGGGGAGTCCCCAAGTGTTTATTGCTACGTCCACGTCGTCTCCCCTGGACCCTGACCTGACCCCGGTAACGCAGGTGGCAGGCAGGTGACCGAACGCAGTAAACTGTACTTGGGTGTATTAGAGTGTTTTGTCTGTGTGACTACTAAGTGGTTTTTGCGATGCTTACGCGGAGCAAAAGTGGAGCTACCAAAGGCCCTTCTCAGGGCCAACCCAACGGCCCTTCTCAGGGCCAACCCAACGGCCCTTCTCAGGGCCAACCCAACGGCCCTTCTCAGGGCCAACCCAACGGCCCTTCTCAGGGCCAACCCAACGGCCCTTCTCAGGGCCAACCCAACGGCCCTTCTCAGGGCCAACCCAACGGCCCTTCTCAGGGCCAACCCAACGGCCCTTCTCAGGGCCAACCCAACGGCCCTTATCAGGGCCAACCAGAAGGCGAGATGGAGGTTCTGGAGAACATCTCCATCACCTCACTGTCCGAGTCGGACCTGGGTCGGAAGCGCCTGTACTCCGGGGACTCGGAGGATTCCGGATCGGAGACAGAGACGGGAGAGGCCACGGGGGGTAGATCCCGGACAGCGGCCAAGAGGGGCAAGGCGCCCACCCTTACTAGCGCCAGAGCGGCTCTAAGAGAGCGTGTAGAGAGAGTCCGGGAGGACGAGTTTGAGGCGGTCCTCCAAAAGAGAGCTTTCGTAAAGCAGAAGGAGGTGGGGGGTCAAATGGAGGAAGCTCCCATCGAGATTGACGACGTGGATAAGCGGGGGGCCGAGGAGCTGAGGGTGGCTTCGGAGGCCAACCTAAACCTGATCCTCAGCCTGACCGGTAAGTCGGTCAATCTGCGGGGGGGCTACGCCTCCAAAATAAGGAAGGCAGCGGGATCCATCAGGGAGGTGCTGGAGTCCCTGGTGACCCGCACTGAATCGGAGGAGGTTCGCCGATTAAAGGCCGACAACTGTCGGCTCGCGCGGGAACTGGAGCTGGTCAGGAACGAAGTGCGGGCCTACAGAAGGGAGTTCGAGGACAGTCGCAAAAAGGCGGCTGAATCCGCGAACACGGGGGGAACTGCCGACCTAATGCAAGAAATTGCAAATATGGTCGCCAGCACCGTGGATGATCGCCTGGCGGCTTTCCAGCTCCCGGCAGCCCCTCCTTCTCGCCCCCCACTGGCTGGGGACAACAGGCCGCTGGCAAGGGCCACCAGGGCTGCCATTGCGGCGAAGGATCAGGCGGCGGCGACTGTCAGCGGGAGCACAGTGGACCCGGTGGAGCTCCCCGCCCTTCCACTAACATCGAGCAAAGGAAAGGGGAAGGGCAAGGGGAAGGGCAAGGGGAAGGGTAAGGGCAAGGAGGTGGAGTGGACCGCGTTCGGTCCCTCCACCTCAAAAGAAGCGGCTCCTCAGGGAAAGGAGAGAGAGGAGGCTAAATCCCAGGAGGAGCCAGCGGCAAGCTGGACAGAAGTCGTCCGCCGCAAAACGGCGGCCAAAAAGCGGACGGCTTCAGTGCCACCGGTGAAGAACCCGGCGACCGAAAAACCGGCGGCTTCAGCGCCGCCGGCAAAGAAGGAGGCTACAAAGCCTAAGCTGGCACTCCCCCGCTCATCGGCCGTAATAATTAAGTTACGGCCGGAGGCAGCGGCCAAGGGGGCCACGTATGGGTCGACACTGCTCAAGGCCGAGAGCAGTATCGACCTAAAGGAGCTGGGAATCGGCCCGCTCCGGATCCGCCAATCGGCGACCGGAGCGCGCCTCATCGAGGTGCCTGGCACCACGAGCGGCGAGAAGGCCGATGCCCTCGCCGCTCGTTTGAAGGAGGTCTTAGCGGAGGAGGTCGAGGTGCTCAGGCCTGAGAAGAAGGTGGAGATGAGAATCTCAGGCCTGAGCGACGCGGTCACCGCGGAGCGTCTGGCTATCGCGGTGGCGAAGGAAGGGGGCTGTTCCCCCGGGCAGGTCCTCGTGCGGAACATCCGGACGGGGCTAAGGGGCCCGGGGTCAGCCCACATTGAACTCCCGGCGGCGGCAGGTAAAAAGCTGCTGCAGGTAGGGAGCATAGCGGTGGGGTGGACCAAAGCGACGGTCCACTTCCTGCAAGCGCGTCCTAGGCATTGTTTCCGATGCCTGGGACTGGGGCACGTCGCCGGCTCGTGCCCAGGTGGCACTGACCGCAGCACTCTGTGCTATCGCTGCGGTCAGGCAGGCCACAAAGCCGCCAGGTGTTCGGCCGCCGCCCATTGCGCGGTGTGCGCGGACGCCGGCAGGCCGGCGGGCCACGTGATGGGGGGCATGGCATGTAAGCCCCCATCAACCCGCGGGAAATTCCCCCCGCAATCGTCACAAGGGGGGAACCGAGTGGAGGCAGCAGACGCTGATATGGCCGAGTGATGCCCGGGCATCTCAGCGTCCTCCAGGCGAACGCCAACCACTCCGCCGGGGCCCAGGACCTTTTCCTGCAGTCCATGGCGGAGTGGAGTATTGACGTCGCGATCGTCGCCGAGCCATACGCCGTGCCCCCTAGCCCACACTGGGCGGGGGACACCGAGGACTCGGTGGCGATCGTGGTGAGGCCTGGAGCCGGCCCCCCCCTCGTCGTCAAGGCGAGGGGCCGCGGGTACGTGGCGGCGGTTCGGGGAGAGTTGGCTTTCGTCGGAGTCTACTTCTCCCCGAACCGTGATCTGGCGGCCCTGGAACGGTTTCTCGACGTTCTGGGGCCGCTGGTGAGGCAGCTAGCTCCCCTCCAGGTATTCGTGGCCGGTGACCTCAACGCCAAGTCCACGGCTTGGGGTAACCCGGTTACGAACCCAAAAGGGAGGGAGGTGGAGGAGTGGGCGCTAGCTGCCGGACTGTGCCTGCTCAATGTGGGGGCAGTCCAGACGTGCGTGCGATGGTCGGGAGGTTCCGTGGTGGACGTCACGTTTGCCACGCCGGCCATCGCACGCAGAGTGGATGGGTGGAGGGTGGAGACGGAGGTGGAGACTCTCTCGGACCATCGGTACATAAGGTTCGAGGTGTCTCCAGCTTCCGTCCGTCCGGCGTCATCATCGTCGTCAACGTCGTCAAGGGGGCGTAGCCAGTTTCCGCGTTGGGCACTCTCCAAGCTCGATCGGGAACTGGCAGAGGAGGCCGCAATCGTCGGCCGCTGGAGCCTCCCGCCGCTGTCGGAGTTTGGGGTGGATGAGGCGGCCAGCCGGCTCTGCGACGCATTCACTGCTGTCTGCAGAGCGGCCATGCCGCCCGCGAAGCGTCCATCCCCGCGGCGGGCACTCTACTGGTGGTCGGCTGAGATAGCCGGTCTCCGGGCCGCCTGCAACGGGGCCAGGAGACAATATACCCGGAGCAGGCGGAGACGCCCCCAGGACGTGGACAGGGACGACAGGCTGCGCAGGATCTACGTGGAGAAAACGAAGATCCTGCGGCAGGCCATATGCCGAGCCAAGGAGGAGGCCTGGTTGGAGTTAGTTGGGGGTCTAGAGAGAGACCCCTGGGGCCGACCGTATAATTGGGCTCGGAACAAGCTCCGGGCCCAGTCGGCCCCCATCAGCGAAACGCTCCAGCCGGACCAACTGGGGAGGATCGTCGGGGAACTCTTTCCCGACGAACCCGAGGGCTTCGTGCCCCCCAGAATGGCTCGGCAGACGCCGGACGAGGAGGATGGTGTTCCGCCACCCGTCACAGAGGCTGAAATGGAGGTGGTGATTACCCGCCTCCAGGGTAAGAAGAGGGCACCGGGTCCAGACGGGGTGCACGGGAGAGTCCTCGCGATTGCTCTCGGGCACCTCGGCGACAGCCTCCGGGAGCTGTTTGATCGCTGCATGCGGTCTGGCCAGTTCCCGGGGGCCTGGAAAGAGGGTCGGCTCTGCCTACTTCCTAAGGCAGGGCGGACCCCGGACTCAGCTTCGGCAGTGCGACCGGTGGTGCTGCTGAACGAAGCTGGGAAGGCCTTGGAGAAGATAGTGGCCTCCCGGCTCGTTCAGCACCTGGAGGAGGGCTCGGGACCTGGACTGTCGGAATTCCAGTTCGGGTTTCGAGCACGCCGGTCGACTGTCGACGCCCTCAAACGCCTACGGGCGGTGACGGGTGAGGCGGAACATGGAAGGGAGGTGGTGGTCGCGGTGTCGTTAGACAGCGCGAACGCCTTCAACAGTCTCCCGCACGTGGTGATACGGGAGGCACTAAAATACTTCGGAGTGCCCCCGTATCTAAGGAGGCTGTTGGAGGCGTACCTCTCTGATCGGAGGGTAGGCCTCGAGAACCGGTCGGGGTCCGTGGAGTGGCGGCGAGTCGGCTGCGGTGTCCCGCAGGGATCAGTTCTGGGTCCGATCCTGTGGGACATCGGGTACGACTGGGTCCTGCGAGGCCGTCTTCTCCCCGGGATGGGTGTCATCTGCTATGCGGATGACACCCTCGTTTATTCCCGGGGACGAAATTACAAGGAGGCGGCGCGGCTGGCCGAGGTCGGACTCGACCTCGTGATCAGCCGCATAGAGAGTTTAGGGCTTCGTGTCAGGATTGACAAGACCGAAGCCCTGCTCTTCCGCGGGACCGGCCGTAAGGGACCTCCACCGGGGGCTACCCTTCAGATCGGAGAGGGGAGAGTCAGGATGAGCCCCCAAATGAAATATCTCGGGCTCATCCTGGACGGAGGGTGGACCTTCGGCCCACATTTTGCGATGGTGGGACCGAAGGTCGTCAAGGCGGCGAGTGCGCTGGGCAGGCTCCTCCCGAACCTCGGAGGACCCAGCGCCGCCTGCAGGCAGCTGTACTCCGGAGTCTGCCGGAGTATGGCGACGTACGGTGCCCCGGTTTGGGCGGATCGCCTCACCGCGAAAAATAAAGCGGCGCTTCGTGCTGCGCAGCGAACAATCGCGGTGAGGGTGATTCGGGGGTACCGTACGGTATCGTGGGCTGCAGCTACTGCTCTAGCCGGCGACCCCCCGTGGGAGCTCGTGGCGGAGGTTCTTGCCGAGACCTACTCATACGTCTCGGGTAGGAGGGCTCTTGGTGAGAACCCTACGTTGGACGGGATCCTGCGGGTGCGTCGGATGGGGCAGGAAGCGCTTATGCGGAGGTGGGGGGAGGACCTGGCGGGGCAGCCGTACGGCACACGCGTAACGGCTGCCATTCGCCCGGTCCTTGAGCGATGGATGCGTCGAAAACGCAAGCCCCTCACCTTCCGTCTGACGCAGGTTCTCACCGGGCACGGTTGCTTTGGTGACTACCTGTGCCGGACGGCCCAGAGGGAGCTGACGACTGAATGTCACGATTGTGGCGCGGCGGTGGACTCCGCCCAGCACACCCTCGAGGTGTGCCCGAGATGGGCGGCGCTGCGTCAGAGTCTGACGTCGGTCCTCGGAGGAGACTTGTCGCTCCCGAGCATTATCATCGCGATGCTCGGCGACGACGAGTCCTGGAAGGCGATGGTCTCCTTCTGCGAGACAGTAATGTCCCAGAAGGAGGCCGACGAGCGGGTGAGAGAGGAGGCCGCCGACGTGGCCTCCATCCGCGGGCGACGAATGGGGGTGCGTAGGAGGCGCTACTTAATGCGCCTCCAGTAACGCCCCTGTGCCCGTATCGGGCCGGGATGGGAACCTGGTCCTGCTAGATACGGCGTCGTCGGGACTGTTCAGAGGTGAGCCGGACAGTCCCCATGGAGGAGAAGTCTGGCCTTTTCGCCGAGGCCAGCCTGTCGCTGGAGGGATCCTGTTGCCTGCAGATCCGGGACCCTCCAATTAAAGCGGCTGAAGGCTCCCGCAGGGGTTTAGTACGGTATTGCACTCCCAAAGTGCCGAGTCCGACATAGGTCTAGGACTGCCGACCCGGGCATCCTGGATATCATCCGTAAATGGATTCCCCTGCGACAAAAAAAAAAAAAAAAAAAAAAGGGCTATTACGTAACTTGCGCGACCGCAAGAAATCGCTGTGGTGTCGAATTTCAATACTAATTGAGGCTCGGCTAGTATGAAGCCAAAGATGTATATCAAAAATTTTAACATAATTATGTAAAATCGGACGAATTATCTAGTCACTAATTAAGAAAAATAGTATGTTTAAATAATAAAGTATAACAAAATCTTATAATTTATCCAGTGGTGATCCCAGAGCTGGGCAAACACAAGTGGGTGAGGTACAACGTGGGCGCGCGTGGTCTATATCGTGTCGCGCCACTAGACAGGAATGCCGGTGAGGTAGGTATAAAGAAAATACTGACTTCGGCTTTACTCGCTATTAAGAGATCATAATGAACCTAAATATATTTTAAATCATCTATGGGTTCGTGTAGTTGTAAACCGTTAACGAAAAAAGTTACCGAAGTAGCGTCATGCTTTACCGATGTAGCGCCATGCTGCTTGCAGCTGAATGCGCCGGCGCGCCCGGGGAAGTACTTCGCTCTCACTTAACACCGACGTGAAATGGCAGCACTGTCGTTGTGTTTCATTCGGCTTGTGAGAGAATCGGTGGCCCATTCCTTCCTCTTCTCCCTTTTCTTCCCTCCACAGATCCGATGGAATATCCCTCCCCTCCCTAAAGGCCGGCAACGCACCTGCTAATCCTCTGATGTAGCGGGTGTCTATGAATGTCGCTTTTACTTACTACCAGGTGAAGTGACTGTCCGTTTGCCCACTTTAATATTTACAAAAAAAATACGCAGCTTTAAAATATGTATCAGTGACACAGATCGAGTCGTGCGAGCGACACGCGTTTTTGGCGCTTTGCGCTTGCGAGTACAGACATTAAACATAAAGCTTGTCATTTAAATGCAGTGCAATGTTGTATTATTTTTAATTTGAATAAAAAAAGTTGACATATTCACATCTGTTTTATATAAAAACAAAAACAAACCTACTTGTTACGTACCTTTCAAAGCGTGTTTGACGTTTTCATATAAGCTTAACCTTCGGTTACAAGTTCTATTTGTACTTGCCCGGTTTTTTAATATTATCTGTTTGTGTATACAGTCAGCGGAGGCAGCAGCGAGGCGCGCCGCGGAGCTGTACGCGAGCGGAGCGCCCGCGGAGAGGGCTCTGCTGCTGGACGACGCCTTCGTGCTCAGCAGGGCCGGCCGCCTGCCCGCCAGCCGCGCCGTCGCCGCCGCCGGTGAGTGCCACACCAGCGCGTCACACGCTCGTGACCATACATATGTGACAATACACAGGTGACCATAGACTCGTGACCATATACTCGTGACCATACACACGTGATCACACACACCTGTCACCAGCACCGGCAAACCACAATGTGTAGTGAAATAGCTGACGTACTCTTGACCTATAAATAAGGCGGCCAGCGAATTACTTAAGTTGGACCAAAACTTTCACCCCTCAAACATTTTTAAGACACTCCCAAAAAGAATACGAATGAATTTGGAGTAGAAGTTGGAGTGGATTTAATTGAGTTTCATTTCATAGTGTAAAATTCCTTCCTTCTTAAAGTAGATAGTGTCCAGACTCTACCTTTCTTCAATACCTTGGACAAATCCCCTCCAAATTAGCAAAAACCCAGAGAAACCCGGACTGACGTTAGTCCTACTAATACAGTATATTAGACCACATTAGGAAATACCTGCCTTATTTTTAATTATATTTAATGTAGCGGTACACTAGACCACATTGTAAAACATCTTACGTGTTGAAGATGGGAGAGATAAGCATAGATGAAAATGAAATTAGCAATTAAGTTAGGCATAAGTTTGGTCAATTTTGTCAATCCTTTTGTGAAATAAATATTATACATATGTAGTTTACAATTTGACATGATAACTTTGTGATAATTCTAAATACTAAAAAAGGCTTAAATTAAATCCAATTAAAATGGGCTGTTTTCTCAAAGAAACAAAATGCACGTGAATTTCAGCTCACCTAACAACAGAACGTCACTGGGCGGTATGGAAAGTGGTGGTGGGTCACTTATCGTGGTGGAGGGAACTACTCCAAGTGGCAGCATCAGGACCTTATCTCCAGAACCTTCTCAGTACTCTTCCGCCAAGATTACCATTATACAGTAATCAGGACTTGCTGGATCCTGGGATTGATGAAGATCAACTGTAAGTAATTTTGGTTATTATTGATGTAACATATTATTCTTCAATTGAAACCTGTAATTGTCCCACTGTTAGGTTAAATCCTCTTCCATTCTGTAGGAGAAGAATTGTCCACCAAGCTGTTCCACTGTGGGTTCGCAAATATTTTTCATCGATGGAGATTTAAAATCTCAAACAATCTACATACCATATTTCATAGCAGTCTGTTAATTAGGTAATTTGTGAATAACAAGTATGCTTAAAATGAAAAAAATCAAAGAACCCAACTGCGTAAAATACTCTTATTATAAACTAAAAAGAATAAAACAATTTACTAGCTTTCATTTGATACCGATATTGCTACAGTAAGAAAAAAAAATCAATTCCCCCCCCCCCTCATTCTGCCATTTGCGGGTGCCATTTTGAAAATTTATATAGCCTATATCACTACTACAATTTAGACAAATTCAACGACACCTCATATGTTAAAAACCGTCCAGCCGTTTGGGCTGTAGGGCGTGCCAAAGAAATGGACATACATACATACACTCGAAAAACATAACCCTCCTTCTGTCGCAGTCGGGTAATAAAATAATAAACATCCATCCATCATCATTTGCATTTATTACATTAGCAGGATTAACATAGAAAACATAAATTCTAAAACAAATACTGATATTTCAGACCACCTTGCATGTTCACAATGCTTTTGGATTGCAATTTGACAGCAATTATTGTCTTCGCTCGGCTATTGAAAGTTACGTAAAAGCCCGGCTTACATCAACCTTACATCAAGTTTTTGACTAAAATAGTTTGTAGATTTTTTTTTTAATCCGCTAAGGAAAATTTTAAGCGTCACATTAAAAAAAATAGTTGAATCAGACGCGATTTAATAAATTTCTTAACGTGTCTGTGAAAAACAAAATATATGCGTATTATCTCCAAAGTGCGTTAAAATTCATCTTAAAGAATTATCTTAAGGAACTATGAAAATATTTACGTTTTGTGACATAAAATGGAATATATGCCATCTTGGCTGTTACTCAATAAGTTTTTATGATCATTAAAGTTTAAAAAGTTAAAATTACGTTTTATCCAGGTGGTTAAGTGGAGCGTTACTAACAGCGGGCGTGGAGTGGGGGAACGAAAACGTGACAGAACAGGCCTTGGAACTATTCGACGCTTGGCTGAATGAAAACATAAGTATACCGGAGATATACCAAGAGGTAAGATTAAAACATTTGATAAATTCCAAAAGAAAATTTTAAAATTTTAACATTTATATTTCAATTACCACAATACTTAGTAGTAACTCAGTTTGATACTCGAAAAGTAATGCTTACTTTAACAATATAATTTATTTTCTAAATTGATATGCCTCAAAGTGCCAGGAGAGAACTACATTAAGCTTATTATCTCTCAACGAACTATATTTTGATGATTATATATCGGTATTAAAGTTTTGTTCATCTTTCTTGCCGAGGCGTCGTATAAGGTGACTAAGGCCATAGCGGTGCGAACAACCATGCACAGACCAGGGTGGTGATGGGCAGCAGCATCACCATGCCCTGGCATAATACACTGCGCTCGCCAACACGTTTGCCAAGCGTGGCGATTATTTGCAAACCCTCCCCCCATTATTATGACAAGCAAAAAAGAACCCAGGCCCCCAGTCCACGGTAGCCCTACTATTCCCAGCTACGGCAGCGGCCCAGGTAACGGTAGAGCAAGCGGTGAGAATCTCCGGATGAGATTCCGCTGCCACCCACGACGAAACCTGGCCTTGGTTACACATTACATTCGCACCCTGAGATCTGATGAAAGGACTCTTGAGCTGGAAGAGGAAATGAACAGGTTACAATGGTATATACTGGGTTTATCTGAAGTCCGCAGAGAGGGGGAGGACACGATAACCCTGAAATCGGGTAAACTGTTCTACTACCGGGAGGGTGACCAAAAGTCTTAGAGTTTATGGTCCGCGGGTCCCTCATTGGAAACATTGTGACCATCGGAAGTGTGTAGAATATGGTTGCGTACCTTTTACTCAGAGTATCTAAAAGATACTCGCTGAGGGTCATACAGGTATCCAAATTGCCGGATATGGACAGCGAAAGCAAAGAGGACAAAGGCTGGCTGATTTTCTGGAGAAGGAGGGAATTAAATCTTTATGATGAACTCCTTCTTCCAGAAGCCGTCTCACAGGAAATGGACCTGGATAAGTCCTGATGGTTCTCCTAGGAATAAAAAAGACTACATCACGACCAGCAGACGACAGATATTCAATGACGTCTCTGTGATTCATAGGGTGAAAACCGGGAGCTGAAACTGTTGAAAGTCTACACTGCGACCATCTAAGTCACAACTCCGAGAGTTTTCTGTGGACGATTGCGTTTCTGTGGACGATATAAACAGCAGGTTGGTCCATACAGTTGGGAGCCGATTTTACAGACCTGGCCGTAAAAGCGGCCCCCGAAAACTCTCTGACCAAACTCAAAGTCTCGTAGAAGAACGAAGCTTGTTAAATCTGCAGTCCTCTGGTGACGCTGAAATATATAGGCGAATCAACAGACGGATATGGAAATCTCTGAGACACGATATACATAACGTATTAAAGACACGATAGAGCGGAATCGGTGCTCCAAAGTGTTCTCAAGGGATTCGTCTGTTGTTCAAAGTCGGTTGTTGAGGCTGAAAACAGAGGATGGAGGTACAGCGTCGACCAGAGATGAGATATTGAGGGAGGTCGAGAAGTTTTACGGACAGTTGTATACTTCGGTCAACCAACCTGTTTGTAGTTCGGCTGAATATCCACGAGCCGAGCTAACCCGACATTATTCCGAAGAAATCCCGGACATCAGCTGGACGGTATTACGTCAGACCTTATAAAAGCGGGTGGAACACCGGTATTTAAAGTCCTTCAGAGGCTCTTTAATACCGTATTGCTCGAGGGCGTAACGCCGGAAGCTTGGAAAAGAAACGTAGTGATGCTCTTCTTCAAAAAGAGCGATAACACCCTGTTGAAGAACTACAGGCTCATTTCGCTTCTGAGCCACGTTTATAAGCTGCACTCTAGCGTCATTACGAATTGTCTGACGGGCAAGTTTGATGACATTCAGCCTCCGGAACAAGCTGGTTCCTGAAAAGGCTATAGTACCATAGACCACATACATACGCTGCGGCAGATTATACAGAAGACCGAGGAGTATAATCGGCCATTGTGCTTGGCGTTTGTGGACTATAAGAAAGCCTTCAATTCAATCGAAACTTGGGCGGTGCTGCAGTCTCTCCAGTGGCGCCACATTGACTACCGGTATATCGAAGTGTTGTAGTTCTTGTACAATAATGCTAGTATGTCGGTTAAAGTACAGGAGCATAACACGAGAGCGATTCCAATGCAGCGAGATGTGAGACAGGGATATGTCATCTGTCTGAAACTTTTTACAGCAGCATTGGAAGATGCTTTCAAGCTTCTGGAATGGAAAGGATTCCTCATCAACATAAACGGCGAGGAAATCACTCGCCTTCGATTTGCCGACGATATCGTGCTTATATGGCAGAATCCCTGGAAGACCTCAGCGTTATGCTCAATGATCTCGATGGAGTTTTCCAACGGATGAGCCTGGAACAGAAATGGACAAGAAAAAGATCATGTCGAATGTCCATGTCGCGCCCACTCCGATATCAGTTGAAGACTCTACTCTCGAAGTTGTTGACGAATATATCTTCCTATGACAAAATGTCCAACTTGGTAGGTCCAACTTCGAGAGAGAGGTCAATCGTCGAATCCAACTAGGATAGGCAGGCAGCATAGGCAGCGTTCGGGAAGCTAAAAAACGTCTTTTCATCCGTCATTCCTCAGTGCCTGAAATCGAAAGTCTTCGACCAATGTGTTTTACCAGTGATGACATACGGATCTGAGACGTGATCTCTGACTATCGGCTTTTTAAACAAGCTCCAGGTCGTACAGCGTGCAATGGAGAGGGCTGTGGTTGGTATTTCTCTGCGAGATCGAATCAGAACTGATGAGATTCGCAGACGAACGAAGGTTGCCGACATAGCCCAACGGATTTTAGTGGGCAGAGCACATAGCTCGTAGAACTGACGGCCGATGAAGCAGAAAGGTTCTCGAGTGGAGACCATGTACCGGCAAGCGCAGCGTCGGACGGCCGTATGCGAGATGGACGGACGACTTAAGGAAAGTCGCCGGAAGCCGTTAGATGGAAGTTGTATTGAACCGGTCGCTCTGGAGGTCCATAGGGGAGGCCTACGTTCAAGAGTGGACATCCTACGGTTGATATGATGATGATGATGGTGAAGGGTATTACACACACTTAACGAATGTACATATAATCATTAAGTTCCACACAGCAATAGGTGCACTGACATTATTTTATCGTCACCATGTTAAAATTGAACAATTTCCCCGCTGTAAGGCCGCGTTCACGGCGGGTGTGCGCAAACACGGCGCGGTTGCGTGGCGTGCGTGCTGGAACGCGCTGCTCGCGTCGCACGCGGCGCCGCGCCCCACGCTCTCGCACGGCGCGCTGCTCGCCGCGCTCGCCTCGCCCGAGGACGACTGGCTCCTGTACAGGTGAGCACGCGCGCTGCTCGCGTCGCACGCGGCGCCGCGCCCCACGCTCTCGCACGGCGCGCTGCTCGCCGCGCTCGCCTCGCCCGAGGACGACTGGCTCCTGTACAGGTGAGCACGCGCGCTGCTCGCGTCGCACGCGGCGCCGCGCCCCACGCTCTCGCACGGCGCGCTGCTCGCCGCGCTCGCCTCGCCCGAGGACGACTGGCTCCTGTACAGGTGAGCACGCGCGCTGCTCGCCGCGCTCGCCTCGCCCGAGGACGACTGGCTCCTGTACAGGTGAGCACGCGCGCTGCTCGCGTCGCACGCGGCGCCGCGCCCCACGCTCTCGCACGGCGCGCTGCTCGCCGCGCTCGCCTCGCCCGAGGACGACTGGCTCCTGTACAGGTGAGCACGCGCGCTGCTCGCGTCGCACGCGGCGCCGCGCCCCACGCTCTCGCACGGCGCGCTGCTCGCCGCGCTCGCCTCGCCCGAGGACGACTGGCTCCTGTACAGGTGAGCACGCGCGCTGCTCGCGTCGCACGCGGCGCCGCGCCCCACGCTCTCGCACGGCGCGCTGCTCGCCGCGCTCGCCTCGCCCGAGGACGACTGGCTCCTGTACAGGTGAGCACGCGCGCTGCTCGCCGCGCTCGCCTCGCCCGAGGACGACTGGCTCCTGTACAGGTGAGCACGCGCGCTGCTCGCGTCGCACGCGGCGCCGCGCCCCACGCTCTCGCACGGCGCGCTGCTCGCCGCGCTCGCCTCGCCCGAGGACGACTGGCTCCTGTACAGGTGAGCACGCGCGCTGCTCGCGTCGCACGCGGCGCCGCGCCCCACGCTCTCGCACGGCGCGCTGCTCGCCGCGCTCGCCTCGCCCGAGGACGACTGGCTCCTGTACAGGTGAGCACGCGCGCTGCTCGCGTCGCACGCGGCGCCGCGCCCCACGCTCTCGCACGGCGCGCTGCTCGCCGCGCTCGCCTCGCCCGAGGACGACTGGCTCCTGTACAGGTGAGCACGCGCGCTGCTCGCCGCGCTCGCCTCGCCCGAGGACGACTGGCTCCTGTACAGGTGAGCACGCGCGCTGCTCGCGTCGCACGCGGCGCCGCGCCCCACGCTCTCGCACGGCGCGCTGCTCGCCGCGCTCGCCTCTCCCGAGGACGACTGGCTCCTGTACAGGTGAGCACGCGCGCTGCTCGCGTCGCACGCGGCGCCGCGCCCCACGCTCTCGCACGGCGCGCTCCTCGCCGCGCTCGCCTCGCCCGAGGACGACTGGCTCCTGTACAGGTGAGCACGCGCGCTGCTCGCCGCGCTCGCCTCGCCCGAGGACGACTGGCTCCTGTACAGGTGAGCACGCGCGCTGCTCGCGTCGCACGCGGCGCCGCGCCCCACGCTCTCGCACGGCGCGCTCCTCGCCGCGCTCGCCTCGCCCGAGGACGACTGGCTCCTGTACAGGTGAGCACGCGCGCTGCTCGCGTCGCACGCGGCGCCGCGCCCCACGCTCTCGCACGGCGCGCTGCTCGCCGCGCTCGCCTCTCCCGAGGACGACTGGCTCCTGTACAGGTGAGCACGCGCGCTGCTCGCGTCGCACGCGGCGCCGCGCCCCACGCTCTCGCACGGCGCGCTCCTCGCCGCGCTCGCCTCGCCCGAGGACGACTGGCTCCTGTACAGGTGAGCACGCGCGCTGCTCGCGTCGCACGCGGCGCCGCGCCCCACGCTCTCGCACGGCGCGCTGCTCGCCGCGCTCGCCTCGCCCGAGGACGACTGGCTCCTGTACAGGTGAGCACGCGCGCTGCTCGCCGCGCTCGCCTCGCCCGAGGACGACTGGCTCCTGTACAGGTGAGCACGCGCGCTGCTCGCGTCGCACGCGGCGCCGCGACCCACGCTCTCGCACGGCGCGCTGCTCGCCGCGCTCGCCTCGCCCGAGGACGACTGGCTCCTGTACAGGTGAGCACGCGCGCTGCTCGCGTCGCACGCGGCGCCGCGCCCCACGCTCTCGCACAGCGCGCTGCTCGCCGCGCTCGCCTCGCCCGAGGACGACTGGCTCCTGTACAGGTGAGCACGCGCGCTGCTCGCCGCGCTCGCCTCGCCCGAGGACGACTGGCTCCTGTACAGGTGAGCACGCGCGCTGCTCGCGTCGCACGCGGCGCCGCGCCCCACGCTCTCGCACGGCGCGCTGCTCGCCGCGCTCGCCTCGCCCGAGGACGACTGGCTCCTGTACAGGTGAGCACGCGCGCTGCTCGCGTCGCACGCGGCGCCGCGCCCCACGCTCTCGCACGGCGCGCTGCTCGCCGCGCTCGCCTCGCCCGAGGACGACTGGCTCCTGTACAGGTGAGCACGCGCGCTGCTCGCGTCGCACGCGGCGCCGCGCCCCACGCTCTCGCACGGCGCGCTGCTCGCCGCGCTCGCCTCGCCCGAGGACGACTGGCTCCTGTACAGGTGAGCACGCGCGCTGCTCGCGTCGCACGCGGCGCCGCGCCCCACGCTCTCGCACGGCGCGCTGCTCGCCGCGCTCGCCTCGCCCGAGGACGACTGGCTCCTGTACAGGTGAGCACGCGCGCTGCTCGCGTCGCACGCGGCGCCGCGCCCCACGCTCTCGCACGGCGCGCTGCTCGCCGCGCTCGCCTCGCCCGAGGACGACTGGCTCCTGTACAGGTGAGCACGCGCGCTGCTCGCCGCGCTCGCCTCGCCCGAGGACGACTGGCTCCTGTACAGGTGAGCACGCGCGCTGCTCGCGTCGCACGCGGCGCCGCGCCCCACGCTCTCGCACGGCGCGCTGCTCGCCGCGCTCGCCTCGCCCGAGGACGACTGGCTCCTGTACAGGTGAGCACGCGCGCTGCTCGCGTCGCACGCGGCGCCGCGCCCCACGCTCTCGCACGGCGCGCTGCTCGCCGCGCTCGCCTCGCCCGAGGACGACTGGCTCCTGTACAGGTGAGCACGCGCGCTGCTCGCCGCGCTCGCCTCGCCCGAGGACGACTGGCTCCTGTACAGGTGAGCACGCGCGCTGCTCGCGTCGCACGCGGCGCCGCGCCCCACGCTCTCGCACGGCGCGCTGCTCGCCGCGCTCGCCTCGCCCGAGGACGACTGGCTCCTGTACAGGTGAGCACGCGCGCTGCTCGCCGCGCTCGCCTCGCCCGAGGACGACTGGCTCCTGTACAGGTGAGCACGCGCGCTGCTCGCGTCGCACGCGGCGCCGCGCCCCACGCTCTCGCACGGCGCGCTGCTCGCCGCGCTCGCCTCGCCCGAGGACGACTGGCTCCTGTACAGGTGAGCACGCGCGCTGCTCGCGTCGCACGCGGCGCCGCGCCCCACGCTCTCGCACGGCGCGCTGCTCGCCGCGCTCGCCTCGCCCGAGGACGACTGGCTCCTGTACAGGTGAGCACGCGCGCTGCTCGCGTCGCACGCGGCGCCGCGCCCCACGCTCTCGCACGGCGCGCTGCTCGCCGCGCTCGCCTCGCCCGAGGACGACTGGCTCCTGTACAGGTGAGCACGCGCGCTGCTCGCGTCGCACGCGGCGCCGCGCCCCACGCTCTCGCACGGCGCGCTGCTCGCCGCGCTCGCCTCGCCCGAGGACGACTGGCTCCTGTACAGGTGAGCACGCGCGCTGCTCGCGTCGCACGCGGCGCCGCGCCCCACGCTCTCGCACGGCGCGCTGCTCGCCGCGCTCGCCTCGCCCGAGGACGACTGGCTCCTGTACAGGTGAGCACGCGCGCTGCTCGCCGCGCTCGCCTCGCCCGAGGACGACTGGCTCCTGTACAGGTGAGCACGCGCGCTGCTCGCGTCGCACGCGGCGCCGCGCCCCACGCTCTCGCACGGCGCGCTGCTCGCCGCGCTCGCCTCGCCCGAGGACGACTGGCTCCTGTACAGGTGAGCACGCGCGCTGCTCGCGTCGCACGCGGCGCCGCGCGAAGAGAACGTACCCATACTGTGTGACCTATTTTTTTTACAATTAACCCCCCTTCTCCCCTCGGTAACCAACCATTGTATTTACTAAGTCCCCCCTCCCATCGATTTTTCACGTAATATTTATATAGGTATAAGCTTTTTAATGATTTTGCAAACAGAAAGTTAAAAAACTGTAGTCAGCTGTAAGTTTGAAAATCGCTAAACGCTGCGTGGATATATTTGCATACAGCTCGAAAACGTGTGATATTTTTCTAGAAGATATTGACTAGGTGACAAAAATCTAAGACCAACCCTTGCGCCCCTGTGACTTCATTGTATTTTTGAAGATGCAACCAAGAAGATTGATTTTTTACAAATCGAATAATATTGACTAAAGATTAATCGATTTTTATTTAATCTATTGTTTTCCATTAATCTCACATCCCTACTTGTTATATCGTGAAATTAGTGTGTATAAACACACATACTTATTATATATAAGTATTGACTTATGTTTAAGGTTCGCGTACACGGTGTTGTCGAACGAGGCGCAACGAGGCCGAGAATGGAAAACTTGGGTGACGTCACTATGCCGGGGAGTTTGCAAGTATGTACACAATGTGTCATTTTAAATGTCTCAAAGCTAAAAAATATGTTGAACTATCAAAACACTCTGATTGTTATGGAATTATAAATAATTTTTAAATGTTGGCCTTCCTAAAACAATGAAATCTGATAACTCACATATTTTAAAGCACCTCCATGTCCATAGTATTTTTTATACATTAAGAACACAGATTTAAAAAAATGATATTATAATAAGAACCTTCAACAGTCAAACAAAATACTTCATCCAAATCTCTGATGTGGTTTCCGGCATACATATTGAGCGCTGACTTTCAACCTCCGCCGAAACGAATTTTGGATTTCGTTCATATTTCGTTGATGGTATGAAGTGAGGTATAAGAATGGGGGAATGATATCATAGGTACAGTGATTTGACAATCGCGCGAAGCGTCAAAACCATTTCATTCCATTTCCTACACATACAAAGTACTTACTCTGTGATCAAAACCGCCACTTGTGCGTTTTTAGGGTTCCGTTGCCAAATGGCACAAAAAAGAACCCTTATGGATTCTTCATGTCTGCCTGTCTGTCCGTCCGTATGTCACACCCACTTTTTTCCGAAACTATAAGAACTATATTGTTGAAACTTGGTAGATGTATTCTGTGAACCGCTTTAAGATTTTCACACAAAAATAGAAAAAAAAAAACAATAAATTTTGTGGGTTCCCCATACTTAGAACTGAAACTCAAAAAAAAAATTTTTTTTTCATAAAAACCATACGTGTGGGGTATCCATAGATAGGTCTTCAAAATGAAATCGAAGTTTCTAGTATCATTTTTTTCTTAACTCAATAGTTTGCGCGAGAGACACTTCCAAAGTGGTAAAATGTGGTCCCCCCCCACTGTAACTTCTAAACTAAGAGAATGATAAAACTAAAAAAAATACATGATCTACATTACCATGCAAACTTCCACCGAAAATTAGTTTTCCGAGCGCTCAAGATCCGTGCCGGTAACTACTCTATAGAGTTTAGAGGTACATCTACCCTCCATACTATTATATTTGAAATGTGTATTGAATTGTTACAATTAAAACAAAGATGGCGTGGTGCGGCGGGAGTGTGGCGGATATTAAACATGGCGACACTTCCACCTTCCGCCTTACAAGCTGCAGCGAGGTGTCTCCACCAACCTAAAGATTATTACAGGGTAAGGATCTTTAAGAATGAAAAAGTATAAATGAAGCCAAAAATAATCATACACAAACATTAAAACAATACCACAAAGATAATTGAATCAAAAGCTAGTGCGCTCATTAATATTTGATACTTAACAAATTAAACTTCTATTTTTATATTTAAACAAAATAAAAATTAAAAAAAAAAAACAGTTCAGATATATTTTGCGAATCGTTACATTATACAGAATGACTGGTAAATTACTATCAATATTTAAGGAGAATACTCGGTACATGATTCTCAATTATGTAAAAAAAATAGGTGCTTAATTTTTGACCAAATTTTCATAAATTTCAATTCAAGTAAATGAAGCGTTGACACTCTACAGTCATGCTGGCGGCACGTGCACAGGTGTTGTACTGTGCCGCTTGTTAACATCTAAAAATTGCCTAAGTTCACATCATTTACCTAGTCAACAAATTTGTTGCTTAAACGAGTAAAATATCTTAGTATTTTTGCCTATCCTAAGCCAGGATTAAAGTATTAAGGGGGACTAGATCATGCTTGTTTATCCTGCTACCCTGTTAACACGTGGCGGCGTTTGGACGTAGGTAAACTACCTGTTTTGTGTCGAAAGTGCAGCTAGCTGTTAGAGTGTCCAGACGACGCGTACATAATTGGATAATTGTTGAGAAACTTTACTTAAAAGTTTATTAATATTTACCTGTTTTTTTACATAATTCGAATGAGAATCATGTACCGAGTAGTCTCCTTAAATATTGATAGTAATTTACCAGTCACCTGTATTGACTTTTCGAAATAACAAAATGTATGTATTTTACATACAATTAATTTATTGTTATAACATCATTTGTCAATATAATCTTAATAAACTGCAATGTAGCCAACACGTTAGCTACAAATAATAACTTAATTAACCTTTACCCAATCATACCGAAATACAATTACACAGTAAGTCAACCAAAGCTGAATCTATACAAGCTTGACACACAAAGTAATATACTCGATAACTTAAATCATTTACACATAAGTTTAATTTTTTTATTATTATTTCCAGTTCAAGGAGTTATTCGGAGATCAGAAGGGGGCATCAATAGCGTTAGACACAATCGCTTTGAACACGGCATGGGTGATTCGAGCTGATGCCGACCTTTTGTCATACTTCAATGCGGTGAACAAAAAACAGGAATAAAATTGTGTAAAGTATCAAAAATGATGTACCGATTATAAACATTAGCGTTAAGGGGATAGTGCCCCCTTTAGTAAACCAGATGTTGTTCTTTAAGGCATACGAAAAACTAAATAGATAACATCTTTTTCCTCTATGTTCTTTCTCTTCAAAATAATTGAAAAAATTTTCGTCTTTTTTTTTCACTTGACAAAAATCTTTTCTTTTTTTTCACACATATATATAAACAGCCTAGCATATATAAGCAGTCTAGATCTGTTTGACCCAATGATTGTCGACTAACTTTGCAAAACTTGAAATTAATTTTTTCTACTAAAATACAATTGATCAACGCCTAGGTTTTTAATAATTATTAAGAGAGAAGGTTGGAATTTAAAATCTCTATGCCCCAGAAACGATTTTAAGTCTTAGATATTTCCAGTTATTTATTTTAGCTTCTAATTTGATAGGTATAACAATAACACTCTTTCTTATAATCTATTTCTATCGATTTCAAAGTTATATTTTAAAAGAGCACTGATTAAACAAAATGATTTAAAATGATTAAAAATTTTAATCATTTTAAATCATTTTAAATCATTAAAATATGATTGAAAATGATTAAAAATGATTAAAAATTTTTAATCATTTCAATCATTTTTGATTATTAAAATATGATCGGAAATTATTTAAAATGATTAAAAATTTTTTAATCATCTCAAATCATTTTTCTCAAATCATAAGAGGTGACAGAAATTCACAAAGTATTTTATGATTAGAAATGATTCAATATGATTAAAAATTTTTAATCCTAACTGAATCATTTTAAATCATAAGAGGTGACAGAAATTCACAAAGCTATTTTATGATTAGAAATGATTCAATATGATTAAAAATGATTAAAAAATTAATCATTTTTAATCATTTTTAATCATTTCAAATCATTTTGTTTAATCAGGGAGTTATTAGTTTGATATTAGTATCAATTATTAAAATATTGGGTACGTTCGCGGGCCCTCTTCAAATTGATAATTCATCACTTTTATTAGGAGCGCATGCGTACTTCATACTTTTTTATCTATGCATTCCACAGACCACATGCGCGGAAATGATACTTCTTTAATCAAAAACTGAATTTAACTGTCGAACTTTAGTAAATAATTGTTTGCTATTGTTCATAAAAGATAAAAAACAAAATTATCTTCTTACATTTATTCACTACTTATTATTTTTATTAAAAACCAATCAATAAAAAACTATTGCGCATTTCCCATTTCCGTTTCCGCGCATGTGGTCTGTGGAATGCATAGATAATAAAGTATGAAGTACGCATGCGCTCCTATAAAAGTGATGAATTATCAATTAGAAGAGGGCGCGCGAACGTACCCATTAATGCGTATTTGAATTTTCTATATTAATCTCAAACAAATCGAAGTTATGTATGGATTATAAATACATATCGATTTTAAGCAAATTTAAAAAAAAAGTTTAAAACAGCCATTATCAATCTACCCAAATAATTTAATTTTTAGATCCTGTAGTATAATTTTAGTTTTTACATGGCAACCCAACTAAATCGTAAACAAAAAAAACACACTAAAAAAAATTCTCTTCCATTCCATTCCTCGGAGATATAAATTGATAAATATATATACTATCCGCTTTATATTTTCTGTATAATTTCATAAAAACATAAAGTTGCCTTAGTGTAAAAACCTTGTTATAATCTTGTAATATATGACAACACTCGTTATCATAACATATAATCATATATCAATCAGTTATTTACGCACTTACATATATTTATTACATGTAATCTAGTTAGAAATATCCGTCTCGATCTTTTCAATTTTAAAATAGTAGAATAGAAAGAGATAGCACTGTGTTTCGTCCTAAAGTATTGGACAGCGCCATCTAGTGATAATCGTTGGAATTGTAAAGTGTCCCGAGATAATCAATTGAAAAATAGTATATTGTGTCACAAGGGACGAAAGTACTACTTTCTGTCCCGCATGTGAAATTGGCAAACATGCGGGAAAGGATGCAGTACTTTCGTCCCGTATTGCACATACTTTTTTTTTCCTATCTAGACCGAAAATTCGAGTTTTGTCCCTGTGAAGCGGGGGAAAAAGTGACACTTTTTTCCTACTTAGGCCGAAATATTCGATTTTTGTCCCTGTGAAGCGGGACAAAAGTGACACTTTTTTGTGTGTGTTGTGACACACAAAAATCGAACTTTCGGCAGTGGTAGGAAAAAAATATTGTTTTACGGCCGGTTTCAATCTATTTATGTTTTTATTTACTAGAGACAGTATTTCAAACTCCATATGAATTGTGTGAGAAATTTATCGCTAGTAAGCAATCCAATCACGTGTATTTGAGTCATGATTAAAGAAAATGACGGAGTACATTAAAATATATATCTATATGAGTGTAAGTTCATTTAACTATTGTACTAACGTTTAACCTGAAATCATAATCAATAGTAGAGCAGATTAACGAATTAAGCCCTGTTTCTAAATTCAGAAAACGATTAGTTTTGCTTTTGAAACGTGTGAATTGTAATTATACATTTTTATTATTTAAATATACTCAGGGCCGGATTTAGAGTTGTGGAGACCCCGGGCAACAGAGGAGTGGAGGCCCCTTGATCCGAAATGAATTGTTTTTTTTTTTTTTGGAGAAAAAAATGACGACGAAAAAAAAGGTCGTCCCAATCTCACGCCAATATATTATCGTTGCCGTGTGGACATATTCCTAAAAACAAAAAAAAATGTCGTCCCACCTCCGAACCGCTGATTCTTATTCCATCGAGGTATATGTATTCCTAAAAAAAAAAAGGTCGTCACCGATAAAAAAAAGGTCATCACCTATTCCTATTACTAAAAAAAAAGGTAGTCCCAACTCCGGACCACTTCAACTCGGTCGGCTCTATTGTGGAAGCCCCTCTTTTGTGGATGTAGGGGTCCCTCTTATGTGGAGGCCCGGGGCAGTTGCCCCGCTTGCCCTCCCCTAAATCCGGCCCTGAATGTACTAGTATTAAAATACGATACGTTAGTACTGAGTGTCGATATAATAGCAAACGAATATTTTTAGTCACAACTCGTTTCAAATTGATCGGTTTGTAAGCAAAACGAATCGTTTTCTGAATATAGGAGTCGGACTTTAAACACTAAAACTTTTCTCTAATACATTACATAGTTTATGTATATTTTCATAATTGGTGTAAGTTTATTAATATTATATTGGGTACGTTTGCCCTCTTCTAATTGATAATTCATCACTTTTATAGGAGCGCATGCGTAGTTCATACTTTTTTATCTATGCATTCCACAGACCACATGCGCGGAAATGATACTTCTTTAATCAAAAACTGAATTTAACTGTCGAACTTTAGTAAATAATTGTTTCATAAAAGATAATAAACAAAATTATCTTCTTACATTTATTCACTAATTATTATTTTTATTAAAAACTGATAAATAAAAAACTATTGCGCATGTCCCGTTTCCGTTTCCGCGCATGTGGTCTGTGGAATGCATAGATAAAAAAGTATGAAGTACGCACTTAATAAACTTACACTTAACCCTAACGGTAGCCACATGTATGGTTACCGTAATGTTATTTTTTTTTTTTATTATAATGGCTCGAAATGAGATTTTATTGTAATTTAAACCGCTGTCTATCGACCACAGATAATAAATGAAATATTAAGTGTATAGGTAGTGAAGTTAGTCAATATCATACTCTTCTTAGTTTTAGTTAATAAAAATAGTTTTATTAAAATAATTTATATTTAAGTTCTATGTAGTAGATTATATTATAATTAGTCATAATTTTATAAATGTATTTTTTTATGGAATTTCATAGGGCCGTATGATTTTTCATTCTATATACTTTTATTATTATTATTACAAATCATTAAATTACATCACTAAGTCTAGATTGAAGATAAATGAAATAATTTTGACTGAAATAGATGTAACGAAATTTCTAAAAGTAAATTCATTATAATCTCAAAAATAGTGGAAGTATACCACATTCCATTGACACCTATTTTGTAAACAAACTTTTTTAATTTTAATTATAAAAAAAAAAAAAAATTTAGTGGAAAATGAAATTCTCTTTTTAATAAATTAGTTTAATTTAACGAATTTCTCATTCGACCATATTCTTGCCATAAAAAAAATAAAAAAAAAAATAAGAAGATAAAAAGTTTGTTTACATTTTGAAAATGGAATTAAAAATAAAATTTAGCGAAATTTAGAAAACGAAAGTAGAAAAAAACTTTGTAAGTATATTTTTTATAATCGAAATCGATCGGAAAAATTTTTATATCCAGATTTTTCTAGTCTTTGTATTGAAAATATTCCGACCAGTAGCGAATTTTATGGAATAATTATCAATATTGGTTGTGTGTGATCGGTGACAGTTCATTTTAATAGAAAAAAAAATTGCTTGTCTGTAAAGTCGGTTTACGGACGATAATTTTACATGATAACGTCATAAGAAAACATTGATTAATAATTGCATACTTTTATGAATTTAATTTAATTATTAACACTTGAGTTATCATTATTTTGTATCATACAAAGAATGAGTTGATTCAATTAATTACATATTTTTTCGATAAATTACATTTATTTGCACTCGTTAATTTTAATATTTCATTACTTAAATTATACAGATTAATTACAAGTAACAATGTGCTATTAACAATTTATTTACAACTTATATACATGTGTGATATTTAGGATCCTCCAATCTGCGTTATTGCTTTTCATTCACGACCTGAACGCTTAGGCCGATCATGCCTCTCTATCGCTTGTTCCGCGCTCGCGCTCGCGACACGTGACACTTATTTGTGCGTGCAGCCGGAATTCATCGATTTACAAGACGTTATCACGTCAAAAAATAGTTTTATTATTCATACTTACGACTACTGTACTTACGGCCGGTTTTATTAAATTATCTAATCCCTTATTTTGCTTACTAGAGATATAATTTTGACGTTAACTCCATATTATGAATTGTGTCAGAAATGAATCACTAGTATGCGAAATCGGAGATAGGTAGATTATAGAAAAAGTACACGACCTAATGTTTTCATCATTGTCATGTTTTCATCGTTTCATTGTTTTTTCCATAACGTATTCATTATAAGAAAAAGACATGATTGCTAAGTGGATTTAAAATATATATATGTATTTACCAATCCGTTAGGGAGCAGTATGGCGAATGAATCTTTAATGCTTTTCCTTAGATGGGGCATTTTGCGCAGTCGAAAATTTACGTCCTACAGTATTATATATTGCCAAAATATTTTAGTTTTGCAAGAAAATACTATTAAAATGAACTGCATAGAAAAATCTTTATAACTAAATTGGATAGTATTTACTTAGTTTTTAGTTTAGCTTTTAAACTGTATTACTGCTTTTATATATTGTCAAAATTAAGTAGATTTTTATTATCTGTACAATTTCTTTTTACTTTATAATTTCGTTCTGTTATTTCAGTTCAACTTTTCAATTCTAGTCATTTAAATAAGTGTGTATAGTTCTAAGTCCTTGAAAGATTTTGTATCAGCTTTTGTAATAAACTTCCCAATGTGAATAATATTTATTTGTTTTATTTCACCAAAACCTATTTTTTTTAACGATGAGAAATGAATTTACTCATCCCGCCTCATGGTATGTGGGATTTGCAGTCGGATGCCAGGACTGTACGTCAGGCAGGCTGAAATACCCATTTGGGTGGGTGCTCATCACGTCGGGGTCACCAGTTCGGCGTAGAGAGAGGCTGCAATTGAAAATGAAGGATCCTTCGACCAGACGGTGTTGCGTCTGGTGGGCTACGCGCCACTTAACGTTTGTTGTCGGGTTCTTGTATATATATTCAATCGCTTTGAAAACTTCGATAGCGCGATGTAGGATACGTCTGTTTCTTCTAGTTCGTATATGGCGAGATAGATGTCGCTACACCCACTAAAACCCATCGATACCGTCGACACCGTAGTGGGGCTCCAAAGGATCGACAACCGTTTGTTGAAACCAATGTTTACTTAAACCAATAAAGGTAACAAATATCTTGATATGCTACTACTATCCTATCTTGCTTTGCCGTGCGGTGACCGGCAGAGACGAATAGTCGGTCCCGACCTCTTTCTTGCCGAGGTGTCGTAAAAGGCGACTTAGGCGATAGTGGTGCGACTGTAGATATATCAGGATGGTGATTGGTCACACCACCCCCATCACTCATCACCATATCCTGCCACAGCATATGAACATTAGTAAACACTAGATGTATTTTCTGAACACACATTAAGTAAATGAGTTTCAAATGCGACGGACTATAATTATAATCATAAAATTCAATTATGTTTTAATCTAGCGTATGATTTTGTAATTACGAAAATATTTTCCATAACGAAGTGGTATTTTAACATGTTTTTCAACCTAGGTTTGAATACTACTATAAATTACTTTGCGTAAATAAACAAAAATATTTCCAACTAATTTCTAAGTCCATTTCTGGTATTGTGTATGTACGCGTGTACAACATACCTACAATAAATGGCGTAGCTAGGTAACCAAAGGCTCTGGTGCAAAAAATAAATTAGGGCCCCAATTAAACTGTTAAGGTTTGTCAATACAAGCCAAAATATAAATATTTATATTTAAATATTTTAAAGGTATACAGCTCTACTTTATCATCTGCTCTTTATCATGCAGAGCAGGGTCCGTTCAGGTTTTACACGCAAGCAAATTTCAATATTAAATTTATAGTTTGTTGCTCAGGTTCTGAAGCCCCCCTGAGCTTAGGGGCCCCGGTGCAAGGCACCGTCTAGCCCTCCGGTAGTTACGTCACTGCCTACAATATGGAATATAGATACACTGCTGGAGCGTGATGTTCGTACAACAGGGAGCACATTTCATATCTCCACTACGCGTTATTAATCAGCCTGTAAGGCTCCCACTACTGGGCAAAGGTTCCTTCTCTATATAGGATAAGGGCCGGAGCATACACGTACCTACATAAAATTTATAAAAAATTCAATGACTAATGCCATTATTAAATCAAGTGAAACTAACATTGTTTATTGTCCATGTTGTCCGCGTACCTTTGATAGAACTATCATCTTTAATAAAATGATTAAATATTACTATAATCATAATGTCACTCCAGTCTTTATGACAAAACTTAATTTTTTATAATTTTTAATATTAACCGCTCTGGTGTAGTTTTGCGGGCAGTCGACTGAAATCCGGCGATCGATAGTTCGATTCCCGCTCGGGGCAGATATGTGTATTTGAATTATAACAAGTATGCTTAATTAAAAAAATCAAAAAACCCGACTGCGTAAAATACCCTTATTATAAACTAAAAAGAATAAAACAGTTTACTAGCTTTCATTTGATACCCATATTGCTACAGTAAGAAAAAAAAATCAACTCCCCCTCTCATTCCACCATTTGCGGGCGCCATTTTGAAAATTTATATAGCCTATGTCACTACTACAATTTAGTCAAATCCAACGACACCTCATATGTCAAAAACCGTCCAGCCGTTTGGGCTGTAGGGCGTGCCAAAGAAATGGACATACATACATACATACATACATACATAAATACATACATACATACATACACTCAAAAAACATAACCCTCCTTCTGTCGCAGTCGGGTAAAAATATTAGTTTTGAGGTCGACCTTGTGAATCTCCCCACCGTACCTCAGAGTTTACGTAAGGCCGTCGGACTTAGTTGTTGTTATGGACACATCGGTTGTCCCATTTCAAAACCTAGGAAGGACTTAAAACTAAATTTTACAGGAGAGCGCAGCAGCAGCAGGTGAGCGACGTAAAGTAAAATAAATTCGATTGGTTGAATAAAATACAAAATACTGAACGCATAGCACTACACAAAGTGTTTATTACATTTTTTAAACCTCTTACTAACTTATATAACTGCTCGGTTAGCAAGATTTTCGCGATAAGTCTTTTACGTTACTGACCCGTTGGCGCAGATTTCTGTTCCAAGGGTTGTGGGTTCGATTCCCGCCCCGAGTCTGGGTGTTATATATGTATTATTTATATGTATATTTATTTCTAAAAAAATATATATCAGTCGGCTGTTACCTAAAACACAGGCAGACAGGCATTAAGTTGCCTACCTTAGGAACAGACGACCGTGTGTGTGTGTTATACATATTTATTTATTTATTTATTATTTATTTACGTAATATATATCCTAGGTTTCGAAATGGGACAGCCGACATGTTAACGATAGATGATAGGAAATTATCCACCAATCCGCAGTGGAGCAGTGTGGTAGATTTAGCTCCAAACATTCTCATGAATGGAGAAGAGGCCTTTGCCCAGAAGTGGGATGTTTTCAGGCTGATTTAGTTCAATTCAGAATATATCGGGACCGATAAAATACAGTCTTAAATTTTGGAAAAAATTTCTAAAAAAAATGTACTTATATACAGAAAAAATCTTACAATTCAATTTTATGTAGATGTAAACGATTACTTTGTAGTATCACACATACCTTTTATACGATTAATTTTCTTTTATTGTACTATAAAGTGTGAAATTCGTGAACGACGATAGGTTTTTCGGTCTTAAAGTATGAATATTTCATAAAAATGCTAACGAAATTTGTAATGGTATTGGTATTCTCTGTTTTCGGTGAGTGAGTCAGAATGTTAGATAACATATTTAAAAACTAGGATGAGTGACAGGAATTTTCTATTAGCCTTTTGGTGTACTCTAATAATTAATTATTATTGTTACTACTTTGTATTTAGGATTGAAGTGGTACGTAGAATTTATACGAAACGAGGTCTAAATGAATAGCTACTAATCAATTTTATTTCATATTAAATAAGTATTCTTTAATATTCACGTAAGTAAATGTCTCAGAATAATTCAATTTTAGATTGCTTGTTAGGAAGGAATTTTAAGGATAATAAGTGTTAAAAATAACTTCATATATAGGTAATTATAATGGCTTCTTTTTAACTTGTTACATTTGGAAATCTAATATTAAGAAATACAACAAATAGAAAGAGACGCAATCCCGGGTTAAGGAATGTTTTTTTAGTGCACGTGAGCATTCCAGTTTGTATATAAATTCCTTGACTTGCTATGTCTTATTCATTGTAACACTGTTTGTTTACCCCAATAAAGTGAAAAAAAAAACTTTTGTACATAACGCGTTCGCTTCGCTTCAGCCTATCGCAGTTCATTGCTGGACATAGTCCTCCCCAAGCTCGCGCGAAATATCACCTAAATAACGCGTTATACGGGGTCAAAATGATATATACTCGTACAACGCGTGTTCCTATAACGTGGAACTAATCTACCGTGTTATAGGATATGTCGGGCCTTTTCGCCGAGGCCAGCCTGTCGCTGGAGGGATCCTGTTGCATGCAGATCCGGGACCCTCCAATTAAAGCGGCTAAAAGATCCCGCAGGGGTTTAGTACGGTATTGCACTCCCAAAGTGCCGAGTCCGACATAGGTCTAGGACTGCCTACTGCGTCCTGGATATCATCCGTACTGTAATTAATTTGGTTTAACGACTGTCAATGGTATCGAACGAGCACATGATTTTGGCAATAGAACTTATTGTTAGTAGAGAAGCCAAAAACACACCTACAGGTATAGGAGATTTAATAACATAACTTAATAACAATAGTAATGTTGGGTACGTTCGCGGGCTCTCTTCTAATTGATGATAATTCATCACTTTTATAGGAGCGCATGCGTAGTTCATACTTTTTTATCTATGCATTCCACAGACCACATGCGCGGAAATGATACTTCTTTAATCAAAAACTGAATTTATACCTTGTCCAACCGTTTATATCTTTTTGACAGTTCAAGAAATTTCGACATTAATGACATCCTCACATGTTACCAATTCGATTTGAAATAATAATCGATTTTATTTAAGAAGAACTTCAAATATTACAGTAGTATAAGTATTCGTTTCTTAGTTTTTTTTTTAACGCGTGCATAGTTACATTTTAAGGCAGTCGTCAAAAAATAATTAAACGAATGAACAGAATTATTGTTCTTTACTCTTAGTTTAAACTTAAATTCCAAGATTTCGACTTAATTCCTTGCAAATAATCAATCTTGTAGTGATGGATACTATTTTTATTTCCTTTTTTTATTAAATTTATAGAAACAATACTTACATGAAGTCAAATTATTTGTATCATATGATCGATTTATCGTATTTCAAGAACTGTTTCATAGTCTGTGGTTGCTTGTTATGCACAGGGAACTTAACTACCCTTCAATAAAGTACCATAAAGTACGAAATTACTGTAGTACATTATTCCGGAAAAAATAAAACAATAATAATAATAATCATTTATTTTCTCACCATAAAAAACAAGATGCTTACATGTAGGTACATAATGATCCAAGAAAAAAAAATGATTATGGTGGGTTGATACCTGACATAGGAATATTCCTGTATCACAGGTTATCAACCCTCCACCCCGTGAATTGGTCTTATGTCTATTTAATTGATTACATGGTTCGAGAAAATACATATGCGTAAAAATAATACATTCGTATATAACATTACACCAAAATCACTTTATAGAGGGTACATATAAAAAATAACTACACCAAAAAACTGTGCGTCAGTGAAGCAGCGTTCACAAACAAGACGGTTGATGTTTTGTTGTGGTGGTACAAGTTACAGGTTACCGGCTATTTAACAATCACTTATTAAAATAATATTACACGTTACAAACATAGTAAAAAACTTACAAACCAATAAATAATAAAAATGAATAATTACTACGTACTCAATTTAAAGAAAATTTTACTTATAAATAACTTAAAATAATGTTATCTTTTAATAATATCATATACCAATCATAAGTTTACTTTTATTTTTGAAAAACTATTTCTAACAGAAAACATTGTGTGAATGTAAAGTGTGTGGTGTACGTAGTGACCTTGAGGTATGTTTGTGTAATTTTGGTATGATTGGTGTGAATCATTATCAGTGAATAATTTCACTTGCTAATTTTGAGTATATTTTCTGTAGCATTATAGCCTAGTGCTTGTAAATTATTTTTCAATGTTGTTTTTAAGCTCGTTCGATTCATGTTGGAAATTTTGTGTATTTCATTAAAGTGTCTATATAGAAAGGGTCCGGTGTAAGATAATTGTCGTTGCGCAAAAGACGAGTTGAGAGCAGGCACGTAAGTGCGTATTCTTCTTTTATGTTGGGGTACCTGGGAGGGTATTATTGTGTTGTGATGGCGAAGAACCGAGTGCAAGATAAACAATTGTCTGACCGTTAGTACTTTGGCTTCCTCGTATAATGAGTCCGTTGGGTGTTTTCTTTGCTTACGCAACATAACCTTGATAACTGCCCTTTGAGCTCTTTCTAACTCCAGAAGGTGTGTTGCAACAGCACCACCCCACACTGGGATACAATAGGTTAAAAGGGATTGGCCAAGGGCAAAGTAAATCTTAGTAATAAGGTTAGAGTCAGCAGAATCTCTGAGGTTTTTAAAAATATATAAAAGTTTCCGAACCCTTTTACTGAGTTCTGTAATATGCGGTTTCCAGTTGAGGTTTTTGTCTATTATAATTCCCAAGTACTTGTGAGCCTCTGCTTGGTCAAGATTAGGACACTGACAGGAATCAGTATTGGTAGCAATTAAGTCATTTACTTGGGTGCAATGAAGAGTGTGGGCTATAATACTGAAACTGGCAGGTGGTTTCTTGGTTTCGGAAATTCTAAAACATATGTATTTGGTTTTTCAGACGTTAATAGTTAAAAGATTTTGATCGAGCCATTTCATAATAGTATTTAGACCAGTTTCAGCAGATTTTTTAATTTGCGACCAAGATTCACCCCGTAAAATAAGGGTTGTATCGTCAGCAAAAGCTAATATATTGCCGTTATCAATTTTAAGTTGGCACAGACTATTGACATAAACCAAGAAAAGAGTAGGTCCAAGTGTGCTCCCTTGTGGTATGCCATAGGTAACAGGATAGCTTGAGCTGACTACGTCAGTTACTTTTACAACTTGGCTTCTATTTGACAGGTAGTCACGGAACCACTCAAGCGCATAATTTATAGACGTGAGCTGTCAAAAAGATAATAAACGGTTGAACAAGGTATAACTGTCGAACTTTAGTAAATAATTGTTTGCTATTGTTCATAAAAGATACTAAACAAAATTATCTTTTTACATTTATTGACTATTTATTATTTTTATTTAAAACTGATAAATAAAAAACTATTGCGCATGTCCCATTTCCGTTTCCGCGCATGTGGTCTGTGGAATGCATAGATAAAAAAGTATGAAGTACACATGCACTCCTATAAAAGTGATGAATTATCAATTAGAAGAGGGCCCGCGAACGTACCCATTTTACACACCAATAAAAAAAGAATAATAGTATATATTTATTGTAAAACCTTCCAGTAATCTTTCAGGTACCTATAATATATTAATTTACATATTTTAAAATATTTTAGTCAATTCAACTCCAGTATTTCCGGATTCATCACAAGATTTAGTCGAGTATTACGACAGGCATCAAAATGATTGGGATCAACGACACAAAACGTATAAAAACACCGAAAATTTACAATCAAAATTAATAGGAAAAGCGTTAGAACTTTTAAACAAACAAAAGAATAATTTGATATCAACCGACTTTAATAAATGTCTTTATCAAGATAACGAATTAAGCGATAAAATAATTTGTTTAAAAGATTTCATTCGTGAAAACAGCGAAGAAAATAATGATTCAAGTTATCAAGATCTAACAAAATCAGAATTAGGTATTACTTTTAACAGTTTCGTAGACTAAACGTAAATATTACAGGAATAAAATGTATAATAAATGTTGATTGTATGGGTGTATGTATGTCATACATATAGTATATATATATGTACCTACTTATATATTCAAATACACAATTCACCATAAATATTTATATTAATACTAACTTCGGCCTATTGCCGCCGTTCTACTGACAGAAAGTAGCTAGCTAAGTCCTTCCCCAGGCTCCAGACTATCTGTATCAAATTCTTACAACATTTCGGTAACAAAGACTCTCATACAAAAAAAAATCCTCATCGCTTGCAGAGTGCACAGTAATATTGCCCAATCGACAATTTAATGAAACCTCGCGAAAAGAAGGTCGTAAGCGCCATGGAATAGGCGTCACTTACGCGTTTTCGTGTACTATTTTTTTAAACTATGTTATATTATGGTCAATTTACACAAAATCTTTATAAATTCGTCATAGTCGTAGAATAGTGACGGATCTTACAAATTTAAAACTTTACAGGACAGCCATTTCAAATAATTATGTTTTTGTTGTTGTATATTTCAAATGGATGCCTTGTAAAATTATAAATTTGTAAGATCCGTCACTATTCTACGACTATGACGAATTGTAGCCTATGTGTTATTCTGTGGAATAAGATATATTACTGTAAGGTTTCATCTAAATCCGTTCAATAGTTTTTGCATGAAAGAGTAACAGACATCCAAACAAACTTTCGCACTTATAATATTAATAGGATTTGTACATCTATACCAATACAAGATAATTTCCTCTGCCCAAAGTTTACCCGGAAGAGGTCGCTTTTCAGCGATAAGGCCGCCCTTTGTACTGTACCTACCATTCTTTTATATGTTCATTTCTTAAATGATTTACAATACATATCCAATAGACATATGATGATGATGACGATGATATGATAAATTAAATTATCTATAATCGTGTATTTAATGTTTCAGTTGACACAGCCCAAGCTATGCCCATACCCTCAATCCTAGCTGATGAAAATCATAATACACATCAAAAAAATAAAAAATATTCTAGATCCGAACTTATAAATGAACAGACGAATAATATGAAATTAATGACCTATAATAGATGTCTTCATGAAGATTATGAAAGCGATAGAAAAAAATGCATGAAAGAATTAGTTGAAAAAACCGTAAGAAAAGGAGTTGAAGATAGTGATAACTATATGAATGATTATTATGAAAATCAAGACTTATCTAAACCAGATAGAAATGACAAGAAGAAAAGCTTTTCACAAGATTATTTAGACATCAATGATCTTTTGAGAACTAATAAAAATATGGACAATGATAAAACTAAGAAAAAAATAATTCTTAAAATTGTGCAGCCTAATAAAAATAAATTTACCAGATTCGATTACGATCTGACAGGAGTGAGGAAGTTTAATCACGACGAAGATAAGATGGAAAAAAAGAATATTTTAAGAACCGATTACGATTCAAGTGACTCGAGTGGTTCTGAAGAAACTCAAGCGAAACGAAATGATGTTAAAGATGAATCGTCTGACAGAGATTCTGACGAAAGTTCTTCAGATGAGGACGTCAAGCGCAAACTGAAGACTAAGAAGAAAGTAAATCCCACCGTTTATTATATGCAAGGTCCTTCAAGGATGTACGGAGAAGACGCCAGACGACGAATACCACATTTTTTTCCTAAAAGATATCATTGGGACGAAGATGATTTAAAGGATTTAAAAAATTATTGGTTCCAAGGTCCTCAAGGGAAATATTCGGGGCCATACAAAACTCCGTATTAAAATTATATGTGATTTTTGGAATGTTTCATTTGGTCTAAGTTTCATATATTTGTTTGCGGTTTTTACTAACCATTATCTACTTAACGAATTAAAAATAAAAAACTAATTCAGTATCATTTTGCATTACAATATTATCACAATAGTTATTTAGTAGACTGCCACTAAGTTCACGTTAAACGCACTAGGCAAAAGACAAATAAATCTTGGTTTTTTTTTTTTCATAAAATCCATATATCAGTATTTCAAGGCCAAAATATCTGCTACTTTATCTAAATTTTTCCACTTAATAGATGAAAGAAAAAAATAAAGACATTTTAAGTGCATGTGGATGACCAAAACCAAAACTATAAAAAACAGCGAAAATATTTTTACGCATTGAGCAGACTATTCAAAATTTTTATTTTTTAAATGAGTTCTACTTTTTAGTTCTACTTCAAGCATCACTAAGCGCATAATTTTCTAGAAATCGTTCCATATTGGCATTTCTTGATATTATGCCATACATGTCTGTATTATTTTAGGGTCTGTGGCCTGCAAGAAAATTATTTTTTCAACACTTATCTGTGTTACCGTGTTAACTATTAAGTTTTTCTTTTAAAATTAAATACTTATCGTTTGGAAAGCCTGTATTGTACATCTTAAAAAACTTGTAACACATTTAAAATCTGTTTAGACTAATTTCGAATAATTTTCTGATAATAATCAATTTTATATACAAAACGGTTAATATTGTGTTTCATTTAAGTCCATAGATAACCTATTTAATGAAAAATTTATATAATAACATCGCGCTGATTCCTGTCTGAGAGTGTAAAAACAAATTCCGAATAAAAAATTTCATCATCACCATATCAGCCATTGGATATTCATTGCCGAATGTAGGTCACTGCCATTGGGTTGCCAATACTAGCCGCGCTTGGCAGGCGTGTTGGCGAACACAGTGTATTAAGTCAGGATATGGTGACGCTGTTGCCCATCAACAGTAGAAAATTTATCTACCAATTATATTACATATGTAACTGTGACATTATTATTATAAAAAGAATGCTTTAGTAGCCGTACTAGGAAATCAGTGTAACCACATAAAATTATTATTACAAATAATAATTTCCCAAAGGGCAGGTTAAAATAAAACAACAAGTAAATTGGAAAAAAATATATAATCACTGAATAAAACAACAAAAATATCAACAATCTAATGATTTTTATCTAAACGCGAAATTTATATAAATAGTGACATTTATTTCGAAAAATAAAACAAAAGAAATATATTTATTATCTACAATTAAAGTAGGAATTAATACTTTGATAATGGCAACACCATTGCTATCGACGGAACACTACCAAAAGTCTCGACAATAATACCTCCGAGTTCCCATCGAATGGATTTTAGGACTGACAACACATCATTTCTAAATTTTACATTAGAATTGCCGCCAAAAAATAACGCACAAGGTGATAATAATTATAATTATTTATAATGTTTCAAGACATAACCCATCGTACTTTTCAATGCCGACGAATTTAATAATAGTTTCTGCGCTAGAATTTGTCAACATTTAGACGTTCTAGCGCAATGGCTAAACACGCGCCTTATTTGACGAACTCATAATAATTTTACAAAGAAAATAGCTTCTTTTAATGTATACAAAACAGGCAAGCACAATATTTAAATAATTAAATATTTGTTGATTCAACAGCAGAACGAACAGCGAAAATTTATTTGAAATACACTTTCAATAATTTTCCATGACAATAATCCGTAAAACCAAAGGCAGTTTACCATTTTCTTCCGGATATTACAAACTTACTGTAACGCACTATGACGTCATTAGCACTATATAGTAGTGAGTTATATTTCGTTACAATAAAACCAAGTAGTTTTTTTTTAAAGCTGGCACGTTACACCAATGCAATATAATTATACAGTACGTTTAAAATAAATAATTTTATATAATCAAAAAAAAAAAAAAAAAAATATCGACGACTTCGAAAAATCATCACGCTGTATTTCACAATAGTATTTGTAAACATAATATCTATCTCTGTCACAGGCGTAAGATTAACCGCGTGCGAGAGAGATAGAACGATTGTTCACGATGTGTACGGTGACGTCACACCTTCACCGACACAACACAAGCGTAATTTGTAAATGTGTTTGTGCCAGCTTTGTTTCACCTATAGAAGTGTATCGTATACTCTATCAATACATGGCATATGAATTAACTATCGAAAATTTACTTAGCGATGACGAGGAGAAAAACGGCTTCGAAATGTAGCGTGCATATTATTCATATATTTTTTAATTATAGAAAAAATAATTTTGATCGTTTTTATTGTTTCTTATTATTATTAATATTGGACTATTTACTTTTGATAATGACAAAAGTATATAAATTATATTTTTACATAATACATAGTATAATTATAATGTACATTGACTTAAATAAATTATTTTTTTTATATAATTTTGTCTTTACCAACGAAATATACAGAACTTCACCGTCATAATGTACATCGATATAATATGAAGGAAAATGTTATTGAAGGAAAAAAGAACAGGAGATTACAATTCGAGTGTCTTTATAGTGATAAATAAAATGATATTATATCTTTTATTTATAGATACATCAATTAAAAAAACTTTGACAGGCACCTGTCTCTTTCGCGCACGTTCCTATCTATCCTGCTCTAAAGGATCACACTAGGCAATTAATTTACGAGCATTTCCAATACCACGTCACTTTAAAAAAGTTTGACAGTCATCTGTCTCTTTCACGCACGTATATATCTATCCTGCTCTAAAGAATCACACTAGGCAAATAATTTACGAGCATTCCCAACACCCAATTTATAGTTTTAACTTATATGAGATAGAAATATCAATCTGACGTTTATAATATCCCAAAACCGAAACCGATTACCGATTGTATCTTTGAACCCTATCGATCACTGTGAGTGTCTAGGTGTCTATGCGTCTAGACCACATACCCGGAACGAGAGGGGAACAAGAGGAATCAGAAATTATTTATCAAAAGCCTTAAATGGCTTAGAATAGTAAATTAAAAGCCCAGTGTGATAGCCATTTTAAAACATTTCTAAACGCCGTGTATGAACGTAACGCATTTAAAAGATTTAATATCATTTCTTATGAATCTAATTTATACAGAATATAAACTATTTATAATATGGACTTTTATTGAGAAATAAAATTTATTTATTTTCCGTTTATATTCCGCACAATATATATTTTAAATTAATATTATATTTATACAAGAAATATTATAAGCTCAATTTACCACTAATTAGCTAAAAATAATTATATATTTTAAAACATTTGGAAAGCATAGGCATTTTATAACGAACTTTCTGTCTGTTTGGTGGAAAATTATATATAGTTCATAATATAATAAAAAATATTATTATTTATGAGTCCTGGTATATACGAAACGTTTTAATGTATTTACAAATCTTAAAGCCTTAATAACTTAACGACTTTTCAGATGGCAACATTGAAAATGTCACCGGGGTCATTTTCACTCAGATCACAAGCCATCGACAATAATAATTGAATTAAAAAAAAATAATAATAATAATTTGAATAAAAATAATTTTCAACTTGTTTCTGACAAGTAATTGTCACTCAAATCACAAACCTTCGACAAATATAATTGAATATAAATAAATAAAAAAAAATTTGTATAAAAAAATTTCAACTTGAACCTCGACAAAACTAAGTACCTATTTATATAATATTATTTTTTCAAGTATCAAACTGGGTTAGAGCTCGGTATAGACGGTGATTCAGAGATACAAAATGTAACTTCGTATTTAAAATTAAATTAAGAGTATAATATTTATACTTTAAAAATATTAAAATTTTGTATATAACATAACATTGGTTTATAATATTTCCTTCTTTATATTAGAAAAAAATTGTTAGAAATTTAAAAGCAAAACGGGAATAAAATATAAGCGTAAATACCTCTGAATTCTGAACATTTTTTTTTTATATTAATAGATTTTTTTATCTATATTTCAATATTTTAAAAAACCTGATAACTTCAGGATTTTTACGTAAAATTGTATGTTTAAAGAACTTTATTTTACAGAAGCGGCTTTTTACATAAGAATTAAACGGACAGACAGAAAGACGATTCTCACGAAAACAAATTAACAATAAACTAAATTTGGTCGATGTATTTTATTTATTCACCTGGCAACACTCAGTCTTTGTGATAGAATATCCAGTTTAGTAACGCTTGCAACACCATGGCTAGCACGAACCCACCGAATAGGTCCCACCCGTGGGACGACTGTGGGACTCTGCCAACGTTTTGTGGACGATAAGCCGCCGCTCGCTGCGTTTCGGTCAGGGATTCGATATTTTTCGTTAACCGCTCTATTGCTATACTCTGTTCGCGTAGTGATGTGTCGATCGCGTACAATGTTTGTTTCAATGTTCGCCTGTAACACATGACATTATTATTTCTATATGAATAAAATTCCAGTCAAGCGTGAGTCGAACTTGAAATAGTATGTACAAGTTTGTGTTCGTTCGACTCACGGATGTACTACTCATTTAAGTAAATTTTTTTTGAAGTGATAACTTCTTATGGGAAGGTAAACCGCTTCGTTACGTAACGCGTAACGGCGCCAGTGTATCTGGCTTCCCTTTCTCTCACGCATACGGCTCTCTCACTCTAACCCACAGCGTTAGCCGTATTTTAGACAGACGCTTTTAATTATATAACCTTACTAATAACACTACAATCTTTTTTCCACTTTTTTCCACTTTTTTATTTTATTTTAATTATAAATTACACGACCGGTTGCGACAAAGTCATCTTTAGGTGAAGGGAGATTAAAATTACGATTAAAATAAAACTGACACTAACACTGTGCAGCTTAAATTAGTGTTGCCTGCTTCATCAATTTCGCACGATTTTTGTATATCAAATTATTATATTATTTTAAACTAGCTACTGCCTGCGACGTCGTCTGCGTGAACGCTATTAGATTACACGTTGTTACAGAATGCGTTGAAGAAATAAAGGTTCACTGCTCGTTCCCCTTAGGTGATACTGTGATAATATGTAATCTATATGTTGACCCGACTTCTTAATAATATTCGTGCCAAATTTGAAGTAAATCCATGCAGTACTTTTTGAGTGTATCCCGCACATACATACAGACGAACAGACAAACAAACTAAAATCTAAATCTATATTATTGGCTTCGGTATCGATTGTAGATCACACCCCAAGTGTTCTTTAAAAAAATATCCAATGTACAGTTATGACTTTCCTACCATTTTATTATATGTATAGAAGACTTCTTGCTACACCTATGATTGATAAATTTATGTCATATTAAATTCATTATAATCAATTAAGTAACCTCAACCTTACTGTTCTCTTATATTTACGCGAATTTTATTCATTTAATTAAAAGTCTAAAAAACGGATTTTATCGCGTTTATTTAAAGTTACTGTTTAACAATATTTAATTTAAATTATTTCCCGATGTTTCGGACCCTTTACAGCGTCCATGATCTCGGGAGACTGAGGTGGTGGGTGTCCGAATAATTAATCGGGAAACAATAATATAAACCTTAACCTTAATTATATAACCTTTCCTTACATTATCATATTGATATACATAAAATTTAAGTAATAACCTAAGCTTTTCTCAAGTTAAACAATTTCAATATTAAATAGTTCAACTTAGATTAATTTATCACTTCTGTGGAGCGTCCCGAGACGCACACGTAGTTTATTTTTTATTTTTACATATAATTTAATATGGTGTTTTGTATTGCTAAAAAAAATATTTTTCCCATACAATTTTTTTAAATTCCTATTAGTATATGAAGCCTCCTTTTAAACACAAAAAACAATCTTATACCATTTGACAACCTGGGATCCTGGAATACCTAAAATAGGCCACATTAAATCTAAATAAAGAACAATTCGAAACTTACGTAGACGTCTTAGATCTCCTCGCTTGGTCGTCGTGGCTGTCGCTATCCGAACGTTGCGCTAGCTCCCGTATCCTGGCTTCGCCCGAGTTGCTTATCGGAACATTCTTTACCGATGTAATTACGAAATCATCTTCGTATTCTATAATTTCATCTGGTTGCCATGGACTGGAAGAAACATTGTTAAGAAGATTATTGGAGTTATCTTAGCGCGTTGCTGTATAGGTATACTTATATAGTACAATATTTACAATAATAGCGTGTGTGCGTGCGTGCGTGCGTGCGTGCGTGTGTGTGTGTGTGTGTATGCGTGTGTAACATATTAACTTAACTAAAATAATATATTGTGTATATTTACCTCGTATTAGAATGATTATATTTCCATCCCTGATCTGTTATACCTGGAAAATATTTGTTTTATTTAACATTTCACATTGTAAAATGGAAATAAAAAAATAAATTTAAAATGTAATCATATAATATATCGTTTGCCGTCCACCAGTGTCGTCAAAAAGACATTAAATTATTATTAATTAAATAGATGATATTCTGCCGAAACACACTTTGCTCGCCAACCCGCCTGAAAAGCGTCACGGGTATTGCCCAAGAGATGGGGGAGGACTGCATTCAGCAGTGGACACCCAACAACGCCACAAGCTGTTGTTATACGACAACTCACGTCACTAAACCAGAACGATTGTCAGAATAAATATTATTAAAATAATAAAAATAAATACCTTCTGGCGGGGTACTTCTAGAATCCCTGTGGAACAGTCTAGGTATCCAGGGCGCTAGAAGACTTCTGGCCCGCGCACGCTGGGCCTCCTCTATTATTGTCTTTTGTTCTGTCGCAATCACCTGGAAGTAAACATAGTATTATTTTATATCATTTGTTAAAATTTATTCAGTATCGGATTCTACCTAAGAGGACGCATTATACGCATGTACAATACACTGCCTGGTAATGTGCAAGATTTGTCCTTAAATAAATTTAACGCTTTATTAAATCCAAATTATGTAGTAAGGCATATTATAGCATTAAAGATTTTTTAAAATGACAAGGCTGTTGGCAGTGACATGATTTGCTCGTTCTTTGTAAATAAATTTTGTGTATGTATAAAATATGATGACTTTAAGAGTTAAAAAGAGTACCGAGAGTTTTTTTTTCCTCCGGCTTTTTTTCTCTCGGCCTACACTAGGGACATTATTATATTGTTGTAATATTTAGTAAAGCCGATGATGAAATAGTAGATGTCTACCGAGACATTATTATTTAATATTGACTAATTGTTGTTTTTTTTTTGTTTTTCTTTTTTTGACGTTTTTTTGACGTTCGTTGAGTGTGTGTAATCACCTTATAACGAATAAAACATATTTTGATTTTGGACATTCATTTATTACAATTTTAAAAAAAAAATTCTTACAAGGGGGTGGGAGGGAGTCTCGATACTTTTTACGTAAGATCACTAAAATGCGCAACGTTTAAATTATACTTAAAAAAAGCGCGAACAAAAATTATTAGTACCTTTGTAAGTACAAATAAATATTTCTAAAAATTGTTACTTTAAAAAATAAACATTAAAACAAACCAAACGTGTATTTATTTATTCCTTTAGATTCTTACGTAATAAATATTAAACAGGGAGGAGGAGGTCGGCCTATTCTTATTTTTTTCTTACAAGGGGAGGGGGTCGAAAAGAAGCAAAATTCGTCTTACATAATAAATGAATGGCCCCTAATAAGATTCACAATATTGAAGTTAAATTTTTTTTTTTACTAACTTTCACTCATGACTTAATACGAATGGAATTACGAATTAGTTTTCTTATATATTTTTTTGTTCCGTGTAAAAGGGTCTAGAAACAAAAATCCTACCGTCTGACAACTAAATTGGTAGACATTGGGTGGATATCTGATACACTTACAAAACGACTTCGTTATAATTATATAGTGAAGTCACTAAAATTGTTTAAAGAGTAATAACTCTACTTCTAGACGGTGTTGATTGATTGATTGATTGATTGAAGATGAAACAGATTTTAAGTTAGACCTCCAGAATCACAACTGCGAAAACCGCATCCAATTTCGTGCAGCAAATTTTGCGTGACACTTCAACAGACACACAGACAGATAGACAGACAAAAATTCTAAAAATAATTGTTTTTTTTCCTTTATTACCCTTATAAGGTATCCCTAAAATTCGTTTTATAATATGCGAGAACCTTAATCATACTATACTAATATTATAAATGCGAAACTAGGTTTGTTTGTTACGCTTTCACGCGAAAACTACTTAACCGATCATCATGAAACTTTGTATACATATTCTTGGAGGTATAAGAAGTAACATAGGATATTTTTTTCATCCATGCGGGCGAAGCCGCGGGCGGAAGATAGTAATGAATATGTGTTTACCTGATCTTCATTGAGTATGGCTTCGGAAACCTTCAGCCAGAGACGCTGAGACTCCCACTCCTGCTGCTTATCGACACGGACGAGGAACCTCGGCAGCCTCTGCTCTTTCAATATGGCCACGTCTAGAAGATTCGATTCTTCCTGAAAAGAAATAAATAATTAATATCCCACTGCTGGGCAGAGACCTCCTATTCATATAGGAAAATGGTTAAAGCTCAATCAATCACGCTGATGCACTGCGGGTTCTTTTTGACGTGATAACGTCTAGTAAATTGATGAATGCTATCGGGTATTTTTTTTCAAAAATGACGCCATTTTGTCACTAGTCGGGGGCGAGCGAGAGCGCAGAACAAGCGATAGAGAGGCACGATCAGTTCGACTTATGACGCATCTCTCTTACACTCCATCGGACCGCGTTCGAGTACATCAATTCTACATCTATGTTTTCTTATGACGTTATCACGTAAAAATTATCGTCCGTTTAACCGACTTTACAGACAACCATTTTTTTTTTTAAATCTAATCCTCCAATATTATCGGAGACTGTGTTTGGAATGTTTTATTATCTACTCAGTCATACCAGTTCTCGAATTTATTCCTCTCATACTAACATTCCGCATACTTTTTCTTTATATCAATACATCACCTTTCACACTCTGGGTAAATTGACTTCTGCACTGCGGGTTGACGGATAATTTTCAACAGACCAACAGCTTTACATGTTATCCGAGACACGGTGGGGAAGACCCACAAGGCCATGCACCCAGACCAGAAACAAATATTTATCCTATCCTATTAATATTACAAATGCGAAATTTTTTTTTGATGTTTGTTACTCTTTCACGCAAAAACTACTGAACGGATTTAGATGAAACTTTACAGTAATATAGCCTATAATCATCAGAATTACATACAGTCTACAATTTATACAGATTTTGTGTAATTTGGCCTTAATATAACATAGTTTAAAAATCATCACGCGAAAACGCGTAAGTGACGCCTATACCACGGCGCTTACGACCTTATTTTCGTGAGTATTCAATTACTGTACATTCTGCGAGCATGGAGGAACGTTTTTTGTATGAGAGTCTTTGTTACCGAGCTGTTGTAAGAATTTGATACGGATAGTCTGAAGCCTGGGGAACGACACAGGCTACTTTTTGTCACTACAACCACGCGGGCAAAGCCGCGGGCAGAAGCTAGTATACCCCGCATCACCAAGTAACGAAACCGATGTTAACTCACCCCAGTTTTCTTATCCTTAATGTCGATCTTCCCATCCCAGTATCCTTCAACGGTGGCTATAGTGTCCTTGCCGCGCTTTATCCTGCCCGATATCGCGTTCGTTTGATCCGCGCCGCCGAGGAACGACTGGAAACGAAGTTAGTTATATTTGAATCAGCCTGTAAACCACCCACTGCTAAGCGAAGGCCTCTCCTCCGTATAGAAGAAGGGTTGGAGCTTAATCCACGACACTGCTCTACTGCGGGTTGGCGGTTTATTTTTTTACAATCAAAATAAAAAACTTTATATTTTTTTATTTTGATTTAAGTAGGAAGGCAAGCGTTTTCTAAACACCGTTAAATTAAAAAAAAATATAAATAAAATTTTTTTAGTTTTTTTAGTTATTTTATTTTGATTTAAGTTAAGAAAATTATTCAGTAAAAACACCCGTCACTTATCAAGACTGTCTTAGTTTTAATTAAATAAATTTTTATATTCTTTTATTACATTGTAAATAAGACAGAGAGAAAAAAAGAGAGAGAGAGAGAACTTACTCTTAATTTAAACTCAACATCTGCTTGGTATCCCGTCTCTTGACATATTATGTGTACCTGAAAAAAATAAATGTGAAAAGTTATTTCTTCAATAAATATATACCTAAATATGTTTAACATACACACACGGTCGTCTGCTCCTAAGGTAGTTTACTAAACTACTGTTTACTTATATTTACGCGAATTTTACTCATTTAATTAAAATTCTATAACGGATTTTATCGCGTTCAAATCATTTAATTAAAAGTCTATAATGAATTTTATCGAGTTCAAATCATTTAATTAAAATTCTATAACGGATTTTATTGCGTTCAAATCATTTAATTAAAAGTCTATAATGAATTTTATCGAGTTCAAATCATTTAATTAAAATTCTATAACGGATTTTATCGCGTTCAAATCATTTAATTAAAAGTCTATAACGGATTTTATAGCGTTTTTTGAACGCGTTGACTAAACTGTAAGATTCAGGGCCTGTTTCACTGGTTACTGATAAAGTTATCTGACGTATAATGGTATCCAACAGATAAAAGTATATGATATATTTTTATTTTTCACTAACTCCCCTTTATGTGTCAGATATTTCTATTCGTAATCTATGAATCCAAAAGTTGTAATTTATTAGTTTAGGTGAAAAAGGTCCTAAGACCCTGTTTGAACTCCTACTGATAAAGCTTATCAGTAACTCATGTGCGCGATAAAGTATACAAACTTTTTTTTTGTTACAAAGATTCATAAGGGACCTATAAAGTACAATATCTTATTATAACCATTACGTAATCAGCAAATATATCTCCTAACAAACTTACAAAAATAAATATATATATGTTATAAAGAACCGACATATAGTAATAATTCTTATTTTTAAAAGTCGATAATAAATTAGTCTACGAGTCATAGCTACAGTACAATAAGGGCTAATTTTACCGGTGGCTGACAATGTTTCAGATAGTTATTTGACATATAACTGTATGTATCCAATAGATAAAAGTTAATAATATCTTATTTCTTTCACCATCAAACTCCAATTTATCTGTCAGATATCTCTAAAGCTGTGAAACCAAAAGTGGTAGATTATCTCGTACATAAGTTACTGATAGGATATCAGGGACTTTGTTATCAGAGAGGTGAAACAGGCCCTTAATCTTTCATTTATTTTTTAAGAAGTATAGTTTTGACACATTTAAAATTGTATACATACAAAGGCTTTACATTCTTTTAATAGTAAGATAGTGACACAAAATTTGAAAAAAAAATGTCCATATCTCACTGCTGGGCAAAAGTATCTTCATTTATTGAGAGGACCGATTAAGTAAATAAAAGAAAAATTTGAAATATGAAAAACAATATAATTTATTAATAAAGTTCGTATAAAAATACGACACTAAAAAAATAATTTAAAAATAAATTCGTCTTTATAATAAAATAGAATTAACAAAATATATATATATAAAACTAAATAATAATTTAAAAAAAAGGCAAAAATAAAAAAAAATCACCGCCCCCGGGTGGGCTCGAACCACCAACCTTTCGGTTAACAGCCGAACGCGCTAGCCGATTGCGCCACGGAGGCGATATGAAATTATGCGAAATAGCGATACATATGAAGCATCTATATCTAACACATGATTTAACACAAATTCCATTGTGTATGATGTAACTTTACACCTCTTGAATTTGAATTCGTCTAATATAAATTACTTTTTATACTCTATTTAATTGTGCACCATAAAATATTTTAAATGACACAAGTAATACCTCGACTTACTGTAACCCTACTTACACGAATCCGGACTTACGCGGTTTTAAAATTTTAAAATTTATTTTTTATTCATAAAAAACCAGACATTACATATTTTAAATTAAAAGTCAGTTAATTCGAATATATTTTCACTGAAACATTCCAATAAACTTGTGCGATGATTTACGGAGCCGGCAACAGAGAGGACGCTGTAGAGACATTTGTCAACAAGACTCCTAGAGATGGCGTTTGAGAGCGGACAGTAAAACTAAGACCGAAAGCATACTTAGGGAAAGTACCCATAATACGTGACCCATTTTTTAAAATTTTTAACACACAAAAAATTTATAAACATAATAGAACTGACCGTCTTATATTATTCTTCTAGACAAAAAACAAATGTTAAAAACAAAAATAACAATAAATTAAAAAAGAAGTAGTTGACTGTGCTTCTTTTCACGCACACAAAGTTTACGTATCTACATATACAAGCTGACACACACATAGCAACGCGAGTACAGTCAATAAAAAATAAAGCTCGTTATTTTGACGCAATAATTAATTCATATTTGGTAATGACAAATAGTAGACAAATGCAAATAAAAATTCAACATACAATTTTATGTGACAAAAAAATAATTAATTGACAGTACCTCATCTCACGCACACAAGGTAATGTTTTATAGGCATAAAGGACACGCAGATGACTTGAGACGACATATATACATGTTACGGTTATTATAAATCAGTAATTTCTGTAATATTTTGTGCTTTGGTACTGTTTCCGGTAGTCATTTTATGTTTTTTATAAGTCAAATGTACAATTTAAAACATAAAGGACAATTTCATCAGTGGTATTGTAAAGGATTTATAATTGTTTTAATTGTGTAGGATATTTATAGGGATCAAAATTAAATTAAATTGACGACAAATATCCGCCATTTTTTATTATTTTGATATACCCAGTGTCACTCTCACAGTAAATACGAATCTAATGACACCTCTCAAGCTAAAATCCATCGAGGCGTTCACGCCGCAGAGCGTGCCAAACAATTATACATACATACATACTCTCGAAAAACATAACCCTCCTTCTGACGCAATCGGGTAAAAAGGATTTAAAGCATTATCTGGACGGAGTGCAAACGGTCAACACGCCTATCACAATTCTTGGACATTGTTATAAGGCTTTACTGTGGATAAAGAATCGAATACATGTTTTATTTGACCGTGCTGTTGATTGAATTTTTGACTGTAGCCGATATACATACCTTTCCGCCCAGCTCCATACTAAGCGTCCCTATGACGATGCCCTTGCAGTGCGCGTACGGAGCGGTCGTTATGTACGTCTCTCCCCAGTTTAGGAGATGTATGCGCGCGCAACCTTCCAAGATGGCTGATGTTGAATTACCTGAAATAAATTTAAAAAAAAATAGAGTAACTAATATACTTTAAAAGATTTATCGTATATTATAATTAAAACTATATATTTTTGACTACTCAGCCTATGTTTATGTAAGACAAAAACTTCTACAAATTTGTGTCCAATATCTAATTCTGTATGTAAAACAAAAAAAAAATTGCTTGTCTCTAAAGTCGGTTTACGGACGATAATTTTTCGTGATAACGTCATAAAGAAAACATTGATAAAAAATTGCATACTTTTATGAATTGGATTGAATTATTAATTATTATCACTGAGTTATCATTATTTTGTATAATACAAAGAATGAGTTATTTCAATTAATTTTTTTTTTTCCGATAAATTACATTTATTTGCACTCGTTAATTCAAATATTTTATTACTTAAATTATACAGATTAATTACAAGTAACAATGGGCTATTAACAATTTATTTACAACTTATATACATTTGTGATATTTAGGATCCTCCAATCTGCGTTATTGCTTTTCATTCACGACCTGAACGCTTAGGCCGATCATGCCTCTCTATCTCTTGTTCCGCGCTCGCGCTCGCGACACGTGACACTTATTTGTGCGTGCAGCCGGAATTCATCGATTTACAAGACGTTATCACGTCAAAAAATAGTTTTATTATTCATACTTACGACTACTGTACTTACGGCCGGTTTTATTAAGTTATCTATCCCTTATTTGTGTAGATTATAGAAACCGACCGCTTTTAGTTAATTACATATAAAAGTACACGACTTCATGTTTCATTTTTAGCGGAAATGTATATATTTTTTTTAATGTCACGATTGCAAGTGTGCGTTAAAATAAAAATTACAGACTATTTTTACTATATTATTGGCTATATTTTATGTGTTTTTTCCATAACGTATTCATTATATGAGAAAGACATGATTGCTAAGTGGATTTAAAATATATATTTATATACTATGTATTTACCAATCCGTTAGGGAGCAGTATGGCGAATGAATCTTTAATGCTTTTCCTTAGATGGTGCATTTTGCGCAGTCGAAAATTTACGTCCTACAGTATTATATATTGCCAAAATATTTTAGTTTTGCAAGAAAATACTATTAAAATGAACTGCATAGAAAAATCTTTATAACTAAATTGGATAGTATTTACTTAGTTTAGCTTTTAAACTGTTTTAAAGCGTTCTTCGTTCTGTTATTTCAGTTCAACTTTTCAATTCTAGTCATTTAAATAAGTGTGTATAGTTCTAAGTCCTTGAAAGATTTTGTATCAGCTTTTGTAATAAACTTCCCAATGTGAATAATATTTATTTGTTTTATTTCACCAAAACCTATTTTTTTTAACGATGAGAAATGAATTTACTCATCTCGCCTCATGGTATGTGGGACTTGCAGTCGGATGCCAGGACTGTACGTCAGTCTGGCAGGCTGAAATACCCACTAAAACCCATCGATACCGTCGACGCCGTAATGGGCTCCAAAGGATCGACAGAAACTGTTTGTTTAAAAACCAATGTTTGCTTAAACCAATATAGTTAACAAATATCTTGATATGCTACTACAACCGTATCTTGCTTTGCTGTGCGGTGACCGGCAGAGACGAATAGTCGGTCCCGACCTCTTTCTTGCCGAGGTGTCGTAAAAGGCGACTTAGGCGATAGTGGTGCGACTGTAGATATATCAGGATGGTGATTGGTCACACCACCCCCATCACTCATCACCATATCCTGCCACAGCATATGAACATTAGTAAACACTAGATGTATTTTCTGAACACACATTAAGTAAATGAGTTTCAAATGCGACGGACTATAATTATAATCATAAAATTCAATTATGTTTTAATCTAGCGTATGATTTTGTAATTACGAAAATATTTTCCATAACGAAGTGGTATTTTAACATGTTTTTCAACCTAGGTTTGAATACTACTATAAATTACTTTGCGTAAATAAACAAAAATATTTCCAACTAATTTCTAAGTCCATTTCTGGTATTGTGTATGTACGCGTGTACAATATTCCTACAATCTATTGATTAGGCGTAGCTAGGTAACCAAAGGCTCTGGTGCAAAAAATAAATTAGGGCCCCAAATAAACTGTTAAGGTTTGTCAATACAACCCAAAATATAAATATTTATATTTAAATATTTTAAAGGTATATAGCTACTTTATCATCTGCTCTTTATCATGCAGAGCAGGGTCCGTCCAGGTTCTACACGCAAGCAAATTTCAATAGTTCAATTTATAGTTTGTTGGTCAGGTTCTGAGGGCCCCGGTGCGAGGCACCATCTAGCCCTCAGGTAGTTACGCCACTGGCTACAATATGGAATATGGATACACTGCAGGAGCGTGATGTTCGTACAACAGGGAGCACATTTCATATCTCCACTACGTGTTATTAATCAGCCTGTAAGGCTCCCACTACTGGGCAAAGGTTCCTTCTCTATATAGGATAAGGGCCGGAGCATACACGTACCTACATAAAATTTATAAAAAATTCAATGACTAATGCCATTATTAAATCAAGTGAAACTAACATTGTTTATTGTCCATGTTGTCAGCGCACCTTCGATAGAAATATCATATTTAATAAAATTATTAAATATTACTATAATCATAAAGTAACTCTAGTCTTTATGGCAAAACTTAATTTTTTATAATATTTAATATTAACCGCTCTGGTGTAGTTGTACGGGCAGGCGACTGAAATCCGGCGATCGATAGTTCGATCCCGCTCGGGGCAGATATGTGTATTTATAAAAATATTAGTTTTGAGGTCGATCTTGTGAATCTCCCCACCGTACCTCAGAGTTTACGTAAGGCCGTCGGACTTAGTTGTTGTTATGGACACATCGTTTGTCCCATTTCAAAACCTAGGAAGGACTTAAAACTAAATTTTACAGGAGAGCGTAGCAGCAGCAGGTGAGCGACGTAAAGTAAAATAAATTCGATTGGTTGAATAAAATACTAAATACTGAACGCATAGCACTACACAAAGTTAGGTGTTTATTACATTTTTTAAACCTCTTACTAACTTAGGTATGTAACTGCTCGGTTAGCAAGATTTTCGCGATAAGTCTTTTACGTTACTGACCCGTTGGCGCAGTTTTCTGTTCCAAGGGTTGTGGGTTCGATTCCCGCCCCGAGTCTGGGTGTTATATATGTATTATTTATATGTATATTTATTTCTAAAAATATATATATCAGTCGGCTGTTACCTAAAACACAGGCATTAAGTTGCCTACCTTAGGAACAGACGACCTTGTGTGTGTATTATACATATTTATTTATTTATTAATTATTTATTTACATAATTTATATCCTAGGTTTCGACATGTTAACGATACATGATAGGAAATTACAAATTATCTGCCAATCCGCAGTGGAGCAGTGTGGTAGACTTAGCTCCAAACCTTCTCATGTATGGAGTAGAGGCCTTTGCCCAGCTGTGGGATGTTTACAAGCCGATTTAGTTCAATTCAGAATATATCGGGACCGATAAAATACAGTCTTAAATGTTGAAAAAAATTGCTAAAAAATATACCAATATACAGAAAAAATCTTACAATTCAATTTTATGTAGATGTAAACGATTACTTTGTAGTATCACACATACCTTTTATACGATTAATTTTCTTTTAATGTACTATAAAGTGTGAAATTCGTGAACGACGATAGGTTTTTCGGTCTAAAAGTATGAATATTTCATAAAAATGCTGACGAAATTTGTAATGGTATTGGTATTCTCTGTTTTTGGTGAGTGAGTTAGAATGTTAGATAACATATTTAAGAACTAGGATGAGTGACAGGAATTTTCTATTAGCCTTTTGGTATACTCTAATGATTAATTATTATTGTTACTACTTTGTATTTAACATTGAAGTGGTACGTAGAATTTATACGAAACGAGGTCTAAATGAATAGCTACTTATCAATTTTATTTCATATTAAATATTCTTTAATATGTGGTCTGTGGAATGCATAGATAAAAAAGTATGAAGTTCGCATGCACTCCTATAAAAGTGATGAATTATCAATTAGAATAGGGCCCGCGAACGTTCCAATTGTACACGCCAATAAAAAAAGAATAATAATATATATTTATTATAAAACCTTCCAGTAATCTTTCAGGTATATATTAATTTACATATTTTATAATATTTTAGTCGATTCAACTCCAGCATTTCCGGATTCATCACAAGATTTAGTCGAGTATTACGACAGGCGTCAAAATGATTGGGATCAACGACACAAAACGTATAAAAACACCGAAAATTTACAATCAAAATTAATAGGAAAAGCGTTAGAACTTTTAAACAAACAGAAGAATAATTTAATAACAACCGACTTTAATAAATGTCTTTATCAAGATACCGAATTAAGCGATAAAATAATTTGTATAAAAGATTTCATTCGTGAAAACAGCGAAGAAAATAATGATTCAACTTATCAAGACCTAACAAAATCAGAATTAGGTAATACTATATTACTTTTAACAGTTTCGTAGACTAAACGTAAATATTATAGGAATAAAATGTAGGTGTAATAAATGTTGATTGTACGGGGGTATGTATGTCGTACATATAGTATATACAATATATATATGAACTTACTTATATATTCACCATAAATATTTCTATTAATACTAACTTCGGCCTATTGCCGCCGTTCTATTGACAGAAAGTAGCTAGCTAAGTCCTTCCCCAGGCTCCAGACTATCTGTATCAAATTCTTATAACATTTCGGTAACAAAGACTCTCATACAAAAAAAAAATCCTCATCGCTTGCAGAGTGCATATTAATATTGCCCAATCGACAATTTAATGAAACCTCGCGAAAAGAAGGTCGTAAGCGCCATGGAATACGCATCACTTATGCGTTTTCGCGTAATATTTTTTAAACTATGTTATATTATGGTCAATTTATACAAAATCTTTATAAATTGTAGCATATGTGTTATTTTGATGTATAAGCTATATTACTGTAAGGTTTCATCTAAATCTGTTCAGTAGTTTTTGCATGAAAGACAACAAACATCATAACAAACTTTCACACTTATAATATTAATATAATTTGTACATCTATACCAATACAAGAAAATTTCCTCTGCCCAAAATTTACCCGGAAGAGGTCGCGTTTCAGCGATAAGGCCGCCCTTTGTAGCGTACCTACCATTCTATTATATACCTATTCATTTCTTGAATGATTTACAATACATATCCAATAGACATATGATGATGATGACGATGATACGGTAAATTAAATTATTAATAATCGTGTATTTCATGTTCCAGTTGGCACAGCCCAAGCTATGCCCATACCCTCAATCCTAGCTGATGAAAATCATAATACACATCAAAAAAATAAAAAATATTCTAGATCCGAACTTATAAATGAACAGACGAATAAAATGAAATTAATGACCTATAATAGATGTCTTCATGAAGATTATGAAAGCGATAGAAAGAAATGCATGAAAGAATTAGTTGAAAAAACCGTAAGAAAAGGAGTTGAAGATAGTGATAACTATATGAATGATTATTATGAAAATCAAGACCCATCTAAACCAGATAGAAGTTACAAAAAGAAAAGCTTTTCACAAGATTATTTAGACATCAATGATCTTTTGAGAACTAATAAAAAAATGGACAACGATAAAACTAAGAAAAAAATAATTCTTAAAATTGTGCAGCCTAATAAAAATAAATTTACCAGATTCGATTACGATCTGACAGGAGTGAGGAAGTTTAATCACGACGAAGATAAGATGGAAAAAAAGAATATTTTAAGAACCGATTACGATTCAAGTGACTCGAGCAGTTCTGACGAAAAACAAGCGAAACGAAATCATGTTAAAGATGAATCGTATGACAGAGATTCTGACGAAAGTTCTTCAGATGAGGAGGACGTTAAGCGGAAACTGAAGACTAAGAAGAAAGTAAATCCCACCGTTTATTACATGCAAGGTCCTTCAAGGATGTACGGAGAAGACGCCAGACGACGAATACCACTTTTTTTTTCTAAAAGATATCATTGGGACGAAGATGATATAAAGGATTTAAAAAATTATTGGTTCCAAGGTCCTCAAGGGAAATATTCGGGGCCATACAAAACTCCGTATTAAAATTATATGTGATTTTTGGAACGTTTCATTTGGTCTAAGTTTCATATATTTGTTTGCGGTTTTTACTAACCATTATCTACTTAACGAATTAAAAATAAAAAACTAATTCAGTATCATTTTGCATTACAATATTATCACAATAGTTATTTAGTAGACTGCCACTAAGTTCACGTCAAACGCACTAGGCAAAAGACAAATAAATCTTGGTTTTTTTTTCATAAAATCCATACAGCAGCCTTTCAAGGCCAAAATATCTGCTACTTTATCTAAATTTTTCCACTTAATAGATGAAAAAAAAAACAGAGACATTTTAAGTGCATGTGGATGACCAAAACCAAAACTATAAAAAACAGCGAAAATATTTTTACGCATTGAGCAGACTATTCTAAATTTTTATTTTTTTAATGAGTTCTACTTTTTAGTTCTACTTCAAGCATCACTAACCGCATAATTTTCTAGAAATCGTTCCATCTTGGCATTTCTTGATATTATGCCATACATGTCTGTATTATTTTAGGGTCTGTGGCCTGCAAGAAAATTATTTTTTCAACACTTATCTGTGTTACCCTGTTAACTATTAAGTTTTTCTTTTAAAATTAAATACTTATCGTTTGGAAAGCCTGTATTGTACATCTTAAAAAAACTTGTAACACATTTAAAATCTGTTTAGACTAATTTCGAATAATTTTCTGATAATAATCAATTTTATATACAAAACGGTTAATAATGTGTTTCATTTAAGTCCATAGATAATCTATTTAATGAAAAATTTATATAATAACATCGCGCTGATTCCTGTCTGAGAGTGTAAAAACAAATTCCGAATGAAAAACTTCATCATCACCATATCAGCCATTGGATATCCATTGCTGAATGTAGGTCACTGCCATGGGATCTTTTCATATAGGAGGGGAGGGGGGGGGGGTGTTGCCAATACTAGCCGCGCTTGGCAGGCGTGTTGGCGAACGCAGTGTATTAAGTCAGGATATGGTGACGCTGTTGCCCATCAACAGCAGAAAATTTATCTACCAATTATATCACATAGCTGTGACATCATTATTATAAAAAAGATGCTTTTGTAGCCGTACTAGGAGACCAGTGTAACCCCATAAAGTTATTATTACAAATAATAATTTTCCACAGTGCAGGTTAAAATAAAACAACAAGTAAATTGGAAAAAAAATATATAATCACTGAATAAAACAACAAAAATATCAACAATCTAATGATTCTTATCTAAACGCGAAATTTATATAAATAGTGACATTTATTTCGAAAAATAAAACAAAAGAAATATATTTATTATCTACAATTAAAGTAGGAATTAATACTTTGATAATGGCAACACCATTGCTATCGACGGAACACTACCAAAAGTCTCGACAATAATACCTCCGAGTTCCCATCGAATGGATTTTAGGACTGACAACACATCATTTCTAAATTTTACATTAGAATTGCCGCCAAAAAATAACGCACAAGGTGATATTAATTATAATTATTTATAATGTTTCAAGACATAATCCAACGTACTTTTCAGTGCCGACGAATTTAATAATAGCTTCTGCGCTACAGTTTGTCAACATTTAGACGTTCTAGCGCAAACGCTAAACACGCGCCTTATTTGACGAACTCATAATAAGTTTACAAAGAAAATAGCTTCTTTTAATGTATAAAAAAACAGGCAAGCACAATATTTAAGTTATTAAATATTTTTTGATTCAACAGCCGAAGGAACAGCGAAAATTTATTTGAAATACACTTTCAATAATTTCTCATAACAATAATCCGTAGAACCAAAGGCAGTTTACCATTTTGTTCCGGATATTACAAACTTACTGTAACGTACTATGACGTCATTAGCACTATATAGTAGTGAGTTATATTTCGTTACAATAAAACCAAGTAGTTTTTTTTTAAAGCTGGCACGTTACACCAATGCAATATAATTATACAGTACGTTTAAAATAAATAATTTTATATTAATCTAAAAAAAAATATCGACGACTTCGAAAAATCATCACGCTGTATTTCACAATAGTATTTGTAAACGATATATCTATCTCTGTCACAGTCGTAAGATTAACCGCGTGCGAGAGAGATAGAACGATTGTTCACGATGTGTACGGTGACGTCACACCTTCACCGACACAACATAAGCGCAATATGTAATGTGTTTGTGCCAGCTTTATTTCACCCATAGAAGTGTATCGTATACTCTATCAATACATGGCATATGAATTAACTATCAAAAATTTACTTAGCGATGACGAGGAGAAAAACGGCTTCGAAATGTAGCGTGCATATTATTCATATATTTTTTAATTATAGAAAAAATAATTTTGATCGTTTTTATTGTTTCTTATTATTATTAATATTGGACTATTTACTTTTGATAATGACAAAAGTATATAAATTATATTTTTACATAATACATAGTATAATTATAATGTACATTGACTTAAATAAATTATTTTTTTTATATAATTTTGTCTTTACCAACGAAATATACAGAACTTCACCGTCATAATGTACATCGATATAATATGAAGGAAAATGTTATTGAAGGAAAAAAAGAACAGGAGATTACAATTCGAGTGTCTTTATAGTGATAAACAAAATGATATTATATCTTTTATTTATAGATACGTCAAAAAAACTTTGACAGGCACCTGTCTCTTTCACGCACATATATATCTATCCTGCTCTAAAGGATCACACTAGGCAATTAATTTACGAGCATTTCCAATACCGCGTCACTTAAAAAGTTTGACAGGCATCTGTCTCTTTCACGCACGTTTATATCTATCTTGCTCTAAAGAATCACACTAGGCAATTAATTTACGAACATTCCCAATACCGCATCACTTAAAAAAGTTTGACAGGCACCTGTCTCTTTCGCGCATGTTTATATCTATCCCGCTCTAAATGATCACACTAGGGCCTAGGCAATTAATTTACGAGCATTCCCAACACCCAATTTATAGTTTTAGCTCATATGAGATAGAAATATTAATCTGACGTTTATAATATCCCGAAACCGAAACCGATTACCGATTGTATCTTTGAACCCTATCGATCGTTGTGAGTGTCCAGGGGTCTATGCATCTAAACCACATACCCGGAACGAGAGGGGAACACGAGGAATCAGAAATTATTTATCAAAAGCCTAAATGGCTTAGAATAGTAAATTAAAAGCCAAGTGTGAATTAGCCCTTTTAAAATATTTCCAAACGCCGTGTATGAACGTAACGCATTTAAAAGATTTAATATCATTTCTTATGAATCTAATTTGTACAGAATATAAACTATTTATAATACGGACTTTTATTGAGAAATAAAATGTATTTATTTTCCGTTTATATTCCGCACAATATATATTTTAAATTAATATTATATTTATACAAGAAATATTATAAGCTCAATTTACCACTAATTAGCTAAAAATAATTATATATTTTAAAACATTTGGAAAGCATAGGCATTTTATAACGAACTTTCTGTCTGTTTGGTAGAGAATTATATATAGTTCATAATATAATAAAAATTATTATTATTTATGATTCCTGGTATATATTAAACGTTTTAATCTATTTTCAAATTTTAAAGCCTTAATAACTTAACGACTTTTCAGATGGCAACATTGAAAATGTCACCGAGGTCATTTTCACTCAGATCACAAGCCATCGACAATTATAATTGAATTAAATAATAATAATAATTTGAATAAAAATAATTTTCAACTTGTTTCTGACAAGTAATTGTCACTCAAATCACAAACCTTCCACAAATATACTTGAATATAAATAAAAAAAATATATTTCAATAAAAAATTTCAACTTGTACCTTGACAAAACAAAGTATTTATATAATATTATGTTTTCAAGTATCAAACTGGGTTAGTGCTCGGTATAGACGGTGATTCAGAGATACAAAATGTACCTTCGTATTTAAAATGAAATTAAGAGATAACATTGGTTTATAATATTTCCTTCTTTATATTAGAAAAAAATTTTAGAAATTTAAAAGCAAAATGGGAATAAAATGTACGCGTCAATACCTCTGAATTTAGAACATTTTTTTTTTAAATATTAATAGATTTTTTTATCTATATTTCAATATTATAAAAAACCTGATAACTTCAGGATTTTTACGTAAAATTGTATGTTTAAAGAACTTTATTTTACAGAAGCGGCTTTTTATATACGAATTAAACGGACAGACAGAAAGACGATTCTCACGAAAACAAATTAACAATAAACTAAATTTGGTCGATGTATTTTATTCACCTGGCAACACTCAGTCTTTGTGATAGAATATCCAGTTTAGTAACGCTTGCAACACCATGGCTAGCACGAACCCACCGAATAGGTCCCACCCGTGGGACGACTGTGGGACTCTGCCCACGTTTTGTGGACGATAAGCCGCCGCTCGCTGCGTTTCGGTCAGGGATTCGATATTTTTCGTTAACCGCTCTATTGCTATACTCTGTTCTCGTAGTGATGTGTCGATCGCGTACAACGTTTGTTTCAATGTTCGCCTGTAACACATGACATTATTATTTTTATATGAATAAAATTCCAGTCAAGCGTGAGTCGAACTTGAAATAGTATGTACAAGTTTGCGTTCGTTCGACTCACGGATGTACTACTCACTTGAGTAATTTTTTTTGAAGTGATAACTTCTTAACCACTTCTTAACACACAAGGGTAAATCACTTCCTTACGTAACGCGTAACGGCGCAAGTCTGTCTGGCTTTCCTTTCTCTCACGCATACGGCTCTCTCACTCTAACCCACAGCGTTAGCCGTATTTTAGACAGACGCTTTTAATTATATAACCTTACTAATAACACTACAATCTTTTTTACCCTTTTTTCCACTTTTTTATTTTATTTTATTTGACTGGCCCGTGGTGCAGTTGGCAGTGGCCCTGTTTTCTGCTCCAAGGTTGTGGGTTCGATTCCCACCCCAAGTCTGGGTGTATTATGTATTTATTTATATATGTATTATTTCTATGTATATTTATTTAAAAAAAAATGTATACCAGTCGGCTGTTACCTAAAACACAGGCATTAAGTTGCCTACCTTAGGAACAGACGACCTTGTGTGTGTGTTAAACATATTTATTTATTTTAATTATAAATTACACGACCGGTTTCGACAAAGTCATCGTCAAGTGAAGGTAGATTAAAATTACGATTAAAATAAAAACATTGTGCAGCTTAAGTTTGTGTTGCCCGCTTCATTAATTTTGCACGATTCTTGTATATCAAATTATTATTTTATTTTAAAGTAGCTGCTGCCCGCGACGTCGTCTGCGTGAACGCTATTAGATTACACTTTGTTACAGAATGCGTTGAAGAAATAAAGGTTCACTGCTCGTTCCCCGTAGGTGATACCGTGATAATATGTAGCCTATATGTTGACCCGACTTTTTAATAATATTCGTGCCAAATTTGAAGTAAATTCATGCAGTACTTTTTGAGTTTATCCCGGTCATACATACAGACGAACAGACAAACAGACAAAAATTCTAAAATCTATATTTTTGACTTCGGTATCGATTGTAGATCACACCCCAAGTATTCTTGAAAAAAAATATTCAATGTACAGTTATGACTTTCCTACCATTTTATTATATGTATAGATGACTTCCTCCTACACCTATGATTGATAAATTAATGTCATATTAAATTCATTATAATCAATTAAATAACCTTAACCTTAATTATATAACCTTTCCTTACATTATCATATTAATATACATTAAATTTAAGTAATAACCTAAGCTTTTCTCAAGTTAAACAATTTCAATATTAAATAGTTCAACTTAGATTAGTTTATCACTTCTGTTGGGCGTCCCGAGACGCAAACGTGGTTTTTTTTTTATTTTTATTATTACATAATTATAATTTAGCAGATTTTATATTCTATAGTCTTACGTAAAACAGACAAAAGTATTATGGCGTTTTGTATTGCTAAAAAAAAATTCCCATACCACTTTTTTAAATTCCTATTAAGTAAAAAAGTAAAAAGTAAAAATATTTTTATTTGGGACATCACAAACATTGCAGACCCTTAGTGACTAAAATATTTCTACAAAAAAAGAAAACAAACAAAAAAAAAACACTAAATTATAAAGATAAAAGAGTAATAAAAAAAAATCAACAGTAATAAAAGATATACCACAATTATCATTAAATTAAAAAAAAAATATTAAAAAAAAAAATACAACAAAAAAATAAAGTGTAAACAATGCAATTATGTGTTGTACCCCAAAAAGGTATATATATCACTCAGCTGAGAAGCTGGGTTTGAGAACCCAACACTGATTTTCAGTGATACCCTTTTGCTTGTCGATGGGCTGCGACAAATGCCAACATTTATGTATAGGAAAAATAAAAAAAATAAAAATAAATAAATAAATAAACATAAAACAATACTGAAATAGTTGGAATTATTAGTATATAAAGCCTCCTTTTAAACACAAAAAACAAACTTATACCATTTGACAACCTGGGATCCTGGAATACCTAAAATAGGCCACATTAAATCTAAATAAATAACAATTCGAAGCTTACGTAGAAGTCTTAGATCTCCTCGCTTGGTCGTCGTGGCTATCGCTATCCGAACGTTGCGCTAGCTCCCGTATCCTGGCTTCGCCCGAGTTGCTCATCGGAACATTCTTTACCGATGTAATTACGAAATCATCTTCGTACTCTATAATTTCATCTGGTTGCCATGGACTGGAAGAAACATTGTTAAGAAGATTATTGGAGTCATCTTAGAGCGTTGCTGTGTAGGTATACTTGTATAGTACAATATTTACAATAATAGCGTGTGTGTGTGCGTGCGTGCGTGCATGCGCGTGTGCGTGTGCGTGTGCGTGTTATTTAACTAAAATAATATATTGTGTATATGTACCTCGTATTAGAATGATTATATTTCCATCCCTGATCTGTTATACCTGGAAAATATTTGTTTCATTTAACATTTCACATTGTAAAATGGAAATAAAAAAATAAATTTAAAATGCAATCATATATCGTTTGCCGTCCGCCGGTGTCGTTAACAAGACATTAAATTATCATTAATTAAATAGATGATATTCTGCCAAAACACACTTTGCTCGCCAACCCGCCTGAAAAGCGTGGTGAGTATTGCCCAAGAAATGGGGGAGGTTTGCGTTCACCAGTGGACGCCCAACGACTGAGCTGCTCGGAGCGGGAATACAACCCACAAGCTGTTGTTATACGACAACTCACACCACTACACCAGAACGGTTGTCAGAATAAATATTATTAAAATAATAAAAATAAATACCTTCTGGCGGGGTACTTCTAGAATCCCTGTGGAACAGTCTAGGTATCCAGGGCGCTAGAAGACTTCTGGCCCGCGCACGCTGGGCCTCCTCTATTATTGTCTTTTGTTCTGTCGCAATCACCTGGAAGTAAACATAGTATTATTTTATACCATTTGTTAAAATTTATTCTGTATCGTATTCTACCTAAGAGGACGCATTATACGCATGTACAATACACTGCCTGGTAATGTGCAAGATTTGTCCTTAAATAAATTTAAACACTTCATTAAATCCAAATTATATAGTAAGGCATATTACAGCATTAAAGATTTTTTAAATGACAAGGCTGCTTGGCAGTGACATGATTTGCACGTTCTTTGTAAATAAATTTTTTGTATGTATAAAATATGATGACTTTAAGTGTTTAAAAAGAGTACCGAGAGTTTTTTTTTCCGCCGGCTTTTTTTCTCTCGGTCTAACACTAGAGACATTATTATATTGTTGTAATATTTAGTAAAGCCGATGATGAAATAGTAGATGTCTACCGAGACATTATTATTTAGTACTAGCGGCCCGCCCCGGCTTCGCACGGGTATTTAACTAAAATTTTAAAAATTATAAATTTATATTTTTTATCACCTACATGCGCCATCTATAATGGTAGAATATCGTTTTTATATTTAGTGACATTTAACATAATAGTACCTATATTAATTGAAAGTGATGTTTATCTAAAATATTAAAACGATTTCTATTCCTATCCGACATATTTAGTAAACTTTTAAGTTTAACAAAATAATAACTCAAGAATAATTTTTGTGAGTTTTTAAGATTCCTTAGACCAGATGGCGTTGGCGGCGTATTTATGTAGGTAGGTAGGTACCTATTTCTATTTTCTTAAATATTTATTTTTAAATTTAATTACAATGAAACAAAAACTAAATTATACTGTGAGTTATGTTTAATTTTTATGTATTAAAGTTATTTACATTGGTTTTGTACTTCTTACGTGATACGTGCACGAACAAAAAACGATAAGAGATGGCGCTGATACAAAAAAATACGCGCTATTAAAATTTATTCTTGATTATATATAGTGTATTAATAAAACGGAGGTTTTAACAGATTTATGATTTGTATAGATTGACAAATTGTTGTCTTTTTTTTTTTTCGTTGAGTGTGTGTAATCACCTTATAACGAATAAAACATATTTTAATTTTGATTTTGGACATTCATTTATTACGTAAGACTTTTTAAGGAGGGAGGGGTTCGACTATGTCTTATTTTTTCTTACAAGGGGGTGGGATGGAGTCTCGATACTTCTCACGTAAGATCACTAAAATGCGCAAAGTTTAAATTATACTTTAAAAAAGCGCGAACAAAAATTATTAGTACCTTTGTAAGTACAAATAAACATTTCTAAAAATTGTTACTTTAAAAAAATAAACATTAAAACAAGTATGCTTAATAAAAAAAAATCAAAAAACCCGACTGCGTAAACTACTCTTATTATAAACTAAAAAGAATAAAACAATTTACTAGCTTTCATTTGATACCCATATTGCTACAGTAAGAAAAAAAAATCAACTCCCCCCCCCCTCATTCCACCATTTGCGGGCGCCATTTTGAAAATTTATATAGCCTATGTCACTACTACAATTAAGACAAATCCAACGACTTCTCATATGTCAAAAACCGTCCAGCCGTTTGGGCTGTAGGGCGTGCCAAAGAAATGGACATACATACATACATACATACATACATACATACATACATACATACATACATACATACATACACTCGAAAAACATAACCCTCCTTCTGTCGCAGTCGGGTAACAAACCAAACGTGTATTTATTTATTCCTTTAGATTCTTACGTAATAAATATTAAACAGGGGGGACGGGGTCGGCCTATTCTTATTTTTTTCTTACAATAGAGGGGAGAGGGTCGAAAAGAAGGAAAATTCGTCTTACGTAACAAATGAATGGCCCCTAATAAGATTCACAATATTGAAGTTAAGTAATTTTTTTTACCAACTTTCTCGTGACTTAATACGAATGGAATTACGAATTAGTTTTCTTATATATTTTTTTGTTCCGTGTAAAAAGGTCTAGAAACAAAAACCCTACCGTCTGACAACTAAATTGGTAGACATTGGGTGGGATATCTGATACACTTACAAAACGACTTCGTTATAATTATATAGTGAAGTCACTAAAATTGTTTAAAGAGTAATAACTCTACTTCTAGGCGGTGTTGATTGATTGATTGATTGAAGATGAAACAGATTTTAAGTTAGACCTCCAGAATCACAACTGCGAAAACCGCATCCAATTTCGTGCAGCAAATTTTGCGTGACACTTCAACAGACACACAGACAGATAGACAGACAAAAATTCTAAAAATAATTGTTTTTTTCCTTTATTACCCTTATAAGGTATCCCTAAAATTCGTTTTATAATATGCTAGAACCTTAATCATATTAATATTATAAATGCGTAACTAGGTTTGTTTGTTACGCTTTCACGCGAAAACTACTTAACCGATCATCGTGAAACTTTGTACACATATACTTGGAGGTATAAGAAGTAACATAGGATAATTTTTTTCATCCACGCAGGAAGCTGCGGGAGGAAGCTAGTAATGAATATGTGTGTACCTGATCTTCATTGAGTATGGCTTCGGAAACCTTCAGCCAGAGACGCTGAGACTCCCACTCCTGCTGCTTATCGACACGGACGAGGAACCTCGGCAGCCTCTGCTCTTTCAGTATGGCCACGTCTAGAAGATTCGATTCTTCCTGAAAAGAAATAAATAATGAATACCCCACTGCTGGGCAGAGACCTCCTATTCATATAGGAAAATGGTTAAAGCTCAATCAATCACGCTGATGCACTGCGGGTTCTTTTTGACGAAATAACGTCTAGTAAATTGATGAAAGCTATCGGGTATTTTTTTTCAAAAATGACGCCATTTTGTCACTAGTCGCGAGCGAGCGAGAGCGCAGAACAAGCGATAGAGAGGCACGATCAGTTCGACTTATGACGCATCTCTCCTTACACTCCATCGGACCGCGTTCGAGTACATCAATTCTACATCTATGTTTTCTTATGACGTTATCACGTAAAAATTATCGTCCGTTTAACCGACTTTACAGACAACCATTATTTTTTTTAAATCTAATCCTCCAATATTATCGGAAACTGTGTTTGGAATGATTTATTATTATCTACTCAGTCATACCAGTTCTCGAATTTATTCCTCTCATACTAACATTCCGCATACTTTTTCTTTCTATCAATACATCACCTTTCACACTCTGGGTAAATTGACTTCTGCACTGCGGGTTGACGGATAATTTTCAACAGACCAACAGCTTTACGTGTTATCCGAGACACGGTGGGGGAGACCCACAAGACCATGCACGCAGATCAGAAACAAATATTTATCCTATCCTATTAATATTACAAATGCGAAAATTTATTTTGATACTCTTTCACGCAAAAACTAGTGAACGGATTTAGATGAAACTTCACAGTAATATAGCCTATACATCAAAATTGCACGTAGTCTACAATTTATAAAGATTTTGTGTAATTTGGTCTTAATATAACATAGTTTAAAAATTATCACGCGAAAACGCGTAAGTGACACCACGGCGCTTACGACCTTATTTTCGCGAGAATTCAATTACTGTGCACTCTGCGAGCGTGGAGGAACGTTTTTTGTATGAGAGTCTTTGTTACCGAGCTGTGGTAAGAATTTGATACGGATAGTCTGAAGCCAGGGGAAGGACAAAGGCAACTTTTTGTCAATACAATGGGGCGGGCGAAGCCGCGGGCAGAAGTTAGTATACCCAGCATCACAACATCAAAACGGTTTTCCATGTATATAGTATCGTCAAATAACGAAGCCGATGTCAACTCACTCCAGTTTTCTTATCCTTAATGTCGATCTTCCCATCCCAGTATCCTTCAACGGTGGCTATAGTGTCCTTGCCGCGCTTTATCCTGCCCGATATCGCGTTCGTTTGATCCGCGCCGCCGAGGAACGACTGGAAACGAAGTTAGTTATATTTGAATCAGCCTGTAAACCACCCACTGCTAAGCGAAGGCTTCTCCTCCGTATAGAAGAAGGGTGGGAGCTTAATCCACGACACTGGTAAAAAATTAAAATACTATACCTACTTAAATCAAAATAAAAAACTTTATATTTTTTTTTTTTTTTTTTTTTTATTTAAGTAGGAAGGCAAACGTTTTCTAAACACCGTTAAATTAAAAAAAAATAAATATAAATAAAAATTATTTTACTCAAAAAAAAATAGCTTTTTTTAGGTATTTTATTTTGTTTTAAGTTAAGAAAATTATTCAGTAAAAACACTCGTCACTTATCAAGACTGTCTTAATTTTATTTAATAAATGTTTATATTCTTTTATTACATTGTAAATAAGACAGAGAGAGAAAAAGAAAGAGAGAGAACTTACTCTTAATTTAAACTCAACATCTGCTTGGTATCCCGTCTCTTGACATATTATGTGTACCTGAAAAAAATAAACGTGAAAAGTTATTTCTTCAATAAATATATACCTAAATATGTTTAACATACACACACGGTCGTCTGCTCCTAAGGTAGTTTACTAAACTACTGTTTACTTATATTTACGCGAATTTTACTCATTTAATTTAAAAATCATAACGGATTTTATCGCGTTCAAATCATTTAATTAAAAGTCTATAACGAATTTTATCGAGTTCAAATCATTTAATTAAAATTCTATAACGGATTTTATCGCGTTCAAATCATTTAATTAAAAGTCTATAACGGATTTTATCGCGTTCAAATCATTTAATTAAAAGTCTATAACGGATTTTATAGCGTTTTTTGAACGCGTTGACTAAACTGTAAGATTCAGGGCCTGTTTCACTGGTTACTGATAAAGTTATCTGACGTATAATGGTATCCAACAGATAAAAGTATATGATATATTTTTATTTTTCACTAACGCCGAGTTGCACGAAACAAATTTTAAATTTAAGTGTTTATTAAACTAATTTAATCACAAGAATCGTGATTATCTGTTGCACGAAACCTACATCTGATTAAGTTAACAAAAAAATTTAGTTTAATTAAAGACCTATCTAACGGATGATTAATTCCAACAGCTTTAAATTAATCATAAGATCAACTAATTTTAAGATTAATTGCAACTTAACTAACGGAAAGTTAGCGACGGTTTCGTGCAACTCGCCGTAACTCCCCTTTATGTGTCAGATATTTCTATTCGCAATCTATGAATCCAAAAGTTGTAGTTTATTAGTTTAGGTGAAAAGGGTCCTAAGAACCTGTTTGAACTCCAACTGATAAAGCTTATCAGTAACTCATGTGCGCGATGAAGTATACAAACTTTTTTTTTGTTACAAAGATTCATAAGGGACCTATAAAGTACAATATCTTATTATAACCGTTATGGAATCAGCAAATATATCTCCTAACAAACTTACAAAAATAAATATATATATATATATATATATATATATATATATATATATATATATATATAAAGAACCGACATATAGTAATAATTCTTATTTTTAAAAGTCGATAATAAATTAGTCTACGAGTCATAGCTACAGTACAATAAGGGCTAATTTTACCGGTGGCTGACAATGTTTCAGATAGTTATTTGACATAATACTGTATGTATCCAATAGATAAAAGTTAATGATATCTTATTTCTGTTTCACCATCAAACTCCAATTTATCTGTCAGATATTTCTAAAGCTGTGAAACCTAAAGTGGTAGATTATCTCGTACATAAAATACTGATAGGATATCAGAGACTTTGTTATCAGAGAGGTGAAACAGGCCCTTAATCTTTCATGTATTTTTTTAAGAAGTATAGTTTTGACACATTTAAAATTGTATACATACAAAGGCTTTACATTCTTTTAATAGTAATATAGTGACACAAAATTTGAAAAAAAAAAATTGTCCATATCCCACTGCTGGGCAAAAGTATCTTCATTTATTGAGAGGACCGATTAAGTAAATAAAAGAAAAAATGTAAATATGAAAAACAATATAACTAATAATGTTAGTATAAAAATAAGACACTAAAAAAAATCGTCTGTATTTATTCAAGTGCTGGGCAAATATTTTCTATTGTAAAAAAAAATATAATTAACAAAAAATATATATAAAACTAAATAATAATTTTAAAAAAAGGCAAAAATAAAAAAAAATTCACCGCCCCCGGGTGGGCTCGAACCACCAACCTTTCGGTTAACAGCCGAACGCGCTAGCCGATTGCGCCACGGAGGCGATGAGAAATAATGCGAAATAGCGATACATATGAAGCATCTATATCTAACACATTATTTAACAAAAATTCCATTGTGTATGGTGTAACTTTACACCTCTTAAATCATTCCCATACGATGATCATATTACTTCGTCTAATATAAATTACTTTTTATACTTTATTGTGCACCACAAATTTATATGAAATACAAGTAATACGACTTAAGCTAACCCCACTTACACGAATCCGAATTTACGCGGATTTCAAATTTTTAAATTTATTTTTTATTCATAAAAAACCAGACATTACATATTTTAAATTAAAAGTCAGTTAATTCGAATATATTTTCACTGAAACATTCCAATAAACTTGTGCGATGCTTTACGGAGCCGGCAACAGAGAGGACGCTGTACCGACACTTGTCAACAAGACTCCAAGAGATGGCGTTTGAGAGCGGACAATAAAACTAAGACCGAAAGCATACTTAGGGAAAGTACCCATATATACTTGACCCATTTTTTACAATTTTTAATACACAAAAAATTTATAAATAACATAATAGAACTGACGGTCTTATTGCTTTATATCAATCTTCAAGACAAAAAAAAAAAAATGTTAAAAACAAAAATAACATGAAATAAAAAAATAAAAAGTAGTTGACTGTACTTCTTTTCGCACACACAAAGTTTACGTATCTATACAAGCTGACACACACATAGCAACGCCAGTACAGTCAATAAAAAATAAAGCTCGTTATTTTGACGCAATAATTAATTCATATTTGGTAATGACAAATAGTAGACAAATGCAAATAAAAATTCAACATACAATTTTATGTGACAAAAAAAAAAATTAATTGACAGTACCTCATCTCACGCACACAAGGTAATGTTTTTATAAGCATAAAGGACACACAGATGACTTGAGACGACATATATACATGGTACGGTTATTATAAATCAGTAATTTCTGTAATATTTTGTGCTTTGGTACTGTTTCCGGTAGTCATTTTATGTTTTTTATAAGTCAAATGTACAATTTAGAACATAAGGGACAATTTCATCCAGGGTATTGTAAAGGATTTATAATTGTTTTAATTGTGTAGAATATTTATAGGGATCAAAATTAAATTAAATTGACGAAAAAAATCCGCCATTTTTTTTTTTTTTTATCATTTTGATATACCCAGGGTCACTCTCACAGTAAATATGAATCTAATGACACCTCTCAAGCTAAAATCCATCGAGCCATTCAGGCCGCAGATCGAGCCAAACAATTATACATACATACATACTCTCGAAAAACATAACCCTCCTTCTGACGCAGTCGGGTAAAAAGGATTTAAAGCATTATCTGGACGGAGTGCAAACGGTCAACACGCCTATCACAATTCTTAGATAATGTTATAAGGCTTTACTGTGGATAAAGAATTGAATACATGTTTTATTTGACCGTGCTGTTGATTGAATTTTCGGCTGTAGCCGATATACATACCTTTCCGCCCAGCTCCATACTAAGCGTCCCTATGACGATGCCCTTGCAGTGCGCGTACGGAGCGGTCGTTATGTACGTCTCTCCCCAGTTTAGGAGATGTATGCGCGCGCAACCTTCCAAGATGGCTGATGTTGAATTACCTGAGATAAATTTAAAAAAAAATAGAGTAACTAATATACTTTAAAAGATTTATCGTATATTATAAATTAAAACTATATATTTTTGACTACTCAGCCTATGGTTATGTAAGACAAAAACTTCTACAAATTTGTGTCCAATATCTAATTCTGTATGTAAAACAAAAAAAAAATTGCTTGTCTGTAAAGTCGGTTTACGGACGATAATTTTTCGTGATAACGTCATAAAGAAAACAATTGCATACTTTTATGAATTGAATTGAATTATTAATTATTATCACTGAGTTATCATTATTTTGTATAATACAAAGAATGAGTTGATTCAATTAATTTTTTTTTTTTTTCGATAAATTACATTTATTTGCACTCGTTAATTCAAATATTTTATTACTTAAATTATACAGATTAATTACAAGTAACAATGTGCTATTAACAATTTATTTACAACTTATAAAAATGTGTGATATTTAAAATCCTCCAATCTGCGTTATTGTTTTTCATTCCCAAGCCGAACGCTTAGGGCGATCGTGTCTCTCTGTCGCTTGTTCCGCGCTCTCGCTCGCGACACATGACACTTCTTTGTACGTGCAGCCGGCATTCATCGACTTTTACAAGATGTTATCACGTAAAAAAAAAACTGATTATATCACAGGTCTGCAAATTTTATTTTTCCAAGTTTTTTTTTTGAAAGAAATTTTTTTTACTTCTAAATGTTCTAAAAGTAATATAAAACAGTATTCATATGACATATGTACTGTATCAGCCTATAAACCACCTACTGCTAAGCGAGGGCCTCTTCTTCAGGGAAACCCACAAGGACATCATACCAGAAACAAATATTCGCACAAATACAAATATCTGCCCCGAGCGGGAATCGAACCCGCGACCGTTGGCGTTGAGGCGACTACTCGTACCGCTACACGAGAACGGTTGTCAGGTAAGTCCCAAATAAGTTTTCAAAATATCTTCGATGTACAGAACTGACCCTGTTACAGTTTTGTTATAAATATAGATTACTAGCTTCTGCCCGCGGCTTCACCCGCGTGAATGTCGGTTATCGCGACCAAAAAAAAAGTATCCTATGTTACTTATAATACCTCCAAGAATATGTGTACAAAGTTTCACGATGATCGGTTAAGTAGTTTTCGCGTGAAAGCGTAACAAACAAACTTAATTTCGCATTTTATAATATTAGTATGATAGTAATGGAATTTCATTTGCACGCTTTGAATATGGAGACCGAAGAGAAAATACTAGAAAATTTATTTTTATATATTAAAAATATCTTACCATAGAACTTGGACCTCGCCAGTAGACTGCCCTCTATGACGAAACCTTCTTTCCTGTTCGATATATAAAAAGCGGATACCGGTGGGTGGTGTGATACCTGGAAAATAAATTTAATTTTTGAAGTAAAACTTCTTTAGGCACGACTAAGGGGTAACTGAATGGTTTGGACGACGACAATACAACGGAAACGCGTTACGGCGATGACGCGTTTATATAGAACTAACTAGCTTCCACCCGCGGCTTCGCCCGCGTGGATGTCAGTTATCGCGACCAAAAAAATTTTTTTGAAGTGAAACTTCTTTAGAATCGATGTAATTTGAAATGGAATGCGACGGAAAAAACGACAGGTAAGAGACACAAATACAAAAATGTGTAGGATATAACGAGATAGTATGATGTCGCGTATCCTAGCAACGCGTAAACAAGTAATAGAATGTTTAACTATAAATATAAATAAATTTTAAATTGAGTTTGCCAAAGATGTTTCACTTCTGACGTGTACTCCGTACACACGACATTTTTTTTTTTGTTTGAAGTAATACTTCTAAAGGGTAACGGAATTCTTTGAAATGACAATGCAACGGAAACGCGTTACGAAGATGACGTGTTTATATAGAGTTCGATTTTTAAATATTTAAAGTATAATTATATCATATTTAAAGTATAACGATAATTAATGTATTTATTATGTATAATGTTCGATAGAAATAAGTATATATATATATATATATATATATATATATATATATATATATATATATATATATATATATATATATATATATATATATGAAAAACTGACTTGTTCAGCAATATAATAAGTATAGGTTTCATTGTTCCTATGGCGCCAGCAACATCTAAAAGTTTCTCCCAGTACTGGATTGTAGGGTTTCTTGAGGCCTTTCGGTTTACGGTACAGCCCTGATAGATACCACCGCAACACACCCTTGAACCTTTGGTAGGGGTCTTCAAGGGTTTGGGCCCTGAAAAAGAAAAATAAAAAATTATCATTATGTTTATTTTAATTTGAGTAAGACTGTTTTTGTTACTTCGCTTATATGACACATAGTAATTTCTAGAACATTCTACAAAAAAAAAACTATTTCTGGAGGAAATAACAATTTTTGGGTAACTCATAAACTGATTGCCTGAAGTATTTACTAAGATGGTAAAAAGTATGATGCTATTTAGGTTTCTGAAAAACCGACAATGGAAAATTAAACCAGAAATATGATGAACCTTGGGGTTCGTTCCATTCTTCCCCAAGTTTCAAGATAGACTCGGTGATCTTCCGTTTTGCTTGAGCATCGTGCTCTACAGACATTTTTTTTCCTTTTCATTGTATTTTATTTAAAAGCTGGTATATATTTACAAAATGGTTGATACTGCTACATTTTCTACCAGCCAAGTTCAGTATGTGCAAGAAAGAATGGTAATATAAATGATGATCCTATAATTTATTGTGCAATTTTTACTTTTTTTTTTAATTTTCATTTGTTTTTATTTTATATTTTCCATCTTACTTGACGTTTGTAAGCAGTCTGTATCACAAACAACGATTGCCAATTAGCAAAAATAAAATATACTTACTGCGCCAACAAATCCGCGTGATAATAATTATCCGATAGCTTATCCAGGAACGACCTGGGTTCTAGAATGAACGTCGGTAGAACCACCTTGGAGAGGTCCATCCCTGGTCTGACCTGCTTGAGAAGGAACCATAGTAGGGATTTGTTCTCTTCTGCAACTTCTTCTACTAACTCTCCCGCCTGGAATAGAGAAGTAAATTAGATTATCGATTAGAAGCAATGAGGTGTGGCAACTGCGATTGAAACCGTGACTGATTTTTCATGCTTCTGTACCCCGTTTGTAAATCCCAAAGGGGCAAGGACCTATTTTCGTTTAAGAAGATGAAAAAAAAATCGAAGCGTAATCTTGATACGTGGAATGGTGATTACAATAATCACAGAAATTCTCCCAAAGGATATAGGTTTGCTCAGAAAGTTTTCCTCCAATGCTAGCTACTTTCAAACTTAGCTTATTTAAGCACAAGGTGATAAAACAGCCAACAGTCTGAACTTACCACACCAATTTCAACATCCGGATCTTCAGCGTAGAGACTGTCTATCCTCGCTAAGACATCCTGCTTCTGTAACCCCGGGTCATCCCTATTTTGATTCTCTTGCATCCCTGCCCTTGAACCTTCGCTATCCGTATCTGAGGCCGCACCTGCTAACTCTGTTGGATTGTGCGAGGTATTAGCTACGGAAAACTAGCTACACTAACGGAAGAAGGGGTCTAGCAGGACAATTAGCCTCAATTTAGCTAATTTTAAAGACGAGTACCTTAGCCAAAAAAAATCTACAAACACTCCCTTAAAACGACCATTAACGATAACGATGTTTCGTGTACATTACAACAGTTATCGATATGGATGGTTAGTTACTATTTCTGGTTAGTACTGTTTATGAAATAATCATTATCACTACGATAAAGCAGTTATCTATCTGAGCAATACAATTTTGAGGGTGACTAAAAGATAACACACCGGGTTTTGCACAATTTCGTACACGAAAAAAGTAATTTAGATGAAGATTTCCTCGGTCAATCAGGATGCGTACTTAAAGTTCTATATTGTTATTTCAAATATATTTATGGAGAGACACTCGATATGCATTTTGTCGCGAGTCGGACAGAGAGGGCGCTGTTCCGTCTGTTCCACAGACTCGTAAGACGCCGTTTGAGCGCAGATAATAAGATTAAGAGACTTAATAGAGACAATAATAAACAAAAAATATATAGAGCACTTAAAACGCGTTAGTATACTTTGCATCGCATACTGACGCTGCTATAAACCATCTTATGTGTTAGTTTATATAGTTAGTTTATATAACGATGTTAGATACACCATTGCGCGATGTTTGACCTAAGTGTGTCTCCTAGTGAGATCATACCTTGCCGTAAAAATTCGTCGGAGTAGAGCAATAATGACAAAGTCGAACCTTTTATGAAATATCGTAAGCTACTTATTGTGAATATAAGAGAAAACACCAATTATCTTAAAGTATATAACTCCGTAATAATTATTGAAGTCAAACTTCTTTAAGCGCGTTGAGGGTAAAATTTCAAGGTCGCGTCACACATTTGAGCGTCAGAATAAAGGACGGATAGATTTACGTAGCCCGAGAGAAAGAGAATGATATAAAAAACATACTATATTTTTACACTATAGAAATGTTGTTTACTCCTCTTTTTACCCGACTGCGACAGAAGGAGGGTTATGTTTTTCGAGTGTATGTATGTATGTATGTATGTATATATGTATGTATGTATATATGTATGTATGTATGTATGTATGTATGTATGTATGTCCATTTCTTTGGCACGCCCTACAGCCCAAACGGCTGGACGGTTTTTGACAAATGAGGTGTCGTTGTATTTGTCTAAATTGTAGTAGTGACATAGGCTATATAAATTTTCAAAATGGCGCCCGCAAATAGCGGAATGAGGGAGGGGAGTTGAATTTTTTTTCTTACTGTAGCAATATGGGTATCAAATGAAAGCTAGTAAATTGTTTTATTCTTTTTAGTTTATAATAAGAGTATTTTACGCAGTCGGGGTTTTTTTATACTAATACACAATTACTTGTTGGTATATTCGTTCTTGAGGACTTGTGCGCATGCGTTGTATTTTAACTATTATTTAATATCTTGTAATTCAGAGGATAGACATTATAATATGTAATAGTATTATATGTGATGTGATAATTTATATAAAAAAAAATCTTTTTCCGCAAAAAAACTTAAATTGTGTTGTTTCTATTGTCCCCAGAATTAGTTTTACTTAAATATATTTTATTTATAGGCATCGGAGTCAAGTTGTTTACCGCCGATTTACAAGGTTGCTCATGTTTTTGTAGCACTAATAAACTCGAAATGATTGACAAATATAAATTAACTGAACTTTCAGTTACAGTTCATGATGAATAGCCGTCAAACGTCCCACAATTGGGCAAATGATTCCTTGCCTATTAATCTAGTCGACAAGTTGAAAATGGTCTTAAAATAGAGATACTGCTCTTAAAACTATGTGTGATTGGATCCGGAATGAAGGCTAGAAAAATGTGCCAAAAGCATGTAATAAAAATTTGCAAAACTTATAAACAATTAAAGGTGAAAAAAAAGGTATTTCGTTTTTCGCAAATATTTCATAGACTACTATTAATATTTAAGAAATTTAAAAAAAAAAATGTTCTTAGAGAGGATGAAATTTCTAGTGAGTTGACGCATCACTTTCCTACCAACGACCAGGACTGACGGTGGACACAGTGGGAAGGAAACCGAGCGAGAATCGAACCCGACGACCGTCAGCGTTGATGTTTTCAAAACCATTATACACGGACGGTCACCGACGTAAATCATCTTATAAAATAAACATAATCTTTACTGAAAACCTGTACGTAGTTAATCTGAAATACGAAGCCATAATATAAGGTCATAAGCGACTTAACTCATTAAGCCATACGTTTATTTTATAAATGAGTTAACTGTGCATATATACATATAAGTATGTAACAAACGACGTATCTCCTACGTTCTCGCGTTAAATCTAGGGATGATCGATATTCATCGATGTTTCATAACCATCGATGTTTAGATAAAAAACTTTGATAACATTGACACATCGATGTAAAAAGAATAAAACATCGAAAAGTCAATAATTCTTTAGAGCGCCATCTAGCGTACATTTTTTTTTACAGAGTGTGCCTAAACTGTTTATATTATACTATTACTATACATGTTTATATTATACTATAACTGTTAATATAACTCAAAAATTTTATATACAGGGAGGATTTTTGAGACGGGTCAGTAAGGGCAGGTACCTTAACCGTTATCGTTACAAGAAAACGTTCCTAGGAGACCATCCATAACTTTTTAAGATATTCTGAACTGCATTCACAGATTTTTGAGAAAATGTACAGTCAGCGAAAAAAGTGCTAAAATCCAAAAAAAAATATTTCTATGCCTATCGATCCTACTTCAAATGGGGATCAAAAGACTCTATGGGACCATTTAAGGTATGAGTACTAGAAATGTCAGAAATCGCCAAAAACATTTTCCATACATTTTGTACTGAAAAACGATAAATCAACTCGTAATATTCTTTATCGCCAAACAACCTTATTTGTTCCCAATAAAAAAGTAAAAAAATTATAAAAAAGAAGTTCGAAGACTTACCTTTTGGAGATGGCTTAGAGGAAAAATAAGTACAGATCATGATTTTTAAAGTACATATTATGGTCTGATGAAACTATTTTTTTCAATAACGGTATGTACAACCGAAAAAATTATCATTATTGATCTAGAGAAAATCCTGTCAGAGTAAGGGAAAGCCACAATCAGGTTCGATTTTCTTTTAACTGTTGGTGTGCTCTAATGTCGAACCGTATTGTAACATAATATTATTGTAACCGTATTGGCCCCACAAAAAAATAATCGAGAGGCGTTAGATCAGGACTGCGAGGTGACCACTTAATTGGACCATGTGTTCCTATCCACTGTGTCCCGAATTGTCTGTTCAAATTAGCACGCGTAAGAAGGCTGTTATGTGGCGGTGCGCCATCTTGTTGAAAATAAACTTTTCACAATTCTGTCAGGGGCCATTCATCCAACTGGTTTTGAAGATTCTCTAAAATGACCTCGTTATACACAACAGAATTAAGAGTACCTTCATAGTATTCGATCATTACAATACGGTTCGACATTAGAGCACACCAACAGTTAAAAGAAAATCGAACCTGATTGTGGCTTTCCCTTACTCTGACAGGATTTTCTCTAGATCAATAATGATAATTTTTTCGGTTGTACATACCGTTATTGAAAAAAATAGTTTCATCAGACCATAATATGTACTTTAAAAATCATGATCTGTACTTATTTTTCCTCTAAGCCATCTCCAAAAGGTAAGTCTTCGAACTTCTTTTTTATAATTTTTTTACTTTTTTATTGGGAACAAATAAGGTTGTTTGGCGATAAAGAATATTACGAGTTGATTTATCGTTTTTCAGTACAAAATGTATGGAAAATGTTTTTGGCGATTTCTGACATTTCTAGTACTCATACCTTAAATGGTCCCATAGAGTCTTTTGATCCCCATTTGAAGTAGGATCGATAGGCATAGAAATATTTTTTTTTGGATTTTAGCACTTTTTTCGCTGACTGTACATTTTCTCAAAAATCTGTGAATGCAGTTCAGAATATCTTAAAAAGTTATGGATGGTCTCCTAGGAACGTTTTCTTGTAACGATAACGGTTAAGGTACCTGCCCTTACTGACCCGTCTCAAAAATCCTCCCATATGTACGATTTGTTACGCTGTTGGTTTTCAAATAAATAAATAAACGATACTGGGACTGCAATTTTTTTTCCTTATTTTTCGTTTCAAATTTAATTAATTTGTATTTTATTTGTATTTTACCAAAAACATCGATGTTTTAGATTCATCGATGTTTTCCAATCTGTTCAATCAATATATATCTATATAGATACTTTTGATTCGATGTAAACATCGATGTTTTTTCTAATATCGATCATCCCTAGTTAAATCTTCTCTTATGGAGTTTATAGTTAGTATCTACTGCCCGAGATAATTTATTTATTCTGTATCTTTGTTACTCTTTCACGCAAAAACTACTGAACGTATTTCGATGAAACTTTACAGTAACGTAGCTTATATATCAGAATAATAACTTATAATGATTTTGTGTAGTTTTGGCTATAATACATATATTTAATAATTAAATAATAAATATATTTAATATTTTAATTATTAAATTAATTAATTTATTTATTTAAAGAACAAATAAATATACACGAGCCTGTGTTGTTGTTCTTGATCATATGAAAAAATTGCGAGAAACTTTTTATAGAAGTTTAAAAGTACTACAAATTTGCCATTTAATTTACAGTTTAGCTAAAAAAAAATGCAAAATAACCGGAAATTTGAATTTCAAAGCCATATACAATACCAAATATTGAAGATAGAAATTCGACTCACAAGAATTTTTTGTACCAAATATAATAATGAAAAAGCATTCATTTAGTCCATTGAAATGTTACATTTTTTAGGCCTTACCTTGCGTTTTTTAGAGGACGCAATTTTATTTTTTTGATGTGTAGGGAGGCTCAGTGTAAAGCTAAAACCAAGTTTGTGGGGTCGCCACCCTTGTCCCACGGCCGCCATCTTGAAAATAGGGGTTGAAATGGTTTTTACGATATATCTCTTAAACTATTTATCTGATAAAAAAAGGTCTTGACATTTTTTGTTGCAAATTAAATTATCTACAACTTTGGTCCAGTAACTTTTTGTCATAGAACTATAAATAAAAAAGTTATAAGCGAAAATGTTCAGAAATTCGAGAAAAAAATTTAAATATTTCGATATAACTTTTTTTTTATCATTTTACGAAAATGATATCAGACCATTTTTGTAGATCGTTTTTTGAGGAACAACTTTTTAATAAAACATTTTTTCACTAAGTCAATAGCTAAGGTTTTACAGCGCTCCGAAGTGAGTATTATTTTTCAGTAGTCTTAACTATACATATATTATAAGTGTGTACCTACTAACAATGTGTCATCAGTTATTGTTTTTTTTTTCTTTTTTTGTTATAATTTTTTTAATTATTAATTTTGCAATTTTATTAATAATTAATTATTAATAATTATTAGCGTTTGCGCCGCACGAAAAAACACCAGTCGATACAATTACAAATCTAACTTTATTTATACTTCTTAAAACTGTATTCTCGGAAGCAGGTTTCACTGTTGACCAAGCAGAATCAGATGCAGACACTCTTATCGTTCGCTCTGCTCTTGCTGCATCTCCATTATTCAATACCGTTACTATTGTAGCTGAAGATATTGATATACTGATATTGCTCACAGCACTTGGTAGAAAACAAGCAAATGTATTTTTTTTAAAACCATCAAAAGGACGAACAGCATAACTATTATATAGTGCTTCAGTTTTTATGTACGGAGATGTAATTACGGATAACTTGCTGTTTCTTCATGCCTTTTCAGGATGTGACACAACTTCAGCTCCTTACAATATCGGTAAAATGAAATTTGTGAAAACCCTGGAAAAACACTTAGAGTTTGCAAGTAGAACGGCCTTGTTTCTCAACAAGAGAGTTGACCCTGCTTTGCTCACTGTAATTGGTGAACGTTTTTTTATCTCTGTATACGGTGGTAATAAAGATGATAATTTTCTTGACAACCTAAGATACAAACAATTCGCCAAGTCAGTGACAAAAAGTACATTTAATTTATCTTCACTTCCTCCAACACAAGACACAGCTCGCTTTCATACTTTCCGAGTCTACCATCAGGTCCAGTCGTGGCTTGGTAATAATATTGATCCTGAAGACTGGGACTGGAAAAAATGTGGAAAATTATTGATGCCAGTGCAGAACTCTAAACCTCCAGCACCCCCTGAGCTTCTAAAATTGATATTTTGCAACTGCAAAGGAAACTGTGGAGCGATGTGTGGATGTCGAAAAGCAGGGCTGAAATGTTCTGCAGTGTGCTTCCATTGTTCTGGAGAGACTTGCAGCAACGTAATGGGGCTCTCTCTAAAAGACTGAGGACGGAGTAGTTGTAATATAGAAAATCACCGTGGAATTATGCCTATTGGGGATACCACGTAAAAGCAAAAACGCGCCTCCAGACTCTACACATTGTTAGTACACACGTATAATATATGTATAGTTAAGACTACTGAAAAATAATACTCACTTCGGAGCGCTGTAAAACCTTAGCTATTGACTTAGTGAAAAAATGTTTTATTAAAAAGTTGTTCCTCAAAAAACGATCTACAAAAATGGTCTGATATCATTTTCGTAAAATGATAAAAAAAAAGTTATATCGAAATATTTAAATTTTTTTCTCGAATTTCTGAACATTTTCGCTTATAACTTTTTTATTTATAGTTCTATGACAAAAAGTTACTGGACCAAAGTTGTAGATAATTTAATTTGCAACAAAAAATGTCAAGAACTTTTTTTATCAGATAAATAGTTTAAGAGATATATCGTAAAAACCATTTCAACCCCTATTTTCAAGATGGCGGCCGTGGGACAAGGGTGGCGACCCCACAAACTTGGTTTTAGCTTTACACTGAGCCTCCCTACACATCAAAAAAATAAAATTGCGTCCTCTAAAAAACGCAATCCCAAATGTAACTTTTCAATGGACTAATTCGCTTTTTTAAAAAATAATTTTATCACAGTTTGCAAGACAAAAAAACAATAAAAAACCATTTTTCCCATGTTCGTTAAACGGAAAAACTTTAAGTTCGATGGAGAACCTCTTAGAATTGGTATTTTGAGCTCCGCTTTTAACAGAAGCTTTGTTGGGACATATTCTGAGATATTTTGGGCTAAGTAATAAAAAAATATCGTCGTTTTTTGGCACATCCTAATATATAAATTATTATTATATATCGATTCTCTGTTCAAAAAATAAACCAGCCCTTCTGCCACCAATGGAGATGGAGTCATAGATAGCTATTGCTCTGTTTTTTATCCCCTTCAGATATATAGGACAAAAATTATTTGTTTATTGCAAAAACATATTTTTCGTCGTTACCTTAAAATCTCATAATGTTGTCCAGTTTAATAATGTTTTTTTTTTGTACAATTATTTAGACGTTCTAATTAGGTTACTACAAGTCCGAAATGGAAATTCGATTTTGCTTTCGCCTAATTAATTGTGAGAGGCGAATTGAAAATTGTTTGATTTTCATTAATTCATGTGGTTTACTGGCTTACTATAGTGCTAAACAAAGATAAATGATTTCGCCAATGTCACGAACGATGGAATACACTTAGATCGATCGATGCGGTTGGAATTAAACCTTAATTAAATTTTAAAGATTGAAACTATTGATACTTTTGCGTTCAATAGTAAAACCCCTCAAATTATTTACTTATTTTTATCGCAATTTGATCAGGAACCACTAAGCAGTTCTATTAAAATCAGTTAAATTTTATTTCCATTCCATTTGGAAGAGAATACCAAAGTATTCTATATAATAACTAAACTCCCTTCTCAATTTCAGGTGACCCATCTATCCCCTTGCTATTTCCATTACTATAATAATATGAATTTAAAAAAGAAGAAGAAAAAGCACTTTTCCGAGTAATCATTCTTTAAATCACGGACGATGACGCATATATCATTAAAGATACGCCAAGTATTACATCACTTTGATAGTCAACAGATTCACGTACAAATATTTGTAAGGAATAAAGCCTTAGTTTGAAGGATTTCGTCATAAAATTATTTTCATGTAAAACAACCCGATTCATGCGACTTCATCTGAGTATTCAATGTGCAGAGGAAACATCAAATACTTCACGGCAAGAATAAAAATATAATTATCGGTAGCGCTCATAAAAATCTTCGTTTCTTAAAATTTTAATAACTTTATATTAAACTAGCTGCTGCCCGCGACGTCGGCGTCGTCTGCATGAACGCTATTAGATTACACTTTGTTACAGAATGCGTTGGAGAAATAAAGGTTCACTGCTCGTTCCCCGTAGGTGATAGCGTAATAATATGTAGCCTATATGTTGACCCGACTTCTTAATAATATTTGTGCGGAGTAAATCCATGCAGTACCATTTGAGTTTATCCCGGACATACATACAAGCAAACAGACAAAAATTCTAAAAACTATATTTTTGGCTTCGGTATCGATTGTAGATCACACCCAAGTATTCTTTTAAAAAAATATTCAATGTACAGTTTTGACTTTCCTACCATTTTATTATATGTATAGATTAAGATATCGTAATATTTTTAGATAATAATATAAGATAGAAGCGTCTAAGAAATAAAAAACTTGGAAGACTAAATTGAAATCTATTCAGGTGATTTAGAGATGTTTTAAATAATTTTATTGTAGGATGTTTCAAATTTAAATAAATAAATTAATACTGAATTATAAGAACAGCTTAATAAATAAAAAGAGCATGTATACTGAGTACACGTGTCAGAAGTGAAACTTCTTTGGCAAACTCAATTTAAAAATAATTAATTAATAGTTAAACTACAACGCATGCACACACGTCCTCAAGAACGAATATACCACAAATAGGAGAAAACAACATTTCTATAGTGTAAAAATATAGTATGCTTTTTATATCATTCTCTTTTTCTCGGGCTACGTACATCTATCCGTCCTTTATTCTGACGCTCAAATGTGTGACGCGACCTTGAAATTTTACCCTCAACGCGCTTAAAGAAGTTTGACTTCAATAATTATTACGGAATTATAAATTTAAAGATAATTGGTGTTTTCTCTTATATTCACAATAAGTAGCTTACGATATTTCATAAAAGGTTCGACTTTGTCATTATTGCTCTACTCCGACGAATTTTTATGTCAAGGTATGATCTCACTAGGAGACACCCTTAGGTCAAACATCCATCCTGAGTCGTAACGAAGGCTACTAACTTTTACGGCTGGATCCCGTGTGCCTACAGTCATCTACATATCCGAAAAAAAAAGGCATTACAGGGCAAAAAAAGCAATCCTGCTTTCGAAAATTTGGACAGGTGGCTGCTCAGCCTTCTGTCAGTATTATTAGGCTCTGATAACCTGTTGAAATGTGGCGAAAAATCATCTCCGATAAGTATTTTGTAATTGTCATTTTGTGGTGTATAATAAAGCGTAAATAAATATGAATGTATAATATATTTATTTATTTTTTTATTTATTTATTTAAGACACATTTATAACATCCTAACAGTATAAATCCAATACGATGTTATAAGTAGATAAAGGAAAACATGTTGCAATTTTACACAAATATACATTATATAATTTAAAATAAAAATAAAAAAATAAAAATAAAAAAATAAAATCAGCTAAATAAAATTTGACATTCACTAATTTATACCTCCTTTTCAAGAACCCCCTGGACTAATTCCATTAGTTTCGGCAGGTTATGGGCAAAGATGTCTATACCGTTATCAGAGAGTTTATTCAGCAATCGAATAGCGCGTAGCATTGGAGATGCATTTAGCAGCTTTGTTTTTGAAGACGGAAGGCTGAGCATAGCGGGACGCCGGCGGAGGCCCACGTAATTATCGGGGACCCGCAGCTGCAGTGCCTCCAGAACCTCCGGGTGGTGCAGTTCTCCGCGCAGCACGCGACACACGTATTTGACCAGCGCCATATCTCTCCTGACCGACAGCTGGCAGTACCCTACCATACCTAGCATTGTAGCTATTGTGAATAAATAAGCCATTCATGTGAACGAGATGTTATTCTTTCACTATTTTTATTGTTTTATATATTGTTTCTGTTATATAAATAAATTATTTATTTTTCTATCAAATATATAAATTTATTACTATTAATTTTTTATTTCATTCTTAAGCCTACTGCTAATACACGCACATCGACAGGCTTCAAACATTTTATTTATAACTACCTATACATTATTTTCGTTCTGATAAAACTTAAGAGTATGTTGCAATGTGTTTGTTTTTCCATTCAGTACATTTTGCGTTACATCTACACAACATAATGAAATATTGCCTAACCATTGTCTCATTGTTTGTGTATAAAATATATATTTTTAACAAGAAAATTGAGTGTAATATAAGGTATATTTATTTATACTAGTGGTCGCCCAGTGATCGAACTTCGATTTAATCTTTAATCGACAGCATTGTCAACATCATAAAAATATGATTGCGCATAACATGGTGAGCATATGCAGCAGTCATAAAAATGTCAATAAAAAAATCGTTGCAAGACCTGTATTTAAGATCGTTTTGACAACAGACTTTGACAATAAACAAAATTTGTGTATAAAGGTACATTGTACACATGTGTGTGTGTTCAGTGTTTTTTTTTAAATTAATTTAATGTATTTTTTGAGCATTATTATAAAAATATTAGCATTCTGGACTTCTTCTCCATATAAACTTTAACTGTGCCAAATTTCATACTTCTCCGTCCTCGTAATTTTCGTAAGAAGGGTTAAAAGTTTTTGCTTCACGTATAAATATATAGATATACTTTTTTGTACACCACTTTAATATACACATAACGTAAATATACAGAGTATTTTAATATGTACAAACGCGGTCTTATCGCTAGGTAGCGATTTCCAGACAAACCGGACTACACGGAATATGCATGGAAAAGATTGGTGATATTTTTTGTTTTCGTTGTGTTATAAAATTCGAGCATTTCAGAATTTTTGGAGTTTACTCCTTAAGAATCGATTTTCATATATAAGGCGCCCGGTATGAGAAATATATGAGAGGTAAAATCTACTGATGAATGACCTCGTTACTTTTTCGGTGCACGCGCACCTATGGTGCGGTGCGACAGTAATGTTGCTCTAATTAATATTGAAAAATAATATTTAAAAAATAAATGATAATTGTCAGATAATAATAATGACATAATTTATCAACATTCCTAATGAAATATTTGTGCACATCTGAAATTGACTATTGTGAAAAGTTTAATGTAAAATATTTCGCCGATTAGTTATAATAAATGTATATAAAATGAATAAATATATATTTATATATGTATATTATTTTCATTAATTTGTTAATTTACCCTTTCATATGGTATTAATCTTATTTTCAGTTGGATAAACTCTTTTTGCGTATGTTTAGACAATCGTACTTAAGGAGTAAACTCCAGTCGTGCGTCGGAGCTGACACACACAATTTTTTTGTTTGTGTCTACATACTTCCTGAATCGTTTTAATATTACTGCACGAAAAAAAATAGACCCAGTTTTTTCCTAGAGGTCTAATTTAATATCTGATGTCTTTACTTAGACGACGAGTGATTATAAAATTGTAACTCCAAGTTTTCGATTTCGCATAGTAAATATTTCCTGTTCTAGGGTAGACAGAAAATAATTTTATCTACCCTATTTTCCTGACAACAATTTCTCGTAGCTTACCTAGCATAACTACAGAGACACGAATTTGCTCAAGCTGTTATTTAAATATTACATATTAAATTATATTGTATAATATACATATATACATATGACAGAGACAGTCGTTAATATGGTCGCGAAAAAAATTGCGGCACGCCAGACAAGATGGCAGCACCGTCGGCTATTATGTCCAGTTTACTTACGTTTCGTGGACTCGGGACAAAATTTTTAGCCTTATATTTTCTTAGCTCGACTTATTGGCTCGCATGATGTCTGACTATAGTCGATAACGCAATAGATTCGACAAATACATAATGTATTAAAAGGAATAAAATTAAATTGTATACATATATTGTGATTGTTCTCAGATAACATAGCAGTTTATAAATGACTAAGAATATTTGGATATGCTAGTCGTATTTTAAATGTTGACACAGACCAGAATTTTTTTTTTTTTTTCATAAATAAAAATCTTCCTCGACCGGGAATCAAACCAGACGGTGCAACTATTACGTAACTTGCGCGAATTTCAATACTAGCTAAGCCTCAATTAGTATTGAAATTCGCCACCATAGCGATTTCTCGCAATCGCGCAAGTTACGTAATAGTCCCACGGTTGTCTATTTTTTTTCACATCTTAGTCAATAAATTAAAATATAAAATTCCACAACCAACCTCCATCGCAGTGTGACAAATCAGATACGCTCCTCGCATTACCGTTCGCGATATTATTCAAACGGCTTAACATCGCCGAATCTATAGAAAATTTTCTATCCATAACCTTCGTTGGTTCGGAGAACTGACGCGAGAGTTTCTTCTGCCTCTTCAGGAGAGAGAAGATGCTCGATCGTCTTCTGTTCTTGTTTTTCGGTAAAAAGAAGATCGCTTCGGGATCCATTATGAACACCTTCTATCACTGCTAGTCTCTTTGCTTTTTAGATATTTTTGTTATCACTTTTCACATTATTATTATCATATCACTGTCACTGTTAGCGTTTTTCGTCCGATCATATTCATTTACAGGAATCTCATTTTTATTATTGTACACACTGAGAGTAATTTAGTTAATTTGTTGTTGTTATTTCTGATTGTATTATAAATTATAACTAATCTTAGGGAGACGGGATGGTTGAAAACCAGCAGTTCTCAGGACCTCGGTGACCAATAAGGAAATAGCTGAGCTAGCTCCCATTGCTTCAGATACTTTATTCCACAGTAAAAATTTTTTTTACAATTTTTAGTTAGGTACAATAAGTTTTGGCAAGGGCGAACTTATCTCTAGAAGAGATCTCTACCAGTCAACCCATGATGGTAAGAGATTAATGTTACCGCGGGGTTTATTGTGTATACTTGTGTTATATTTAATGTTTCTAAAATTAAAAAATATATTTGGCAATAATCTTATTTTATTATACTGCCATACATTTTTATTATAATCCGTTCTAAGCAGTGTACCCAAAACGAAACCTCTCAGGAAACTAATAGATTTTTATTGAGAATATCATACTTCGGGACATATTTCAAATTGAATGGTTCGTAAGCAAAACTAATCGTTTTCTGAATATAGGAACGGGGTAATAATGGTTATTTTATTCCTGTTTTGTAAGATATACATTTTTATATTAATACACTTCAATTACGATATTGTTGTCCATTTTATATGTTTATTTAATTAGTATTAAATATATATTTATTAGGTGATATGTTATTGATATCTCAAAATTAATAATTGTTAAAGTATTTTTTGATTAAACTAGACAAAACGCTCGGTTTCACCTTGGTTATTGTTACTTACATAAAGTAGTACACTTGTAAAAACTAAATAAATCAATGAACAGCATTGAAATCAAATAACTTAAAACTTGGATTGTACTGATATTTTTGAATGTATAGCTCATCTTAAGTTGGATTACGTACTTTATTTTATAGGCAGTAGCGGCGTAGGTTAGATAAGCATCCGGAGCGGTTTTCTATTGAGCACTCCTACTTAAAATAAAACACGAAATACTAAGCATGCTTACGAGACTTTATTTTTAATTGACATCTATAGTCGGATCGCTGAGCAGGAAGAATTTTGTATATTGACCTTTTACCGTACCGTACGTACATTGTACGAGCAAGACCCAATATACGAGGGTGCGTTTTTAAGTTCGCGGAATGAGAGGGTTGGAGGGGGGTGATTAGGCTCATTAGGATCGTAACGTGTTTAGTGACTCATAATTAGTATAAATACGAGATTTCATTGTTATTAGACTATTTGTCTTTGAGCTATCGCCAACCAAGCAACATAATCAGGAGTGAAAAGTGAAATATGGAAAAAATCTAATATCGTGCCGTTATAAAGTTCCTTACCAAGCAAGGAAAATCAGTTGCGACCATAATGGATGAGATGTCATCGGTTTACGGTGACTCTTGTCCAGAAAAAACTATGGTGTACAAGTGGCACAGTTTGTTTAAAAAGGAAGGGAATCCCTTGAAGACGACCCGAGGCCGGGCAGGAGCATCGAGGTGACCACGCCAGAACTTATCCAAAAAGTCGAAAAACTTGTACTCGACGATGCTCGAGAGAAAAAGAAACAACTCGCGGAAATGGTTGGTGTATCCGATCCAACCATTATTAAAATCCTGCACGATCATCTTGGCATGACTAAGGTCAGCGCAAGATGGGTACCGAGAATGCTCACGCCGCCGCAAAAACAACAACACATAGAGTGTTCACGTGCATTTTTTTACCTCTGCAATGAAGACAAGGATGGTGTATTGAGTCGAATTGTTACTGGAGAAAAAACTTGGGTTCATCATTATGAACCTGAATCGAAACAAGACTCTATGCGGTGGCATAAAAAGGGCACAGCATTCCCCAAGAAATTTAAGATGTCACAGTCAGCTGGGAAACTCATGGCAACGGTCTTTTGGGACTCAGAAGTAATATTATTGATCGATTATAAAGATAAAGGTGTTTCTATAACCGGAGAATACTACGCTTCAATATTAGAGCGACTAAAAGAAGCCATTAAACAGAAAAGACGGGGAAAATTGACGAAAGGTGTGCTGCTTTTGCACGACAATGCGCCCGTCCACAAGAGCCGCGTTGCGTTGGCTGCCCTGCTTAAAGCGGGCTTCGATATTTTGAACCACCCACCCTACAGCCCAGACCTAGCCCCGAGTGATTATTACCTCTTTCCAAAAATGAAAAAAGAGCTGCGGGGTAAAAAATTTACCACCGATGATGAAGTTAAGGAGGCAGTTTCAGCGTATTTTGAGGACAAAGACAAAACATTTTTTGATGAGGGCATAAATAAATTAATTGAAAGATCTGAAAAATGTGTCCGTATTGCAGGTGAATATATTGAAAAGGAAAAATAATTTGGTTTTTTTATTTCAACCCCTTACCCTTCATTCCGCGAACATAAAAACGCTCCCTCGTAGCGGGAGTGAGAGACAGGTAGTAAAAGGTCAATGTACAAAATTCTTCCTGGTCCGCGATCTGACTGTTTTTTTTTTTAAAGAAGTCTGAGTAGATTATATGAGAGACTGTACGATATATTGCAAACTATCGATATATCACTACGATATATTATTATGTCGAAAAAAATATTAATATCCACCCCTTTGTGCTTGGCACTACGGGGTGGATATCTACGCCACCACTGCTTATAGGGTAATGAGAGATATTTAAATCGCGAACAATGTCGCGGGTATACGATACGCTATTTGTACAATATTGTATGATTATATTGAATAATAATAAACAATTTAGTTATAGTTAAAAAGTAAAGGTCATTGCATTGCAGCGTTATTAAACACATTTTAAAACCGGAATGCACATATGAAAAATTGATAAAATAATTGAATGAGTAATATTCAGTCATTGTTAGAAGCACAGCGTTTAGAATTATAATTAATATGAACCATACATATATATACATATAAATTGTTTGTTTGACTATCAGAACCTACGCGATTTTAATAAATCATCCATTTTTCCAATAGCACTGTACTGAATTACGGGATAAAAAGTATCTCATTTGTATTATGGACTCAAATCTACCCTCAGTTGTATAAAATCCAGTGTTGGGTCCGAAAACATACACACAAAAGCACGTTTGTGATGTCTGGGTATCGAACCGAGCGCAAACCGACAGTCAATTACTGCGACCACTTCGTCAACCCGCGTGTCGGGACGGATTCTATGCTACTGAGGGCTGTTGAGTGTGAGGACTCTTCGTCTCCGATTTTGCTAACTAAAGATACATTTTTGACATAAACTCCATACGAATTGTGCCAGAAATCTATAGCTAGTAAACAGAATCGATCTAGCAGTGAATAGTTTATAATGTTAATATTAGTTTTGTGGTATTGTATTGTACTGTCAATCAAATTATTTTTAAAACATATTATAAAAGAAAATGTATTTATGATTTTAAAAAAAACTAGTTCAATGAACTTTCCGCTTTAGAGCTCCAAAGGACGCCAACGGAACCTTAAAAGAAGGACTTTATTTTAGACCCGTTATAACAAAATTATGCAATCAAATAGCGAAAATCAAAGGGTCAAACATATCATCACAGCAGTACGCATCTAACTGCTGATGTGTCATAATTATTGGACTGAACTCTGTAAGAGGTAGTGCCGTGCTGTTTTGCAGCCGTATTGGGCCAGCACGACCGGGGTGGTACCTCTCACTCACATAATACCGACGTAAAGTGACAGCTATGCCGTCGCGTTTCGTGCGGTTTGTGAGTATCCGGTGGCCTATTGGAGGGGTTTGGGGAAAAAGAGGGCAACGCATCTGCATTCTCTTATGCGGATGTTCATGGGCGTCGGTAGTCACCAAAAGGCTCCGACTGCCCATTTGCCACCTATATAAAAAAAAAACAGAACTGGTTTAAAAAAAAATCGTTTCCTATTTTTTAACAAGTGTTTTATTTTATGCTAGTTGAATATGCAAACTGGCAGACGTTCCACCTGATGGTAAGTGGTTGACGTCGCCCATGAACATAAACTAGTTTACCTGGAACTAACCCAGGCAACTCATTTATGTGTTGCCTATCCTGAGACGTGTTAAAGCCTCAGTGGCAGTAATTACACTGCCTGTCCTGCCCTTCTCTCCGAAACACAGAGTTACAAACTATTACAATTACACCAACAAAAATTTTTAACTTTAAATATAAATACAGATATAAAAAATAAACAAGGTTTCTTCTCTTCGTATTTAAATTTGAAAGTGGATGAATAAAAAGTATTTAATCAACGATTGAAAACTTTAACAAGATTAATGGTAGGCATTGAAAAAAAAATTAAAAAAACTTTATTACTGTCAAACAAAACCGCGTCCAAACACTATTTATAGAGTTGAACGCACTCAAGAAACAACAAACATACGCGTTTATTATTTTAATTTAATTCATTAGTTTATTTGAGGATCTAAAATATATTTAACTCTTTGAGTTAATATAAATTATATCCGACTTCTAAAAAAGAAATATTTATCGGATGTCTTTAATGTTTATATAAATTTAACAATATTAAAAAATAAAAAAAAAACATATTACTGAAACGGACAGATTTTTAAAAGACTGAGAGTTAACTGTAGGGACTTACTGTTTCACCAGTTTTTAATAAAGTTTTTCTGGCATAAAGTTATTGATAGGCTTCAACAGCAGCACATCACTTCAACTAACATACCTTCGATCAATTATAACATCCTATAACTTTTGGACACACAGGTTTTAAATAAAATATCCGTCAGATAAAGTGGAGCAGCACCAACACGCAGTGGAGCAGCGTGGTGGTAATCCACGCAGCTTAAACACTTCTTCTAGATGAAGAAGAGGCCTTCGCTCTGCAGTGGGTGGTTTACAGGTTGATACGGTATAGTACGGTACAAAGTGGAGTTTGTAGGTTGAAAAAGAAAAAATTATGATAAACTTTTATCTGATTGATACCGTTATACGTCATATAGATTATCAGCAATCGGTGAAAAAGGCCCTTAGTTTTACTACTACTGTTACTGTACTGTTAAGTTTCTCGCCGGTTTTCCTCAGCAGAATCTACGTTTAGCCCAATCGAATTAGTATTTTAGATTTACAACATTTTTTAGCAAAAATTTTCCTTCGGAATTCGTTGCTCCTCTCCCCCCTCCCCAAATTGTTATCCTATTGTTTTCCTAAAATTGAAGGAAAGAATCAAAATTGTAGGAAATTTTATTTGAAACAACTTTGTTTATAACAATTTTTCGCGTAAAATTGAAAATAAACGAGTTATTCGATAACCAAAAATTCACCCCCTCTTTTCATGTATAAATCGAAAAATATCAATCCTACGAAAAAATTGACGAAAACAAAAATTGTAGAAAATTTAATTTTAAACAACTTTTGTAATAACAATTTTCCGTGTAAAATTGAAAATGAACGAGTTATTCAAATGACAAAAAAAAAACCCTTTAAATCAAGATGGCGGATGAAGCGAAAAGTCTGGTACCCCTACTTTTTGAATTTAGACTACCAGTGACCAAACGAATTCCGAAGGAAAATTTCTGCTAAAACTGTTTGTAAATCTTTGCCCGTTTTTGAGCTAATCCGACTGGGCTAATTCGGAATCGGTGGTAGCTTCACATTACCTATAATTAATTCATTAAAGAATGTTATATACATCGTTAAAAAAACGATTTGAATCATTATTTTGGTGCTTATAAAGCTTCCTTGAACAAAGAAATTTTTGATTCAGTTTTTTTTTAGGAGAAGAGTTAGAGTATAATCAACCACGATGCTCCATTACGTTTCTTTGCATAGCTTGGGATACCGAGAGTAACGATCGTTATCAAGTTTATAATAACAACTGTGACCGACGACTTTACGTGCTACCCGACGCACGGTGGGGAAAAAATTGACCTACACACAGAACAGAAACAAAAATTTGTAAAAATCGGACAAAACCGCGGTCAAAAGTTACATTTCTATAAATCCTATTTCAGTAAACCACATGGTTACCGTCATTTGGTTTTAAACGTAAACACACAGACGCCAAAACATTTTTAGTTAATGTGTTTCAATTATATACAAATTGAGTTACATTATAATTTATTCGTCAACAAGATCTCCTTCTTGGATTTTACTGCATAATGTTTTACAGCCTTTTAATCCTTAATAAAAAGGCTTTAAAATTGTCGTTATCGCTGAAAATTAATGTCAATGTAAGTCAGTTATCTAAAGCCGTCACATTCACTCACACCAATGAAATTATATTACACAGTCTGTTTAAAAAATAAAACAGTTCATATAAAATTATGAAAAGATCAAAAATAAATCGACAATCGAAATACTTCAGAAACATCACGCTGTATTTCGTAATATCTCTGTCACGTTCGTAAGATCGCCCGCGTGCGAGAGAGACGGGTTGATTGACAGATTGTTTGGTAAGTATATGCAGTGACCGCCGCGCCGGCGGCGCTCAAGCGACTACACGCACCACTACATTAACACGCTTGTCTTATTAAATGTTATATCCATCCAGAGAAGTAGACTTCAAAAGCATGTTAGGTACATCATTTTACAAAAATAATTATTTGACTGAACTGCATCAACCTGTGAACGTCCCACAGCTGGGCAAAAGCCTCTACTCCATATAGAAGGAATTGAACTTGATGCACTACGCTGCTCCACTGCGAAGTGGCAGATAATTTCGCTACCACGAGTAAGGATCGTTATCTGATATCTATGATAACCGGAACCGCTCGCTTTACGTGCTCTCCGAGGCACGGTGGGGAGACCCACAAGGACATACACCCAGACCGGAAACAAATACTTATACAATTACAAATATCTGTCCCGAGCGGGACCAACCCGCGACCACCGGCGTTGAGGCGACTATTCGCACCACTACACCAGAATGGTCGTCAATAATTATTTAACAAAATTAATTATAGTTCATGTGAAGCTACCATCGATTAATATCGATTCGAAATGTATATACCGTTGAGAACAACTAGCAAGAAACTCAATAGTTACTCTTTTAGAAAATGTGAATATATTATATTATAATATTAGTACAGTTAAATATATATATTTTATCATAAATTGCAGCTTAAAACAGATTTCTAGACTTAATTTATCAGATGCTGATAAGGATTAATCTAGACATATTTGACCTTAGTATTAATCAATTGTATATTAATTTAGTAACACAGGTAAACTTATTTTATAAATTAATTTTTCTTTTGAGTTAGTAAATATCAGCCGTTGGATGTCTACTGCTAAGCTTAGGCCTCCCCCATCATCTCTGGGGTAGGTTTGCCAATACTCGCCACACTTGGCAGGCACACTGAACGCAGTGTGTTGTGGCAGGTTATGGTGACGCACGATCTGGTGTCGATGTCGAGAGACGAGTCCTGGATGGCGATGGTCTCCTTCTGCGAGATAGTAATTTCCCAAAGGGAAGCCGACGAGCGGGTGAGAGAGGAGGCCGCAGACGAGGCCTCCGCCCGCAGGCGACGATCGGGGGTGCGTAGGAGACGCTACTTAATGCGCCATCAGTAACGCTTCTGTGACCGTGTCGGGCCGGGATGGGAACCCGGTTCTGCTAGGCACGGCGTCGTCGGGACTGTTCAGAGGGAAGCCAGACAGTCCGCTGGAGAAGTCTGGCCTTTTCACCGAGGCCAGCCTGTCGCTGGAGGGATTCTGTTGCCTGCGGATTCGGGACCCTCCAATTAAAGCGGCTGAAGGCTTCCGCAGGGCTTTTGTCGGTATTGCACTCCCAAAGTGCCCAGTCCGACATTGTTATAGGTAGGCATCCTAGATATCATCCATAAATGGATTCCCCTGCGTCACAAAAAAAAAGGATATGGTGACGCTGCTGCCTAACTGATTGGTGTATAGTTTTTTGAGCCACTATGGCCTTAGTCGCCTTTTACGACACCTCGGCTAGAAGGAGGTCGGGACTCTTCTTCTCTGCCGGTCACCGCACGGCATATGCATAAATTACATATAATATATTACAAAATATGGCTATTATATATATTATTAATTAATTTTATATATACTTCCTACTTTTCTCTATTATTACCACCTTTCTTAATTCTTTTAAGGACTTTAGAAAGGAGTAGATGAACCTTCATACCGTTAAGCTGAAAATGAATCTTTAAATTCTGCAGTTTTACAATTATTGTTAATGTGTACCGGAAACCAATTAACATCGGATGAACTGAGCTGGTTCACCTAATGATGATTATGAGCCATTACCATTATATAAACCATATATCCGTCATTAAGCGGTCTTCATTATATTTAATGAGAAGCAACAAATAAAATAAAATATTTTGTTTGTTTGTACGTGATAACCTCCTCTAAGGTAGGCAACTTAATACCTGTGTTTTAGCTTACAGCTGATTGAAGAAATTACACACAGACTCGGGATGGGAATCGAATCCACAACCTTAGAGCAGAAAGCAGGATCACTGCTAACTGCGCAAACGTGCCATTCGTTTTCAGCAATAGACAAAGTAATTTATGAGAAAGGTTTAGGTATATATACATACCCCAGGCGCAGCTGGAGCGGGCTGCTATAAATTTTCCATTTTTAAGATATTAGCATTAGACATATAAACATACAATTACAGCTCGCACGAGAAAAAGAATAATTTAAAATGTTAAGCAATCTGATAAGATAAAACGAGTGAACCCTCGAGTTATGTCTAGTATATTTTTACATATAAATGGTGTTCCTTTATTAAGATATCAATAACATTTTAAAAAATTAAGGTTTTTTTTACGATGCCAAAAGATTACGAACCTTATCACTAATTAGTCTGTATGGACGTCTATCACAAGGCTCTATCTTTTAAACCGTAATTATTTTACACTTGACGATGCATTGGCGCAGTGGATAAGGAGCTGACTAATTCGCTAGCGGTCCCCGATTCGACACCTACCATACAAATTTTTGTGCTGATCCTACATGAAGCTAGCAACGCAAAGTCAATAAAAAACAACCAAAATATTTACGAGAACTTCTAGGTAAATAGTTGCTAATTAAATGCTAACAAACTAGTTTCGATTCTCGAACTGATTTCACAAAAAAACAACATTCTATCTTCATCATTAGCTAGCAAAACATTTCCAAATCAAATTTAATTGTATCGAAAATTTGGCCGGATTTTGTTACAAAATTGTTGTTGAAAAATTTTACGAAAAAAGTAAATCAATCTGGAGGAAATTACGACCGGTTACTGAAAACCGAGCTTCATACTACCTTCAAACATGACAATATGCAGCAATCGTTTTATTGCTGACCGGAAATGACATAAGACCAGCAAGAAAATAGCAACGAAAAGTCGGGACGATTATGACCGGTTACATAACAAGGTCATACCAGGATGATACCAGGGTGAATGCCACATTCACACAAAGTATGGTTGTTTTTGCGAACTTTGGGACGCTAGCTTCATAGAGCTCGTGGTCTGGGTTTTTGTGTCTTTCTCATCCTAATGGAGGCCGTTAAGTGTAAATCCTTTATTTACTTGACATATAACCAGAGTAGGTATATATCACTAGTCACTATAACAATAAATAAATAAATTTAGTTTTTGTTTGTTTGTTATTAGTTTAATCAATTTTAACTTTCATCACTATTATATAACGTTTTCATTTGTTGTTTATTTTCATGTCAATAATAAATTTATTTGTTTAATTTATTTGATTTTTACGCTTTGACAATCTTTTTATAATTAGCATAGCATAAATAAATGTAAATTATGTTTGTTAAATTTGTTTGTTGTTCAAAACTAAATAAATAATAAAAAAATAATTTTATTTTTGTTTATATTTTGTTTAAAAAAGTTTCAATTATTAAATATCGTTCTATTGTAAATAACTCTTTGTAGGAAAAACGAATTACATATGACCTTTTTTTTTTTTTAATTCTCACAAAGATATAAAGCACAAAAAAAAACCTTTATTCCGTATCCACTACCCGATAAACACGGATCACTATTAATAAGTGTTATCTTTTAAAACGCTTTCGAAAACTTAATTAAATCACATTTTTATCGATGTATATTTGAAAAAAAAAATTTCGTATCCATTAGGCTAACATAACTATAAATCATTTATTTATAACACAGATAGATACTTTTAAAAACACTTTTAAAAACTTCGTTAAATCACTTTCCGATAGACACATATTTAAAAAAACAGAACAATTTGTACGTAACAAATGGCTTTCCGAACGTGTTGTTTGACGCGTATACGATTACATACTGACGATAAGAAGTACTTAAAGCCAAGTAATTACTGATATGCTGTCTGTCTATGTTGTTTGTAAGGGTGCGGTTAAACTTTACTTGATATAGCGAACCGAACGAAACTTGGTTCGTTACGGTTGTGTAATGTTCGGTAGTGTTCACGCGTTCGGGACCAAACTTATACCTATATACAAATTTGTAGTAGTACCTTAGGAACAAACGACCGTGTGTATATGTTAAGCATTTATTATGTATTAGAACTCACGGAAGAATTCGCGGTGATCACCGGATTAAAACAAGGCGATCCCCTGTCACCTGTGCTATTCAATTTGGTACTGGAATTTATCCTGCGAAAAATGCTTGCATTGGACTGGGGAGTGTCACTGAATGGGAAGCATAAGGTGATTGGGTATGATGATGACCTCGCATTGCTAGGTGAAACCCGTGACGAAGTGGGCAAAGCTGCCGAGATCTTGAAAGAAGAAGCAGAAAAGGTTGGATTAAAAATTAATGTCAACAAAACGGAATATCTCCACATGAGGCGTTATAGAGATACACGAACCCAGCGCCAAGACCTACAGGTTGGAGATACGACGTACAAGGGAGTTGCTAGTTTCAGATATCTGGGTTGCACAATAACTGACTCACATTCCAGAGAGGAAGAAATTAAAATCCGCATCCAAAATACCCTCAAGTGTGGTGCAGCCTTGCATAAAGTGCTCGTGTCCAGGCTTTTAAGTAAAAATACCAAACTGCGGATATACAAAACAGTTATAAGACCTATACTGATGTATGGTGGTGAAGCCTGGACTCTAACCCAGAAGAAGAACGTAACCTCTTAGTCACCGAACGAAAGCTTCTTAGAAAGATCTTTGGTCCTACCAGACGAGAGGATGGAAGCTGGAGAGTCCGAAAGAACGGGGAATTACAAGAACTTATGGCCGAGCCAAATATACTTGGAGAAATAAAAGCACAACGCCTCCGTTGGCTTGGTCATGTAGAACGAATGGGGGAGGAACGAGGGCTGAAGAAAGCTTACTTGGGCCGACCATCGGGCCGACGCCCGGTTGGACGACCTAAGTATCGCTGGCGCGTTCGAGTTTAGGTGGACCTGTGCGCGTTACAAGCCAATAATAATTGGCAAGAGACCGCTAAGGACCGGGCAAGATGGAGAATTCTCGTCTCGGAGGCCAAGGCCCACTTTGGGGTTTCAGCGCCATAGGAGTAAGTAAGTATGTATTAGTGCGTTGTTTTAATTTATACTTGTGTATATTTTAAGATCTCGACTCGATAAAATTGATAAACTGATGTGGAAAATGCTGTAAAAGTTTTTGATAACATACACTACCGTCCAAAAGTTAACATTTTAAAGTATACTTTGTTCTTTTAACATTTTTTTTTTTTTTGAAATTGTGCACGACTTTATCTGTAATATATAACTATTCAAGAAACGTGTAAATCTAAAAAACCTAAATAATAAGAAAAATGAAAAATGAAAACCTAGAATTTAACCATTTAAATTAAAGTCTCAAAAGCGGTCACTTGACCGATCCGGTAGGTTTAGTATTACATCAATCTTCAACATATATATTTCATTAATGTAACCGAGCCGTCAAATGTTCGTGAGTACTCGTGACATGTAACCGCACTATTATGTAAGTAAAAATCATTTTTCTATTTACGGATATAATGACATGATAATATTGTATATAGAGAGATTATTTGTATCATTTCTTGATAAAATTAAAGTAAATCGAACATGAGAACAAACAAACAAAATCTTTATTATAGTTATTAAATAATTTCCGCTTTCAAAAATATCTAAATTCAACTGTATTTCTGTTGCGCGATACCTCAAAAAAATAAAAATTGTGTGTGTCAGCTCCGACGCACGACTGGAGTTTACTCCTTAAGTACGATTGTCTAAACATACGCAAAAAGAGTTTATCCAACTGAAAATAAGATTAATACCATATGAAAGGGTAAATTAACAAATTAATGAAAATAATATACATATATAAATATATATTTATTCATTTTATATACATTTATTATAACTAATCGGCGAAATATTTTACATTAAACTTTTCACAATAGTCAATTTCAGATGTGCACAAATATTTCATTAGGAATGTTGATAAATTATGTAATTATTATTATCTGACAATTATCATTTATTTTTTAAATATTATTTTTCAATATTAATTAGAGCAACATTACTTTCGCACCGCACCATAGGTGCACGTGCACCGAAAAAGTAACGAGGTCATTCATCAGTAGATTTTACCTCTCATATTTTTCTCATACCGGGCGCCTTATATATGAAAATCGATTCTTAAGGAGTAAACTCCAAAAATTTAACCGATTTTAATAATTCCTTTTTAATTTCACGTTCCGTATAAAAGATAAATAAATAATCCATCTGTTTCAATTTGACAAGATTACATTAGTAGCAGATAAAATTATCAAACGTAATCAACCATGTGACACAATTTTAATATAATTAATAAAATAATTGCGAGCGAAATATCATAAGTGTTTAGGGGACGTTGAGGGTGGTGAAAGCAGTGTGCTTCTGGTTCTATCTGAGTAATTGATTTATTCGAGTTCCCGGTTACTTGTAGCGACATCTATCTCGCTATATACGAACTAGAAGAAACTGACGTATCCTACATCGCGCTATCGAAATTTTCAAAGCGATTGAATATAAACTCTTTTGCAAAAAAAACGGGCACTTAAGCAAAGAACTATTTTATAGTTACTATTAGTTTGTTTGACAATTTTAGGTATTGTTATCCTCAGAATTTTAGAAATTAATTAGGAAGGAATAGTTTTCATCAGTTTTATCATAACATTTTAATTAAATTATTAAGAAATAATGTTTAAGCTCAAAACACTATGATTGTACCTGCTCGCTAAATAAAAATGAAACGCGTTAATTTCTTTGTTTTTCTTGAATACATTAAAAGCAGATAAAAGTTTAGTATTGAGTGTGACCCCCTCTTGCTGAAATCACAGCTTGCATTCGTCTGGGCATGCTAGTGAGTATATCTTTTATGGTTTCTTGGGGAATACGTTCCCACTCCGCGGTAATCACATTCTTTAGCTCTCTGATGGTCTGCGGAGCGGGTTGCACTGATCTCACTCGTCGCTTCAGAACGTCCCAGACATGCTCTATGGGATTGAGGTCCGGACTTCTAGCTGGCCAGTCCAAACGACGAATTCCCACTTCTAGCATATACGCATCCACACCGCCAGACCGGTGGGCGCGAGCGTTGTCGTCCATAAAAATTGAGTTTTCGCCAAGAGCGGTTAAAGCGGGTTGTGCATAAGGAATTAGAACTTCCGTTATGTATCGGTGTCCAGTCAGTGTACCGTTTTCGATGAAGACTAACTCCGTACGATCCATAGAATTTATTCCTGCCCAAAACATAACAGAGCCACCTCCATAAGGTGTGATTTCTTCAAAACATGCCTCTGCAAAGCGTTCTCCTCGTCTACGTAGCACTCGCCGACGTCGGTCTTCACCATGCAGAGATATCCTGGCTTCATCGGAGAACAATACCCTATCCCAGTCATCATGAGTCCATGACACACAATTTCGAGCGAAGCTAAGCCTGGCAACTCGATGTCCACGGAGTAATTTAGGACCGCGTGCCGGGCGATGACTGTGTATATTAGCAGCGAGAAGCCTCCTCCTGACCGTCCATAGACTAATTTGCACATTTCTTACTTCTTCGAGGGTGTTCTTGAGGTCCACATAAGAAGATTTGCGATTTCTCAACGCTTGACTAACTAGAAAACGATCATCCCGTGGTTCGGTACATGTCTTTCTGCCAGAACCAGGCCTTCTCTTGACGGAACCGGTCTCTTGATAGCGCTGCCAGGTCCTTTGAACTGTCGACCGACTCACATTTAGCCTCTGAGCCACGAAGCATTGACTGCAACCTTCTTCAAGCAGCGCAATAATTTTGCTCGCTTTTATCACTTTATCTACCATTTTCGAGATTGCTAAACAGCAATAACAATACTTTTAAATGTCAAGGACACCAGATAATTTAATAAAAATAATTTTAATTTTAATTTAAATAATTTTAAATTAAAAAATATTAACTTTTTGACAATAAAAACTTTTTGTCAAAAAGTTAATTAGAGTCGATATTAACTATAGGGAATTCGCGCCACAAAATGTAGTTAAACGTTATTTTCTTTGAAAACCAGGCTCAGTCAAAAATTTGAATTTGGAATGTACTCTTATAAACATTATGGCACTTTTATAACTGGCCAGTAACATGTTCAAATGATTAAAACCTTTTTGGTATTTTAGTTTTTTCAGCCAGGAAGAAAATCGAAACCGCCCGTTTTTTTTGCAAATGAGTGTATATACAAGAACCCGACAACAAACGTTAAGTGGCGTGTAGCCCACCAGACGCAACACCGTCAGGTCGAAGGATCCTTCCTTTTCAATGGCAGCCTCCATACCCTCAAAAACTGGTTTCCTTCATAAGAGTCATAACGTGATTTTTTATGGCCACTTGCATTGATAAACAAACTGGTCAATTGGGAGTCAGACTCTAATATAAAATGTTCCGTAACACATTATTGCAGATAGAGACAAAAAACCTTGAAAGACATACAATAACTTCTAGAACTTTTAAATTATATTTTTTTAGTATTTATATTTACCGTTATAGCGGCCATAGTAATACAAATTTTGTTAATATTTTAGGCATCAAACTGTTCCAAAAATGATCATGTTCATGAATGTTCCATGAATGACATGACAAACAACGCCTTCTGTTGTAACATTGTACAATTTTTTATTTATAGAGATATATAGTTTTGAATCGATACGGAAAAAAGACGATATCGGCCATCTATACAATGTATACAACATACAATGTAAACAACATACACGGCTTAGTGCGGCGAGATAGATGGCGGATCGCCGAATAGCGTAGTGACGCATACCGTATGTCGCGACGCGTCGCTCCGCCAACAGTCGGTCTAACCCGCCGCTATAGATGTTTCACATCTTTATTTTCGTTTGTTTGTCCGTCTCTCTCTATCTTGGCCGCGCATCACACACATCTTGCTTGCTTGTTTCTCCCGTGAAACAGCATTGCTGTGTTTCGGAGAGAAGGGCAAGACAGGCAGTGTAATTACTGGCACCGAGACTTAACACCTTATGTCTCTGGATAGGCAACACATAAATGAGTTGCCTGAGCTAGTTCTAGGTAAACTAGTTTATGTTCATGGGCGACGTTAACCACTTACCATCAGGTGGAACGTCTGCCAGTTTGCCTATTCACTTAACATTAAAAAAAAAAGAAAAAAACAAACTATCGAATGAACTGTAACAAAACCAGGCGCGATTTGAGGCCACACTACTCGTAAATCTTCAGCTTATTATATATATAGTTATAAAAAAGCTGTAACCGGTCCGATTCTGTATTGATGATATTTTGATTAATTTTTTTTTTTTTTTAGAATGGTTGTGATTTGAAACGGTATGCGACAGAAAAAACAACAGGTAAGAGACACAAATACAAAAAAAGAGAGGAGAGAATGAGATACTATGATGTCGCGTATCCTAGCAACGCGTATCCTAGCAACGCGTAAACAACGCGTAAATAAGCAATAGAATGTTTAACTATTAATATTAATAAATTTTAAATTGAATTTGCCAAAGATGTTTCACTTCTGACATGTGTACTTCGTACACACAACATTTTTTTTGGATAGTTATTCTATAACACACTAACACTGAAGCATAAACTATATTTTTGCCATTTTTACCCGACTGCGACAAAAGGAGGGTTATGTTTTTCGAGTGTATGTATGTATGTATGTATGTATGTATGTATGTATGTGTGTGTGTGTGTGTGTGTGTGTGTGTGTGTGTGTGTGCGCGTGCGCGTAATCGCGCAAAATCCGCATGAACAAAGTCGGAGGTAATTACTAGTGTTAGCATAATTTTTTTTAATATACTTGAGCAATGAAAATATGGAAGATACGTAATTTTAATATCTTTATTCTGTTAGACAAATACGAGTGTATACGACCTTCGATGTATGTAAATAAGATGGAACAATATCTTCCGACGTTACACAGGTGGTGATAAATATCATTGTAAATTTATATGTTATATAATTTATACGCGTATATATATGTATATCTACCTAAAATACCGTGTTTAGAGTAAAAAGTAATTTGACAAAAAAAAAATTGACAAAATCACAAATATTCTAACCGTTCTGGTGTAGTGGAATAGTCACATTTAACGCCGGCGGTCGTGAGTTCAGTTCCAGCTCGCGGCATTTTTGTATTTGTACAAATATTTGTTTCCGGTCTGGGTGTATGTCCTTGAGGGTCTCCCCACCGTGCCTCGGAGAGCACGTAAAACCGTCGGTCCCCGTTGTTATCATAGACACCTGATAGCGATCGTTACTCATTGTTAAGAAATTATTCGCCAACCTGAAGTGGAGCCAGGGCCGTCTTTAACCTATTGAAGGTCCTGGGCATATTAGGGTAATGATGGGGCCCCTATGACTTTGACAGAACACTATTTTCTTAGAATAGACAAAGAAGGTAAAGCGAACAAAATAAGTCAAAACGTTCACTAATGTTCTTATACGATCTTAATCGCTGTTTAGATGAAAGCTCAGAGTATCAATTATGGGAAAAAAGGTTTCTATATTGAATTTCTCTCTTCCATTTACGTTTTTTTCATTGGCGGACAATTCGAATTAAAAAAAAACTTCGGTAGTAAATATCGGTTATCGTTCAGTGATCTGGCAAGAACTAGTGGGGCCCCTATTGATCACGGGGCCCTGGGCAAGTGCCCAGAGTGCCCAGTGGGAAAGAGGGGTCTGAGTGGAGCAAGCGTGGTCGATTAAGATCCAACCCTTTTCCTATATGGTGAAGAAGCCTTCGCCCAGCAGTGGGACGTTTAAAGGCTGATTCAGTTCAGTCCAGTTCAGTTTTAAATATCAAAAACAATAAACAATCTGTGTTGATGTAATTAGGAGAAATTATTTAGTAAATCATTTTATATTACTTATTCCTATCTCCCACACTAGCATAACGTGTCGTCGTGGATATATTTTGTTCTTCTATATAAATATAATGTCATATTATACAACTAGCGGCAAGCCCCGGCTTCGCACGGGCATTTAACTAAAATTTTAAAAATTATTTTATATTTTTTATCACCTACATGCGCCATCTATCGTATAATGGTAGCATATCGTTTTTATATTTAGTGACATTTAACATAATAGTACCTATATTAATTGAAAATGATGTTTATCTAAAATATTAAAACGATTTCTATTCCTATCCGACATATTTAGTAAACTTTAAAGTTTAACAAAACAATAACTCAAAAATAAGTTTTGTGAGTTTTTAAGATTCCTTAGACCAGATGGCGTTGGCGGCGTAGGTACCTATTTATATTTTCTTAAATATTTATTTTTAAATTTAATTACAATAAAACAAAAACTAAATTATACTGTGAGTTATGTTTAATTTTTATGTATTAAAGTTATTTACATTGGTTTTGTACTTTTTACGTGATACGTGCACGAACAAAAAACGATAAGAGATGGCGCTGACTAAAAAAAAAACGCGCTATTAAAATTTATTCTTGATGATATATAGTGTATTAATAAAACGGAGGTTTTAACAGATTTATTATTTGTATAGATACTATAACTAATTTATACCAAGTAGCATAATAAAATGTCGGTTATCTGTACCCAGATTCCGTAAATTACATTTACTAAGCATATTTTTGTAGCATAATTATGAGCTGTCACTATATTAGCTAAAATGGCGGAAATGACATTAGGTTATTCATACAAAGCGCCTAGCATCCAGCACATTTTTACCCAATTATTAATTTGATTTTAAAACGCCCAATTAGTATTCTAATATGTCCTACTTCACAATCATAAAAAAATGTCACCTATAATATATTTGGGATTATTTTTACAATTTATCTCAAACGCTGAAGATAAATGGCGCCACTACTAAGTTCTGCCCAAGGAATTTATATCATTAACTGGAAAGCTCACTTAATAAAGTTGTATATTCAAATATGCACCTTCAAATAGGTGATAAAAGGTTGACATTTGTTTCCAATATGTAAAGTGAAAAATCTTTCCGAGCATTTCGTTGACTACTGGTATTTTGTCTCTTTCTTACGAATTGCCTTGAATCTATGGTAGAAAGAGATGCAATCCCTCTCTTAGGAACGTTTTTTGAGTGCACGTGCGCATTCCAGTTTGTATATAAATTCCTTGGTTCTGCCCTAGTTCAAAGAAAATGTAGATCCGGGGCGGACTAGGGGATTATTATGTTAGTAAATTAGTCTCACCGCTTCTCACGATCTTCCCAGCTAAGTAAACATTCTGTGTCGTGTATCTATCATCTCGCCTGTCCGTTTGTGACGCCTCGTAATTGTCCGACGGTAAATTGTCATAGTTTATCAATGAGTATTTATTGCTGTACTGCGTTTCTTTTCTAGAATTATTACGAAATTTCTATTTAAGTTTACAAGTAGGATTCTAAATTGATCCTGTCTATTTCGATTTCGTTTACAAAATTTTGAAACAAGATCTCAATTTATTTGATTTTTAGGTTCTGATTATTTAAATATCATCATAAAATAAGAGAGGCTATTTTTATTGACACTAAATATATAATTTTAATAAAACTTCGCTAAATGTTTAAGCATCAATCTCAAAAGCAATTTTCTTATTACTTTTTAGGGTTCCGTAGCCAAATGTCAAAAAACGTAACCCTCATGGATTCGTCATGTCTGTCTGTCTGTCTGTCCGTCCGTATGTCACAGTCACTTTTTTATCTATTGAACCAACAATTTTTGGCATAAACAGAATTTTGATAAAATTCACCTAAATGCGACATCATCGCTCGATGACGAAACATCGACCGATTCCTCGAACTTCTCGACAGATGGCGCTGTCTTAGTTATCAAGAAATTCTCTGGCGAACTGAACAGTACTTCAGATTCCATAACCTCCCTTCTCTTCATCATCTCGGTCTGTAGTGCCTCATCGTTTTCCGAATCGGTTTTGACTCCCGATTCCCTCAATTCGCTTATTCTCTTCTGCGACGAATTACTATTCGACACGGATGGCGTCGAACAACGTCTCTTTAGGATGATTTTTGATAGATTCTCCTCAAAAAAATTCATAGGACTCTTATCTCTACCGTTTCTCCTGTCACCGATCGATAGTTTCGGTAGCTCGAAGCATCTCAAGATCGGTAACTTGGTGTCTATTTTAAATGGGCTAGTAGTAAGATTTTTTGTCATTTTTTCGTTTATATTTTTCTCGTTGTAGTCTTTGAACTCCGAACGTACGCTTTGGGGAGAATAGTCGGCTACTGATAATAAGGGCGACGGGGAACTACTTGTTGACTCAGCGAGTTTCAATACTTTTGTTAACGGCATTAAAATAAGCGATATAGCAATACGGTGCAAGGGAGGGGAAAATAAATTAATTATTTTATTTGAAATACAGCAGTAATATCAAAATTCAAGAGTATAAATAACTAAATTAGTACCTTACATGAGTAAATAAGTTTTTATAGAACTGGATACGCTGTGAATTCGAATAATTATTACTGGTTTTTAATGGTATATTTAAAATTCAATTATTATATTATTTGTTTACTTTTATTAAGAAAGTTTTAAATGTTTAGAATAAGATGATATGACTACTTAATTAATAACATGCCATAAGCAAATGGTTCGAAGTTAATTGTTTGACTTCCACACATTTTATATAGAATGTCCATATGTTCTTTTCTTGTTCAGACACCAGCTGATTTCTGAACGTAGGCGCAATTACATCAAGTTGGCTACGCATAGCTTAATTTGAATAAATTTTATTTTGTAACTCAAGTGTCACTTGAATATCAATCGCAAACTGTTTGACTTATGAGCCTGCGGCCTACACCTAACAAAGTAACAAAGTAAGTTTCACAAATGGTAACCCTAACTTAAGGCCCAAGTTTAAGCCCAAAGTTTAGGGACTGACCAGAACCTTTATCGACATAAGCTTTAATTCTGGTTACGTCATCCTTTAAGCCTTAAAATCTTCAACAGTACAAATAATTCACTAAATCCTATATCAAATCATCTCATTAACGCTCTTAATGTTAACTAAAAAATCCCAATATTCCTTCCAAGAACCCAAAAATAATTTTCTTACAGAATACCCTCTAAATTATTAACACCTAACCAAAATTTCCATAACAAAAACATATTTCCCTAAAACGAAATTTCTTAAATAAATTGGATCCAAATGTCCAGAATCTATTGGGACAAACTGGGCACCGACAGAGGACCTAAGAGTTCAAAGTCCTGAAGGTGAGGGACTTACCGTGCTCGTTGAAGTGCTTCTCCAATTCCTCGTGGGAGATGTTGGTCTGGGATGCTGGAGCGTCCTCTACCGCCTGTTCCGGCCGCGAGCGGGAGCATCTGTACCAAATATTCATCTTTCTTATCACATTTATTTCAGTACTAGCTTATGCCCGTGGCTTCACCCGCGTGGATTTCGGTTATCGCGACCCCAAAAAAAGGTATCCTATGTTACTTCTAATACCTCCAAGAATATGTATACAAAGTTTCATGATGATCGGTTAAGTAGTTTTCGCGTGAAAGCGTAACAAACAAAAATCGCCTAAATTCTAAATCGGTCTAAAAATCGCCAAAATTGTTTCATGTAATTGATGGCTGCCCCTTCGGTGTTGTCCAGCAAGAACCAGTACTTTTTGATAGGACCATCGCATAGGATATCGCGTATGGAGATAATAACCGTAAAATCCTAACCCACGAGATTACCTCAGCTGCCAACATTCACAACTTCATCGTGTCTTTACCTAAGGTAACAATATTTTAAAAAAAAACTTGATAATAAATAATAAAGATTTATGTTTTATTTATTTTTATTGACTTTTTCGTGTTTTAACTGGTTTTTTTTTTTTGTGGATATAAAATTTTTTTCTGCTTTGAATATTTTTTTTTTTTCCTGGTGATTTCTGTTTTTTTTTTTAAGTTTGTTTTATTTTTAATTTAATTGTTGTTGTCTGTGATTTTGTGTAATGTCCCAAATAAATGTGTTTCTTTCTTTCTTCCTAAATATTGACAATAGATGTGTGGGTAAGATGTACAAGTCCAGGCTAGTGCTGATAAGTTTTTAAGTTCTCAAAACATGGTAAAACTCGTTTTACCCTGTTTTGTAATAGATGATGCAGGAAAACATCATGTGGAAGCTTGTATGTTGGGAAGAAATTCTGAGATTTATAAATTCGCTAGCCGACAAAAGGACAGCGAAAAAAGTTCCTTCAATTTCTTATATCTTTATTTCTTTATGGCGATTGTTTTGCGAATCAATCCCCACCTTTCGAACCACACGTGTTAAATGGACGAACCCTAATCGCGAAGGAAGTCAAGGATCGGTCTTGAGCAATACCTGAGCATAGCATTGCTGCAGCGGAGCGCGAGTTCGAGTCCGTCGAGCCAGCAGTGTCCGGCCGCCTGCGAGGGCGCGCGGAAGATCAGGTGCGCCGTCGGCAGCGGCTGCACCACCGCGCCTGGGGGGGGGGGATACTTTAGCTAAAAGTGGCGGGGACGATAGGTTCATTTATTGTACTGTACTATATCAGCCTGTAAACAACCCACTGCTGAGCGAAGACCTCTTTTCCATATAGAAGAAGGTTTAGAGTTTACGACGCTGCTCCACTGCGGGTTGGCGGATAATTTTCCTACCATGAGTAACGATCGTTATTAGGTGTCTATGATAACAATCGAGACCGACGGCTTTACGTGCTCTCCGAGGCACGGTGGGGAGACCCACAAGGACATACATCCAAACCAAAAATAAATTTATGATGAAAAAAATTGACAGTAATATATTTACGATGCGCGCGCCGACAGCCAAAAAGCGACATGATGAAATTAGCTGATAGCTGTCCCCCAAGTTCTCGTGAAAACTCATAACTATAATATTCAAAGTAGTTTCTCGAATATTCATAAATCTACAAGACGAGTTTTATATCAGTGGAGATAAAAAATATATATTTATTAATTAATTTATTATTGCCCAGCAGTGGGTAGATATACAGGCAGATATCAGTTCAGTTCATGTATTCGTGTGTTACCGATGGTCTCATTATGCGGTCCCCTGGGAGCCCAAATGCTCTGCTCCAGGGGGTGGTAGAGCTTAAAGCAGAACCCGTCCTTCTTGCTCGGCCGTTCTATCACCTGGCAGGAAGTCAGTAGTACTGTGCCAACCCAGTGACTGCGCTGTAAACAAACGACTCATTATGAGTTGATTTAATATTATGGGGTCTTTTAGCAACTTTTTAAACCCTTCCCTCACTTCACTAGTGACGTGAAATGATAATGTCACTTAGATGTCCTTAGGGGCATTCAAGTATTACGTAACCCAATTTTTGAGGATTTTTGACCCTCACCCTCAGCCTCCCCCCCATGTAACGCGCCGTAACGTTTTTCTGTAAATCCCCTCCCTCCTCCCTGAGCGTTACATAACAGCATATACCATACGTATTAATAACTTATGAATATACTTTTTGAATACTTACTTTAACCTTAGGACTCTTGTATAGAAGCAGTAGTCCGGGCTTCAGAACACACCACAACTTCGTCCATGACTTCAGAGACCCTCGGACCTGAGAAGATCACAAAATATATTTATATAACCACCAAGCCAAGTAACAGGCTGTTATTGTTCCACTTCTTTGCAATTACTTCGAAGAATTTTATAAGTAATGAGGAATCTACGCTTGACGATAATAAATTAATCTTAAGGTATTATATTTTATATGTACTAATGTTAAAAATGTATCTCATATTGTCCTTGTATCTTCCTAAAAGATCTTTCATTTTCAGCGAAGGCCAAAGGATGGAGTGGAGCAAGATTTACTAATAATATGTAGATAGCGTACATATGGCCATGGCCTTATAAGTGTATGGCCACGGCCCTTAAGTTAATTACCTTGAGCCAGTCAGCAAGCACCACGACCGAGGGATCCTCGATGTTGTGCAGCAAAGCCGAAGCGGCTCGTTTCTTTTCCTTGCGATAGTGTTGCCGCTGCGCTTTATAGCTCTCCTTGCGGGAGAGCGCCGTACTAGCCCGGGAGACACCCCCCACCGCTGTTTCTGACGACTGGGGAAATAAAAACAGAATAACAATAAATAATCTACAACTCGTAACCTCAACTGGTGATAGGAGGGCTGGTTCATTCTTTGCCAAGGGAATTTTATTTCAATGGTTTTTTTTTTAATTTTTATTTTAATTATATGTAATATGTTAAATATTGTACATAAATAGATTTACCATCATATCAGCTATTGGATGTCTACTACTGAACGTATGCCTCTCCCATATACACATTGAATAAATATAATCAGAACTTGGAGACGCAGTGATTACAGCTGCTGGGTCTTGAACTAGCGGTCAGATTGTTCCCCGCTCTTGACAATATCATAACATATTTGTATGGATCATACGGATAGTTGTCATGGTATGGACGACGCGTTGGCACAGTGGTCACAGCAACTGGCTGATCCGCTGACGGTCGCGGGTTCGATCCCCGCACATGACAAATATTTGTATAGGCCATACAGATGTTTGTCGTGGTCTGGGCGTTTGTGCTTGTGTATTGTGTGTGTTTCCGGACCCCCGACACAGGATTCACATCCTACTGGGGGCCGTTGAGTGTGAGACATTTATTAATTTATTTATTATTTATTATTTGATGTGTGTTTTCCCGGACTGACACAGGATTTCATACCACGAGGGGTCGTTGAGTGTGAGGACATTTTTATAGACTTTTGTTACTATAAATATTATAAAGGTAGAATTTATGTTCAGTATATGGGTGATTCTTGCAACGACCAACATAACTTGACCCCTCAGTTTTTTAATTTTTTTTTACCTACCCTAGACCCTAACCTACCTTTAACCTACCTCTAAACCCATTTCGAAACCTATTATTGACAAATTTCATCATTTCAAAATATTACCATTTTTACAAACAAACCGACAGTCCAATTTTGTTTATATTTATATCATATGTAATAGACTTCTTAACCTACCTTCGAAAATTTTTTATTTAAAATAGGACATTCCCTTCTTGTGAAATCTTTAATTTAAATTGTAATATAAATGAGAGGATAATGACGTTGAAGAAATAATAATTATTATATATAAAAAAATAAAAATGACAATATTTTGAAATGATGAGAGTTGTCAATAATAGGATCGGCTACCAAGAATCTGTCAGCTTATTTTGTATAAAATAATAATATTATTTTGTTTTTATATATTTTAATTTTTCTCATTTATTTTCATAACAGCTTTTGCTATTGCTCTCAAGAAAACCCATATAATTCTTTATTCTAAGTATCTCTCATATATAGACACAAGTTACGAGGTTTAGGTCTACGTTACAGAGGACTACATTATGGGGTAGGGCTACATAATGGAAGAAGCCTACGTTCAGCAGTGGACATCCAATAACTCAGTTTCGATTATATTATAAGTACTTGGTGTGTTGGTGTGTACTTGGTGTGTTCTCTTCTGTAATATGTCAAACATTCTAATTATGTATATATTATTTATTTAAATATAAAATATTTAGATAAATATTACGATATATGTGTTATCGTTTCATAGCATGATTCATATTTTCACAACACAATCTAACGGGGATATAGCTCAGTGGTAGAGCATTCGACTGCAGATCGAGAGGTCCCCGGTTCAAACCCGGGTGTCCCCTAACAATATATATTTTTTTTTCTACATTTTTTTTATAACAATAAATTTTATCTAAAAACTTGTTTATCACCGTTTAACGTTTAATCATTAACGACGCAAACATTTTTTTAACGGTATAACTACGGAGACTCCTTTTTAAACAAGTATATTTTTTTTAATTTTTTTGTTTGTTTTTTTTTTCTTATGTAATATTTTAATATCTATTCATTTATTTATTGACTCTACTTTTCCTATAATTTATAAGTACTTTCGTTGAGTAAATTTTTCTAATAATTAAATTTAAATAAGAACATATATCTCTATCACCCTCATTGACAATATCATGATCATCATAATACATCTATATACCATTTCCTCTACCCTAAGATTGCCTGGAACAGATCGCTCTTTAGCGATAAGGTCGCCTTTTATTTATTTATTTCTTTATTTAATGCATAAAACTTACATCTAACATTACAGGGCAGTGCCGGATTAAGGTAACTTGATGCCCTAAGCAATCTTACCCTGTGGGCCCCCTATCCTTAAGTGAAGTACAAAGAATGAATTGAAAAAAAAAAAATGTGAATACGTATCGTAGGTACAATATTTATGTGTTGTTCGTTGTAACTTGATGCCCTAAGCAATTTTCCCCTGTGGGCCCCCCTATCCTTAAGTGAAGTACAAAGAATTATTTGAAAAAAATGTGAATACATATCGTACGTACAATATGTAAAAATGTAATATGTAAATTTTCTGACGACGAAAAAAAAAAAAAAAAAAACCGGCCTTCAGCATGGACATTTTCCTCCGTACCCTATACGAATACCTAAAAAAAAAGTCATCCGCCGTTCAATATCGACATTTTTCTCCGTACCCTATCCGAATACCTAAAAAAAAAAAAAGGTCATCCGCTGTTCAATATCGACATTATCCTCCGTACCCTATCCGAATACCTAAAAAAAAAAAAAAAAAGGTCCTCCGCCGTACCATAATTATCTATACTTATCGGATCCAAAAACAATTTTCGATAATTATCTACTACCACAATATTATCGATAATTATCGGATGGCACAAAATTATCGATAATTATCGGATCGCAAACAATTATCAATAATCATCGAATGAAAACTTATCGAGTACTTACGAATTATCGATAATTATCGCACACCCCTATCCCATGCTAGGTGGGGTCGACACAACATGATTTCGTCTCTGTCATGTCGTCTCTGGTGCCCCCCAAGACGGGATGCCCTAAGCAATTGCTTAAATAGCTTATAGGCTAATCCGGCACTGTTACAGGGAACCCAATACGTTAGTTAAATTGATTTTTTTTTTTATACCACGACGGTGGCAATCAAACATATGGCCCACCTGATAAGCGGTTACCGTAGCCTATGGAAGCCTGCAACACCAGGGGCATCACATGCGCTTTGCTGACCCTTCAAAACCCTATTTACTCCCCTCTTGAAGGACCCCATACTGTACCGTTGTGGGAAAACCTCGGCAGGGAGTGGGAGGAAGTTCCTCTGATACCGAACTGTACGGGACCAAATGGGCTGCAATGTGTGAGCATGAATTCCCTGTCGATGGATGTCGATTATCAAAAACATTATTATAATAATCCATTTTAACAATTACGATACAAATTTTAAAATAAAATCTTTTGTACTTATTTCGTTTTTTTGGTACTGTTGCTTATTTTTGGTGTACAATAGTTACTATTATTATTATTAATTACTCTCTTCATGATACCTAGCGTGACATTTAACGGCCTTTCTTACTCCTCATCTAGCTATAGCTTTCTAATCATATCAAAATCATTAGAACCGGTTCAGTACTATCGTATTTTATCAATTGCATGCCTTAGATAATAATTTTATTGATTTTGAAATTATCTAGAAATAGGTAAGTATATTTTGTGATGTGATACTAATGATTTTAAATTATGACACGATTAAAATAGCAGACTTGTAAATCTGGATTTTTTTTTTGAATGATTTTTGGGGGTTGCGAGAAAGTGACAATCACGTCGGGGTTACCAGTTTTGGCGTTGAGAGAGGCTGCCATTGAAAAGGAAGGATCCTTCGACCAGACGGATGTGTCTGGTGGGCTACGCGCCACTTAACGTTTGTTGTCGGGTTCTTGTATCAATCGCTTTGAAAACTTTGATAGCGCAATGTAGGATGCGTCAGTTCGTATGTGGCGATATAGTTGTCGCTACAGATTGTTGTTAACCCCATTGAGTTGACAGCATCACCAGTGGGATGGAGAAGCTGGGTGTTAGGACTCAGCTACGAGTTCTAAGGGCTGATGTTGGGTCTCTGAACCAGTTGGGCAATCAGTCGGCAACTTGTAGCGACATCTATCTCGCCAAACACGAACTGACGTATCCTACATCGCGCTATCAAAGTTATCCGAGCGATTGGACATTGAACATTGAGCGATTGAACAAGAACCCGAAAACAACCGTCGGGGGGCAGTAGCCCACTAGACACAACACCCGTCTGGTCGGAGAATACTCTCTTTTCAATGGTGGATGAACTTTACACCCTGTTCCACACTTCCCCCAACAATTAATCGTGCAACGGGCGGGTGATTAATCGTGCTACACGTCGGGCAACTAGTCTTACATGTAGTGTAATAAGTTTGGCAAATAATCATACAACCAGTCAGTTAGGGTTCAGAAGGATCGAGACCATGATTTGGCGATTCGGTTAGCTGTCGCGAATCGCGAGTATAACATTAGGTACCTTATCAGAAGAGGTCCCGTCTGGAGGGTGTGCCCTCCCGTCACCGGAGGCCGGGGTAGCTAGCGGAGCACCCGGGGATCTGGGTGGGGGCGTGAGCGTTGGCTCGCCTGAAACATCAAAAATAAAATAGCTTTAAAAATATTTAAATAACCGTTTCACAGGTCACAGCCTCTAAAAGGATAAGAATCCCGTTTCCACAAACACACACAACATAAACACCACTGCTCCACTGCTGGTTGGAGGACAATTTCCTTTCATAGGTATCAATCGCTATCAGGTATCTGTGATCACAATCGGGACCGACGGCTTCACGTGTTCTCCGAGGCACAGTGGATAGACTACAAGGACATAAACCAAGACCAGTAATAAATATTTGGTACAAATAATATCCGCCCCGAGCGGAAATCGAATCCGCGACCACCGGCGTTAAGGCAACTACTTACACCACTAAATCAAAACGGTGGTCTTTCAAATTTATGCAAATACAATACATCATACATATAGATTATTGACGGGTTCGTTGGCGCAGTTGACATTGACCCGGCTTTCCGCTCCGGGTCATAGGTTCGATATCCGTCTCGGGTCTGGGTCTAATATTCTTATAATATATTTAAAAATATAGTAATATGTATATCAATCGACTGTTACCTAAAACAGGCATTATGTTTCCTATCTTAGGAACTACTCGTCAGATCTCGCTTAAATTTAAATGGGACCACATGACAAGCATCAGCTTTCGAATATAAAAAGAATCATCAAAATCGGTACACCCAGTAAAAAGTTATGAGGTAACACACATAAAAAAAGTACAGACGAATTGAGAACCTCCTCCTTTTTTGCAGTCGGTTAAAAATACATAAACATTTATACAACACACACACACACACACACTCGGACGTATATGTAAACTGAAGAAAACCTCATGAAAATTACCTAATACATAAAACTTAATCATGTGACGTTGTGTTACATAACAGTGATTATGTAACAAAATAATTGTAATATTTATTAAGCCTAGATTTAGTCATTTGATTACATAGTATACGCCTAGCACGATAATCAAGCTTTAAATTCCACTAAAACACATTATTTTATTGTTTATTTAATACTAGCTTCCGCCCGCTTCTCCCCCCCCCCCCTTGATGTATGGATAAATATTTTAATATTATATATTTTTAAATATATATATATATATATATATATATATATATATATATATATATATATATATATATATATATATATATATTTTTTTTTTTTTTTTTTAATTTTTAATATATTGTTCCGCATGTGAAACGTGGCAAACATGCGGGAGAAGATGTAATCACTTTCGTTCCGGTTTTGCACATACTATTTTATTTTCCTACCTAGGCCGAAAGTTCGAATTTTGGCCCTGTTAATTGGAACTGAAGTGTCACTTTTGTCCCGCTTCACAGGGACGAAAATCGTCCACAGACATAAAGATGCTGTTTGAGCGGAGATATTCGAATCTAAATATATAAACAAAAAATAACAATAGATATTAGGTATAGAGCATGCATCACACAAGTGAGTTTTGCGACGGGTCCAAACCAAATTCCTTTGGGAAAATAACTCCAAAATATACATATTATAATATTATATTATTTGTTTTTATATATACAATAAATTATACTCTTGAACGACTTCTACAATAATTTTACATAAATTGTTTTTATTTCAGTAAATAGTTGACGACTATATTTTCTTATTTACTTATTTACTATATTTACTTTAAAAAAAAATTTAATATAATATTTTGTACTGTTTAATAATATCTCATCATTAGATACTATTAAAAGATCTAAAACAAGTATGCTTAATTAAAAAAATCAAAAACCCGACTGCGTAAAATACTCTTATTATAAACTAAAAAGAATAAAACAATTTACTAGCTTTCATTTGATACCCATATTGCTACAGTAAGAAAAAAAAATTCAACTCCCCCTCCTCATTCTGCAATTTGCGGGCGCCATTTTGAAAATTTATATAGCCTTTGTCACTACTACAATTTAGACAAATCCAACGACACCTCATATGTCAAAAACCGTCCAGCTGTTTGGGCTGTAGGGCGTGCCAAAGAAATGGACATACATACATACATACATACATACATACACTCGAAAAACATTACCCTACTTCTGTCACAGTCGGGTAAAAAAACAATCTTATTTTCCAAATACACTCACCGGCACGGAAACTTGGCCAAGTATAAAATTTGTGATAACTTCAGTTTATTTCAGTTTACACTACAAATTTAGGCTAATTTTGATCGTTGTTCATCCAATTAACGTCTTTAATCATTTTTAAGCATAAATAATGTTCTTTTTAAGTTTATAATGAAGTTTAAGCACAAAATCACATTTACACAAAATTAAACACTGCAGTTTTGAGCACTAGTAATTAAAAACTGTTTGATCTTTGGTAAACTTTTTAACTTTTTAATATCGCGTGTTTCCTCCTCTAGCCCTTATGACCGCCTGCATTCGATCTGGCATGCTTTGTATGACATTTTTGATGTCCAATTGCGATAAGTCGCGCCATGCAGTCAGTGCGGCATCTCGAAGCTGGCTAAGAGTTTGTGGTGGGTTCGATGCTGTTTTAATTGTCCTTTTTAGCTTATCCCAAATATGCTCTATTGGATTTAAGTCGGGGCTGCGAGCTGGCCACTGCAATTTTTGAATACCAACCTCTTGAAGGTACTCATTTACGATATGAGCGACGTGTGGACGTGCATTATCATGCATTAAAATGAATTGATCATATCCAATAAACCCTCCAAAGGGTACAACATGTTCTTGAAGGATATCCTCGATATATCGTGTTGCAGTTAGAGCGTTATTGACGATGACCAATTCTGTACGTGCATCAGAACTAACGCCACCCCATATCATTATAGAGCCTCCACCAAAACTCACTGTTGGAGTGGTAGTAATCGCCAGATATCGTTCACCTTTCCTTCTCCACACACGTTGTCGACCATCAGGTGCATTTAAAGCGATCCTGCACTCGTCCGTAAACAAAACTCTTGCCCATTGTTCATGAGACCAGTTAGCATGTTCACGGGCAAATTGAAGTCGAGCTGCTCTATGCTGTAGGAGGAGCTGTGGGCCACGGGCTGGTCTTCTCGCTCTTAAATTAACTTCCTCCATACGTCTTCTCACCGTACGCTCACTAACATTTACATTCCTAGAGATTTGAAGCCGCTGCTGGATCTCGACCGCAGTAAGGAAGCGATTTCTTAAAGTCTCTAACACGATAAAGCGGTCGTCACGAGCTGACGTGCAACGTACACCACCACTACCTGGTCTGCGTGTACAGAGGCCAGTCTGTTGGTACCGTTTTAATGCATATTGCATTGAAGAACGTGGTACGTTAAGGATAGTAGCCACTTCACGATGGGTCATCCCTTGTTCCACTAATGACACTGCTTGTGCTATCTGACTTGGTGACAAAGGCATTTTTATGGATCCTTAGGCGCCTTTAGATGTTTATTTATCACAATAAAACCAAAGAACTTCGGCAACTTAACACTTACAAATTCCACAACACAATTCAAAATGTAGAGTTCGTCGGATAAATGACACAATTCAACTAAACTTCAGAACCCAAACCATAATGCACTTCAACTTAGTTAATTACCCTCTTAGGATTAACGTAAACATTATTTCTACCCACTTATAAAATAAAAACAAAGTTAGACACACTTAAAAAATTTTTATCGCATGTTATGAGTTTGGCCAAGATTCCGTGCCGGTGAGTGTAGATTGATTGAAAATGTGTTTTATTCTAATTGTTATATTTTCAAAGCAATGAGGTTTCAAGAAAATATAAATATGTATCTCTATTTCGCAAGTCTCATCATAGCCTCCGTGGCGCAATCGGCTAGCGCGTTCGGCTGTTAACCGAAAGGTTGGTGGTTCGAGCCCACCCGGGGGCGGGAACTATTTTTATCATATATTTTTTAATTTTTCACTAAAACTTTACATTTTGTATATTTTTCTTTATTCTGTTAAAAACAAAAAAAATAATACTCGTGATTTGTTTTTATACTTAAACAAGCAATTTTTACAATAAAATAATGTTATTGATCTCAGGCTCACGAGATTTCGATAAAATTTGCTATATAGCATATTACGGGGGCGAAAAATCAATCGAGCTCGGTCTCATATCTAGAAAAATTCGTTTCCTCCATATTTTCCAGCAAAAACTTTTACCCGCGCGATATTATTTCTAATTTCACCGCCGCTTTTGGTTACCAGCTGAGAAGAGTAACTCCTACAAATTATAAGTTTTTAACCCTTTCGCTACCGACGTCATATATATGTGACGCGTTTTTCTTAGCTGGACTCGGTGTCACACAAATATACTTTTTATCGCGAAAATAAGGGTAGAAGGGGTTGAAATAGGAGACGAAAGTTTGTATGGAAGTTCCTTATTGTCAAACAAACTTAAAATCATGTAAGATTGTTCAGTTTTTTAAGACAAAAAAAGGGTGCCCGGGGAAAGGGGGGGGGGGGGGGGGCGTATCGTGCGGTAGGCGGCGGCGCGCTTATCATGTCGCGAGATTTTTGCTGACAATGAGAGTTAATCTTTTAAAAAATTCATAAATACACAACTTGTATGATGTTAATACTTTATGATAATAAATTTATTTTATTTTTTTATTTACCTACCGTCCTACCTCTCTCTCTCTCTCTCTCTCTCTTTCTCTCTCTCTCTTTCTTCAACTGAGCAGAGCTGATTTGCCCATGTACGCTAATTAAAACGAAATAAAACAACATATAAAAAAGTATTTGCAATTTTTTAAAGTAGTTTTTTTCTTCATATTTTTTATTCACTCACCGTAAGTTGGCGGTGTCGACGGAGCGGTCGCTGATAACACGACGCTTAACGGTTGATGCTGTTTCTGAAATTGATAAGGAATAAATCATCTTAGAATTGAATACATATAAGTTTTTATAATAATTTTATAAGTAACAGCCGAGTAATATATAAATATATTTTTTAGCTAATGTATGTAATACAGTCGCACGTAAATCCGGGGTGGGAATCGGACCTACGACCGTGGAGCATTATACAGGCTCACTCCCAAATACGCCAACAGGCCAGCCAAATAAAGCCCGATCCACATTACAGTGCTGATCTCGATTCGTTCTCGGTCCGATCTCAATCCGGTAAAATGTTTTGTATGACGAATCGTTGCTGGAGCGTGACTTGATCGGACCTTGACTGCCACGGATAGTATGAATATTCACATTGTTTCTTGTGTAACAATATTTTACCGGATCGAGATCGGACCGAGAACGAACCGAGATCAGCACTGTAATGTGGATCAGGCCTAAACCGTTTTACATAAAAAATCATAGTGACCATAAAAAGGTGTGTGTGATCCTTTTTAAGTGACTTTAAAAAGGATCACAGGAGACCGAACAGCTGGCAGTTACCTCGGACAAAGAATTAGTCTAGCTATTCAAAGGAGGAAGGCTGCCAGTATCTTCGGAACCTTGCCCAAAGGGACTCCTTTTAATAATATATTTTAGTTATTGTATTATATTTTAAAGGTGTTTTAGTTATATAGTTATTGTAATAATAATTCATTTATATACTAAGTTAATTATAAATGTATTTGTAGCTTTTATAAGAATCAAGAGTATATTTCATAATCTCTTATTTTTGTGAAAAGTGATGAATATACATAACGAATGTTAAAAAAAATTAAATTATTAATCAATCAAATGGGGATAGCAAAATATTCTGATTAAAATTAGCTAAATTTCAATGAAACTGCGGTGATGTACCTAATGTTATTCAGCTAACTTAAGTTTCATTACAAAGTTCTTTTAACATTATATCAATCGGCCGTTACTTAAAACACAGGTATTGTCTACCTTAGGAACAGACGACCGTGTGTGTATGTTAAACATATTTATATATTCACCATTGTCTTTGGTAATTTTGTTCATGTTGTACTGCAGCTGCTTGCCACTTTTTACCCCTTCTACTGTCTTATTTGACTACCTATTCCATCATTATACCACATTAACAAACATTTAAATCAAGTGGTAATTGTGGTACTACTGATTGAAAAAACAACAATTCTTTTTTTAAGTTTTAAATTATTGAATTATGTTCAAGGCTTATTGCATGTTATTTATGTCGATAAGTGGTGCTTCTGATGATTTATGTCACAAGTTTCAGTATTATTTCCTTCCTCGACACGATTAGGTTAGTAATGTTGAGGATAAATGGTCCAGGATCCAGGTAAAAATTTGGTTAATTATTTTCTGTCGAACGATAATTGGTAAGACGGATCAGGGAATAGCAACATAAAGCCTCGTGAACGTCAGCTACGGTTCCGTTGGGAAGATGAGCGGCGGTACCCTCCCACGCACAAAGAAAAAATATATGATGATGATGATGATGAGAGGAACTTGGTCAAGCAAATATGTTACTGGCTCCCAAACTATAAGATAGTCGAATAAGCGTCCTATCTCTTAACATTGAGTGGCAAGCCGCTGTTGTACTGTGTAAAATGAACACGTAACCATAGTTTACAGTGCATTCGTGACCACGGCTGTTATAATAGTGCCGAAATATTGGGAACTACAAATGACCAAGAACAAACATGATCAATAGCGTAGCTAGGTAACCAAAGGCACTGGTGCAAAAAATAAACTAGGGCCCCCAACTAAACTGTTTAATTTTTATCAATAAAAGCCAAAATATAAATACATATTTAAATATTTTAAACGTGCAAAGCTACTTTATCATACACAGCATCTTTATTCTATACGCAAGCAAATTTCAATAGTTCAATTTATAGTTTGTTAGCCAGGTTCTGAGGGCCCCCTGAGCTTGGGGGCCCCGGTGCAAGGCACCGTCTAGCCCTCCGGTAGTTACGCCAATGGACATGATAAATAAAATAAAATAAATATTAACCAACAATCACACCACGTTAACCTAGCCCCGTGCTATGTTCGTAAGAACTTGTGTTACAGGTACTAGGAATGGAAATAAATTTAAGATATAAATACATATATACATAAATACACATCCATGACCCGGTGCAGGCATTTATATTCGTCATACAGATTATCTGCACCTGGCGGGATTCGAACCCGCGACCGCTGCCTAAAGTGTCCAGTTGCCTGACCACTCGACCAGCCGGCCGTCAAAATATCCCGTTGTACATATAAATCAGTTTATAAGCTGTTCCATTACAATGAGGATACGTAAATGATTTTCGTTTATATTAGAGTAGATTCAAAGCATTACTATTTACAGCCTACAACAGTGTTTCCCAACGTGGAGCCCACGCCCCACTGGGGGGCAATTTGATAGTTAAGGGGGGCAATTTAAAAATGGACTCGACACGACTTTAACCCTTTCGCTTTGGATTATTTAAATGCAATGCTACCTTGTCCAACCGTTTATTATCTTTTTGACAGCTTACTTCTATAAAATTCAGTTTTTTTTTTCATTATATGTTTTGAAATTTTACTTACGATGTTTTGATAACAATTTCATTGTGATTCCTTCCTAAAACTTATCATTTATATTTCTTAAGGGAACAAAACAATTTTAAAGGTTAAAAATTATGCATGAGGGCATAAAAAATTTAGAAATGTTAAGGGGCATTGCCTAAAAAAGGTTGGGAAACACTGGCCTACAACCAAATTTAATAAAAAAAAATCTAAGTTAAATCTTGAGATTAAAGCGTTCAAACAAACACTATTTTACCTGTTTAATATAAGCAAAGAAACCGTATTTAAGCAACCATAAAACAATGACCACAATTTCCTTTTATATGACTAATAAAACACACATCTTAGATAAACGGAATTATCATTTATCAATATAGCTTGTTATCTAAATGATAAAAAAACATTTCCGAGGCATGTTTTTATCGATCACTTTCAATAGCGCCAAAATAGAACGGATGATGCCGCCTGTGTCACGTAGAATGGAGGATTACATGACGGGAATTTAATCGGCGCGGACAGAATTACAAAATTAGATAAATAAACTGAACTGAATCAGCCTATAAAGGTCCCACTACTGGGCAAAGGCCTCTCCTCCATACAGGAGAAGGGTTGGAGCTTAATCCACCACGCTGTTCTATTGCGGGTTGGCAAATAATTTCCCTACCATGAGTAACGATCGTTATCAGATGTCAGTAATAAAAAACGGGATCGCCGGCTTTAAGTGCTCTCCAAAGCACTATGGGGAAACCCACAGGGACATACACCCAGGCCGAAAACAAATATACAATTACAAATATCTGCTCCGAGCGGGAATCGAGCCCACGACCGCCTAAGGCGACTACTCGCACCACTACACGAGAACGATCGTCATTCGATAAATAACACTAGTTATTTCTATATTAATTTCAAACTAGCTTACCCGCGACATTTCAATCCTTTTCATTAGGCTTAAAGTACCTATGTACACCAGCTAAAGATGAGCCGCACCTTTAAATATTTCTCTACATTCCGAATATCAAGTTATTTGGACCCAATTCCTTGATTTTTTACGGGACTATCGAATGAAATCGGACTACGTGCTTATTAGTTACAACTAAACACGTTTTGAATTTCATCTCCTGTCCCAAAGGCACGGTGCTGGATTTCAGTATAAAAAATAGTCAAGTATCCTAGCTCGTAGTATTCATTTAGTAGTGCTGATGTGATGAGCGGACAACATACAAACAGACAGACAGAGAGAAAATGACATGAATTTTCTTCATTTTTGTCTGAGTGTCTCGGCTCCTGAATTCCTATTTGAATAATAGGATACAGAAGGTTGATGTAAATGGTAAGAGATCTCCTGGGGCTCCTCTACATATGAGGGTTCCACAAGGCTCTATTCTTGGCCCATTTCTCTTCCTTATTTACATAAATGATCTGCCATTTTTTGTACAGGACAAACATGAGATAGTATTGTTCGCTGATGACACTTCACTTATTTTTAAGGTAAAACGTAATTTACCTATGTATGACGATGTAAACGATGCTCTCTCAACGGTTATCTATTGGTTTGACTCGAATAATCTTATATCTTTAAACGAGCAATTCTTGTATATATATAATCTGAATCTCGGAAACGGCTCCAACGATTTTCATGAAATTTAGTATGCAGGGGGTTTCGGGGGCGATAAATCGATCTAGCTAGGATTTATTTTTAGAAAATGTCATTTTATCCCTTTTTTTACGCAAATAAAAAATATCATTAGAATACGAACGTAAATTTCGCTGTCATTAATAATCTTATAATAGCTCGGATGAGAATCGGGCGGATTCGAAATCAGAAAACCCGGGTTCGAATCCTGGTGTCTACAGACCATTTTTTTTTTCTTTTTTTTTTCAAGTTTCTTCTTTTGTGAGAAAAACTATTATTGAGATCTCTTTTTATTTTTTATTTAAATAACCAGTTCCTATTATTTTACTATTATGTCGGTAAGATCGAAATTATTATTTATGGTTCATCAGTATGTATTATATCTAAATATAATTTAACCGAGCAAAGCTCGGTCATCCAGGTACTTTACTATTAAATAACAAAAAAACAAAATTAATAAAATTCACGACACCCAATGTTAAACTTGTTGATAATGGTGTTGAATTAGGAGGAGAAATCTTAAAACCGGTAAAGTCCACTAAATTCCTAGGTATAATTATAGATTCGAAATTGCAGTGGGATCTCCATATTGAAGGCTTAGCGAATAGGCTCAGCTCTGCAGCGTTCGCGGAAAAAAAAAAGACTTCTTACTGACGTAGATACAGCTCGCGTAGTATATTTTAGTTATTTTCATAGTATTATGTCCTATGGAATCTTATTATGGGGAAATGCAGCTACCGTTAATACCATTTTTGTCCTGCAGAAAAGAGCTATTCGTGCAATTTATAGTTTAGGTCCTAGAATATCATTAAGAGATAAATTTAAAGAAATAAAAATATTGACTGTTGCTTCTCAATATGTGTACGAAAATGTTATGTATGTCCATAAAAATATACACGAATTTCCTAGGAATTGCGACATGCATAGCATTAATACTAGGAACAAACATAAACTTTTAATGCCTGTAACTCGCTTACGCCGAGTCAGTAATTCTTTTTATGGACAATGTATATATATACGCTTATACAACAGGCTCCCAGAAAACGTTCAAAAAGCTTCTATTGCCAAATATAAAATTGTGAAAGAACGTTTGTGTATTAAAGGATATTATTCTATCAACGATTTTCTAGAAGACAGTACGCCTTGGGAATGATGTGATCGCCTCCAGACTATTTCAATTTATAGAGAATTATTGTTAATTACAATTTACTTTGAAAAAAAAAAAAACATTAAATTTAAAAGATATATTAGACCCGCCGAGTTTCTTTCGCCAGTTCTTCTCAGGTCAGAGGCTTCTTCTTTCCGAACTGGTGGTAGACTCATGACGTTCAGTAAATAATTGTAATAATTTTATGCTGAATAAAAATATTTTGACTTTTTTTGACTTTTGTCAATTTATATATTGGCCGTGCATGAAAACACTACTGAATCCTACTAATATTATATATGCGAAAGTTTGTGAATATGTATGAATGTTTGTTACTCTTTCACGAAAATACTACTGAACCGATTAGGATGAAATTTGGTAAGGATGAAAGCTGAAGACCCAGAATAACACATGGCTACTTTTTATCCCGGAGTTCCCGCGGGATTGATTCCTAATTGAAAATAGATACATTTATCGCTTCTAAAAACTGAATGCGCGGTCTAGCGGCACGTCGGCGCCGAAGGCGATAGCGGGAGCGGGGGCAGGGGGCGGGGGGGTCAGAAGTCGCTCATAGGGTTTCCACGCGGACGAAGTCGCGTGCGGCCTCTAGTGAATTCTAATTAAAATGGTCATGATTTGAGTCCATACTACGAGCTAGGATAATGAATACTATTTTTATATCCCGAAATATAGTACGGTTCGCTTGGTAGAGGAACTAAAAGTCAAAACGTGTAATCGCGAGCGAAGTCACGTATCCAGCTTGTAAAGAATATATCAATAACATTGTCAAGTTAATAACTTTAGGTTACAAAGAGTAAAGTTATGTAAATAGATATATAATTAATCGTGTTTTAATGTAAAATGCTTTCAACATTCAATATGCACATGACCCATTTTAATTTTAAAATTGCAAACTAAATTAACGTCGTAAAATAATTAGGTACTTCAGACATTTTTCAACAAATTAACATGTGTTTACCATTTCGTACAGTCAATCCTATTTACGTAATTCGTATATGAATGTATTATATAAATAAAATAAATATTTACTAATGTAAATAGTTGAGCTGGCGACTAAAAAGAAGTTACTGCGGTATGCGGTATTGGACGAAAATAAAAATGAACTCTTGAAAAACCGACTTAGAACACTACAAAATACGACCCACTATTAATTGTATATGTACATACTACTTCTTACTCGTATTTCAAAATCGGTACTTCTCTATGTATGTATATTATTATTATCTAATATTTGGTTTTACATTTTTTATTATATTTTTCTAATAATTTAATATAGGTATTGAAATTTGAGTCAACTTAGGGTTATCAACATCCCAAGGGAGTTGCTGGTCTACTTGTCTCCTTGTCTGATTTGGGCGCGTCCCCCGGTGGCGGATAGGGGAACGCCACTCGAATGCCTCGCGAGTGGTAGGGGTCTTGGGACCCCCACGGACCAAAACCAGTAGCGGCGCCCTCCACCCTCCATTCGGTGGCGCAAAGGTAGTTTCAGCGCGGAGGCGCACAAGCCACTGGGCCCCTGGACCAGCTGATGTGCGGGCCCAGCTCAGGGGTTTCGCCGTCTGGGGTAGCTGGAGTCCAGTGGTGGGCAGAGCGCGAAAGCGCGGTGAGAGTGTTGGCACAGGAGGTGCGACCGGTGAGGGAGTGGCGCCGAGAGGGCGCGGAGATTTCGATGGTGGGGCCGCTCCTGGTACTTCTCTGAATTAGCAGAGTGGACCAGTCGAGCGGCCCCAATCACATGCGGAGGGGCCACCGGGCCAAGCGTTGGGGCTTCACGGTTGAATGCGCCAGCGATCCTGTGGCGCCCTACTACGGCGCAGACGGTCGATGGGTTTCAGTGGGTATTCTGGCTTCGCAGCCAGCGAGTCCCACATACCCGTCGCCTGCGGGCGGCGGGATGCGTGAATGCATTTCGCATCCAAAAAAAAAGGGTTATCAACATAATAATAAAACAAGAATTCGCTCTCTTATCATCATACTATTGGATATCCACTGCTAGGCCTCCTCCATTGAGCTCCAGAGCGACCGGTGCGAAGCAGGTTCCATCTAACAACTTCCGGCGACTGTTCTCGAGTCGTCGGTCCATCTCGTGGACGACCGTCCGACACTGCATTTGCCAGTCGGTATGTGATCTCCACTCGAGAACTGTCCACTCTGACGACGTTTCAAGCCGACGTGTCTCGCTAGGAGACACCCTTAGGACAAACGTCCAGTCTGAGCCCCACTAGGCTTCACTACACTTTTCACGGCTGGGTCTCAGTACTCGGTCCCCCCACCGGTGACGTTGTAAAAACCGCTAGGGCCAACCCATTATAGTTATACATATTTCGAAAAAAAAAAAACTTCGCTTTCACTTCAACTTGCAAATATGCTGGGCTATGTCGGCAACCTTCGTTTACCTATGGTTTTCTTAATTTCTGAATAGAACGAGCAGAGAGCATAGCCCTATCCATTGCTCGCTATGCGACTTGGAACTTGTTTAAGAGGCTCACAATTGAGACCAAGTCTTAGATCAGTACCACTCGTAGTACACATTGGTCGAACACTTTCGACTTAAGGCACTGAGATATGAAGTATGAAAAGACGTTTTTAAACTTCCCGAACACTGCCTATCCTAACTGGATTCGACGACTCTCTCAAAGTTAGACCTACCATGTTGGACCTTTTCTCCTAGGTAGATGTACTTGTCAACAACTTGAGCTTGAAAATAAGTCTTCCAACGTAGCGGTAAACAATTCCGGAGTGATAACATCTCCTTGTCTCACACCTCGCTGCATTGGAATCGCTCTCGTGCTCTGCTCCTGTACTCGAACCGACATACTGGCATAACGATATCCTAACTTAAGTAATAAAGTTTTAAGAAACATCGATTTTTGTTAGCGCCACGTCGGTCGTGTACATTTTCTTACCATCGAGAAGTCAAATATAATAACAAAAATAACATTTACTATCTTCTATGAATTCTTCTTCTTATTAAACAATTTTTGATTACTTTTAATTATTTATTTATTAATCAAAAGGCAAATTAAATGAATAAAAATTTTTGTAAAGTACCTAACTAAGTATAAAATAATAAAAACGTTAGTAAATTTTCTTGGGTTAAAGAAACCTAAATATAAAAAAAAAAATTTAACAGTTTTTGTTTGAACGCAATATTATCTCATGCAATCATTAATCTATATAAGTGTCTTTTATAGATCAATGTATGCAATTGTAAAATTATCCCATTTTGTAGGACTAAATTTTTTTTTTTATATTTATAACTAAATTTTTCATATTTAATAATGATAGAGAAATTTTACAATATTATACATATTTACAATTCAAAAATAATTATTTACAAAGAGTTTTGATATAAATCATGTCCGCGTGGAATGGTGCCAAGAATACTAGCAGCATTTCCCCGTTGAATCGCAATTCCGATTCTTTGGGCAAAAAATGCAAAAATGCAGTGGAGGCTATGATATATATATATATAGGACTATCTAAAAGACAAAGTTAAAACAAGAAAGGTTTACTCGTAGTCAACAATATATTATTATCACTTACCTTTAAATAATTCGGCGTCGAAGACTGAAAGTAGTCGGGGGCCCTCAGCGCCGGGGAGGAAGGAGTAGCGGAAGGGGTCGAAGCCTCGATGGCTGGGGAGGAACTCATGATGGATTTTATATCAGACCATTTTAGTCAACAATTAAGTTGGACATCGTTACTTGACTTTGGAGATTAAATTGCAAAATCGTGGACCAAATTGCAAAATCGATTATAGAATTGCAAAATTGGAGACCAAATCGCAAAATCAAGGAAAAAATTGTAATTTTTGAAATTTATGTGAAATATCTATAGCAGTTATATAGTACAAATTTGAATGAGAAAAAATGTTAAAATATTTTAGCGTGCTAATGTCACTGTAAAATTTTTATTAAATTGGTGCACAGTGAAATATTATTATATATAATTTATATATTTAGTATTTAAATATATTTAAAACTCTCCTAAAGCGATAGTTTTATTATAGATAAATTATTGCTTTTTATATTAGTAAATATTATTATCACTGGTAAAGACACTGATGATACACTGATGATTGATGGAATGGATAACTGGTATTTGGATTTATATAGAAATATAACTTTATTATATTCAAATTGGCAGTGTATCTGTTTATTTTCGGAATGTTAATTTTAAGGGTTTAGGAAATAGGAATGGGGATGATGTCACCTGAAAATATTAAAATATATGAGTTAATTAAGAAATAAAAATGCATTAAAAATCCTGACATTGAAGAAGGTTCTAAGTTATACAGCATCACGATGTGTATTAAGAGGGGAACAATAAAGATAAACATAAATAATCTTACGAGAGAATTCGATAAGTCATGCACAATGCACATCTTGTATCCGATAGAAGAAAAAAAAAACTAATATCGAACAAAAAAAAAGCGTCAGAGGTAATATTCAATGTAATAATAATATAAGAGAAGACGGCGATCCGAGTGTCAGATTTAGGCGTATTTCGTAGTCAGATTTAAGTTTTTCAAGCTTGCAATAAAAATCATCATCATATCAGCCATTGGATGTCTATTGCTGAACGTAGGCCTCCCCCATCGACCTCCAGAAGCGATCGGTTCGAACAGCCTCCATCCAACAGCTTCTGGCGACTGTCCTCAAGTCGTCTGTCCATCGCGCGAACGGCCCGACGCTGTGCTTACCGTACCGGTACGTGATCTCCACTCGAAAATCTTTCTATTCCATCGGCCATAAGTATTACGAGCCATGTGCCCTGCCCACTGCCACTTCTGCTTGCAAATCCGTTACAATAACATAATTATATTTAAATTTTTGGTGATCATTAATTTAAGTTATTTTTGTAGGTTACAAGTCTATGTCTGCCCTTAGTAAAACAAAAAAAAAAGTCAATCCGAACTTTATATATTATACCTACTAGAGAAACAACGATATAACACCCGCGAATGAAATAATGGGCGAAGAGAACATGGCCACGGCCTCGCCTTCAAGGAGACTTCATGCAAGGTCCTTTTAAGTGCTGACTTCAAGTTGATTAAATAATAGGTTTAATTTACGAAATCTAAATATTTTGATTAATTTTACAAAGGGCTTGCTCGAGGCCTATTTAAAATTCTAATCTGAAGTCAAATGCCATTAACTACAATTGACGGCCGGCTGGTCGAGTGTTCAGGCAACTGGACACTTTACGCAGCGGTCGCGGGTTCGAATCCCGCCAGGTGCAGATAATTTGTATGACGAATATAGATGTCTGCACCGGGTCATGGATGTGTATTTATGTATATATGTATTTATATCTTAAATTTATTTCCGTTCCTAGTACCCGTAACACAAGTTCTTACGAACTTAGCACGGGGCTAGGTTAACGTGGTGTGATTGTTGGTTAATATTTATTTATTTATTTATTTATTTACAGTCAACCACAACCAATCAATTCGATTGATTTTTTAAAGGCCTTGCGCATGCATAATATATTTTTTCGTGTTCATACACTTAGAAGGTCTAATACACCGATCAATCTACCTCGTATATTCGCAATCCTACGTGACATTGGCAAAATCAACTGTGATTTTAGGCATCATTAAAAGCCATTATACCAAATAAATAAGGAACTTCGTTCCAATAAATTTTATATTTCGCATATGTCATTAAATTGTAGAAGACATATTTAGTATCAATGAGGATTTTAATCGCATATTTTCTTGGAATTTTTATTCTTTTAATTATTAGGCATTTTTGTCTTTTAATTAATCCTGAACTATAAGTTCATTTCTCACTTAATTCCATTAAAAATCTTAATATTTCCTTCCTATTAAAACCAAAACTTCTCTTGATCGATCGCTTCCTCTTCCAGATTATAACAATTCCTGTTACCTTGACGCTACTGAACAATTTAATAAACTTGAGAGTCTACAAAACTTGTGGATTCGTTTCATTTTCGGACTTCGTAACTTCAACGTTCCAGTTTCACGTTTCCAGCTTCCAGCCAGGTTCCAGCTTCGAACCTTACATTTCTTGTCTCCCTATGCAGTATCCTATTTCATTATCTATCGTTATTAGGTACCTCCGTGAGCGTCTTCTTGCATTCTCCTAATTTCTCATGTTGCTTCAATGTCGAAATACTTCAAAAAATTCCCTCACACTTTTCCAATTTTAACTCTATCTCCTATACTGCCCATGCTGCGTATTGTGGAATTCATCAACATTGTAAATTTAGACTAAAACACCTTTTCTGTTCTTGTGATGATTTTTTTTTTTTTTTTTGGTAGTAGGATATTTGGGTTTTATCATACATTTCCGACAACACCATGAAGTCCTAACGCCGGGCCGTCACTCGATCGATTCCCGCTCGGGGCAGATATTTGTATTTGTACAAATATTTGTTTCTGGCCTGAGTATGTCTTTGTGGTTTTTGTTTAATTTATTGTTAAATATTTATTAAATTTGAATCCTGGGTCGTACAACGTATTATTGAATTTTTTTATTTTTCGAAAATTCTCAGTATAAGAGTGATGTTATATTTACTTTATAAGTGGAACTATAGTTAAAAATGACTCGAGAAGAGAAATAACAAGTATGCTTCATTAAAAAAATCAAAAAACCCGACTGCGTAAAATACTCTTATTATAAACTAAAAAGAAGAAAACAATTTACTAGCTTTCATTTGATACCCATATTGCTACAGTAAGAAAAAAATTCAACTCCCCCCCCCCATTCCGCCATTTGCGGGCGCCAGTTTGAAAATTTATATAGTCTATGTCACTACTACAATTTAGACAAATCCAACGACACCTCATATGTCAAAAACCGTCCAGCCGTTTGGGCTGTAGGGCGTGCCAAAGAAATGGACATACATACATACATACATACATACATACATACATACATACATACATACATACATACATACTTACATACATACATACACTCGAAAAACATAACCCTCCTTCTGTCGCAGTCGGGTAATAAAGTACGCAACGGAAGCTCTCAGAAAAGATTATTTTTTCCCGTTTTTGTAACATTTGTTATTATTGCTCAGCTCCTATTGGTCGTAGCGTGATGCTATATAGCCTATAGCCTTCCTCGGTAAATGGGCTATCCAACACAAAAATAATTTTACATTTCGAACCAGTAGTTCCTGAGATTAGCGTGTTAAAACAAACAAACTCTTCACCTTTATAATATTAATATAGATTTATGTATCTTGGCGTACAATAAAGAATATTATTATTATTATGGTGTGTATTTACAATAACAAAACTATACTAAGTAGTGTTAGCAAGAAAATAATGATAAGAATGTGTCAGAGTTAACTAATGCAGGAATCATTTCGCTTGTACGAAATGTTCTAAATTAAGATCCGCTAATGAACAAACGACCGCTCTGGTGCGGAAGTTCCATTAACGCCGACTGTTGCGGGTTCGATTTGCGCTCGAATATTTGTGTTTATACAAATATTTATCTTTGGTTCGGTTCTTGTGCAGTAAAGCAGCGTAGCGGATTAAGCTCCACTTTCCTCCCACTTGGAGAAGAGGTCTTTGTACGGAAGTGGCATTTATGGGCTGATTCCATTCAGTACAATCGCCAAAGTTATTTATTAAATTCTTAGTTATCAAGCAATATATTAAAAATCAAACAAATCTTCTTGGAATGAAAACGAGGATATTAACTAAAAGGTCGCAGATTCAAAAACCGAGTTTACATCTATATATACACAATTTACCCGTGATCATACATCATAAGGAGAACTGGCATTACTAGAAAAATTCTAAGACATTTTTATCAGAAAATTCTTTGTGGGGATCAAGCTCCGATCTTATTCTTTAATTACATAATTATTTGCCCAGCTGTAAGACAAATTAAAAGCTTTTAACTATAAATAAAAACGACGTCGTTTTAATACAAAATAACTATAGTATACACTTGTCGAAATTTCGATATTTCTGTAATAGAATAACTAAGATAAAATTGTCAAGTGAATGATGATGGATCATCTCAAGGGACGATAGTAAACGATGTGATACATTCTAAAGTTGATAAGAAAAAATTTACCTAAACAAGATGAAATTAGATTTCTTAGAGCTTTAGTTTTTCATTACTATCTAAAAACTATTTTTTTTTTTGACAATGTTTCGTTTCCTCACTCGTAACAATGGTTTGTGTAATCCATTCAGATTTTTGTTGTTTGTTGTTTGTTGTGTTGTTTTGATTGTGTTCTTGCTATGTGGAGATTTCTAGTGGGATCCGTGGTTTATAGGCAATTATGATGTTACTATTGATTCAAATCTATGCTTATAATAAAACTGTAACTGATCCATTTCTGTACATCAACGATGTTATGAAAAAATATATATATATTTTTAAGTAAACTGTTATTGATACTGAAGCCGAAAATGTAGGTTTTTTTGAAGTGAAACTTCTTTAGAATCGTTGTCGTAACTAAGTAATAGAATGTTTAACTAGTAATATTAATAAATTTTAAATTGCGTTTGCCAAAGATGTTTCACTTCTGACATGTGCACTCCGTACACACGACATTTTTTTTTTCATTTTCATTGGCCGCGCTTCACGATTTCAACTTCTAAATAAATTGTAACAAAACTGGGCACTATTTAAGTTCATACTACGAGATGAAAGTCAAAATGTGTGATTAGTTATAGTACATGTAAAGTCCAATTTTGTTTTTTTTTTTCTTAGAAAGATGATATTTTGGAAATAATTCGATAAAAATTATAAGAAATGATAATAAACACAATGATTTCTTACAAAGGCTTTGAATAAAAGAATTTATAGTACTACTAGCAAACCCGGCGAACTCCGTTTCGCCACCAACTTATTTTCGTGAGGGATACTCACACCACGTACTGCCGCCATGCAAAACCATATTGGTTTGTAGTACATGCTATGTATCAGAGATGGCGCTGTATGTGAAAAATGATTTTCCCTGTTTTCCTGCTTTTCTGTTGAAAATTTTCCTGAATTTAGTTTGCTATAAAGCTCACGGAGCCCGAGACCTTTCCAACGAATGCAAAACCTTGAAAATCGGTTCGTGCGTTCTGGAATTATAGCGTCAGGAAGTAAAACCCGACTTATTTTTATATTATAGATAAATATTACACCAGCCGGCCTGGCATGCTCGCACGACAAAATTTTGTCTACCGCTTTTCTCGTATTATCTGTCTATGTCTACAGTAACTAACATGCGTGCACGTGATACTCTTCTCGTTACGTCAATAGAAGAGATAACAGGATATATCATTAAGTTTTAACTTAATGATCGATAATAATTTAATTATCAATAAAAGTTTTAACTTAATGATATATCCTGTTATCTCTTCTATTGACGTAACGAGAAGAGTATCACGTGCATGCATATTACCTACTGTAGACATAGAGATAATACGAGAAAAGGAGTAGACAAAATTTTGTCGTGCGAGCATACTAGGCCGGCAAGTGACAAAAAAATTTTTTTTTTTTTTTTTAATTTACAAACTGTTATTTAGGTTTAGGTTAAAAAAAAAACATAATACGAGTATTTTTAGAAATTAGAACATCATAATTGCAATTTAAGACACGTTTAGCAGAATTGTAAATTTTTTTCTATTCCGATGTTAATTAAACGCCGCTCAATTGCTCGTTAGTGCTTTTGATATTGTAGGTACTCGTAAACATAAACTAGAACGAACGAATTAGTACATTTAAAGGCGTCTGTACGCACGTTTTTCGAGGTTTCCAATCACGTGGCACGTGTTGTTCCGCACGCGTCCCGAGCTTTCCCCCAATATTGACGAATTCAAATTAAACTATTGAATAAATTGTAAATACATATTATTATTTAAGACTAGCAAACCCGGCGAACTCCGTTTCGCCACCAGATGGCTTCGTTTTTTGTAACATTTCGTTTGGGGATTAAAAGATGAAGTAGTACATGCTATGTATCAGAGATGGCGCTGTATGTAAAAAATGATTTTCCCTGTTTTCCTGCTTTTCTGTTGAAATTTTTCCTGATTTTTGCTGTAATTTTGCTATAAACCACACGGAGCCCGAGACCTTTCCAAAGAATGCAAAACCGTGGAAATCGATTCGTGCGTTCTGGAATTATAGCGTCAGGAAGGAAAACCCGACTTATTTTTATATTATAGATGGATCCTGGCGGCCTTTGTAAATGTTTTCTTAAAAGCTGTGTACTTAATAAGAGTGGAAGCACACGGCGTATTTGAAACGCGCAGACGACGCGCGTTTTCGGCTCTGTAGACTATATGCTGATTATTGCGTTTGCATTGCTTCAAACGCACGTACAAAGGGGCGGAGAAGAGGCAGAGGATAGACGCGTGCTCACCAATCGCACGGAAGCTACGCGCGACTATAGCATGTATGTATGGCTGTAACTGCGCGTAGCCTGTATACGCGCAGTAGACGCGCGTTTCATGCTCACCCCGTGTGCGTAGGTTACAAGGATGCGATCGTATCTCGTTTGAAGCACGTATACGCGCGTCGTCTGCGCGTTTAAAATACGCCGTGTGCTTAGGCTCTTAGGCTCTAAATGTATGCATTTGTTCGTTTCCGTTTCCTGAGACCGGTAGCACCCTTCTTCTTCTTTTGTTACGTGTTTTGCGGTAGTTCTCTAATTAAAATATCGTATTGTTTTTAAAAATCTAACCAGACTTTCATTGAAATATTGTCGAAATCAAATATAAATAATTTTCGATACACGGTCTCTATTGGAGGTGATCTGTGCATTGTTTCTTTCATCGTTGAGCACGAGGTACACATGTATAAACACAGAAACATACATTCCCGCACACAAGCACACGCACTCACATACACACACACATTTCAATTATACTTCAATTAGAGTAAACGAAAACAATAATTTGGGTCAGAGTTTTATGAATGTCAAGGAAAAAAAAAAATGTTATACAAGAGCCGTTGTTCGACCTACTTACCGATAAGATTCATTTCATTATTTTATATACAAAAATCATATGTATTTCCTGTTAAAATTGATAAATTATTTGGTATTTATATAGCTATTATTAAAACAAAGTCTCACGGCGCGTCTATCTTTCTGTCTGTCTGTTTGCAATAAACTCAAAAACTACTGAACGGATTTTGATGCGGTCTTCAACAAGAGAGTGATTCAGGAAGAAGTTTTACGTGTATAATCTGTCAAGGTTTTGTGTAAATTGATAGAAATGTGACGATAATTGTTGAAAATGTCGGAATAAGTCATTCCGTCTGGGAATTTTTAAATGAAATGTATGGTGGAATTATTCCTCTTTTATAGGTCTACAGAAAAGTCCACGATGGCATATTATTCAATGGTTTTATCTCAAAATGAAAACTAACGCGTGCGAAAATAAATTCAAGCGCGTGTCTCATACCGATGATGAGACAGAATTTCTACGCCGCACCACTGCACCCTCGCTGTCGCTAAGAACATTATATAGATACTCCGCGCACGAAGCCACGGCGGAAGCTAGTATAATACACTTTTTCCCTGTCATTCCGCAAACGTTTTGAACTTTCCTCGTACAATCTCAATCGGTAGCAGGTTCGCATTAACTATAAGGTAAAATAAAATAATTGGTAATAAAATATATTGTAAAACAAGCTGTACGCGTGACTCCGTTTGCGATCACAAATTTTCACTTTCATTTCGTCTCTCAAAAATTTGTACTGAATCGGGATAAAAATTAAAAAGTATCCAGTCCCGTAGGTCGTAGTACGTAGTAGCTTTTAATTGTGCAGTGTCATTCAAAGCCATCAAGAGTTTTGGCGTGCGTGACGCGAGACCAAGAAGGCAGACAAAATTGAAAAAAAAAAAAAAACTGTATCGGCTTCAGTATCGATTATACACCCTTCAATTATTTTTTTTTTTCATAATCTCTTCTATGTACAGAATTGGTCTTGTACTGTACTGTATTAGCCTGTAAAAGTGTGTTTCTCCATGTAGAAGAAGGGTTGGAGCTTAATCCACCATGCTGCTCCACTGCAGGTTGGCGGATAATTTCCTTATAACGATAACGATCGTTATCAAGTGTCAATGATAACAACCGGGACCGACGGCTTCACGTGCTCTTCGAGGCACGGTGGGGTGACCCACAAGGGCATATACCCAGATTGAAAACAAATATTTGTACAAATACAAATATCTGTCCCGAGCGGGAATCGAACCCGCGATCGTCCCTACGCGCGGCATTGAGGCAACTACTCGCACCACTACACCAGAACGGTCGTCTCGGTCGAATTGGCTTTGGTACATTTTTATTATAAATATAGTTGCCGACTTGGATATAGTAAAGTTTTAATATTGATTTGATTTTTAAACAGTCCGTGCAGAACGGAGAAGTAAAACAAGTCAATATAAGAACACACTTAAGCCAATCAAAGTATGAGAGAGTCGTTATCATAACTGGCACAGTTCCAGATTACATCAAAGCAACATTGTTTACAAACATTAAAATTTATGTCAAAATATTTATTAAATATTTTTTTAAAAGTTAAACAACCTAATATACAAAATTTACAAATCGAGTTTTGTATAGATTTTTCAAGTTCTTGATAAGCGTTAATTTAATGCGAAATTAATGAAAAATTAATAATCTCATTTTTTAATATTGCAGCAGGACGCTTCGCTTCAGCCTATCGCAGTCCACTCACTGCTGGACGGACAAAGGCCTCCGAGACAAGTTCGCGCCCAATACCCCAATCAGGGAAGCTTCGTCCCATCGTTACTACGACTGCTTTTTTTTGTGACGCAGGGGAATCCATTTACGAATGATATCCAGGACGCCCGGGTAGGCAGTCCTAGACCTATGTCGGACTCGGCACTTTGGGGGTGCAATACCGTACTAAACCCCTGCGGGAGCCTTCATATGGCTGCCGAAAAATGAGGGCTGAAGCATTTGGAGCGAACTCATTAAGGGTTAATGCGCGTAGTCACCACTCTAAGATATCTGATAGATAAAGTGACGTTTGATAGCGAAAGAGAAATAAAACATATTAAAAACTATCATTTGTTGGATACCATTATAATTATGTCAAATAACTGTCAGACTATCCCCGTGTGTATCCCTCCACCGTGCCTCGGAGAACACGTAAAACCGTCGGTTCCGCTTGTTATCATAGACACCTGGTAACGATCGTTACTCATGGTAGGGAAATTATCCGCCAACCCGCCGTGGAGCAGCGTGGTGGATTAAGCTCCAACCCTATTCTATATAGAGAAGAGGCCTTCGCTGACCAGTTGGTTGTTTACAGGCTGATACAGAACAGTACAGTGTTTCTAGACTCCTTGTACAGGAATCTTGGGTGTTATGGGAATTGGGTGTTCGGCATAAAGTTATTTATTTATTATTAGAGATTCACTATTAGAGAACTATCACTATTTCTCGAATAGTGAATCTTATTATACGGACAAATTAATGTCTTAAACCCGTGTATAAATGATGTAGTAAACTTTTTATGGTTTAACACGATAACCTAAGTAGTTAGAAGCTCAATTGAAAAGTCCTTGACGCATTACATAATATTTTTTCTAAAAGAGATTATGGCATTCAAATCAAACACAATGAAAAATCAAAGTCAAAGTCAAAGTCAAAATATTTTATTCAGCATAAAATTATTACAATTATTTACTGAACGTCATGAGTCTACCACCAGTTCGGAAAGAAGAAGCCTCTGACCTGAGAAGAACTGGCAAAAGAAACTCAGCGGGACTAATATATATATATATATATATATTTTTTAATGTAATGTTTTTTTTTTTTTTCAAAGTATATTGAAATTGACAATAATTCTCTATAAGTTGAAATAGCCTGGAGGCGATCACATAATTCCCAAGGCGTACTGTCTTCTAGAAAATCGTTGATAGAATAATATCCTTTGGTACACAAATGTTCTTTCACAATTTTTTTAAATTTGGCAATAGAAACTTTTTGAACGTTTTCTGGGAGCCTGTTGTATAAGCGTATACATTGTCCATAAAAAGAATTACTGACTCGGCGTAAGCGAGTTACAGATATTAGTTTAATCTATACTAAATTAATAAATCTATACTAATATTATAAAGCTGTTTGTTTGCAAGCAGATTGTTTATTTGTTTGTTTAAACATGCTAATCTCAGGAACTACTTGTTCGAATTGAAAAATTATTTTTGTGTTAGATAGCCCCCTTACCGAGGAAGGCTATAGGCTATATAACATCATGCTACGACCAATAGAGGCTGAACAATAATAAGAAATGTTACAAAAACAGGAAAAAATAATCTTTTTTGAGAGCTTCCGTTGCATCCTTTATTATTTCTCTTCTCGAGACATTTTTTAACTATAGTTCCACTTTTAAAGTAAATATAACATCACGCTTTTACTGAGAATTTTCAAAAAATAAAATAAAACTCAATAATACATTGAACAACTCAGGAATCAAATCTGAGATCCCTTGCTCGGCAGTAATGCTTGCGACCACTTGACCAACGAGGTGGGTACCTACTTTTATTGTTTAAAAATATTTAAGTACGTTTTTCCCTCAAATTAACGCGGGTGAAACCGCGGAGCACAACCAGTAATTAATAAAACTTCATTAAATCTAACACAACTCAGGAAGAACAACACAGGAAATACAGTACAGAAACAAATTCAAATATAATGTTATTTTAATAATGCCATTATATATTTTTTTATGATAAAACATGAACCTATTATCCTAATATGTACAATTGTACATAATACTACATTGATATTTTAGAATAGATTAAAAAAATTAATTTCTTATCAATAATGGTTTTTTTAATGGTTGAGATAAGCCAGTATTTTTTAATAAGTATTATATAATTGTAATAAATAATTCAATGAGTCCTAAGAACAAAGTCGTATCTGTGAAATTGTCTAATGACAGTACGAAGGCTACTAAGGCCATAGTGTTGCGAACGATTTTGCACCGACCGGGGTGGTGTGATGGGCAGCATATCCTAAATGACACATTGCCCTCACCAACACACATGCCAAGCGTGGAGAGTATTGCAAAATCCCCCTACCTTTTTTTAATTTTTTAATTATAGTAAAACTACTAGACTGTTAGCACTAGTAGTAAATGTAAGATAATCATAATTAAAGGAAAAAAAAAACCTATTTAAATATCCAAAGTCCATGAGAACTTTGTAAAAAATCATACAATAACATCATTAATTACATATATAATTTATACATTTCATCTCAATATAGTTGTTTTATTAGTTTTTTGCAATCATTTTGATGACAGATTAGCGCAGAGATCACAGCACTGGCTGCTGCACTAGATATGCTGGGGTTTGATCCACGCTCATGACTAATACTTGTATGGGTCATGCAGACGTCCGTCTGGGCGTTTGTGTATGTGGTGTATGTTTCCAAGCACACGATTTTTATTATACTAGGCACCAATTAATGTCAAGCATTTATTATTATTACTTATTGATGTTTTATTGTCTTTATTGATGATTATACCTTTTAAAACCAATGAGATTGATTATAATTAAGCCAATATGTCTTAAGATTAACGATTACGAACGAATAATCTTCAATATTATATAAGTACCTATATGTAAAATATGTTGTGTATTAAGACATAAGGTAATAATTAATAATTTATTCATCCATTTTTGTTTGATGGCTTTTAATTATGCAGAAATATGATTTCTCCAATGTCGCATGTGATTAGTCGGTGCGGTTGAGATTATAAAAACACAGATTATTACAGATATATATAAAAACAAAAACTATTATCAAAATTAAGATACTACCTAAAACTGGTTTATTTTATATGATGTTGTATCTGTTCTAAATATTCTTTAAAGTCAAGAATTGGACAAGTTTTTTCACAGATAAGGGAATTATATATTTACGATAAGTACATATTATATTTTTCTTGTGAACATAAAATTTTATGAAAAAAAAATTGTCCAGAAGAGTAAATTGCATACCCTGTCTCTAATTAGCAATGTAATTATCCAGTAATTTTTAACATAATCAATAATTTATAGTATTAATAATTACGCTAAGGGTTAATAACCCTTAAATATTATTAACTTTTGTAATATGTGTGTTTAATTAGTTTTGCAAGAGATGCAAAAAAATGAGTTTGAACATACTTTACATATTTTTCGTAATGGAATCTTATTATATTGTAACCGTCGTAGATTATTATTAACCTAGTAACATGACACCCTACTTAATTTAATTAAAATATACAACTATAATAATACAACTGCACTCGATTGTATAAAGAACTTCGATATTTTTTTCATTTTGAACGTTACATTATAAAGAACCTTTTTAATAAAATAAAATACATACCAGCGAGCTCACAGCCGATTAATTCTGTATTGTTCATCAAATAGAATTTAATTTACACATTTTTTTACTACCGGCGTCGTTCGTTGCCAAATCCATTGAAACACAAAATAGGTTGAATACTTTCGTAACTTCGCATAAATAAATATTCGCAAAACACAGAACACAAACAACCACTTATATGTATATATATAGCGATCTATATAAATTTAAGCACTATGAATATAGTTCAAATAAATCGACTTTTAAAAAATTCCCCACGGCACATAAACACAGAAATGTTAACACAGAGTTTATTGTCCTCGATTCGACTCCTAAACGGTTGATGGATGTCGAAACTAAAATGTTTAACAATTTTATGCTTCAAGAAATTAAGACACAAAAATCTTTTTCTGACGTCCGACCGACATGCGTGTGTGCGTACACCCAGTATCTTTATATCGATATCGATACAATTTTTGACGTATATTTTTTTCTTATCTCATACGTAAAGTACCTATATTAAAAAATATCTCGACATGTAGTGTTGTACATACGGAAAGACAAAGATTATTTGAAATACTTAGTTTTGGGTATTTGTTAAATATACACCATTGCTACACTTACGGTTCAGTTATTATAAATTATACGACCAATATTTTCTTAAATTGCCTAAAAAAATTTATTTGATAAATTACTATGTTCGAGAAGTTGTCAGAAAGTAGGTAGTGTAAGAATCAGTTTTATTAAAAAACTTTGCTGCATGTAGCATTTTTAACGAGCAAGGTTAAGGCATCAAACTTCAAAGCACTTCAAGTGGAATAGTGATTTTAGATGGTAAACAAATTAATTATTACGAAACAACGAGTTATTTATAATATTCAATATGGTTATAATAACCATATTCTGGACTCTATACGTATAATAAACTTGTAACTGGCCGATAACTATACATGACATATATTTAAAAAAAAATATGAAGTATTATAGGGCTTTTTATGAGAGCAACAGAAGCTAAAATCTTTTTTTTTTTCTTCTTAATGTTAAATACTAAACTACGAGTACCATTGTTTTTTTTACTAATATAAAGACCAAATTCACAATAAAAAAAAGGTTTCTGTCGTAAGTGTGTATCGGTCGACTGTTACCTAAAACATAGGCATTAAATTATCTCAGGAGGAGGCGAGCGTAGCATTGGGCAGACTCCTGCCCAACGTAGGAGAACCGAACTCCCTTTGCCGGCGCTTATACGTCGGCATAGTGCGGAGCATGGCGCTGTACGGTGCACCCACATGGTGCGACGCACTCACTGCCAAGAAAAAGACCCTCTTAAGGAGGCCTCAGAGGGTCATAGCGGTGTCATGGACGGCGGCGACGCTTCTCGCGAGCGATCCGCCCTGGGAACGCGGAGGTGCTCACGGAAGTGTACCGTTTCCGGTCAAGCCTCAGAGCTAGAGGACAAGTCCCAAATGCGGACCAGATGGCTCGGGTCAAGGCTCAGGCTCAGAGAGCCCTGATCCATTGGTGGAAGGAGGACCTGGAGTCCCCAGCGGCAGGCCCAGAGACGGTGGATGCCATACGTCCCCATCTTCGTCACTAGGTCAGAGCGTGAAGCAGACGCTAACGCTAACCCGCTCCGCAGAAGACGACTGGGGGGAAGGAGACGCCGTTACGCGCTCCTTCACCCTCCGCAATAGAGTGGGAGGGGGTGCCCCTAATATGGGTAAAAAAATGGTAATATGGGGGTATAATCCTCCCACTCGCAACCAGGGAAATAGAGCGCCCACGGTGCCCGCGAGCGCTCTATAGGCGAAGGCGGTCCGCATAGGCGGGCCAACCATCGGGGCGTCACGGTTGCATGCGAAAGCGATCCCGTGGCGCCCCATTACGACGATGAATGCACCGCTGGGTTTTAGTGCGGTATTCTGCCACGTTCTGCCGTGTCAGCGAGTCACACATACCCATTGCCTTTGGGCGGTGGGATACGTAAATGCATTTCCCAGCGAAAAAAAAAGGAGGAGGCGAGCGTGTATGTTTGAAAAAAAAGGCATATTAAACTCAACTTGGATATACCACAGGAGGCAGCTAGTTATAAATAAACAAACACCTCAAACTCAATTTATTTATTAAGTTGATCAAATGTTATTATATTCTTAAATCATTTTTTACTTCATCGTGATTCAAAATGAAAATAAAAGCACCTGCATGTAGTTGAGTAAAAAATTAAATCTGCTATTACTGTAGCTGACAAACTAAAATTATTTGAATCGAGTTTCTACATTTAAAAAAAATAAAAAACTAGCATTAAATAGTAGCTGGAAAAAAATTTAAATTTAATTATACATTATCCACATATATTTGGATATTGTAATAAATCGATATCGATAGCACATGACTCTAACAAAGAGTTACCATAGACATATTTGTTATATCTTTTTTTTACCATAAGCAATTTAATAAAAAAATGTAATGTCAGATGTGAAAAATGTTTTAAATTTTTATAGGCAATAAAAGTTTGTACCTGCATACTATATGAAAATAATATTTATTTAATGTGTATTAGCAAATTATAAACTTTTACTATCGAAGTTCAAATCCTCGACCGTGGTTCAAATTCAGGATGACAGAAGCATTTTTTCTGCTTTGGTTTTTGGCTCTGTCACATTACTCTGTTGACCACGGTCGAGGTATCTCTATAGGTCTGGCAACGACAGTAGTGGGGGTACGTCATCTTGCACTGAATGCTCTTTCAATTTACGGCCGCTAGAGGGCTGAGAATACCTTATTTGCCTCCATGTTGGCATAGATAACATCAGATAACACATATTATATTAGACTAGAATGTTGAATTAATGTTGACAAGAGTTGTGGAAATTTGTGATTTGCCTGGTTTTTTTTAAATGTAGCCAATTAGGTATAATAAAACGAAATAATGAATAAAGCGATAAACCAACCAACAAATAAACGTGTAGTGATGAAGACTTACAATATTAATAAAGAGCTCGATATAAGAAGCTGAAAGGACGGAGTTATCTGAATAATGTAAGTTAAAATGTAATAATATAATACATAATATTTTGGCCTCATAATTCATTATTATTTTATTATTATAAAAATAGGTTAAGAGTACGCTGTAGGATTACTTAAGCAATAAGTATACACAATAATATGTTAAAGCTGCATGTTGTAATCAAAACTCTGAAGTAATGGTATTGTTTATAAATAATTTGCATATGTGACAAGAGTATTCATTATTTGAAGGCTATTTATTTATAACTAAGGCATAATTGAATGTTTCAAAATACGAAAAATTAAAAATAATTTATACTACTCACGTGTAAATAAAAATATTAAATTATGTGTTGAAACATATTATATTATTCTATTTACACGTTCTCATTGCTTGTTTTATTTTTCAGAATCAAGAGTGTCAATTCTGGGTGTTTTAGAAACTGTTTATATAAAAACCTGCTATAAAAAGAACTGTAAATGGAAGATACCAAGCTAATATTAAAATTCAAAAAGCCTTATTAACTTGTTTGTAAAAAATAGTAAGTAGGTATATTGCAAATATTGACTATTAACTTTTCTATAATAATACAATCCATATAAAATAATGAAATGTTTTTATTTATTTTTTGCAATCAAACTTTGAGAAATAACCATGTTTCTAGCTACTAAAATTGTTTAATTCTTTAATTTTTCAGGTGGATGGCCATAATAGTAGAAAATTTTTCTGAAGTTGATTGCTTAAATACGAGAAACAAAAATAATGCTGTTAGAGAATAATACAGGTTGAATATGTAAATTCAAAAAGTAATTTTAAAATAAATGTAGACTCTATGGATAGTTATTTTTATAGTTTACATAATATTTGATAATTTTATTTTCTTTTTAAAGTACAAAATTTAAATAATTTTGTTGTGTTTTTAATTTCTATATCAAATAAATAAATTGAAATCATTTTGTCTTTTCATCAGTTTTTGCTTTATATCAAAGTTATTGAGATATTAGTATATTTAATTTTAAATATAGTAATAATAATTTGATTAGTTTTTTGAAAATTAATTATCTAATGCACTATTACATTAATTTAATTATTAAAATTCAAAAAGCCTTATTACCTTATGTGTAAAAATTAGTAATATATATATTTTTATAATATATACTTTAAGTCAATACAAATATATATTATACATACAACTTTTATTACTTTGATAATAGATGATAACATCCAACTTATCTAAACAATAAAAAAATTTAAATACAAATAAACAATATAATATTTTTAAAATTGTATTTATATAGGTACCTATATACTTTTATTTTTGGGAATTAAAAATTTTATTTTTATTGATTTAATTGTAACATAATTAATTTGAAATGATGTGATGTTATCTAGGATTCTTACAATTGTCTACAGCTGAAAAATATATATAATTGAGCAAAAATGAAAAGGTAAATATGTATATTCAAAAGCTACTTTCAATAAATACATATAGACATGTATTCTATATAGATAAAAATAATAGTATTTCAGTATTTCTTCTCGTATCCACTCAGATACTATTTATTATGAAAATTTAAGCAATAAAATCGTTAATAATAATATGTTTAGGAAAATTAAAACAAATAATAATCATTGGTAATTTGTAATAATGTGTCATTAAATATTAGTAGTTCTCTAGAACAGTTTATTTGAGTGGCATGTTCAATAATTATAATTCTATGTATTAAATATTAATATTTAGGAAGATTAAAGAAAAGAAAACGAATTCTGAAATTTTATTAAAATTTATTGTTTTTTCATCAAAATCAAAATTAACTTTATTCAAATAGGCCCCAAGAGCACCTTTGAATCGTCATTTTACAAATTAACACTTTCAAGTGATTATTATTTTGTAATAGTAAAGCTACCACCGATTCGGAATGTAGATTCTGCAGAGAAGAATCGGCAAGAAACTCCGCAGTTACTCTTTTAAATAAAATATATAATATATAAAATGTGTTTTAGTATAAAATTAGTAATATCTTGCATGAAATACAGCGCCACTAAGTCCACACATCTTTATCGACTAAGTAATCCTGCACCGAATAATACGCTTTATCTATTATTTTTTTTTTAATAAGTTCTTTAAATTTTTTATGAGACAATTCCAAAATTGTTTGTGGGATTTTATTATACATGCGAATACCATAACACAGAAAGGAGACGTTTACTTTGCGCAGTCGGAAGTTTGGAGTTACAATTTTGTTATTTCTTCTATTCTGTGTGTTAAATTAAATGAGTTAAACAAATTGATTAATCTACTTCAAATCATTGTGTCCTTTAACATGTCTATATTAAAATCACCACATACTAAAACATATTTAGAACTAATAAACAACTTTCTAAGTGTGTCTTCCATAACTGTCTCAAATACTGTTGTCACCTACAGGAGGCCGGAAGACGCAAAGTATAATATAACGCTGTAATTCTACACAAGACAACTCTACAGCTCGCTCGACAGAGAGTGCTACAATATTTTTACGTGATTTATGAGCTATATCATTACGCACCAAAATTAGTGAACCTCCGCGAATAGCATTCTCTCTTATGAACGAACTTGACAAACTAAAATTTGGAATATTAATTATCTCATAACTTTTCAGACAATGTTCAGAAATACAAAATATATGAATTTTATAAATGTCAGATAATAATTCCAATTCATGCTCCTTGCCACCTATGCCCTGTATATTTTGAAGAATTAGATTTATGTAACAGGGCTTAGGTTTTGTCTGTTAGTTTAAATTATCATTTTTTATATCAACAGACATATTATTTAAATTAGAATTTGTTTTACATTTATTATAATTAAATGATTTAAAATATTGTAAAATTAATATGTTATATGTTAATAAGTCTGCTATTTGGTTTTTACATTTTAATGACAAGTACATAGCATTTTTTGTTAATTTAAATCTACAGTGGAATTTATTTATATCAAATAGTGTGAGGTTACTATGCCAACGAGTCAGGTTATACAAATATGAGTTCAATGTGTATATGTAATTATTCTGTTCAACTGTCAATGCATAGAATGTTCTAGAAGATCTCGCGATCCAGATGGGCACCAATCGATCGACCAAACGGTGCCATATTCATGAGCTGAAAGAACAATTTTTAAGATTACTTAATATCTTAAATTTTTAAATGAAATTATTTTTACAAGTCTGTTACATAAATAAAAAGCCTCTGAAATTTGCGGCTTATTGGTTTAAATATGTATTTTTTATTGTTTTCATTAGACAAGTTTATTAATTTTAAAATAATACTCAAATATTAGAAATTTACAAATAATCATTATCATAAGGAACTTTTCCGAGAGCTACTGTAAGCTTGAATAAAGCATTCTACTAACGTAGTCAAATCTCCAAAGTCCCATATCTGCAACATGTTGGCGTGGCTATATATCTGCGAACTGTCGAGCCACGATACACACTGGATACTGCATCTCACGAATACCGTGTATCCTCCTAAGAAAGAAAATTACGTTTTATGAATATTTGAAAAAAGTCGACAACGTGGAAGACGCTTTCAGTTGTACTTGCAATCTTGCCATTGAGAATAAAGCGTTTCATTAGTGTGCGTGTTAGTATCTTCTGGCTTAAAAAAAAAAAAACCTATTATATTTTTTACATAATTAAATTTTCGAAAACAAAAATGATCGAACACAATAAAAAAAACCTTATTATATGTTTATTTTTTCATAAAATAAAAAATCAACTGATTTAAGTAATAACTTATAATTCTTCAGCACTCTCACTTAATTAAGCTTTGGGATTTTATTATCTCAAATGGAATTACGTTTTATTCTTGTTGCAAAACATTCTAAAATTAACATCAAAGTTACATCAAAGTTACATACCACAATATTCATCTACTCACTTGATTCACCATTATGCTTTCGTACATTTATTTTATATCCTTAGTTAAATCATTGTCTGGTACGGATACATAGGAATCTTGAATCGCTATTGTCCGATTCATCGGGAGATGAATTGATATGAGCGGATTTTTCGGAATCACTGTAATCTTTATATTCTTTTTAATCACACTCATGATTTTCCAAATTATTCTCGTCATCAGTTCCAATCCCACACAAATGAAAATTGTAAATAAATAAATATATTTAACACACACACAAGGTCGTCTGTTCCTAAGGTAGGCAACTTAATGCCTGTGTATTAGGTAACAGCCGACTGATATACATTTTTTTAAATAAATATACATATAAATAATACATATATATAAATAAACATATATTACACCCAGACTCGGGGCGGGAATCGAACCCACAATCTTTTGAGCAGAAAACAGAGTCACTGCAAACTGCGCCAACGGGTCAGTGAATTGTATTCGAACTATCGAAAATAAATGTTACCTTAATATGTACTATAAAATACATATTATATCCAAATTCATAATGAATAAATGGGCAATTTTAAGCATGACGTTTGATCACGTTAACAGATTTTACGTAATCTTTTAATGGCCATAGCTCCAATAAATTTTATTTAAGTTTATTTTGTTTTTCATTATGCGGTAAAAACAAAATACACACTATTGTTTAAAAAATAACTGACTCTCTTTATACAAACGAAACGATATTAATAAATACTCTGAGCGGGAAAGTTACCGCCAACTCTTAGTGGAGAACCGTGGTGGATAAGCTCCAACCCTTTTCCTATATGAAGAAGAGATCTTTGGCCAGTAGTGGAACATTTACAGGCTTATTTAGTTCAGTTCGACAACAAATAATGAATGTATAAATCGCAAATATGCAAAAATGAGGAAAAATATTCACATAAAACTTCACGTTACAGTAGATAGCCCAGTTGCTAGAAAAATAAATTACGATTGGAAAATCGCCCACAACCCATGCAATGTTATAGTGTTTCTTCATAGCGTGAGATTTCCAATTTTTCGGCCCAACTACTTCAGAACAAACAGCGCGCTCATACGGATCTATAAGCAAACAATATTCTTATTGTTAAAATTGTATTTATTTTAATATATTTAACTTTATTTTAATATATTAGTCTGAAAATATTACTTTAACGTCTGAATAATAAATCTTAAAGAGTTAAAACATACGGTCTTTTAGCAATTTTCTATTTTATTTCTTAAATTATATATTTACTATTTTCCGTGTGTGAGTAAAAAAAAATAATACCTTTGCCTATAATCCCTTCTTCTTTTAGTAGAGTACTTGTAGCAAATGTATATTCACAAGATTCTATATGAGACAAACATATACTTTTATATACTTTCTAGTTATACCACATTTGTTACAAACTAAACCATAATATTTTTTATTCATATCCTGCTGGTTATCTAGATTCTGAAAAAAAGGGAGATAAAATGAATTTAAAAAAAAAAAACCACACCTAAATTCATAACGTTATTTCGTTCAGTTACGAAGTTTCAACGAACTATGAAAAGTAAATGTAAATTTTGCACATCTTAGTGAAGTTATGGCATTCATATCTTACCAAAGCTGGTTGTCCTTCCTTCCAAGCCATGTAAACGTGTTCTTTTTGTATGTGATTAAGCCAATATTTCTCCTCCAAATCCTTGTGACAAACTTCACATTTAATCATTTTTTCACCATCACCCTCGTCTACCGACTTTGTACTATCGTTTATGTTCAACATATCGGGTGGACCAAAATTCCGTTTATATTTGAAATGATGATTGCAATTTTTGGTATGCTACGAGGACCTAAGGAGAAAACCTCTCAGATCTTATAAACAACTGTAATTATTGCCAGACCAATAACATCTTTCATTTATTTTATTGTTGCATAACATTACACATCTATGTGCAGTACGGCTTGATACAACAGTTATCATGAATTCATAATGAACACCAGTCACATATTTATTATTTATAACACCGAGCCCAGCAAAGAAAATCGCGTCGTCACATATACATAGTTAGTATGGGTTGGTAGCGAAAGAGTTAATGCACATAGTAATTTCGTTTCTAACTACGAACTTTGTGAAGATAAATTTTAAATGAATGTACTTTGGCAATAACTCGACCTTCCGAATCACGTCCCACCCATTCCTTGAGGATATATTTTTCTTCAAAGTGTTTTTCACACACGCCCTGCGACTGCTTCAAAACAATCCAAGGAATCGCCGCTTGCCATTTTTTAAATTGTTCAATGTTTTTCGGCACTGAGAAAACCGAACACTTTTCTTTAACGGATTTGTATCCGGTTTTGCACTTGGGTACGGCACAAGCTCGAACCATGTTGAGAAAACAGGTTATGAATTTTTAAAGATTTCAATTAAACGTTCACGTAAGAATTATTCTAAACACTTTTTCAAATCTAAATAAAAGAGTTAAATAACAAAGAAAAAAAAAAAATAATTACAAAATCGCAAAACTCAACCATACAAACGTAAATGACAGTTGAGGGAATAATCATAATGATATTTGGAGGGAAAAATATACGCTATGTGCATCGCATTTAGTAGATAGTAGCGACGCGGACGTACAACGGCGTTAACGCGAAACACAATTCAGCCAAACGTCCTAACCTCTCAGTACTGAAATTGGGCGTCGTTGCCTGACCTCCCTATACACGGCCGTGCTGTTGACTTTAAAAAAACTCTTATTAAATGTCAAAGACTTCAAACTAAAAATAATATATAAACAAAACCACAATGAAAATTTAATTAAATATTCCATGTTAACTAAGAAACAACGAAAATAAGCAAGATGTCTTCGTTTCTGTGTTTCATTTGCCACAGTACAGTCAATGAAGTAATAAATGAAGAAACAAGAGAAAAATATCGAGACGTCGTTGGGATTAATGTATTCAGTAGCTATACTACATTTTTTTACGTCAATATTTACAAAATATTCCAAATTCAAATTTTAAACTTCTTTAAAATACCCTTTTATATACTCAAATATACCCCCCTTATACAATTTAAAACACAAATATAAATAAATAAAAAATCCCAAAAATGTTGAAAATTGAACAACATCATAATTTTTTTCTAAACAAATGTTTGTTTTACTTATAACTTGAATAATAAGTGTAGTAACTTATAGGTATGCCAAGTCTAAATGAGCTTTTAGATAGCCCATGTGATGAAATTTATATAATATTAATTTCAGTTGTGTCCTGACTCCCAGCTGTGTTTCATCTGCTGCCATGTTCTAAACAAGCTATCATTATTCAGGGCGATATGCCTAAAAAGGAGTTTAGAATATCCAGTTTTATTCAGGTGATCCTAATATACTATAAATAACAAAAAAAAAAAAGTTAATGACTGGCTTATTAGCACATTTGGCTGTGAATGCTGTCTGCAGTCTTGAGTGTTATATTAATTTATGGGAATTAAGTGGCCTTCATTAAGAAAATCATACATCATGGTCCCCATGTGTGTATGTTAAACAAATAAAACATAAAAAATTGAATTTAACTGATATTACATTTAAAAAAAGAATTATATTATCTATACAAATCATTATTATCCATAGACACAACAGCCATAAGTGAACCTTAGCCTGGTCATTCAGAAGTCAGAAACATTCTTGAATGTTTCTACTGCCGGATCTGTCTCCAGCTTTCTTTAACTTCTCACACCAATAGTTTTCAGTTCTTGTTCCATACCATCTAACCACCTGAGCTTTGGTTTGATCTATCGCAACTCCTTCGGCTATCTGCCTTACTATTTAGTATTCGTTTATTTTCTATTATAGAATCTAGACAAGGCTTTTTAAAAATAATATTTAAAATTATTTAATTTAAACTAGTGAGATGACCAAACAGAAGTGCATGCTTATCAACTGAAGTTATGACTTAAAAATATTTTCGTTAAAATTTTGGGTTCCCATGACAAAGTATGATGTGTTACTCACTTAACCCATTAGAGACAACAATTTTTTTCGAACACGGTCCTTAGCCAGGCTAGCATGCGTACTGAGATATCTCTTGACGAGAGAGAGAGATAATATGTTTACATCAAGTATTTTCTCGATTACCCTAACATGCGCACTACAAGAGACAAAATTCTCTTATCAAGAAAATTAATTCTAATTACTTCATCTCGTCGATAATATTCTTCTTCAAACGTTAAAATCACGTCAAAATTCGACAAAATTACTATGTATATGTAATTTTAGCTGTATTGTTCATTTTTAATTTTTATTAAAAACATGTTTACTATGAAAATCACCCAATTCGTAAGTGAATTCACATAAAAATAATATCATTGCACACCGGGTGTGCAGCTCGCTTCTCGGAAAATTTTAATTGAGGAGCAGATTGAACACCATGTGCAATGTAAGGTAAAATGAATATACATATAAACAATTTAAATCATACTGCGAAAAATAAATCTTCATAAATGGCGTTACATAATACTTTAAAGCCCCCTTAGTGATATTATTACAGAATATACAAATAATATTGCTAAGCAGTAATTTCTTTCAATAATAATCAGTCTATGAAGAATTGAATGTTATTCACATTAAAAGTTTTCTTAAAATTTCAGTGAAAAAGGCACTATAAATCTTCAACGGAGTAACTTGGAAGTACACGTTCTCTGCCCAGATGACTGCATACAATACCATCATGTGAATGAACCATACAATTTTACATATAGCAGTGATTTTAACGATGACGCAAGCTACAATAATGATAACCAATACGTAAAGTTTGATGATGACAACGATTTTAACGATAACCTCAATTCGTCTCAATATCAAACTGTTAATGATCAAAATATAGATAATCATGATTTAGAAATTAAAATAGAAAGGGTAATTAATGAAAATAATCAAGGAAACTCTTTAAATGTAACCGAAACAGTCTCAAATGAAACAAACAGTGATACATTTAATGATAATTGTGATGATGTTTTAAATGATAATTGTGTTGATGATAAAAATAATGAAATTTTAGAAGCTAATGAAACTAACAAAGAAATAATTAATAATTCTTCCAATAATTATGATAATGAAAAGGTAGCTGAAACTCATTTAAAGAAGACAAAAGTAAGGATACAATTTTATTTATATTTTATATATTTATGTATTAACAATTTTTATTAAATAACTAATTTAATGGCCGATTTTTGTCAATAATTTATAATCAATTAGTTTCAAAGTATGCTTCGATAAAGTATATATGAATTTTATTTCAAGAAATCGAATAGAACAAAGAAGAAATGTTTCAAGAAGATAACACTAAGTCTAGAAGAACAGAAGGCGGCGCTAGAAGCGAGTAGAAAAGAAAAGAAATACATAGAAGCTGAGTTTAAATGCTATAATTGTGCGATGGGTTTTCTCTTTAAAGATACATACCAAGCTCATATGATGAGACATGAGGAGGTAAGGACATTAGCTGGTTAAAGCATATTATTCGGTACACGATTATATAAATAGCAAACATGTGTGGGTTTAGTGGTACCATCTTTTATGCAGAATATATGACTGAACTTATAATTAAAAGCGTCTGTCCGAAATATGGCTAGCGCTGTAGGTTAGAGTGCAAGAGCCGTATGCGTGAGAGAAAGGGAAGCCAGATAGACTGGCGCCGTTACGCGTTACGTAAGGAAGCGGTTTATTCTCCCGTAAGAAGTTATCACTTCAATAATAATTATATTATAAAAATAATTTCAGTCAAACGGTGAATACCAATGTACGACATGTACCCTCCGTTTCGCAACAGCGACATTACTGCGCGTCCACACCGCCTGTCACTCCGAACGGTACGTGTGTAGCAAGTGTGGCAGCAGCCTAAAGCCGAGGGCGAAGAGGATACACTCGTGTGTCAGGCGAGACGTACAGAGTGTCGCTTGTCAGTTCTGCGGGAACTTGTTCAGGTAAGTATCTAATATGTAACAATAGGATGCTTCATTTTAGAGCAACATTTTTTTTCTCAAAGTTCCACCCGAAAATCTTGTAGATCGACTACAAGATTTCGTCGTTCTACTTGTAAATTTTCTAAAATAGCAGTATCGGTAGAAAAAAAAACTTGCAGACATATTTGTAGGAAATTTTATGCTCTACAAATTTGTTTTAGAACATTTTTCTGTCCCACTCATAGTTTAGCTTGTACAGCTACTCAAAACATTAAATTCTCAAAAATTTAGTTTCTGTCGATTTGTAAAAAAAGAATATTCAACTTACAGATTTGTCTCGCTGGATTTTTTTAAAGGTAATTGAATATTGTTTAAAGAATTGAATAGAAAAATACGAAAAAAAGTCTTACTGTGCGAGTGTAAAAAGAAATGAATAAAAAATGGTTCTTCAATGGTTTTTATGTGGAAAACTTACTATTTGATAAGCAACAGCTTAAAATCAAAATGAAGGGCTTTCTTATAGCTCAAAATTTTTATTTTTTTATTATAGACTACAAAATTTTTAGGTGGGTCTTTGAGAAAAAAAAATGTTGCTGTAAAATGAAGCACCCTAATGTAACAACTTGCATTCTCAATAATGTAGTTCTAAGTTTGCTTACTAAAGACAAATTCCTAAAAACAAAATAATTAATGTTCCATGTATTGTCACTATTAATACAAAAATGGGTGTGCAAAAGTCTAAATAATAACGGTTTACGGACAATAATTTTACGTGATAACGTCATAAGAAAACATTGATGAAAAAGTGCATTTATTTGTTAACACTTTTATTAATTGAATTGAATTATTATCACTGAATTGTCACTATTTTGTATAATACAAAGAAGGAGTTAATTGAAAATTACAATTTTTTCAATAAATTAACATTTATTTGCACTCGTTAATTTAAGTATTTTCTCTCTTCTACTTGGACGCATCTGCCGACGGAGTGAAAGAGAGATAGATGCGTCACAAGCCGAACGCTTAGGCTGATCGTGTCTCTATCGCTTGTTTCGTGCTCTCGCTCGTGAAATGTGACAATGAGTCATGCTTTTCGTGTGTGTTGCCGGCGTTCATCGATTTATAAAACGTTATGACGTCAAAAAAAAAAATAAACAAAATTATCTTAACACCTCACGGCCACACCTTAGGGGCCTCCAGTAGTGTGAAATTCAGTGTCGGGGGGCCGGAAACACAACACAGACCATGATACACATCAGTATAACCTGTAAATATATAAAATATTTTGAACGAACGTAAAAAAAAGATGGATAAATTATTATTCTGACTAGCTATAAATGTTCATTGGTCAAAGAGCTCTTATTAAATGAACGATTGGATCTTAATCCAACATACTGCTTCACTGCAGACTGGCGGATATGTCTTAGAATGTATTCTATATCATTCGGAAGCCTCACACTATATTAATCTTTAACAAATTAAACACTAACGGAAATTCGATTTCAGAGATACGAGTGGGCTACAGCAGCACTTAAGAAGGGTGCACACAAACAAAGCCGGGGGTCGTTTGCTGTCTTGCATGGTTTGCGGTGAAAGCTACAAGAATCAAGCAGCTTTACGAACACACATGATGTACGTATGTAATATAATAAAACGATTGCGCGATAATCGCAAATCACTTTGATTTAACTTATAACAGATATTTACCCGACTGCGACAGAAGGAGGGTTATGTTTTTCGAGTGTATGTATGTATGTATGTATGTCCATTTCTTTGGCACGCCCTACAGCCCAAACGGCTGGACGGCCTTTGACATATGAGGTGTCGTTGGATTTGTCTAAATTGTAGTAGTGACATAGGCTATATAAATTTTCAAAATGGCGCCCGCAAATGACGGAATGAGGGGGGGGGGAGTTGAATTTTTTTCTTACCGTAGCAATATGGGTATCAAATGAAACCTAGTAAATTGTTTTATTCTTTTTAGTTTATAATAATTTAAAATTCTGAATTGAACTGAACCATCTTGCATCCCTGCAGGTTAAAAAATATTTTCTCTACCCTGAGTGACGTTTACTCAGATGTCTATGGTAACAACCGGGACCTACTTTACTTATTCTCCAAGGCACGGTGGTCTGCTTAAGCCGGAATCGAACCCGTGACCGCCAGCGTTAAGGCGACCTTTCGCGCTGCTACACCAGAATGATCGGTTGTCGTCGGTTGTTTTAAAGATCATTGAGTATATATAATTCATAATTTATAATAATAGTAATAATAACTCTTTATTATACACAAAGAGTAAGCAATATTACGAACAAAAGAATAGGAAATAAGTACAAAAGGCGGCCTTAGGTGGCATCCATTAATCACGTGAGACAGTTTTGGCAATTTTTCCGACCCTCTCCCCTCTTGGTGAGATCTTCATGAGATTTTGCTTGACCATCCCCCCCACCCCTAATCTCACGTGAGATTTTTTTAAAATGCGTGCTTAAAATGTAAATGAGTTAATCTGTTCTCAATTACATTAAAGGTATTAAAAAAAATACATTTTTTATTATTGTTTAAGACTAGTTACACTTTTAAAGAGGGTAAAATATTACGTGATATATGCCGAGATTACCCCACCTTATTAAGTGAGATTTCGCTCGAACCCTTCCCTCCCCCCACTAAACACCTTACGTAATAAATGGATGACCCCTTAAACATATTATATATAAGGAATTTTTATCATGTGATTTAAAATGACTAGAGGAAATAATTATACGAGTGTGAGTGGATACCAGTGGCGTAGCGTGACTTAGATGGGCCCTGTATCAAAATCTGTAAAGGGGCCCCAAATTTCTTTGTGTATGACGACGAAAGAAAAAAAAAGGTCGTCGCAACTCTGGACCAATTTCTGTCCCGAACTCTATTGTGGGGGTCCCTGTAGACCGGGGGCCCCGTATCATTGATACGGCTAATACGGCGGTAACTATGCTCCTGGTGGATACATAAAAGTAAAGTATTAAAATTTGTATTTCAGAAAGCACATAAAACGTAAGTTCCAGTGTGACAAATGCCCAGCGACCTACAGCAGTCCGTACACCCTCACCCAACACAAGCGGACGCACGAGAGTGGCGGGCAACTCCACTATTGCACCACTTGTGGTGTGGGTTACGCTACAAAGAAGAGTTTGTTGGCTCATAAGCGTAATACAATGAATCATCAGCAGACTTTGTGAGTATATAACCAACCAAATTCGATGTTTAATCTATACTATATTAATATTATAAAGCTGAAGAGTTTGTTTGTTAGTTTGTTTGTTTGAACGCGCTAATCTCAGAAACTACTGATTCGAATTGAAAAATTATTTTCGTGTTGGATAGCCCATTTACCGAGGAAGGCTATAGGCTATATAACATCACGCTACGACCAATAGGGGCTGAGCAATAATAAGAAATGTGATAAAAACAGGAAAAAAATAATATTTTTTGAGAGCTCTCTTTGCGTCCTTTATTATTTGTCTTCTCGAGACATTTTTTTTTGACGGGCGGCTGGTCGAGTGGTCAGGCAACTGGACACTTTACGCAGCGGTCGCGGGTTCGAATCCCGGCAGGTACAGATAATTTGTATGACGAATATAGATGTCTGCACCGGGTCATGGATGTGTATTTATGTATATATGTATTTATATATATTTATATATTATATATATGTATTTATATAAATTTCATAAATTTATTTCCGTTCCTAGTACCTGTAACACAAGTTCTTACGAACTTAGCACGGGGCTAGGTTAACGTGGTGTGATTGTTGGTTAATATTTATATTTATTTTTTAACTACAGTTCCACTTTTAAAGTAAATATAATATCACTCTTTTACTGAGAATTTTTGAAAAATAAAAAAACTCAATAATACGATGAACAACCTAGAAATCAAACCTGAGACCCCTTGCTCGGTAGTAACGCTTGCGACCACTCGACCAACGAGGCGGGTACCTACTCTTAAAGTAATTGTTTAAAAATATTCAAGTACGTTTTTCCCTCAAATAACGCGGGTAAAACCGCGGGGCACAGCTAGTAATGTATAAAACTAGATACATACGCTTAGCGGTTTCGCCCGCCTTGACATTTATAGCTAGTTTTGTTATATGATTATTATTTCGATGATTCTATTACCCTGATAAACAGGTTATCTATCTGTAATTCAAAAACATTTATGTGGATTCCGTGATTTGAATATTCAAATATACAGAAACAGATAATATGTATTTGATGTTTTTTTATAATAATAATAATAATTGGATTGCGGCGGTTCAGGAAGCATGTGCTAGAATCGAACCGATGAACCCGATCACCATCTCTTCGGAGAACGTAGCTGATGCGGTCCGGCGGGCACTGAACTGGAAGAGCCCGGGGGCCGACGGCCTGCATCACTATTGGCTGAAAGGGTTCTCGGTATGCCATGCGACCTTGGCTCGACAATACCAAGAGGCGATAGAGCGGAAAACGCTTCCGAACCTCTTCACTACTGGGATCACTCACCTAGCTCCTAAGTCCACCAACACCGCGGATCCTACTAACTACCGCCCCATAACGTGTCTGACTTCCATCTTCAAGACACTGACATCCGTTCTGAGCTGCAAGATCTCTCGTCATATTGACGAATTTAACATCTTGTCTGCAGCTCAGAACGGATGCCGTGGAGGCGGCCGCGGCACAAAGGAGCTCCTTATCATTGACTCTGTTGCGGGCCAGCTTGTCAAACGCAACCGTCGGAACTTCTCTGCTGCCTGGATCGACTACAAGAAGGCATTCGACTCGGTGCCTCATTCATGGCTTCTGAGGGTCCTCGAGCTGTACAAGATCGACAGTGCAGTTCGAGACTTCCTCGAAGTATGCATGGGGCAATGGAGTACGATCCTTTGTCTCCAGGGCGAGAGACTGACGGCGGGTGTCGATGACCGTATCCGGATACGAAGGGGTATTTTCCAGGGTGATTGTCTGAGCCCACTTTGGTTTTGCTTGTCCTTGAACCCTTTAAGCACTCTGCTGGAGCGTTCGGGGACAGGCTTTCAGTTTCGGAGAGGAGGTACTAAAGTCTCCCACCTTCTCTACATGGATGACCTCAAGCTGCTGGCACCTAATCCTGCACGCCTTATGGAGTTGCTGAAAATCACTACTGAGTTCAGCGGCTCCATCAGGATGCAGCTTGGAGTGGACAAGTGTGCGGTCGTACATGTAGACAGGGGACAGGTGACGCAATCGGCTGAAATTAGCCTAGAGCTTTCGAACTTCAAGACCCTTTCCGAAGCTGAATCTTACCGGTATCTGGGCATGTCACAATGCATAGGGGTGCAGGAGGTGGATATGAAACAGGCGGTTTGCGAGGTCTTTTTTGGACGGCTGACAAAAGTTCTTCGGAGCTACTTGTCGGGCGCCAACAAGGTCCGAGCTTATAACGGCTGGGTCATGCCCACTCTCTTGTACACATTTGGCGTGCTCAGATGGACAGAAGAGTCCGCACGACTATGACTTACCATCGCATGCATCACCCGAAATCGTCGGTCATGAGACTGTACATCCCACGGAAGTGTGGTGGCCGAGGCCTATTAAGCGCCAAGTCCATGCATAACCGTGAGGTGTGCAGCCTCAGGGCCTACTTTGAGACGAGGAGGGAGAGCGCTATGCATGGTGAAGTTATAGTATGTGACAAAGGTCTCACCCCGTTATCCCTGGCCAAAGAGGAATGGCGAAGACCGGTTGTACTTAGCACCTCTAACCGGGAGACCGTATGGATGGAGAAGGAGCTGCATGGACGGTTTTACAAGGCGCTCCACGCACCTCACGTGGATGTTAAGGCCTCCGTGCAGTGGTTGCGATTCGGGGACCTCTTTGGGGAAACCGAAGGTTTTGTCTGTGCAATACAGGATCAGGTGGTTAAGACGAACAACTACCGGAAGCACATTCTGAAGGATGGCACTCCCGACTTCTGTCGAGCTTGTCGTCATCCCGGCGAGTCACTCAGACATGTGCTTACGGGGTGTTCAGCGCTTGCCAACACTGAGTACTTGCACAGACATAATCAAGTGGCCAAAATTCTTCATCAAGAGCTTGCTCTAATGTATTGTCTTCTGGAACAGAGAGTGCCGTACTACCAGTACACACCGGCGCCAGTACTCGAACGCGACGGAGTCCGGCTCTACTGGGACCGGCCTATCGCCACGGACAGGACGATACTGGCGAACAAGCCTGATATCGTGGTGATGGATAGGGCACAGTCGAGGGTGTTTTTAGTGGACATTACCATCCCGCATGACGAGAACCTCGTGAAAGCCGAAACAGAGAAAAAACGTAAATATCTGGATCTGGCGCACGAGATTGTCGACATGTGGGGTGTTGATTCCACTGAAATCATCCCTATCGTTATATCTGCCAACGGTTTGATCCCGGTTAGCCTCGCTCACCATCTGAGGCAGCTGGGTATCCGTGACGGTTCGCTCGCAGCCAGGATGCAGAAGGCGGTATTACTCGACTCGGCTAGGATTGTCCGCCGATTTCTCAGCCTACAGCCCTAACCCCCGGCCGTTTGACCTCCCTGCCGGGGCGTAATCCTCCACCCGCTTATATTTATCTAAGTAAGTTTATGTAAATTTATTATACTCCTTATATAAGTATTGTATTATATTTATTTATATGTGTATATGTATATCTTGAACGGGTGGAGTGTAGCAATTAAAACAATAATAATAATATTAATTATATTTTATTTTTATAATAATAATAATAATAATACCCGCCGTGTGGTTCCCGGCAGAGTAGAATAGGACCAACCCATCCTCAGCCTAGGGTGTCGTAAAAGGCGACTAAAGGCAACTAACGCTGCACAACACCAACGCAGCCCCTTCGGAGAGCGTGAGTGCCTCTCCGAGGGAGTAATCTAGCACTCAAAAACAAGCATGGATGGAAGATGAAAAAGGAAAGCGCATAGGGCCGCTGCCTGGGGGGCGCCAGGGCGCGTCTGGAGCTGGCGCTGGACGTGGCAGCATGCGGGCCGCCAGCAACCCCCGCCGACCGGCACCACCACCTAGCCGGCCGGTGTATCCACCATCCCCACCAGTTGGCTTGGCGCCGACAGAGTCTCAAGGGACTCAACATTCCGTGCCCGCCGCTGGTGGAGTGCGCCGCATGAGATGGACAACTTCGATGAATCAAAATGTCATGCGAGCGTATTTTAGGGCTGTAGGGGGGGAAACCGGGCGGACTGGCTACCGAGCGGTAAATCACCGCGAGTTCTTGCTGCTCGAGCCAAATCTTACTGTCACGGAGCAAAACCTGGCAGATAGAGCTCGGTACATTCAACAAAAGGGCGTATTCAACGCCGCCGAGCTCGAGCGATTACGACGTGAGGCTGCTCCTGAAGTCGAACCCGTGTCTACAGAGCATAACGCAGTTGTAACGCAACAGGAAAGCGTTCGCAGCGAAGTGCCTGTAGATGCGATCGCTGAAGAAGCAGTCTCCCAAAAAGTAGAGCAGATGAGAGGGATTTTGGAGGAGGCGATTTCCGAGATCCGGAGCACTCCTCTAGAACAGAGACCACGACTCTCCCGACTTCCCCTTAATGCTGCGACGCGGGGTGCCATTGAGGCAGCTAACAGGCTGCTACCTCCATATTTGGATGGCAGTCTGGGCTTGGATGATACGGGTTCTATTCTCTTTGGTGCCGCTCTAGCGGTACACCGCTTCATTGGAGCCAAAACCCAGGAGCCTGGACGCACTACTAATAATAGTAGTGACGTACCAGCCTGGAAGAAGAGAATAGAACGCCGTATCAGCCTGGCCAGGGCCCTCATTGGCAGACTGCAAAGCTTCAGGTCGGGCAACACTAGGCCAAGGATTGTGCGCTCCGTCAGAATAGCTTTTAATGGATTAGGCGTCAGGCTTGACCAGCCTGATATAGCTGAAAAACTGACGGAGCGCATCGACGGCCTGAAGCAAAGAATCGCGGCATGGGGGAAGCGCATTCGTAGGTACTCTGAGAGAGTTGAGCGCTTCCGGCAAAATCGCCTCTTCCTGAGTGATCAGAAGAGGTTCTATAGGAAGTTGGTGAACCCGACGCCGTGCTCTACTTCCCCAAAACCGAATACGCCTGACCTCGTCGCCTTTTGGCGAAACATATGGTCACGGGAGGTAGAGCATGAGGAGGGCCCTTGGATTGCGGCGGTTCAGGAAGCATGTGCTAGAATCGAACCGATGAACCCGATCACCATCTCTTCGGAGAACGTAGCTGATGCGGTCCGTCGGGCACCGAACTGGAAGAGTCCGGGGATCGACGGTCTGCATCACTATTGGCTGAAAGGGTTCTCGGTATGCCATGCGACCTTGGCTCGACAATACCAAGAAGCGATAGAGCGGAGGACGCTTCCGAACCTCTTCACTACTGGGATCACTCACCTAGCTCCTAAGTCCACCAACACCGCGGATCCTACCAACTACCGCCCCATAACGTGTCTGACTTCCATCTACAAGACACTGACATCCGTTCTGAGCTGCAAGATTTCTCGTCATACTGACGAATTTAACATCTTGTCTGCAGCTCAGAACGGATGCCGTGGAGGCGGCCGCGGCACAAAGGAGCTCCTTATCATTGACTCTGTTGCGGGCCAGCGTGTCAAACGCAACCGTCGGAACTTCTCTGCTGCCTGGATCGACTACAAGAAGGCATTCGACTCGGTGCCTCATTCATGGCTTCTGAGGGTCCTCGAGCTGTACAAGATCGACAGTGCAGTTCGAGACTTCCTCGAAGTATGCATGGGGCAATGGAGTACGATCCTTTGTCTCCAGGGCGAGAGACTGACGACGGGTGTCGATGACCGTATCCGGATACGAAGGGGTATTTTCCAGGGTGATTGTCTGAGCCCACTTTGGTTTTGCTTGTCCTTGAACCCTTTAAGCACTCTGCTGGAGCGTTCGGGGACAGGCTTTCAGTTTCGGAGAGGAGGTACTAAAGTCTCCCACCTTCTCTACATGGATGACCTCAAGCTGCTGGCACCTAATCCTGCACGCCTTATGGAGTTGCTGAAAATCACTACTGAGTTCAGCGGCTCCATCAGGATGCAGCTTGGAGTGGATAAGTGTGCGGTCGTACATGTAGACAGGGGACAGGTGACGCAATCGGCTGAAATTAGCCTAGAGCTTTCGAACTTCAAGACCCTTTCCGAAGCTGAATCTTACCGGTATCTGGGCATGTCACAATGCATAGGGGTGCAGGAGGTGGATATGAAACAGGCGGTTTGCGAGGTCTTTTTTGGACGGCTGACAAAAGTTCTTCGGAGCTACTTGTCGGGCGCCAACAAGGTCCGAGCTTATAACGGCTGGGTCATGCCCACTCTCTTGTACACATTTGGCGTGCTCAGATGGACTCAGACCGAACTCGACGCCCTGGACAGAAGAGTCCGCACGACTATGACTCACCATCGCATGCATCACCCGAAATCGTCGGTCATGAGACTGTACATCCCACGGAAGTGTGGTGGCCGAGGCCTATTAAGCGCCAAGTCCATGCATAACCGGGAGGTGTGCAGCCTCAGGGCCTACTTTGAGACGAGGAGGGAGAGCGCTATGCATGGTGAAGTTATAGTATGTGACAAAGGTCTCACCCCGTTATCCCTGGCCAAAGAGGAATGGCGAAGACCGGTTGTACTTAGCACCTCTAACCGGGAGACCGTATGGATGGAGAAGGAGCTGCATGGACGGTTTTACAAGGCGCTCCACGCCCCTCACGTGGATGTTAAGGCCTCCGTGCAGTGGCTGCGATTCGGGGACCTCTTTGGGGAAACCGAAGGTTTTGTCTGTGCAATACAGGATCAGGTGGTTAAGACAAACAACTACCGGAAGCACATTCTGAAGGATGGCACTCCCGACTTCTGTCGAGCTTGTCGTCATCCCGGCGAGTCACTCAGACATGTGCTTTCGGGGTGTTCAGCGCTTGCCAACACTGAGTACTTGCACAGACATAATCAAGTGGCCAAAATTCTTCATCAAGAGCTTGCTCTAATGTATTGTCTTCTGGAACAGAGGGTGCCGTACTATCAGTACACACCGGCGCCAGTACTCGAACGCGACGGAGTCCGGCTCTACTGGGACCGGCCTATCGCCACGGACAGGACGATACTGGCGAACAAGCCTGATATCGTGATGATGGATAGGGCACAGTCGAGGGTGTTTTTAGTGGACATTACCATCCCGCATGACGAGAACCTCGTGAAAGCCGAAACAGAGAAAAAACGTAAATATCTGGATCTGGCGCACGAGATTGTCGACATGTGGGGTGTTGATTCCACTGAAATCATCCCTATCGTTATATCTGCCAACGGTTTGATCCCGGTTAGCCTCGCTCACCATCTGAGGCAGCTGGGTATCCGTGACGGTTCGCTCGCAGCCAGGATGCAGAAGGCGGTATTACTCGACTCGGCTAGGATTGTCCGCCGATTTCTCAGCCTACAGCCCTAACCCCCGGCCGTTTGATCTCCCTGCCGGGGCGTAATCCTCCACCCGCTTATATTATCTAAGTAAGTTTATGTAAACTTATTATACTCCTTATATAAGTATTGTATTATATTTATTTATATGTGTATATGTATATCTTGAACGGGTGGAGTGTAGCAATTAAAATAATAATACACTTTATTGTACACCAAAACATAAATGTTACATAAACAAAGCATGTACATATAACAAGGTATTATACAAAGGGCGGTCTTATCGCTGAAAAGCGATCTCTTCCAGGTAGACATGTGTAGGTGATGCGCGTAATATTACTCGGGTGATATTACTTCAAGATGTGATACCATATTACGCATTACGCGACGAAAACTAACATCACACCATCACCCGGGCAATCGTGATATTACCCGAACATGAAATATGGCATCACACATTACTACGCGTAATGTCAAGTGTGAAGCATTACACATCACACTTGACATTACGCGTTCTGTTCGGTTGGAATGTCGGATTTCTTATCTGTTTAATTTTCCTTGGTGTTTACTAAGTATGAAGGAAAATCAACTTTATTAGTTTATTGACATAATCATTATGCGGTAATCAGCGTTACATTATTTAGTAATCGTTAAAAAAAAATTCTGTAGGTAGGGTCAAATTAAAACAAGATAAGACCTTCTCATATCTAAAAAAAATATTCATCATTCAAATACACCGTGTGCTAGGAATTTCATGTCAAGGTTTTCAAGTAATATTATCTTTTTCTAACTGTAAGCTAAATGTATTACGGTAGTGCAACAAGTAATACGTACTACCTATATTACGTATTACGTATCACTTCAAGTAATAGTACAGTCGAAGTTCGAATGCGTCGCGTAATGTTTCGAGTAATGCGTGATGTTATCGAGTAATATCACCTGACAGAAAAAGTAATGTTGCATCACATTACTCCATAAGGTGATGTTTTGCGCATGTCTACTTCCAGGCAATCTAGGGGTAGAGGAAATGGTCTTGTGTCGGCATAGGTGTACAAATTTAATTTTACATACATACATAAATACATACATACATCCATCCATCCATACATACATATTTACATACATATATACTACATACAAACATACATATTCACATACATAAATAACCTCATACAAACAAGTAATTTAGACTAATGTTGAATTTCAAGGAAATGCTTCCTTACAGTCTTTTTTAAAAGAGAAAGAGTTTGGATACGTCTAATATGCTTAGGTAATGAATGTTGTTTTTTTATAAATACTTCTTAAGATTCAAAAAAATTTTATATTTTTTTTTTGATTATTATTATTTTTCTTAATATTATATTCTTATCGAATATCGAAATCTCAATAATTGTAAACATTGCTTAACAGAAAGTTTCAGTACAGTAACACTAGAATTAAGTTTCTCAAAGTAAAATAATTTGATAGATTTTTCTATATTTCTTTTTCGGTTTTAAGCAACTCAATTGATTTCAAGATTATTATTAAAGAAGTTAACATTATTAAAGAAGTAAAAGTAAAGTTAAAGGTCACTTAGGAAAGGAAAAAATCAATTAAACTCCATATTATAAAGATACTTTTGTCTAATTGTGATCAATATCAAAATAAAAAACAACTTTAATCAAATAGGCCCCACGAGCAATTCGAATCGTAACTTTACAAATTAAAACTTTGGTGATTATTATTTTTTTTAATAGTAAAGCTACCACCGATTCGGAATGTAGATTCTGCAGAGAAGAATCGGCAAGAAACACCGAAGTTACTCTTTTGAAAATAATATATAAACTGTGTTTTAGTACAAAATTAGTAATATCTTGCATGAAATACAGCGCCACTAAGTCCACACATCTTTATCGACTAAGTAATCCTGCACCGAATAATACGCTTACAAAGCGAGATCGTTACAAAGCGAGATCCAGATAGACACGTTTCATGTGGACTTAGTATGTTTAGTATGTTTGCAGAATAAAGTTATTCCTATTTAGTGCTCTATTTATTAACCTTTTAAGTGCCGTGAGGGTCGCCGGCTACCTCACAATTTTTCATCTGTACATCTAAGGAATATTATTTTTTTCCGACCCTCCGGTAATCCGGTAAAGATCCCAAATTTTCACATAAGGAAAGCCTACACTTGATATTTCCATTTGGCACCCGGGGAAGTCATGGCCAAAACAGCTTGGCAGTTAGAAGGTTAATAGTATCATAAAAATTATTTATTATATATACTGTACTGTACTGTATCAGCAGTGGGTTATTTACAGGCTAAGGCTTCTTCTCCATATATAAGAAGGGTTGGAGCTTAATCCACCACGCTACTCCACTGCGGATTAGCGAATAATTACCCTACCACGAGTAACGATCGTTATCAGATGTCTATGATAACCGGGACAGACGGCTTTACGTGCTTTCCGAGGCACGGTGGGGAGACCCAGAAGTACATACACCCAGACCGGAAACAAATATTTGTACAAATACTAATATCTGTCCCGAGTGGGAATGGAACCTGCGACCGCCGGAACGCGGCGTTGAGAATATAATAATAAATAGTTTATATTAATTAAATACTAAATTAAAAAAAGAAGATCAGATTGAATTAAATGGCAATATCTGGAAGAGGCCCTCACCTCATGGAAGGTTCTGGTGCACAAACAACTACTTTTTATTAATAGATAATTGTTTTTATTTCTTACCAACAGTAAATTGTTTTTACCTAAATTTAATTTAGGTAAAAAAACTAAAATTTAATTTAATTTTTTATTAATTTTTCTACAAAAACCAGAAATAAAAGGCTTTTTTATTTTATTTTATAACTTAAAAAACTAAATTATATTTACAGATTCGAATGCCCAATCTGCAACCGTCTCTGTCCAACCCAAAGGTCGCTGGCCTCCCACATACAAACGGTCCACTCGACCACCAAGGAGTACACCTGTCCACTGTGCCCCGCTCGCTACACCAGTAGAAAATCACTTGTACGACACATCGGTACACATAACAAGAAAATTGAGGTCAAAATGGCGGTTTGTCACTTATGTGGGAGTTCTTTTAAGGTATATATCTATATAATATGTTGTATACAAAAACGGGGCATCCATTAATTATGTGAGACATTTTGGCGATTTTTCGACCCCCCCACCCCTTCCCCGTTGGTGAAATTATCTTCGACCACCCCTTCCCCTAATTTTAAGTGTGATTTAGTTAAATGCGTATTTGTTATGTAAATGAGCTAATATATGCTCGATTACATTAGATTTATTAAAAAAAAAACAATTTTCTTATAACTTAAACTAGTTAAGACTAGTATTATTAAGAATAGTATTTTTAATGACGGAAAAAAATTACGTGATATTTGCTGAGACTCCCCTCCCCCCCCCCACGAGATTGAATGAGATTTCGTTCGATAAAAACGCCTCACGCAATTAATGAATACCCCCAAACGGTCTCGTTCACCAAGGATTACACTTGTACACTAATAAAAAGATTGACGTCATAATATGGCGGTTTATCACTTATGAGAAAGTTCTTGATCTCTAAAAGTATATTTATAAAATGTTAGGCGTCTCATACTTTTGGCCAAGACTGTGGGTATATTTGTTTTTGGACAACTGGCTACCTTTGTATTTGATACACAAAGGAGCCTTAATAAAAACCCAAAAGTTAATTTCAATGTACAATTTAATATTCGAACTTTTTACAATGGTAGCTGTCAATGGAATGAATAAATGTTGAAGGTAATACAATTGTATAAGCAAATAGATATTTAGTCTTTTAAAATATTTTAAACTAAAAGAAATCATTATTAATGCCGCACAACGCCATCTAGCCGATGCAATGCGGCAACAACCTTAAAACCTTTTAAAATATTCGAAACTAAAAATCAAAATATTCACTTTATTATTTATTCTTAATTGTAATTATATAAAAAACCAATTAATAATTATTTAATATACCAATTAATTTTTATAAAAGTGACCAATTTTGTGGTTTTATTTCTGAACTGGTAAATTCTTAAAAGGTGGTGGCGCCATCTAGTAAAGACTGCAAAACGCTCACTAGATGGCGTTTTTAAGGTATTTTTAAAAATTATTGTAAATAGTCTTTAGATAATTTTGTAAAGTAGTTTTTGATTTTTAGCGATAAAAAAAAAATTAGAAATTTATACCCGAATAATAATTTTCTTTTTATCTCGACTAGAACTTGAAATAATAATACTCATATTTATGTATTAAAGAACTTTGTTCCTATCTGGTGTCCCACGACAACACTCGATTAATTTGTCTCGTATTTTATGATTTAAAAAATAATAAACAATCCGCACATTTTCAATCGCGTTGTCTTATATGTTCGTTTCCTATGCGTCATGCCGTGATGTTTTAAGGCCTAACCTTATATATAACGTCGATTAGCGGTTGATTCCGACATTTGGACATTCGAACAACAAAACTTTTCTAAATAATAATAATACACTTTAGTTTACACCAAAACATAAATGTTACATAAACAAAGCATGTACATATAACAAGGTATTATACAAAGGGCGGCCTTATCGCTGAAAAGCGATCTCTTCCAGGCAACCTAGGGGCAGAGGAAATGGTCTTGTGTCGGCATAGGTGTACAATTTATTATATGTTACATAGATAAAATATTTTGACGTGATAACGTCTAGTAAATTGATGAAAGCTATCGGGTATTTTTTCAAAAATGACGCCATTTTGTCACGTGTCGCGAGCGATCGAGAGCGCAGAACAAGCGATAGAGAGGCACGATCGGTTCGACTTATGACGCATCTCTCTTACACTCCATCGGACCGCGTTCGAGTACATCAATTCTATATCTGTTTTCTTATGACGTTATCACGTAAAAATTATCGTCCGTAATCCGACTTTACAAACAACCATTTTTTTTCTGTTTTAGGGTAACAATAAATTAAATAGACATCTAAGAGAAGTCTGTGAAAAGGCAAAGTTGGAGGAAGAAATATCAGAAATGTATTACTAGTTAAAAATAATATCGACGTCACATATCTTGTAAAAAGTGTAAATAATGTGCAATCAAAGAATTTATATCATAACTAGAACGCTCACTTAGTAAACTTGTATATTCAAATATGCACCTTGAAATTAACGGCATAAGGTTGACATTTCTTACCAACATGTAAAGTGAAAAATTGTTCCGAGCATTTCGTTGACAACTGGTGTTTTGTCTCTTTCTTACGAGTTTTGCCTTGAATCTATGGTAGAAAGAGACGCAATCCCGGGTTAAGGAGCGTTTTTTGAGTGCACGTTAGCATTCCAGTTTGTATATAAATTCCTTGTGTGCAATGCAGTCTAACAAAAGTACTAAAAAGCAAGTTTTACCATAGTACAAGAAAATTTTTGAATATTTATAAAAACAATAACGAAATAAGTGAAAATGTATTCAGATTTGAGATTTTACATTGAAATTAAAAAAAAAATGCAATCATAATGTACCTTTTACTTGCAAAGAAGTAAAGACAAAGATTTCTTTTATCTGTGATATTTAAGTTTTAAATAAATGTTTTTTTTTCAAGCAATTGAGGTTTTATTTAACAATATACACTATATAACACACATATATATATAAAATAGTAAAATGAGTTGCAGGATGTATATATATATATATATATATATATATATATATATATATATATATATATATATATATAGTATATATAACATATAGATAAAACAATAAGAAAGCTATTTTTTTTTTTCTTATGAGATTTCCTTTTACATAGTACATCTTTATGTATCTATATATGTAAATATAAATAAATAAATAAATATTAACCAACAATCACACCACGTTAACCTAGCCCCGTGCTAAGTTCGTAAGAACTTGTGTGACAGGTACTAGGAACGGAAATAAATTTAATAATATAAATACATATATACATAAATACACATCCATGACCCGGTGCAGACATCTATATTCGTCATACAAATTATCTGCACCTGGCGGGATTCGAACCCGCGACCGCTGCGTAAAGTGTCCAGTTGCCTGACCACTCGACCAGCCGGCCGTCAATCATCTATATATGTATACTATTCCTATATAATATTTATTAAAAATTCTATACATTCTCATAAATCTTATTGAAATTTCAAAAACTAGTATTTTAATACGTCGCCAAAATAAAAAAAAATAAAAAAACTACAAAAAAATAAAATAAATTTATTTTAATTTTGCAACAAATTGAAACACTGTAACGCCGCAAACGACATCAAACTGTAACCCTCCATAGCTTGTATTATTATTCTATTCAAGACATCTCCACATTTCGTCAAAACACATTTCTTTTCCGAACTACCCTCGCAAACGTCAACTTTACTTAAATTCCATTTCTTCCTCCATATCTCTGTTAAGGAACTTTTCTTCAACATTTTATCATCTTGGGACATTTGCGAACTGCTTTGACTCGATATAGTTTTATAATAATTATACCTGTTTAATAAATCTTCTAAAATATGAAAAATATAACAAATGTTTTCACATTTGTCTGTGTGTTGAATTTCGAATGCGTCCGTTAGGTTTTCGAGGGTTTTTTCTAATATCACTGTTATTTTTTCTATTGTATATTTTATTATATGTATCGAACGATTTAGAAGAAATATTCTCTGTATTAACTCGTCTTTATTTAACTGAAATTGATTTTTTTTTTAAGTTAGAAAAGTGAAAAAATTTTAGGTACTGCTTAGAAAATTCGTAATAATTATATCCTACAAATATATTTTTTCATCACATGTATAGATGTTAAAATAGTATATCAAGTACGCTTTGGATTGCCAGTAAAAAAAAAATCAGCCAAAAATTAACTGATTTAAAAATTAGACAAAACTTTTGGGATTTAAGCAAAAAAAATATTATTAATTATATTAAATATTATAATTACTATATTTTCTCCGTAATTCAGCCCTTCGTGAACATTATTCAAGAACTTATCGATCGTTTCGAGTATTTCTTCTAGAAAATTCGGATATATTTCATCTTCATGTAAATTATCTATGAGTTTACCTAACACCTGTAAAAAACAGTATAGAATGTTGGGGTTACTATTTAGGGTTTCGCCGCAGATTTTTTACGTAAAGTTAAACAAGAATTAAAGATAATTTTAATTTTTGGGTATCCGATCCCCTGTTCCAGTGTCTTCCGGCTTAACCAATCGTCAATATTATTTGAGGTTTTAAACATTTTCAATTTTTTTAACCATTAAAAAGTTATTCGTGTAAAACTAATTGATACTCGAACTCAAGCCTGGATTTGGAAGTATTAAGGCCCTGGTGCAAAGGACCGGAGGCTCCTAATTATTTTCCGAATATAAGGAACAAATTTTTTCAGTCAGTCGGTTCAGTTAAGTACTTCAAATGCATTGCGAACAAATAAAATACAAACACTGTACAAATTGTAGTTAAAAAGCGAAAAATACTACAAAAAGCGGAAAGTTGCGGAACCATCGTTTTATGTGTATTGTGGGGGGTCCCTCCCGTTTTGAGGCTGCAGGGTTATAGCTCCGTATCTCCCAAACCTAGCCTTGCTCGAACTTGTATCAATCTACTACATTATTTATATTACTTTCAAGCAGTTATCCTTAGAGCTTTTGCCCAACAGTGGGAGAAGCTGTTACAATAAGTCCACTTACCTTAGATATCTCTTCAGTTATTTCACTAGCACTTATCACCATTGGACTTCTGATGATGAAATTCATCAAACAATGAGCTGATTCGTTTATCCACAAACCAGGACATTGGGATACTAAAATTTTAATCAGAAATCTAGAATTTAGTCGAAAAAATAAGAGACTTGAGTGAGAAATTTTCGTTAAAATTTGGACAAATGGCAACAAATGGCTATTTTAGAGTTCTAGTATAGTATAGTAAGTACTAAAAATTTATTCATGATAATATCATGACGATGGCGGTAAAGGACAGCATGTCTTGAAAGTAGTTCTGAGTAAGAAATTTCTCACAGAAATAGCTTGAAGATTCTTTCGATAAAGTAATATATATATTTTTTGGAAGTAACCAACGCCAGTGCAGACAATTGTTGTTAAATGGTCACCACAATGAACATTCGCAGAACTAGAAGAGACACAATTGCATTTCTGGCTTAAATTGGAAGGGAAATGTGGATAATATGGAAAGATAATAGAAGAATTGTCTTACCACTATCACCAGAATATCTCGGCTGAAAGCTCCTATAGCCAGAATCAGATTTACTGATTCTTTCTTTCCTGTGTAAGTAACTCTTTACTTTACTCAATTCCTCTAAAACTTTAAAAGTAACTATTTCTGCTTGAGAATTAGTTAAGTCTGATGTATCTTCTGGACTTGTATTATCATTTAAATGTTTTTGTATATTATCATTATCGAAATTGATATTGGTTTTATCAAATTCTATTTTATTAACCGCGTCTTTTGTGTTATCGATGTTAGGTGTAGTGTCTTTAGTATGTTGTCGATTTTGTGACAAATCTAAATTAGATTTAAAGTCGTTTATTGTTGAATTCGTATTAAAATTCAGTCTTTGTGAATATTCAAATTCGCCTAATGACTCCGTTATATCTTTAGATTTATTTTTATTTATTACTCCATTTTTTTCTTGATCATCACTTAAATTATCAAATGTGAATGACGTTTGACTATGAGCATTAGAGATTAAAGAATCAAAGTTTAACGATAAATCTGAAGTTGTATTTTCAAAATTTTTATCGCTTGTAATTGGCAATTGTGTGTCATTCGAATGATTAAGTGATTTATTTAAGTCGATTTTCTTACATTTTCCTCTATTTTCGTCAAAAGATTTATATTTCGTAATATCGTTTTTATTAAATTCTTTATTTCTTTCATTGAGTATATTAGGAACTTCCTTATCTTTTATAAGGTTTTCTGGTACATTATTTACTGCTTTTAAATCATTTTTCTTGTTATTAAGTATTAATTTTTTAGATATAACAAAATTATCTTGACTCTGACTAATATGGGTGTTGTATTCTGAAAATGCTAATGTGTATAATTCTGTTTGTTGAGAATCTATTTTATTTGTGTCTGCTATAGCATTATTAGAGGCGTTTTGTTCATTTTCTTTATCTATATTTTGTATAAATTGTTCAGATAATGTCAAATTATCATCTTCATTTACGAAATCGCTTATGAATTCATTTAGATCGTCTTGTGATCCATCGAAGTATGTTGATTGTGAATTATTAGTAATCACCTTAAAATAATATAATCATCATTATCATATTAGCCATTGGATGTCCACTGTTGAACGAAGGCCTCCCTCATCGACAGACGAACAGACGACTTGAGGAAAGCAACCGGGAGCCGTTGGATTGAGGCTGTTTTGAACCGGTCGCTCTGGAGATCGATGGGGGAGGCTTATGTTCAGCAGTGGACATCTATTGGCTGATATGATGATGATGATGATGTTGATTGTTGTTTATTTCAAATATATTTTGACTGTTCAAGTAGCCCTTTGCCGTATCGAGAAAAGAATCAGAGAATGGTCACAAAAAAAATGATTATATATATATATATATATATATATATATATATATATATATATATATATAATCTCGTATATAACTTACTGATAGGCCTGTTTCACCTCAACTTATAAACAAAACGACTGTTCTGGTATAGTGGTGCGAGTATTCGCCTCAATGCCGGCGGTCGCGGGTTAGATCCCCGCTCGGGACAGATATTTGTACTTTTGCGAATATTTGTTTCCGGTCTGGGTTATTGGGCCTGGGAGAGCACGTAAAACCGTCGGTCTTGGTTGTTATCATAGATACTGCTAACGATCGTTACTCATGGTAAAAAAATTATCTGCCAACCCGCTGTGGAGCAGCGTGGTGGATTAAGCTTCAACCCTTCTGTATGGAGAAAAAGCCTATGCTCAGCAGTGGGACGTTTATAGGCTGATTCATTTCAATGAACTAGAACTTTTGCTTTCACAGCTTCCGAATAGAAATATCTGACAGATAAAGGTGGTTTTATGGAGAAAAAAAAACTATATCAGAAACTTATGTTGGCTACCGACATATATCAGGTAACTATCTGAAACTTTATCAGCAACTTTTAAACAGCTACAAACATAGACAATAATATAGATAATAGATATATAGAGTATTATTTACCTCATTTTCTGGATCTTCAATATCACCTAATGTTTGCATTACTTTTAGTAACGAATTATTGTTTGTTTTTTCCGTATCTCCTAAATGGTTGATATCGAAATCTTTTAATAACGTAACGCTATCCCCATCGCCCTCATCCATAACGGCATCGTCGTCATCAATGTTAAAATCATCTTCACATATTGTGATATCATCGTCCGATTGATAATTAATTTTAGATTTTAATTGATTTAAATGTTCATCGATAGATAGGTTTTGTGGTTTTGTTTTAAGAACTGCTATTGCGATCATTAGATTATATTTTTGTATGATATATTGGTCTAGAAAATAGTGATTATATTTTTAATAATAATTACTTATTGTATAAAAACGTACTGGTGTAGTAGTGAGAGTAGTCGCCTTAACACTGACGGTCGTGGGTTCGATTTCCGTTTAGAGTATATATTTTATTGTATTTGTACAAATATTTCTTTCTGATTTGAGTTCTTGTGGAGAAACAAGAAGTCTCCCCACCATGCCTCGGAGTGTACGTAAAGCCGTCGATCGCGGTTGTTATTATAGACACCTAATAGCGATTATTACTCATTGTAAAAAAAAAATATATTGTCAACCCGCAGTGGAACAGCATGGTTGATTAAGCTCCAAATCGGACTCGCTTGATGCGACCACCCCCACGCCGCGCACTTCGCTTTCGCTAAGAACATGCATATACTACCCCTGCAAGTAATACTAAAATACTTTCTATTATATATAATGTACTCTTAACAAAAAAATATTGTGATTTAATTAACTTATTCCTGCTATGTGATTTATCAACTATACGTAGGAGCCATCCAACTACAAGTATATACTGCGTTTTTATCTAAGTTTTTAAAGTTTTGTGCTAGTAGCAGTATTAAAATATTAAACGAAACAGTTTAAATAAATTAGAATGAAAAAATATTTAAAATATAAAATGTACGTTATACTTGCCACAATCGCTCAAATTCATTTCTATGAATCAAATTATTTCACAACATTAATTATAAATAAAAAAACATTTTAATAAATATTAAAGATATTATGAACATTTTAAAAGTACAAAACTAAAACTACGCGCCATTTATTTTTTTTCTTAATATTTTCCTAAACAGACAAAAGTTCAATATCATACAGCCTTGTACCATTAATAAAATTTTATTATATTTTAACTCTAAATACAATTTTATTATAGACATAATTACATAAATATAATGTAAAAGAAGTTGTTGTGAGTAATCTATGTTATTAAAAATAATTAAAAAAAAAATTTGTAAAATTTGAAGAAAATGAAAAGAATTTGAAAGCGCTAAACTAGGAATAGGTATTAGAGACTTATTTAAAAAAAATATTTATGCTATATAGTAAAACTTTTTTATGAGGAATTCGGGAAGAGGAAAGGTTATAACGCCATCGCGAATATCACCGCGCAGTTCGTCTAGTTATATTATTATTTTTTAATCTTGATAGTGTCATTAAAAAAAAATTTTTTTTGACAAATATTTCATCTGTTGTCATGATCTATCGACTACTTTTACAAAATGATAAATAATTATATTAATTTGTATAAATATGGCATTGTACACAATTTTATTCGGAATAAGTATATTTATGATAGCGTTGGTAATGGCAATAATAAAAAAGATGTTTTTTCATTGGAAACAAGAATACAAAATCGAAAGAATGGTTATAAGTACAGTTGACAGACCTAGTAAGTAAATATATGTATGGTGTAAATTACATATACCTGCATATAAAAAAACAGAGTATACAAAATATGTAGATGTGCCTTTTTTTTAGATGCAACTTGACATTTAGTGATTAAGATCAGCTTGTCAAAAATATGTATATCCCAGTCGAATTTTTTTAAAATTGATTATTTGTTTATAAAAGTAGTTTAGTTTAATGGATACAAATATAATATTTAAACACCTTTAAATGATTTAAACTTTCCTTAAGAATTATTGAGTCAGAAAAGTTTTAATTTTTATACTTTTTAGACTTATAATAAAATTTGAAACCTCCCTAACTCTTTAATATTAAAAAAAAAACACTGTTTTCAAGTTTTTACCAAAAACCTCTTTGTTTTTGTATTTTAAAACTACCTTACGTAAAAAGCTACCAGATTAACTACCACAATGGTAGTTCAGGGATAACTGGTTAATTATCTCGGTAGAATCCAAATTTTCTACAGCATAGCATAACATATGGGTTAACATCAAAATTTCCAAACGAAGGCGCTGATAACAGCCTGTATTTTAAAATTTTATATAATATCTAATATATTAAATTGTCGTGTCACAGTGTTTATAACAAAACTCAACAAAAATACTAAAACACAGTTTATATATTATTTTCAAAAGAGTAACTGCGGAGTTTCTTGTCGATTCTTCTCTGCAGAATCTACATTCCGAATCAGTGGTAGCTTTACTATTACAAAAATAATAATCACTTGAAAGTTTTAATTTGTAAAATGACGATTCGAAGTTGCTCGTGGGGCATATTAATTGAAGAAAGTTGTTTTATATTTTGTGTCCTCCGAAACGGCTTAACCGATTCTTATAACATTTTGTGTATATATTCAGTAAGTATGAGAATAGGACGTAAGCTATTTTTCATACCCCTAAGTGATAAGGATAGTACATACCAAAATTTTATTTTTTTGACAAAAATTTTTTTTGGCATTCAAAATATACAGGGTGACTGGTAAATTACTATCAATATTTAAGGAGACTACTCGGCACATGATTCTCATTCGAATTATGTAAAAAAAAAATAGGTAAATATTAATAAACTTTTAAGTAAAGTTACTCAACAATTATCCATTTATGTACGCGTCGTCTGGACACCCTAGCAGTTAGCTGCACTTTCGACACAAAATAGGTAGTTTACCTACGTTTTAACGCCGCCACGTGTTAACAGGGTAGCAGGATAAACAAGCATGATCCAGTCCCCCTTAATACTTTAATCCTGGCTTAGGATAGGCAAAAATACTAAGATATTTTACTCGTTTAAGCAACAAATTTGTTGACTAGGTAAATGATGTGAACTTTGGCAATTTTTAGATGTGAACAAGCGGCACAATACAACACTTGTGCACGCGCCGCCGGCATGACTGGAACAGTGTCATCGCTTCATTTATTTGAATTGAAATTTATGAAAATTTGGTCAAAAATTAAGTACCTATTTTTTTACATAATTCGAATGAGAATCATGTACCGAGTATTCTCCTTAAATATTGATAGTAATTTACCAGTTACCCTTTTTTTTTTTCAGTACCAAAACATTCACTAGAAATAATTTATATTAAGAAACAACGTTTGCCGGTTCAGATAGTAATAATATAATATATAACTTTATTTCAGCAGTGAGTCTTATGATATACACAGAAAAATGTTTGTTGAGGAGACGGCGATACGCAGATAATATCGACATTTACAACGTTGTCAGTAAAAGCGATATAAGCTTGCCGAAGGACAGCGCCATTTCTAACGTAATCGAATGAATCGAATATTTGAAAATCGAATATTTTCAAATAGTTGTAACAGACTTCAAATGAGGATTGTAACTTGGAAAATGACAGGTCAATTGTATTATTACTTAACGAATATAATTCCTAAAAGATCAATATATTATTATTAAAAAGTGATACCAACTAACAATGTTTTTCGTTACTCCCGCGCTCCCGATATTTAGATAATAGTTAAATACAGGTCTTGCAATGAAGCCTAATTTCAGTACTGAGAGATTAGTACGATCGTGTTTATAATTTTTCTTTCGCGTCAACGCCGCTGTACGTCGTTGCTATCGATGGGTGCGGTGCGCAGCGTGCACTGCGCACGCCGATTCAATGACATGCGACTGTAAGCGACTCAATCTCATTTCTAATTATCAGTCATACGGCGTATATATTTCTCTCCCAATTATAGTGCTATCTAATAATAGTTTAAGGATTTTGTTGTCATTTTTATTTTGTTATTTAACTGTTTTGTTTGGATTTGACATTGTTCCAAACATGATTCGACTTCGTTGCACAGAACACACATCTATCGTCATGCCTCTGGTGGCCGTAAATTGAAAAGAACAGCCATCATTAAGCTGACGTACCCCCACTACTGTTATTGCAAGACCTGTGATTTAGACCGTGATTAAGACATTTGCAGAGACCGCCATTATCACGACTACAGTCTCTCAGACACAAAGATTAACAACAGGAATAGTAAATATTCCGTTTTACGTCTTGATAATACATCTATTACCTATAGAATACTTTATGGTCATAAATTATACATTAACAGATGTAATATCATGGACATGTATAATCGATGGACGGTCAAGGTAAGAAATGTCTTATATGGCGGAATAGTTGATGTGGCTATTTGAAAGCAATAAGACGTCGTCCAATATTCATGTTATGTTTTAAAGCTAGAGAGGTTTTAGACTAACCCTCCTCCCCTCTAGACAAAATTACGTGTATATTTTTGGGAAAAGAAACTTCAAAATATTATCATGAAATACAGGTGTAATCTAATTTTTTGATTGGCTTGTTGGTGTAGTTAGCAGTGATTCTGTTTTTCACTCCAGGGTTGTGGGTACGATTCCCGCCCGATACATAGGTACTATATATATATATAGTATGTACCTATATATCAGTCGGCTATTACCTAATTGATTCTGGAAAATAGCACCATGATCCCCTCCTCTCCCCCCTTCGTATTATAATATTTCGTGATTTTTCTGGACTTCGTCCTATCCCTTTCGAACCTCACATGATTACTGGACGATCTCTAAGCTAGAATCTCTACTAAATATTAGAAGAGGCTTTTGTCCAGCTGTATGACATATAAGGGCCGGTATAATAAGGTACTAATGTTTAAAAAATATTACAGAAACTTCTCCACTAGAGTGTTCTTAGTTAAATGAAAAGTCTGTTTATAGTATTTGATAATTTATTTATTTTAAATCAATTTTTTATCTATACCTCCTTTCGTTGGTTCAGGAAGCACTGAATACCATAGACACTGTTTATCTTTATGATGTCTATATCTGACAGAAGTTGCTCATTCTGACCGAGAGATTTCATTATTGAACCGTCTGGATCCTGAAAATAAGATATCATTTAAAACAATCTGCAGCAGTAACCATATTACTCCTCCGTATTAGTCACAGCGTGTTGTTTTACAGTTTAGCAAAAAAGAAAACTTAAGTTTGACTCTTTGACTCAGAGACATACGAATAGTTGAAATTTAAAATAATAATGAAATATATACATAAAGCCGCGTGGGTTTTCCCGTGTTTATGACTAGCATGTTTTTACATTTCAATACATCTTTCCGTGCAGTGGAGTGTGCGTCCAGTACATTTTTAATTAAAAATAATAATTAAAAAAAGCTGCATAACAATTTTTAAATTGTTAAATTATATTATTATTGACAAAACTCGCTACCATAACAAAACGTTAAGGACACATGCAGCTCGCAAGATGACCACCGCGACAATGACACACGGATCAAATCAATTATTTACAACTACACGCACACATCTACATAAGTTATACTATCTGCTATAGTCGGATCGCGGAACAGGAGGAATGTCGTACATTGACCTTTTACTACCTGTCTCTGTCACTCCCGCATCCGTCCGTATATATATTGCGTCATGCCCGTACATTGTACGTACATTGTATGAGCAGAGAGACAGAGATAGGTAGTAAAAGGTCAATATACGAAATTCCTCCTGTTCCGCGATCTGACTATACATACATTTCCATGTATTCAATTGTATAAATAAGATAAAATAATATCAATAACTATATAAAGAATAAGGAGAAATTAAAAAGTTGAACGATCTATAGATTAACACATCCTTGAAAATATAAATTGAAAACGCAAAAGAGCAAATTTTTTTGTGTTACATAATTAGTATACTTATATATTAATATGTCATGATATTAATATTAACCTGATCTTTATATGTAGCGACACTCGCTATACCCGTCCTCCCGACTTTCCTCCAGAATTGCCAGGCGGGGTGTGTGGCGCTCTTGTAATCGTAGGGTACCGGTAGAGTTGCGTCTGAACGGATTTTTTCAAAGTGATGTAATTTATCTGTGGTACAAATAGAAAAGAGTTTTTAATGGTATTTTTTTGAAATCGACACGTCGCTTACTAATAAGCAATCCATATTTTTAAACTAATTCGACAAATATTTATCTTGCTTCGTTTTCGTTTTTTGCTGCCGTCATATTACGTTATTGTATTTACGCTGTAATCTTGTTTGACAAACAACGCTGTACAAAATAAAACTTGTTTATATATGTTAGGTGTACCCACACTTTGTAAAATATTAGATGTACCAACTGTGTTAAATGTACCCACATTTTCTAAAATCACTATGCCAGGTAGAACTATAAAAGCATGCACTTATGATGCGATGCACTCTCACTTCTTTGCCAGCCAGCGCTCGGGGCGGACGTATTTGGACTGCCCGGTATACGTGAGTCATTTTATGTTATTTTTGATAATGATTTAACATTGTATTTGGGGTTTCTTATTTAAAAGAGTAACTGCTGAGTTTCTTGCCGGTTCTTCTTGGCAGAGTCTGCATTCCGAACCGGTGGTAGCTTCGCAGTAGTTGTGATCAATTGTTGTACGAAACAAGTAGTGTTTTGTGAAGTGAAGAGATTATAAGATCGATTTTGGACTTTTTAATTTGTTCTTCGCCTAGACGCCCACGTGAATAATCATGTCTGATCCTGATAATGGCTACGCCCTCGCCTTTATATTTATTCATAATTAACGGTATTTACAGATAATGTATATTTATAAACATGAAATAAAACGAATTTTACACTTAAATATAATACAGACTGATACATGACATGACAGATAAATGATTGTTAAATCTTTAATAAAAAAAGTGGAAAACTGAGAAATGTCTTGAAAGTTTACGGGCTTTAACCAGAATTTAAAAAAAAAATAAGGACCAAAAATATACCAATCTTTATTCGGTAAGCTATTTAATATAGACCATCGTACTTCTGTCAAGTAAAAAAATATACCTACCAGCCCGTATATGCCTATTATGTACTCGTATGTACTTGTCGCGGTCGTGGCGGGAAATTTCGAAATAGAATCCCAACATTGCCATCGCCATCATGGCGCCATGCTGCCGGTGTTGACCGCCTTCGAATAACTCGATGCAGCCGAAATTCTAAAAAAAATGATATAAATATATTTATTTTGTTGTCCTAGTTTGATTTTTATCACAATATATTTAAGTGTTCTTAAAGGATTTTAAGCTGAACTAAAATATTAACGAATTATTTTTTAGGAGAAGTTTTTTTTAATATAAATTTATATTACAAAGAAATATGTTTTTGCTACTTTAGAAACTACAGCTTCTCGCGATTTCACCTGTTCAAGTACGATTCGATATCGTTACGCGGTAGTCTTATATCAGATACATACTAGTTCTTCATATTATTTGTAATTGTACATAAAAGAATTATTACAATTAAATATTCATTAAAACCAAGAATTTCATAATATTTCTAATGGTAGTACATAAAAAAAAATTATTACAATCTAATATTCATTAAAACCAAGAAAATATTTTATTTTAATTAAAAAAAAATTGATACTCGTATTTTAAGCACTGGTATCATTGCTTAGCATCCTTATCCTTACTTAATATTATAAATGGGAAAGTGAGTTTGTATGTTTGTTCCGCTTTCACGCCGTAACTACTGAACCGATTGCTTTGAAATTTTGCAGACGTAAAGTTAGAAGTCCAGATTAAATAATAGGGTACTTTTTATCCCGAAAAAGTTTGATTTTCCCGAGGGAAAACAAAAATATTGTTAGTTCGGAGATAGATGGCGCTGTGTGTAGTTTAAAACAAAGTTATGTTTTGCATACGAATATACACAATGTAAACTTAGAAGGTAAATGATATGATAATTAATCTCCAAAAATGAGGAATTTGGTTTATCTTCTAAACTGGTTTTTTTTTTTTTTTTTTTTTTTTTTTTTTTTTTTTTTTTTTTTTTTTTTTTTTTTTTTTTTTTTTTTTTTTTTACATCTACTAATCCTGTGTACTTAGTAATTTTCTTTGCAAAAACTTCTGTTATTATTTACCTACCCTTTATCCTGGTATAATACTGTTCCAGAGGGTTTACAAAAGAGAAGAAATTTTAAAAAAGTAGATTATTACGTGCAAATATGACAAATATACTGAAATAAGTATAAAGTATTAGCAGTTACGCTATTTAGTTCTTAAGGTATGCGATAGATGGCGCTTGGTGGTTTTTAAAACGTGGTATCGTTGTGTTTTCTAAGATGCGTAAATAGTGGAATGACATTTCGCGCTTTAACCTATAGCTCATACGCTACGTATACTTATTCGGTGCACTTTTCGACTCATTTATTTGCTGTTTACCCTAATTTCACTATAGTTTTTTTTTTTTCAGTTAGTTTTATAAATTTTTTTTTTTGTTTTTAAATAGAATTGAGGTAAGAGGTTTAGGCAGTAGCTGTATAAGAGTTAAGTTAGGTTAGGTTAGGTATCCGTAAGGTTTCTCTCTTGAACAGGGGGACAACTCATACCTGCGTGCGACTGCGAGGGGGTTCCGTGGTGGACCTGTCGTTCGCCAGCCCCGCAGTCGCACGGAGAGTGGCGGATTGGAGAGTGGAGGAGGAGGTGGAGACTCTTTCGGACCACAACTATATCCGGTTCGAGGTCTCCACCCTGTCCTCTTCGGGGAATACCCCGAGGGGCCCGAGCAAGCTTCCGCGCTGGTCCCTCAGCAAATTGGACGTGGAGTTGGCCCGGGAGGCCGCGATAGTCCAGCGGTGGGCCTCCCGAGATGATGTTGAGGGTTCCAGCGTGGAGGAGTTAGCTGGCCGCATGCGCAAGTCACTAACCGCCATCTGTGATGTGGCCATGCCTAGAGTGCGGCGATGCCCGCGGCAGCGGCGTGCGGTGTACTGGTGGTCGCCCGAAATAGCGGCTCTTCGGGCGGCCAGCATCGAGGCCCGCAGGCGGTACGTGCGCTGCCGCCGGCGTAATTGGGTGAATCCGGCCCTGGAGCGCGAGCTGCACAACGCCTATCACGAGGCGAAAAAGGCCCTGCAGCTCGCCATCAGCCGGGCGAAGGACGTTGGCCGGGAGGAATTGCTGGCCGGTCTCAACCGGGACCCATGGGGGCGTCCATATCGCGCAGCTCGTAACAGGTTGCGCGGTCAGGGTGCCTCCGTGACGGACACGATGCCGTCGGACCTCCTCCAACGGGTGGTGTCGGAGCTCTTTCCACACCGCCCGGGCCACGTTCCGCCCGTGATGGCGCCGTCCTCCTCGAACGAGTCCGAGGTGTCCATCCCCCCTATTTCTGAGAGGGAAATGGACATGGCCCTGGATCGTCTGAGGGCCAGGAGAACGGCCCCAGGACCGGATGGTGTTCCAGGGCGAGTTCTGAGCATCGCCCTTGAACAACTGAGAGGGCGGCTTCGGGTCCTGTTCGATAAGTGCCTTAGCACCGGACAGTTCCCGAAGCCGTGGAAGATGGGCCGGTTGTGCCTGTTACGCAAGGAGGGTCGACCATCTGACTCTCCCTCTGCGTACAGGCCAATCGTGCTGCTGGACGAGACGGCCAAGATGCTTGAGAAGATTCTCGCTGCCCGCCTCGTCCAGCACCTCGAAGAGTCGGGGCCGGACCTCTCAGACGCGCAGTTCGGGTTCAGGGCGGGCCGTTCCACACTAGACGCCCTGAACGCCCTGAGGTCTCTCTCCTCGGAGGCGGTGGCCAGTGGAAACGTTCTCCTGGCCATCTCACTGGACGTGGCGAACGCCTTCAACAGCATTCCTGTTGAGACGATTGTGGAGGCACTGAAGTTCCATGAAGTGCCCCACTATCTCCAGAGGCTGTTGGAGGCGTACCTTCAGGAGAGAGAGGTTCTCTGGGAGGGGGGCGACGGTCGTCTCTATCGACGTCGCGTTGGCTGCGGCGTTCCACAGGGCTCCGTCCTGGGACCAACCCTGTGGAACATCGGCTTCGACTGGCTGCTGCGAGCGCCTCTACTGCCCGGGCTGAGGGTCATCTGTTATGCTGACGACACCTTGCTCACGGCCCGGGCGAGGAGCTTCGAAGAGGCGGCCCGCTTAGCAGAAGCCGGCACGTCGATAACGGTCGACCGTATCGAGATGCTGGGCCTGAGGGTCTCTATATCCAAGACAGAGGCCCTCCTATTCCATGGCCCACGCAGAGGCCCCCCCCGAGGTGCGCGGATCACCGTCCAGGGAACGGAGGTGGAGGTTCGGGCCCAGATGAGATACCTGGGCCTGATCCTGGACGGGCGATGGAGTTTTGGTCCACACTTCGACCAGCTCGCTCCGAGGCTGCAGAACGCCGCCGCTGCGTTGGGACGACTCCTTCCCAACGTAGGCGGACCAGACTCCCCTTGCCGGCGTTTATACGCCGGTATAGTGCGGAGCATGGCACTCTACGGTGCTCCCGTATGGGTCGACGCCCTTAGCGCTCATAACAAGGCTCTCCTGAGGAGACCCCAGATAGTCATAGCGGTAAGGGTGATACGGGGATACCGTACGGTGTCCTGGACGGCGGCGACACTTCTCGCGGGCGATCCGCCCTGGGAACTCCAGGCGGAGGTGCTCGCGAAGGTGTACCAGTTCCGGTCCGGGCAGAGAGCAAGTGGCGAACGTCCAAGTGTGGACCAAGTCGGCAGGATCAGGGCTCTAGCTCAGAGAGCACTGATCCAATGGTGGAAGGAGGATCTGGGGTCCCCAGCGGCGGGCTCAGTGACGGTGGATGCTATACGTCCTCACCTTCGTCGCTGGGTCAACAGGCGGCATGGGGTGCTTACGTTTCGGCTGTCGCAGGTGCTTACCGGGCACGGTTGCTTCGGTAAGTACCTGCACCAAATCGCTAGGCGAGAAGCCTCCCCTGCTTGCCACGAGTGTGGCGCGCCAATCGACTCGGCGCGTCACACCCTAGAGGAATGCGCCGCTTGGGAGCCCCAGCGCAGGGCCCTGGTGGCAGTGATAGGTGGAGACCTCTCGCTGTCAAGTGTGGTCCGCTGCATGCTTGACAGCGAGAGGTGCTGGTCGGCCGTGACCTCATATTGTGAGGAGGTCATGGCTCTGAAGGAGGCCGCGGAGCGAGAGCGGGAAGCAGCAGCACACGCTGACTCGCTCCGCAGAAGACGACCAGGGAGGAGGAGACGCCAATATGCACTCCTCCACCCTCCGCAATAGAGTGGGAGAGGGCACCATATCCTCCCACTCGCCACCGAGGCAATAGAGCGCTCACAGTGCCCGCGAGCGCTCTATAGGCGAAGGCGGTCCGCATAGGCGGGCCAACCGTCGGGGCGTCACGGTCGCATGCGAAAGCGATTCCCGTGGCGCCCCACTACGACGATGAGGGCACCGCTGGGTTTTAGTGCGGTATTCTGGCACGTTCTGCCGTGTCAGCGAGTCCCACATACCCGTCGCCCTCGGGCGGCGGGATGCGTAAATGCATTTCCCAGCGAAAAAAAAAAAAAAAGGTATCCGTAAGGTTAGTTATAGCACAGTTATAGTTATATAGGTTACTTTATTTCTCTAGGTAGACATCTAACTAAAGTAATTATTGTTTTTTTGATATGTAATTAGTCGCTTTGTTCATCGTTTAGGTTGATTAAAAAAAAATAGTAGCTGTATTAAAATTAAAAGTAGGGGTTCCGGTGATGCTCATGCGTAATCTCGATGCCCCTAGACTGTGCAATGGTACCAGGCTGCGTGTCACTCACCTTGGGCGGAATATTATTACCGCCACTATTTTAACTGGCGCTGCAAAGGGTGAAAGTGTACTCATTCTTCGGATTCCGATTATTCCAACAGACCTCCTATTTCAGTTTAAAAGACTTCAATTTCCTATAAGGGTTTCATTTGCTATGACCATTAATAAAGCACAAGGTCAAACTCTAAGGGTTGCTGGAGTACACTTAGAAAAGCATTGTTTTTCGCATGGCCAGCTCTATGTAGCGTGTTCCCGGGTATCCAGTGCCCAAAATTTGCATGTTTTTGCTCCCCAACGTAAAACATATAATATAGTTTACCACGCAGTTTTGGTTTAAAAACTCTAAACTCTATATATACGGGAAAACTAAGAAGCGCGATATAACCGAATTCATAACCGAATTCCACGCGGGCGAAGCCGCGGGTAAAAGCTAGTATAAAATAAAAGAATGATTAAACTCTGTCCCAATTAGTTTGGATATCGTAATTATTTATAATTGCCCTGCCGTGACAGACAGGGAATAGTCGCCGAGTAGTTAATAAAATACTTTTTATCCATCCAGACAAATTAAAAAAAAAATATTTTTTTAAACTTGTAGTAGATGTCACACGATGTTAATAGTTTTTTTCAAATATTAATTCATTAATAAAATTTAATTAATTTTTCTTTGTTGACATAAGTAGGACTTGACTGTAATTTTTTTTTTTTAAATATTACTTATTATAAATATAATTACTGCGTATTTTGTTCTAATTTTAAAAATTTCTGTCATATAGATACAGAACATACAATGTACAGAAACTTAAAAATATTAAATGCATTAATATTCAATATGAGAGAATAGATTGGCGTAGCTAGGGAATGGAACAAAGTTGGGCAATAATAACCGTCTAGGGCAGGGTTGAGGAATTATTGCAGACTCTAACTAATATACTGCAAAGTATAATTACTTAAAACATTTAATTAAAAGTCTATAACGGATTTTATCGCGTTTAACATTTAGGTTAAACTTTACAGTTTAACAATATTTTCAATTATTTCCCGACGTTTCGGACACTTTACAGCGTCCATTGTCTCAGGGGACTAAAGTAGTGTCCTGTGTGACGGTGGGTGTCGAATAATTATTCGGACACCCACCGTCCTTTATTGTTAAACTGTAAAGTTTTAAATAAACGCGATAAAATCCGTTATAGACTTTTAATTAAATGAGGAATATTCGCGTAAATATAAGAAAACAGTACTTAAAATATTTAAAACAAAATATCCTTAATCAGGGCAATATTTAATCATTAAATACCTGGATAGCTTTAATAGTTAAATATTGCCCTAATTAAGGAGACTGAGCGAAAGTATTGTAAGTCCTTTAAAATTCTAAAAATGGCTTGGAACGACTGTCCCAACCCTCTGTCCAACTGTATTTCGATTTGGAAAACAAAAATTGTATAAGACTCGACAGCTTGTTTCGCATCGAAAAAGGTAGTAAAGGATTATACTCTGTCAAAAAACTTAAAAAATTGGTAATTTTAAAGGGGCCGTTCATAAAATACATTCGCATACAAGGGGAGGGGAGGGGTCTGGCTGAGTGTGACAAGATGTGACAAGGGGGACGGGGGGTATACGGCAACGTGACGTTCGCATCGTCTATCGCAGCTCGGCGAGCTCGAGAGCTGTTATTCATAATAGGCTGGAGATGAAAACGATGGTACGGAAGATGCAGAATGGTTAGATGACGACGAAGTGGACGGTAGTTTTGAAGATGAAGAAGAAGATGGTGCAATACCGATTGTAGATATTTCGGCCCATTTAGAAAATCCTTGGACTTCTAAATAATAGAAATATTATTTATTATTTATATGTTCATTATGAAAGATATTTATTAATTTATTTAAAATTTATTATAATAACTAAATAAATATTTTTAATTTTCAGAATTTGTGTACTATCATTTAGAATTTATCATACTCAATCTTAGTTTCTCAGGGTCTCAGGGTCTTAGTTTTTGTGACGATATATTTCTAGGGGAGGTCACAAAAAGTGTGACACAGCGTGACAATGGGGGGGAGGGGGTCAAAAAAAGCTGATTTTAGTGTGACGTATTTATGAACGGCCCCAAAGTTCTTTCTGACCAAATGAAAGAAAACGTTAGAATCAAAAATGAAAAGGAGCACTGAAAACGCTGAAACAAATCTTCTCATAAAATATATAAGCGACGTCCCTAAAATAATTAAATCCATAGAGAGTGGAAAATCAGTAGCAAATATAAAGAGGGTCAATTGAGAATACGAATATACCTAGTTAGAAAAACGGTTGCTAAATTGCTTATCCTAAAAAAAAATTAAGGTAAGTAGTTACAATTCTCAATCTACCAAAACAAGACTGGATAAGTAAAGATATCATACAAGATATAAATCATAGAAACATACTATAGCAATACTATAAAAGAAACCAAAATATTAAAAGTATAGAAGGACTTAAAATCATAAAAGCTATAGTGACTGAGAAAATAGAGACAACTGAAAACTTATATTATTATAATAATATACATATATACTCTATATTCTTATATGGTTTATAAACCATTCCGAAATTGTGTAAATAAACCATGAAAATGCTTAAAAGTTTTATTTATGTCGTTAAGTTTAATTGCAATCTATAAAGACGTATCTGTTAAACTTAACTTTATGAAGGTACTTCTAAAACAAATGTTGTTTACTGATATTGTCGATGGTGTATCTTTTTATAAATAAATAAATCAAAATTTATGATTAATTAATAAAGAATCTAATTCATGATTTGTCGAAAAATAAACTAAAATATTCTTCACAAGTAAACCAAATTGTGTTATTGTGTGTAAATTTTTTGTATATTTTAACGCATATTTTTCAACAATTGCTTCTATTCTAGCTCTAGCAAATAATATTTCAAAAATATATCATACCAATCTAAACTATGCGCAAATATATAACAATTACGGAACAGTTGAGCTTGATGGAACTGGAATTCGGTGATCGAATCGATCGATCGAAATTATTAAAATTATCAACACCCTAAACTCCAATACCAGTTCTAATTACGTCTATACATATTTGAAATTACCGCGTCGCGTGTTATACACGCAAGACTGAGCAATTAGGGGATTGGAGTGATTGGAAGCTCTCTCGAAATAGGGAGCGGCAATCGTTTTGATATACTTGGCTATCGAATCGATTTTGAAGTACTTATGCAGGTCTATTATTGCGAAGATACCACGGGGAAGCCAAGCCGTAGAACTTCGAAGAAATCGGTTTTGAATAACCTAGTCTCTCCAGAAGACTGAGCTTGCAGCAAGTGAAGATCTTGCATAGGTACCTATATCAAGATTGGTCTAATACAGGTTTTGATAATGTCGTCTCATTTCTAAGAGACATTTTTTTAAGTTAATCAAGTGCAAAATTCTCAGCAAGAAATCGGCCTCGTTTGGAATACGACTTATATGATTTTTTAACGTAAGTTGACGGTCTTGTGTGACCAAGGAATTTATATACAAACTGGAATGCTCACATGCACTCCAAAACCGTTCCTACAGCCGGGATTGCATCTCTTTCTACCATGGATTTAAGGCAACTCTCGTAAGAAAGAGACAAAATACCGGTTGTCAACGAAATGCTCAGAACGATTTTTCACTTTACATGTTATAAGCCAATGTCAACCTTATGTCCCATTGGACCATCCATTTCAAGGTGCATATTTGAATATATAATTTTATTAAGTGAGCGTTCCAGTTATGATAGAAATTCCTTGTGTGTGACCTCTAAGTTAAAGGTAAAGTCAAAAAATTATTTTACCAAAAAAATGCAAAGAATTTAGTATTGCTATGAGTTCAACTATATAATAATTAGCCAAAGGATATATTTTAATGAAATAAAAAAAATCGTAATAGAGAATAAATAAATAATAATACGAGTAAATATTTTAATTTATTCAAGTAAAAAAAGGTGAATCCATCTAAATAAGCAAAAAAAGATTTACAGTCAGTAACAAAAGGTAAATATTAATGAAATTATAAAAATACATAATTATCTATACAAGTATAAATCTGTTAAAACCTCCGTTTTATTAATACACTATATATCATCAAGAATAAATTTCAATAGCGCGTATTTTTTTGTATCAGCGCCATCTCTTATCGTGTTTTTCTCTGATCACGTATCACGTAAAAAGTACAAAACCAATGTTAATAACTTTAATACATAAAAATTGGAAATAACTCACAGTATAATTTAGTTTTTGTTTCATTGTAATTAAATTTAAAAATAAATATTTAAGAAAATAGAAATAGGTACCTACGCCGCCAACGCCATCTGGTCTAAGGAATCTTTAAAACTCACAAAACTTATTTTTAGTTATTATGTTGTTAAACTTAAAAGCTTACTAAATATGTCGGATAGGAATAGAAATCGTTTTAATATTTTAGATAAACATCATTTTCAATTAATATACTATTATGTTAAATATTAATTATGTTAAATGTCACTAAGCATAAAAAATATATTCTACAATTATACGATAGATGGCGCAGATAATTTTCTGAATCGCGCTGACCAAAACTTCGGCCAAAAGAATGACACTCGCCCGTATTTAAAAATCTGTGTTTCTTTTTTGTATATAATTAAATACTTTAGGGTACTACGGTCTTGATTGTTTGTTCGTTGTTAAAATTTAAAATATTTGGTTGTTATTTGTTTGTTGATTGTACAAAGTTGGATGGTTATAGCACTTATAGCTATTTAAGTTGTAATCTATATATATATATATATATAAAGTCGTGTTAGTTACACCGTTGATAACTCGAGAACGAGTGGAACGATTTTTATGATTTTTGTGTTTTTGGATTTGTCTTCGTCGGGAATAATACTTATTAAAATATGGTATTCATCAATGAGAAAATAATTAATAAAAAAAAAACAGTTCAAATGTTTCATCCGTACTATCTATATACATATATATGTATGTATGTATGTATGTATGTATGTATATAGATATAATAAATCTGTCACTCAATCCGTCTATTATAAAATATTTTCCAGTATCGACGCAGGTGTAGGTGATAAAAAATATAAATGTATAATTTTTAAAATTTTAGTTAAAGACCCGTGCGAAGCCGGGGCGGGCCGCTAGTGCTTGAATAAAATACATTGAATTAGTTAAAAAGTCTCATGATTAATAACTAAATACACAAAAACAAGGTCTCCGTTGCATCTATCAATGCCATTTCTAACATTTTCTGTGTAACTACGAGTATGTGAACTATTAATTTAAATCTACCCACTTTGCTAAGTTATTTAACTGAAATAGTATATTTATTTCTTATTGTGTTTGTTTTAAATTATTAGTAAGTCTTTTTTAGTGTTCCATACCCAAAGGGTAAAACGAGACCCTATTACTAAGACTCCGCTGTCCATCCGTCCGTATGTCACCAGGCTGTACTCATGAACGGAGATAGTTAAATAGTTGAATTTTTCACAGATGATGTATTTCTGTTGCCGCTATAACAACAAATACTAAAAAAACATAATAAAAAATATTTAAGAGGGGCTCCCATACAACAAAAGTGATTTTTTTGCTCGTTTTTGCTCGATATTGATAACAGCAATAAATAGACGGTTGAAATATTCACAGAATATTTAGTTATATATTCACTTTAAAAATAAATAATTAAATTAAAGTAAAACAAATATTTAAGAGTTTTGATTTTTTTTGCCGTTTTTTATAGATAATGGTACGGAACCCTTCGTGCGCAAGTCCGACTTGTACGTGGCCTGTTTTTTAGGGTTCCTTAGACAAATGGCAAAAAACGGAACCCTTATGGATTCGTCATGTCTGTCTGTTTGTCCGTCCGTATGTCACAGCCGCTTATTTCCGAAACTATAAGAGTTATACTGTTAAACTTGGTAAGTAGATGTATTCTGTGAACCGCATTAAGATTTTTACACAAAACTAGAAAAAAACAATAAATTTTGGGGGTTCACCATACTTAAAACTGAAACTCAAAAAAAAAAATTTCATCAAACCCATACGTGTGGGATATCTATGGACAGGTCTTCAAAAATGATATTGAGATTTCTAATATCATTTTTTTTCTAAACTGAATAGTTTGCGCGAGAGACACTCCCAAAGTGGTAAAATTTGTGTTCCCTCCTGTTACTTCTAAAATAAGAGATTGATAAAACTAAAAAAATATATATGATGTACATTACCATACAAACTTCAACCGAAAATTAGTTTGGAACGAGATCTAGTAAGTGGTTTTTTTATTTTTTATTTTTTAATACGTCAAATCGTAGACCGCAATTTACCGTTCATTCAATTAACTCAAATATTTAAAAATAAAACATTTAATTTCATAAACATAAACCTAATGCTTAAACCGTGTTTTGCCGTTTTTATAGATAATGGGACGGAAACCTTCGTGCGCGAGTCCGACTCGCAGTTGGCCGGTTTTTTTTATAAAGTATTGTCAGCATACCCTCTATTATTTTAATACGTTTCGTAACGTCATGCAACAGCGTTAATAAAAATAGTTCGCTACCCGCTCAGAGCCTCTTTCGCTTCTCGGCTTTCGGAACGATAGGTCGTTGTTTCATGACGAGCACGTTGACCATTTTTATATTCAAATTAACGGTTGATTGTTTGCTTAATTTAAATTGTAATTCTTAGTGATTATTAAGTCTTAATAATTGTTCGATTTGTAAAATTATTAATAAATAGAAGTTTAGTGTTGCGTTGTCTTTTTTTAAATAAATAAATTTGTTTCTCCTAACATCAGAAGTTGGATAGATCCTTACGACACCACTTCATAAGCAAACAGCCGTTAATTTGAAACCGTCATGCCGCGTTCGCGATCGTGCAGTTCGCGTTCACGTAGTCCATTATGTAGGACTCCTATAAATTGATAAGGGATCGAACAAACGCGCAAAAGGCCGTCATGAGCAAATCACCGTCGTCACAGATCGCGAAGTGAATCTGATGATGAAAGGTTATCTCGTTCGCGCAGTGCTGTCGCTTCCTGTTTTTAAGTTAATTATTTTAAAGTGTTTAATTATTTTGTAAATTTGTTATTCAAATTTTAATTTTAGCTGCAATTACGTTCGAATCTTTTACTATTGTGTAGTTTAAGTGTATACGTCGCTAAGTGGTACCATTCTGTAGGTCGGTAACTACACAATATCGATTACAATGTCGGTACGTTCTTCGCGGTTGAAGAAAGAAATTGATAGGTCACGTACGCATTGTAGTAGGTCACGCAAGGACCGAGATCGTAGTTCTTTTAGGCGGCGACGTTGCGACGACTCGCGTAATCACCGCGATAGCTCCCGTAACCAAGTACTCGATACTATTCATGTTAGATTGAATGCAATTGAGAGTAGACTATCTACCTCCGATTCCATATCTGAACCGTTACGTCCAGCTCGTGAATGCTATACTCCACCTTCACTGGTAGCGACTTATAAAGTCACTATATCGGTAGAGCCGGTTTGCGAAACAACGAAGATAGTGAGCGCGTTAACGTCGATAATACAAGCTAAATCTAGTCGCTATTACATTTCAAATTTTGGTCTTAGTATTCCCGATTTCGTTGTTTGAAATCCGAGGTGAACTTGCGTGTTCTAGTCCATACATCGTTATTTGAGATACTTTTGTTAGCTGTTAAAACAGAATCTTTTTACGTTTCCTCCTACCCTCATTAAAAAAAAAATGTGGTTAAGTATAACAACAGTTTTGGTGAGTACGTTCCAGTTCTCCTTTTTAACAAAAGAGTGAACAGAAGGTTTATTTCCACGTAGATTGTTGTCACTAGAAGAACAACACTACACGGCTTCATCTCAACAAAGAGAGCCGAGCGGCTGTGCTCCTACGGCGATGGTAGCTGAGGCAGCGCCTGTGTCAACCGTCGGCGCAGAGTCCACGGCGGTGGCCGAGCCTGCGAGCGCGCCTCAAGAGCGTGCAAGGGTACCGGCTTCAGTGACCTCGTCCTCACCGGAGCGTCCCGTGAGTGCCTCGATGGACCACTTCAGGGATGCTGATCGCATCGTTGATGCGATACGATTCATAAATATACCGGTGAGATCTAACCAATCTTATTATATCTGCAGTTTTGCTTCGAATTTCAATGATATAGAGACTTTATGCGAGAAAGTAGACCGTGCTGGGTTTTCTATCAATTTAAAGAAATTTTCTTTCTTGTCAACCAAGATAGAGTATTTGCGACGACAATTAATGTTTGTCTAGAATTAGTAATTGTGTCAGGAGTGATGCCAAGTCTTGGCTCCAAGACTGGTTTACCAAAGATCGCAGTTGGACAAATTTTAAAATAGAATTTAAGCCCTTATGTGCACGAAGAATCGATGTCGCTGACATTTCATTTAATGTAATGTGCTCAGATTTCGATTATTATACCACGTTGTAGCAGATTAGGCAAGGCGATCATTATTGCGCTTAAACATTGTTAAAGAACTAAGTGACGAGTTAAAAGTTGCGATCATCATACGAGGTATAACAGATCCTCAGATTCTTGCGGCGGCGCTAAATTCTAAATTATCCCCTAAAGATTTGGTAGATTTCTTTTCTATTTATTTAAAGCCGAAGTGTTCCAATGCCTGTGCGTTGCATACGAAATATTAATAACCGAAACTTACGAAAACGTTCGTATAACAGTCACAATTCTAAAGCCATAAAATGTTTTTCGTGTGGAGAGATAGGTCATACTCAAAAATCATGCTCAAAGCATTCAAACATTGTAATAAATAATAAGCGTACATACGATAATTTCATTAATAATAGTACAAGGGAGACTGTCAAAATATCGTGTTCTATTTAAAAAAAAAAAAAGAAGGAACAAGACGCGAGTAAGTGTTTCTTTTTTTTAAAGAAGTTTTAGAAATGCGCAAACAAAAAGTAATTTTTTTGTTCTAAATTGGAGGGTAGATCGATCGATAACTATGTAGTGACCGCGGTGATATAGAACGTTTCTACCGACGTACTTATAGATAGTAGTAGATCGCGTGTTTATCTTATTTCCTCGACACTACTTAAACATTTTAACTGCCGACAAATACCTACTCAACGCCGAGCACTGGCGGTCACGGGTTCGATTCCCACTCGTGGAGGATGTTTGTATTTGTACAAATATTTGTTTCCGGACTGGGTGTATGTGTCTCGGAGAGCACGTAAAGCCGTCGGTCCCGGTTGTTATCATAGACACCTAATAACGATCTTTACCCATGATAGAGAAATTATCCGTCAACCCGCAGTGGAGCAACGTGGTGGATTAAGCTCTAACCCTTCTTCTATATGGAGAAGAGGCCTTTCCTCAGCAGTAGGTGGTTTACAGGCAGATAGAGTACCTACGTAGCAATTATTATGGGGCGTTGGTAATGTCGAATCAACTAGTTACGTCACATTAATTTTCGAATTCAATGATATATCTTTAGAAGCTGATTTTTTTTGTTGTACCCGCGTTTGCATCAATGTACCCATAATTATAGGTACGCATGTATTAAACCGAAAGAGCGTTGCGTATATACGGGTTAATAAACAACAGCGTTTGACGCGTGTCGACAAAGTCACGTGTATGAACAGTGTATTTCACATTAATTTCATTGAGGAATCGTTCGTTAATACAACACTTCAGGGATCTGATCCCGATGAATTACTGTCGGTTTTTATCGACTTTAAGAATAATTCAATAAGAGGCATAGCAGTGGCAACCGTTAGTACTGGTATCATACGTATACAGTCGAATAGTTACACACCTGTTTGTTACAAGCCGTAAACACTTTCTCTTGACGAGAAGATTAGGGTGCGAAGTATTATAATTCAACACTAACTAGAAAAGAATATTATCCGTGAATCAAAATCCCAGTATGCGAGTCCTATTATTCTCATTAGGAAAAAAGACGGGAGAGACCGCATGAGCATAGACACTATTACGCTCTGATAGCTTTAGCGCTGGCAGTTTATTTTTTACAGTTAATTTAAAGAAAAGTACAGATCGTATTTGTGACTACGGAAGTAGAATACTTAGGCCGTATAATTACTCAAGGTCAGGTTAGACCGAGCGATAGGAAGGTACAGGTTAGGTTAGATTAGTTAAGGTTTTTAGTCAATTCGCATAGACCCACAAACGTAAAGCAAGTTAGACAGCTATTAGGTTTAGCTGGATACTTCCATCGTTATATAGCCGATTACGCTTTTAAAACTGCGCCTAGCGCCAGTATTACACCCGTGATGGTCTCTCATACGCGATGTTGCCCTGAATACTCCTAATCCGAATTGTGAGGCAATGCGAGAATTACACTGTCAAAGAGCATCTGAACTGATGGAGCGCAATAAAGAAAAACAAGATGCTTACATTTTTGAAACTAATGATTTCATATTCTTTTCTAAATCTACACAGACACGCGGCAAACTAGACTCTGGAATGCGTGGTCCTTATTGCGCTGTGAAAATCTTGTCTCACGAGCGCTATGAACTGCAACTGTTAAGAACGTCACTTGGTAAGACCACTCAAGCCGCATCACAGAACAAGTTGCCGTGGAAAAGGGAATGATGTCCCGAGTCTTATGCAGCATTTTTCGATGACAAGCTGTTAAACATTTTTAATGTTCTGTTATGTTTCAGATGTACTACAGGCAATGGCTGCCTTACGTATGTCTGGTGTCTGGAGTGTATGATCTCCAGTGTGTGATACGGTTTTATCCGACACATTTATGTTTGCGGACCCTGGTCTGATCAGAGCGTTTCTTTATGAACGTACACGGCAAATGTCCGGCAGACGCAAAGTGGTTATGCGTGCAGACCTTGGTTCAGCTTTCACATTTTATAATGTGTGCAGACTCTAGTCTGGTTTTGGGCCTGAGGCCTTGTTAAACATTCACGGACACTGTCCGGTTGACACATTTATGTTTGCGGACCCTGGTCTGATCAGAGCGTTTCTTTATGAACGTACACGGCAAATGTCCGGCAGACGCAAAGTGGTTATGCGTGCAGACCTTGGTTCAGCTTTCACATTTTATAATGTGTGCAGACTCTAGTCTGGTTTTGGGCCTGAGGCCTTGTTAAACATTCACGGACACTGTCCGGTTGACACATTTATGTTTGCGGACCCTGGTCTGATCAGAGCGTTTCTTTATGAACGTACACGGCAAATGTCCGGCAGACGCAAAGTGGTTATGCGTGCAGACCTTGGTTCAGCGGTCACATTTTATAATGTGTGCAGACTCGTGTCTGGTTTTGGGCCCGAGGCCTTGTTGAACGTTCACGGACTATGTCCGGTTGGCACATTTATGTGCGCGGTCCCTGGTCTGATTAGAGCGTATTTTTATACGTACACGGCACATGTCCGGCAGACGCAAAGTGGTTATGCGTGCAGACCTTGGACCGACGGACACGTTATTGAATATAGCGTGTCTGTAGGGTTGCATGTAACGCGCGTTCGCTTTTATAAAATGAGTTGATAGAAGACGAATGAAGAAGACTGAACGATTGGTGAAGTTGTAAACTGATCGAAAGGTTTTCTTAAAACTTTAACATGTGTGAATAAGTGAATGAGGGCCTTGAGAGCGAGAAGTATGAAAGAATAGGCAGTACTTAGCCAACTGTTTATAAAACTCATATTTTGTTATGTATTTCTCATGAACAGAGTCTGCTACTGACGATGAACCTGTCAAATGTTCAGCTTGGGCCTTCGACGGCTCCCGCTATTGCTCCTCCAGGAGTCCCAGCTGGAGACGGCGAGCTCGAGTCCTCATCAGCATCCACCGACTAGTCAGCGCTCGTGGTGAAAATGTGCACCGGGGACGGCGCACGGTCAGGAGAGGCCGTGTCAGCATACCCTCTATTATTTTAATACGTTTCGTAACGTCATGCAACAGCGTTAATAAAAATAGTTCGCTACCCGCTCAGAGCCTCTTTCGCTTCTCGGCTTTCGGAACGATAGGTCGTTGTTTCATGACGAGCACGTTGACCATTTTTATATTCAAATTAACGGTTGATTGTTTGCTTAATTTAAATTGTAATTCTTAGTGATTATTAAGTCTTAATAATTGTTCGATTTGTAAAATTATTAATAAATAGAAGTTTAGTGTTGCGTTGTGTCTTTTTTTAAATAAATAAATTTGTTTCTCCTAACAGTATAATCTAACCGTCACCTGGAGTAGTTTTTATTGAATTGCATTGAATTGCATTGTATTGTATAATATTACTGCTACTGTAACCCTACAATTTTTTTTTCTTTCTGCACATACCAAGGTTCGCTGTTAAACCAGCCTTTTGTAAACACTTGTCTAATTATTGTAAGTGTATTGTAAAGATTTAAATAGATAAAATAAATAATAATAAAATGAATTACTATGATATTTTCAACAAAAGTTTTTTTTTTTGCAAGGAAAAATCAATGAAACACAGTAAATACTTTTTAATGTTTCTTCTTTAATATACCTTATATTATACAAAAAGGAACGTTTTAAATCAATGTCAAATACAAAAAAAAAGCGTACCCTATTGTCTATTAAATGCTAATGGAATAATTATATCGTCATATAAAATTCCATAAACATAGTCGATAATTAAAAGAATATTAAAACACAAAAACAAATTACAAATCTCCGTTACAAAAATGGAACTGTCAAAAAAATTATAACGTAATGTTTGAGTAGAAATCTTAACACTAAATTAAGAAAATCACAGCTTTTTATCACTCTCTCCATTACAAATGCGTTTAGAAATACCAAAAAATTATAACAAAATCAGGAATATTATTAAACGGTTAACTAATAAATGAAAGAACTTTTCGTAATAATACAATATAATTGAATGTGTTTTTCATATTAAAAAATTAATCATATACCACATCCTAAGCTGAACCGAACTGCTTCATCATTTTATTAAGCTGGCTTTGATGCATCTTCCATCTTCCTGTCTAGTACAACATGGTATGTATAATAATATTAATTCTGATACGAGTATCTCTTGACAGAGGATTCTATTCGCGACCTGTGAATCTAAAAGTTGTAGTAGCTTATTAAATAGAGTAAGATCCCAGTGCCGCCAGACCTACGTCATTTTAGCAAAGCTGAAATTTTGAGGATTTCTAGTCTACTATGTAGTTAAGATAGTATGCGTACTTACTAGTTCGAAAGCGGGGCCCTTTCACAGGTAGCGCGAACTAAAGGTATATAAAAACCTTACTCACCTACGTTAAAGTAGAAAGGCTCATATTTAAATATGTTTTTAAGAATATTATCAAAAACTGATATTAATCATTGCCAGACCATTTCCGTGGGCCATTACTTCCGCCAGACGTTATAAAGGTTACTTAAAAATTAGGTAAACTACGTTATACTAGCAAGCCTACATTTTACATATACCACTCATGGTACTATTTCAAGATCCTTTGTAAGCAGCCAGACCAATCCGATGGGCCAATCATTCTCCCAGACGCCTTAAAGAAAGCCTTAGTTGACGTAGATGCTGCGCGATTTCAGCATTTTATTAATAAATATACAGTTGTCAATGTAAATGAATAATTCAACCGGAAAAATTGAAATGAAAAATGAAGATGAATAGTTTGTAACATAATAGATAATATTTTTTAAATCATAATTTGTAAACTGTAACATTTTCAACAAAAATTTTAATAAATAATGTACATCATTTTTTTTTTTAGTTTTATCATTCTCTTATTTTAGAAGTTACAGGTGGGGGACTTTGGAAGTGTCTCTGGCGCAAACTATTCGCTCCACTGCCCGTGTCAACTACTAGTTGACAAGAGTTTACAAACTCTTATAATAATAACCGTTATATTTATAACCTCTTATAGCAATAACCGCCAGCGCCCGTGTCAAATAATGGTCGCCATGGGTATATTGCCAGTGTCAACTTTTTTTTCGACACGGGCATTAGTACGCGACGTGCACCTGTCAACTATAGGTTAATTAACGTATATTACATTATTACCAGTGGGAAATTACGTAACAAAACGTGAGAGTCCTTGGGCAGTTTTGTGCAGTTGGTAAACTAAAAGGTCATTGCCTGGACACTCAAGCGGCTATTTAGTTTAGAAAAAAAATGATGTTAGAAACCTCAATATCATTTTTGAAGATCTATCCATAGATACCCCACACCCCACACGTATGAGTTTGATGAAATTTTTTTTTTTGGTTTTTACTTCTAAGTACGGGAAACCCCCACAATTTATTGATTTTTTCTATTTTTGTGTGAAAATCTTAATGCGGTTCACAGAATACATCTTCTTACCAAGTTGCAACAGTATAGTTCTTATAGTTTCGGAAAAAAGTGGCTGTGACATACGGACGGACAGACAGACAGACATGAAGAATCCATAAGGGTTCCTTTTTTGCCATTTGGCTACGGAACCCTAAAAATAACCATAAAATTATTTACACTTCTATTGTTTCCAATTTATTGCATCTATTTTACCGAAGTAGCGCCATGCTGCTTGCAGCTGAATGGGCCGGCGCGCCCGGGGAAGTACTTCGCTCTCACTTAACACCGACGTGAAATGACGGCACTGTCGTCGTGTTTCGTTCGGTTTGTGAGAGATCCGGTAGCCCTTCCCTTGCATTCCCTCCAGGATCCGGTGGAACATCCCTCCCCTCCCTAGAAGGCCGGCAACGCACCCGCTTATCTTCTGATGTAGCGGGTGTCTATGGATGTCGTTTTTATTTACCACCAGGTGAATCGACTGTCCGTTTGCCCCCTCTAATATAAAAAAAAATCTAAATATCAGTGAATGATCATAACTATATTTATTTAAAATTTTAATTAAGATGAATAAATAATAAAACCATAATTTCAATTATCTGTCTTATAAAACCATGTAGTGTTCTCACTCGCATTCATGCGCAAGAATAATGCCCTCACGCTCGCACTTACAGGGGAAGCTTTAAGGCGTCTGGGAGAATGATTGGCCCATCGAATTGGTCTGGCTGCTTACAAAGGATCTTGAAATAGTACCATGAGTGGTATATGTAAAATGTAGGCTTGCTAGTATAACGTAGTTTACCTAATTTTTAAATAACCTTTATAACGTCTGGCGGAAGTAATGGCCCACGGAAATGGTCTGGCAATAATAAATATCAGTTTTTGATAATATTCTTAAAAACATATTTAAATATGAGCCTTTCTACTTTAACGTAGGTGAGTAAGGTTTTTATACACCTTTAGTTCGCGCTAACTGTGAAAGGGCCCTGCTTTCGAACTAGTAAGTACGCATACTATCTTAACTACATAGTAGACTAGAAATCCTCAAAATTTCAGCTTTGCTAAAATGACGTAGGTCTGGCGGCACTGGGATCTTGGACTAAAAGTAACGAAGCCTATCAGTAACTAATGTGCCAGATAAACTTTATCAGCAACCGGTGATAAAAGCCCTTTGCGTTATTTGTAAACACATTTAAATATACTTGTAAAATTACCTAACAATTTTTGTACAATACTTCGTACAAACAATATGATTATAAAACTATGAAAAAGCTGAAATCAATATAATGAACAATAGGTACTATTACTTACCAATATGTTTATAATAATTTAGTGAATATTTTTTATTTCCTAATGAACATCCAGAATTTCAATTGAGGTATGCTGATTTTCTGCATCGTAAGCTAAGGAATCATTTCTCTGCCTTTTAGCTCTATGTGCTGCGTGATCCACCATTCTTATTTTGAACGACCAACATCTTAACAATTCTGACATTTTTCTTTCATACTCTTCTCTCAAGCAGTCAGGATTTTCATCCAACCAAGATATTGCCGCTTTACATTCTCCTATCATTTCGGTACATTCATCCCCGCTTAATTCAACCAGACTCTCAACGACAGATCTCTTAACGTTATATATGTACGTTTCAAGTTGGTTCCTTACTTCTAAACGACGTCTGTTCTCCTCATCTTCTTCTCTAAATTTTGCAGCGTCAGTTACCATTCTACAGATTTCCTGCTGCGTCAGCCTATTAACATTCTTTATTGTCACGCTTTTACAATTACCAGTGCTTTTATCTCTGGCGGACACCGTTAATATTCCATTTACATCTATGTCGAATGTAACATCAACCTTAGCGACTCCTCTAGGTACCGGTGGGATGTTATGAAGTTCGAAAACACCAAGCAAATGATTATCTTTGGTTAGAGATCTCTCTCCTTCAAATATTTCAATAGTCATACTAATTTGATAGTCTTCTAGTGTAGTTATTTCCTTAACTTGCTTGCAAGGTATTGGTGTGTTGCGTTGTATTACCTTATACATCAAACCATGAGCCGTCTCAACACCCAAGGATAATGGCACAACATCAATTAACAGCAAATCTTTCATTTTTTCATTTTTTTCTCCCGATAACATTGCTGCATGAATAGCTGCTCCACACGCAATAGCCTCATCAGGGTTGATCGAACCCATTGGTTCTTTTCCATCGAAATATTCACTAAGCATTTTCCTTATCTTTGGTATTCTGGTACTGCCTCCTACTAAAATAATATCGTCTATATCATTCTTCATCATTCCAGCATCCATCAATGCACGTTCGACGGATCGAAGCGTATCTTTAAATAAATCTGAACATAGCTCCTCGAATAAGACGCGAGTAACCAGTCCTTTATAATCAATTCCATCACTGAGCGATTCGATCTGAACAACGGCTTCCACAGCAGACGTAAGCAATCGTTTTGCTTTCTCAGCTGCACACTTAAGACGTCGTAATGCACGAGCACTCTTAACTTCCTTTTTATAACGCTTACGAAAATCTTCTATGAAATACGCCACTAAACGATTATCAAAATCTTCACCACCCAATCTTGAATTACCAGCAGTTGACTTCACTTGGTAAACTGAATCCTCACTTATACTCAAAATGGATACATCGAATGTACCACCTCCTAAGTCGTAGACAAGCACGTTCCTTTCCCCTTTCAACTCGTTGTTTAAACCGTACGCTAGAGCAGCCGCAGTCGGTTCATTAATTATTCTAATAACCTCTAAACCAGAAATCTCACCTGCTAGCCTCGTAGCTTGCCGTTGAGAGTCATTGAAATAAGCCGGCACAGTAATAACCGCTTTATCCACTTTACACCCCAAAAAATTCTCAGCAATCTCCTTCATCCTGAAAATTATCATAGCACTTATTTCCTCGGGCGCGAAAACTCTTTTTTTATACCTGTAATTAATACATATTTTTGGCTTACCGTTTTGATTTATGACTGAAAATGGGAAATGACGTAAATCCATTTGCAAGCCAACGTCGTCGAAGGTGCGCCCGATTAGTCGTTTCGCGCCAAAAACCGTATTGGTAGCATTGACGGATGCTTGACTTTTCGCGGGCTCGCCTATTAAACGTTCCCGCGGCGTAAACGCCACATAAGATGGAGTGATAGAGCTGCCCTGTTCGTTAGGAATAACTTGCACATCGCTTTTAAGCCACACAGCTACACATGAACACACCGTACCTAAATCTATACCGATAGCGACCATTTTCAATCAACAGAATGCTTTCGATTTGGTGCTTTCGTCTTTATTCGATGCATTTGGAAGTTCAAATCCCGTTTCGCGCGTTTATATACCCAGCCAACCACAATTAAGAACATTCTAGAGAGCTACTAGCCAATCACAGAGCAATATTCATAGACGTTTCTAGAAAAGTGTTGCCATATTTAGAAAAGTAATTTGGACTACGCTTACATTTTTTAATGAAGAGAGAAATAAATTTTATAGTAAAATCTTATTTTTAAATTGATTGCATTATATATTAGAAGGAGCCTAATTTCAAATAATACGATGTGTATAAATTTTATCCCTTGAAATGTAAATATTAAGTATAATATAATATATATTATAGTTAATATTTACATTTCAACCGATATATTATAGGTATATTGAAATGTAAAATATTAAGTGTTCAATTACGTTACTTTATAATAATTAGTGTAATTATAATGAATTAGACATACTTGAGATAAATGGCATTATTAAAAACAAAAATAAGAACTCTGTGCTTTTTGTAGTGAAAATATTATAATGAAAAATAATATATATTTTTCATTTTTTAATAAAGTTCTCTTAATTTTAGTGGCGTTGGGTTTTTGCATACTTCAGATTGGTTACTATATAATGCTGTTCAGCTCCTAGAAGCCGTAGCCTGTGTTTTTAGTTTATGTTTCTTCTGGACATCGGTCCAGTACCGTTAAAATAATTATACGATTGTTTCTTGCCTGTCATATTTTAATTTTATCGATATTTTTTAATAATGTATATATTTATTTAATTAAAAGTCTAAAAACGGATTTTATCGCGTTTATTCAAAATTACTGTTTAACAATTTTATTTTAATTTATTTCCCGACGTTTCGGACCCTTTACAGCGTCCATGATCTCGGGGGACTGAGGTGGTGGGTGTCCGAATAATGAATCAATTGTTACATACCCCGCTTTTTATACAATTGTAAATTATTACTTTTGACCGTTCCTATTCACACAGAATGAACTTGTTGTGTCTGGAAGTCGTGCTGTGTTCTTATTTTCCTTGGGTTCAATTAATTTTAGAACTGGTTCCCAAGCTGGTGGTACGTTCCAACCATCCTCTCTATTGAAATTAGGATGTTTTTTTATTTCAATAGCCTCGCGAATCATCCTTGGTAGGAATCGGTGTTCTTTAGCGAGAATTTGTGGCTTATCAAATCTAATGTAGTGGTTGGTACCTTATTGAGTATGTTGATACACAGCAGACTTTGTCGACCGTTGGTGTTTAATGTCAGCTATATGTTCTTTTACGCGTGTCTCTATACTCCGTTTAGTTTGTCCTATATATGAAAGACCACATTCACAGTCTAATTTGTAGACCCCTGCATCTTGTAAAGGTATTTGGCACTTGACAGATGGTAATAATTGACTTATCTTCGTTGGCGGCTTGTAGTAAGTTTTGATTGAAGCTCGCTTCAAGATGTAGCCAATCTTGTCAGTGACTCCTTTAACATATGGTAGTACGGCAGGCTGGCGCTCAACTGTGGCAGTCCTCTTCCTCCGGGATCTGTGACGCTGACGCGGTGCTCGGAGCTTGTTGTCTCGCAGTACCTGCTTGATGTGCTGTAGCTCTGCGTCCAGGTGTTTCTCGTCACAGATCCCGTGAGCTCTCTGAAACAGAGACAAACCAACGGCAGAGAGTTGTCTAGGATGGTGGTGAGAAGCACCGTTCAAATACTTGTTTGTGTGGGTAGATTTTCTATACACAGAATGGCTTAAACTATGATCGGGATTCCTGATTATAAGTACATCTAGGAAAGCTAGTGTGTTGTTTGCCTCTAACTCCATGGTAAATTGAATATTGTTATTTATGGAGTTAAGGTGTTCTAGGAATATGCAAGTACTGTCTGTTGGTAATATGGTGAAAGTGTCATCTACATACCTCTTGTAAAATCTAGGAGAGATGGGTGCTGTCCTTAGGGCTCGATCCTCGAAGTCCTCCATGTAGATGTCAGCCACTATGGGGGATACTGGAGAGCCCATAGCTACGCCATCCACCTGTATGTAGTATTTGTGGTTCCACAACAGGTAGCCGGTTGTAAGGCAGTGCTTGAGTATTATTGCGTATTCCTCTGGCATGTCGTTCTCCACTAGTCTCCTCCGTACAATTTCAATGCAGTCTTGTACCGGTAAGCATGTAAATAAAGACTGTACATCAAAGCTCACCATCGTTTCATTCTGAGTGAGTTGTAGGTCTTTAATCTCACTCACAAATTGGTAGGAATCCTTCACATATGCTGTTGTGTTGCCTCTGAGTGGTGACAGTACCTTCGCTACGTGCTGAGCCAGTTTGTAAGTTGGCTCAGCACGTAGCGAAGGTACTGTACTCTAATTTCAATAGAGAGGATGGTTGGAACGTACCACCAGCTTGGGAACCAGTTCTAAAATTAATTGAACCCAAGGAAAATAAGAACACAGCACGACTTCCAGACACAACAAGTTCATTCTGTGTGAATAGGAACGGTCAAAAGTAATAATTTACAATTGTATAAAAAGCGGGGTATGTAACAATTGATTCATTATTCGGACACCCACCACCTCAGTCCCCCGAGATCATGGACGCTGTAAAGGGTCCGAAACGTCGGGAAATACATTAAAATAAAATTGTTAAACAGTAATTTTGAATAAACGCGATAAAATCCGTTTTTAGACTTTTAATTAAATGAATAAAATTCGCGTAAATATAAGAGAACAGTATGTATATATTTTTCAATATTATAAAATATAAAACATATAATTAAATATTCTGGTTAGTAAAGTTTATTATGAATGTGTAACATTTTGTCAATCATTTGTACTAAAATTTTATTCCACTAAAAATACAACTTTTCTTATATTCGAACTTGAACTTCTTGTTTGTTTCTTTGTGGTGTACAATAGACTGTTATTATAATTAAATAAAGTATTTTGTGACAATTTCTATGTATTTTTTTTATTAAAAAATATTTCGTGATTTTGTTAGACATCTCAAATCAGGGAAAATTTTATTGTATGACCACCCAAAATTGATACAGATAATAAAGTTATGACGTCAAACTTTTTGTCTCTTTCTAACTCCAAACAAAACTTATTACGAGTTATAAGGATCGTTTTCTATCCATTTATAACAATATTAATTACATAATTGACCTACTTTTTAGAATATAAGTGAAATTAAAAACAAATGTATCTTCATCAAATATTTAAATTGCCTTGCTGTCAACAGGTTTATTATAAAAGTAACTAAGAAATATTATAATTTATTATAATTGCATATAAATTAACACCATTTTTGATTTCATTGTTTGAACAATAAAATTGTAATATTGTTTTTATTATTTATTTTATATGAATATACAAATGTTACCTTTTAATTTTATTTTATTATTATGTTTCCTGAGAAATCTGAAGTCCAGGTAAAGTCTGCCTGGTTTCTCATATTTATGAGCCTAACAATGGTACTTGTATCAAAATCACTATGGCTTGTCGGTAAAGTGGAGTAGGTACCTATAGAGTTAAAGGAGCACTATCTTGTGTTACGAAAAGTGTCCCCGAAATAACCCTTAATAAAGATGGCGTTGCTGTACCAGAGGACCGTCTTTAGGTTAGATAATTTCTTTAACTTACTAGCCATTTAACTTTCAATTACAATATATTTACTAACTATTTTTACCAGCGCCATTTTTAATGCTATTTTGTGGCTAATTTTGTGGGTCACTGAAGTTAGCCCCCCATAAATTTTATATTTTTATTTTTCAAATTTTCATTTACACATATCGTTAATTCGTCGTTTGTTCTTGATTGTTCGTTATAAATAATTGTTTGTTCGTTAATCGTTTATTTATTAAAAATAATTAAAAATCCTCCACTCCAATTTTAATTTATTATTTTTATTAGTAGACTTTAAATATTTATTAATGTTTGTTCTTTTATATAAAACACGTTAGTTCTATCGATATAATGTTTATTTTTTATATAATTAACAATGAAAAAAAACCTAACAACCTATCAATAATAGGTTGTTAGGTCTTTTTTTTTTTTGAAATATATTAGGACTTTTAATAATTAACAATTTATTATCTCGTCGTTTGTTACGGATTACAATCTTTCGACAGTTCACAATCTTACGATATAGATTATAAAAATTGATAAGTAAACCAAAAATAGACTTGAAATAGAAGAGAGAGAAAGAGTTTATTGCATATTTTTATTTAATAATATATTTAATTTTAAACAGGGAAATTAAATGATAATTATTGTAATGTGTAAATAATGAAAAAGATGCAATGATTATTTATTAGACTTTATAGTATACTAGCTTTCATCCGTGACTTTCTACACGTTGAATTTACTTCGATACGATTTCACTCGTGTTTATGGAGCAGTAACTCCACTTCTAGACGATTTATCAAGATGAAACAAACACCAGATTTTAAGTTAAACCTCCAGGTTAATGTGACAACAGTATTCAATTTCGTGCATCAAATTTTGCGTAGGGACGAAACAAACATACAATCAGACAGAAAATTCTAAAAATAATTGTTTTTGAATACATATAGTACTCTCGTAAAGATCCTTTATAAATCATATTTCCTAAATATCTCGGTCTAATGCAGAAACATCCAGATACAATTTTGTTATATGTATAGTTAATATTGATACACATAATCTAGGAACTAACTAGGAATAAACTAGGAACGGAAATAAATTTAAGATATAAATACATATATACATAAATACACATCCATGACCCGGTGCAGACATCTATATTCGTCATACAGATTATCTGCACCTGGCGGGATTCGAACCCGCGACCGACCTACTATTATAAGATATTTTAAATAAAAATATTACATTTGCTAAGATTTCGTGGTGGATTAAACAAGTTAATCGATAAATATTTTGTTTCATATTTTATATTTCGAGAAATATTTTATGTGAGTAAATTCTAGGATTTTATATACTCTAGATTCGGCTAAAAATTTTTTCACGGGTTCAGAATAGCTTTATTTATGAATCCCTAAAATTTCATAATTTTTGACGGTTTAGATCGCGAGATATTTAAAGACAAAGTTCGCGATTTTGAGAGTAATGTCCCATTTATGTATGTAAAATGTCCGATTTTTTATTATATTAAAAAATTCTCTCGACAGAATTGGAAAACAAGTATGCTTAATTAAAAAAAATCAAAAACCCGACTGCGTAAAATACTCTTATTATAAACTAAAAAGAATAAAACAATTTACTAGCTTTCATTTGATACCCATATTGCTACAGTAAGAAAAAAAATTCAACTCCCCCCCTCATTCCGCCATTTGCGGGCGCCATTTTGAAAATTAATATAGCCTATGTCACTACTACAATTTAGACAAATCCAACGACACCTCATATGTCAAAAACCGTCCAGCCGTTTGGGCTGTAGGGCGTGCCAAAGAAATGGACATACATACATACATACATACATACATACATACCTACATACATACATACATACATACATACACTCGAAAAACATAACCCTCCTGTCGCAGTCGGGTAAAAAAACTAGGAGAGTGTTGAAAAATGTTCTTAGAATAAGCTAAAAAAATAAAAGTATCACTTCACGGTTTTGATATCGAGATATTAAAATTATAAATATTACTTTTAATTTTAAATTTATAGTGATCTGGATAGTGATATAAGGCAGAAGGTATTAAGGTAAGACTACACTTCACCACGCTGGAACTACCTTAAATAATCATACTAATATTATAAGTGCGAAAGTAAGTTTGTTTGTTACGCTTTCACGCGAAAATTACTTAAGCGATCATCGTGAAACTTTGTACGCATATTTTTGGAGGTCTTAGAAGTAATATAGGATACTTTTTTTTGGTCACGATAACCGACATCCACGCGGGCGAAGCTGCGGGCAGAAGCTAGTAATACATACTTTGTAAAATGACGTTTGAAAAGTGCTTGTAAAGCCTACTTGAATAAAGAATTTTTTTATTTCAATTAACTCATTGAAATACACAGTCTTCAGCTTTATAATAATATTAGCATTTACTTTTTCCATACATACCTGCTTTCCCCCCACTCTTCCTGTAACGTAATCAGCACTGGTGTCCAGAACGAGATAGTCTCTATATCGATGTTTTCTATCTCCCTCTCTCTCCGAGATTTCTTCGAGACGAACACAAGTCTTTTTCTTCAGTATATCATTGACTTCTTCCAGGCTCGCACGTACGTTATCAGAATTATCTAATATATAAATGAATAAAATTACAGTCTTATACATATTTACAAACAAAAAAAAAACTTATTTTTATTTAGGTACAGATATAATTATTGTTTAATAGAAATGGTAGTATGAGTGCTGGCAGCATTTCCCAATCAAATCGCAATTGTGATTTTCTGGGTAAAAAATGAATAACCCATACGTTACAAGTGGGGGGCTATGAGTAGTATACTCAAATTATTTTAAAGTTTTATAGTGCTGCTACTCCAATGTTCCAAGTTTTTTGTGTAAAACTGCGAGGCACTATTAGTATCATAGAAAGATGTGTGGCGAAAAAGTGAAAGACTTGTCTAAGAAAAGAGTCACAAGATAGTTTTGTACGGTGATTAAGAGGATCAGAAACCATCACATCCAACCCGAGTCCATCCTCAGCTTCACGTTACCCCCATTAATATACCTTTAGTTAGCAACACATTTGTGGCTCCATGTGGCTGAATATTCATAGATGGTTATCATTTTATATATATAAAATATCTGTTTTTTTTGTACTTACATCTAGAATCTTCTTTAATAACGTATCTAACGACACCATCGGGCCACATTCTTTCTGTATAAAATTCTCTATTATCTTTAGATAGTTTCACCGTTTCCGGTTCTTGTATTCTTTTTCTATCTTTTCTTTTCTTCAATCTTTTTAATTTCGGGCTGAAAATTTTATATATTTTATTATTCCATGAAAGCCTCTTTTGTCATTGAGGACTCTAGTTAAGTGACTGTGAGTACTTTGACTGTGAGGACTCTAGTTAAGTGAGTGTGAGTGCCCTGTAACCAATGAGGGGCGTAGGGTGCCTACAGCCAACCGAATTAGCATCAAATAATCGATACTACTGACATATATATTATAAATAAACTAAATAATAAACTTATTAATAAACCGAAATAAGTCGAAATTTGTTGATTTCTACTTTTACTAATAAAATGAACTAACTCAGCTCAAAGAATAGGTAAAATCTGGTTGCCACGCGAAACAGAGCGAAATGGCCAATTTAATGGATCACTAAGACGACAGAATGCCTCCAACAAGGTAGAGGCTCAAAACTTTAACAGCGATTTCCCACAAAAGTGTTTTTTTGACTAATTTCGGTTTATTAGTGAGAGTGCGATAGATGTATTTAGCGAGATGAAACAATAAATGCAGCCTGTAATGATTGGCCTGTTGGCGCGGTGGCAGTGGTCTCGATTCCTGCACCGAGTCTAGAGGTAATTATACATTTATTTAAAAAAAAAATTGAATTTGAATATCAGTCGGCTGTTACCTAAAACACAGGCATTAAGTGAGTCTTAGAGACAGACGACCCAATGTGTATATCAAACACAGTCTGTTAACCATCCCTCTAAGCTCCAAAACTTCTAAATTCTATTATTGGATCGAACTGTCTCCAACAGACCTTGATTAAAATTTTAAACTTTAATACGAGTACGAGTCTAAAATATTGTCAAACCCAAAACTTTTAGGATCATTTTCATATTAAATCAAGTTCTTGAAATAAAAAAAATAGTTTTATTGTTTTAAAAAAATCACCTTTCTTCTTCTTCTTCTTCTTCATCCTCATCCTCTTCGATATTCACTCTTTTCTTCTCTTTGTAATTCTCTCTTCTTTTCTCCTTATATTTGTCATTCAAAATTTCAATGTCTAAACTCTTTTTAGGTTCTCGTTCATCTAACATTGCTTTTTTCTTATTATTATCAAAAGATAGGTTAGACGAAGATTCTTCTGGATGCTTCTCTTTACTCCCGTATAATCTAAAAGAATAACAATCATTATGTTACACAGAATGAACGGGATAGACCGGGTAACTGCGTAAGGCAATTTAAAAAAAATTAAAAATGGCAGTCGAAAGTAAAAATTAATAATTAAGTTTTATCACAATAAATAATAAACATCTTCCTTACATAGTATTTTTTTTTAAGGATAAAAACGAGTACATGCCAAGATATAGTTTTTTGACGATTTTTGTCGATATTTTGGACCAGTTGCATGATCCGTGGTTACGACAAGACAGTCTCGTCCTATCTCTATTTATTATATCTTCTATCCCTTGTCCTTATCCTTAAAAAATAAACTATGTTGGAAAACCGCCAGCGTCTAAGCCTTAAAAAGTTAATGTGTCTTACATGTATGTATACCAACACATCACACTCTTCACACTATACAAATCAAAAAAATGCATATTATAAAATCGCTAAGTAACAAACTTAAGTTACAAATCTCGTTCACCTGTAAGTACCTACATTTTTTTTTATAGTACCTAGAGGGGGTAAACGGACCTGGCGGTAAGTGAAAGCGACATCGCGGCGAGGATTAGCAGGTGCGTTGCCGGCCTTTAGGGAGGGGAGGGATGTTCCACCGGATCTTTGGGGGGAGGGGAGGGATGGGACACCGGATCACTCACAAACCGAACGAAGGACGACGACATTGCCGTCATTTCAAGTCGGTTTTAAGTGAGAGCGAAGTATCTACTTCCTCGGGCGCGTCAGCCCATTCAGCTGCATACATGCATACAAGCATACATATTTTACAAAGCCGCAAAAAAATACAATGCTGAGAAATACTCATACCAGACATAAGATTTTTTTATACAGATATACACTATTTTAAATACAATAATATACTTTTCAAATGCCTTTAGAAATTCTCTATCAACATTAAAATATTTTTTACTGAAGATAATTTTGGACATTTTTTTTAAGCAGGGACAAACTTCTTAGCACGGATAGAAATTATACTCTATAAAAAATGTATTTAACAATTAATTAAAAAAAACCGCTACTTTGAAGGAAAAAATATATCATACCTAGGACCGCGTCCGTGAAACCTTCTAACTGGAGCAAAGTTAACCACTTTCTGAACAGCAATCGTCGTTAAAGAATTCTCACTCAGATTCGGTGTAGTATTTTTAATTTCATCCTGCCTGGCATTTGTATTAAGTGTAAAATTCTCTGACACATCCCGTTTTCTTCTAGCAGCTTCCGTATTATTACTTGCTCTTAACCAAGAATCAAATTGAATCTTTCTGCCCTTGCCATCGTGTTTAGTCGATTGAATTATATAAGGCCTATGTTGTGTAGAATACTTGACTGCTCCTGACTTTGTTGACTTGTAACTCATCGGGCACCTATTACCAGTTCCATATCCGCATCTTACTCTTTGAAAAGCATCTATAGAATTCGCATTATCACAAAATACAGTCAAATTTGTTAGTGCCTTATTAACAACGAAGTTAATATAATTGGTGGTTTCTTCAATTACTTCTATCATATCATGTGTTGTAATATTTGTTTCAACTTTTAAATCTGTATCGTTACAGTGTTTGGTTCTTGCGTTTTCTAGCGCCTTCGCTGCTATTTTGTGAACTTGTTCTATTAGATTTTGTATTTCATTTTCGATGGCTAGTGCTTTAATACGGTTTTCCAATTCATCCGTTAAAGTTTTTTCAGGTGGTGGCGTTATGTCGGGATTTATTCGTAAGCTTTGTACCCTTTCGATAATTTCTCTCTTTCTTCTTTTTTTTTGTTCACGAAGTTCTACTGATGGCATCCATTTGCATGAATCGAGTTTCGCTTGACGATCTCGTTTTTTACATTCATCTCCATATACTATTTCTATCTTTCGAAGATCAGTTTTCGATAAACCATTACGATTTTGCTTAGTATTTCGGTTCTGGGACGAAAAAAAAAATAATTGTATGTTATTATAAATATTTAATTAATAAATTAAGTTGAATTTGTCTTTACATGTTTTGTGAATATTATAAATAAGAAAGTAGCTCTATTTATCACTTTCAAGAAAGTATTTTATAGATTTGATCATTTTGGAAGTTTATATAATAACAAAATCATTCATTGTGCTATCGTAATTACCCACAACTTTCTAAAAACAGTTTGGTACACACTGTATTTCGTCACTGCATTTGCAATTTCAGTGCGACTGCATTGCGTCTGCATTGCATTTACATTTTCGTTTTGCATTAGGTACCAATTAATAATCAATGTAAAAAATATCATACTAGCTGCGCCTCATACCCGCGTAAACTTGTGAGTATTTCAGAATAAAAAGCTTATAATTATGTTATCCAGAATCTCCAGCTATCTACATAACAAATTTTATCGCAATCGATTCGGTAGTTCTGCGTGGATGTACACAATTTTTTTTTTTTTTTTTTTTTTTATTTTTTTTTTTTTTTTTGTCGCAGGGGAATCCATTTACGGATGATATCCAGACTGCCCGGGTCGGCAGTCCTAGACCTATGTCGGACTCAGCACTTTGGGAGTGCAATACCGTACTAAACCCCTGCGGGAGCCTTCAGCCGTTTTAATTGGAGGGTCCCGGATCTGCAGGCAACAGGATCCCTCCAGTGACAGGCTGGCCTCGGCGAAAATGCCAGACTTCTCCTCCATGGGGACTATCCGGCTCACCTCTGAACAGTCCCGACGACGCCGTGTGTAGCAGGACCGGGTTCCCATCCCGGCCCGACACGGGTACAGGGGCATTACTGGAGGCGCATTAAGTAGCGCCTCCTACGCACCCCCATTCGTCGCCCGCGGATGGAGGCCACGTCGGCGGCCTCCTCTCTCACACGCTCGTCGGTCTCCTTCTGGGACATTACTGTCTCACAGAAGGAGACCATCGCCTTCCAGGACTCGTCGTCGCCGAGCATCGCGATGATAACGCTCGGGAGCGACAAGTCCCCTCCGAGGACCGACGTCAGACTTTGACGCAGCGCCGCCCATCTCGGGCACACCTCGAGGGTGTGCTGGGCGGAGTCCACCGCCGCGCCACAATCGTGACATTCAGTCGTCGGCTCCCTTTGGGCCGTCCGGCACAGGTAGTCACCAAAGCATGCCCGGTGAGAACCTGCGTCAGACGGAAGGTGAGGGGCTTGCGTTTTCGACGCATCCACCGCTCAAGGACCGGGCGAATGGCAGCCGTTACGCGTGTGCCGTACGGCTGCCCCGCCAGGTCCTACCCCCACCTCCGCATAAGCGCTTCCTGCCCTGTGGATGTGCACAATCATCCATCAACGTCTGTGTTAAAAATATTAGTAGGAATAAAATAAGACATAAAATCATAAGTTACCTTTATGATAAAGGATCTATGTCCGTTTTTGCTGAAATCTCGTTCTTCGAAGTGCATTACACTGTCGACGTCGTACGGTAGAACTCTAAGTTCTGGCGGTAACATTTTTTCCTTTGTAAATAAAATGATCGAACCTAAAACATTAAAATAAATTGAAACTCTCTATGCTAATATCAGTAATGCCATACGGATCTGAGACGTGGTCACCAAGTATTGGCCTTTTATACTAATATTAAACTTTTAAGCTATGTTTGCTAGATCTCTGAGGGATCAAATCAGAAAAGATGAGATTCGCACGCGAACGAAAATTACCGTCATAGTCAGGCGAATTTGCAACTTGAAGTAGTGGATAGGGCTCATAGCTCGTAGAACTGACGGCTGATGAAACAAAAAATTTTTCGAGTGGAGACCACGTACCAACAAGTGCAGCGTTGGAAGACGTCCACGAGATGGAGAGACGACTTAAGCTAAGCCATCGGAAGCTGCTTCGAATCGAAAAAATCGTTCCGAATAATTATTATTTATATGGTAATCGATTAAAAATCAAAAAAATATATATACTCGTACGATAATCGTATGAATAGATACTTTCAATTATTTACAAATATAATTGTTGCGTAAATGTTTCGAGAATCCGCGTGAAACAGTGACAACAATCTTGACTCCATTTCCCCGTTGCAATTCCGACTCTCTGAGCAAATATTAACCTAACTCATTCGTAATTAGTTAAGACTATATAATATGAGTCTAGGAGTAAAATTATACACAAATTGGATGTGCCCCTATCTATACATAGGTCTTCAAAAATGATATAGAAGTTTCTAATATCATTTTTTTCTAAACTGAATAGTTTGCGCGAGAGACACTTCCATAGTGGTAAAATGTGTGTCGTTGAACCCCCCCCCCCCCCGCTCGTAACTTCTACAATAAGAGAATGATAAAACTAAAAAAAATATATGATGAACATTACCATGCAAACTTCCACCGAAAATTGGTTTGAACGAGATACAGCAAGCAGTTTTTTTTCCTTTTTTTTTTATTAAAAAAATACACTATTATTAAGGCCAGTATATTCGAGCGTTGTAGGTATTTAGCGCTACCTCCCTCCCCGCGCGACTAGTTACGCGAAGTCTCCGATCAAATGAACTCTCGATGACCCCGCGCGCGGCGACAGCGCACGGAAATAATTAAATATATAATTTTACAGTAACTTACTAGGTTTTTTTTTTACTTTAGGTTATTTCATAATTCAGTTTTGTTTTCGATCCTGAAGGCACAGTATAAAATGCAACATAAACATTTAATACCTAAGAGAAGTAGATAAAAACCATTATTTAATTTTTTATGGGTTTATAGCTAAAAAAAAATTTACTATTAATATTTTAATTTATATTAATTATCAGTAATTTTTTTTTTTTTTTTTGTTAATTAATACACTTTACAACATTTAATACCTAAGAGAAGTAGATTTAAACTTTATTTTTTCTCTTAGGTATTAAATGTTTATGTTCCACCTATTACTGCCACCAGGGCCCTGCGCTGGGGCTCCCAAGCGGCGCATTCCTCCAGGGTGTGACGCGCCGAGTCGATTGGCGCGCTACATTCGTGGCAAAATCAGGGGTGGCTTCTCGCCTAGCGATTTGGTGCAGGTACTTACCGAAGCAACCGTGCCCGGTAAGCACCGGCGACAGCCGAAACGTAAGGACCCTATGCCGCCTGTTGACCCAGCGACGAAGGTGAGGACGTCGCTCTGTCCATTGCCTGTCTCAATTCGTTGTCGGCACCTCGCAGGTTAGTCCCATTGTCGGACCAGATTTGAGCAGGTTGTCCTCGTCGAGCTTTCATTCTTCTTAAATTCATTATCACTGAGTCTGTGCTCAGTGACGTCGCTATCTCTAGGTGGATCGTTCTTACAGTGAGGCACGTGAATACTGCCACGTAACGTTTCTGTTGGCTGCGTCCCACGGTGACTGTTAATGGTCTGAAGTAGTCCACCCCTGTGTATGTGAAGGGTCGCTGATGGTGAGCTAGGCGACACGCAGGTAGGTCTCCTGTTCTCGGGTGTGGCGGGATCGCTGCCCTAATCCGGCAGTGTAGACACTGTGGAAAGAGCGTTCTTGTGACGGGCCGCAGGCGTAGTATCCAGTAGTGCTGTCGACATTCGTTCACAGTCGCCTCGACTTCCGTGTGATGCCTCGTTCTATGCATCGCTATGATCCACAACTTCACTGTGTGATGATTTCTATCTAGTATCATCGGGTTTTTAGATGGCGTTGATAGTTGCTCCGCGGCGTTAATACGACTACGGACTCGGAGGGCTCTCTCTGCACACTCGATGCTCAGCTGCTTGAGGCGACTGTTTCGGGTAAACGACTTCCCGTCTTTAATGCTTTCTACTTCATTTGGGAAAGATTCTTCTTGGACTGTTCTCATGAATAGGTCTTCAGCTTTCCTGATAAGTTCCGCGGAGACCGGACGAACCTCCAAAGTTTCTTCGAACTCTACTCTTATTTTCTGGCGTGTTTTCAGCTTCTTGTTCGTCCTTTTCCAGTCTGGGTCTTTTAACGCGCTTTTCTTAGTCCTTTTATAGTTGACTCATTGTGTATTGGCTCGACAGAGTTCTATAAACTGTAGCACTCGAGCCGTCGTGTAGCGGAGTCTGTTCCAGCTGGAGTACCGTGTGCAGTCTGGTAACCCTTCTTTGAGTCGCGGCTGTTTACGATCGGTGACGTGATGAGTTTTTTCTTCGCCTGTAGGTTCGGTTGACGACGACAAGGCGGACGTTTCCGTGGGCCAGGTGGACTCCGGATGATAAGGAAATTCAGGACCTGTGTACTATCTGTGACCACTGCTGAATCCCGCTGGTACGTCCCGCGCCGCGTCGTCGGCTACGTTTAGCCTGGTTGGGACCCATCGCCATTCGCTGACCTTCGAAGAATCTTCAATTGCCGCTAGCTGCTAGCTAGCCGCTGTTAGGTGAAAATACTAATATAACTTATTGAAATTTTGGATATGCTAATATATCGGTCTAAGATATCGATGACAATCATTATATTCTAGCTAAAAATAGATTGAGTGTTCATTAAACTTACGAGTACTTATCTGATCGCTTTTCTAAGCTTACGTAGTTCACGTCTAGATATTTTCTTTTTATTTCTAGTTTTATTCCCCATTTTATATCTACACTACACTGCTATACAGTAAAAACACTTCCAACGTTGTTAGAGTACTAACTAAACTAATCTAATAAAATAATCAATAATAATCTATACTAATAGATAAAACTGAAGAGTTTGTTTGTTTGAACGCACTAATCTCATGAACCACTGGTTCAAATTTAAAAATTCTTTTTGCGTTGGATAGTCCATTTACTGAGGAAGAATTTAAGCTATATAACATCACGCTACGACTAATAGGGGCTGAGTAATAATAAGAAATGTTACAAAAACGGGAAAAAATAATCTTTTTTGAGAGCTTCCGTTGCGTCCTTTATTATTTCTCTTCTCAAGACATTTTTTAATTATAGTTCCACTTTTAAAGTAAATATAACATCACTCTTTTACTGTAAATTTTCGAAAAAAAAACTCAGTAATATGTTGAACGACCCAAGAATCAAACCTGAGACCCCTTGCTCGGCAGTAACGCTTGGTACCACTGGACCAACGAGGCGAAAATATTTAAGTACGTTTTTCCCTCAAATTAACGCGGGTGAAACCGCGGGGCACAGTTAGTACTAAATAAAATTATCCAATCTATTTCTCAAACCACACTATCCATTCTCTGAGGATAGAGAGGTTCACTGGCGCTCGAATTCCTAAGAGACAAGACCGGACCCTATACATCGGTTTTCACACAAGAGGAAAAGAAGACGTTGATAGACAAGGGATACGGCACCGGACAGGGATCGAGCGTCATGACTATCCACGAGGCACAGGGACAGACACGCGAGGCAGTCATCATCGTCCAGACAAAGACTAGGAGGCTGCGGATTCATGACAGTGTTCCGCATGCTGTGGTCGCGGTGACCAGGCACACAAAGACCTGTGTCTACTACACCGACGACGGTGGTGATGCAATCGGTCGTTTTGTCGGCCTCGGTGGAGGCCACAACAAAGGAAATACTCGAGCACTCGACACCGCCGTCATTGAGGATGTGCTCGAACAGCTTCCCTCGGGGATGGCTGCGGCAGAGTCTCCAATAAATAATACAAAAATAAAGAGCCCAAATGTAAATGAAGACAAGCCGTAAAAATGTGGTGGCTGGTATGTATGTACTAACAAGCAATGAAATATTAGATTATATTAGATCAAGGAATAAACGCATGTACATAGAAAATAAGAAACATGATGTAAATAGGTGTAAGAAAAAAAAAGACAAAATAAAATTATATATATATATATATATATATATATATATATATAATAGATATATATGTGTGTGTGTGTGTGTGTATATGTATATGTAAATTATATTTGTAAATAAAGATTATGTTTATTAAAAATGATTATATGTATGTAAATATGATTATATGTATTAAAAAAAATTATAATAATAATAAATAAATAATGGTCAGTATACGGACTCGCGTCATAGAGATCCTGACAATAAGTCTAACTAATGTAAGTCTAAAATAGTACGCATGAAACTATATTAACAATCTTATACATTTAATTAAAAAAAGGCACGGGCAAATATAAGCCCGTGGATATTTTTGTTATAAAAAAAAAATCCAATCTTTAGAGGGGGGGGGGACGCCGCCAGACAGCAGAGATACAGGTCCTACTTCGATGACGCCTCGCAGGCAACTAAAGCGAGGCGCGCGGGCCGTTTTCTTATATAATTTAAATATTTAATATTTAAAAAAAATAGAAACATTTATTTAAAAAAGTAACCGTTAAATGTTCTACTAAAAGTTATTACCTATTTTTACATGTGAATATTGTAACTTAAAATCTGATATTCTTCGAATAAAACTCGAAAAATAATCAAAAACATCCTTTCTTTATGTTTTTTTTTATCGAGTCAAGTTACAATTATCGTGTTTTGAACCGTTGAATAATCAAGAACGTTTGTTAAACTATAACATATATTTTTAACGGATCAAAAAAATGAATATTACTATGTTTAAAACTCTATCAAAAACAGGTGATTTGGGATATACTGGCCTTAAAATATTATATATCAAAGTTACAACGAACTACAAGAACTTTTAGATTATGTTACTTGCTGCTACAGAACCCTTCATGGGGTTCGACTCGCACTTGTTTTCTATTTTAAAAAAAATGTATTTAAAAAAAATATCTTTAATTCGAATTTCAATTAGCAGTAACAGTTAATTTATAAAATAATTGAAAGAAAAATAAAAACATCAAAGGTCTTGAACCCGAATCGTCCGTACGGGAACGAGGAATCTTGCCCGGTGACCACTATGCCACCTTGTAGTTGGAATTCAGGAGCAAAAATCCTCCTTAGTAACTATCCTATAATTTCTATATTATAAATATAAAATGTAAGTTTGTTTGTTACGCATTCACGCAAACTACTTAACACTTTGTTCACATATTCTTTGAGGCTCAGCTTTGAGGTATTAAAAGTAACTAGGATACTTTCTTTTTGGTCGCGATAACCGATATCCACGCAGGCGAAGCCGCGGACAGAAGCTAGTATAACATAATTTTAATTTAGTGCGATCCAGCTTGACGCTGATCGCTTAACTAGTGTCTGAAAAAAGTATAAAAATAAATAACGAAAGCCATTTTTTTAGTTCACCAATTACGCAAAGAGACATTGATTGTAAATTTACGAGAAAATATTACCGTGACATAATTATTTTGCAAAATTATCATAAATTAAATATATATCAATGTAGATTAAAATTGTTAAAAAAAAGCAAAAATAAACAATAGAAACTACAAAAAAAGAATATAATCATTTTATTCAATTATAGATATATACATATTACATTATATATAGAATTGTGAAATACTTTAATTAAACCTGTTACATATTCAATCTTAGGTGCATAACTGCATTTTTGGCGCAACTAAACGCAACTAAGAATCTTTTAAATCATAAAAACAAATATTACGAAACTAATATAATAGATATTTATTCACAGTTACAATTCTACAAAGTAATTATACAAACTAATTTGTTATTTTTTAGAATATTTTTAATAGGTACATATATTATAGGTATATATTTCTATTCATTTAAAAGACAAGTTAATAAAGACTTTACACAATTCGAAATTTACAATTGTTGTAAAATTGAGTTAAAATTACCAAGGGACTTCACACTAAGTAAACCCTTATAGGAAACTTATGTCGTGGAATAAACTTGAACAAATAACAAATTCAAATATATCAATAAGCTTGCGTTTAAAGTAAATAAATGTTAAAATGACGTACTTATTAATAATTTCCATAATAGTATTGCGTAATTAAAATGGTTTGATAAAACAAATAGATTTCAAAATAAAATGTGGAAATTATTATTATCTTTAATTTCGAAAATACACAAATCTTAAACAATTACAAACCATTTGTTTTAAAAGTTAAATAAACAACACGCTTTTAAACAATTACAGCAGGACTTTGTGCAAATGACACAAGGAAAGCAACGGAACGGCACTAGGTTCACCTGGAGGACTACCGCATGAACCAGCGATGTCTAAATGTGTGTATTTTATATTCTTATCTTCTAAACCACCGACTTTAATCAGGAAACCTGCCGCGAGCTGATGGTTACGGCATTTAGCATCGCTATCAATTTGCACCAAATCGTCGCCCTTACATTTACCGTCATTCACGGATAAATCCTCCGATCTGACTGTTGATACTTCAAAACCTTCACCGACTCTCGAACCACTGAATTGCAACTTGGATGAGTGGTTAGTCGCTCTAGCACTGTGGTTATCCATCGCTGCAGTATAACTTCCATAGCAGGCGCGCACGTGACCCGTCAGTGTTGCAATAGTATAGATATGGGGATTTAGCTCCTTTAATGCTAGTTCAGACATCTTGAAAAGCGAATCGGCCATCGCCAATCTACCCTCAGCATCCGTGTTTGTTACTCTCACGAATTTTCCACTTCGAGATATGAGTAACTCATCACTGACGTACGAATCGGCACCAACCGAATTTCTACAGAGACACAGAACTCCAACCACCTTCAAATGTGGCGGTTTTAGAATCGAGCAAGCTTTTAAGAACCCAGCAACAGCGGCTGCTCCACCCTTATCTCTAGACATACCGGCCATTTTGCCACTAATTTTGATGTCAGCGCCACCGGTGTCGTAAGTAACGCCTTTTCCAACGAGAATTAGTGTTTCTGTGACTCTAGTTGGATCGGAAGATTGGTACTCGATTTCCAGAACCCTTGCCTTGTGTCGATCCACGCGGCTTGCTGCTCGCGACACAGCCGCTAAAAGCGGATAATCGGTTTCGATAACGCTGTCATCATCAATCACATTGACCGTTATATTGCTGTCTTCAGCGAAGGAATTCTTTACATGTTCAACAATTTTAGCTGGCGACATCCTCTCAGGATCGCTCCCAGCTATATCTCTAGTAAAAATTCTCGATCTTTCCAAAGCTATAGCGTTTCTGACGATACGTTCAAACAGTTCCGTTTCATTTTCCTCAGCGTGCAGTCCGATTCTTATATAATTTCTACTCTCCTGTCTCTCCCTGATCTGTAATGGGACATACAAAGCTTCTAACGCTCCAAGGATACATACCAACTGGGCGTCCGGGAAATCAACAACATTTTCAACGACCAGCAATGGCTTTTTCATACCAGCGTCCAACGCACGCGTCATTCCCTTCTTCGCCGCTTCCTTAATCACCTTTACATCGTGATACGGTGTAATAGCTCCAGTCGGTGATAGAATCAGCCGTCCGCCGGATACGTAATCACAATCCCAAACCGTTGGCACTTTGTATACATGCTTGTCTAGGCAGGATATTTTATCAATGTAGCTACATATATGCCGTGGGAGACGAACGTTCATTTCTTGAGGATAAAGTATAACTATAACTCCATCGTAGTCAGATGACTGAAGGTTTGTTTCAATAAAAATATTTTCGTAAAGTTTAAACTCCTGCGACAACATTTTGTCACGAATGCCGGAGCACGTCTGATAATGTTATCGTTATTCGATTAAAACAATATGAAATAAATTTTAATTGTAATTATCATTGTTTTCTTGGGTTGTGTAAATTATTTATTTTTATCGTTTATTTAAGCTATCTGATAATGCGAACGTCGCGGTGTTGCAACCGCGATATTAAAGTGTGATATACTTCAAATAACAGTAGCTAATAAATGATTAATATTACGAATTCTCATTACTAGTACTTACTAAATACGGTTAGCATTACATCACATAGATCAATTTGTGTTTTAAACGGTAATTAATTTTAATTTTTTTTAAGTACGCTCTCTCTCATTAAGATAAGTCATTGAGGTATAATTATATAATAATATATTACTTCAATGAGATAAGTGACTAAATTGTGTAATACCAATTATAATATATTATTTAATGATTAATTTTATAAAACACTTACTAAATTGCTTAACTCAACTAATTAGATTACTATTTAAACGAAATAAGAAGGATTCACTTCACAATATCAATACCCTCTAATTTTAATATAAACAAAGAAACAACTAATAATTAAATTAACAAAGCTAAAGTTACAACACAAAAACAAAATAGTTTGAGCGTCCGTCCGTCCCAACAGCCAAGAAGAAAGAGACCCTCTCTCTGGTGCTACGCTAACACGTTTTTTTGCAACATCTGTTTCATTACCACGCCATCGACGACGTCACTCAAGCCACGCCCCCTTTCCGACCCTTTTTCTTCCAACAATACATTATAATATGACCTGCATTTGTTGCCCGTAGCCGGCAGCATTGATCGGATACATCTGCTTTTGAACGTGTCAACTTCAATCCCAATTCCCAACAAACAAATAAACAATAAGCTCTCCATTTTAAAAATACGTATTTTAATATACATATATTTATAACTAGATATCCTCAGGTTGATAGCCTATGCTATTAACAGATATAATTTATAACTATGTGTTAATTTTAATATTACAATCGCTTGAATACTTTTTAACAATAACACGTTAATAATATCAGACAAAAATGTAAAAATAGTCACAATAATCAGTATTAATTGAATAAGGTCATATTAGGATAACGTTAATTTTTTGTCTTCCCTGTTTTACTTGAACACCAATGTCGTCATCGTCTTTCACATTTCCGTTTCCGGAGTTGAGAAAACTGAAGCAAATTAATCATGAACCGTCTTGTAACATAATATAGAATCAAACGCAAAGCAGACTGTTTATTTACGAGTATCTTTCTTTATTATACAATTTAAGCAATTTGAATCGATGTTATAATAAGTAAATAACTTTTTAATAACATCGTAAATTAAGGTATAATTTAAATTTTAAATAAATAGTTTAATATGCAAGTTCTAATGAAGTAAGATGATATTTAAAATAACAAACAAAAAAATTGGGCCGTAACAAATTATGGTGCAAATATTCATGCACCTAACATCTGTACGCTTGTTGATCTGAATGTTTTTACGTCACACGACCTTAATTTTATTGTACGACTTGTTGTTGCAAGCGGCTTTACTCGCACAGTAATTGATCATATAAAAGTATATTTAAACATGACATAAGCAATAAAAAAATGTCTTATTAGAATTTATAGGTAAATAACAGGTATAATATAATATATACCTGGTATATTAAAACGCGCATGTTTTGCTTTTATGCAAAAGACCAAATGTATTTTTAAATGCATTTAATTCATAAAATGATAGAGCTCCCATATAAATGTACAGACTCCATTTCACCTCCACAAAGACGGAATTTTTAAAAAACACCAAAAATTTATTTTTGAATTCTAATCAAAAGCCCAAATATAAGTTTTTTACTTTCAGCTTTAATAATGACGTCAGTTTCCCTAACTATCAAACGAGCTTTCTGAATTTCACCTAGTATTAAATTTCCACAAACGCAGTCAATCCATTATTAAATTAAGCCGATTGCTAACCACAATCTGCTGATCAACTAGCTATTTCGGTTGACGGAATACATTGTTTAATTCATATAATTACGAATACTTTGCTAATCGTTCAAATAAAAGCCAATATAAATAATATACTGACTCATATATATTTATTGATAACAATAAGTATATTAAGTAAATGTTTAAAAACAACAAGCGTGATTGTACACATACTTCAAATGCTATAATAACCTACTTTTATTGTACTATCTATTGCCCGTGACATGGTTCGCATAGTGATGTGTATATCTGAGAATTAAGCATTCAACATCAACAGGGCCGGCCTAAAGTGAAAATTGCAAGTATGCAAGACTCACATTAGGGATGTTCATGGAAAACATTATCGATATTTTTATCATCGATAATTATCGTATTGTGTCGTCAATAATTGTCGACTGAAAATAGCGATAATAGTCCTGTCTCGGAAGGGCACACGAAAAAAAAAGGTCATCGCGACTCCGTACCGATGTTTACACCTCCAGGCTATGCGCAGTGGCGTAGCGAGGGGGGGGGGGGGGCAAGGGGCAAGGGTATTGCGCCCCGGGCGCGAGATAAGCCTACGCCACTGGCTATGCGTATTCCTAAAAAAAGTCATCACCTGTATATGTCCACTATCTAGTCTTAACTTCGCGCTGCATACCTCGCACACCCATCAGAAGTCAGGCCGGCCCTGAACATCAACAAATACTAATGAATACACGGTTCCTATAAAAAAAAACTATTGTCATGCCTATGTCATTCTCTGACCCCTAAATTACCACTATGCAAGTAGATAATTATTTCGATTGATCTGTGAAAATTAGACAAATCTATCCCACGAAAATCATTTATTTTCTCGGGATAAAAGCCTTGTGCTATTCCAAGCTATAATATAACCTATATGTGTGCCAATTTTTATCCAAATCCGTTCAGTTGTTCTGACGTTTACAATTGTATATTTTATTGATTGATTCATTCATTAATTCAGCCTACTGTACTGATGCAAATGTATTTAAATTTTTGAAGTTAGAATGGGAAAATCCACTACCCCATCAACCGTCGAAAAACTTAACCCTCCTTTTAGCGCAGTCGGGTAAAATACAATACTCTCCAACGAGTGAGATCGTTTTTTGCATTTATGTCTGTTTCAATGTAAATATACCTACATTGATAGCAGCGTTTGAGTGTTTTATTTTCATAGTTATTGTAAACATAATTTATAAATTGTTAGTAAACGTCGTTTTTTATCACTATCACAATGTCATATTTATTCTTACTAGTAGTCGTCCAGTGGTCGAAATTCGACCTAATCTATAATTGACAACATTGCCAACATCATAAAAATATGACTGCGCATAACATGGTGAGCATATGCAGCAGTCATTGGACCTGATCTGTGATAATAAATTTCGATAAAATATCGTTGCAAGACCTGTATTTAAGACCGTTTTGACAACAGACTTTGACAATAAACAAAATTTGTGTATATATGTACATAGTACATACATATATGTGTGTGTGCCGTAGTGTTTTTTGTCGTACTTTTTTTTCTTAATGATTGTATGATGTATATATTGAGCATTATTATAAAAAATATTAGCATTCTGCACTTCTTCTCCATATAAACTTCAACTGTGCCAAATTTCATACTTCACCGTTCGCGTAATTTTCGTAAAAAGGGGTATAAAGTTTTTGCTTCACGTATTAATACTTATATCTTTTTCCCCTTTTTTGGTTTGACACAGAACAAATATTACAAAGACCCCTTTTTCTGAGGTCGTTCCTCAGGGGGGTCTCTCTCCCTCAAACGGGTTATGAGGGATTATTACCTACTTAAGCGCACCTCAAGCGTGGGAAATATTTAAAAGATTGGTACCTGCATGTACCGGTGGTGGCGAGGCAAGACCAAAATATTATGTGGGCAAGGTATATTTAGCGATACTTTTTTTAGGTCGATTACAAAACAGTGTTACGTAAATACAAACAAATTAATTCTTATATAACTGTTTATTTAAATTAGTAAAAACTGAATTTTCTACAATATTTACTTCTAAAACAGTCAATTCAGGGGGTCTCTTGACATTTGGTGAATGGGCAACTCCTGGCATACACAAGAGCAGGCAAAGGCTCTATGAATTGTACAGTACAAAAGCCTATAATCATAATGTATCGTTTGCTTCTTTTGTAAGTGCCTACTCAAAAATGTTTAGAAGAGTATGTTCCATGGCTAAATCCTTGTATATTAAAGACAAAATTAGAAATGCGCATAATAAAATCAAAATGACATGGAACATAATTGCTTGTGAAAGTGGAAGAGTCGCAGATCGCAGCTTCGGTTTTAAGTTAAATATCAATAATAATTTTGTTACCTCAGACCGAGAAGTTGCATCTGAGTTTGAAAAATTTTTCACTGACATTCCACTTTCAACAACGCAATCACTTAATTCGTCTCCAGGCATTGCCGAATTTTTGCTAAAGGAAAACGTTAAAGAATGTAATGTAATATTTACATTTAAACCTGTAAACCCCAAAGATATAATAGTAGCCTTCAGAAGCCTGGACGTCAAGAAATCAGCTGATCTATGGGGTTTATCTGTAAAAGTTGTTAGTTCCATAATTGATGTTGTTGCACCTCATCTAGCTACTATATTTAATGGCTGTATAGAAAATGGTGTGTTTCCTGATCTAATGAAACACAGTAAAGTGATTCCTATTTTTAAATCGGGCAGTACGCTAGACCCTAATAATTTTAGACCAGTTTCAGTACTCCCAACATTTAGTAAAATTGTTGAAAAAATAATACTCGGGCAAATGTTATCGCATTTTAATGCACACAATCTACTACATAAGAAACAGTTTGGTTTTACAAAAGGTCGCTCCACAGCAGATGCTAGTGTCGAGCTAATTAAAAATGTTTTTGAGGCATGGGAGAGGTCGCAGGATGCTCTTGGGATATTCTGTGACTTATCTAAGGCCTTTGATTGTGTGCATCACGAGACGTTGATCAGGAAACTGCATCATTATGGGATTAGAAATAAGGCACTCAACCTCCTGAATTCCTATTTGAGTAATAGAATACAGAGGGTTGATGTAAATGGTAAGAGATCTCCTGGGGCTCCTCTAGATATGGGGGTTCCACAAGGATCTATTCTTGGCCCATTTCTCTTCCTTATTTACATAAATGATCTGCCATTTTTTGTACAGGACAAACATGAGATAGTATTGTTCGCTGATGACACTTCACTTATTTTTAAGGTGAAACGTAATTTACCTATGTATGACGATGTAAACGATGCTCTCTCAAAGGTTGTCTATTGGTTTGACTCGAATAATTTACTATTGAATAACAAAAAAACAAAATTAATAAAATTCACGACACCTAATGTTAAACTTGTTGATAATGGTGTAGAATTAGGAGGGGAAAAGTTAAAACCGGTAAAGTCCACTAAATTCCTAGGTATAATTATAGATTCGAAATTGCAGTGGGATCTCCATATTGAAGGGTTAGCGAATAGGCTCAGCTCTGCAGCGTTCGCGGTAAAAAAAATTAGACTTCTCACTGACGTAGATACAGCTCGCGTAGTATATTTTAGTTATTTTCATAGTATTATGTCCTATGGAATCCTACTATGGGGAAATGCAGCTACCGTTAATACTATTTTTGTCCTGCAGAAAAGAGCTATTCGTGCAATTTATAGTTTAGGTCCTAGAGTATCATTAAGAGATAAATTTAAAGAAATAAAAATATTGACTGTTGCTTCTCAATATGTGTACGAAAATGTTATGTATGTCCATAAAAATATACACGAATTTCCCAGGAATTGCGACATGCATAGCATTAATACTAGGAACAAACATAAACTTGTAATGCCTGTAACTCGCTTACGCCGAGTCAGTAATTCTTTTTATGGACAATGTATACGCTTATACAACAGGCTCCCAGAAAACGTTCAAAAAGTTTCTATTGCCAAATTTAAAAAAATTGTGAAAGAACGTTTGTGTACCAAAGGATATTATTCTATCAACGATTTTCTAGAAGACAGTACGCCTTGGGAATGATGTGATCGCCTCCAGGCTATTTCAACTTAAAAAGAAATTATTGTTAACTTCAATATACTCTGAAAAAAAAAAAAAACATTACGTAAAAAAAAAATATTAGTCCCGCTGAGTTTCTTTCGCCAGTTCTTCTCAGGTCAGAGGCTTCTTCTTTCCGAACTGGTGGTAGACTCATGACGTTCAGTAAATAATTGTAATAATTTTATGCTGAATAAAATATTTTGACTTTTGACTTTGACTTTTTGACTTTACCCGACGTGACTTCTAGACATTGATTAAAGCAACACAGAAATGAAGAAGCCTGATCTTCAATGTCTCTCCTCTGGAAAAGCCCCGCTCTAAGTGGATATGATGGACGATGGGACAAACTTTCAGACGTCGGTAAGGAGGTATCGAACGCAGACGGTGCAGTAAGCGAAGTCGGTGTCTGAATATTGCTAAGTTTGACCATCTCGGCCGACGAAGCGGCCGAACATGGGGGCATCCTTTATTACGTGAGGCGTTTGGTCGAGCAACATCTTACGACATCTTACTAAAGGGAGAGAGGGGTCGACAAATTGTTGCATTTCACCTTGCATTCTGTCCACTCGCCTATGTGACCAGTGCGTCCCCTGCCCTCAGCAAGTTGCAATTTTTTTATTGGCTATCATATTGTTTACCTAGCTAGTAGTGTCTAATGTCAGGCATATATTTGACTAGAAGATTCACTTTCGATTCGAGGAACGTGTTTGTTTACTGCTACTTGTAATCTTCCTTGAAGAACTGGTTTTCTAACGGTAAATGAGAATAAATCGAATTACTGCAAGAACAGTTATTTTTTAAGTGGATTCGGAGATTAACGACTCGAACAAGGAAACAAACGAACACGCTTCTAAATATATATACATTTTCTTTTTTCATACCAATACAAAAGTAAAAAATAATGGAATTTATAATAACCAAGTTTTATTAATTGCAACAGGCGCCATTATCGCTACCACAGCGATTTATTTCAGGAAAACTTTGTGCATACTTGTAGCATAGGAAATGTGGGTGTTGGCGCCAATAATAAAAATAAATAAATAGAAAAAATGGAAAAAATAGATACCTAAATATGCAAAGAACACAAATACCAACATACATTATATCAACTTGATACACGCATGACATTAGTATTGTTTAAAATGTTTATTACGCTAAATTAGTTATTCTTATAACAATATTATCGTCTACATATAACCAGTTTTTAACCCAAATTTGATATAAACTAAAATAAACGTATTTAGTGAATCAGCATAAACAGTGAATGAAAAGAGCCTATCCGCTACACTGCCCGTGTCAACTACTAGTTGAAGCGCCCGTGTTATAGTAATGGTCGCGATTGCCCATGTCAACTTTTTTTCGACACGGGCATTAGTACGCGAAGTGCACCTATCAACTACAGGTTGATTAACGTATATTACATTATCACCGGTGAAAATTACGTAACAAAACGTGAGAGGCCTTGGACAGTTTTGTGCAGTTGGTAAACTAAAAGGTCATTGCCCGGACACTCATGCGGCTAAGAGGGAAATTGATGAGTTCAAAATGACGTGCACAGCCACTTGGGCTAAGTCTCTGGAATAATTTATATTTTGAAATAGTACATAATTATATATCAAACATATAAAAATTATATACTCTTAGTAATATTATACCTACATAGATTCATGGATCTTGGAAAATCTTTTAAGCTAAAACTACTTAACCATTTGCAAATAATTTTAGTACATTATAGTTGAAAACAAGGATTGACACACATAATACTTTTTATCACGTAATATTCTCAGCATCGTGACTTACACGAGTAAAATCGCGAAGCATCGTCAGTACCTTCTATATAGTCAAAATTAGTCCAAAATAAATATTTAGTTGCATTTCACCTACTTACCAGGTTCTATATTTTCAAATTGCACATCAATAAAAATGTCACGGCTCGCTCTGTTGTGCTCGAACGGGAACCCCAGGGCCTTCATGACAAGCATGTCGATTTGTGGAGATTTGAGACAATCGTAGCCAAGCGTGATACGCTGGAAAATTTCAGTTTTTCAATGGCCAAATTCAATATTTGCAGGGTCGACTCAGACATTAAGTTCATTGGTTGTGACATGTGATAGGTAACTAAGGGGTTATTAACTTCAGGTCAGGAAATAGTTTTTGTATTAAAAGTGACGATGACCGTTCGGATATAAATAAATATGTAAATATGTTTAACATACACACACGGTCGTCTATTCCTAAGGTAAACTTAATGCCCGTGTTTTAGGTAACAGCCGATTGATATACATATTATTGTTTTGAATAAATGTACCTACATATAACATTGTACTGTACTCTACTGTACTGTACTGTATCAGCCTATAAACAACCCACTTTGGCCGGTTGTTATCATAGACACCTGATAACGATCGTTATTCATGGTAGATAAATTATCCCCCAACCCACAGTGGAGCAGCGTGGTGGATTAAGCTCCCTTTCATACGAAGAAGACCTATAAGAAAAGCAGTGGACATTTGCAGACTATTTCAGTTCAATTTTAGCATTCATTTTTATATTTATGTATGTAGCATTAAGCCAGGGGCTCTCGCATCGTAATCGTTTATTAGGTACATGTATTTCTTTTGGGCAAAGCTACCACACACCGTATTTTATATTATATGTATGTAGAAGGTATCGAAGAAAAAATACCTCGTCAAAATGTGAAGCATAATCGCATATCCATACGCATACTTTAATTCTTGTCTTAATACTTTAAAACTGACAATTTTGGGGTAGGTGAAGACAAATCTGTAACAAACAACCTTAACCCTCCCTTAGACGTACCTATAATCATTAGGCAGAATACACTATTACTGTAATCCTCGTTTGTGAGCGCTTCACTCATCCTAAGCCCTGGTACATCATATGTTAATTCACTTACATAGAATACAACAAGATCGACGATTGCTAACCGACCCCAACATATCTTCCAAAGATTTACCAAATAATTCGCTTCACGAATCTGAATCCATGATGAATACGCGCACGTACCCACAACATTATATGCGCATGAGACACAACTTACATGGACATCCTCCTTCGCATGTCCCACAGTACTAATCGTACATTTCCTGATCCCCCTCGGGTTCTCAAAGACCATCACGTGTCTATTTTGAGGAGGTTCAAATACAACCGGTATGAACTTGAGGCAGGTTTTGATCATGAAGTTTGAGAGCGTCGACATTATCGCCAGGGATTGTTCTTTGGCTGATAAACAAAATGGGACTCTTAACTTTTTATATAACCTTTAACATTTCTTAACAATTAGAATAAATAACTCAAGATTTATCAGATCGAATGGGTTAATATTAGTTTAGACATACTTTCAATTGTATTCCAGATGAACCAGTGGATAAAACTCTTGAATCGCCACCTGACGAGGGTTCAAATCCAAATGGTAGCGTTAAAAATCGTCTCGTGCTTATAATTAAAACATCGTGAAAAAAGTCTGCATTTTGCTGAAGAAATTCTGAGATATGTGTATCCTCCAACCCTCAGTGGAGCAGCATAGCGGGTTAAGTACTCCATCCATGTACGATAATTCAGTGCAGCTGAATTTGATTTACAATGAATTTATATCTACAAGATTTCAAAATAGTCTTCAATACAGCTGATAATTTTTTTTTTTTTTTGGTTTAATGACTATTCGGATCAATTTTTTTTAATAATCACTTTCAATACGCTGTCACGTTCAGCTCCATCGCTACCTTTTTTTACCCGACTGCGACAGAAGTAGGGTTATGTTTTTCGAGTGTATGTATGTATGTCCATTTCTTTGGCACGCCCTATAGCCCAAACGGCTGGACGGTTTTTGACATAGGAGATGTCGTTGGATTTGTCTAAATTGCGGAATGAGGGGGGGGGGAGTTGAATTTTTTTTTCTTACTGTAGCAATATGGGTATCAAATGAAAGCTAGTAAATTGTTTTATTCTTTTTAGTTTATAATAAGAGTATTTTACGCAGTCGGGTTTTTTATATTTTATATTACAAATTAATTATATAATATTTAAAATTTAAATGTAGCTGTAGTATTTAGATTTTTATAAGGTTAAAAGTTCAAAATCAAAATCTATTTTTATTACTCACCGAAATGATTTGGATTTACGTAAAAAGGTATCGTTCCATTCGGCCAGAATACAAAATGTTCTTTCTTGAATATATCTTTAAATTTAAAAAAAAGAACCTTTAAGCGGGTTTTATATTTATGAAATAAATAATTAAAGCAAATACGTATATTATAATGTGTAAAGTATATTTTGTAAAATTTTAATTGTTAACAAACTAAATTAAGCGATAAAAAAGGATTGAAAATTTTTTCGACTAACAGAATCACACGTTCTAAAATATTTTACTCTTTTGTATTAGGTAACAAAACAAAAATATATTTTCACTAAAGCTCATAACATAACAACATCATTAAGAATGGATAATTACTTTCGCTAAAATCATTCCCATGAACAAACGAGTTAATATGAAAAAAATATATTAAAAAAACACCCGCCAAATTTACCGCCATCTTGTATCACAAAATGGCGTGTTACTAAAACATTTTTACTGCGATTTTATTGCTTTTTGTATATTAAACTTATTGGAGTATAAAAAATGAGATTGAAATTGAAAAATTGTTTTTATTTCACTGTTAAGAGGTACATTTAAGCATCCGCTTGTCAGTAATGTTGATGCGATGCACCAATATTACTGTTATACATATATCATATATATTATTATATATATTATTTGAAGGAAATGATTGTTTATTAATGATCAATAGTAGGTAGTTATTTTAAACCTAATATTTACAGTCGCCGGCAGAGGCAGCTGGATGAGAATTGCGGACAACCGGGATATTTGGCGTGAACTTAGGAAAACCTGTGTCCAACAATGGACTGCGATAGGCTGAAGCGAAACACAGCGAAGCGATAGGTTAATAACAAATAATTAAAATTCTAATATATACCTATAAAACGGGATGTTTATCGATGTACACTCAGACAGAGTTTGACTGTGACCGTGGCTGTCCACTGCTGAAAGTAGACTCCCCCATCGGTCTCCAGGGCGACCGGTTCGAAGCAGCCTTCATCCAACGGCTTCCGGCGACTCTCCTCAAGTCGTGTGTCCATCTCGCAGACCGCCGTCTGATGCTGGGCTTGCCAGTACGTGGTCTCCACTCGAGAACCTTTCTGCGCCATCGGCCGTCAATTCTACGAGCTAAGTGCCCTGCGCAGTGCCACTTCAGCTTGTAAATACGTCGGGATAAGTCGGCAACCTTCATTTAGTTAGGTAACTCGGTTAATTTTGACCGGAAAAAAGTCATAGAAGCTATTTCATGTAAATTTTCAAGTTCTACTTTGAGTTTCAATTTTTTACCGTTTTCGAGGAATTGCGAAAACACACTTTTTTTTTCAACGCTTGCCTGCGGTTGTAGACACAAAAACTTTCCCACATTGTTTTTGTATCATTAAATATTTCAAAAATGCTGTTAAAAATGTGAGTTTTGTAATTTTTATTTAAAAACTTATTTGACTGGACTACATGGCACTGTAGTACCTAACAACAAATATTGTAAATATATTGTTTTACTTGTTAATAATAGTATTATAGTAACCATTAAAGTTGAAAAAGTTATATTTCAACATATTATATTATAATTTAAATATAATAAAACACAATTTACAACCTATAATATTTATTAAAATTTACAATTAATCAACTACTTTCTTCTCTGGCAAACCAAGCAATTTTCTAACTGCCGTGTCGTAATTTTTCAACGTTGTAACATTTTCGCCCTCGTTAAATAATTCGGAGACCGCATTCTTATATTCCACACCATTTGGTATAGAAGACGTATCAAAACTCTTTATTTCATCATCGCTTAAATTATTTTCCTTATTGTTCGACATAAAGAACCAATTGACAAGATTCTTTTTTGACGGATGCATATCAAAATCGTAATATTCCATGTCTTCTAAACATTTTTCTTTTTCCCAATCTTCCACCGTCCACGACTCATGGTAGCAAGCTGTCAATAAATAATTAACATAGTCCAAATTCTGCTTCCTAACTGGACATCTATCTGCTGTAAATGTAACTAAATCGGTTTTCTCATCATACTTATCACCAACCAGCCTTAAAAATTTGTCTCTAGCTCGCGAGTCGAGCTTCAAATCTGACAACTTGACGCGCATTGTAACTATTCTAGCTAAAGGATTCCTGATAGTTGGACTCGCATGACAGTAATCTGACGTTATAACTTCTACTGGGTAGTGCTTTTCGATCGCTTCTTCAGAATTTAATAACTTTGGCCATTCCGTGCAGAATGGTTTGATAGCTTCACACTGAGTTTTAATAACGGGGGGTGTTAGATGGAGGAAGTTTGGTATTTTCATCAGTTCAGCATTCGCCTTTTTTCCTGGTGGCGCCTGACCTTTCGGTACGTAGCCCTGTCTGATGGGCAGTGGTACGGATGACGGGTGGAAGGACCTCGGACCAGGCCAGACGTTGCCCCAATTCTGGAAAAATAAATATAAATATATAAAATGGAAAATTATTATAGGGCTCCATGCTACACTACGAATTTGTGTATTGGTAAATATTTTTTTTTTTTCATTTAATAGCTAATTTTGATCTTATAGTCTGAAATATAGGACAAAATGATAGGATTTTTTTCTTCTCTTCAAAAAAGAGTAAGTTTTTCAATCGATTTCAATTTATCTTTCTGCTTTTTATCAACCATTGTTGTATTTCGTAGAGTAAGAACTTTTGGCACAATGGTATTGGATTTACGATGGGATCATACTGAATGAATAATCGTGTAAAATAACAGACGTTCTATGAAATTGTAGTAAAAGCATTATAAATAACACTAAACGCATACTTTGGTTACAGCGAAATCAATCAAATCTATGATATTATGACATATCTTAACAAAGTTAAGACATTTTTTGTTTTATTTATACGTATATTCATAAAATTACGATATTCCTAAAACAATGAGAAAAATTACGATAATTTTGTTTTATCTATTATATTTTTATAAAATATATATATTGCAGCATCATTATTTTCACTATTAACAGCCATGTTATTCATACAGTTAGCATTATACGGAAAGTTTTAATTCAAATAAAGAAAGATGAAATTGCAATCAATGTTGTATTTTAAATAAACAATAATCACTCGGTACTTTATAAAATAATGATGTAGCGACATCTATCTCGCCATATACGAACTAGAAGAAACTAACGAATCCTACATCCCGCTATCGAAGTTTTCAAAGCGATTGAGTATATATACAAGAACTCGACAATAAGCGTTAAGTGGCGCGTAGCCCACCAGACGCAACATCGTCTGGTCGAAGGATCCTTCCTTTTCAATGGCAACCTCTTTCTACGCCAAACTGGTGACCCCGACGTGATCAACGTCATCACTACGCCAAACTGGTGACCCCGAGCTTGAACGTCAGCGCAGCCTTCGCAAATCTACGTCATCGTAACGTCATCATCACTTCCTAAAGCTTTCGAGCAGCGAGTCGTACAGCCAGCCAGCATCCACGGCTACTACGGGTATCCTGACCACTAGCATGCAGCGAACGCGCATTCCTGGTCATCGCCTACAGCCTTCGCAGCGACCTTGGCACAGCACACTGCACTTCGGCCGGTCAGCAAGCAGAGACGCACTTCTCTCCTGGTCGACGCAGCAGCCAGCCACCACGCAGCACTGCACCACCCCGACTCACTGGGGCATCACCGCAAACAGTTCCGACTCACCGTGAACTATGCGGCATCTGGTTCCGACTCACTGGAACATTCCACTGGCCCGGCAAGCATCACAAGATGTAGTATGGACGACTCAACCTGCTATCGACCTCCGGTCTCGGAGGGGGAGTGATGTAGCGACATCTATCTCGCCATATACGAACTAGAAGAAACTAACGAATCCTACATCCCGCTATCGAAGTTTTCAAAGCGATTGAGTATATATACAAGAACTCGACAATAAGCGTTAAGTGGCGCGTAGCCCACCAGACACAACACCGTCTGGTCGAAGGATCCTTCCTTTTCAACGCAGCTTCTCAACCTCTATAATGATATAGCACATTCAGGGCCGGATTTAGGGGAGGGCAAGCGGGGCAACTGCCCCGGCCCCCACATTCACAAAAGAGAGGCCTCCACATCCACAAAAGAGGGGCTTCCACAATAGAGCCAACCGAGTTGGAGCGGTCCGGAGTTGGGATGATCTTTTTTTTAGGAATACGAATAGGTGATGACCTTTTGTTTTAGGAATACATATATCCCGATGAAATAAGAATCAGCGGTTCGGAGGTGGGGCGACGTTTATTTATTTATAATTTTTTTTTTCGTTGTCAGTTTTTTTTGCAAGAAAAAAAAAACAATTCAATTTCAGATCAAGGGGCCTCCACTCCTCCGCTGCCCCGGGCCTCCACAACTCTAAATCCGGCCCTGAGCACATTCTTTCAAAATGATCACAGTAGTGTACCACACGACCGACTCAGAAGTAACTGATCTAAATTCGTTCGACTGTCACGACATACTCTGTTGAGCGCAAATAGATGGTGTTGGCGTTCCGATTAGTTATGATTATGACACGATTCCACCCATATTTTATTATGAAATATCTTCAAAAATTGTGTTGTGTGTACACTATGTAACCCATATGTAAATACACTAATGTAAAGACATTCAGTTAAGGTCCACCATTTCAACTGATCATCTATCAAAAGACAAAGAAATTTGATAATATTGATCAATCAATATTGATCTAATCTTTGATTACTGTCATTTATTTTTTAACTTTGGAATGTATTCTTTGGTAAAAACGCATTTACTTTTTTTTTAAGTTTATTATACACGTGGCTGGGAGAAGAGCTTGTCCTCATTGCCAATAAATTGAGGGACTTTAAGAATAGTATACCATAAAATTGCTTATTTTTATTGTATTTAAAATTCAGCTCAAAAAATACATTTAATTTATTTTTACTTTTGTATGGATTTCTTACTATATAACACTATCTGTAATTAATTTATAATAATAAAATATTACTCTATAGTGCGTTCAATGAGACAAGATACCAAATGTAAACAAACCAACGCCAGGTCATTCGCCTTTTTTTTTATCGCTGGGAAATGCATTTACGCATCCCGCCGCGGGGAGGCGGCGGGTATGTGGGACTCGCTGGCACGCAGAACGTGCCAGAATACCCGCTAAAACCCAGCGGTGCCCTCATCATCGTAATGGGGCGCCACGGGATCGCTCCTGCATGCAACCGTGACGCCCCGACGGTTGGCCCGCCTATGCGGGCCGCCTTCGCTTATAGAGCGCTCGTGGGCACCGGGAGCGCTCTATTGCCCTGGTGGCGAGTGGGAGGATTATAGGTGCCCCTCCCACTCTAGTGCGGAGGGTGTAGGAGCGCATAGCGGCGTCTCCTTCCCCCCGGTCGTCTCCTGCGGGGACGGTCAGCGGGTCAGCGTTAACGTCTGCTTCACGTTCCCGCTTCGCGGCCTCCTTCAAACCCATTACCTCCTCTGCGTGGGTCATGGAATAGGAGGGCCTCTGTCTTGGATACAGAGACCCTCAGGCCCAGCATCTCGATACGGTCGACCGTTATCGACGTGCCGGCTTCAGCTAGGCGGGCCACCTCTTCGAAGCTCCTCGCCCGAGCTGTGAGTAAGGTGTCATCAGCATAACATATGACCCTCAGCCCGGGCGGTAGAGGTGCCCGCAACAACCAGTCGAAACCGACGTTCCACAGGGTCGGTCCCAGGACGGAGCCCTGTGGAACGCCGCAGCCGACGTGACGTCGATAGAGTCAACACAGTCACAAATAACAAAAACAACAACTAATACAACAAATAACAATTATAACTAAAACTAGTAACAAATAAGAATAATTAACGAAAATATTAACAGGAAATAACAGAGAAGGAACAAAATTTATGTATCATCTGGAGGGCTTCAGAACGGAATGAAATAAAAATAAATAAATAACTACGAAATCAAGAGCAGATAGCAAACAGACAAGATAGAAAGAGATAGACTATATTTTCATGTTTCGTCGGCATTGTTTACGTTTGGTATCTTGTCTTGTTGAACGCACACTACATGTTTATTTTACTATAACTATTTTATTATTATAAAATATAATAGTGATATATTTTATATTATAAAAGGTTATTATTAAAAAGTTAGGTTGTTCATCCATTAAGTCTGTAATTTATAAGTCCCTTAATTATTTGAATAGCACTTATGTCATTGTAGGTAACTTATAAGAGCAAAGAGAAAAACAGTTCAAGAAAGCATCCTTCGAGATTATCGAATAAATAATTAAGTATGTCTTAAAATTGTTATTGTATTGTATAATATACTGATGCATATCCCACTCGTCTATATGGAAAGCTTTAAGAACAAATAACATAAATGAAAAACACATAACGATAATAAAAAATATCTATGCTAAAAGTGTGAGCAGAATCAAATTAGAAAAGCAAGGAGACGAGTTTATAGTCGGAAAAGGAGTGAGACAAGGAGACCCCCTCTCACCTAAACTATTTATAGCTGTCCTCGAAGACATATTTCAAAGCCTAGAATGGAAAAACAAAGGCATATGGTTACAAAATAAAAGACTATCACACCTGAGATTTGCAGATGACATAGCTCTTTTTAGCGAATCTGCAACAGAACTAGAAAACATGCTACAGAATCTGAACATCCAAAGCCAAGGAATAGGACTACAAATGAATACATCAAAGACAAAAATTATGACAAATAGCTCTAGAAAAGAAATCAAAATAGATGGAAACCCGATACAATACACAAACGAATATATATACTTAGGTAAACTGGTATCTTTTGAAGCAGATAGTAATGAAAAAGAAATAGATAGAAGAATAAACATAACTTGGAAAAAATATTGGGCTCATAAAGAAATCTTTAAAGGAAACTACAGCTTAAAGATGAAAAAGATAATAATGGATTCATGTATCTTACCAAGTCTAACCTATGCAAGCCAAACATGGGTATATACAGAAAAAGTAAAAAAACAAAATTTTATCTTGCCAACATGCCATGGAAAGAAGTCTTCTAAAATTGAGAAGAATACAAAAAACAAGGAACGCTGACATCCGAAAGAAAACTAATGTAACAGACGCACTCCATCATAGCTTGAAACAAAAATGGAAATGGGCAGGAGACATAGCAAGATATCAAGACCAAAGATGGACCCACGAAACAACAAAATGGAAAGGCCCAATAGGCAAGAGGAACATGGGTCGACAAAGAACAAGATGGGTGGATGACATAAAAAATATAGCAGGAAATGACTGGATGAGAGTTGCTAAAAACCGCGAAAAATTTACCCTATAGGGACTACACACCAAAAACAAGAAAATAGAACTAGTTAACTTAAGTTTTTAATGTGTAGACAAATAAAGCTTATTATTATTATTATTATATACTAGTTAAAAATCATTTCTACTTATTTTAAAAATATAACACACTAGCTGTGCCCCACGGTTTCACCCGTGTTAATATAAGGGAAAAATGTACTTAAATATTCTTAAACAATTACTCTAATAGTAGGTACCCGCCTCGTTGGTAGAGTGGTCGCAAGCGTTACTGCCGAGCAAAGAGTCTCAGTTTTGATTCCTGGGTCGTTCAACATACTATTGAGTTTTTTATTTTTCAAAAATTCTCAGTAAAATTGTAATGTTATATTTACTTTAAAAGTGGAACTATAGTAAAAAAATGTCTCGAGAAGAGAAATTATAAAGGACGCAACAGAAGCTCTCAAAAAAGATTATTTGTTCCCATTTTTGTAACATTTCTTATTATTGCTCAGCTCCTATTGGTCGTAGCGTGACATTATATAGCCTAAAGCCTTTCTCGGTAAATGGGCTATCCAACACAAAAAGAATTTTTTAATTCGAACCAGTAGTTCCTGAGATTAGTGCGTTCAAACAAACAAACAAACTCTTCAGCTTTATAATATTAAGTATAGATTTTTAAGTTTTTAAATAAGACATTTATTACTTATTCCCGCACTGCAACAGACATAATTGAAGTAGAAAAATTATTGAAACTGTAAACTGTTTTGATGTGGTCGTCGAAGAAGTCACCTTAACGCAGACAGTTATGGATTTTATTTCCACTTGAGGCCGATATTTGCATAAGTATTTGTTTCTAACCTAGGTATATATCTTTATGGTTCTCCCTGCAATGCCTCAGAGAGAAAATCGGAAAGCTGTCAGTCCCAGTTGTTATTGTCAAAGACATCTGATATTAATCGGTACTCATGGTAGGGAAATAATCTCACCTTCTCTTCACTTATATGGAGAAGAGGCTTTTGCTCAGCAGTGGGTCATTAATAATATAGTTCAGAATGTTTGTAAAGATAGATGGATCATTATTGATCTTTCAAAAACAAATACATAATTAATATAATAATAATATGCTTAACACACACACACTCTCATCTGTTCCTAAGGTAGGCAACTTAATGCCTGTGTTTTAGGTAACAGTTGACTGATATACATTTTTTTTTTAAATAAATATACATATAAATAAATACATATTACACCCAGACTACAAGCAAAATAGGCCCACAGTGACGTCGAGTTGCGGAAACAAGCCCGTCATTACTTATATGACACCCAGACTTGGGGCAGGAATCGAACCCACATCCCTGGAGGAGAAAACAAGGCCACTGCCAACTGCGCCACGAGCCAGTCAGATAATTAATTTAATAATTGGTTGGATACTTGAAAAAACTTTGTAGTTTATTTGAACGAAACAATTTAAGCTATTATTATAGTTAAGAAAAGACTTGTTTTGTTTTTTCGTTTATGAAAACAAAAACTATTTCAATTTCATTCTACTTCACTATTAGCTATATTATAAAGAAGTTATAAAAACAAAATGTTACGACTCTTAGTAGAATATGTATTAATGTGGGTCTGTAATATGTAAAATCGAGAGTATCGTCTATAATTTCATCAAAATATTTAAGGTTATTGAAATTTAAAGATTCTAACCTGATCTGTCGGCATTTTCTCCGACCTGTCTGGCTGTATATCTGCTCTACGTGCTGCTTTTTTCTGTATTCTTGTTTTTTTCTGTAAAATATCAAGAACACGAAATTCCTCTTCTTCCTCCCCCTGTTTCTGTGTTTCTGCGGTTGTTGAATTCAAGCGCCATAATATCTGGGTGTTATAAACTACGCCGGGCTTGTATTTTCTTATAAATAAACTCATTTTTATAAATTTGTTCTTAAATACTTGTTTTATGACACTATTTTATAAACAGCCCATTATTATTTTTTAGGTTATCCATTAATGATCCATTAAATATCTTATGAAGTTATGAACTGTCAAAAAACACTAAGATTTTGAATTTTAAAATTACATATTATTTTATATTTAATTAAATATATAATATACCACAAAGTAAATATGTATATCCAATAAAATTTTATTTAAAAATAGGTTAAAAATAAGTATCCCCAAGATTTTGGTCTTCTATACATAACATTGACAGTTTTCGAACGAATGTAACATCTTCACGAAACACGAAGTACGAACTACCCGACTGTGATCTAAAGAATAAAGATTGAAGCCGACAAAATTATAGTGGTATCTGTATTGAGCTACATGTATATAACTTTGTTCGTTAAATAATGCGAATAAAAATATATCCACTAGAAATAAGTGTGCTATTAAAAATAGTAGCATTATACTCAATTATACTCGCTCGACGAAATAGAAAGCTTCTACAATGTGGAATTCAAGTGTTTAAACTGTAAAAAAGTGTTTAATGGTGTCTTCTTTACTATTATAAAGTATTAATTAAGATAGTAAAATGGAGGAAAAAATTCAAAAAAGGTCTAGAAAGACCAAACTAGTACCGCGGGAATATTTAGATTCAGACGATGAAAATATAGCCCAAATGCAGGTAGGTCCACCATTTTGTAATAACATGCTTACGAAATGTGTAACGAATCAAAATCGTAATTATTACGAATAAAAAAATATATTTTGACTTAGAAAAAACGATAAACAACAAGTTTATTACACATAAAAATGTCTCGTTTGTAAATTATTGTGATTTTAATTATGTGGGTAGATTCAAATTATCGCTAAAACAACATACGTAATCATTTTGATAAAAACAACTTTTCCTCGACTTGTTTCTTATTCCTCTAACATTATTTATGACTAAAACACGATACAATTAACTAATATAACTATGAAATAACTTTTAAAAACAAAGATTAATATTTTATAGGCTAAAATTTTGAAAAATGTCTAACTTTTTAATATGTTGTTTAGTAAACCAATTTATGTTATATACTAGGTATATACTTCAAGAATTCTGTAATAATTATTATATATTCTTTTTATATAATATTTTACGATTAATAATAGTGTAATAATAAAATGAATATTTTAAATAAATTGGGTTCAAATGACTGAACATTAAAATTGAGAGATAAGATTTGGGCAAAGTTTATAAAAAAAAATTATTAAGTATATTAGTTATTGTGTTTATTACAAAATGTTTTAAAATGTGAAAGATTTATTTCATTATATTCTTTAAGTTCTGAAATTATGATTTTAACATTATTTATTTATTTACTTAAAAAATTGACTTAGTTAAAACACAGGCATTAAGGTGACCTACCTTTAGAAAATAATGTATATATTTATTTTTAAAATTTATTGCAAGATATAGATTTCTAATAGAATTTTCAAAGTTAACTATCAAAGCTAATTATATAAAATTTAATCAGTAGTCCTTTCATAACAGAAATAAGGATAAATCATAAAGTTGTTGATATAGGTGAACAAGGTGTGTTAACTATATAATTAAAGTATTTATTATCCATTCAAAAAATATGTTACATAGAAAAAGATATGCTATAAAGACAATTATGTACAATTTATAAGCGGTCTTATCACTAAAATAGAGATCTCTTCCAGAAATTTTTAAGAAATATTCATACATAAGTATGCATATTACACATACAAATATATAAATTTACAAATACATACAAATGTATGTGTGTATTATGTATATAGGGAACTTATAAACTTATGAACTTATTTAGGGAACTTACTATTTTTAGTCTTGTAATCACGGCAGGTAGGGTCAAACAGGGGAGAAGTCTGTATGGAAGATAGTTTATTTTTATTTTTATTTGAATTATGTATCATTATTTTTTAAGCTTTTGTTTGGCATTACCAAACCACGCTTGCTATCCATTTGGCCATCGCGCCGCTTTTGGCATTACCAAAGATTTTTAATATCATTATAATGCAATTAAGGGAGTGAAATAGGGGTTGAAATTTTGTTGTCAGTTCTGTTAAATTTACTACTGGACCATATTAATTGTTATTTAAATGTTTCTAATAGTGAAAATTAGTTATTTTGAGAAAGTGAAAATGATTTTGAGCTGTCCCAATTTTGTATGAATACAAATATTGATTGCAACATAGCAGTAGTAAACAAAATGTCCCTTACGCTTTCAACAATTTTAATTCATGTTTATTGACCCCGACTTATATTGTGTTAAAGCTTGGACAATGTTCTAACGGTGAAAGAATTGATAAAATTTGTTTATTAGTTTAAGACAAATCTCCTTTCAATAATGACATCATTTCTTAAATTAATGATAAATAAATATATATTTTTTTATTTTAATTTCAGAATGAGATCGAAGAAACAATATCTAAAATGAACCCTCTATCGATTTTAAAGAAATTGGAACCAAAAAGTCCACAAAAAGATTTAGAATTTTCTGTAAAAGTTGAAGTCGAAGAATTTAATGATCACATTATGACAGAAGTCTTAGAAGACACTGATGATCCAGATGAATCACAAGAAGTTGACATAGCTGGAGACCCAGATTTGAATATAAAAATACATTCAATAACCAGTTTAAGCAAACCCCACATCAGAGAATTAACACAAGATGCTCCAAATATATTAATAGACGTACATTATAAAATTGACGAAGACAAAATAAAAGAGGAGTTTGACTTGTTAAGTCAAGAAACAACCAGTTTAGCAGATAAACTTATAGAAATTCATTTAAAAAATGACTTTGGCAAGAAACCTTTCTTTATAGCAAAAAGCAGTTTGGATCAGCAGCTGCAAACGGCATTAAAAAGATGGAGATCTTGGTATATGTACCGTCCATCTTTAAGAGATGCACCCACGATGTACATTTGCTACATATGTCAGTTAGGATGGTGGAATTTTTCAGAATTCCGTGAACATATGATGATCTGTCATGACAAAGTTAGGTATAGTTTAGAAAAGAAACACCATGAGGCTTGGGTAATAGCATATCAAGGTAATAAGAAGTTAGAGAACTTCACTGTTTTGCCAAGTTTCAAATCGAATTGTTGGAGATGTAACAAAGACTGTACACTTCATCTCAAATCGGAGTATATTTGTGCAAGCTGTTTGACAACATTCGATACCTGTACGTTACTCAGTATTCACGAAGGACAATGTGAAGAATATAGAAAGAGAATAGTAAAAACAACAAAGTTCAAAACCGACATAGCAATAATGTCCCATTGTCCAGTCTGTACATATAAACATTGGGACGAGGATTGTTTACAATTTCACTTGACCAATATCCATAGAGTTAGATCGGACCTACCTATATATTGGACGTACAAATATTGTCCAAAATGTAACTCACCTTACCAAGATTACGGCAGTCATTTCTGTATAAAAAGGGAGATGAATAAAGTGTGTGTGTTCTGCTCGAGGAATTTTCAAACGTTGCAAGCTTTAGCGTTACATGTGCGTAACACAAAACCGAACTGTATGTGTAAGATTTGTTTGAGAAACTTCAAACAGAGTTGTGAGGAGGCCGAACATCTGTTGGAACATACGGACAATTATATAATGTTGTTCAAATGTTCAGTATGTACTGAACCAATGTATTTCCTCAATGAGGACATTGCCAAGGATCACAGATTAAAAAACCATAGTCAAGCAAAGAAGAGCCATGATTATAAGGTAAGTCACATTATACTTTTCTTTAAAAAAAATAAATTTAAGCAATCATATACAGGGTTACTTGTATAATATTAGTGGTTTACTAATCTTTAGCAAAAGATGCTAACAATAGTCTAGTATAGTCACAGGTAAAATATAGACATTGTAAATATTCAAAAAATTAATTCTAATATTTAAAATGCTCCAGTGTTGTTTTATATTGAGTGACCTGTTGGCGCAGTTGGCAGTAAATAAATATGCAAATATGTTTAACATACACACACGGTCATCTGTTCCTAAGGTAGGCAACTTAATGCCTGTGTTATAGGTAACAGCCGACTGATATACTTTTTTTTTTTTTTAAATAAATATACTTATAAATAATACATATATAAATAAACATATATTACACCCAGACTCGAGGCGGGAATCGAACCCACAACCCTTGGAGCAGAAAACAGGATCACTGCAAACTGCGCCAACGGGTCAGTCAAGTCATTAGTATTGAATAGTAAGATAAACGATCACTCTGGTGTAGTGGTGTAAGTAGTCGCTTCAACGCCGCGCGCCCCGCGGTCCCGGGTTCGTTTCCCGCTCGAGACAGATATTTGTATTTGTACAAATATATGCTTCCGGTCGGGGTGTATGTCCTTGTGGGTCTCCCCACCGTGCCTCGGAGAGCACGTAAAGCCGTCGGTCCCGGTTATCATAGACACCTGATAACGATCGTTACTCATGGTAGGGAAATTATCCGCAACCGTAACCGTAAACCACAGTGGAGCAGTGTGGTGGATTAAGCTCCAACCCTTCTTCTATATGGAGAATGGGCCTTCGCTCAGCAGTGGTGGGTTGCTTAGAGGCTGTTACTGTACATTACATTAAGATAAAAACTACCATAGAATTTTATTTTCCAGGTTATCATACCAAAGAGATTATTGGAGAAGATAAAACCGATTAGAAATAACCCACTCCCAACGAAGACTGAGGAGACTCCACCAGTTAACTTTGATAAAGCTTGTCAAGGATTACTAGGACATTTAGGTAAGCTATAAGAAATTAGGCTACCGCTTTATATGTTACTAGCTGCTGCTACGCTACGCTATTAGATTACACGTTGTTACAGAATGCGTTGAAGAAATAAAGGTTCACTGCTCGTTCCCCGTAGGTGATAGCGTGATAATATGTAGCCTATATGTTGACCCGACTTCTTAATAATATTCGTGCCAAATTTGTAGTAAATCCATGCAGTACTTTTTGAGTTTATCCCGGACATACATACAGACAAACAGACAAAAATTCTAAAAACTATATTTTTGACTTCGGTATCGATAGTAGATCACACCCCAAGTATTCTTTTAAAAAAATATTCAATGTAAAGTATTGACTTTCCTACCATTTTATTATATGTATAAGATATGCGGCTCCAGATACATAATGATTACAAACCGATTATAAATACCAACAAACCGATTATATGTATTTATATTGTTGATATTTGTATCGTTAATGATTTTTTGTCTAAATGACAGCTTTCGTTTATTTAATTTTGTACAAAATTAAGCTACCTCCGCCGAAAGTTCGATTCTCGTACCTGTGAAGCGAGACAAAAGTGACACTTTTTTCCCCGCTTTACAGGGACGAAACACGAACTTTCGGCCCAGGTAGGAAAAAAAAGCATGTGTAAAACGGGACGAAAGTACTACATCCTTTCCCGCATTTACAGAAAGCATGGATAGAAAGTAGTACTTTCGTCCCTTGTGACATATTATACTATTTTATATAACAATTAAAATGATAAGACTATTCAATTTATCTTGGCGGTCGGTGCTTTGCGTGTAGTTGTAAATAGATAGCATAAATCTGTGTGTCAGTGTTGCGTCAGACGCCGTACGAGTGACACGCTTTCTTAGCGCACTATTGTGTGAGTAGTTTTATTGATAATGAAAAAAAAAAAAACAATCATATTCATCATACACATTTTTACTTTAATAACTTTTTTTCAACTGTAGGTTTAGAGTTAGCTAAAAATATTCCCTTTCGATGTCATAATGATAATATATATATATATATAGATTCGCATAATAGTAATCCTGAAAGCAAAGTAGAGAAATTTAGGCCCTGTACTGAGGATGAGATAGTTAAAATTATTGATAAACTTGATTGTAAAACTAGTGCGGGCATAGATAATATTACTACTAAAGATATTAAATGTATTGGGTATTCCATGGCTGGTCACTTTTCGAAATGTTTCAATCAGTTATTTATTGAAGGTAAATTTCCCGACACACTGAAAATCGCAAAAGTTAGTCCTATCTATAAGTCTGGCCCAAGAACTGATTCCAGTAATTATCGCCCAATTTCGGTGTTACCAATAATCTCAAAAATTTTGGAAAGAATTATTTACTCTCGTTTAGAACAATATTTAACTTCTATAAATTTTTTAACTGAAAGGCAATATGGTTTTAGGACACGTTCCAGTACATTAGCTGCTACGATCGATCTTGTTACTAATATTAAAATGAGAATCGATCAAAGAAAGATCGTTTTAGGCGTATTTATAGATCTGAAGAAAGCCTTTGATACTGTAAACCATGACTTACTTATTAGAAAACTTGTAAATGTTGGTGTTATCGGTTCAGCTCTGGACATGCTTAAATCTTATCTTAGTAACAGGCAACAGGTAACTAAAATTAGTGAGTACAGGAGTAGCCCCAAAAGAATATCTTGCGGAGTGCCTCAGGGGTCAATTCTTGGGCCGTTGCTCTTCTTGATATACATAAATAGTATATCATATATGAAACTAAACGGTGAACTTACCTTGTATGCGGACGATACATGTTTATTTTACCATGGTAGTTGTATTCATGAAATTACTAGACTAGCCCAGGAAGATCTCAATCTGCTGTTTAATTGGTTTCAATCTAATCTACTCACCATCAACGTACCTAAAACCTGCTATTGCATATTTAAAGCTAAAAATAAAATTATACCAACCTTTAACAAACTTAAAATAGACAGTCAACCTTTAACCGAAAAAAACTCAGAAACGTACCTTGGCCTTAGAATTGACAAAAACTTAAATTGGCAAGTACAGATTAACCATATCAAAACAAAGCTCTCATCTTTTTTGGGAGCCATAAGACATAGTGTAGGATGCTTACCACCTGAAATACGTCTTATGATCTACAATTCGTACGTGAAATGACATCTCCCCTACCTTATTGAAATATGGGGAAGTGCATCCAAAACTAAAATTAAAGAATTGCAAATACTTCAGAATAAAATCGTAAAGGTTCTCTTCAACTACGATTTTATGACAAGCAGTGATATAATCCATAAGGAAACAAAAATAATGAATATCTACCAGTTGTACTATTTTAACACGCTTATATTAATTTATAAAATCCTAACTAAAAAAATTCACTGTCAAATTAAATTTATAAGACTCCATGAAATGCCAAGGTACTCGCTCAGACGACATAATAAACTAGTTACACCTAAAGCTAGAACTAATTATGGCAAAAAAACAATTACATTTGAAGGTGCACAGCTATTCAATAACTTACCAGATCATGTAAAGGTCGCAGACTCGATCACCATTTTCAAACGAAGACTTAAACTATACATCACACAAAATGACATAGTTTGACTACAAGTTTCTTTTATCTTTTTTTTTTCCTTTAACTTCTCTCACACGTTGATACAATGATTCGCTAAATTATTGACTGGGTCTGCCACCTACAAACTGGACTCAAAACTAAATCTGTCATGTTAATTTTGTTATTTCTCATGCAAATGACTGTATTGTTCTAAATGAGAAAATAAAGATCTTTAACCTTACTCATTAAAACGTATTCGACTGGACCTACATAGATACACACACAGACAATTCTGTACCGTTCTGTAAAAGCTATATCAATTAAAACATTTAACTTAAATCAAGGAATTTATATCATAACTGGAACGCTCACTTAATAAAATTGTATATTCAAATATACATCTTAAATTAATTGACATAAGGTTGACATTGGCTTATAGCATGTAAAGTTAAAAAAATCGTTCTGAACATTTCGTTGACTACTGTTATTTTGTCTCTTTCTAACTAGTTGCCTTGAATCCATGGTAGAAAGAGATGTAATCCCATTCGTAAGAACGTTTTTTGAGTGCACGTGTGCATTCTAATTTGTATATAAATTCCTTGACTTCAATACAGTGGCGTAGCGTGACTTAGATGGCCCCTGTATCAAAATCTGTAAAGGGGCCCAAATGAAGGGTAAACATTTATCAATAACGGAACAAAAGCACTTAATACAGGGCCGGATTTAGAGATGGTCCCTTGATCTGAAATTTTGAAAAAAAAATGTATTCTGAATTTAAATTTATGTCCCGAAGTCTCTATTGTGGGGGCCCCTCTTATGTGGAAGCCCTCCCCTAAATCCGGCCCTGCCTCTATAAACAAGTCCGATAGTGTTTCATGTCCCTACACATTCGAGGCCCCTGTAGGCCGGGGGCCCCGTATCAATGATACGGCGGTAATTATGTTTCTACTTAAATACATAATTTAATTACAGATTCACAAACAGAACAACCGGTAGAAGATAAACTTAATAAAGTCAGCTTATTTGACGCAGAATCAGGTATAGAAATAACAGTGATAAATAAAAAAGAATTTCAAAGGTCAAAAAAAATTGTAGCGGAGATAGAAACGAACAGAATACGTCGAAAACCTAAAATCGATATAAAATTTCCAATTAATAAAACTTACTTTAACAAAAAGAAAATATGTAAAACGGACAACTCAGATAACTTGTTAGTCAAAACCGAAGTAAAGAATACTGATGTGAAACAGGAAATCGAAATAGAACTTATCGATAATATTGGAATAAAACAGGAGTTGATGGATACGAACGAATTGGAAATTAACAACGATACGAAGGTTGAAGTTAAAAATGAAGTAGATTATGAAATTCCAGTTATTGAAAATGTTAGTTGTGAAGTTAAAGTTAAACAAGAGTTAGAAATAGAAGAGGAATTTGAACGGGATCTCATTAGTTGGGATCATACACCCTACAACAATATGGATGAAACTGATAATAATACAAGGTAAGACAAAAGTCATCATTCATAAACAAATCATAATTTGCACATTACGAAATCTCCTTATTTATACAAAACATGCGTGTGCGTGTGTGTCACTACATAGAATAAAACAAAGTCGCTCCCCGCTCTGTCTGTCCATATGTATGCTTAGATCTTTAAAACTACGCAACGGATTTTGTTGGGGGTTTTTAATAGATAGAGTGATTCAAGAGGAAGGTTTATATGTATATAACAAGCATAATATAGTCGAGAAACACTGATAATTTCAGAGGTTTCTAATGTGATGTCGTAAATAAACACATTTTTTTTGCGCTTACGTCGCAAACGCTGGCTGAACCCTACGAGATAGATCAAAATAATGTACTACAGTATTGTAGACCTTAAAAAGTTCTACGAAAAAGTCCGCGATTGTATATGTCTATCTCTTAGGGATAACCCACAATAACAATTTTTGGTCCTTTACTTTTCACGAGAAATAATGGCTTATTTACGAAGCGATTTTAAGCAATACAGTATTATTCTTTATCCAATTAACGGCGAGTTGTACGAAACCGTCGCTAATTTTCCGTTAGTTAAGTTGAAATTAATCTTAAAATTATTTGATCTCATGATTAAATTTAAAACTGTTGTTCGATCTTATTTTCTCTCCATTTAAATGATTAAGTGTTACCGCATTAAAAAAATATAGTTAACCTTAACACAGATTAGTAAAGATTAAAATTGTTCAACTTGAATGAACAAAATGAACGATATTTTTTTATTATTTGCGTTTTTGCTAACTTAAATTGGCACCACTGAATAATAATATAATATAAAAATGAGTTCTATTTCATAGACGTTAGATGCTAATTTTCAATTATTACGCAAAGTTGCCTCAGCTAATGTGTCTGAAAAAAATTCAAACAATAGAATCAAACGGTCTAGTTAGAAAAAAAAAATTTACGTGTTTTGTTTTTTGTTAAAATTAAACTGGATTTTTTGTGAGACTTTTCGTTTTTTGTTTTTAAAACGTGTCAAAATGTCAACAAGTCAAACAAACGAAAGAGCTCCTCGGAAAAGGGGCCCAAATTATACAGTGGCGGAAAAAGAAAATTTAATGTTTTTGGCTAAACGGTAAGCATACAACGCTCGGTTTCTTAGCAATAAATTTTGCCTCTCATGATACTTGTAAGTAATTGCTTATTTTTAGGTACATTAACATCATTGAATCAAAAGCCACTGGCTCAGCAATTTTCAAAAAAAAAGCAGATGCATCGGGTGAATTAGTCAAGAGTTATAATGCTTCATCTACTACTGGCATAAGGACAGCGGAGCAGCTAAAACATCTATATGAAAATATGAAGCAGAACGCTAGAAAAGCTCTGGCTACATCGAATGTAATTATTGTTTCCTACCTTAAAAGTTTGCTACTAACCGATCCGGCTGTGTCAAATTTGATATTACATACCTAATAATGTATTGTGTATGTTACTTCTGGATAAAATAGCTTTCTAATGGTGAAAGATTTATTAAAATACTACCGGCCCGCCCCGGCTTCGCACGGGTATTTAGACTTGAAATTTGGTAGGAATATTCCTTTTGCCGAGGAGAGGTCAGCTAAGAACGGATTTTACGAAATTCAACCCCAAAGGGAGCAAAGTTTGTATGGGACAACGTAGTTCCTTGGTCCAATCTACTTCAAATTTTGCATAAAATATTCTTTAACAGAATTGATTGAAGACGTGTTTCGTATTTTATCAAAATTTATCCCTTAACGGGGTTAAAAAGGGGTTGCTTTTGCTTCGAAGTTGATTTGACAACTCAATCCGTCTATTATAAAATATTTTCCAGTATCGACGCAGGTGTAGGTGATAAAAAATATTTATTTATAATTTTTAAAATTTTAGTTAAATACCTGTGCGAAATTTTCTTAAATATTTATTTTTAAATTTAATAACAATGAAACAAAAACTAAATGTTACTGTGAGTTATGTATAATTTTTATGTATTAAAGTTATTTACATTGGTTTTGTACTTTTTACGTGATACGCGCACAGACAAAAAATTATAAGAGATGGCGCTGATTGAAATTAAATCGCGCTATTAAAATTTATTCTTGATGACATAATAGTGTATTAATAAAACGGAGGTTTTGACAGATTTACTATAGGTATAGGTGTTTAGTAGTTTCAGAGTTTATCAATTAGATACATACAAATAACACTTTTCTCTTTATAATATTTGTATTAATGAGGATTAAAATTTAAATGAAAACAGGTTCATAGTAACTTGAAATTATATTTTTTAGAAAGCTGACTACCTACACAAGTTAGAGGAAGAGAAAGCGAAAGCAGTTCTGGAGTCTCTGGACAAATCAGATGTAGGTTTATTTATTTAATAAATTTATACTGGATTAATTTTTAATGTTAGAAACATTGTATGTATTAATAAATTGTTTTTTTTATTAGAATGAAAACATACCGGATTTGGAAACACTGAAGTTCATGGACAAATCTGACAAAGTGGGTATAATTATTAAATTTCTAGTGTTATATAATAAATATATTATTGTATTAATATTATATTAACCAATAATCACACCACGTTAACCTAGCTCCATGCTAAGTTCGTAAGAACTTGTGTTACAGATACTAGGAATGGAAATAAATTTAAGAAATTTATATAAATTCATATATACACGTCCATGACCCGGTGCAGACATCTATATTCGTCATACAAATTATCTGCACATGGCGGGATTCGAACCCGCGACCGCTGCTTGAAGTGTCCAGTTGCCCGACCACTCGACAAGCCGGCCATCGAATAAATTATAATACTTATTGAAATCTCATGTCATATTTTATTTCAATAAAATTAATGACTTTCAGATTGCACGTAAAAAAACTGGTGGCGGGTGCTTCATCCCTACAGTCCAAAACAAAGATATAAAAGTTTTGGAAATGATAGAGGATCAGGTGGAGCCTCTTCCCAACCCTTTTGATTCTGCAGCGTCATATTTTATGGGTAATTATAAGATTATGAATATGAACTCTGAAGATTCGAAATTGTGTAACTACAATTATTATAATATTTTTATTTATTTTATTATTAATTTTTAATTTTTTATTTATTGACTGACCCGTTGGCGCAGTTTGCAGTGGCCCTGTTTTCTGCTCCAAGGGTGGTGGGTTCGATTCCCGCCCCGAGTCTGGGTTTAATATATGTTTATTTATATATGTATTATTTATATGTATATTTATTTAAAAAAAAATAATTATATCAGTCGGCTGTTATCTAAAACACAGGCAATAAGTTGCCTACCTTAGAAACAGACGACCTTGTGTGTGTGTTAAACATATTTATTTATTACTTATTTATTTTTCAGATGACTTTCCACCAGAGAAGTCTGTTAAGGAGAGGGTTAATAAAGAGGATGAGCCAGATGAGATTGTTTGTGAATTTATTGATGTTGACAACAATATTAAGGAAGTCAATGAAAAACCAAAAGGTAACTTTTATTTTGATGTTTAATATTATACATACTTAATACTAAAAGTAAATTAACTGTTTTTTCTTCATTTCGGATCATAATATAAAGAAAAATATATTTATACCTTGTCCAACCGTTTATTACCTAATAATAAATAAATTAGAAGTTTTTTTTTCTTCGGAATAATGTACTACAGTAATGTCATACTTTATAGATGGGTAGTGAAGTGCCACGTGCATAACAAACAACCACAGAATTATTCTTGAAATATATCGATCGATAAATCGATCATATGATAAAAATAATTTGACATTGTAGCGACATCTATCTCGCCACATATGAACTGACGCATCCTACATCGCAATATCGAAGTTTTCAAAGCGATTGAGAATATATACAAGAACTCGACAACAAACGTTAAGTGGCGCGTAGCCCACCAGACGCAACACCGTCTGGTCGAAGGATCCTTCATTTTCAATGGCAGCCTCTCTCTACGCCAAACTGGTGACCCCGACGTGATCAACGTCATCCCTACGCCAAACTGGTGACCCCGAGCATGAACGTCAGCGCAGCCTTCGCAAAGCTACGTCATCGTGACGTCATCATCACTTCCTCAAGCTTTCGAGCAGCGAGTCATACAGCCAGCCAGCATCCACGGCTACTACGGGTATCCTGACCACCAGCAGGCAGCGGACGCGCATTCCTGGTCATCACCCACAGCCACGTCAGCGACTTTGGCACAGCACACTGCACTTCGGCCGGTCAGCAAGCAGAGACGCACTTTTCTCCTGGTCGACGCAGCAGCCAGCCACTACGCAGCTCTGCACCACCCCGACTCACTGGGGAATCACCGCAGACAGTTTCCGACTCACTGGAACATTCCACTGGCCCGGCAAGCATCACAAAAAATGTATCGACGATTCAACGTGCTATCGACCTCCGGTCTCGGAGGGGGAGTGATGTAGCGACATCTATCTCGCCACATATGAACTGACGCATCCTACATCGCAATATCGAAGTTTTCAAAGCGATTGAGGATATATACAAGAACTCGACAACGAACGTTAAGTGGCGCGTAGCCCACCAGACGCAACACCGTCTGGTCGAAGGATCCTTCATTTTCAATGGCAGCCTCTCTCTACGCCAAAACATCATATAAGTATTGTTTCTGTAATGTTAATTTTAAAAAAAGAAAATAAAAATAGCACCTATGACTCCAAGATTGAATATTTGCAAGGAATTAGGTCGAAATCTTGGAAATTAAGTTCAAATCAAGAGTAAAGAACAATGATTCTGTTCATTGGTTTATTTATTTTTTGACGGCTGCTAACTATGCACGCGTTAAAAAAAAACTAAGAAACGAATAATTAATACTTAAACTAGAAATATATTAATAAATCGATTGAAAGTTCTTCTTAAATAATATCGATTAATATTTCAAATCGAATCAGTAACGTGTGAGGGTGTAACTAAAGTCGAACTGTCAAAAAGATAATAAACGGTTGGACAAGGTATAGGCACATGAGTAAATAAACCGTACAGAGGCAAAGCTTCATACAAGCGCGCTACGATAGGTACACTACTACAAGCATGAGACGCGTGTGTGCGTCGGCACTAGCGCCTCGTCACATACGAGAGAAACCGGCCTATACTATGCCTAAACTCAAGGGCTGCAGCAGCAACGTCGCGCGTCGAGTTTTCATTTAATGATAATTTATTAATTTAAATAGTGTTTTAATGTTATTTTAATAGTGTTTTAATATAAAAGTGTAAAAGTTTCCTAAAAATATATAGGAAATAATATATTTTTTTTCTTTTTTAAATCGCAATAACATTAAAAAAGATCAAATTTGATAGAAGAATTTTTTTAATACCTTGAAAAATGATAAAGTTACTTTTGAAAATATTTAAAAAAAAAACAACAAAAATAAACTTTGTCATCTTGTTGAACAACTAATTATTGTTTATTAAATTTTATCCTCCTATGCCAACCCTACCAAAATAGGTATAAATTTTGCTCGCTCCTTAGAAGCTTTCACTCTGTACGGTTTCTTTACTCATGTGGTATAGGACCCAACAAAAGACAATAAAAGGTGACATGACTAAAAAATTGTAAGATAATTTGTAATAATTAATTAGTGTTTGTATTTGTTGATTTAATATTTGACATGTTTTTCAGAAACTCAAGGCAAAGGCTCAAGATCTGTGGTGTCTGCAAATGTGAAAAAAGGTTGTAATTACAAAGCAGCCTATTTTAGGCAAAATTTTCAAAATGCTATTTTGGAGAGGAGGCGAAAAAATCAAGATATAAGACTTCGCCAAAAAGAAGATATGCTGTTGGCAAAAAAACGCAAATTAGAAATTGAATTTCTAGAAAAACAAAAATAAACATTTTACAGCCATATTCTTATTTTTATTTAACCAAATCAAACATAGTTACCTACAGACTGTTCTAAATATTAAATAGTTAAAGTTTAATATAACTGCTATAATAATGTTAATAATAATAATAAATAAAAACATAAATTAAAAAAATCAAAAAACCCGACTGCGTAAAATACTCTTATTATAAACTAAAAAGAATAAAACAAGTCTGGTTGATCTGAACTGAAGGAAAAATGCGTAGAAAGTAATTAACCTAAACTATAACAAATAGTATATTTAAATACGGGATATAGCGACTTTGAAAGTCGGGACCCATTAAATAACCTAGACTTATTCCTATCCAATATGGGTCCCGATTGTAAGTTAGCCCGCTACCTTCTTGAGACTGCATCATCACTGGTGACTATCATCTGGGGGGGTTACTATCAGTGCTTAAAGCAATATAAATTAAAATCTTCTAGGCAAACACGCTCCACCTTAGGCTGCATTAGGCTTGCCAGCAAGTCTGATTATAGCCACAGGGTAACCTATAAATAAATAAAAAAGATTGCAGTCAACGGCTAACTTTTAGTGGCTTAAAATAAATTATTCAAATCTAACTAATAACTAGTTTCAGAATTTATCAATTACAAACAAATATACACATACCTCTAATGCTGGTGATTAAATATTTCATCCAGAAAACACAGTATTCACTAAAGTGGTTCTCACAAAAGTATCCTCGCCATATTGAAATGCACTTTGCAGTTCTTCTATTGTGGCTTCTTCTAAATCAAAGTCTACACTTAAATCTTGAAGAGGCTGCTCCTCTTTCATCTCTATTGCAATGTTGTTCAGTACTGCTGTTGCCACAATCACATTGAAAATTATTGTTGTTTTTCTTAATGTAATACCTGAAAAGATGTATTAGTAAGTATATTATTTGGACTTGAATGCTCATACAGTATAACCTGCTCAACTCAAAATCGTAACTTAGAAAATACCTTTATGTAAGCAAGGAAAACGCCTTTTCCAGTCACCAAAACACCTTTCTATGGTGTTTCTGGTTGTGATATGGGCTCTGTTATAATTTTTCTCCATTGGTGTTGTTGGACGGACAGATGGGGTTAGCAAATATTTTTTACAAAAATACCCACTTTCACCCAATAAAAAGTAATCACCATAATGACCAGCTTCGAGCTTTGCACATATATATGAATTATTAAAAATAGTGCTATCGTGCACCCTTCCAGGCCACCGAGCAATTATGTCCCTTATTTTCAATTTTGCATCACATACCACTTGGACATTAACGGTCTTACTTATAAACGTTTTTTTTATATTTAATCCATTGCTTAACAACTGATCAGCAAAAACCACACTCATAAACACTATTTAGCGTTAAGAAGTCGTTAAGTAATGCGTAAATAGCTGTCAAAATTAAACACCGCCGAGACATAGTTTAACCCTCGTTAAGTGGCAAAATGGGGGATTTCACATAAATCAGCTGTTCTATTGCGACGTCTGATCTACTTACTTGCGTTTGTTAGTAAGAAGAGATTTAGAATGAAATTCCCTCTATATAAAAATTAATATACTAAATGAGCGTTATCTGTCTAATACAGATCTTTAGGTACCTAATTTTAATTATAATAACATTATTTAAATCAGGTTAAATCTTAAGTAAATTTATTAATTTAATATTTAATAAGCTTTGTTGAATTTTGTAATTGAGGATCCGACTACTACCCATCAAAATAAAATTGATTAGAAATTAGAATATTGATCCAAGTTCCTAACTGTCAATAGAGGTCACTAGTAGTGACTCACTAATTGAGTCAGAGTACATTGATTAGCTGTTACTTAACTAAGTAACAGCTAATCAATGTTTTTATGTAAACAAAAGTTAATCCTTGATTTATAGCTTATGAATGGATTAACTAAGCGGTGGCTAAGTATTACTTAACGAGATTTTTTATAAGTAAGACCGTTATTGAAAAAAAGTCTTTTCGACAGCGGAATACTTCAGCTAGGCTTCCACCCCGACTTATGATTTTGATATGGGTGCAATCAACTGCACCTAGAAGTAAAAAATTAACATTATTATCAATAACAAGACAATGTTATGTAAGAATGTAAATATTCTGATAACATAAATAAAAGGATTCACTTCAAAACAGATCCATTTCTCCCTACTTTATTACAAAATAGTTGTGAGCTCTTCTCAGTTAGTTCTCACAAACAAGTGTAGAGTCTTGGCATATAATAAGTGGCACAAGTTATATGACATGCGATAAAGACATTTCAAACCAACCTGCACATCTCGGAAATCCTGCGAGTTCATAGAAATTTTATACAACATTGCGAAACTCTTCATCAGATGGCATTTTTATAAATGTGGCTGAAACATTTTGTGTAATCGGTGGACGGATTTTTGTTTCGACCGTTGTAACATTGTACAAGCGTCTATTATTTTCAGTGTTCCTATTTAAATTTTACTTTGAAGCAATGAAAAGTCTGAAAATTTTCGGACGACGCTTGAATCTTTAGGGACTTTTGTGTTATATATATATATTTTTTTTTTAATATTTTTACAATTTTTAAAATCATTTAAATTAAGAAAATAATATGTTCGTCATTGCAAAGTTATGTCGATCAGAAAAATTTACATCTGTCAAAAAGATCATGCTAACTTGTACATATAATTGAAAATTACAATTTTTTCGATAAATTAATATGTATTTGTACTCGTTAATTTAAATATTTTTTCTCTTCTATTCGGACGCATCTGCCTATGGAGTGGAAGAGAGATAGATGCGTCACAAGCCGAACGTTTAGGCCGATTGTGCCTCTATCGCTTGGTCCCGCGCTCTCGCTCGCGGAATGTGACAATGAGTCATGCTTTTTCGTGCATGCATCCGGCTTTCGGTTATTTATAAGACGTTATCACGTCAATAATTATATTCTAAATTTCAGTCACGAAGAACAAACCGAATATACACCAAAAAGATTAAAGAGACATACAATGAGACGGATAAAAAATATGGCAAATAAATACAAATGTACGAAATGTAACGAGGCAATGCCGACTATGAGGAAATACTTGATGCACTTCAAGAGGCACAACTACATGCGGTTGACCTGTCCCAAGTGTCTGAAGCAGTTCACCTGGTCGGAGAGCCTCATCAGCCACGTCAACTCTCACATCAAGAACAGCTTCGTCATGACCCACGCCATCGAGCACTGGCAGGTGAACACCAGGCGGAACTACCGCTGCCGGAAGTGCAAGCGGGGTTTCGCAATGAGGGACTTCTTCAAGCACTGGGAGAGCCATCTCCAGATCCAGAACGTTTGCCCCGAGGAGCAGGGCTGCGCCGTCGACATGGACCAGAAGCCGCAGCTGAAGGACATGTTGAGTGAGTTCTATTTATATAAAATTTTAATTATGTTTTATCTATAATTTTTTTTTTTTAAGTTTTTCATTGCTTCAAAAAGACGGACTTCACAGAAAGAAAATATCCATAAGGGGGCATCCATTACTTACGTGAGGTGTTTAGGGGGGGGGGTGTCAAGCTAAATCTCACGAAATTTCACCAAGGGGGGGGGGACTCATAAAATCGCCAAAATTGTCTCGCGTAATTTATGGATGCCCCCTAACTGATGATGTAGTGTTAATTTTTTTGATTGGTTGATTCAGTCTACTGATGTAAATGTATTTAAACCTTTGAGGGTAGAATGCGAAAATTCATTACCAAATCAGCCGTTGGATATCCACTGCTGAACATGGTCCTCCTCCATCATCTATGGGGGGAGTGGGGAAGTGGGAGGGTTGCCAATACTCGCCACTATTAGCAGACACTTTGGCGAGCGCAGGATATGGTGACGCTGCTGCTTATCATTATCCTGATTAACATTAACAATTTTTAAAAGTGTTTATATCCTTACAAAGGTACGAATAATTTTTTATTTTTGGTAATAATAAACTTTGGTTTGAATTATTCATCTTTACCTACATAAGAAAGGTCCAGGGGCTAAAAACCCATTTTGAAACTGGATCTAACAATGGAACATCTCGAATATTACCTATACGCATCCGAGCGGACCTCGGCACTCGTACGGTTGCTCCCGCTTTTTCAAAGTATAATTTTAATTTTTGCGCATTTTTGTGATCTGACGTAAGAACTATCGAGACTCCCTCCCACCACCTCGTAAGAGAAAATAAGACATGGTCGACCCCCTCCCCACTAAATCGTCTTACGTAATAAATATGTACGTGTTACGTATAAATGAATGGCCCCTTTTACATTTCTCTTGTAAATATTTGTAATCATTACTTGTATAAAAATTTAACCTATAATATAGAGTACTTGCTTTGTATTGAAATCTATTTTTTTCTGGGCATCATGCACAACGGAAGATCTCATCATTTTATTTATATAGACTAGCCGATACCCGCGTGTTCATCTGCGTTGTTATTTAACCGTACAGACCGACATCGTTACAACATTACTACAATTCTTTATAGAATAATAACTGCACTTCTAGACGGTGCATCAAAATGAAACCTACACCAGATTTAAAGTTCCTCCAGGACCACAACTGGAAACCGCATCCAATTATGAAATTGGATCCAGCGGACTTTCTGTGATGTTTAAACAAACATATCGTCATAGTCGTAGAATAGTGACGGATCTTACAAATTTAAAACTTTACAGGCAACCATTTCAAATATACAATAACAACATAATTATTTGAAATGGCTGCCCTGTAAATATCTATTATAGTATTCTACGACTATGACGATATAGACCGACAGATTGAAACGAAAATTCTAAAAATAATTATTTTAAGACCCCATATAATTAGTTTTTCCTAAATATCTATAAAATATAGATATGTCGTTACATAAGAGACCGGTCGATGGGCAGATTACAATGTTATTTATATATGTATAAATAAATATTTATTAACATACTTCCAGTAATGCTGCAGGGACTCGAAACCAGTAACAAGGTAGCCCAGGATTGGAAGCTTCGTCTGTGCGTCATATGTGACAAACGGTTCGAAAGACGGAACGACTGCAAGCGGCACTACATAGAACATCTGCTGGCGGACGCCTACAAGGAGAAAATCAAGCACGGTTTTCTGATGTGTCAGATATGCGGGAGCGGCTTTCAGAAGCGGGACGGGTGAGAGAATTGTATTCATTTTTTGAAGTGATAACTCCTTAAGGGAGGGTAAACCGTTTCGTTACGTAACGCGTAACGGCGCCAGTCTGTTTGGCTTCCCTTTCTCTCACGCCCACGGTTCTCTCGCTCTAACCCACAGCGCTAGCCGTATTTCGGACAGACGCTTCCCTCTCTCTCTCTCTGCTCAGTGTTTAGTGTGAGATAGTTATAGTTTATTGTGTGTATGTTGACGACCGTTCTGGTGTAGTGGTGAGAGTTATCGCCTCGATGCCTGCGGTCATGGGTTATAATCCTGTTTGGAGCAGATATTTGTATTTGCGTAAATATTTGTTTCCGGTCTGGGTGTATGTCTGTAGGTTTCCCCACCATGCCTCGGAGAACACGTAAAGATGTAGGTCCCGTTTCTAAAAGACATCTGATAGTGATCATTACTAATGGTAGGAAAAAATATCTCTCAAACTGCAGTGGAGCAGCGTGGTGGATTAAGCTCCAATTCTTCTCCTATATAGAGAAGCCTAGTAGGTCCAGTAGCTTGACGTTTACAGGTTCATTAAGTTCATTCTTAATATAGAAGAAAGTGTATTGTTATTGTAAAATATTATATATCATCATATCAGCCGTTGGTTGTCCACTGTTGAACGTAGGCCTCCGCCAAAAATCGTCACCCGAGCCGCTGCCGTAGCTGGGAATATTAGGACCACCGGGGACTGAGGGACTGGGCTCTTTTTTGCTTGTCATAATAATAATGGGAGGGGGGTTTGCCAATACTCGCCACGCTTGGCAAACGTGTTGGCGAGCGCAGTGTGTTATGCCAGGGCGAAGTGACGCTGCTGCCCATCACCACCCTGGTCTGTGCATGGTTGTTCGCACCGCTTTGGCCTTAGTCGCCTTTTACGACACCTCGACAAGAAAGAGGTCGGGACCATTCTTATCTGCCGGTCACGGCACGGCAAAATATTATACATAAGTTTATAATATTTCAGCTACAAGAGACATATGAGGGACCACGCGTCACTTCCGGTTTACATATGCGAGATATGCGACAAGACGTTCAGCGATTCGAGCAACTTCTGCAAACACAAGAAAGTGCACAACTTGGCCGTCCTTATATGCGACATATGTAAGAAGAAATTCAATAATAAGCAATATCTCATCAAACATATACAGGTGAGTGACAAACATACATATAACACACTAGGGATGCATCCGATACCGATACCGATATATCGGCGATATTGCGAGTTTACCGATATCGGATTCGTGTCATGTGTGATGTTCGATGTCAGTTATCGCGAGCAAAAACAAAGTATCCTATGTTACTTCTAATACCTCCAAGAATATGTGTACAAAGTTTCATGATGATCGGTTAAGTAGTTTTCGCGTGAAAGCGTAACAAACACACATTCACATTTATAATATTAATGATTAACCAGCTACAAGAATGTTTTTTTTTTAAGTGAAACTTCTTTAGAATCGTTGTGATTTGAAATGGGATACGAAGGAAAAAGCGACAGATAAGAGACACAAATACGAAAATCTGTAGGAGAGAATGAGATGGTATAATGTCGCGTATCCTAGCAACACGTAAACAACGCGTAAATAAGTAATAGAATGTTTAACTATTAATATTAATAAATTTTAAATTGAGTTTGCCAAAGATGTTTCACTTCTGACATGTGTACTCCGTATACACGACATTTTTTTTTAATACTTAATTACAGATGCATCAAGTAATAAAGCCTATCGACTGCAAGACGTGTGACAAGGTATTCTACACGCCTTCTAGCTACAACAAGCATTTGAAGAGCAACCGAGCCCGATTCAAGTGTCAGATCTGTGATATATTTTTTTCCTCGCTCAAGGAAAAGTGGGATCACATGTGGCAGGTAATTTTTATTTGTATAAATTGTTTATAGTTATTGATTGAACTGAACTGAATCAGCCTGTAAACGTCCCACTGCTGGACATGGGCCTCTTCACCGTGTAGGAGAAGGGTTGGAGCATAATCCACCACGCTGCTCTACTGCAGGTTGGCAGATAATATCCCCTATCGTAATTAACGAACGACGGGACCGATGGTTTCACGTGCTCTCTGCACGGTGGGGAAGCCCACAAGGACATACACCCAGACCGGAAACAAATATATGTACAAATACAAATATCTGTCACGAGCAGGACTCGAACCCGCGACCGCCGTCGTTGAGTTAATAATGTGTGTGACTATAGTATGTTCTGAATATTTAGTAACGTATATGTATATAGGAATAGGCCGACATCTTTCTTTTTTTTTTAAATGCATAGCAAACTTATATTCACTCGATTTAATTGTAAAAAGGATCATGTGAGTGTTCTCAGCAAAACTTATATACGCAATCGACGATAACCTCTCATCACTGTTATTAATAATTAAAAAAAAATGGTTGTTTGTAAAGTCGGTTAAACGGACGATAATTTTTACGTGATAACGTCATAAGAAAACATAGATGTAGAATTGATGTACTCGAACGCGGTCCGATGGAGTGTAAGAGAGATGCGTCATAAGTCGAACTGATCGTGCCTCTCTATCGCTTGTTTTGCGCTCTCGCTCGCTCGCGACGCGTGACAAAATGGCGTCATTTTTGAAAAAAATACCCGATAGATTTCATCAATTTACTAGACGTTATCACGTCAAAAATAATATATAATATGCAAAATGACCATTCAAAAATTATTTTGAAGTCTACTGGAATTAAATTTTATTTTGAATAGAGCGACCGTTAGATGGCGCTGCGGTGAGCCACCAAGGTGGAGGTTCTTTTCGGGCAGGACAGGGTCATTCCTGTTAGTTAATTACATAGTCGGACCTAAATGTATTATTCTAATAATAATATGGAATTAGTCAAGAGGGTTCTTGAAAAGGAGGAAAAAATGAATAAATGTTAAATGTTTATTTCACTGAATTTTTTAATAGTAAATTATATAATTTATCTAATATGTGTATAATTGTATCTGTATCTATTTATCCATGTGTTTAATTAAAAGTCTATCGGCGAGTTGCACGAAACCGTCGCTAACTTTCCGTTAGTTAAGTTGCAATTAATCTTAAAATTAGTTGATCTCATGATTAATTTAAAGCTGTTGGAATTAATCATCCGTTAGATAGGTCTTTAATTAAACAAAAATTTTTTGTTAACTTAATCAGATGTAGGTTTCGTGCAACAGATAATCACGATTCTTGTGATTAAATTAGTTTAATAAACACTTAAATTTAAAATTTGTTTCGTGCAACTCGGCGTTAATCGGATTATTATTTGGACACCCACCACCTCAGTCCCCCGAGACCATGGACGCTGTAAAGGGTCCGAAACGTCGAGAAATAATTTAAAATATTATTAACGTCATATTGGATTTGTACTGTTGGGATATTATAATTGTGTCATAAATAAATAAAAATAATTTTTCAGGTACATAAAGAGAGGAAGTACGAAGCGGACTGTCCGGTCTGTGAGAAGTCATTCAGAAAGTTTCAAGAGGTGAAACAACATTTGAAAGATGAACACAACGAACGTAATTATGTATTTTATAATTCGGACGGTAAAACGAAATTATGTAAACGTGTCAAGAGTAATGATCGCAAGGTTATTGTTATTTAAATATAAAAAAAAAAACCGGTCAAGTGTGAGTTGGAATCCCCACACTGAACTTATACATTTATCTATGGTAGACTTGTGTGAGATAAAATCTGATAGTTACATTGTGACATAAAAAACATAAGAAACTTATCTGTTGGATACCGTTACATGTCAGTTAACTATCAAGGACTTATCAGTAATCGGTAAAATTGGCCCTAAGGGTTTTAGAGATCAAAAAAAAGTATTTATATATTCTGTGAAAAATTATACCAGAGTTAAAGTTCTTTTTTTTTTTTAAGCCAGTCTCAATAATCTTGCTTAGGGGCCATTCATTTATTACGTAAGACGATTTAGGGGGGACGGGTCATCTATGTCTTATTTTTTCTTACTAGGGGGTGGGAGGTAGTCTCGATAGTTCTTACGAAAGATCACAAAAATGCGCAAAGTTAAAATTATTGTTTGAAAAAGCGCGGGCAACCGCACGAGTGCCGAGGTTCGCTCGGATGCGTATAATAAATAGGTAATATTAGAGATGTTCCAGTGGCAGATCCACTTTCCGAGTGGGCCCCTGGACTGAAAATCTCATGTAGGTAAAGATGAATAATTAAAAACAAAGTTTATTACTACCAAAAAATAAAAATTAATAGTTAATATATTAATAGTACCTTTGTAAGTATAAAATAATCAACATTTCTAAAAATTTACTATGAAAAATCAACATTAAAACAAACCAAATATTTATTCATTTTTTTCTTTTGATTCTTACGTAATAAATATTAATCAGAGAAAGGGGGTCGGCCTATTCTTATTTTTTCTTATAATAGGGGGCGAGGGGGTCTAAAACTAGCAAAATTCGTCTTACGTAATAAATGAATGGCCCCTTACTAAAGACAGAACATTTTTCAAAAATATATCGCTAGTAAGCAGAATTAGATACAGATTAATTACATTATAATTTAGTATAAATTATATTGAAACTTTTTTTGTAAGGTCTTACTTAAAATTACTTCTAGACATAAAAATTGATATGTCAAGAATAGATAGGTAGAAATAATAATAAAATTCTTATATAAATATTTATGGAAATATGCGTGTTTGAAATACAATTTAGATATACTAGAAATATCGCGCGGTTTCGCTTGTTGTTTGTTGTTACGATTTCACTACATTTCATTATAGAGTATAAACAACTCTTCTTCTCACATATACTTACCGGCACGGATCTTGAGCTTGAGCTTGACCTTCAACCTCCGCAGAAACGAATTTTGAGTCTTTTAGATGGTATGAAGTGAGGCATGGAAGCAATAGGGGAGGATCAAATTGTCGTAGTGATCGGCCAATCGCGCGAAGCGTCAAAACCGGTACTCTAGAGATATTCATGGAAAAATTATCGATATTTTTATAATCGATCGATAATTAACGTATCGTGTTATCGATAATTATCGAATGAAAATATATCGATAATTATCGGATGAATGTTATCGATACTTATCGAATGAAACCAGTCAGCCTATAAACCCACTCGATAATTATCGAAAGAAAAAATAATGAGTATTTACGAATTATCGATAATTAACGCACACTCCTACGGCACTCGCGCGTTTTTCGTGATTCGTTCCCATCCCTCGCTACACGTGCGTTAACTCGAGTGTAAGTAAATAAGTAGGGAACTATTTTTTAATTTATTCTTCACCATTTTACGGATTTAACGACTTTACTAACGACTACTAGTTCGTGATTCTGTGGATGTAGATATTTTATCAACACTAACTAGGTACACTATATTTAATTTTAATTTAAAATAAAACTATTTTCTTACTTTCTTATCTTTATTAAAACATGTTCCTCCAACATAGAATAAAAATATTGCAACTGAAAAATTAATAACAAACGGGTCTGTATTTTAGTTTGCCATTGTTCAAGATCATTGCTTGATGATTGCTTATATAAATACCTGTCATGTACAGACGTCTGCCGGTTATAATTAGATATATAGTTAGAGAGAGAGAGAGAGCTGCGCGCCAAGATGCTAAGAATTGTCTACAACCTATTAACTTTTTTAAATTAAGTTTTTTGAATTTACGCTTCCTTATCTGAAGCTAAAAAGTAAAATATCTACAAAAAAATTATTGTAAAAACTGTCTTAAAACATTTATTAAAGCTGTTATGAAAATATTAAAATTTAAATTGTATGTGTATTTCCTATAAAATTGTGATATTATAATGTTAAAAACTTATTATTATGTATAAGAAATTGGAAGTATGAACAATTGTGCTCAATAAATATTTTGACATTCTCCATTCCGTTATACAGGCTGACTGGTGAATTACTATCAACATTTAAGGAGAATACTCGGTACATGATTCTCATTCGAATTATGTAACAAAAAAAAGGTACTTAATTTTTGACCAAATTTCCATAAATTTCAATTCAAATAAATGAAGCGTGGACACTTTTCCAGTCATGCCGGTTGCGCGTGTACAGGTGTTGTACTGTGCCGCTTGTTCACATATAAAAATTGCCAAAGTTCACATCATTTACCTAGTCAACAAATTTGTTGCTTAAACGAGTAAAATATCTTAGTATTTTTGCCTAGATCCTAAGCCAGGATTAAAGTATTAAGGGCGACTGGATCATGCTTGTTTATCCTGCTACCCTGTTAACATGTTGCGGTGTTTGGACGTAGGTAAACTACCTGTTTTGTGTCGAAAGTGCAGCTAGCTGCTAGGGTGTCCAGACGACGCGTAAATAATTAGATAACTGTTGAGTAACTTTAATTAGAAGCTTATTAATATTTATTTTATATTTTTACATATTCGAATGAGAATCATGTACAGAGTATTCTCCTTAAATATTGATAGTGACTCACCAATCATTCTGTATATTTATCGATAAAAATATAATATTATTTTAAATTATCCTTAACATTGAACTTATCAAATATATTTTGTAAAATAAGCATGGACTTCGCGTACTTTGGCGATATATATGTAATTTGTGTTACGATTAACGTGTTGTATTAATTATTATATTATTGTAAACTGATGAATTAAAAATGTAAGTTTATTTGTATTGCAAGTTATATTAAGTACATTGTTTTATTATGTTTGAAATAAAATTGCTTTTAAAACTTTTTTTTTTGTTTTGTTTTATTAAAAACTTTTATAAAGATACTATCACATAAAATACATTAACAAACTTCTTCAGATTCAACCACAAACAACAACAACAAGAACAAATATATCAAAACTTACTTCTTAAAGTTTCTTGGTCACTAACACTAAGGCCTCTTGTAGACGGAACGTTTTCTTAACCGTACGGCATATTATCCGTACGGTTAAGAAAACGTGCAAGCATGTATATGGCACGGAAACGGTACCGTTCGAGACTACGGCCAGGTGCCGGTCAGTTGTGTCTTTTTTGCCGCCAAGCTACGACGTCTTCGCCATGGACCCTTATAGGAAAAAGATTATCCTTGCATACTATATGTATAGAAAACTCAAAAAAGAAGAGAAAAGAAAGAGAAGGTTTTGGATACATCCGATTCTCCACCTCTTAAATCTTTAAATATGGAATTTAAATGTATAAAGATTGCTTTCCAGGAACCATATTTGAGTCACTTATTTTTTGTAATTTTCGATTGTTTTGTCCCATAGTACAGGCCTTTACTGATTTAATGTTATTAATAATTCTTGATTTATATTCATCATATTGAAGCCGCCACGGAAACGTGAAAACGTTCGGCGCCGTCGACACACACGCATAGACCGCGATACAACACTGACACAAATCACGTCGTGCGTAATGACGGCGCGCCGAGGCCGAGGGGAATGGAGGGGAACTCACGGCGCATACGGCGGCGGTGCCGTGACGTTGCGTCGCCGTGTATGGATACGTTCGCGCGCCCTCTTCTATTTGATTTCATCACTTTTTTATCTATGCACTCCACACCCACAGACCACATGCGCGGGAACGGAAATAGGACATGCGCAATAGTTTATTTATCAGTTTTTAATAAAAAATAATAAGTAGTGAATAAAATTAAATGTAAGAAGATAATTTTGTTTATTATCTTTTATGAACAATAGCAAACAATTATTTACTAAAGTTCGACAGTTAAATTCAGTTTTTGATTAAAGAAATATCATTTCCGCGCATGTGGTCTGTGGAATGCATAGATAAAAAAGTATGAAGTGGTGCGAGTAGTCGCCTCAACGCCGACGGTCGCGGGTTCGATAGCCGCTCGGGACAGATGTTTATAGGCTGATATAGTACAGTACCTACAAAATGTGATGTTTACGAGAAAAATGTTTGTCGGTGCTGGTTGAAAGGGTTAACTAACAAGCGAAGTACGAAATACCGGTATACCGGTTTTTCTCGCAAACCACTGGCCATCTGGTAATTTAGCTTTGCAGGATAATCTTTAGGTAAACTACAAACCTGCAGACTCATCCCCAAATAAAATTTGGAGATCGCGCAGTCCCCTTGTAAGTATAATTTTTAATATATTTTAGAACATTCACAGCTAAAGAACTCTATCAAGAGAGCATATATTAAAACAACTATGTCAACGACCAACCAATAACTCAACATTGTGATATAATACAAGACTTGTGAATATTTAAAAAATGTAACGTTTAGCAAACGGAACAAATTGAAACACAAATTTCAGTTATAAATTTTATTATTAGTCCAATCACTTTTTAGGCGCTGCCTTTGCCTTGTCAGCCTTCTTTTTGGGTGGTGGAGGAGGCGTTTTCTTCACGGGCGCCTTTTTGGGCTTCTTTGAAACCGCCAATTTGATGGATTTCGCCCTTTTCTCTCTTAGTTTCTGGGCCTTCACTGCTGGGTCGCTTTCCGGAAGCTTGATCTGGAGCAATATTATATAATTATGTATATGATCAATTTATATTAGTCAATGTAACTATTTGAGCGGTTAATATCAGTATGTGTCAACGTGATTGAGTAATCATGGCTTATCATAACCCAATGCTCTGTAAGAGAATCATCATTTAGTACCTTCCTTTAAACTTTTTTGGGGATTTTTTATTTTCCTTATAGTGTTAACAATTTTGTAACCCAATTTATTTTTACCATTAATGAATTCAATATATTTTATTATTTTATACTCACGCCACGCTTTTCAGCCAATGCGAGTGCCCTCAAGTTGTTCTTCCTCTGCTGATCGAGCACAGCTTTCCTCTTGAGTACGGCAGCGAATGGGTTCAGACGGAGCATCGCTCTAGAGTTGGTCAGCGGGTTCAACTTGCGAGTTGCACGGACCACGCGCTTGCTGTAACAAGTATTATTGGTTATAAATATTTTATTGTATAATTTATATTTTGTGTTCTGTGGGAAATAATATCAGTTGTCATTGTGATTAGTAATCATGGTTTTTTCATAAACCTCAACCTTTAATTCTCTGTAAGAGTATATCATCATTTACACTTATTTGAAATATAATATTTTTATATATATCCACCAAACCCAGGGTTGGCTATCGATCTAGTTTATATAAATAAAATTAACATACTTGGGTGCACGGAGCACCTTTCTGATCTCATCACACTTGAGCAGCCTGCTCAGGTCGGTGTTAGCCATCTTCGGCTGCGGCAAGTTGAAGTTCTTCTTTTCCTTAGAGGGTGTCTTCCATGATCCGAAGAGAGCATCTGGAAGGGATTGAATGTTTAATATAATTTGAAATTAGAGTATGTATTAAATATAATTATTGACTTCAACATTAAAATATACAAAAATTCAATAATAATTTTACCATAAATTTGGATTTTGCAAATTAAGCATTTTTAGTTCTTTTTTGTATGATATCATAAAATAATACTCATTAATAAATTGTATTAATAATATATTAATATTTACCCGACTGCGACAGAAGGAGGGTTATGTTTTTCGAGTGTATGTATGTATATATGTATGTATGTCCATTTCTTTGGCACGCCCTACAGCCCAAACGGCTGGACGGTTTTTGACATATGAGGTGTCGTTGGATTTGTCTAAATTGTAGTAGTGACATAGGCTATATAAATTTTCAAAATGGTGCCCGCAAATTGCGGAATAGAGGGGGGGGAGTTGATTTTTTTTCTTACTGTAGCAATATGGGTATCAAATGAAAGCTAGTAAATCGTTTTATTCTTTTTGAGTATATAATAAGAGTATTTTACGCAGTCGGGTTTTTTGATTTTTTTTTTTAATTATGCATATTTGTTATTAAAACATTTAAAAGTCTATCAAATAAGTTATGTCGTGACAAATTTGCACCCGTGCCGGTTACGGAACAGACCCAGAACGCCTATTATCACATTTTTGTTGCACTCATTCGCAGTAACACGCAACGACACCCAATCGTTGAATGTGGACATTAGTGCTAAAAACTTCGATTATAATTTCACATAAATAATGAAGATTATAACTTTTTTGTATGCATATTATATTTCATTCTATCCTACCTGCACCTTAGCATATTTTTTTAAATTTCATATCAAATAAATTGGAAGACAGGCGAGAAATCTCTTTATAAACAACAATATACATATATATTTATCGAATGAAGTAATTGCGATTTAAATTATAATGATATAACAACACTACATATTATAAAACAAAGTTCTCAGCCGCGTCCGCCTGTCTGTTTGCGATAAACTCAAAATACTGAATGGATTTTCATCCGGTTTTGAACAATAGACAGAGTGATTAATGAGGAGGTTTTAGGTACATATATAGATACACCGGGCGCTGTCGGGGCGAGCCGCTAGTCACTGAATAAATCTAAAAGTAAGAATTATAAACTGATAATTCTAGAAAGTTTGCAAACATTTTATACAAGCTATATGTCAACGGAAAAGATTTTAATATAAGTACCTCAAAAAATATCCACCCATCTCCAACCGTTAACTAATATCAACTGTATTCTTCCCAAACATTTAATTATTTTATAACACTAGCTTGGACCTGCGAGTTTACCCATGAAAATCCCTATATTGTGAGAAATTCTCCTCCACAACTTTTGCTATATTAAAATATTTGTACAAAATACAAACTTACCAAGCCTCTCAAAGGCAGACTGGGTCCATATGATAAAGCGTCCAAGGTGGCCACCGGGGGCCAGTTTCAAAAGGTTGAGCTTGTTGACTGACAGCATTTCTACACCTGGGATGTTGCGGAACGCTTTGGTCAAACCCTGAAGACAATTATATTTTAAATAGACTTATAATCAACCATTTTTTGTCTGTGGCTTTACTTGCATAACCAGTGATCATTTCAAACGACAAAACGACACTTAAACGACACTTTTTACAAAGTTTTAACCTGGATTTTCAAGCAATGAAATATTGAAATGTGTGACAAATTAATATCTAAACCTCTATAACTTTTTTAACTTATTTTTAGTGAGAAGTGGAGTATTATATCTAGTAGGTATACATGACCACATGTAAGTTTAATAGGACACTGTTCCAGTATGTTGTAGATAATACATAAATGTTCTATGTAATAATTGAACGTACCTGATCCTTGTGGTAGATGATCAGAGGTCCCTTGCGCTGCAGCCGGCGTCTGTTACGCATTTTACCGACACCGGCGCGCAGGCGCTGAGACTTGTAGACCTATAGGATGAATTATTATATATAAACAAACTTATTATAATTAACTTTTAATATGACCAAATGGTTTTTTTGGGATCTAGATAGAACCTTTTTACCTTTAAGTCAGACAAGATTGTGATCAAGCATATAAAAAAAAAAAAAAAATACTAGGCGTAATTATACATTATTTTCTAAATCATATCATAATCATAAAGAGAAGAGAGAGTGGTCCAGCCCGGGTGCCACCCACCAAGGGGTGACAGTAACAACTTGTTCGTACATTCAAAAAAGGCGCACAAAATCTGCCTCTATTTAAAGACAGACAAATCATACTTAATATTATAAATGAGAAAGTTTGTTACACTTTCACACGAAAACTACTTAACCGATCATCATGAAACTTTGTACACATATTCTTGGAGGTATTAGAAGTAACATAGGATACTTTTTCTTCACAACAAATATCCACAGCTAGAAGCTAGTAGTATCATATTTTAAAACGCATCGCAACTATATTTAAATATTTTTCTTCGAATATAATTTCTAATTCCAACCATGTTTAGTATTTGATGTTTTATTTTAAGTAGGAGTGCTCAAAACCACCCCGGGTGCCAATCTATCCAACGCCGCCACTGTAAATCTTAATAAATCATTCACATACGGTTGAAAATTTGGCAATAAATAATCTCAATAATCTGAATAGTCATAATTTGTGTTAAAATTATGATAGTTTAAGATTTCTGTATTCCATATGTCGACACACCACCGATATGAAAGTCGATGATGTTTCCTAGAGGAACATGTTTTTATACCCCTAAATTGTACCTGAAATATGCAGACACATTCAACCAGGAAGAGTTCGGGGATTTATAAGATATATATATAGCAATGAAATATTATAGCGTCCCTACGATAGAGATATTATTATATCTTATGGCCACAGACTATGAATGTGAAAAAAAGACCACACGGACATAATTTTATAATAAGCTTTTTATATTAAAATATTTAGACAAAAAAAAAACTCTGATTTTTAAAAATAATGTAAAACAGCATTAATATCACCACAGTTACTACTAGCACTAGTCTTAGGATATACTTCTCTATTTTCCTTCTCACCTTAAGGACATCAGACCAGGCCTTGATACGTCTCAGGAAAATGACGGCTTGCTTTGTCTTGGTGATCTCTTGGACCTTGTCGGAGACGACCAGGGGCATTTCTGGGACCTTCTCAATGATGTGTCCTGTCAAAGTAAGAATATCAGATTAAGATTTATTTAAAACATAATTTTTTTCTGTAAAAGTTTTTTTTTTAAATGTAATTAATAAATGCTACTAAGAACATTTTTTTATTTATAATAATTCAAATTCTCTTACTAACTACTACTAACTAAATCAGCCTGTAAACAACTCAGTGCTGGGTAAAGCCTCTTCTCCATATAGAAAAAGGGTTGGAGCTTAACCCTTCATGCTACTCCACTACTCGCTATCAGATATCTATAATAAATAAAAAAATCAAAAAACCCGACTGCTAAAATACTCTTATTATAAACTAAAAAGAATAAAACAATTTACTAGCTTTCATTTAATACCCATATTGCTACAGTAAGAAAAGAAAATTCAACTCCCCCCTCATTCCGCCATTATGCGGGCGCCATTTTGAAAATTTATATAGCCTATGTCACTACTACAATTTAGACAAATCCAACGACACCTCATGTGTCAAAAACCGTTCAGCCGTTTGGGCTGTAGGGCGTGCCAAAGAAATGGACATACATACACTCGAAAAACATAACCCTCCTTCTGTCGCAGTCGGGTAAAAACAAAAGGGCCGACGGCTTTAGGTGCTTTCCGAGGGACGGTGGGGAGTCTGAACTTATATACTTATATTATTGAGACAAGAACATACACCCAAACTGGAAACAAATATTTGTACAAATACAAATATCTGTCCCAAACCGGAATCACGCCCACGACAGCTGGCGTTTATGCGACTACACGCACCACTACACCAGGACGGTCGTCAATTTCCCTTAATAAAAGTTATTTCAGTAATCTACAGTATCTTCAAATATTTTTCATAACAATACACACAAACATATAGCATTTAATACACACATTGCATCAAAATTATTATTTTATGCATATAATTAAACACATTAAATAAAACATACTTTATTTTGCTTCATAGAACTATTAAAGAGTAAAAGAAAATGAGGGAAATAAGAGACTTGTAACATAAATTATATATTGTGAAAGTGAAGTAAAATGTTATTCCATATGTCGACACACCACTGATACGTTAATCTGTGATGTTTCCTAAGGGAATGTATTGTTATACCCCTACAATGTACCTGGAAGATGAAGATGCATTCAACCAGGAAGGCTTCGGGGATTTTTAGCAATATGATATAAATATGTCACTGCTACTGTTGGCTGGCACGCTAGCGGTAGTGAATTCTAGCCCTACTCACTAAAGTCTGGGTATTTATATTTATTCCAGACCCCTGATATCGGGTTACATCCTAATGGGTGACCCGTGTTGGTCGTCAGTGTTAGCTGTGCGGAGACCGGAAGAGAAGAATAATCCGGACCTCGTTTGTGTCGAGGGGACTAAGGCTATGTAAGTGATGCGAACAACTGTACACCGACCAGGATATTGATGGGTAGCAGCGCACCATATCCTGATGACACTGCACTCGCCAACACGCCTGCCAAGCGTAGCGAGTATTGGCAAACCACTCCCCCCATATGACAAACAAAAACGAGTCCAGGTCCTCAGCCTCCAGTGACCCTAGGTGGGTATGGGAGGCCTCCGTTCTGCAGTGGACATCCAATGGCTGATATAATGATGATGCTGATGGGTGCCCGGTGAGCTATTACGTAACTTGCGCGACATCACTGTGGCGTTGCATTTCAATACAAATTGAGGCTCGGCTCGCTATCGCGCAAATTACGTAATAGTCCTACTGTTTATAGTAAGATGTTTATTTTACTTGAGAGGTTTGTCACTTACCGCGGGCCTGCACGAGCGCTGGCACGCCAGCGGCGGCGACGGCAGCGGCAGCGGCCGCGCGGCGCTGGCGTAGATTGACACGGCGGTGCCAGCGGCGCCACGGCTTGGTCGGAGCGAACATGCGTCCGCCACGGCACATGTTGCCGAAGGCTCCCTGACCAGATCTACACATGAATGCATTCTTAGAAACCACTTAAACAATTAATATTACACTCTTTATTTTACACCAAGAATAAGCAACAGTACAACAAAGAAAGAAAAGAAAATAAGTATAAAAGAGCCAATATCTATATTTTTGTTTTAGAGATGTATACTCTTGTATGTTCTAACCGCTAAGGTTTTAAATTAAACCCGCCTTTGTATAATTTAATGTATTGTGCAGTAAAGCATGACATAACGAGCTAAATCAAACCAGTTAGGGATATTATTTAAATAAATATAAATATATGTTTAACACACACACAAGGTCGTCTGTTAATAAGGTAGGCAACTTAATGCCTGTGTTTTAGGTAACAGCCGACTGATATACTTTTATTTTAAATAAATATACATATAAATAGTACATATATAAATAAACATATTACACCCAGACTCGGGGTGGGAATCGAACCCACAACCCTTTGAGCAGAAAACAGGGTCACTGCAAACTGCGCCAACGGGTCAGTCATTTAAATAGTTTACAAAGTAGCATTAAGCATAAGACAGATGAGCAAACCTCGTTTTTACAATACATATTACATTTCTATGGATTTTGTTTGAAAATATGACAAAAAAATCTGGCATTTTCGTTTTTGAAATTTTGTGTCTTACTTGAAAAGACCAATAAAGTATCTTAATATAAGATTCATGTACAAATTGTATAAATTTAAATAATTATAAAAATAAAAAACAATCCCTAATCCTGTATTATAATAAGTTTATTTGTTACGCTTTCATGTGAAAATGACTTGACCGATAATCAAGAAATTTTTACACATTCTTGGAGGTATTAGAAGTAACCTAGGATATTTTTTTTGGTTGCCATAACCGACATCCACGCGGGCAAAGCTAGTACAGTATAAGGCTGTCCTCCAAGTCATCGAGACATGTAAAACATTGTATCAAATATGTCTGATAGAGGAGACATACTATACCCTGCCGTAGTGACCCTCGTATCACACTAGAGTGATACAAGTAAGGTTACAGGGATTTATAATTATCATCACATAGACTAGACTAGACGACTTGCGCTGTTTTACCCGCTTCTAGTTTCAAAATTTCAGATTCATTTTTTTACTGCTTTTATAATTTAAACTTTAAATCATTTTTTTAAGGTGAACTTGAGTAGGTCTGCTGATTTATTTGCAAACTTGGTAAGTATGTAAATATGACCCAAAATTTATACTTTTTTTTTATTCAAAAATTCCTATGAGTAAAGTCGCAGCCAACAGCTATCTTTACTTATACAATAAACACGAAAATTTGTGACCAACGTTTTGTTCACCCGAAATTCAAAAGGGCCACGATAATTACGCAAGTAAAACCGCAAGACAAATCTAGTCTAATCTATTATATCTTCAATATTTACCTATGGGTACCGCCACCACGTACACGGGGGATACGGGCGACAGCACGTCCGGTACCCCATGATTCAGCACTGGTTTGGTGACCTGGAGACAATAGTAATAGTTAGTAAAGAAATCAAGCTTGACAAATTAAATAAATAAATAATTAAGTAAAAGCAGTTGGTAATATGTATGAATTGATTGTTGTGTCAGTGTTGCCATTCAAAAAAATATTTTTTTCTTAATCAATTCAATTTATACCTTGTCCAACCGTTTATCATCTTTTTGACAGTTCGACAATAGTTACACCCTCACACGTTACTGATTCGATTTGAAATAATAATCGATTTTATTTAAAAAGAACTTTCAATCGATTTAATGAAATATTTTTAGTCTAAATATTAACTATTCGTTTCTTAGTTTTTTTTTAACGCGTGCATAGTTAGCAGCCGTCAAAAAATAAATAAACTAATGAACAGAATCATCGTTCTTTACTCTTGATTTGAACTTAATTTCCAAGATTTCGACCTAATTCCTTGCACATAATGAATCTTGGGGTCATAGAAACTATTTCATTTCCTTTTTTTTAAATTAATTTTACAGAAACAATACTTATATGAAGTCAAATTATTTTTATCATATGATCGATAAATCAATTTCAAGAATTGTTTTATAGTCTGTGGTTGTTTGATATGCACAGGGCAATCACTACCCGTCTATAAAGTACGACATTACTGTAGTACATTATTCCGAAAAAAAAAATCTGTAATTTATAGACGTAAGTTGTCAAAAAGATAACGGTTGGACAAGGTATAAATAGTTTTTCTTTTTTTGTTTTTTTTCTAGTTATTTATAATTCATTTCACGTGACAATTTTAAATAGAATTACAAAAACATCATTGAAATCTGATACCTCCATGGCACCAGTGAAAACCATCAAACCAAAAGAAGTTGAAGCTGATACTTCCACACTGTATTTTGAAATACAATGGTGTACTTAATATACTTAATGGACTAACCCATAGGTAATTTATCCAATTGCAGCAAAAACAATAGAGACTATGTTATTTTTAAGGGACATACTTAGGCTATGCCTCTATTGTTACGTTGTTATTCATACTTTAAGACAACTTAAAACTTGGACAAAACAAAACCTTAATCTAAGTATGATGATACCCAAAAAACAGTATATTTCTATTCCTATTAAAAATTTGATATAAGTTATGTCGTGACAAATTTGCACCCGTGCCGGTTACGGAACAGACCCAGAACGCCATATCATCACAATTTTGTTGCACTCATTCGCAGTAACACGCAACGACACCCAGTCGTTGAATGTGGACATTAGTGCCAAGAATATTATAACACAACTTAATTGTGGAAAAGATTATTAAAAGAATTGATAAAATTAAGTGATGTTTTATGCAACTAATTAAGTGGCAATGAATAGGTGGTTCTAACGATTCTTTTTATTTACAACAATCAACATAATGTATAAAGTATAACTAGATAAAATTAATACTAACACCACGGTAAGGTAAATAATAAAAAATATTGTTCAGTTTCTAATTAGATACATACCGGCCGCCTTGCTCACGCAGTAAGGCTGTCTGGCATTCTTGGACGTGGACACGTGGACATCGTTGACCAGGTCCGGCCTGATAGGGGCCTTGAATACGAACGGCAGTGGAATGGATACATCGGCTACCTTCTCGCTCTTTTCTGAGTATACCGACACAAGTGGTCGGGCTACTGACAGACTCTGTCAATATATAAATAAATTATGTGTTATTATAGCATGAAAGTTGAACATTTAGATGATATTTTAAACAGTCTACAAGATTAACGAGCCCGTTTTACCAGTTGCTGATAAAACTATGTAACGTATGACGGTATCCATCAGATAAAAGTTTACAATATATAATTCTTTTTCTTCTTCTAATACCAATTTACTTGTCAGATATTTTTAATTGCAACATTTGAATCCAAAAGTTGTATTATGTATGTTAGGTGAGGTGAAACAGGAATCCAACCCAAGACCTGTTTTACCTCCTGCTGATAATACTATCAGTAATTTGTTTACCAGACAGACTTTATCAGCAACCGGTGAAACAGGCTCTAAACAGTTAATTGTATTCCATATGTCGACACATAACCAATATGAAAGTCGGTGATGTTTCCTAGAGGAACATGTTTTTATACCCCTAAATTGTACCTGGAAGATGCAGACACATTCAACCAGGAAGAGTTCGGGGAACTAGCGATTATTGTCCTTTAGAAACTTAATTGAAGTGCAAAAACATAAGTACCTATATGATACACTAATAAATGTAAAAGGAAAGAGTACAACGTCATGAAAAAACAAATCATTCTCTTCAAATGTTGGTAAAATTGTCATCGACTAGTTGGAAATAAAAGTAAAAAATGTTGCAACTATTCTAGTTTGAATTTTTTTTACATTTTTTCCCCTTTTGTTTCAAATTGAACACGTAGAATGTAAGATAGGGTTAAAATGTATGTATAAATGAAATAATTTGTTAAAATACTATACTACTATGAAGTACAGTAGACCCCCAGTAATCCGGGCCCTGTTTAATCCGGCATACCCTGTAATCCAACATGACTTTTATTACTAAATATTTTTTTGACAGTTCACTCTTTGCTATTGTAGATAATGCATGATTCAGCAGGTTACAATTTGTATGTGTTATTGTGTTTTTGTAATTTCTATAGCATTAATGATGTTAATTTTATAATAAAACGTAAGCTCTCTATTGTGTTGTTTAATTTACGACATTTGACATACATAATGAAGTATGATTTGTACTTCAGAGTAACACGTATAAAATGTTATCGTTGGATCTATAATTTGTCGGATTATAAGGTACTCATTTCTAAAAAAATCTGATTATAGGGGTCTTAGGCAGTACTTTATAATCCGACAAAGTCGATAGTTTGACACTGCCCTGTAAAACGTTTGTCGGAGTACCGGGGTCCACTATACATTACTTTTAAGATGACGATGTCCTTAAACTATAATCACGTTTATTAGAATAAAAAAAAAAAGATTAAAATTTATCTTGTAGGCGGAAGTAGGTATCTCATAAGTAATGATGATCTAAACAATAATTAAGTATATTATTTGATTATATTATCATTAACAAAGCGAAAATATTAATAGTACTTGTACCGTCATCGCTCTTGAAAATAACCACAAGTATTTCTAGCATAACCTCAAATTTCTGTACCTTATTTCACAGCCAAGTTATCATATCAAAAATAAAATTAAACTAAATCTTACATATAATAAAGACAACAAAATGATTTAATTTTAACAAATTCATACTTTAAGAGAGGATACACAAAATACAAGGGTGCCGAAGGTTTTATTCGTGTGCCTCCGAGACACATCATAAATATCAATTTTTAATTCCATCAATCCAAAATTAACAAAAAGAGGATAACATTTTTCTTCTAAATCATTAAAACTTACTTAAAAACATCAGATTGCAGTTATTTCGGACATAACTATCCTAAGCACGTGGATGTAAAATAGACATCGTGATTTTAATAATTACACTTTTCACTTCGTAACTTTCACTATATAAACATTATTTAGAATATGTCTGCACTTTTGTAAAACATTAACTTACCATTTCGCTTTATCAGCGAAGTTATTCCTCCAAATAAACACTATAAGCGGCGGTATAAACCATCCGCCATGCCACGAAGGAGTAAAAGACCGGAAAGGATCAGCTTTTTTGGCACTATTAAGCGACAGTTGCCACATGAATAATATTTTTTTGATAATTGCCATTTTATATAAAGATAAAAGGAAAAAATATAGGCTATTTATGAAGTCCAAAGTATTCTGACTAAAGTATTCTAACGTTAAACGTTAGAAAGATAAAACTCTAGAAAAAATCCAGAAAATATTCAGAATAATACAGAAAAACACTTCATTAGCGAAATTATTTTTATATTTTATATAATTAGGGAGGCAAAGAAAAAAGGTATGCAGCCATTTCCTGTCAGTGCTATTTTTTTTTTTTTTTTTTTCGTAAATTATTTAATGTTATAAAAGTAAAATATTCCTTAAATATAAAAATGATAAAGTTGCCTGAGGAGTGAAATATATTTAATACAATTGGATTTTTTAAATGTAAGTGTATATATTACGCAATGTTAACTCGAAAAACGTGCAAAAAAAAAACTATATATGATAATGACTAGACGTCATAACTGCAAAAAAAAGTATAAATGATATAATATGATGTAAACATAATTATGTATATTACAGTAAAAACTTTAACATTACTCATATTATGAACCTTGAAAGCAGTGATAATTGTCCTCAATGCAGTACTAGAGAAAATAATCAAGATGTACAAAGCAACAAAGAAACCAACATCGCATCAGTGATTTCCAAGGAAATAATTTCACAAAGACTAGACATCAATACCAATCCAGATTCAATGTACAATAACAACGATAAGGATATAAAATCAACTTCCACGAAATCATCCATACCTTTATTACTCTTTGCAAGGTCTACTCAACAGCCGCTACGAATATCCTCAAATCTATCATCTCCCACTTCTGTGAATATTCCAGAAACAACCCAACCTTTAACGTTATTTCTTCAAGCTTTAGCAAAATTAAGTGAGAGCTCTTTAAGTTTGGCAGTACGAAACAATCTTTTGCCAGAATATAGTTTAGGTATTAAAAATAATAACAAAATAATTGACATGAACTCTATAGAATTGTCTCCACCAGATTCGTTGACGAGTGCGCCACCATCTTACTCTTTTGTGTTACGGCAGATGGCCGCAAGGCGAAGACGTAGACTTATGGGGACTTTTATACCATCTCCGTCATTTGTTCAACATACACCACCTCCGAATTACGCAGCTGCGTTTGATATATACGTAGATAGCCCTCTACCTGCGCCACCGACTAGAAATTACAATTTCGGCTTTACACCAATACCGATTGTATGTCCGGAGTGTGGTTATGCAGGCATATCAATGGTGGCGAGTAAAATTACTCTGTGTACGCACTTATGTGCAATAGTATTATGCCTATTATGTTGTTGGATATGTGCTCCACTTCCATATGTACTAAGATCATGTAAAGATGTGTATCATTATTGTAGGAATTGCAGAAGTTATCTTGGAATGTATTGTCCTACTAACCCAGATGCTTCATAGACCTGAGAAAATGTTGTTAATTTTTAAGTATGTTTAACTATATTAATATTTTATTTTTTTATGCATATTATAAAATAATTCTTTGAAATAAATATTTTTTAATTTTGTTTTTAAACGAATGCTAAGTGTTACAACGTGTTTACAGCCATAGACAAAAAATACAACAAGATGCGCTATATTTATTAAACTTTTTCCAGAAATATTTATTTTTAAATTCTTAAAACGAAATATTATAACATAAAAAATAAACGCTACAAGATTTTAAGTCATACCATAAGAAATAATATATGTAATAGGTTACAATTAGCACGATTCGCAAGGTCGCGAAGAAATAAAAATGAAATGTGATTTTTATTGCAACTGCGTTCATAATTATTACACTAACACGATTACACATTTATTTATTTTTAAAAGTAAGAATTTTTTATAGAACATAAATAGGTAACACAATGTATAATTACTCTTTTCTTGTATTGGAAAGGTTTATTTATGTATTAAATACTTATAGAAAAGTGTTTTTATAAGCCTTTATTTCGAACGCATTCACTGTCATATACATTTCAGCGCCATCTGGTGAACATTGTATTCTCTGTAAAATTAGAAGTTACAGCCTTCCGCGAGTTCCGTGTGTTGCGGAAAATACCCTTTTTGGGCGTCCGACCACATGTGTGAATTGTGAACAAAATATGGATCTTTAGTTATTTTCAGGTTTTAAGAGTCATTTTCAGTGTCTTCGATACACGTAATCGATAGATAAAGTGTGCCCGGAGTGTTCAGTGTCGCTAAAAGTTGGAACAAATCAACGGAAGTGAATTTTTTCGATGTAAATACGGTCGATCCAGGGTCAGACTGGTGTGCATTTTGAACTGTGCGCATATTTCAGCCCGATACCGCAACCGAACCGCGTTCGATACGTTAACATAACCGAGTTTGACCTTCATACGATCGGGAAAGTTCTGAATTTTGTGGGTCCGACCCGCAACATGCCGTCGTGCTAAGGGGCATGGCGGCGCGCTCGTGATCCTAGGTCGGCGCGGAGCGCGCGCCTGGTCTTATATAACGAGGGTAGTAGCGGCATGGCCGCGCGTGTGTCGGTCGAGGGCGCAGGGCCCTCGTACGCATCTGTGCTGAACTTCGGAGGGAGCGACTGTAACAAGGAGAACATAGAGGCGACGGAGGAGGTGGCGGACGCTCCGCCGCGCCAGAACGACGAGGAAGAGGAGGGCTTCGTGCCGGTCATTTCACACACTAGGCGGCCGGCAAAGACCCGCAGGGAACGCGAGCGCAGGGCTCCGCCTCGCCCGCACAAGGCACCCCAGCCCCACGCTGATCCTCAACCCACCCAGGATCAACAGCAGCAGGCGGCGGAAGCGCAGCCTAAGAAATTCGTAGAAGCACCCATCCCTAAGGTCAACCCTTGGCAGGTAAAGTAAACACAATAATTTTGGATATTATTTACATCATTCTTGTAAACAGGTCTATGTTGTGAAACATTTCATCATTAGATTAAATTCATATGTATTATATACATAATTTTATACTTATTGCATAAGGGCTGCTAACACAACATAACCTACAAAATATATTTTTCTTTATAAAATAGAAATTATATATTACATTGATTTCTGATAACTATAAACAACAACATTATGATAGTTATAACAATATTTACTTGTTATTTATGTGTGTAATGAGTTTCATTGCTCTGCGGAGTCATCAAACTTTGAAGTGGTGTTTGATTTGCTGTCTTCATCGACCATTTCCAATAATTTTCTTAAGGAATATTACTTGATTGTTAATTTATGACACTGGTGACATGGTGATGACATTATAATCATAAGTTGTATGCATATTACACATTATTTCCAATTTATATGTTAATTTTTTATATTACTAACTAGTAATAGTAACAATACTATGATATGCTGATAAAAACTATTTAATTTAATGTTATATATTCAATGTTTAACAAATTATCTTCTATACATATAATAAAGTTGTAATTGTTTGATATTTATATTTGAATGATACTTAGAAAAAGCATATGGATACATTTTCACATCTATGATGATCCTGGAGGTATAACTTAAAATCTAGTTAGGTTTCATCTCAATACACCATCTGGAACTGGAGCTATTACTCCATAAACATATATATTGAAAATCTAACAGTAATTTTGTACATACATATAATAATACCAATGAAATCGAGGTTGCATATCGGCATAAATGAAAACTTGTCATGATAATTTTGTTGGTTATTTTCTATTTGTTAAAAATTGCCAAACATATAAATACATAATTATATAATAAAACATTTTACGTAATAAAAACAATATCATTAAGACACATCACACTCTATGGCCTACATTAGGATGAGAATCCTGTATCAGGGTCTGGAAACATACAATACAAAAACTCAAACCTTGACAGGCATTTATATGATCTATAGGAAACATTCGTCATGAGTGGAAATTGACCCTCAAAGCATTAGTGCAAATGACCATTGCTAATAATAATAAGAACTGTACAAACCTATAAATAAATCATTGTTTATATGACTCTAAGATCATAAAGAGAATATTCTTTCTTAATAATATCTTTTACTGTTTTGGGACCTATAGAACCATTATCCTATAGATTCTTACCTTTCCTTAAATTATTGTAAATATTTTAAATCCGAAATCATGATAAAATACACATAACTATTTTTAAACGTCACATTTTAGCTATTTATAATAAATTCAAATTCACAATTTTTTATTTACTAAAACTATGATGTACATAAAATATTTTTATAATGTACATAATTGTATGTATATGTTATTCTATATAAATTTATTCCAAGTAACCATGCATCGCTTATCCACTTTGAATTCGTTTACTTGAAAATTTTATTCATAGTTTTTGTTATTGCTAATGGTCTATTTTATTTATTTATTTATACTTTATTGCACACTAAGTAAAACATAAAAGAATAAAGAAAGCAAACATACAAAATAGAGTGCAAAGGCAGTCTCTTATCACTGATAGTGATTTCTTACAGACAACCCTTGTCTATAGGACACATTAGTAATAAGGTAATGGCAAATGGTGCATTTGGTTTTTAACATTAAACATTTAAAATATAATAAGTTATACCTAAATAGTAAAAGTTTATGTCGTTGGTATAAGATATGTATATGTCCAAATCATTTCATGGTGATACTGTGCATGATTCATTTATTTTGTATGATGATGTTTAATTTTTGAAAAGAGTACTGAGAGTTTTTTCCTCCGGCTTTTTTTCCCTCTCAGCCAACACTAGAGACATTAGATTAAGTTATTTATTGTAACATTCAATAAAACCGATGATATAATAGTAATGCTATGTCTACCGAGACATTAACTTGTAATAATTTGACGTATTTATTATAAATGAATTTTTTTTGACATTCGTTAAGTGTTTAAAATCACCTTATGACGAATTAAATATTTTTATTTCATATATACAGCATATTCAATACACTAAAAGCTATACATAAACGTTCTAGTAGTTCTTAGTGTATGTTTCTATAAGTAATAGCATGTTGTTTTAAAGCCTATTACTTTCCCAAAAAATCAGCTATATAATAAAACAAAAAAATTGAAAAATTCTACTATCCATTTTACTGCTTTATTATATTAAGTTAATGTTAATTTGAATTTTGAAAAGTAAAAAATTAAATAGATTGTTTTCTTATAATCTGTTTATTTTTCTGACAAAAAACAATTGATATGTTCATTAGCAACTCATGTTTCTTTTACTCATATTAATATTCAGTGAATTCACAGGTGTTTTTTTTTAAGTCGGTTAATTATATAACTCAACATATTTATTTTATATTTATATTAACTAGTGGTCGTCCAGTGGTCGAAATTCGACCTAATCTATAATTGACAGCATTGTTAAAATAATATTTAAAAAAATGTATGATTGCGCCTAACATGGTGAGCATATGCAGCAGTCATTGGACCTGATCTCCTGACTGAAGACCTATATTTAAAAAAAATAGTTGCAAGACTTGTATTGTATACCGTGTTGACAACAGACTTTGACAATAAACAAAATTTGTGTATACATTAGGGTTTCGGGATTCCCGACTCTTTCATTCCCGGGACCCGGGAAAAAATTATCGAAATTCTATTTGCATTTTCCAATTAATCACTAACGCAGAAGTCATCTTCTAAATCGTGGTTTGATCCTGAGCCTGAACTTGCATCAGTTTCATGGTCATCTATTTGTCGATACATTACGTCCATTACAGCCAATTGGATGGTGTGATTCATATACAAAACCATTTCTAATGACCGAATCTTTTTTACCGGACTGCGACAGAAGGAGGGTTATGTTTTTCGAATGTATGTATGTCCATTTCTTTGGCACGCCCTACAGCCCCAAACGGCTGGACGGTTTTTGACATATGAGGTGTCGTTGGATTTGTCTAAATTATAGTAGTGACATAGGCTATATAAATTTTCAAAATGGCGCCCGCAAATGGCGGAATGAGGGGGGAGTTGACTTTTTTTTTCTTACTGTAGCAATATGGGTATCAAATGAAAGCTAGTAAATTGTTTTATTCTTTTTAGTTTATAATAAGAGTATTTTACACAGTCGAGTTTTTTGATTTTTTTAATTAAGCATACTTGTATATCATTTGACCCGTCGGTTGTAATGCCTACAATATCATTTTGAAGCTTTATGTCAAACTCTGAAGAAACTTTGTTAAATATTTGCTGTTTTTCTACTGCACCACATCTTTCTGGAATATATGCAAGTGTGTTAAAATATCTTCACAGCCATTAATCCACTGCTTCAAATCACTCAATAATATGGTACTAACTCAATTATTAGCCATTTCATCAAAATACAGGCATGACTAACAGAAAAATCACAGTAATCCAGGGATGTGACGTCCCTGCTGTATCAATACGGTCTGCGATTGCTCCTCGAGCTCAAAATAATTACCTTCTTTTATAACTTTATAATTCTTAACAATGATTCAATCAATCCTGAACTCGATGAGGTTGTGTCGTTTCATTGCGAAGTTCCTTTGGCCACCTTTCAGCTCCATCATCAGATCAGATCCTGGTAACCATCTAAAATCAAAGTACTCGTCAAGACGAATCCAACAAACTGAAACTTGATGGGGTTGCATCATTTAATTACATATACAGTATGGAGTCCAGAAATATAGTATACAATACCATATATGGTCCGAAAATGTGACGATCGTAGTGTGATGATTTTTTATTTTAACATCTATAAGATTTCTCCCATACGTCGAAATAAAAGTATTACTTCAATAAAATGTTTATTAATTCAGTGCTTTTTTATTGATTTGAATCTGGCCCACCTACACATTCTAAATTTAATATATGGGCTTCTTGAGTTTGACATCCCTGCAGTTATCATTAATGACAAGAAATCTTTTGCATATCAAAACTCAGTCTAATTTAAACCGCAAGTAAAATTATTTACATAAAACTTTATCATAATTTTATCAATTTGACACAAATGTGGTAATTTTATAACATGATTGAAAGATATAATAATTTTTTTCTTAACATACATATTATGCAATCATCTGCTCCTAATGTAGGCAACTTAATGCCTGTGTTTTAGGTAACGGTCGACTGTTATAAGTAAATTGTTCTTTTTAGTATGTGTAATCAACTGCATTAACAGTCCAGTCAATCAAATTAGATTAATAATGTGTTAGTTGTCCCTTACTCAGGATATCGTAAATTAATTATTATTTACAAATTTTATCTCTTTTCTACTGTATCTGTACTGTATCGCCCTGTCAACAACCCACTGATGAGTAAAGTCCTCTTCTCCATATAGAAGAAGGATTGGAGCTTAATCAACCACGCTGCTCCATTGCGGGTTGGCTGATAATTTCCTTTTCTTTTTTATGAAGAGGAGGCTTTTGCCGAGTAGGCTGTGAGTATTGTAGACTGTTTGTTTTGTTTCAAGCTATTTATTTACTGACGACGCGTTGTCGCAGTGCTCACAGCGACTGGCTAATACGCTAGCGGTCGCGAGTTCGATCCCCGCACATGACAAATATTTGTATAGGCCATACAGTTGTTTGTCGTAGTCTGGGCGTTTGTGGTTGTGTATTGGTTGTGTTTCCGGACCCCCGACACAGGATTCACATCCTAATGGGGGCCGTTGAATGTGAGACGTTCATTTTTATTTTTAAAATGGAGTTTTTTATCGTTGTAGGAATCCTCCTGCTGCCTGAACTGCATTAAGATTAAAATTTAGTTAATAATCTGTACTTATTATAAATACAATTGAATTGTTATTATTTTTTTTTTTTTTTTATATACACTACTGGAAAAAATTAAGGGATCAAAAAAAAATTCAAAATTTTTAGGCAATTTTCAACAGGCCGTAACTTTGAGAGAAATGGTCGTACAGGAAATTTAAAAAAAGTAAATTGTAGCTCCAAGTGTCTAGTTTTTGGAATAGAACTTTAAAATTTTGTAATCTCCGCGGTTTTTGAGTAATCGTAGAAAATCCAGCAACAAAAAAATTTTCAATATTTTTTTGGTTTTTTTTTTCCGTCTACGGGCGTGGAAATTTTTTTTTTAGCTTAACCACTATAAAGATCGGATACTTTGTTCATTTAGCTTTAATTTGTTTTTTTATACACTTTGATACGTCCACTTCTCGCCGAGATATCGGTCTTCAAATGGAAAAGGATCCTTTTGTCTTTGATTATCGATACCTCAGCAACCAACGATCGCACAGAAAGATAAAGGTAGGTTTGATGAACTTGAATAAATTCTCCTTAACGACTAGCTATTGTTTTTCCGAAAACAATTTTTTTTCTTTTTGTCACATGAATTTGAAAATGCAACAAAAAAGGGCTTTTGGTGGTTTTTTGGAAAATCAAGCGCTAGATCGAAAATATTGAGGAAACCACTAATGTTAAGTGTGCCTTTTACAGTTCAATACGTTCACAAAAACCCTACAAAAAACCAAATTAATCCAGCCATCCGTTTTTTTGTTTACTCGATCGAATTTTTGAAAAAATTAAAGGATCACGTTTTTTGCTCTGAAAAGCTCATAATTTCTAAAAATGAGAAAAAAAAATGTTTTTCTGACCTTTTTCCACATTTTTACTCTAGAAAGTGCGTAAATTTAAAACAAAAAAAAATTTAAAAAAAAATAATTTTATCGATTTTTTTTTCTCTTAAACAAGTTAAGGAAATTCAAGAAACCATCGCCCAATCATTTTTAACGCGTTTTCGCTGTATTCCTTAATTCTATTGATCTCCTTTTAATTAAATTTAAAAAGAAAGTTAATATCTACCTTAATCGAATTTCGATCTTTTTCACACGCTTTTCGCAGATTGTTTTTCTTTATTTTTTATGAATCCTTAGCAAATCGCTTAATTCAACAGTTTTTTTTCAAAACCCTTAGATAAACCCCCTAATGCAAAGGGACTAAACTAAGGGAAGTTTAGTCCCTTTGCATTAGAAGATTTTTATTTTTTATTTTAGTCAAAAATTAAAATTTCATCCCTTTTTAATTTTCAATCATGGTTAGACGACATTTATCGGAGATGGAAGTTGCTCGGTTAGTAACTCTTATTGACGAAGGTTACAGTCAACATGCAGTTGCTGTCCGGATGGGTGTAAGTCAATCCGTCGTATCTCGAGCTTATGCCAGATACAAAGAGACGAACCAATACAATCGTCGCCCCGGACAAGGTCGCCATCGAATCACTAATGCCCGCGATGATCGGGCAATTGTTAGAGAAGTTCGACGACAACCTTTCGTCAATGCGAATATTGTTGCTCGAAACTTCCCTAATCGCAGACAACAGCAACAACAACAGCAACAGCGACGACGGCATCAAGTGCGAAACATTTGCTCTCGAACAGTCATCAATCGTCTTCGTGAAACTGGGTTACACGCACGACATCCTAATCGTGTACCCCTGTTGACAGCAAGACATCGTCGAGCTCGTTTAGCGTATGCTAACGCTCATCGGAATTGGACCTTGAGGCAATGGACAAAGGTTTTATTCACTGACGAGTCTCGTTTCAATCTGCATGGTAACAACCGACGTCCTCTCGTTTGGCGCCGTCGTGGGGAACGTTTTCGCCAGAACTTTGTCCGTCCAGTCGTTGCCTACGACGGTGGATCAGTCATGGTGTGGGGCGGCGTTTCACGAAATTGGAGAACACCTTTGGTAATTGTACGCGAAAATTTGACAGCTAGGCGCTACATCGACCAAATTTTAAGACCCATTGTTCTGCGCAGACGAGAACATCTGAGGTCGTTCATATTGATGCAAGATAACGCACGTCCACACACAGCCAACATTACCAGGCGTTTCTTTGAACGTCATGACATCACATTGTTGCGACACCCAGCAATGAGTCCAGACCTCAACCCTATAGAGCACGTTTGGGACATAATGGGCCGTCAGTTGCGCAGAGAGTATCCAAATCTGCAGAACATAGCTGCCTTGGAGCGCGCGCTTCAGCAAATTTGGAATACCATTCCGCAGCCTCAAATTACCGCCTGCATTAACATGGCTGAACGATTGAGAGCAGTTATTGAAAACAGGGGTGGTAATACAAAGTATTAAATAAACCAAAATCCTCAGAGAATGAGTTTGGAGTCATTAAATACGGTGGAACTGACGAGCCACCGGGTCTTAATTCTCCTGAAGGACCATACAACACACACACGCACACGCACACGCACACGCACACGCACACGCGCACGCGCACGCGCACGCGCACGCACGCACGCACACACACACACACACACACACACACACACACACACACACACACACACACACACACATATACATACACAGAAGCGTAAATCCGACCGCGCAACCTCCACGTGGTACGATTTGGATAGCGCTAATGCCGGCGGTAATTATTCTCTTACGCTTTTCAAGAGAAAAAAAAATCGATAATTTTTTTTTTGATTTTTTTTTTTAATTTAACGCACTTCTTAGAGCAAAAATGTGGAAAAAGGTCAGAAAAACATTTTTTTTTCTCATTTTTAGAAATTATGAGCTTTTCAGAGCAAAAAACGTGATCCTTTAATTTTTTCAAAAATTCGATCGAGTGAAACAAAAAAACGGATGGCTGGATTAATTTGGTTTTTTGTAGGGTTTTTGTGAACGTATTGAACTGTAAAAGGCACACTTAACATTAGTGGTTTCCTCAATATTTTCGATCTAGCGCTTGATTTTCCAAAAAACCACCAAAAGCCCTTTTTTGTTGCATTTTCAAATTCATGTGACAAAAAGAAAAAAACATTGTTTTCGGAAAAACAATAGCTAGTCGTTAAGGAGAATTTATTCAAGTTCATCAAACCTACCTTTATCTTTCTGTGCGATCGTTGGTTGCTGAGATATCGATAATCAAAGACAAAAGGATCCTTTTCCATTTGAAGACCGATATCTCGGCGAGAAGTGGACGTATCAAAGTGTATAAAAAAACAAATTAAAGCTAAATAAACAAAGTATCCGATATTTATAGTGGTTAAGCTAAAAAAAAAATTTCCACGCCCGTAGACGGAAAAAAAAAACCAAAAAAATATTGAAAATTTTTTTGTTGCTGGATTTTCTACGATTACTCAAAAACCGCGGAGATTACAAAATTTTAAAGTCCTATTCCAAAAACTAGACACTTGGAGCTACAATTTCCTTTTTTTAAATTTCCTGTACGACCATTTCTCTCAAAGTTACGGCCTGTTGAAAATTGCCTAAAAATTTTGAATTTTTTTTTGATCCCTTAATTTTTTCCAGTAGTGTATTATAAAATTGATACTTATCATAAAGAGATATATTAGATCTATTTTGTAATAGAGATAAATTCTACTAATACTAAGTTTTTATTATTAGATAACTTCATTATCTTGCATTTTATCATTGGTTATAAAAAATATAACATTATGACTCTAAGATACTTTGTCATAGCAATAAAGATCAATGTAAGACAAAGAAAATCAAGGAATATGTATCTTATTGTCTTAATTGCTGCTGCTGAATCAGCTTGTAAACGTCCCACTACTGGTCATACTCTATATAAGAGAAGGGTTGCATGCTGCTCTGCTGCATATTGGCGGATAATTTCTTGAGGGGTCCATAGATCGATGACAGGGTCGAATAATAAAATACGTGGCTATATTTCTTTATTGATTGAGCAGGCCAGCAAAATATATACAGCAATACTTTAATAATAATTTAATATAACATTGGATGGAGCGATACGATACCGGTGACAGCCATGATACGGAAAAGGGAAGAGAGAATGTGTAGGGTTGCCAGGTGTAGGACGTTAATAATTTAAATAAGTATAAAGTATGGCCAGCTCCAACATAATTTCCCTGCTATCAGTAAAAATCAAATTCGGGTGTTGATGATAATAGTCGAGATCAATTGATTTATGTGCTCTCCAAGGCACAGTGGGAAGACACATAAGGACATACACCCATATCAGAAACAAATACACCAGAAAAGAACACTACACTAGAACAGTTGTCAAACAATTTAAGATTTATTTTAATATAATTTTTTTAAGTAATTACATAACGCCACTGGTAAAACCATAATTTCGTATGTTTCATACGAATGAGACAGGTGATTTGTAAATATTGATGAAGGCCAAAAGTTTGCCGTGTGAAAGTGTTTCCAGTTCACAAATTAATTCACAAAATCACAATGTCCATTTATGTAAGGTTAATGTTTTAATTAAGGCACAATTTTATTAAGTTTAAATTATCACTACACATATGCGGTTTCTATGTTGATATGTACGGTTGCACCGCTATGAAAGTGTGGAGTTTTATAGCCTATATACTTAACTGTATCAGTCTGTAAATAACCGATTGCTGATCGAAGGCCTCTTCTCAATATAGAAGAAGGGTTGGAGCTTAATTCACCATGCTGCTCCACTGCGGGTTGGCGGATAATATCCTCACCACAAGTAACGATCATTACCCGGAACCGACGGCTTCACGTGCTCTCCGAGGCACGGTGGGGAAAATCACACCCAGCGCCTGCCCCGATCGTAAATCGAACCCGCGACCGTCGCTGTTGAGGCGACTACTCGCACCACTACACCATAACGGTCGTCCATTTTTTCTTTAACAGACTGGACTAATAAAGTGCTTAGCTTTATAAAAATAGTATAGATTATAGAATACATACACACAGGTAGGTAGTTAAAATCGTAATGATAGGTCCTTGATATATCAGTGTGTTGAACCATTCTATAGTAAATAATTATATTTCGACATTTCACTTTCATTTGATATTGTAATAGTGTGACATATATACGTTTTACGTAATATTTACCGTGTTCGCCTTTCGTGAAATGAGATTTCGACCAGTCAACATATATTATTATAAGGAATTTGAGTTTTTTTTGAATTTTTCTCATAATTTACAGAAATAATGTTTATTGAAAGCCTATAAAAATAATTTATCCACTTCCATAAATCAAAGCCGTAATTAAAATGGGAATAAAACCGCTTTTATGATGTAGTTTACAGTTAGAAATCTTTAGTAGGTTGGAGCCTTTTATTCTTTAGTAACCTGCTTTGGGAAACTGATCATTTGGTGCTATTGTTAGCTTTGATCATATATAATTATAAGCAAATATCATTGGTGTAGTGATACAGTAAAAGTTAAATCTTAGATAAGATGCAATCCTAAAAAAATTCCTTCCTAAGCTCTCTCCCAACAAAATATTTTAAACTATATGTGGTCCTTTGTTGTTTATACTATCCAAATTTTGATTACTGGTCTAGGTCGAAATAAATAAGTTTTGAGATAGAACGAACGTACTAAAAAAGCCTTATTTTTCAAAATTTGCTATATAACTATATAATTAATTAGATATTTAACAATTTTCGAAATATTTCGCGATGATTCGATATAACGATAGCAGTAATTATTAATAAACAATCAAATTACTATTTTAGCAACTAATGAATACAATTTACTACTAAGACTACAAGTCATCAATAATTATCACTGCTACCTTGTACTGTAGCTTGTTTCAAAGTAGTACATGAAAAAAGTCGTCATCGATGAGAAAAAAATTGATATAGAAACTGAAAAGTCATTGTTAGACCAATGAGATAATCTTAGCTTAGCCTTAAGTATTTTTATTACATTAACAAACTGTACCAGCGATTTTGTTCGCGATTACACATATTGATTTTCATCCCTTATCCCAATGAAACCGTAACGAATTTTGAGATAAATAGTATCCATTGTATGTGTGTGTCATACTACGGTATGAGTTCAAATCGCTCCCAGTTTCGTTTAAATTAATTTAACTTCTGGACAGACAGACAGATAAAGATGAATAAAATTACATTTTAAGTTTTACTATCGAATATCTAATCTTATCGTATCAGCCATTGTATGTCTACTGCTAAATGTAGGCAGATGTATATCGAATGCCCTCCAAAAAAGATTTCAAAATATTTTCAACAGTATTGGACCTGTGACGCTTATTAAACACTAAATAAATTTTTTATCATAAAATTATTTAAAATTTTTCGATAAATCTAAAGTCAAAATAGTTTGAGATTTAGTGTCAGAGTTAGTCTCAGATTCAGTCAGTGTCAGATTTAGTTTAAGTCAGTCAGTGTGTGGTATTTCGTTTTTATTAAATATTCGTTTTTGTTATTCGTCAAAAACTATCATCACGAAATATCAACTTTCCGGGTATTTAGCCAGTTCCTAAATCTAGAAGTATGTGTTACAACCAGCCCTTAGATATTATGTTTTATTGATGACTAAGGGCCAATTTTAACGGTTGCTAATAAAGTGATAGCATTTACAAAGGCTATCAGATCTATCAGCCGGAGGTTAAACAGGTCCTTAGGGCTTGTTTCCCCCCAAACTAATAAAATATAAAATACTATATAAGTATCTTACACATATAGTGGAGTTTGATGGTTAAAACAGAAAAAACAAATCAGAGACTAATCTTTTCGATACCATTATAAGTCAGATTACTATCTAAGACTTTATTACAAATCGGTGAAATTGGACCTAATTATAGTCTATTTTGTACTAGACGTTACTGGCGGTTTTACTCGCTTTGATATTTATAGCCACCGTTCCGCTACGATGCGTCTTAGGTAGTCGTAGATATTTTATAACATAGGCCATGTTACTTCTAGTTAATCTTGATTTCTATTAGTTAAAGAATAGTTCAAATCGATTGAAAATGAAATACGTATACAGTGGGTAAAAATACGCAGGGATGGTTTATTGGTCACATGAACCCGCTGTTGCGTTAGCGGTCGTTAGTACGATGCCCGTTCATGAGTAATGTTCGTTTAGTCCACACAGATGTCAGTCGTCGCTTGGGCGCTATTTTCATGTTGTTTTCGTTTTTGTATTCTGGAGTCGTTTAGCGTTTATTATTGCGACCGTTCTGGTGTAGTGGTGCGAGTAGTCGCCTCAACGCCGGCTGGCCCGGCTTCGATTACCGCTCGGGGCAGATATTTGTACTTGTGCAAATATTTGTTTCCAGTCTGGGTATATGTCCTTGTGGGTTTCCCCACAGTGCCTCGGAGAGCACGTAAAGCCGTCGGTCACCTGGTAATGATCGTAAGTCATGGTAGGGATATTATCCACCAACCCGAAGTGGAGCACCGTGGGGGATTAAACACTAAACCTATATGGAGAAGAGGCCTTTCGCTCAGCAGTGGGTTGTTTACAGGCTGATACAGTACAGTTTCTTATTAAGGTTATGTTGGTTACAAAACATTATCAACTTTCGCTGCAGTCGGATAAATATAAAACAATTCAAACTAATGACAATATAATCATGGACTTGACCGCGTTAAAAACACGTTCATAGCCAAAAATTATATGTACATGTAGTTTTAAATTTGAACTCTATCCAAATAATACATATTGTACGTCCAGGTTTCGGTCGCTGTTACTATTTTTAAAGATACATCTCGACGTACAAAGTAATTGATTAAATTATGTACCTCGACCGGGAATCGATCCAGTAACTGGCGCAGAGCCAGACGCAGTGACTGCACTATTCCTTTAAACAGCTGAATATCTATGTGCTTAGTACTTCTCTCGGTTTTACTCGCAATGTTAACTATCTCGTGATGATTTCGGAACGAAAAATAGTTTAAGTGTAGTTTCTGATCTTCAGCTATTCATATCCAAGTTTCATCACAATCGCTTTAGTATTTAAGGAGTAACAATCATCCATTTATACTGTTCTCTTATATTTACGCGAATTTTACTCATTTAATTAAAAGACTAAATCGGATTTTATCGCGTTTATTTGTTTTAAAACTTTACAGTTTAACGATTTTTAATTAAATTAAATTTCCCGACGTTTCGGACCTTTTACAGCGTCCATGATCTCGGGTGACTGAGGTGGTGGGTGTCCGAATAATAAGTATTTTTAATTAAATCATCCATTCACTCATGCAAACTGGCGCATAATATCAGTTAGATAACATTGTAAGCTAAAAACTAAATAAAATAAAAACTGGAATTACTGGAAAAGGACCATTATTTTTGAGGATCTTTTTTCAATATTTAAAAGTAAATTAGTGTACAAATATTTGTAATAAACAGCAATTCTTAAATAATTTATAGATTTAGAAACAGCCTTACGTACTCCATACTACGTCTCAGCCGTCGTACGTAGTACGACTCGCACTTGACCGTTTTTTTTACCGATTAAAAAAAAAGGTTCTATTTAACTTGCTAATAACTATGTCTACTTTAGAACAAACCAAAGACGTTTCATACGTCATCCCAGCATCCATTATCGATCTCAAACTTGACCTATATATGTGACCTTGAGACGTAATCTCCGCAGTATATAATGTATATTATGTAGTTGAGTGTTCGTTTGTCATAAATTATCTCGTGAAGTTGATTTCCCTGGAGTTTGTTTTATTATCTTTGAAAGTCAAAATAACAAATAGAATTAAATTAAGTGAAATGGTTAATTGTACTTGTCTAAACTTAATTGTAATAAAACAGTATAGATGTCTTACTGCTGGGATAAGTACGCTTTTAAGAAGGAGTGGTTTTGGTGAATAATTCACCATGTGGAATCACTGTGCATTGGCGAATATATACCTATAATATAACTCAGAATTTCTTCCGAAGTTCATGTTCAGCTTTCTTCAGAACGTTTTCTGTCTACGTCAGAACCAATAAAATTCGAAATTAGCTCAATGAAACAAACGGACAGTCTCCTGGATTTTATTGTTAGTGTAGATGTTACAGCAAAAAAGAAAGTCCTACCGATGCTGTAATTGATAATGTTACTAATTCAAAGTTTCAGCAGCTGCTTGTCATAAATAGGCATGTACTTGAATAGCTTTATTATAAAATAGCAAAGCTAGCCATTCAGTCGAAACTACTATTTAAATTACATACCTTCTACATAGACAGAATACATACATACATACATACATAGACATTAGAATATCGTAAAAATGGCCTATTAGTAAAATATTTGGTCAAACCAAGTCCAAAAATAAATCCGTTAACCAATTTTTTATAAAATAAAGTGCATTGATGTGTCTATGTATTTTATATGCATGTATCTGACACGGCATCGAGTTGAACATTATCGATTTAAAGTATACCTTTAAGGGTGCACCGCTATAGCATTATTTACGAGAAGGGTGGAAAGGTCAGGGTTGAAATGGAACGAAGGGTTTGACGCGAAATTGTGAAATGTTGTTCTTTTTTTTTGTGTTTCATCTTGTTCTCGTTATTTGCGTGGTAATTGAATTTCGTAGTAAGATGTCTATGTAAATAGGATAACTAGATGATCCGCCCGGTTTTACCCGTGTCGATAGTTACTTTATGTTTACAGCTTCGTTTGTCTGTTTGTCCAATAATCTTCAACGGTAAATAGTTTTTCTAACACAAAAAAAAAAACTGTTCTGAATTAACAATATTTTCTGCGTTGTATTTATGATATTAGTTGAAAGTCCCGTTTCGCCGGTTGTTGATAAAGCTTATCTCGCGGATAAGTTACTGACAGGGTATCGGAGACTTATCACGAACCAAACATACTATAATTTTTGGATTTAAATGTAGCGTATAGAAATAACCGGCAGATAAAGTGGTATTTGCTGGTGAAACAGAAAACAAAAACATATCATAAACTTTTATCTGCTGGATACCGATATACGTCATATAACTCCAATCTGAATATTAGTACATCTTTCTTCTATATGGAGAAGAGGCCTTCGCTCAGCAGTGGGTGGTTTACAGGCTGATACTGTACAGTAATATCGGTAAAATTGGCCCCTGAACAGTCTTTCTAACATAAGAGATTTGTTTTTAAATCGAAACGGTTCTGAAGTAACAAAATTGTCTGCGTTATAAACATATTATTAGTGTGAATTTATGTGTACTCAACTATATAAAACATGTACTGACTGATTCAAGACTGAGTGTAATATATAACAAGTATGCTTAATTAAAAAAATCAAAAAACCCGACTGCGTAAAATACTCTTATTATAAACTAAAAAGAATAAAACAATTTACTAGCTTTCATTTGATACCCATATTGCTACATACAGTAAGAAAAAAAAATTCAACTCCCCTCCCTCATTCCGCCATTTGCGGGCGCCATTTTAAAAATTTATATAGCCTATGTCACTACTACAATTTCGACAAATCCAACGACACCTCATATGTCAAAAACCGTCCAGCCTTTTGGGCTGTAGGGCGTGCCAAATAAATGGACATACATACATACACTCGAAAAACATAACCCTCCTTCTGTCGCAATCGGGTAAAAAAAGAAAGTCTATGAAATATGGCAACTAGAGTATTTTTGTATGACTGAAAAATTCAATAAGGAAAGATTTTTTGTAATTCTACTCCTAAAGGCGTGAAATAAGGTACGAAAATATCTATTAGAAAGGGTGTGAGAAAGAATGAAATTCCATCGTTTTTGAAATCGAAAATATTATTTGTTTGCTACTTTTATTTTAATTGAAATAATTGAATAAATATACGTGTTTCAAAATTTTGAGTAATTCCTTAACGTGGTTAATGGGAGATGAAAAATTGAAGCTTAATAAATAATAAGTTAAGTTTTAGCATGTCATTTCATTTTACTCCTTAGGGAATAAAATAAATTAATTAGTTTAATTCAAATGTATATATGATCCACTTCTAGGCGAGCAAATCCGTGGATAAAAACTAGTATAAAATAATGATAAAAAAGAAATATAACATATATAATACCTACAATAAAATTACACACATATTTAATACAAATCGTCTTCCTATATTATAATCACGTTATAAAATAATTTTAAGCTAAATTTAACGAGTGAAAATCCCCGTGATAACGCGTACTGATAACGCGTTTCTAACCTGAAATAGCCACGTGTCCGACCACGTTGTACGAGAAATGAATGTGCTTATGTGTACAGACTTGAATAAAAACAGGGTTACGTACTAGTGTAGTAATAGAATGGTGTCATTGAAATCCAGTTTTTTTTTTTTTAAATATATTTATATCTAAATATTTTTTGTTTATTTGTATATTTATCCTCATTATGTAGGTATGTACTTACATGTTGTTTTTGTATTTATCATATAGTTGTATATTTTTTTTTATTGCCTTTTTTCAATTTTCCTCTTTTGCACACCTACAAACGAGAGCTCTTGTACGTCCGACGACGGCTGGGAAAAAATGCTTTCAACACTAGCTCGCATTTTGTACAATATAATAAAAATAAAATAAACTAGCAAACCCGGCGAACTCCGTTTCGCCACCAGATGGCTTCGTTTTTTGTAAAACCATATTGGTTTGTAGTACATGCTATGTATCAAAGATGGTGCTGTATGTGAAAAATGATTTTCCCTGTTTTCCTGCTTTTCTGTTGAAAATTTTCCTAAATTTTGTTTGCTACAAACCTCACGGAGCCCGAGACCTTTCCAACGAATGCAAAACCGTGGAAATCGGTTCGTGCGTTCTGGAATTATAGCGGCAGGAAGGAAACCCCGACTTATTTTTATATTATAGATAAATTTTAATATGTACACACACGGTCGTCTGTTCCCAATGTAGGCAACGTAATGCCTGTGTTTTAGGTAACAGTTAACTATATATATTTTTATATTAAGTGTACATATAGAGAAAATACACACATATATTACATTCACACTCGGGGCGGGAATCGAATCCTGGAGCAGAAAGCACTGGGTCACTGTCAACTGCGCCAGGGCGCCAGCAGTCATCAGTAAGGGTTATTACTATTATTATATTACCGTTATTTTTATAAATATTATGGTTTGATATTTGTTAAGAAGAGGCCTTTGTCCAACAGTGGGACACACAAATTCGGTTCAGTTTAGCATCATTCAGTATATTCTATATTAAATAAGAAACGAATTTATTACAAATTGAAGTTTTATCTGTATTTTTATACTTCTATAAGAGAAAGGCAAAAGGTGAATCGTAATTGCACCAGTTTGCTTGTATAAAAATATTTCTTAATAAAAAATTATTATTTTATTATTAATTTTTAAAGATCAAAATTGTATAAACTTACATAATCTTTAAAAATTCTTTAAGTCTTGAGTATGAGTTTAATCACTTTATCAGTATCACGAAATAAAAGTATTTTAAGGCGTCTAGATAAGCGACTCGATGCGAAGACATACGACTAACGACGATTTAACGCGACTTACTGCGGAGAGGTGCCACTTGATGCGATCTAACGCGACCAATCCCATCCCTGGACGCCCAGCTGTCTCCGAGTCCATCAACTGCACTTTCGCGCCCCGGGTGGAGGGGGAGAGCGAGTCCCCCTCCTGCTCTTTCGCGCCCGCCGGTCGGTCGTTAGCCGCAGCCAGCAACAACTTGGCTAAGATTGTCGCTGACTACGTTTCCCAGGATGCACTATGAGGAGGTCACCGAAATAGCATCTCAACGCGACCAACCCCGACCAATGTTCATTATAAGATAAATGAAAAAGGTGTGTCGATTCAGTAAAGCTGGCTTTTGACTTAATAATTATTAAATTAAAGTATTTATTATTGATTGGATTTCTTGTCGATTGCTGTCGGCGAAATGTACATTCCGAATCGGCGATAGCTTCTCTATTTCTTAACTATATAATATAATTAGTTTAATAAAAAAATATTTTTTTGATTTGATTTGATTAATATCAATCATGCATGAAGTGATTCCAATTGTCCGGATAATCGTACGTCACAGGATTAACACGGCTTATTCCGTTTAAGTGGTTCTAGATAGTACGTCTCGATATAGAACTGCACATGTTGGCTCAATAATTTTTCGTTTTATTTGTCGAACTACATCGGAATTTAGAACGAAAGTTTACCAGATGTCAGTCGTTTCTCTTGGTGTGGTATCTGCCAATCATCAATGAAGCAGAGTGGCAGGTTAAAGTACAACCCTTCTTCAGAATGGAGAAGATATCATTGCCACAATGGAAGATTTATAGTAAGTTTCAGCTTAGTTCCGTTTCCTTTGTCGTCATTCAAATTGATTTTATTGCTCTCACAAAGAACACCTACGATTCGTTTTTTTTCCTAAATGGCTCTCATGTAGAGACATTAGCCAGTTACAATTTTATTATATGTATATATTGTTCTATTTTGTCGTGTTATCTGTACAATCGGATATCTGAGTTAAAGAAGTACTACTCACCATATAACCTCTGTTATCCAACATACAATAGATTAAAACAATTCCTTATTAGTGAATATTAGTACAGCGTATCATATATTACATATCGGCTACCTATAATGGAGATTAGCTCGTGGCAAAGGTTATCGATGAAATTTACAGTCCATAAGACTTCATGCTACGTCTTAAAAGAACGTAACTACGTAGGACCTAACCGATCTGTCAAGTGGGACATTTAGTTATGTCATAAAATGTTCAGGAAACCGAAATATATGTAATAACGTCGGTAATTTTGAATGTAACCTTTTATTACCAGCCTCACCTCGCCAAGGTCATCTGACGTCACCCAGACGTTGACATTAAGTGACGTATTCTGGATGTGAGCCAGTAGTTATAATCTGGATAGTGTAGTTAAACACATTTAGGCCATCTGTACGCGATTCGGGAGCAGTACTGCTGCAACTAAATTTTTCACTGCTGATTCAAATTCATTTTTTGAGTAAGTCCTGTTTGTGTAGGGTCCTAATCCACTCATATCTATAATATAAAAAATAAGTCGGGTTCTCTTTCCTGACGCTATAATTCCAGAACGCACGAACCGATTTCCACGGTTTTGCATTCGTTGGAAAGGTCTCGGGCTCCGTGAGGTTTATAGCAAACAAAATTCAAGAAAAATTTCAACAGAAAAGCAGGAAAACAGGGAAAATCATTTTTCACATACAGCGCCATCTCTGATACATAGTATGTACTACAAACCAATATGGTTTTGCATGGTGGTGGAGTAGATGGCGCCAGTACGTGGTGTGAGTATCCCTCACGAAAATAAGTTGGTGGCGAAACGGAGTTCGCCGGGTTTGCTAGTTCTTTTATAGATTGGTGGATGAATATACGTATCTAAAATTTCTTTGAAGATTTAGATATCTAGTCTTACAATTAGTAAAGTTTGAGTCAGTTAATCTAAAATTGTTATAAGTACGATGTGCTTAGTATCATGAAAATTCATCTATTTGTAAGTTTTTAGTTTTCGATGTTACAAATAGGTGACAAAGTTGTTCTGTTCATACAAATGTGAATATTGAGTTAATCATGACTTATTTCTTCTACCTTAAAAACCTAAAGCAGTATCATATTTGAAATGCATCTTAGAAGCCGTTGCATTTTAATGATGGAGTTAAAGTTTTTTTATTGACCTATAGCTCCCCTTACCACCACCTGTAATTTTTATACACCATGTACTACACCTGCCGGGCGTTGTATGGTATATTTAGTACTTTATAAAATACAGTAACAAGGTAACGTTTTTTTTTTTTTTTTAATTTGTAATATTTAATTGTATTTCTTATTCCGTAGTCGGGCAGCGCTCATACATCAGATATTTTTTATCGTTATTCCTAGCAAGGTTGTCATAAAATGTTACGTCATTGTGAAACCCTGAAAGTTTGTAGCACCAGAGGAACACGAACACGTTGCTGCCAAAATATAAAGTAGTAGATGGAATTTGAGAATGGAGAAGAGTTTAGATTCAGACCTCCGACTCACCATTTTTTTTTAAAGAGTGTATTACCAAATCGGTTGAACCATGCGAGTTACTTGTAGGTAAGGTTCTAACCTAAAGTGTGTAAACGAAACCATATAACTAAGATTTCGATGCATGTCTTTCATAACGCTGTATCTTTTGAATTGAAAAAAATAATGACGAATAATATTAAAAATTGTAGGGAGTTCCTATACAAGAAATCTTTTTTGGCATTTTATTTCAACCTTGCATAATATGTGCTGTTAAATATTATAACTTCTACGGAACCCTTCGTGGACAGGTTCGCCTCGCACTTGACTGATTTTTAAAGTCGGTCTGTATAGTGTACAAATAGTACTCTACGTCTGTGTGTCGCCTAAGGCGGTGGTATTTAGCTTTATTTCGAAGGTTATCTAATACTATGAGCGGATAAATAAATTTATTACATTACTAATTATTTTGGTATTTAGACTATCTGTGATTAAGATACTATCTTATAACGGTATAAAGAAAACAAAAAAACATTCGTGAATTAAATATTTTGGACTCGTATTTATGAAAGAGACGTGTTTCCATATTACACCGACAGTTGGATACTTGTACTGTATTACTAAATATTACTGCTCCGATCATATAAGTCATCGCTTGATTTCAACCTGTATTGGCTATCTAAGGTACTTATCACATATTTTTAGTCTAAAATAAACTTTAGTTCTAGGTGATACGATCACAGTATGTAGATCTCGTGAAGAGCTTACTATAGAAATGATCCTAGTCCAGATTAAGTAACATGTTTTAAAACATTTTTTTTTTTTTTTTTTTAGTTATAAACGTCTCACACTCAACGGCCCCCCAGTAGGATATGAATCCTGTGTCGGGGGTCCGGAAACACACACAATACACAAGCACAAACGCCCAGACCACGACAAATATTTGTATGGCCTATACAAATATTTGTCATGTGCGGGGATCGAACCCGCGACCGTTAGCACATCAGTCAGTTGCTGTGACCACTGCGCCAACGCGTCGTCGAACATTGGTTATTATAACACGATAACTTTGTTAAAAATTCACTTATGCCTAACTTATGCCTAAATCTGAAACATATTGTTGCAAATATTGATAACATATTTTAAAAACTTTTTTGGTAACAAATATCTATAAATAATTCCATAGAGTTAAACAAGCTTAATAACATTGTTATATAAAACGTTTTATAACATAGTCTGTAGATTAATCGATTCACTAGTATTAAAATTTTTGGTCCTTCGAGTGGGATTATTTAATAATTATAAATAAATTTTACTACATTTCTGTTTAATTTTAAGCAAAAAGAAAACAGTATTTTATTTATGTTGGTTATTTAGTCAGTTCTATATATTCGTATATGTATATATTTTAGAACAAGATATAATCCAATTTTTGGACGCTTGATAGAATTTAATCCTTTTAACTTAAGACGGTATTATACGCTCTTTTCAAAACTGTTGAATTAAAAGTGTTTACTTTTTCTTGTGAAATATTTTCTTAGTATTATTGTTTAACTAACTCACGAAAACAGCAATTATCGATTTCGTTTATCGAAAAGGCAAAAATAATAGGTTACAGAAAATCGTTATTTTCGTGGTGAAGCTGAAAATATTGATTAAGAGTGCTTATATATGTCCTAGGCTGTTTCGAAATTCTTTTTTTTTTTTTTCGCTATCGGAAACATGTTTAATAAGAAATGTTAAAGGTTATTTAAACATTAGACATGATGTTTTATTTAAAAAAAAAACCTTTTTAAAAGGCGAGGAACTTCTGGTTTCCATATGCGTCGTCTTTGGACAATAGCGAATACGACAACCGGTAGAAATATTGGTCTAGCAAATTTAGTATCTGAGGGCATTTTGTTTGACGTGTTTATTATTTCATCATGCCTAATCAGCTGTACTAGGCAACGTTGGAAGATATCCAAGTTGTATATTTAAATCATTATCACGCAATCTCGGTTGATATTTTTGGGACGTAGTAGTCGTGTTAGTCCGGTGCGTAAGTCACATGTTTATGTTTTACAATTAATAATTGGATGGTCATTTTTGTCTGAACATCTATGTCGTCATCTTCTCGCATCGTCGATGTCAGATCCGTTTCTGTTGTTCTTTTAAAAATTCAATCAATATGCATAGTTATTTTTGATGATTGATAGTTATTTAAGGTTACTGCTGCTGTCGGCCAGATTTAAGCGTATCTTGTCATTTTGAAAAAGGAACTTGGTTACAGTCAGTTGTTTCACGAGTATTCGTAAGAGTTGCTTGTTTCTTCCGTGAAACAGCTTTGCTGTGTTTCGGAAAGAAGGGCAAGACAGGCAGTGTAATTACTGGCACCGAGACTTAACATCATATGTCTCGGGATAGGCAACACATAAATGGGTTGGCTGGGCTAGTTCCAGGTAAACTAGTTTATGTTCATGGGCGATGTCGACCACTTACCATCAGGTGGCACGTCTGCCAGTTTGCCTATCCAAATAACAAAAAAAAAGAGTTTTGAACGTTTATGCATATCGAATTCTAGACAATATACTCCAGCTCGAACTTTTGATATTACACTTGATATTTTATATAAGACTAGACAAATTGATGTTTTTTTACAGAATTCCACTATGTTCTAAAATTTTAAATAATCGTCGTTTAAATATAAACTCTTGTTTGTCGAAGTCGTCTCAAGGTTTTCTAATATTTTGTTATGTGATTCTTGTTGTTCAACGATACACTATTTTCTTTATATAATGGGGGAAAAGGCGACGGGTGTGATTTAATATGTTTTATAAACCTCCAAAAAACCATGTATTTTCTTCTTTTCATATCAAATTTGTCGGCAAGTTTCAAATGTACTCGTAATAAAGAGAGTCGCGGTTATGACATTATTTTTATTACTTTTTTTTATATTATATGTATATAACATTGAAATGGATGAATTCTAATTTTGACGGCCGGCTGGTCGAGTGGTCAGGCAACTGGACACTTTACGCAGCGGTCGCGGGTTCGAATCCCGCCAGGTGCAGATAATTTGTATGACGAATATAGATGTCTGCACCAGGTCATGGATGTGTATTTATGTATATATGTATTTATATCTTAAATTTATTTCCGTTCCTAGTACCTGTAACACAAGTTCTTACGAACTTAGCACGGGGCTAGGTTAACGTGGTGTGATTGTTGGTTAATATAAAAAATATATATATATATATATATATATATATATATATATATATATATATAAATTTATATATATATATATATATAAATTTATCTCGTATCGCCTCTCATGGCTACGGCTAGTACCAAATTCCTGAACGAGGCTTAAAACGCAAAAATTAATTTTATTCTAGGTTAATGTATCTAAACATACAAATCACCATTATGATATTAGCATAATGATTTATACACTATTACGTTTTTGTAAGGTATTAATATTGAAAGAAAGAAAGAAAAGATTTCCGGATGGAATCGATTTTGATCATTATTATGATTCATAGCTGCGCCTCGCGATTTTACCACGTAACTTCCGATCATGTCAGAATCTGTAGATAAAAAGTGGCCTATGTATATTTTAGATCTCCAGCTATCTACGTACCGAGTTTCATTGCAATCGTTTCAGTGATTTTTGCGTGAATGAATAACATACATATCCATCCAAACTTTAGTGATTATAATATAAGAAAGATTAAAAATATAAAGTATGCAAAAAAAACATGGATTCTATGTTATGTTTATATGTATAAGTATTGAAAAACAACATAAGTGAAACCGCAAGGCGCCCCTAGTGTTATATTATGCATAGTAAAATCGACAGTTTCGTCCGTTTCGTCATTGGGATCACACCATCAATAATATCAAGGGCGCTCAGCAGCTGCTCTTTAAGTTTAGGGGTTCCTAGAAAGGGGTGGACGACATTAATTTGGCGATGTTATTTAATAAAATTTGATATGGTTTCTCTCTCGTTCGACTGACTTGAAAATTAAAGTGTTTTGTATTTTAACATTAATATTTTGTAACTGGTATTTAAATAAATAAATAATAAATATTAACCAACAATCACACCACGTTAACCTATCCCCGTGCTAAGTTCGTAAGAACTTGTGTTACAGGTACTAGGAACGGAAATAAATTTAAGAAATTTATATAAATACATATATACGTAAATACACATCCATGACCCGGTGCAGATCTATATTCGTCATACAAATTATCTGCACCTGGCGGGATTCGAACCCGCGACCGCTGCGTAAAGTGTCCAGTTGCCTGACCACTCGACCAGCTGGCCGTCAATTTAGTTGATTAAAATATATAAAAGGATATTTTTATCGACATTTTTATATAATATATAATTTTTCGATTTTATTGGCCTGTTTTTTTTCGTTTTCGCTCTTACGTTTAAAAAATAAACAATAGTCACAAAATATCAAGAAAATCTTGAACCCATCTTATACCTTACGACAAATAAAAAAAAAGCGTTATAATTATTATTGTATTAAAAAATAAAAATTATTATAACATACATGAACAAAACCCCGTGCGCTAGTTAGTTCAATATTTATTATCGTTATCAAATAACTATTTGTAACATTGTAATGTATAAACAATTTGGGACGAATCTTTCGTTCCTGATAATCATAATCTATCTAATATAATATGTTGTGACTATGTCATCAAACGACCTTGACTGTGTGACTTAGGCGATTGATAAGGTACTGTCACACTTTCATTATACGTTACCTGCTAATATTCGCACATTGTAAGATGTTATTAGTAATTATCTGAGAGAGTAATCTATATATTAATACATGAAGCAAAAACTTTGTACCCCTTTTTATGAAAATTACGAACACTGAGGATTATGAAATTTGGCACAGTTAAAGTTTATATGGAGAAGAAGTGCAGATAGCAATTATTTTTTTATAATAATGGTCCAAAAATACTTTAAATTAATTTAAAAAAAAAAAACTACACACACTACGGCACACACACATATGTACAATGTACATATATACACAAATTTTGTTTATTGTCAAAGTCTGTTGTCAACACGATTTTAAATACAGGTCTTGCAACGAATTTTTTATCGAACACGGTTTTAAATACAGGTCTTTTAACGAATTTTTTTTATCACATATCAGGTTCAATGACTGCTGCATATGCTCACCTCATGCGCAATCATATTTTTATGATATTGACAATGCTGTTAATTATAGATTAGGTCGAATTTCGACCACTGGGCGACCACCATAATACTAAATGTTTTATTGTTAAGTCAGAAAGATGGGAATCTTATACGATTCAGTGTAATACAAGTCTAAATCCATTTGTACATATTTAATACATACCCCCTTCGGTACAATGTAGTTGAGCTTCCACTCAAACCGACACGGAGTAGCTATTGCAGTTGCGTATGTGAGAGTGGGAGAGAAAGTCTGAAACTTCCTCTCTCTCATCTTTTTCCTACCTTATTATCTACTATATACATCCTTAATATCCCTTTACCACTCAGTGACTACACAAATCGACTCGAAATAGCTACTGTAGTTGCGTATCAGAGAGGAAGTCTGAATCCATCCCCCATCCCCTTTTTCCTGCTTAGCATCTCCTTTCTACATGATTAACACATGTTTAACCGGTAACGTTTTTGTAGCTCCTGTTTCAAGTGCGTATATGTGATCAGTTAACATCATGTGAGCCATAGCCCATACTCCTCATTTACATATTTTAACCCTTAAACGATGATTTGGCAACTACCCTTAGCTTATTTATTTGCTTCAATTTCACGTCATGTAATATCTCTAATTATTTTATTTTATCAGAGTGACACGATTGGCACCTAGTTCTTTTGTCATTTTATATAAATAATACAAAAATATTAAATTAAATTAACGGCTATACTGAATTTAATTTCGTAATAACTAGTCTGAATAACAAGTATGCTTAGTTAAAAAAAGCAAAAAAACCCGACTGCGTAAAATACTCTTATTATAAACTAAAAAGAATAAAAAAAATTACTAGCTTTCATTTGATACCCATATTGCTACAGTAAGAAAAAAAAATTAACTCCACCCCCTCATTCCGCCGTTTGCGGGCGTCATTTTGAAAATTTATATAGCCTATGTCACTACTACAATTTAGATAAATCCAACGACACCTCATATGTCAAAAACCGTCCAGCCGTTTGGGCTGTAGGGCGTGCCAAAGAAATGGACATACATACATACACTCGAAAAACATAACCCTCCTTCTGTCGCAGTCGGGTAAAAATCAGATCAAAATATAAAATATACTTTTTTGAAGTAAATTAATTGGTCATTTTATAAAGATACATCATATAAATATAATTAATTTTAAGCTACCACCAGATTCGTAATGTAGACTCTGCTGAGAAACACCGGCAGGAAACAGTTTCTCCTCTAAAATTTGTCGATACATCATTGAATTGAAAGTTGTCCAAAAATTGAAAAAATTCGGGAAAGAAAACATAGTTTTTCTATGAATTCCACGTAGTGTAAGTATTAATTTTTAATTTTTTAACATAAAGACTACCTTTGCAAATCGACATATAGAATGGTCAAGAATTTAGAAGAGTTTTCGTAACCCTGCGGCTCTGGCGTCCAGCCAACTCCCAACGCATTGCGTCTGTCACCTTATTTGATGTTATTTTTGCTACTGATTATTTCGGATCTAAAAAAGGTTAAAGTTTTCAACAAGTACCGGAACAACACAGACAATTTTTCTTTTTATTGACTGTCTTAATTGTGTTATTTGTATGCACTTTTATCGCGTACCAACCAACAAATATACATTAGCTGCTAGGGTGTCCAGACGACGCGTAAATAATTAGATAACTGTTGAGTAACTTTACTTAAAAGTTTATTAATATTTACCTATTTTTTTTTACATAATTCGAATGAGAATCACGTACAGAGTTTTCTTCTTAAATATTGATAGTAATTTACCAGTCAACCTGTATATTACTGTATGAACGCTAAAAGTACAAAAACGTAGTATTTAGTGAATTAGTGGGTAGGTAGTTAGTATTTATTTTATAAATCTAGGATCACATCCAAGTGTAGATTCTCTTAAGAATGTCGGGATGGAGCTTAACAGTAACTCCCTTAAAAATTGTCAATAAATATACATTGTTAGAATTATAAATTTAGTATCCTGTATAGAAGCCAGCGCTGCTAAGCCTACGCATCTTTATCATATATTTTTTTACCGAATGACAAGATTTACCTAATTTGCCTATCGGTATTGAGCTAATCATGGAGATGGCAAGTCATCTAATAATTCTTATCCTTATCCTTCTCGATATTCACAGTTCTTCTCTTTATAAGCATATCTCATTCCAGTCTCTATCTTATCTCTAGTCTTATCTTAAATTCTTAGGAACATTTGATTACAAAAACTAAAATGACCCAGTAAATATTACCTATATTATTTGTAACATACCCGCAGAAAAACGGTATAAGTAACGATAAAATAGTATATGGGGATAAGAGGAAGGTAATGCCTTTAGATATTGATACACTAAAAAAATATTTGGACAATACTTCTGGCCTGAAATCTCAAGATACTTTTGAGATAATGACTTGGACAGTCACCTGACCTATCAAAAGTCATTTGTTTATCTTAATACTTATAAAAGGTAAACTTATGCAACAGATATCATATTTTATATGACTTTTAAGTAGATATAAAATTTTATTATTTTTGGTACGAATTACACCTTCAGAAAAATCTAGGCATATAGATGTGTGTGGATATGTACTATACCAAAAAATAAAGTCGGTTTATGGACGATAATTTTACGTGATAACTTTATAAGAAAACATTGAAAAAAAATTAAATTATTATCACTGAGTTATCATTATTTTGTACAATACAAAGAATGAGTTAATTCAATTAATTACAACTTTTTACCATGAATTACATTTATTTGCTCTCGTTAATTCATATATTTCATTACTTAAATTATACAGATTAATTACAAGTAGCAATGTGCTATTAACAATTTATTTACAACTTATATACATGTGTGATGTTTAGGATTCTCCAATCTGCGATATCGTTTTTCATTCATGAGCCGAACGCTTAGGCCGATCGTGCCTCTTTATCGCTTGTTCCTTCGCTCGCGACACGTGACACTTCTTAGTGCGTGCAGCCGGCTTTCATCGATTTACAAGACGTTATCACGTCAAAAAATATATAAATTATTGAGATACTTTTAAAGAAATATATATAGCAGAGAACTGGTTAGATGCTAAACGTAGGCAGTTGTAACGCGCTAGCTTTTTCTTTCACTCATTATTTGGTAGGTTAAATTTAGCCAAATGGTCTCATGTTTTTTAGATTGATAGATACTTTTCCAACTAAAGAAATTCCACAATGTTACAAATTATTTATCTTTTAATGCTATTTATAATAAATAATCAATAACTTATCAACTTCATTTATAATTTCACTCACCAGCACATTTAGTATAAGATTTGTCCTTTCAGAAATTTAAATCCATTAATAAAAATAATGTCAAGAAAAGGCGTATTCTGTTCAAGATTATCTGAAAGATAAAAAGCATTAGAATTGATAATCTTCTCGCAGGAAATTTTAGAACAGTATTAATTATCGGCCAATTCTTCTCAGCAAAATCTGTATTTCTATTTCAAGATTGTGATAGCTTCACGTAGTTGTCGTTTGCTAAGGTATTTTTTTTTAAATTATTGATACGTTGAAGTCTGTTCTGGTGTAGTGGTGCGAGTAATCGCTTCAACGCCGGTGGTCGCGGGTTCGATTCCCGCTCGGGGTAGATATTTGTATTTGTGCAAATATTTATTTCCGGTTTGGGTTGTACGTCCTTGTGGGTTTCTCAACCGCGCCTCGGGGAGCACGTAAAGCCGTCGGTCCCGTTTGTTATCATGGACACCTGATAATGATCGTTACTCATGGTGAGGATATTATCCGCCGACCGGTAGTGGAGCAGCGTGGTGGAGGCCTTTGCTCAGCAGTGGGCTGTTTACAGGCTGATTCAGTACATAAACGTGATATTTAACATGTTTGGGGTTGTTCATTCTGTGTTGTCGATATTTCAGCATTGTTGCAAGCGCCATGGTCAAATATGGAATACCGTAAGCTTAATGTCTTAATAACAGTAAAAATGACCATTAAATTTTAATTTTGTGTATCTTTATTTTCTCGCTTTGTTTCTTAAACTGCTTTATTGATATTACCACAAGAAATGTTTTAAGATTCAATTTAACTCTGAGATTAAATTGTAAAATTGTTAGTTTTTTTTAATTTATAGTTTTATTTAAATAATCGCTAATAAAACATGTCAGTGATATGAAATATATTACGAAAGGAGTTACGAATGAGAATGATAAATTTGCTATAATTCGGTGCTGATTAGCCAGACCTTGACTATTATCAGATAGTATAAACATCAATCAACTTTGGACACAGTGTATGAAATATTTTATAGAATGAAAATCTTTAACACGAATATATTATGTAATCTGTATATAAACACGTAAAGATGGCTGACAGTCAAGGACGCGCAAAACTGCGGCCTAATCTAGTTCAAATAAGACTGTAAATTGAACTGAAAAAACGTATGAATATCCCACTACTGAATATATGCCTTTCTCCTATGTAAGAGAGGGATTAGAACTAAATTCACTAAGCCGATTTACAATGGGTTGGCGGATTGCTTTGATTGTTTCAATTTCCTTATCTCAAGTTTTGCTGGGAGGAAGTTCATTTTTTGTGTGTGTATTGTGATGCTTATTAATTGAGGAATGTAATAGGCTATAAAAATAAACTGTGTCACAGGATCCGAGATATACCTAAAAACATCAAATTGATAAGAATCAACACGAGTGAAGCCGCGTCCGTCGCTTAGTTCATATATAAAGATCAAACATTGAAAGTAGCACACAATGTCACTCTATCTTTCGACTCAAAGAATTGCTCAACTGTCGACTGCGGTCTGGCATTTTTGCTTAAACCTGTACATATATTATGTTAATGCACTAAAATGTTCTCTATTATGTAAGCCATAAGAGTGCAGGCGCCAGTAATATGACGCGGTTTAACAACCTCAAGTTGATACCTAGGTAGCTTGAGCGCGGTCTAAGTTGAAAGATTTCTGCGTTTTGTATCGAGTAAACTGCAACGGTAAGGGGGCGTCTTATAGAGACGGTACCACCAGGGCAAGGGGTAATATTAAATACTTTGCCCCTGAGTGAGTCAGCGTTTCATTTCATAATCTATTTTTATTGTGTCTAGTTTCACTCATTACTAATTAGTACAATAATATTAATTTTTAGATAATTTTTAATTGATAAGCATATTTAAAAAAAAATTGTAAAAGAAATTTCCATTATTCCATTATCATCAATTTCCATCCGTACATAAAATTAGACAGTCATTTTAAAGTTTTTCGGTTTATCGACAAGTTACTTATGATATCGAACATTAAAAGAGACGTTCAAAGCGTTAAATTAAAGTATAATTACGACACATATTGTTTTAATTATTAAACCTTTGCAAAAAATCCATATTTTATGAAATGAACCACATATAATCCAATTTGTTTCTAGACCATAAAGCGTTAGAGCCATCAGACGATAATAATGTGGAAAAATCAATCGGCCTTAAGTAGATCCATGTACGAGTCTAATGGAATAATAGTCCATTAAGTATTTTTTAGATCTTTTATATTAAATTATATATGTTTGAAGACAATTTATTTCAGAATTTAAAAAAATACATGTAAACTTTTCTGTTCATGTACTAACTAATTGGCACCATAACCGTACCATAACCATAGGGTCTTGGGTTGTCTTTTTGGATAATATATAAAATTCAAGACTAGAATTGAAACCTCCTTAAACAATGTACAGTAACCTTTTTCAAATATAACCCAAAGTTTCTTTCGGTTTTCGCCAGAACTTTTCCATCAGAAACGAAGGTAAAATTAAGTCAGATAGCTGCAACTTTCTGTAGGTTTTTTTTTTTTTGGAGTTAAAAAACTTAAAATCGTTATTAGTGCTCACAAACATCTTTAGATCTTCCATCTCTTTTCTCCCATCATTTAGTTACAACCACCAGTTAGCCTATAGACAATGGCATAGCTATTCGTTTGACGTGTTCAAATTTATTGATTTAACAAATTCGATAAATTACGTGACATTACCATTTTATTTTTAACAAACCTTCATTTTTAAGATTCAAGTGTTTTTTTTTTAAATTACATTGTACAAATTAACAATTTATACATAATGTTATATTTTTTACATTAAGAAATTTGTTTCTATGGACAAAAAACAACAGAAAGCCTTTTTAAATTATGTTAAAAGTTAGTTAATATCATCGAAAATCTTTTTACTTATACCAATTGTGAATGTTTTTCTGATACGGAACCGGATTGCGTCAAACACGATACAGAAGCTGTTTTAAGCAAAAAACGTGAAAGCAGCTGTAATTTTGGACGTTTAAAAATTTAATTTACTATATAAAAAACTTTTTATAATTAAAAATTAATGAAAAGAACAAAATATTTTAAACTGAGATTATTTGCAAAGCGTCTATTTTGTTCATGATCTCGGCTTAAAAAACTAATGTTTGCCACCTAAGCCAATTTACTCCAAGCTATTATTATTTTAATGAAAATTTTATGATAGATTTTGCTAATACAGATAAATATACGTAATAAACTGAAGGATATTTTTGGAAAAGAACTGCATAGATGACTGGAGAATTTTCTGGGTGTTAGTCTTTTGGTCTTCCGTGCCTTGAAGAGCACGTAAAATTAACAGTCCTGGTTGTTATCATCAATGCCTTATAGCGACGTCTTGATACGTTTCGATTCGTCAATACACGTGGGAGATACATACAAGATCCTTTACCCCATCCTTACCCACTCTGATCCTTCCTGTATCTTTGTTATGTTTATAGTATATAGAAAATATAGTAGTATAGTAGTAGTAGTAGTAGTATAAAGTGGTCTCTTACAGAATATGGACAGGTCAGCTTGTATTAAAAATATTTAAACATAGGTACGTCAACCGGAACCGGAACATAACTCAATTAATCTGATTTTATTTTGGCAATAATTCGGTTCTGAAAATAATTTAGCTCAATCAAAAGTTAGACTGGCCCGTGGTGCAGTTGGCAGTGACCCTGTTTTCTGGGTTGTGGGTTCGAACCCAAGTTGGGGTGTAATATGTATTTTACTTATATATGTATTTTTATATGTATATTTATTTAAAAAAAAATGTTTATCAGTCAACTGTTACCTAAAACACAGGCATCATTAAGTTGCCTACCTCAGGAACAGATGACCGTGTGTATATGTTAAACATATTTATTTATTTATTTTATAATTTAGTTAATTATTAATTATTGATTAAATAGTTTTTTCCAATAACGAGCTAAATCCGCCATGCTGTTCCACTATGGATTGGCGGATGATTTCCCTACAATATATTGATCGTTATCAGATAGTTATGATAACAACTGGGAGCGACAGCTTTTTTTTCTTTTTCTTTTTTTTTTTTAAATGGATGCGATAGCTTTGTGTGCTCTCTGAGACACAATCAGGAAAGTCCACTTGGATGAAAATCCAAACCAGCAACAAATATTTGTACAAAAATCTTGCTTTGAAATGGGAATTGAAGCTACTTTAATTTAACCTAATGAAATCATGTTTGTTTGTTTCAGGTGCGAGGTGGAAGTACAGGTGCGCCGCCCCCCGCACCTCCTGCCCTTGAAGAGAAGAGAGCTCCTCTTCAGCCGCAGCAGCAGGGCAGAGCGCTGATACCACCAGGTATACCAACCACTTCTATATCTATATTATTATAAAGACGAAAGAGTGAATTCTAATTTCTAAAATTAATGAAGCAATTTTAATGATCTTTTACCATTAGAAAACTACATTATCTACAACTAACAGGCTATAAAACATCACGCTATGACTTATAGCAGCGGATCAATAGCCGTAAATGTCAATGCAGCCGAAAGCGCGATTCTTTGTCTAGTTGTAAATAAATTAAAATTGTTATTAGTGATAGTGGACCCTGATAATTGGAGGGGATTTTTTATATTTCATAAATAAATATGCTTAACATTCATACAAGGTCGTCTGTTCCTAAGGTAGACAACTTAACTTAATGCCCTTTGTTTTAGGTAACAGCCGACTGATAATTTTTTTATTTTTATTATTATAATTATACATGTAAACAATACATACTTAAATATATGTATATAACACCCAGACTCGGGGTGGGAATCGAACCCACGACACTGGATCAGAAAGTAGGGTCACTGCAAACTGCACCAACGGGCCAGTCAAGAGGATTGAGTGCATTGTCACGGGACTTTACAATAAGATATATTTAAATTATAATTGCTTTCTTAATTACCCATTAAATAATGAAACAACATTATGGGTTTGAAATAATTGATTTTATAATATAATTGATTGCTTTTTAATGTCTACGATAATATTATAACTAATTGTTGATATTGACACCGAAGTTCAAAGAAATAATTTAATAATATTGTTTGTTTATGTGTTGACTATTCTGGATATTATTGCAGATCTAATTTATAAGGTTCTTCTTTTCTTAATTTATCATTCTTTTCATCAGAACCCGTCCCTCCACCACCAGCTCCGAAACCAGCGGTCGTAAAGGCGCCCAAGCACGCCAAGATAAATCAGAAGGTTAGTACTTTATAATGTTTTCGGTCCTCTGGAGCCAGGATATATAAATTGGAAATCATTATACTGGTATGATCCAACTTTTTAAGACTTTGACGACGAGTTACCCTCGTATTGCTACTACTATTACCGACTAGGACTACGGCCCTGTAAAATATTTAGTGTTAAATATGTATAACAGTTGAAATAAACCTCGTTATACAACAAAAAAAAATCTCAAAACTTGATCTAAATTCCGAATGATACAGATCAATTTAGATTTCAATGAAAATTATATATCAGACTCAAAATAAACTTCATGTCACACTGATCCTAAACACGTCCAACTCGGACAGAGTACAGTCTTACACTGACAGAAAATCGTCAACGAATTAACATTACCCGCGTTTCTTAGAGTTCATAAGAGATCTATAACACTAAAAATTAGACTTAATAGTTTACTTCCTATTTAAAAAAATGTTTACTATGTTCTATGTCAGTAATTAAATTATAACTTTTTAAACTTTCATGGTCGCATGTTAACAAGGGCGTTTCTGCACTAGAAGGAGTCTTACTGTCCGGCAGTCCTTTTTTTACGATGGGAAATGCATTTACGCATCCCACCGCCAAAGGCGACGGGTATGTGGGACTCGCTGACTCTCACCGCTAAAGCCAGAATACCCACTAAAATCCATCGGCCGTCTGCGTCGTAGTGGGGCGCCACGGGATCGCAAACGCATACAACCGTGACGCCCCGACGCTGGGCCCGGCGGCCGCTCCGTATGTGATTGGAGCCGCTCGACCGGTCCACTCTGCTAGTTCAGAGAAGTACCGGGAGCGGCCCAACCACCGAAACGGGGGGAGAGAGTACCCTCGATCTCCCTCCATCCTCCCTCATGCGCTTTCGCGCTCACCGCTGCTGGTTTTGGTCCGCGGGGGTCCGAAGACCCCAACCACTCGTGGTGAGCGACGAGTGGTACCCCCTATCCGCCACCCGGGGACGCGTCCAGTAGGAGACCAGCAACTCCCGTGGGACTGTCCGGCAGTCCGATTTTTACGGTCCCACGTGACATGGAAAAAAAAACTGATGAAAATGAAATATAAATGAATGGGAAAAAGTAAAATGTCGGAGTGCACAAACTAGTATAAACATTTATATGACGTGCGTAAGAAATCGGACTGCCGGACAGTAAAGTTTCTTGTAGTGAACAAACTCGCTAAGACGTAAAACGGAATATTTACCAAGTTTGTCGTCGATAATTTCGAGTCTGTGGTGCCTAAATATTGTGGTGAACTCAGAACAAGTAACGATATTTCGTCTTATGTATTAATAGTAATAATTAAAGTATTATTTACATTCCGTTTTTAAGGTTCCGTAGCCAAAGAGTAAAACGGGACCTTATTACTAAAACTCCGCTGTCCGTCCGTTCGTCTGTCACCAGGCTGTATCTTATGAACCGTGATAGCTAGACAGTTTAAACGTTGGTTATTACTCCGCTGCTCATTACGTGATGTTTTATTGTCTAAATATATGTAGTATTTAATTATGTATAAATAGACAAAAGAAAAAATAATCTTTCGTATCATATTATTAGTTAATGATGTTAGCACAAACCATTAAGATTACCATTTGAGGTTTTTTCCTATATATTCTTTTGACATTTGTGCTGATTTTTTTCTGTTCATCGATATGATTATACCGTCTGAACTGAGTTGAATCAGCCATTAAATACCCCACTGCTGGACAAAGGCCTCTTCTCCATATAGATAAATATATTTTTAGCATCAGAAGTGGTTAATAATAAAAAAAAAGTACAAAAACAACAAGAAATCTGTTTATTAACAATTTGAACCAAAATAATTAATTAAACAGAAGTTAAATAAAATCAACACAAAAGAATAATAAAACTAAACACTGCAAAAAGAAAGATGGCTCACGTATACCGGGTAGTCAAAATACGTCTGCTCTGAGCGCTGGCTCCCAAAGAAGTCCGCGTACATCGCTAAGTGCATGCTTTTATAGTTCTACCCGCCATAGTGATTTTACAAAATGTGGGTACATCTAACAGAGTTGGTACATCTAATATTTTAGAAAGTGTGGGTACATCTAACAATATATATAAGAGAGTAGTAACCCCTAAATATATAACAATCTGACAGCCATCAGAACTCGATGCAGACTATGTAAATGCCTTATACATATAATTCCCTTTTTTTTTCAAATGTCTATTGCTGTTGGCCCTAGTGGCCTATACAGCGTCACCGATGGGGGTGCCGAGTACTGAGACCCGGTCGTGAAATTTGGGAGCTAGAAGAGCTCAAACTGGACGTTCGTCCTAAGGGTATCTCCTAGTGAGATCGCACCTCGGCTTAGAACCTCGTCGGAGTGGGATATAATAATAATAGAAGCCAAAATAATAATTATTAAGATTTTTGTCTGATGCACGAAATTTGGTGCTATTTTCACAGCTGTAACTTAAAATCTTAAACATCTTAAAATTGAGTTATTACTCTATAAACGATTGTAGTGATATCGCAATGAAGTCATTTTGTATCCACCTATAACAAGCAACGCAGACGAAGTCGAGTATATCAGCTAGTATATGATACATGTAATTCAAATAATATTATATATCTGCTCTGTATACAAACATGGCCGCTCCGAATCTATACCGCGCAATCGCTGCGGTAGTGGTGTGCACAATCATATCGATCAAATACACTTATTTGTTATAGTCGCATCTCATTTAAAGTATGTTAGGGTTGTTGATATTATGAAAATAAATTGTAAAATATAAAAATAATAATATGGACATAAATCTCTGTTTTTTTTTGTCTCTTTTTTTCTTTCTCTCTTTTCTTCTTTTCTGTTTGTTTTGTGTGTAAAATTGGAAAATAGCGTATGTGTAACTAAAAATTGTACGTGCATTTTCTTATGTGGTCTTCATAAAAATGATTCTTGAAAATTTTGTTCCAAAGAAAATTAAATGGGATAAAGTTTGTATGGACGTTCATTACTTTTTGTAACTCGAAATACGTATCGGATATATATCGGACAAATTATTAATGATTTAAATTAATAAATGAAAGCGGGGTAACGCAGTGGTCAAAGCAAATGGCTGGTGCACCAGCGGTCGCGGGGTCAATCCCCGCTTATGACAAATGTTTACATATACATATACATGTATGTATAAGATGTTTTTGAGTCTGGGTTTTTGTTCTTGTCCTATAAGTGGTTCCAGACCATCGACACAGGATTTTTGTCCTAATGGAAGCCATTGAGGGTGAGGCGTTTCAAAACATAATTTGCCAGCTCTAGTACCTATTCATAATCACATTATAAAGCCGTAGAACAGGCATATCTCCCACATTAAAAATTACGAGAAAACTAGAGAAAAAGCAAAAGTCGACAAATAAAATTAATATTCATCTTAGGCGAATGATAGAGCATACAACACTAGGCCAGTCGGACGCCCGTCGGCGCGGTTGACGGTCGTTCCCGCGCATTTTAAATTTAGAACGCGTATTTTGTCCATGTTAAATAAATTTAAATTCAATCTTTTTTGTTTCTGTACAACATACATGACATTGAAAGAATATTTTGCGCATTAGAATCCAATTAACTCCATATAGATATAAAAAAAGAAGAAAAAAAAAAACAATAAATTCTTTCTTTTTTTTTTCAAACGTAAATAATTGTGTTGAAAAGTGATTTAAAATTGTTATGTGTTATAGTGTGTAATTTTTTTATATTCAAGTGCTGTTTTTGATTTGTTCTATTGACGGTCTCAATCTGGAATGCATTTTTTATGGTTTGATATTGGTATTTTATATAGTACAGAACCTAATAATTACGTATTTAGCTTTTCCTGTGTTTTAAAATATTACGCCATTTTATCCTGTCTTATTGATATATGATATTATGCTTTATTATCGAATATTTTTTAAATCTCTTCAATTGGGTATTCAATCGAATCGAATCGAATTAATGTATTTAAGTCGTCTTTTTCAAGGACGTTTGAATCGTTAATAAGATTTATTTAAGAAAATCATTTTAAAAAAGTTGTTCTTGAATGTCTCTTGTTCGGAATGTACATTCTACTGCGAAAACCGGTGCATAATTCAGTTCTACTTTTATTTTATTACATAACTTCGTGAATTGCAATTAAACAATTATACTTGAGGTGTTTTACGGTTTTACCCGCTTTTATTTTCAATAATTACTTTCCTGGTTCTATTTAGTCGTACCGTGATGTTTCAAATTACTATAATATTTATATATTATACCTTCGTTGATAAACAATCTCTCGGACGATAAACGACCTAACTATCGTAAACTTAATGATTCTGATAAGACTTAAATTTAATGCGTCGGTTAGGCTATAAAATAATCACGCTGTTGCACACACAACTCGGAGAAGTGATTGAAATTGTCGACCGATGTGACGTGTATCGGATTATAAGGCTATAACACATGGAGCGATTACTAACCGTGCAAGACAAAGCAGTGAATGGTAGAATGGTATATACCTCGGTTTCCATAGAATGCATAGAACGCAGGACGCGTTTTAGGTGCGGTTTCTTGCAGCGTCAATAGTAGTCAACAGTATAATTATTATAAGGACTTCTGGTAGGACCACGGATACCTTGTCGTCTTCGAGTGGAGGTAGCTGTCCGCGCGATTTGAGTTTTGGTCTACTAATTAAAGATAAAATTTTGGCATACACTTAATGCTCTATGTATCTCTTATTTATGATTGTCTCTATTTAGATATTTATGGCAGTCTAGTCTATGGCACAGACAAAAAGCGCCCTCTCTGGTTCCAGCGCGACTGCAGTAACAGCATATCGACTGTCTCCCCTTAAACATTTAAAATATAACAAAATATAATACACTTAAAACGAATTGTCATACATTTCAAGAATACTATCTACAGTAATTAGAATCAGGATGGATTGTTTAAACCGGCCGTCAAAAGAAAATCTCGTTCGATACTAATTCACAGTTAAACTTGCGATTATATCCTGTCAAGTGTGTATACTGTACAGTCTGTACACCTCTTCACATATTTCAGTGGCAACGTGTCCGCACAGAGCTGCGACAATGTGAGTTTTGAAATAATGTTGCGCTTTTGTATGGACGCATGAAAAAAACGCTCCGTTTATAACTAGCTTCCGCCCGCGGCTTCGTCCGCGTGTTTGTATTGACAAAAAGTAGCCTATGTCTATGTATATCCTTCTCCAGGCTTCAGACTATCTGCATCAAATGCAAAGAGGACAGTAATAAATGCTTCCAGTCGACAATTGAGTGAATTCTCGCGAATAGGAGGTCGTAAACGCCGTGGTATTGGCGTCGCTTACGCGTTTACGTCATTATGGCCAAATTACACAAAATCTTTATAAATTATAGCCTATGTGTTATTTTGATGTATAAGCTATATTACTGTAAAGTTTAATCTAAATTCGTTCAGTAGTTTTTGCGTGAAAGAGTAACAAACATCCACCCAAACAAGCTTTCGCATTTATAATATTAATAGGATTATTGGATAAACTTTCGAAAAGCGGATACCGAATTTCGTCATGAAATTTGGCACGGACATTCTATTTGACTATTTATGAGTCCCCTTAAAGGGATTTTTGGCGGCACGCAATATTTTTCGAAATATTGAATTTTTTAAGTACGCTGCTTAGCACACTCTATATAAGGAGGCGAGTCGATCAAAAGAAGAAGGAAAAAAAAACCTAACCTAACCTATCCTAGAATGCGTAATGCATTTCACAGCGATTGAAAAAAAAGACCTAACAACCTAACCTAAACTAACGATTTAAAAAAAATCTTAATCTAACCTAACCTTTAAAAAAAACCCTAACTATTAAAAAAAAAGACCTAACAACCTAACCTAACCTGGCGATTTAAAAAAAATCTTAACCTAACCTAACCTTTAAAAAAAACCCTAACTATTAAAAAAAAAAAGACCTAACAACCTAACCTAACCTAACCTTTAAAAAAAACCCTAACTATTAAAAAAAAAAAAAAAAAAAAGACCTAACAACCTAACCTTAAAAAAAAAACCCTAACGGCGGAATGAATTTCTAAGCCTTCAAAAATAAAAAAAAAGTGGCGGAATACGTAGTGAAACAATGGCCGATCATCTATGCGAGGTTTTATGGCGCGCGCTAAAAAAATCGCGTTAAAAAATTGAACACAAATCCGTTCAATGAATTATTACAAAATATAAAGTGTGTATCCGGGAAAATAAAAAAGTGGATTGATTATATATATGTGTATAAATAACACCTCTAGTGTGTGTGTGTGTAACGTGACGATAAATATATAGATATATTATAAGCGTGCTAAGCAGCATACTCAAAAAATTCAATATTTCGAAAAATATTGCGAGTCTCCAAAAACCCTTTTAAGGGGACTCTTAGATAATCAAATGTAATGTCTGTGCCAAGTTTTATGAGAAAATTCGGTATCTACTTTTCGCTTTCTTATATAGAGCGTACTAAACAGCGTACTCAAAAAATTCAATATTTCGAAAAATATTACGATCCGCCAAAAATCCTTTTAAGGGGATGCTTAGATAGTCAAATGGAATGTCCGTGCCAAATTTCATGAGAAAATTCGGTATCTGCTTTTCGGAAGTATACCCGGATTATTACATGATCAGGGACGAAAACGCGTGGATTGCGTAGCTTATAAGATTAAAAATTAAAAGCGTAAGTTTGTATAAATTTTAACAAAAATATACTAAAGGCAAAATAAACTGTATAAAATTTAATATCAAAGTTTCTAGTGATGTAACTAATTTTGAATCGACGCCAAACAAACAATATTGAATATTACTGTTATCGCTGGAACGCGTTACAAAGTTATTTTAATTTGTTTTTAATTATTTTTTACTTCTATAAAATAAAATAAAAAATTTATATGTATTAACTTCGGTATATCTGACGACCGTTCTTGTGTAGTGGTGCGAGTAGTCGCCTCAACATCGCCGGTCGCGGTTACGATTCTCGCTCGGTAGCAGATATTTGTATTTGTATAAATATTTGATTCCGATCTGGGTTTATGTCCTTGTGGGTCTCCCTACGGTGTCTCGGAGAGCAGTCTCGGTTGTTAGGGTGCTTGTTCAATATTAACCAATAGGATTGCAGAGCCCTTGTCCACTGGAGCGGAGGGGAGATTTGTTGCAATCCTATTAGTTAATATTTCTCCGTTTCACTCCGCATCAATGGACAGGCACCCTAAAGCTTGTGGCTATATTACATTAAGTTGAGACCTATGGGAACGGGGCAGATACGTCAGTCTATCAGACGAGTATAAGGTCGCCTAGTTAGGCATAAAATTTTACCTACAGGCACCTTTATCATAGACATTTGATAACGATCGTTACTCATGATAGGGAAATTATCCGCCAACCCGCGGTAAAGCAGCGTGGTGGATTAAGCTCCAATCTTTGTCAGATATGGCCTTCGTCCAGCAGTGGGTTGTTTACAGGCTGTTTCGGTTTAGTTCAGTTCGGTATATCTATAGTTAACATATATATATATATATATATATATATATATATATATATATATATATATATATATATATATATAAGAAAAGAGGCGATACTATCGTGATTTTCTTTACATAATATATATTAGAAGAAATGTCCATATCGAACAACGATTTATGTGTTTTCATAATTATAATACAAGTAATAAAAACGCCTCACACTCAATAATACATAACAAAACACAATTTTAAAGGATTCACGCAGTGGTCACGGCAATTGGGTGTCAAGATAGAGGTCGCGGGTTCGATCCCCATTGATGTTAAAAAAATTGTATAGGCCGTACATACGTAAGTCGTGGTCTGGGCGTTTGTGTTTGTATTTTGTTTCTGGACTCCCAAACACAGAATTATATCCAATATAATAGAAATATAATCCAACTGGGAGTCGTGAAGTGTGAGGCGTTCATCATAATGATTAACTAGCTAACGTCCGCGGCTTGGATCGCGGTGTTGTATTGACAAAAAGTAGCCTACGTCCTTCCCCAAGCTTCAAGCTATCCGTATTCAATTCTTACAACAGCTCGGTAACTGTCATACAAAAAACGTTCCTCCACGCTCGCATAGTGACACTTTAGTGAGTTCTCGCGAAAAGAAGGTCGTAAGCGCCGTTTTATAGATGTCACTTAAGCGTTTTCGCGTTATAATTTTTAAATTATGGCCAAAATAAACAAAACCTTTATAAATTAGAATATAACCTATGTGTTTGTAAAGTTTTATCTAAATCGGATCAGTAAGAGTAAGTAAGTAAATACAAACAGTAATACAAACTTTTGCATTCTTTATATTAAGATGATTACATAATAAAATACGTATTAATCGAATTGAGAACATTCTCTTCTTTGTTCGTCGGTCAAAAGGACAAATATATGAAAACATAAAATTCGTCATAAACATTGTTTATTTCTAAATTCATTGACCGTTATCATACGTTATTTATAAATTAAAAGTTTTTAATAACATGCTTTCGTATGTTTTAATATTTTTAATTTTGGCAATCTTCCCATTTTTTTTTTTTTTTGTTTAGTATACAAATGTCATAAAAATAATACCATTAGAACAATGACATTACATTGTATCAATGTAACTAAAATAAAAAAAAAGTGCGAGTCGGACTCGCCCATGAAGGGTTCCGTAGCAGCAAGTAACATCATAGGATTTATAACGTATAAAAAAAAAAAAACTACTCACTAGATCTCGTTCAAATAAATTTTCGGCGGAAGTTTGCATGGTAACGTACATCATATATTTTTTTAGTTTTATCATTGTCTTATTTTAGAAGTTACCGGGGGTCGAGACATTTTACCACAATGGAAGTGTCTCTCGGGCAAATTATTCAGTTTAGAAAAAAATGATATTAGAAACCTCAATAATTTTTGAAGACCTATCCATAGATACCCCACATACATACACGTATGGGTTTGATGAAAACAATTTTTTGAGTTTCAGTTCTAAGTATGGGGAACCCACAAAATTTATTGAATTTTTCTATTTTTGTGTGAAAATCTTAATGCGGTTCATAGAATACATCTACTTACTAAGTTTCAACAGTACAGTTCTTATAGTTTCGGAAAAAAGTGCCTATGACATACGGACAGACAGACAGACATGACGAATCCATAATGGTTCCGTTTTTTTGCCAGTTGGCAACGGAACCCTAAAAACGTATTAAAACTTTATGTATACTTATATTAAATATATCTAATGTACAGACATCGTCATCTATTTACCGAATCTGCATTATGAAAACAATTATTTTTAGAATTTTTGTCTGTCTGTATGTTAGTTGCGGTGCGATGCAAATCTCCAATCAACTGCGCAATATTTAATGCGGTCATATTTATAAATCCTGGATATCTTATTTATAATCTGTTATAGATTTCATCTTGATACACCGTCTAGAAGGCGAGTTATTGTTCTATAAATATTTGTAGTTAAATCATAATGAAGTCGTTTTATACCCAGAATAAAAAAATGTCGTGTGTACGGAGTACACAATATGTCAGAAGTGAAACATCTTTCGCAAACTCAATTTAAAATTTATTAATATTATAACCTGTACAGGTTAGCTTGATCTTTTTGACAGATGTAAATTTTCTGATAGACATAACTTTGCAATGACGAACATATTATTTTCTTAATTTAAATGATTTAAAAAATTGTAAAAATATTAAAAAAAAACATATAACACAAAAGTCCCTAAAGATTCAAGCGTCGTCCGAAAATTTTAAGACTTTTTATTGTTTCAAAGTAAAATTTAAATAGGAACACTGAAAATAATAGACGCTTGTACAATGTTACATCGGTCGGACGGTATATATATATATATTTTTGTTTCGACCGTTGTAACAGCTAATAATACTAGTTAACATTGTACATATGATAATAATAGTTAAACATTCTATTACTTATTTACGCGTCGCTAGGATACGCGACATCATACTATCTCATTCTCTCCTACACATTTTTGTATTTGTGTCTCTTCTTACCTGTCCCTTTTTTCGTCGCATCCCGTTTCAAACCCAAACGATTCTAAAGTAGTTTCACTTCAAAAATGCAAACAAAGTCCCGCGTATCAGCTAGTAGTTTATTAAAGTATATATGATTTAATAATTTATAAAACGTTGAATATGTCATTGAAATAATCTAATTACTATCACTATGAAGACAGACGCTAACTGACCTTTAGTATTTAATTACACATAAGCATAATTATATATCAAAAGGTGACTGACCTATTGCGACCTCTTGCCGTAATTGAGCTAACTATCAAGTGTAAACTATCGATAATTTATTAGTGTTCCGTACTATCACTTTATAGTAATGTGACGCTTTAGACGCGAGGAAATTAACAGTATTTACTGGTATAGTTTTATGACTTGGAATATACGTATATACCGGGTGTAATCGTTAAGTGTGCACAGGCGATTATTCCGTAACTATTACAGATATCAAAAAACTTTAAACTGATATCGAAAGTACTTTACCTAATGAGTAAAATGACAATAATAACTTTTTAAAAATAAAACGAGAAATATCCAAAATTTTTACATTAAACACTCCCATACATTTAGTATGAGATACTATCTCAAGGAGTGGGAGTCGAGTCATCCCCCTCCTGCGCTTTCGCGCCCACCGCTGCTGGTTTTGGTCCGCGGTGGTCCGAAGACCCCTACCACTCGCGAGGCATTCGAGTGGCGTTCGCCTATCCGCCACCGGGGGACGTGCCCAGTAGGAGACCAGCAACTCCCTCGGGATTTAAGATAAAACCTACTCAAACGATGCACAATGATGATCCTCCTCGTCGGCTGGTCTATTGCAATTGGCTAGTCAATAATTATGTAAATGTAAGAATTATTTGTTAAATGTAAGAAAAAGAAGAATTTGAATTTAGAACGAACACCAAAGAGTATCTTCCTTTTTGTTTTTATTTAGTATGTTGCTTTTCAGCCAGTTCAAGTCGATACGATATTGAAACAAGGTTTATTATTAATTTGAAGTGGTAAGATAATTAATCTACACGTGTATCTACTTAAAATTCATCAATATCATATCATACATAATTATAAAATGAAGTAGGATAGAAGGGTAAAATGAGTAGGTACTATTCCACTTAAAATAAGGAAACTTAAACCTTTCTACTATCTCATACTAAATGTATGGGAGTGTTTAATGTAAAGTTTTTGGATATTTCTCGTTTTATTTTTAAAAAGTTATTATTGTCATTTTACTCATTAGGTAAAGTACTTTCGATATCAGTTTAAAGTTTTTTGATATCTGTAATAGTTACGGAATAATCGCCCGTGCACACTTAACGATTACACCCGGTATATATGACAATATTCTAATGTAGTGATGCGAGTTAGTCGCCTTAACACCGCTCCGAATAGATATTTGAATTTGTACTAAATTTTTTTTTTCTAGTGTACCTATCTCCTTGTAGGCCTAGGTCTGTCCACCGTGCCTCGCAAAGCACGTAAAGCCTTCGGTCTTGGTTGTTGTTATAGGCAACATAATAATACATGTGAATCGGATACGGCCTGTTGATTTCGCTGAGAAAAACCGGCAAGAAACTCAAAGATTACTTCTTTAAAAAAATTGTCAATACGTCGTTGAATAATAACAATGTGGTCATATGTCCTACACGAAAATCAGAATAACTAACGCCGAGTTGCACGAAACAAATTTTAAATTTAAGTGTTTATTAAACTAATTTAATCACAAGAATCGTGATTATCTGTTGCACGAGACCTACATCTGATTAAGTTAACAAAAAAATTTAGTTTAATTAAAGACCTATCTAACGGATGATTAATTCCAACAGCTTTAAATTAATCATAAGATCAACTAATTTTAAGATTAATTGCAACTTAACTAACGGAAAGTTAGCGACGGTTAAGTGCAACTCACCGTAAGAGCAAAAATTTTTGTTTTATACTGAATAATATGCTTTGAAAAATACACTATTTGTTAAAGTAACTTCGTTTCGAATCGAGGCAACCGTCCTCCAATCAGACACTGTGTAGTTAGCGTTACTCATTAATTAAGTACTAAAAACCCGTGCCGTGATATTAAGGTATTGTAATTACATTTAAAAATTTAACAGCCTCAATGTTTTCGTTATGTGAATTATAACAAATCTAAATTATGAATTTATTAAGATATACTTATATATTTTTTTTAATTAATTGATGGTTTTTGTGTGGCTGGGGGTAGATTGATATTTCATATAATATTATAGACAATGTGTTATTTTTATTTTCTTGACAACAGTCTCGTTGGCTCTATTGGCAGTGACCCTGCTTTCCGCTCTAGTGTTGTTTGTGGGTTCGATGCCCGCCCCGAGTCTGGGTGTAATGTTTATTTATATATATATGTATAATCTACGTCTTTATTTAACTTTTTTCTCATTTATTTATTTATTATTTATTAGTTTAGAATTGCATAGCGACTTTAGACTAACATTCTGTTACTTAAATCGTATTCTAATTGATAATAAGTGACATATTAGTAGGTATATTGTGTCACAAGGGACGAGCGGGATAGGATGTAGTACTTTCGTCCCGTGTTACACATACTTTTTTTTCCTACCTTCGCCGAAAGTTCGGGTTTCGTCCCTGTAAAGCGGGGGAAATAGGTCACTGTTTTCCTACCTCCGCCGAAACGTTGACCTTCTAAAATTTTCGTTTTCACTGATACATATAGAATAAAACTACATAATGACAACATTATAGTGCCATTATGACCCCATTGAAATCCTACTAAACCTGTCAAAACAACAATTAATAAGTGTTCAACCACTAATTATCATCGTTACACAATTCCTATACCAGTATAACTCTTATAATAAGTAATAAATGTTAAAGAATTATAAGACATGTCAACAATTGGTTCATCTATCGACTGTCCCTACGTACAGTATCGAAACTGAAAATTTGCGATTTTTTTTATTGCACTAAGAAACTCCTTTTTATATATGTTTTTATACAAAAAAAGAGAATAAGCTAAAAAAATACATATTAGACCACATTTTTCATGAGTATAATATCGATACTTAACAAATAAATGACAAATTTTGTACACAAAATTAACTTAAAAGTGCTCTCCTGTAAAGTACCTTTTTTCAGTTTCGATAGTATACGTAGGGACAGTCGCTATGTCATGTACTAGTTTTTATTTAATTACGGTACCCTAAAATTAAAAACTTATATATTCAACAAGCGAACTCGACTGATTATTTCGTAATATACTCGCAATTTATTTTGTTGATATAATGTATAAATTTTTAATATATTTAATTTCGACCTCTCGCTCGCTTAAAGCTTGTCGTCCAGTGGAAACTTAGCGCGACTAATGTTGTATAGTTCAAGATTGATTAAACCCTTTTTTTGGAGTTTTTATTTTAGATCAATATCTGGTAAAATACCATCGTCATCATCATCCCGTTTTCGTCCACATCTGGACATGGCTTCTCTTCAATGGTAAAATATAATTATCATGAAAGAGGTTTTAAATATCAATGACGACTTTAAAAGTGAAATTAGACAAGATTTTATCTACTAATTCTAAGACTTCTATTAAGTTTAATTTTATGTAAAATTGGTTAATACTTTACATTACTGTTCTTGTTCTATCAGTCCAAACTAATTTTACCGACTTCAAAGAAATAAAGAGGAGACAATGCTTTGTCCGAATTATACTCTGAATGACTGCCTATGCTCAAGGCAAAAATATTTTTAAAATTAATCTATTATAGTGTTGAGATTGAATAGTCATAAATATCAACATAGGCGAAACCGCCGTTTACCAATAGTGTTATGTATATTTATTTTCCTTTCTTGCGTATATAGGTATCATATAAATGTCATTACTTAATATAGTTGGGTAAATGCCACAAGTCGGCCGAACAGGTTTGACGGATCCGGTCAAGCAGAAAAGACATATATTTATTTACGTAGATATAGTATGAGAGTGTATGTCTGATTGTAACTTACGCATCAAGGACTGGCTGTGTCTCGTGGTTTTTCCCCGTATAATTCACGATACTGTGGGTTGTGGTCGCTGTTCAAGACAGGTAGTCTGTATTGTTTGGGATCTTCTGCTATTTTACATATCGATTTTCATTTCTATCGCTCTATTCATACTTACTTTCGCATTTTTAGGATGAGAGTCGGAGTATATATAGTTCATATTCTCTCTCTCTATCTCCTTCCGATGAGTAGGTGAGATACGATGAGGCGATAAAAGGACAAATGCTCAGAAACAAATACTTGCACACATACAAATATCTCGACAAAAACCAGAACGCTTTAAATGAATTAATTGAGATTCGATAATTATCAGAATCGAGCATAGAAATGGTTATGGCAAAATAATTCAACTTTTGAAGAAATTTGTAAACACTCGTTAAATATAAAAAAATAACCATTATAATGTCATTGTTCACCATTGAAACACGATTGTAGGAGCATACACGCGCTAATTCTAGTCTATTTTTTTTTCATGAAATTTTTTAAAAGTAGTTGACATATACCTATGTTGAAACAATCATTATAATGCCATTGGGATACAATTGTTACACGATTGTTAGAACAACACGAGCCTTAAAAGAAACACAGGGAGATCATCATCATATTGGCATTGACATTATGGTTACCTACAGTAAGATAATTTTTAGTGATAAGACTGTCCTTGCGTATTTTTTTTCTTTTTAAATATATATTATCATGTTTGCTTTGCAGTTTGATTTGTATGTGTGTGAATAAAACATTTCAACAGAGATATTTAATTGAAGTCGGTAATATTTTTTAAGTAAGAAGAGATATTATCTTAATGCAGTCGAAAAGATAAATATCGTATGAAGGTGACCTTTAGCTCTCGATCTATGAGAAGGCTATTTCTCAATTCTTTAGTTGTTATATACTTTATTAAATGGTGTAATATAAAACAGCTGATATATAAGAAGTTAACATGCCTTGTTTCATAAAAAAAAACACTAAGATTGACCAGTTGGAAAATATTGTTCAAAGATTATAATCTCAGGAAATATCGTTTTGTTACGAGATAATATTTTTATGTTCTCGCCTTTGTATATGGCAACTTACAGCCACATCGACTGTCCCTACGTACAGTATCGAAACTGAAAATTTGCGATTTTTTTTATTGCACTAAGAAACTCCTTTTTATATATGTTTTCATACAAAAAAGAGAATAAGCTAAAAAAATACATATTAAACCACATTTTTCATGAGTATAATATCGATACTTAACAAATAAATGACAATTTTGTACACAAAATTAACTTAAAAGTGCTCTCCTGTAAAGTACCTTTTTTCAGTTTCGATAGTATACGTAGGGACAGTCGACATATTTGTATGATTTTAATGTTATGTTCACTTTCAAACGAACTACACTTGTAAGAGTATCCATTATGTCCATTAAAAAGAGGTCACATTTTAACGCGAGTGAAACCAAAAAGGTGCTTCTAGTTCAAATTTAAATATCACGATATTAAAATTGTCGTTGAATATATATTTTTTTATATTTTGTCTGTTAAGACTCGAGTTTGACCTTTTCACCTGATTCAATTTTTAAATATATTATGTAAAATTTGACCTATACTTGACTATTCCGTTTTGTAATAAGAATGGCAATATACAAAAACAAATCGATGACAAATCAATACAAGAGAGACCGGCGAAGAACGTTTTTTGTAATAACAGTCTTGTTGTAAAATTATAATTCGAAAACTATACTCAAACGACCGTTATTGTTGCACTTTAGGAGAACTTCGTTAACAATTATATTAGTACCAGTTGTTGATAATAATTTTTACGATTCACGATCAATATAAAATAGTATTTATAAATTAACAAGTATTTAGTATTTTGTATCTTAAAATCATTATAATAATCATAGAACAATTTTATAATAACTTCGCAAAGGTCTCAACAACAAACAACAGACAACCGTTCTGGTGCGCATGGTGGCGCACCGGGTGGTTGCGGGTTTGATTCTCGCTCGAGACAGATATAATAATAATAAAAACTTTATTTGCATAATATGTACAAATATTTCATTCCTGTATGGGTGTATGTCTTTGGGGGTCTCCCCACCGTGCCTCGGAGAGCACGTAAAGCCGTCGGTCCCGGTTGTTATCATAGACACCTGATAACAATCGTTACTTATGGTAGGGAAATTATCCGCCAAGCCGCAGTGGAACAGCGTATTGGATCGTAGTGGATTAAGTTCTAACCCTTATTTTATGGAGAAGAGGCCTTCGCTTAGCAGTGGGTTGTTTACATCCTGATACAGTACAATACAAACGTCTCAAATTGATTAAATTTTATTTTTATGGTCTATAGACCATAAAAATAAAATTTTAGATTTTTTTCTATGGTTTTATAATTTCTAAACATCTTAGTCGCTTAGGCTAAAGATTTAGTTATAAAAACTTAAAATCTTTAAGTAAATAGATAACAACACTATCGAATTGTAATTTACCACAACAATAACAATTGTAAGGCGTTCATAGTCAACATATTCATTGCATGACTATGAAAATATTATAAATTCAAGAATTATGCAATGTTCTACATACATGTCGTTTTTAATATTTAAATACTATGTAAATGACGAGCTCATGTCCATAATAATTGATAATAACGGAGTATTATTACTTAACAATAAACTTATATGTAACACAAGGTAACGAGGTGATGCTGCGTCTAAATAAGTAATATCAATTGCTGCAGATGTGAAAAATACTTGAGAATAGTTTAATTTGACTTTTTTTTGTTGTGTTAGTGATGGTCTGAGATGATGTTTTTGTACGGATAACCTCAATTAAAATGTTTTATATTAGCAACGTTTTGTTTGACAAGCAGTCATGTCATCAAAAAAAGACGACACAACACTTCTGGAGGTAGAGATATGTTGTAAATAAACATACTTAATGTGTATTTTCTTTATTGATTACTTAAAACTTCTATTCAAAGCCGATAGTCTATAAAATATCAAAGATTTTTATTGATTACTTTATTGAATTAATACTGAAAGTATTTTTTTTTTATATTAATATGATGAAACTTATTAATTATATAAAATTAGAAGAAGAAAGATAAAGAAATAGTCAAAAGTATAAATCAATCTGACAAGTGATGAAACGAAAAAGTAGTTAACTTTAGTGCAGTTTAGCTAAGTCATAACAACACTAGAAATGTTTATTGTGTAAAAAGTTAAACACGTGATATTACTGACATAGTCGTGTCATTATCATTAAAAAAAAAATAGTCGACCGCACGTTAAACTAATAAAATATTCTCTTTTACTGTTGCTTTTAATTGATCATTAAAATTGCCAACGATGACTCATTTTAAAAGTAGTGGACCCAGTTTGAGACCTTGAGGAACTCCGAACGTTCAACAAGGACATCGTATTTTGGACGGTTTTATCGTATTTAATGAGTATTGTTAAAGTAATGGTGTGATAAAAGTCATGTAAAGGAACAAGTTAATTGTGACGATTGGCGAGCTCGTGCCCATGTCTACTTTACCAAGCGTTGGTTTAAGGTTGAAAAAAAATACGTAGTAATAATAGTATATAGCGGAAGTACTAGTACGTAATAAATTTTAATTTAAAAATAAAAAATCGGTATGAAGTCAATAAATTTAATCTTATGCTAAACAAAATCTAATAGATGTCAATACGTGATCCGTTCCAAGATGAACAACATGGCGAATTGAGCCCCTTCTCCTTAATAGCAAAAGAACAGTTTGTCCATAAATGGGACACGTTTACACAGGCTATTACAGTCCTCATAATCTATTCATTGTAAACCGTTCAGTTTTGAACACGTACCTACTAAATTGACGTCTGATTATGAATTTATTTCTCATAACGCCTTTTAAAACTTTTTTTTTCTTTTTGATTTATTGATTAAACCTGATGATGTAAGTATATTTTAATCTTTGAGGGTAGAATGGAAAATTCCATCTTCACATCAGCCGTTGAATGTCTACTACAGAAAGCCTATCCCATCATCTCTGGGGGTTTGCCAATACTCGCCACGCTTGGCAGGCGGGTTGTCGAGCGCACTGTCTTGGGACAGGATGTGGTGACGCTGCTGGCCATCACCGTCCTGGTTGGTGTATAGTTGGTCGCACCACTATGGCCTTAGTCTCCTTTTACGCCCCCTCAGCAAGAAAGAAGTCAGTAGGTACTTCTACTAATTCTTCTTTGCCGGTCACCGCACGGCGAGTACATACATACATTTATATTGATAATAATTTAAATGAAGTAAATAAGGATTTCGCTGGTTCGTTAACGGTAATAAAAATAAAAAGAAAATAATTTTTAAATTCCGTTTTTTTTTTTTTTTAATTATAAAAATGAATATCATTTTCATTCTTAAGTTTCTTTTTTATTAAATTATCTTTATGAAATATTTATCTCCATAGAACGTCACGTATATTAATAAAGCTTATCATGAATAATCAATGATATTTTGATAATTTTAATATTAACCCACATTAACGCATTACACGTGTCACACGTGGTTCCACGTTGTAATATTATTACGTGCAAGCACATTGGTCACGTGCAAGTTTCGCACGTTCATTGTTATGGGTCAAATAGTGTCCAATACAAACATCGCATCACGCCTCGGCTATATTACGGCAGTACAGTGTAAAATGCTTTTTCATTTTCAAATCTCGAAAGTATCATTATATTGTTATGGATATGGAATCACACACAATAAAATACATCAAATGTGGTCACACTATTCCAAATTGATATATTATATATTAAAATATATTTATATATAACTAGTGGTCGCCCAGTGGTCGACATTCGACCTAATGTACAATTGACAGCATTGTCAACATCGTAAAAATATGATTGCGTATAACATGGTGAGCATATGCAGCAGTCATTGAACCTGATCGGTGATAAAAAAATTCGATAAAAAATTCGTTGCAAGACCTGTACTTAAGACCACGTTGACAACAGACTTTGACAATAAACAAAATTTGTGTATATATGTACAAAGTATATATGTGTGTGTCGTAGTGTGTATAGTGTTTTTTTAAATGATTGTATGAAGTATTTATTGAGCATTATTATAAAATAATATTAGCATTCGGCACTTCATCTCCATATATACTTTAACGATGCCAAATTTCATACTTCTCCGTCTGCGTAATTTTCGTAAAATTGGGTACACAGTTTTTGCTTCACGTATTAATATATAAATAATATAATATTATACATCAATTTATAAGCGATGCATCATCAACATACATATTATGTACAAGCACATCTGGTCACGTACAAGCACATTTGTTATTGTCTGTCGAGTTGTGTGCGAAAGAGTATTATGTTTCACACCGGCGCGGCAAGGTGATAAAAGGAAAGAATAGACGAGACTTTGTATATGGGATAGCAAAAGAGCGACCCCAAATTTCATCCGTTATTTGGATATTATTAATCAGAGTGGTTTAAATAATACTTTATGATGATACTTTAAATTCTAAAAAGCAAAATTGAGATAATTTTTGTAAGTGTACCTTGAACAGAAGACACAGAATGTTTTGTGTCTCTACAAATGTGATTGGTATAATTGGACAAGGCGTAAAGGTGAAAAACAGCGATGTAGTTAAGGTTGCCAACTATACTTTTCTAAACAGTATTATACTGTTTTTCACTAAATTATACTTTTTTACTGCTGAACAAAAATAAAGTATACAAAATACTGTTTTCAGCATCAAAATGCAAACACATTATTATGTGTTATACTTACAATTAGACGCGCACACGAATTTGTTTTTATTTAGTCAGAGGGCGCTCACTGCTCAGTGCAGCACAGCCACAAACAAATCAATCACAATCACAAATCACACTGAGTTTCTGAACGAAGCTCAGTTATAAATATGATGAGGCGTATAAAGTTTAAAAAAAAATGTAAATTAGTAAGTTGTGCGAGAAGCTCTAAAAATATGTATTTAAAACAAATAAATAAAATACTGTTCATTTTTCTAAAATACTGTTTAATGTTCTTCAAAGACCTGAATATACTTTATTTCTTGTAAAAAAAGTTCGCAAGCCTAGATGTAGTATTCTCGCCTCGATAAAGTTTTCAATATAAAACCGTTAAAATTAAAAGTGAGTCGAATAAACTAACGTAGAAAGCTAAAACACGATTTCAAAGTTTAAAAAAAATGTTTTGAGTTATCTGACAGTAATTGATTTGTTTGTTGTATTTCAAGAACGTATGTGTAGCATTCTTCTCCCGTTAGATGTAAATGCAAAACAAGTTAAATTCTATGACGAATCATTATTATTTTTTATTTCCTTTTCAAAAAACCATTGTCTCTTAGTCTTGAGTAAATAGTAGTACCTAAATTTTATTCTGTGGTGCGTTCTACATGTATTTAATTTGTAAACTTTATTATGTAATTTATTCTTCAGTTCATAGAGGACATAGACTGTCTTCGAAAGATATGATAAGGTTAATCATATCGCTATCAACTATTGCTACTAGTTACAATTTACATGACCATATAGTCTGTCCCTTCCATAAATTTCACTACAATCCGTTCTACGCAGCCCTCCCTGGCTGATATATACAGGGACTAGTTGTGCCCCGCGGTTTCACTCGCGTTAATTTGAGGGAAAAACGTACTTAAATATTTTTAAACAATTACTCTAAGAGTAGATACCCGCCTCGTTGGTCGAGTGGTCGCAAGCGTTACTGCCGAGCAAGGGGTCTCAGGTATGATTCCTGAGTCTGATTCTCAGTAAAAGAGTGATGTTATATTTACTTTAAAAGTGGAACTATGGTTAAAAAATGTCTCGAGAAGAGAAATAATAAAGGACGCAACGGAAGCTCTCAAAAAAGATTTTTTTTTCCGTTTTTGTAACATTTCTTATTATTGCTCAGCCCCTATTAGTCGTAGCGTGATGTTATATAGCCCATAGCCTTCCTCGGTAAACGGGCTATCTAACACAAAAAGAATTTTTCAATTCGAACCAGTAGTTCCTGAGATTAGCGCGTTCAAACAAACAAACAAACTCTTCAGCTTTATTATATTAAGTATAGATATATACAGAGAGAAACGAAGTCTCCCTAAACGGATAGATTTTATGGAAAATATTTTGATTCACAGCTCGTTTCAAATTGAAAAGTTTATAAGCAAAATGAATCGTTTTCTCAATATAATAACCGGACTTTAAACATTATTAAACAATGTTTTCGTAATTAGGTAAACTGAAAAGAGTATCTGGTCATCCAAAATGGTTAATTGTTTAGTAATTTATGGCTATATATCAATCGACAATTATTTGTCAAATTGAAATATTGTTTTTCTCATCTATTAAATCTTAAACAACAGCCTAACCCAACATAAATATTTTCTAAATTTTTATATCACCAATGCAGTTTCAACTGGACTTTATTCATTTATTGCAAGAAAAATTGTTGCGTATTTCCTAAATTATAATAAATGATTAATATATTTCACTGACTATATATTTAAAATATCCACTTAATTGCTTGTTTCATAATATCATTGGTGAAATTATGACATTGAGACATAATATAATCTATTTGCGTTGTTTAGACAAAACGCGTTTGATAAGAGAATACGTCATTGAGATTACGAAATAAAATGTGATGCTATCCTACTGACCGACAAATTGAGTTATTCAAGGTCATAAAATATAGTCATGTTGTATCGAAATTTTATGCAGAGTAGGAATCACATCGGACATTAAGTTTTTAAATTTTGATTATGTTTTTTAAACGACTTAAAAAGCAGGTACTTAATTCGTCGTCGTATTTATTACTTTTTGGCGATTGTTCGATGACAGCTGGCGGACTTCAGCAGTCTGATGTTTTCATTACGAAGACAATTCGAAACGTACGTGTACAGGACACAGTAAAAAACTCACAAAATATTATCGTTTTCTTCATCACTAAACATGTGATGTGATGTGAAGTCAGGTAGATTAACATTACATACAATTATGTAATCCAACAAAATGCTCTGGTTGATAAAGCAAAATAGATGCATTAAACATTTATTTTCTTCGATTAAGGTTCTAAAATAAAAGTTGGGCTTTTTTTAAAGTATTATTTTTAATAATAATAATAATAATAATAATAATTTATTTGCATTAAACATGACATCTTATATCTTTAAACGAGCAATTCTTGTATATATATATATATAATCGGAATCTCGGAAACGGCTCCAACGATTTTCATGAAATTTAGTATGCAGGGGGTTTCGGGGGCGATAAATCGATCTAGCTAGGATTTATTTTCAGAAAATGTTGTTTTATCCCTTTTTTTACGCAATTAAAAAATACCATTAGAATACGAAGGTAAATTTCGCTGTCATTGACAAGCTTCTATTAGCTCGGATAGGAATCGGGCGGATTCGAAACCAGAAAACCTGAGTTCAAATCCAGGATTCTACAGACCAATCTTTTTTTCATTTTTTTTTTTTTTAATTACGAGCTCTTTTTATTTTTTATTTTAATAACCAGTTCCTATTATTTTACTTTTATGTCGGTAAGATCGAAAATATTATTTATGTTTCATCAATATGTAATGTATCTAAATATAATTTAACCGAGCAAAGCTCGGTCATCCGGGTACTACATAATTATACATGTTTAGTCAATAATATGACATGCAAAAATTTATTACAAAGAATTAAAAACTAATGTCAACAGTTACATTAAATTTATCATTTGTCAAGTATAAGATTATAAAGTACTGTTAAGATTAAGAATTATACAATATGATGTCAGATCAAAAATAAGCTTTAAATTTACTTGTGGAATACAATACATAATAATTATATAACAATTATTTATTCGATAATTTTTTTTGCCTTAAACGTGTTATACATAATTTATACATATTTTAAAAATTTATTAACAAACTTTGTTTCAAATGCACAATCATATTTCAAATTTTTAAGGCAAGAAACTCTTTTATTGAGTAAAAACATTTGTCAACCAACCAGTCGCGTAGTGTCATTTTAAATTTAAGAAATGGCAGGTCTCTAATCGCAGGAGGTAATTTATTATAGATTGTTATCATCATGTGATAGCAATTTTTGGAACTAAGAGAGGTCTTGATTTGAGGGTAATAGATTTTACTTTTATCTCTAGTGTTAAATGCTATGGCATTTCCACGAGTTTCATAGTAGTCGTGTCCAAACCTTTTCATAAAACACCCCAGTTCATATACATAAATGCATGGCAATGTTAAAATTTTTAGGCGCACGAAATGAGGTTTACAAGATTGCATCGGATTCATGTTGCAGATTGCTCTTATACATTTTTTTTTAATGAGAAAGACTTTATTCATATCTGAGCTATTTCCCCAAATCAAAACTCCGTAACGAATGCTAGATTCAACATAACCGTGGTATGCCAATAACGCTGTACTCTGATCAGCAATCTTCGATATCTTTCTTAAAGCAAATACGAATTTATTGATTTTATTACATAAGAATGTAACATGAGCACCCCATGAACAAAATTCGTCCAAGTGGACACCTAAGAAATTTATTTTTGAAACTTGTTCTATCTGTTCATTGGCACATGTTACCAAGTCATTTTTAAAGGTCATTTTTCGGTTCCTTAGCATCATATATTTACTAATTTGCTTGTAAAAAAAACCAAAAATAAAATACAACATGATTTTCGATTGTTACCTTAATTATAATATTTATAAGCAAGACCATAAAGTAATATTAAAACATAATATTTTAGAACCGGAAGAAGTTTATTTTAATTCCCTTTTATTTCCTTATTTGTATATATGTATATAGATTAAAATATATAAAAATATAGATACGAAACAATATAAAACATATAATAACATTATTAAAGTTAATATTACGATGAATTGGTAAATGCTTATTTCAAATATCTTTGGGTAAATGTGTAACTATCGCCGTAATAAATTGTTTTGATGCGGTAGCTACAACAGTTATAAAAAAAAAAAAAAAAACTTTATTTATATTTTATTGAATTATAAAAACAATTACATAAAAATAAGGTGTGTGACTGTTCTGATATAGTGGTGCATGGAATCGCCTCAACGTCGTGCGTCGGCGTTCATGGTTTCGATTCCCGCTCCGGACAGATATTTGTATTTTTTGTACAAATATTTGTTTGTGGTCTGGGTGTATAATATCCTTTTGGGTCTCCCCACCGTGCCTCGGAGGGCACGTAAAACTGTCGGCCCCGGTTGTTATCATAGACACCTAATAACAATTGTTACAAATGTTAGGGAAATTATCCGCCAACCCACAGTGGTGCAGCGTGGTTGATTAAGCTCCAATCTGTCTTCTATATAGAGAAGAGGACTTCGCTCAGCAGTGGGTTGTTTATAGGCTGATTACTGTACATTACAAGGTGTGTGATTGTAATGTCAAAATGTTGTTTTTTCTATGGCGTGATTATGTGTAGGTACTAAAATCACGCCAAGACTATTTTAAATCGAGTAGCTTAGAGCACTGGGGCAGTGCTCTCAGTATATATCGGAACACGGCCATTGATACTTCCTATGTTAAAATCAAATAATTCGTTAACACAATAGAGCGTGACAAACAAAAATACATACATTTATGTATATTAATATTATATAATAGAGCTATAATAGAGCGGAAGGTATGTTTGTTTGTTATTTAGTCATTATTACGTGAGGCAGCCTGATTGTTTAAGAAATTTATAGTTAATAAAACCAGCCAAATGCTAGTCGGATGTTAAATAGTTTCTATAGTTAACCTAATTATAATTATTATTTTTAAATTGAATTGAAATAATGACAAAAAAAACATAATTCGTATATTGTTGTCTAAAATTAAATTTTATTTTTAACCAACCAACAAAAATGGATGTTCTATTTATTATAAGTCATATGGGCCACAGTATATAATATATAAAGTGTACATATTAACTATTATAAATAATAAATAAATATGTTTAACACACACACAAGGCCGTCTGTTCCTAAGGTAGGCAACTTAATGCCTGTGTTTTAGGTAACAGCCGACTGATATACATTTTTTTTAAATAAATATAGCTACATATAAATAATACATAAATATAAATAAACATATATTACACCCAGACTCGGGGCGGGAATCGAACCCACAACCCTTGGAGCAGAAAACAGGGTCACTGCAAACTGCGCCAACGGGTCAGTCAAGTCAGTCAATTATGGATCTAAAGATGCTGTATCTATGATTGATCTATGACAGATAGACGGATAGCGGGGTTTTAGTAATAGGTTTTCGTTGGCATTATTTTGGGTACAGAACCCTAAAAATCACGATATGAGACTTATGACATAAGCTCTAATAAAAAAAAAATCTATGAAATAAGACAATTATATTGTCGTAATTAAATGCGGGCAAAATCGCACGAGAATTACTAATGCATACATACATACACTTATTTATTTTAAAAAAAACGCTGTTTTTCAATAGAGCACTTGAATAAACACATTATATAAAACACACACACACACATTTATAATATAAAATGTTCAGTGGAACAAAACGAAATTCATATTATTATCACAATGTTCAAAAGGTAAAGATGTATCGGCGTAAAGGCTAAACGTATGCCGAGACGTACAACGGTACAAATTCGTCGAACTCGTCAGAGCGTATAAAAAATATAAATATAGCTTAGTAAAATTTTGAGTTTTTTGGTAGGTACCTAATTTGTGACACATATCTACGATTTTTACATAAGTATTGATAAATAAATTTTATACTAAAATTGTCAGTTAAAATTAATTGTTCTCCGGCGAAAAGTACTTATCGTTTTCACTCGCGTTAAATTTCTATTCTTGTCAGATGTATTGTATTTTTTTTTACACTGGCTTGCTGACTTTTATTATCTTCCTAACAAAAAAGCCTAAAAAAAAGCAAAGTATACAAACAAAGTATATAAAACCAAAAAAACTTTTTGAACTGTACAATAGAGGTAGTTAACTGTATAAAATTAAATATAAGTATAGGCTTATCACTAGAATATTAAAAAAATACATACGTTCATTTAAAAAATGTATATATTTTTTTTTATAAACTCTGTCTTATCCATACGTTCAGCTTATTCATAACCTTGACAATTCGCTAGAATGAGACAGCGTACGAGCGAACGGGACAGACGTCCAACGTGGTCGCCACGCCGCACTTTTAGGTTATATTATATCCACCGGAATAAAATAGTTGTAACGAAATCGTTTGACTAAAGTGTTGTAATATATTTGTGTCGTTATATAATATAATATGTGTTGTGTTAAAGACAAACACTAAAAAAAAGTAATTTTGTATTTTGAACGTTTCGTGGTCTTATAAAGTATTACTAGAGTGCATGGAAACAAGTTTTTATTTTATTTTATCAAAAAGTTTTATCGTAAATAAATTAAAGATAACGCTTATACCGCGCATTCGATATATTATTGGTTATGTGTTTTAGTTTATTATGCATATTATGTGATTTTTTAATACCAGACAGATATTGAGATTCAAATTGATTTGTTAATTCAAAAAAACATCTTAAAGTATTAATAATATTAATCGTTCGTACAAAGATGTATTAAATTATAGATATAATTCGACCATGTCCTATCCGAAAAAAATCTTAAAAGTCGACTTCTAAATTATTGTAAACGTACAATGCCACCTATTGGTTCGTATTGAGAATCTTAATCAGTCGGGAACCTACGACTACGTACACACACAAAAAATATCGGGTTTAGCTGATAAGGAGTTCAGTGGACATACGTACGTACAAGCGAATTATTACTATAAATTTATTATTGAGGAAACTAAGTAATTTATTCTCTATTAAATTTATTATTGAGGAAACTAAGTAATTTATTCTCTATGACACGCATTCTTTTATTTTCATTAAAAGAAACAAGAATTCAAAAATTTATTAATAATTAAAAATATATAATATATTTTTACTATAGGTATTATATGCTTCCAACTCAGTTTCATCCACGTTGACATGTATGGCTACAGTTCCGCTATGAGTCCGTGGCGTGAGGTTATATAGCCTATGTTACTTCTAGATAATATGTATATGTATCTTTTCTAGTTGTTAAATTTATCATCAGAGTTATAGCTTACTTAATTTGGTTGAAATTTAGAATCGTTTGGCACGAATTTAAGGACGAGAGGGGGTGCGGGGGGAGGGGGGGTGTCCCCTAACCTTCCCCATACCACTCGCAATACAAGGTAATGCACCATTCCTGAAAAAAATGAAAAAGAAATCACATAACCTAACATCACATTTATAGAGTTTATCGGCATAATTTCGTTCTGTGACATCTCCGGTGCTGCGGAAACCCTTCGTTCTTGCATTAGAAAACACTAGACACTTGCACTTGGAACAACAAACACCATTGTTAATATTTTTCTAATTTGTGAGAAAAGTGAAAACCTGTTATTGTTATGATATTCAGTTGACATTTACTCTATAGTCTTTGGTTGGTTTATCAAATATCAGAATGCGTTCATTACGACCATAGATAATACAATAATATAATATAATATAATGCTAAAATAAAAACTAATTTCACAGCAATGCAATTTTATTTATTTGTACTCACCATTCCTGAAAAAAAAGAAAGAAAAAGAAATCCTATAGACCTAACCTCAAAATTGACCGTTTATCGGCATAATTTCGTTCCGTGACGTCTCCGGCGCTTCGGAAGGTGCAGCCCCTTCGCCCTTGCGTAACAAAATGCAGACACCTATGCTCGCCTCCGCAGCCTCGGCTTTTTGGTCGCCTTCGGCGACCAGCCTCGGCCGCTCCGGCTCACCGGGGTGTCTGCGTTTTGTTACTGCGGGCGGGGGCTGCCCTCCCTCCGCGCCTCCGGCTCTTAAAGAACACTCTAGGGGTGGGGCAAACAAGACTACGTGGAGTCGGGGTAAGCTGATTCCATTCTGTGACTATTTTGAGGCAGAAGTCAATGTCTGTTAAGCGAGGTTACTTTTTCTGGGTAATTATACAAATAAAACAAAATGTATATTTATTGCTTATAAACATAATTTACAGTATCTAATAATTTTTATATATTTATATCATTCTCTAAGATATATTGTATTATCTATGGTCGTAATGAACGCATTCTGATATTTGATAAACCAAAGACTATAGACTATAGAGTAAATGTCAACTGTATACCATAACAATAACAGGTTTTCACTTTTCTCACAAATTAGAAAAATATTAACAATGGTGTTTGTTGTTCCAAGTGCAAGTGTCTAGTGTTTTCTAATGCAAGAACGAAGGGTTTCCGCAGCACCGGAGACGTCACAGAACGAAATTATGCCGATAAACTCTATAAATGTGATGTTAGGTTATGTGATTTCTTTTTCATTTTTTTCAGGAATGGTGCATTACCTTGTATTGCGAGTAGTATGGGGGAGTAAGGGAGACCGCCCCCTACCCCCTACCAAAGTTTCACGACCAAATTCGTGCCAAACGATTCTAAATCCAACCCCTTAATTTTTTTTCTTTATTAAATGTAGTAAAATGAAATAATTTTAGAATTGTTTTAAATAAAACTCTATTTATTTAGGTATTTTGTCTATAACTTGAGTGATATATTAGTGAATAATAAAAAAATTGTGTGTGTCAGCTCCGACGCACGACTGGAGTTTACTCCTTAAGTACGATTGTCTAAACATACGCAAAAAGAGTTTATCCAACTGAAAATAAGATTAATACCATATGAAAGGGTAAATTAACAAATTAATGAAAATAATATACATATATAAATATATATTTATTCATTTTATATACATTTATTATAACTAATCGGCGAAATATTTTACATTAAACTTTTCACAATAGTCAATTTCAGATGTGCACAAATATTTCATTACGAATGTTGATAAATTATGTAATTATTATTATCTGACAATTATCATTTATTTTTTAAATATTATTTTTCAATATTAATTAGAGCAAAATTACTTTCGCACCGCACCATAGGTGCACGCGCACCGAAAAAGTAACGAGGTCATTCATCAGTAGATTTTACCTCTCATATTTTTCTCATACCGGGCGCCTTATATATGAAAATCGATTCTTAAGGAGTAAACTCCAAAAACCCTATTAGTTATATTATGTTTTAATTTAGATAATTAAAAATTATCTAGTAAATCTTCGCAGATTCGTTTGCGTGAAGTTATAATATCTATATTATGTGACGTTTTTGATTACTGCTCAGCTCCTATTAATCATGGTAATTATATAGCCTATTAACTTTTTGCAACATAAAAATACATATACATATATTCTGTCAGTAAATATTAATTATTACTAAGATAAACATGTACAAACAAACAAACACTCCTTGACTTTATTGTATTAATAAAGATTTAAAAAATAATTCGACGATTTTAACGATTTCATTTTCATTTCTTACCGCGTAATTTAACAGTAAAGAGTCATATCGAATGTTATCGATAATTTTACAACCGAGACCTTACACAAAAACCTGAATTAAAAAAAGTATATTATAAAACCGTAAAACCGGTGAATAAACGACTTCCTACTCGAGCGAAATGTCACTCATTTGCATCGTAATGATATTAGGTTTATATGCCATGTACATTCTTGTATAGTAATTAATTGATATATACTTAATTTAAAATTCGTTGTAATGTCTCGATTCGATGTTATGTTGTTAATAACTCACTCGAAAGATCGAAAAAGTGAGATGAATTCTCGTGTCAGGATCTCATAGAACACAGATGCTCAAACGATCAACACCTGTATGGACTATAGTATACAATGATCTTTTTTTTTTTTTTTTTTTTTTTTTTATCGCAGGGGAATCCATTTACGGATGATATCCAGGACGCCCGGGTCGGCAGTCCTAGACCTATGTCGGACTCGGCACTTTGGGAGTGCAATACCGTACTAAACCCCTGCGGGAGCCTTCAGCCACTTTAATTGGAGGGTCCCGGATCTGCAGGCAACAGGATCCCTCCAGCGACAGGCTGGCCTCGGCGAAAAGGCCAGACTTCTCCTCCATGGGGACTGTCCGGCTCACCTCTGAACAGTCCCGACGACGCCGTATCTAGCAGGACCGGGTTCCCATCCCGGCCCGACACGGGCACAGGGGCGTTACTGGAGGCGCATTAAGTAGCGCCTCCTACGCACCCCCATTCGTCGCCCGCGGATGGAGGCCACGTCGGCGGCCTCCTCTCTCCTCCGCTCGTCGGCCTCCTTCTGGGACATTACTGTCTCGCAGAAGGAGACCATCGCCTTCCAGGACTCGTCGTCGCCGAGCATCGCGGTGATGATGCTCGGGAGCGACAAGTCCCCTCCGAGGAATAGTATACAATGATCTTAGAAGAATTCTAAGATCATTGATAGTAGATGTACATACATTTGTCATGCAACAGCCATATGCACAATATTTGGTGAGACCCATTTAGTAAGCCTATGTATGTCATATTTATGTACTTTTTTTATTTTCGTTAATTCGTTAATAAATAATATAATATGTTAACATCGTATTGCTAAATTTAGTAAAAATTTACTATCAATGTTATAATTAATGTAATTTCCTACAAAACTTGACGTGAGATATTATTATGTTCAAGTATTTAATGGATATTTCCTTATGACACATAGTCATATTAGGTAAAATTAAACAAATTGCTATAGCCGCGCAATTATCGAACAATCGATCGCTTTACATCAATTTGTATAATCGTATTCAAATAATATTCGCTGAGCGCTCGCTTCTTACTTTAGCTACTAGACTATAGAGACATTAGCAATTTGACTTTTATTTATATTATTATCGATTTTAGATAAAGTAATTTGTAATCTATGCAAATTACATGTAATTTTATTACCATCATCATTATCATCATATCAGCTAATGGCACTTCGGCCCGCTGGACCGACGACTTACTCAAGGTCGCCGGCGGAGGTTGGATGAGGATTGTGGAAAACTGGGATATTTGGCGCGAGCTTGGGGAGGACTATGTCCAGCAGTGGACTGCGATACGCTGATGCGAATGCAAACAGCTAATGGATGTCCACTGCTGAACATAGACCCCCCCCCCCCATCGACCTCCAGAGCGATCGTTTTCATACAGCCTCCATCCAACAAATTATATGTATAATTATGTGATAAACAAATATGTTTATCTATATTATTAGGTACATTATTTAACTATCCGTATTATTATTATTCAATAAAAGTAGTCCATCAATTTTTAACGCGTCCGATATTGCTCTTACGTAATATTTATCGATTTATTATTATTTTATTCAATACATATTCATTTCGCAAAAAAAAAAGATAGTCCAAGCGATATTGAGACCTGAGAGACTAACGATAATTGAAGACTGAGACAGTACGTGGTACGGTATCTCGCTCTATCGCGACTTGACTACGGTCGAGTGCACTTTTCAGTTATTCACGTCAATTATTGTGTTGCTATGCATTTTTTTTTAAACTGTCTATAAAGTAATAATTGAGAGACAATCAATTTAGCATACATTATACATAGTTTTGTTGTCAAACATAAAAGGAAGAACAAAAAAAGTCTTTTAATAATGAAGCGGAAAAAATGTTATTATTACATTTTAAAAATTACTTTTATGTTAAATAGCCTATTCATTGAGGAATTTTTTGGACTGTAAAACGTGATATTTGTCAGATATTACGCGGATTAAACTGCGCAGTTCGTATAGTAATATACAAAAATACATAGAACATTTTCAATATATACATTCTATATACTACTTTGTTTAAGACCAAAACTAGCTGCATTTCGCGTTTTTACCCGCATAACTCTTAAGATCCCGTGGGAATCTCGGTACAAGAAGTAGCCTATATGTCATTCTATGTCTCCAGATATCTACGTAATTATTTTCGTTGCAAACGAATTAATAGTTTTTACGTGAAAGAGTAACAAAAATCCATCAATCAAAACTTTCACATCTATAAAATTAGAAGCATAATTATATAATATATATAATATATATACTAGCGGCCCGCCCCGGCTTCGCACGGGTATTTAACTAAAATTTCAAAAAATATAAATTTATATTTTTTATCACCTACACCTGCGTCAATACTGGAAAATATTTTATAACAGACGGATTGGTTGTCAAACATGTGTCAAAATAAATTTTAATTTAAATCAAAATCACTATGGAGTATTTATATCAAAATAATTTTCTCCCCCCTTTTAACATCGTTAGAGGATGAATTTCGATAAAATACGAAACACGTCTTCAACCAATTCTGTTAAAGAATATTTATGCGAAATTTGAAGTAGATTGGACCAAGGAATCATGTTGTCCCATACAAACTTTGCCCCCCTTTTTCACCCCCTTAAAGGTAGAATTTCGTAAAATCCGTTCTTAGCTGACCTCTACTCGGTAAAAGGAATATTCCTACCAAATTTCAAGTCTCTGTGCCTTATAGTTTCAGAGATATCGTGATGAGTCAATGTATACGTGGAAATCTCTTATATATATAATAATAATAGAAGATAAGCGAAAATATTGTCTTTGTCTACCGTCAAAAGAACAATTTTTTTTTAATTCAATAAAAGGGAAAAACTAAGAAATGTCGAGTGAATAAATAAACCTCCAGTGTAAATAATGTTGTTATAAGTGATTTTATAAGTGAATATAATGACGGCCGGAGTCGCTACGAGGAGGAAGGGGCGGTCGAGAAAAAGTTGGGCGAGAGTTGGACATGATGGACAGGTAAATATAAGCTAGCGAAACTGCACTGCAGCAGTCATTAAATATCGCATAGTTGAGCAAAGGCCTTTTTTAATGAAAGAAAAGAGTTGGAAGCTTATTTGAAGCTTAGATACTATCAGCCTGTAAACAACCCACTGCTGAGCGAAGGCCTCTTCCCCATATATAAAAATGGATGGAGCTTAATTGACCACGCTGCTCCACTGCGGGTTGGCGTATAATATCCCTACCATGAGTAACGATCGTTATCAGGTGTCTATGATAACAACTTGGACTGCCAGCTTTACGTGCTCTGCGAGGCACAGTAGGGAGGCCTACAAGTACATACACCCAGACCGAAAACAAATATGTATTTGTACAATTACAAATATCTGCTCCGAGCGGGAAAAAAAAATATTTTAGTCATTTTTAATTTTCCGTTTTTTTTTCTTTCTTTCTGTAAATACCTTTACATTATACCTGTGACATATTCTAACTTATATTAGGTAAATCAATATATTTTTCGAAAGACATAATATGTTTAAATCTAAATTGTTAATTTATACCAATCTCAAAAGTAAACCAACTCAATCCATTTGTTACCCATACCTACGTTAATCTATAAAAAAAAAAAAAATAAAAAAAAAAACTACGAAAGATGAAAAGTGAGATATAATTGAAATCAGTTATGTTGTTACATATTTTTCGTAAAACCAAATATACCTAATTATATTTTATATATTTCGTCAGCTCACTTTAATGTTTACATATATATTTTATCAGTTCGATATCATGAATGTAACTTAATTATTTTTATACTTGCATGAGCGATAACGCAACTGAACTTTTAATTGTTTCATGTTTATCATTTTACTTACAATTAAAAAATTATAATGTTGAAGTAAAATAAAAATTAACCATGTTCACTTTATACGCCATTTAACTTTCCTAGCTAACGTAGAACCAAGGAATTTATATCATAACTGGAACGATCACTTAATAAAATTGTATATTCAAATGTGCACCTTGAAATAACTGACATAAGGGTGGCATTTGTTTCAATCATGTAAAGTGAAATTATCGTTCCGAGCATTTCGTTGACTACTGGTATTTTCTCTCTTTCTTACGAGTTGCCTTAAATCCATGGTAGAAAGAGATGCGATCCCTCTCGTAAGAACTTTTTTTGAGTGCATGTGCGCATTCCAGTTTGTATATAAGTTCCTTGCGTAGAACTTAGCGAAATTATGGCAGCCGTAATAAGAATTGTCATCCAAAATCTCAGTCCCCTTTTGAGTGGGGTGGTATTTCGAAAAATAATAGAACACATGGGTTTTTATTTTATAATTTATAATCAAACAAAAGTCTAAAAATAATTTTTGAGGTACAAAGATCCAAAGGCCTTCCATATAAATCAACATAACTCTTATCGACCCCCTACCTTAATTACGTTATATACAGATCTTAGGACATTATTTAACCAATGTGATCGCTTGGGCCCCTATCGATCTAAAGGGCTCCCAGCCTTCCACCAGCGATTCTTGATTTTCAGTACTTATTTCTTCTTCTAAGGGAGCATCCATTAATTACGTGATGCGTTTAGGGGGGGAGAGGGTCGAGCGAAATCTCACTCAATCTCACGTTGGGAAGAGGGTGGTCACGGCAAATATCACGTAATATTTTTTCTGTTATTAAAAATCTTAAATACTAGTCTTAAATATAAAAAAAGCACAGATTAACTCATTCACAATTCGCATTAAAAAAATGTCACGGGATTAAGAGAGGGTGTCGAGCATAATCTCACGAAATCTCACCAAAGGGCGAAGGGGCGGGTGTCGAAAAATCGCCAGAATTGTCTCGCGTACGATGGATGCGTCCTAAGTGTCGTACGATTGCTTGCAACACAGTAATGTATAAAACAATTTATTTGGTTCACACATCACACACCGCAGGCTTCATGATTTCTATTAGGATAAGGAAAAAAGAACAGTTTTATATGTGGCATATAGTCTTGAAAATTCTACTTACGCCACTGTTTTAAAATACCCCTATTATATCATTTCAAACTAGACCCCATATTCTAAAACCAATAAATTTTGTCCACAGGCATCCGACTTCACGGATATCGGTGACGATTGGCCGACGCTCGGAGCGGCGGTCGCTGGGGCGAGATGTCATTCCACGCCTCCCCCTCACGAGGATTCCGCACATCATAACGGAAACGCGGTGAGTTTATAATTTAAAAGTTATGCACAAAATTGTGGGCCAAAAATAAAGCTTACACCCAAAATTTTTACTTTCTGTCAGAAAACGCGACAGATTGGTATTAATTATTAAAAGTTTCTTTGTTTGAACGCGCTAATCTTAGGAACTACTAGTTCGAATTGAAAGATTATTTTTGTGTCGGATAGCCTATTTACCGAGGAAGGCTATAGGCTATATAGCATCACGCTACGACCAATAGGGGCTGAGCAATAATAAGAAACGTTTACAAAAACGAGAAAAAATATTCTTTTTTTGAGAGCTTCCGTTGCGTCCTTTATTATTCCTCTTCTCGAGACATTTTTAACCACAGTGTCACTTTTAAAGTGAACATAACATCACGCTTTTTATTCCCCGAAGGGAACGGAATCCCAGTTATGAGTTCCATGTAATGGGAAGCGAGCCTATTGTCATACATCGGGTACCATTCTTGACTCCGCGCTATTTACTGAGAAATTTCGAAAAATAAAAAACCTTAATAATACGTTGACCGACCCAGGAATCGAACCTGAGTCCCCTTGCGTGGCAGTAGCGCTTGCGACCACTCGATCAACGAGGCGGGCACTCTTACAATAATGGTTTAAAAATATTTAAGTACGTTTTTTTCCTTAAATTAATGCGGATGATACCGCGGGGTACAGCTAGTTATAAATTATTCGTTTTATTAAGAAGAAAAAGTGGGGTTTGATCCTCCTCGCAGCTCCGTACTAGGTTGATACATGTTCAGAATATCAACCGAAATATCGAAGTTTCCTAACGATGTTTCAAAGCCAAGTACGATACGCAAATAAAGTGAACGTGATGGCCAATATTTAAAGGAAAAAAAAAGAACTCAGTGAAATATGATATATTTTATTTCTCTTACAATTAGATTCATTTTATTTAACATTAACAGTAAATAAATAAACAGGAAGTAACGACGTGTGAAGTTAACTGAACCACTTGTGCAACGGTTATTCGCACCTCCCATCGTAGAGTTAAAATCATGCAAATATAACGAACACTTGATAAATCCTGGTAGTTATAAAGAAAGTCTCAAAATTATAAAATATTTGTATAATTTTTATATTTTAAATTAAATATCTTTTTTTTTAAATCAAATGTGAGATCATCAAATTGATATTTAATATAATCAAAATGATATATGGGTCTTGCAAGCAGGGTTGTAATTGCAACTTACATGTGTGTTGTTATACGGATAGTATATAACATAATCTCTCGAAATTCTCAGTTTCTCAATTCATTAACATAATTCTATATTTATTAATTTATGTAAAGACTCGTCAAATATTTTATTCGCTTGTCGGTAAACTGTTTTGTCTACAGACAAAAATTGTATATCTTGTATCGACATAAGATTTACAGTGATGTGTCGTCTCCTGGCGCATGTGGTCAAGTTTTGGATAACATTACGAATTTGCTACCTACAGATATTAAGCTCTAATAAGGGCAAATTTAATATTGCTGATAAAGTTGCTGATTCAAGATTGTTATCTGAAACACTGTATCTAACAGATAAGTTTCTGATATGTTTTTCTTTTTTATCATCGAACTATATTGTATCTGTCAGATATCATCATCATCATAAGGTCTGTAACATCTTGACAGACGATTTAAACAGCGTCTGTGTTATTTATGCGACAACGCCGTTCGTGGCTGAATAAGTTGATCCGTGAACGACACTTTCGTCCACACGTTGGACACGCGTATTTGGGATTCATCGGTGGAGGAGCCCCTTCGCAATTGTGTCTCTTGGCACGCTTTTGAGCTAGGTCTAGGTTTTGCAACCCATGGAGATGGTTTTCCGCCACTCATTGCGGTTTGATGCTAGGTCTTCCCAAGAGTTGTGATCGATGCTAGATATATCCATTCGTAATCTGTGAAGTTTTAGTTTATCTCGTACACAAGTCACTTACAGCAGATCAGAGACTTTATCATCAGGAGATGTGACAAGCCATAAATTTACTACAAAAATATATTATTTTGACGAAATAACATTTTTTTTGAAAACGTGTTTGGTTCGTCACTAAATCGACTACAGTGCAACCTCGATATAACAAAACTGAAGGGAATTAGAAAATATTCGTTATACTAAGTAATCTGTTATAATGAGGTTAGGTTGGACTACGATTCGTTTTAACAAGGTAAGAAATTAATAATAGGATACGTTATATCAAGGTTCTAAATAGAAAAAAATCGTTAAATAAAGGTAACTACATTCAACCTTTATTTTAATATTTTATAGGTTTTTGATAAATGCTATTCGTAATGTAGAAGTATATTTTGTATTAACTCTTACGGGCAGTTCCAGGGAATTTCGAAAACTTCGTTAAATCGAGGAGTTCGTTATATTGCGCCTCTTTATATCAAGGTTGTACTGTATTTGCATCAAACGAGGAATCGTGGGAGAGATCATTTAATTTAACAGGAAAAATGATTACGTGATAAAAATGACACACGCGATGAAACACGCTGCGCTTTGATAGTAAATTTTAATGATGTGTACGGGTTACGCAATGCTATAATTTTCCACCGCTATTCGAACAATATTGTTTACAGTATCTTCCTTTCCACATTAGGGCAGCGTATTGTGACAAATACTGAACTGAAATGAATCTGTGTAAATGTCCCACTGCTGGACAAAAGGCTTCTTCTCCGTATAGGAAATCTTCGCTCTCACTTAACACCGACGTGAAATGACGGCTAATGTCGTCGTGTTTCGTTCGGTTTGTGAGAGATCCGGTGGCCCATCCCTTCCTTTACCTGGTCCATCCCTTCCCTCCACAGATCCGGCGGAACATCCCTCCTCTCCCTAAAGGCCGGCAACGCACCCGCTAATCCTCTGATGTAGCGGGTGTCTATGGATGTCGTTTTTACTTACCACCAGGTGAATCGACTGTCCGTTTACCCCCTCTAATATAAAAAAAAAATAGGAAAAGGGTTGTGGTATAATCCGCCACGCTGCTCCACTGCGGATTGGCAGATAATTTCCCTACCGTGAGTAACGATCGTTACCATATGTCTATGATAACAACCAGGACCGCCAGCTTTACATACTCACCAAGGCACGGTGGGGAGACCCACAAGGACATATCTACACTCAGACCAGAAACAAATATTTGTATAAATACAAATATCTGTCCCGAGCGGGAATCGAACCCGCGAACATTGGCATTAAGGCGACTAGTCGATCCACTACACCAGAACAGTTGTCGTTTGTAAATCTAGTTAGTCCCGAAAAATAGGCTAAATTAAATTTCGAAACACGTAACAATATTTCTAACACACACTATACTTCGATAGTTATTAAACACGAATCGATAACTATACTAATTAGGTATAAATTTTTTACGTAATAATTGCCTTCGTTACTTCTAGTTTCTAAATATCAATTTTCTGTCAAGGTTAGAACAGTTTAAAATATATTAATTACAAGATTAACACAATTCTGTCATCAATTTGATAATTAATTGATCAAGCTAATTAGTAGTACCTTACGGAACGGATAAATGATGTGCCGACACAATCCGATGAGTACACGTCAGCCGCAACCCTATCTTCGCTCATTCCTTTTACCCGTTACGTAAAACCATAAAGGGGAGAACACTTACGTGAGCATTAAGTGGGAGGGCAAGTCCGGTAAAACCATATAAAGTCTCATTGAAACAGTAATGTTTTAATAAACTAATTTGATATAAAAATGGTTTGTTTAGGAAATAAGAACAGGGAATTGAAAAATAAACTCACCTCCCCGAGCCTCCCCTACATAATCCGTGTAAACAGCAGTGTTTGGTGAGCTCGCTCTGTCATACGCTATTTAAAAATATCTCAAAGATCTGGACGATATATTGTTTGTCGATATTTTGTCGTCTGTGTGACGTTTGTGTATGTGTATGTTTTCGTGTTCATGATACAGTATCTAATCGTACTAGGACTCGGGGATGGTTGGAGTTAATACATATTATTTATTAAAAAAAAAAAATTGTGTGTGTCAGCTCCGACGCACGACTGGAGTTTACTCCTTAAGTACGATTGTCTAAACATACGCAAAAAGAGTTTATCCAACTGAAAATAAGATTAATACCATATGAAAGGGTAAATTAACAAATTAATGAAAATAATATACATATATAAATATATATTTATTCATTTTTATATACATTTATTATAACTAATCGGCGAAATATTTTACATTAAACTTTTCACAATAGTCAATTTCAGATGTGCACAAATATTTCATTAGGAATGTTGATAAAGTATGTAATTATTATTATCTGACAATTATCATTTATTTTTTATACTGCGGCCACACACTCGACGAGTGACAAGGGAAATAGCGAGGGAAGTGGGCAGGGAAGTAGTGTGGCCGCGTTACTCGTTATGCTGCTCGTCATGCCGCTCGTCCTGCCCGGCGATCCATTTTTTGTCGGTTTTTGTGGCGCGAGTCAAAGGAGCGGCAATACGAGCGCGAGTGACTAGCCACACATTCGCGCACTTACTTCGTCCTGCTACGATGAATCGATGTCACTCACCATCTCCTTTAACAAGGACGACGTCGTTTCAATACATTGTTTTGTAAAACCTTTAAATACTTCGATAAACTATAAATTGCATAAAGCGCATGCTGCCGTAATGTTGTCATCCATTTCAAGGCGAGTACTGAAATGCCGAGCAACGCGATGAATATCGCGAGTAGGGAATAGTGTGGCCGCTAGGGCAACTTTCACGGCAGAGCGACGAGCAGCGCGAGCAGCAGCGCGAGGAGCATAGTGTGGCTGAGGGGTTAAATATTATTTTTCAATATTAATTAGAGCAACATTACTTTCGCACCGCACCATAGGTGCGCGTGCACCGAAAAAGTAACGAGGTCATTCATCAGTACATTTTACCTCTCATATTTTTCTCATACCGGGCGCCTTATATATGAAAATCGATTCTTAAGGAGTAAACTGCAAAAAAAAAAAATAAGCTAAAAATTTAAACCTTACTTAACCAAAGCCTTAACTAACTAATTAACTTGATTATTATTAATAATATTGTTGTCTAGACTTCTCGCTCCCATTAGCACCTTAAAACCTAATATCATCCATACTTATATAATAAAATCGTAACAGACCAATTATGTACATTAAAGATATATTAGATTATTTTTAAAGAGAAATCTATAATTGATATTGAAGCCAACTACAGCTTGTCCTCGATAAACTGGTTTTCAAACGAATAAACTTTTTTTACAATATATTCTGAAATAACCCCTTAACGTTTCTCGACCAATCATTTAACTCTAGCGCAAAACACGCACAAACAGTTCGAAGAACTTTTTTGTCCGCTTTACTGTAAATATCGCCTCATCAATATTACGAAGGATGACTCGGCGAGTTTAACGGATTTATCAAACGTACAATAAGCGTGACAGTAACAAAATAAGTAACAAAGCTGTAAAACTTCAAAACGTTATGTAATATCTTCCCGTAAAGGTTTTCTTGTAATATTTTTCTACAGGACAACTACGTAGAAAGGAGGAAAGTTTGAATAGTAACGCTTGAAAAACTCAAACAAATAGCTTGTTGATGGTCTGATTTATAACCAAAATCACAGTTTTTCAAGGAGGCCTCAAAAGCACTTTTTTTTTTAAATCTTCATTTTACAAAGTATATTGTATTATTTGATTATAGTTAACTAGTGGATGTCGGATATCGCGACCAAAAAAAAAAAAAGTAGCCTATGTTACTTCTAATACATCCAACAATATGTGTACAAGGTTTCATGATGATCTGTTAAGTAGTTTTTGCCTGAAAGCGTAATAAACAAACTTACATTTCACATTTATAATATAGGTAGGGAGATACGGATGTATTTTATGTTGAGTAGAACCGGAAAGAATATCAACAGTTACTCTTTTAAAATATAGTTTATTATAATTATAAACTTACTTATATGTTCTGCGAAAACGGTAGTAAGCAATCAAATTCCATGATAAGGTCTATCCTATCTATATACAGGACTGTCGATTTAGTTATATTTTTTGAAACTTTTTGTTTTATAGTTTTAAAAGGACACTTAATTTTTTTTCTATTATTTGCCTATCTTTTTTTTAATATCTCATCATAGATGTGGTAAATGTTCATAAACTTTTTAAACTTATATGGTCAAAAAAAAACGGTCACTAACACATTATTATGCAAAACGGCGTATTTGCCATGTTTGTTGTCGGTCTATTTAAATTATCGATATTTCGTTACTATATAAGGGCCATCGTCGCGGGTCTACCGTATGTACGTTTTACGTCTCAATAACAGTATTTCTTACCATCAAAGTTTTTTATTGTTTTATAATTCTTTTTTTTATTATTCCAGGACCAAGAACGGAAGCCTCCGGAAGAGCAACCGATGAAGGTCGAAAAGATAGAACCTACTCAAAACCATCAAGGACATAACGAAAGACACTTGCATAATGACAAGAATAAATCTGCAGGTAAACATGTACAATTATTGCTTCTTTATGCCCCCTGCCAGCAGGGGTAATACCCTGATCAAAACTGTAATATGGCAGACGTTGTAGGTCAGATCCGAGAAAGGGTTATTAAGGGTACATTATCCTTTGAGTCAAAAAATATTATTAACGATTTCAATTTATTATAATAGAAAATGTTATTGAAGTAGGATTACTTTTCAACAACAATTTAATCAATTTAATTAAAAGACTAAAACGGATTTTATCGCGTTTATTTAAAACTACAGTTTAACAATATATTATTTTAAATTATTTCCCGACGTTTCGGACCCATTACAGTGTCCATGGTTTCGGGGGACTGAGGTAGTAAACTGTAGTTTGAAATAAAGGCGATTAAATCCGTTTTAGACTTTTAATTAAATGAGTAAAATTCGCGTAAATATAAGAGTAATTTAATCAATTTTATTTATTATAATAGAAAAGTTTTTTTTGTTGCTTTTTTTTTTGTTTCATTGACAAGAAGTTGGATTGAAGGTTGCGGTCCTTCTCAGCAAAATCGGCATTCGTAATCAATGCTAGCTTCCCTTAGTTGTGCGATGAACAGTAGAGAAAAATAGTGGGACTATTCTTCTCTGACTTCTTCTTTCTTGCCGGGTTGTCGTAAAAGGCGACTAAGGCCATAGTGGTGCGAACAACTGCGCACCAAACAAGATGGTGATGGGCAGCAGCGTCACCATATCCTGCCACAATACACTGCTCTCCCTAACCCGCCTGCCAAGTGTGACGAGTATATTGGCAAACTTCTCCAGAGATAATAGGGGGAGATTTACGTTCAGCAATGGAAATCCAATAGCTGATGTAGTAGCTAGTTTACCATTAATTATAATATTTAAACTATCCGTTAATATATATTTAAGCCTTATTGAATAATTTAATCATGTATTTTTTTAAATTTAATTTCAGCTGGCAAAGGAGGCAGTAAGTCTGGCAAACACAAATGGGTGCCTTTAGACATCGACGTCAAGGCCGCGAGGCCTTCCAAGCATGGACCACAGCATCCGCCCAGGCAGGATCACGGTATGACATCTTTATGTATATAAACGGGTTCTCAAAGAAGACGCTTTTCGAAATTCTGTTTTTAGGTGTATAACAATATCTTTAATGAAATTCTTGAATTTTTCAACAGAAAGTTTACAAAAAAATTATGTTATATTTAAACAAAAAAAAAAAAAAAAAATATCTAGATCGGATTAACTAGTTAGAATATATGCATAGTGATGTTGTTCACCTTGAAGAGACATATTATGTATATTTTGGCCAGTGCACTGTATACATATTTTAAAGCATTTATGTGATGTATATTTTGCCTTCGACTGTACAACAAATCTTAATTACCTTATTAAGTATAGATTATTTATAATAAAATTGTGCAGGTCTAATTCTGTACATTGAGGGTATTTTGAAATTTAAAGCTTATACATAATTTTTTTGTCCGTCTGTCTGTCTGTATCACGCCAAAACTACGAAATGAATTTGAATCAAATTGACATGATTCGAGTTTAAAACACTGAATAGTTTTTATCTCGAAATTCTATACAGTTCCCTTTAGAGAGAGGGTGAAAGTCAAAATGTGTTATCACGAACGAAGTCGCGGGTAAAGCTTGTTTTAATGTAAAATATTCTCCTTTTTTTTTCTCATTCGTCCCATAATTTAGGCCTCGAACCTCTCAACACTAGAGGTATTGGGTTACGCAATATGGGTATATTAAAAATTCTCTGTAAAACCACGTAAGATATGTGAAATAATCTTCTAGGTTTTATTGAGAAAACATTTGCAAATAAAACTATTATATGCTGGTTTACATTAACATATAATAAAAATTTAATTGTCATACTTTTTTATTCTATTACCTAAGCAGGTTAAGGCCCGGACTCCACCAGAGCGGAGATGTGCGGAGATGTGTTTTAAACTAACAATAGAATTTCGTTCAGTGGTAGCCACTGAAGCGGAGGGAGATGAGGTGTGTGAATAGCGAAATTTTATTGGTTGTTTAAACACATCTTCGCGCCGCTCGTCTCGTCTCCGCTTTGGTCGAGTTTCGGCCTAAGACTGAGTTAGTTGAGTTTCTTACTGGTTTGAATCGGTAGGATCTACATTCTAAATCAGTGATAGTTTTACATTACTGTACTGTTCACAATTCACTACTGAGCGAAAACCTCATCTCCATATAGAAGAAGGGTTGGAGCTTAATCCACCACGCTGCTCCACTGCGGATTGGCGGATAATTTCCCTACCATGAGTAACGATCGTTATCAGGTGTCTATGATAACAACCGGGACCGACGACTTTACGTGCTCTCCGAGGTACGGTGGAGAGATCCACAAGGACAAACACCTAGACCGGAAATAAATATCTGTACAAACATAAATATCTGTTCCGAGCGGGAATCGAACCCGCGACCGCCGTGACGTTGAAGCGACTACCAGTGCCGGATTAACTAGTAGGCAGAGTAGGCAATTGCCTAGGGGCCCCGCTTCCACTAGGGGCCCCATGCAAGCGACAAGAAGAAAAAAAAGTTACTGGCACCGAGACTTTAACACCTTATGTCTCAGGATAGGCAACACATAAATGAGTTGCCTGGGCTAGTTCCAGGTAAATGCGATAATTATCTATAATTCGTAATTACTCGATAATTTTTCATTCGATAATTATCGATAAGTGTTTTTCGATAATTTTGATTCGATAATTATCGATAATTTTTTATTCGATAATTATCGATAAGTTTTCATTCGATAATTATCGATAATTTTTTGCGATTCGATAATTATTCCCCAAGTATCGATAACTTTTTATCCGATAATTATCCGATATAAGTGTTCATTCGATAATTATCGATAACTATCGATAACACAATACGATAATTATCGATAGTAAAATTATCGATAATTTTTTCCGATGAACACCCCTACCACTAACCATCAGGTGGAACGTCTGCCAGTTTGCCTATTCACTTTACATTTAAAAAAAACAAGGGGCCCCGAGTACAGCATTGCCTAGTGTCCCTGACAGGGTTAATCCGGCTCTGGCGACTACTCGCACCACTACACCAGAACGATCGTCAACTCACTTGGGTACAGTAAAGGATTCATATAGGAGTCTCGATAGGATATATATCAATAATTGATTGTCAAGTACCTCTAAGAACGTCGATATAAACTATAATAGCGATAAACGTATTACTTTTCTCCTTAGAGATAGCTAATCGTTAGTTAAACTGTCAACCTATTACTTAACAATAATATTATTTGTATCTTAATGACTTTTTAATTTGTTAGTTATATAATAGTTATATTATTATCTGTAATGATATTTAAATGAATTCGAAGAGTTTAGGGTCATTAGGCTGTAAAACTTCACACAACGACTGCTAGAAACGGAATAGTAAATAAAAATATCAATAAATTTAATTGTTTCCAGACAGATTATGACTTCGCTATGAATTTATTTTGATATTTTTTGTATTCCACTAATTCAATCGCTTACCACTGACATTGAAGGAATTCTGTGAAAACTTCGTTGAGATAAAAATTCTGAATAAAACGATTTTTTTTTAAATTAGTTAACGACTGCGTATTTCACGATAAATATTACTGATTAGCCAACGTCTTATTTTGAATTTCCAGTTAACTATAAAACTAATTCTGTAGTTTTTGATTGAGACTAATTAATAGCTATCCATACTTACCACCATCATATATTACGATCATATACATCATATAAGACGACCGCACGCCGGCGGTCGCGGGTTCGATTCCCGCTCGGGACATATTTGTATTTGTACAAATATTTTTTCCGGTCTGGGTGTATGTCCTTATGGATCTCTCCACCGTGCTTCGGAGAGCACGTAAAGCCGTCCATCCCGGTTGTTATCATAGACACCTGATAACGGTAGGGAAATTATCCGCCAACTTGCAGTGGAGCAGCGTGGTGGATGAAGCTCCCGCCGCTTCTTCTATATGGAGAAGAAGCCTTCGCTCAGCAGTGGGTTGTTTACAGGCTGATACCGAACAGTACAGATTTTCAGTTTGATCTTGCTTATTAATACACGTCTCGTCAACAGAGACGGTATCGCTGAACGGCGAGGAGTCCCGAGGTCGAGGCACGAGCCGAGGCCGCGGCGCGGCGAGGGCGCGAGGCGCGAGGCGAACGAACGCGCGCGCCGCCTCGCTCCACCCGCACCCCGCGCTCTACCACCACCCCGAGCTGCACCACGACATGCCGCAGGTAACACCGCAACACCACACCACAACACACTACCGCATGAGCAAGGAAACGGAACAGAGACAAACAACTTCATCTGAGCGCGCTTCGATAGGTACACTACTACAGGCGTGAGGCGCGTGAGCACTCGCACTCCGTCACGTACGGAGAGAGTATCGGCTCGGCGAGTGCTCAAACTCAGGGGCTGCAGTACACGTCGCGCGTCGTGTTTTCACATAATTATTAATTATAATTTAATATATTTTAATAGTGTTTTAATATAAAAGTGTAAATATAGTTTACTGTACAGTGTGTATGAACAATAATTTTATTCTCCTGTGTCAACCTTTTTTTTTGACGCTGGGAAATACGTTTATGCATCATATGAAACCAGAATACCTACTAAAACCCAGCGGTGCCCTTATCGTCGTCGTCTTGGTGGGACGTCACGGGATCGCTCGCGCATACAACCGTGACCTCCTATATCAACCCTATTAAAATAGATACAAATTTTGCTCGCTCCTTAGAAGCTTTGTCTCCGTTCCGTTTCTTTACTCATGTGACACTACACCACAACACACACCACTTTTAACACGTAATTCTGGTGGTTCGCGACCGCGACAGTAGACACAGAGACAAGAGATCGCGACAAGTTATATCATTGGTCGATTCGGTTATGTTGTCTCTGTCTCTCGTGTCGCGGTTTCGTGTCGCGGGCTCGAACCGACCATTACTGTATCACTCAATCTACAACCGGTGAGCTGAACAAAACTCGTCTTCTTTCACTGCAAATTGTCAAATGTACATATCTCGGAATTTCTTCCGTGACATTTATATTGTCTTGCGATGGTTTCTTGCACTGTTTTGTTGTATAAACGAGTATTACTTAACTTTAAAACTAAAAATGAACTTTAAAATGGAATACACTACACAATACGACACCATATGACTACACTACGGGATCTATTACACAAGCTATTAAGCTGAGGCGATAACCAAACGTTATTGTTGCAATATTGTCGCGAAATCGCTGCGATATCGTATGAAACTATTCTGACTCATGGTTCTGATTCTGTAGAGTTTATATTAAAAATATTTAATTTTGGTTCCCTTGCAGACGAAGTAAGTCATAGCTTTAAGACTTGTTTGTATAGTTTGCGTTCACGTCAAAAATAGCCTGTGTCAAAATTTTTCAATTTCACTACAAAATGCACAGTAACCACTTCACACTGATTGCCAACATATTAGACATATATAAAAAAAAACACTAATTCTTAAATATTTTATTGTTTTTATAAAAAAATTGTGCGTGTACTAGCGTACACTCGTAAGAAGTGAAACTTATAATAAAAACAGTTTACTTTTTATACGATCGTAATTATACGCACATACGCACATACACACACATACATACACTCGAAAAACATAACCCTTCTTCTGTCGCAGTCGAGTAAATACAGTTTTACAAGATGGCGCGTAACGAAAAAATGTGACGCGTAACGCGTAAATTTTTCCAACCCCAATAAAGAAGTTTCACTTCAATAATAGTTAACTTTAATTTGGACTGACAAAATATTAACAATAAACTATTTAATATTTTAGTTTAAGAATTATTTTTTGTTTGCACAGACTTACTTTTGAAAGCTTTTTTAATATGCATTCTTTTATGCAAAAATGAAAACAAATATCATATTTTGTATATAACTAAATTGAAATTCAAAATTCGCTGCACACGCAAGCACACCTTTCTCTTTTCCACCTATTTATTTTTAATGTTTTACACCTGGTGCGTTCCTTTTAAAGCAGATGTATGAATCAAAATAATTTTTATAATTTGTAAAAATTGTAAACTGTATCAAAAAACTTTTTCAGTGGATCAATTGTTTTACTTGACATATCATATTTGAGTTTTTGTTATAATAACCTACAGTCTCACATAATGACTTAATTATTTAATAGTACTTATATTTAAGACCATCCATGGAAAGTTGTAATTTCACTAAGTTTAAAATTTGAAATTTGATTTCATTAATAGAGTTAGTTACCAGAACAAAAATACATTTGTGCACATTTTTTTTATGGTTATTAATCATTCGTGTACAATAGTAAAATTTACTGGATCATCTTAAAAAAGGGACCGCACTGTAATAAAAAAAGCTGTTATTTACACACACACACATGCACAACCATGTTTTTATTTTTTATTTTACCTTTTGTGTCTAATCCAAAGCAGCCTTACAATTTTTGTATAATCTTAGGCACATGTATGTGTCTATGGTATGACAATTTTTCACAAGAAGAATATGTCATATCAAAACTTCCCTTTCCTATCCTTTTTTTTCATTACATTTTGTCGTTTATGATTTGGTATATTCATTTCGAACTTCAATAATATTTCATACTTAACATACATCCCCCATTTAACCCCGATTATTTTAATGCTTATTCATATTGGATAAGGGAATAATTGTGTGTTGTACTTAATTTCATGCTTCTAAACACAACGGTAGAGAGTGACTGCACATTTACAGATGTTTCTGTTAGAAATTTTCTAATGAGACAGTACAAAAATAAGAAATTTCGATCCTACATCTTTAGCACTAAACCTACCAGAGCGGTCAAATGACCTCTTTTGAGACTTTAATTAAAATCGTTAAATAAAATAAATAAATATTAACCAACAATCACACCACGTTAACCTAGCCCCGTGTTAAGTTTGTAAGAACTTGTGTTACAGGTACTAGGAACGGAAATAAATTTAAGATATAAATACATATATACATAAATACACATCCATGACCCGGTGCAGACATCTATATTCGTCATACAAATTATCTGCACCTGGCGGGATTCGAACCCGCGACCGCTGCGTAAAGTGTCCAGTTGACCAGCCGGCTGTCAAAATCGTTAAATCATAGGTTTACATTGGGTTTGCTTTAGATTTTTCTAACAGAAATTTCTTATAATATCCTCAAGTCTTGTGTCTAGCTTTGCTTGGTTTTATGGATTCATAGAGAAATCAACAGACAGACGCGGTTAACATTAATGTTTTAAATTAATGATATGTCTGATAATTATTATGTTGAATCAAATAATTATTATCGATATTTTGTTAAAACTATATATAATTGTGATTTTTCGGTTCAGGTACACTTACCACAATATTCTGTATATTTCTTGAGCCACTAAAAATCATCTTTTTGATGATATTTTTTCATCTTTTTGTTTTTTTTACAAAATATATATTGTTTTTTTTTTTTAATTGTTTTAATCATAATTAAAATCATAGAATAGTATCAAAATTTTGCGACAAATGTGTTGTATTTTAATTCATATAATCACTGTACAATATACATGTTATATTATATTGCTATATATTATTGGTGAAGTATTTTTAGCTATAACTTAAATATGACATCAAAACCTGTTTTGTTATTCTGATGTTTTCAGAACATTTTTATTTTTAAAACTTAAATTTTCATTTATAACTGGCAACTGGCTGAGTGATTAGCGGTCGCGGGTTCGATTCTCGCTCATGACAATAGTTATATATAGGCCATACAGATTTTGTCGTCTGGGCTTTAGTGTCTGTGTTGTGCGTGTCTTTCCGAAGAGGTGCGTGAAGTATTATATTATTATTTATTTATTTCCATTAACACATAAAATAATTTTGTTCATACAATTTTTCACTAATTAATTAAATAAAAAGTAAATAACAAAGTAACATTTTTACTATATTCGTATATAAACAACAATATAAACTCTTTTGCAAAAAAAACGGGCACTTAAGCAAAGAACTATTTTATAGTTACTATTAGTTTGTTTGACAATTTTAGGTATTGTTATCCTCAGAATTTTATAAATTAATTAGGAAGGAATAGTTTTCATCAGTTTTATCATAACATTTTAATTAAATTATTAAGAAATAATGTTTAAGCTCAAAACACTATGATTGTACCTGCTCGCTAAATAAAAATGAAACGCGTTAATTTCTTTGTTTTTCTTGAATACATTAAAAGCAGATAAAAGTTTAGTATTGAGTGTGACCCCCTCTTGCTGAAATCACAGCTTGCATTCGTCTGGGCATGCTAGTGAGTATATCTTTTATGGTTTCTTGGGGAATACGTTCCCACTCCGCTGTAATCACATTCTTTAGCTCTCTGATGGTCTGCGGAGCCGGCTGCACTGATCTCACTCGTCGCTTCAGAACGTCCCAGACATGCTCTATGGGATTGAGGTCCGGACTTCTAGCTGGCCAGTCCAAACGACGAATTCCGACTTCTAGCATATACGCATCCACACCGCCAGACCGGTGGGCGCGAGCGTTGTCGTCCATAAAAATTGAGGTTTCGCCAAGAGCGGTTAAAGCGGGTTGTGCATAAGGAATTAGAACTTCCGTTATGTATCGGTGTCCAGTCAGTGTACCGTTTTCGATGAAGACTAACTCCGTACGATCCATAGAATTTATTCCTGCCCAAAACATAACAGAGCCCCCTCCATAAGGTGTGATTTCTTCAAAACATGCCTCTGCAAAGCGTTCTCCTCGTCTACGTAGCACTCGCCGACGTCGGTCTTCACCATGCAGAGATATCCTGGCTTCATCGGAGAACAATACCCTATCCCAGTCTTCATGAGTCCATGACACACAATTTCGAGCGAAGCTAAGCCTGGCAACTCGATGTCCACGGAGTAATTTAGGGCCGCGTGCCGGGCGATGACTGTGTATATTAGCAGCGAGAAGCCTCCTCCTGACCGTCCATAGACTAATTTGCACATTTCTTACTTCTTCGAGGGTGTTCTTGAGGTCCACATAAGAATATTTGCGATTTCTCAACGCTTGACTAACTAGAAAACGATCATCCCGTGGTTCGGTACATGTCTTTCTGCCAGAACCAGGCCTTCTCTTGACGGAACCGGTCTCTTGATAGCGCTGCCAGGTCCTTTGAACTGTCGACCGACTCACATTTAGCCTCTGAGCCACGAAGCATTGACTGCAACCTTCTTCAAGCAGCGCAATAATTTTGCTCACTTTTATCACTTTATCTACCATTTTCGAGATTGCTAAACAGCAATAACAATACTTTTAAATGTCAAGGACACCAGATAATTTAATAAAAATTGACAAAAAGTTAATTAGAGTCGATATAACTTAAGGGAATTCGCGCCACAAAATGTAGTTAAAAGTTATTTTCTTTGAAAACCAGGCTCAGTCAAAAATTTGAATTTGGAATGTACTCTTATAAACATTATGGCACTTTTATAACTGGCCAGTAACATGTTCAAATGATTAAAACCTTTTTGGTATTTTATTTTTTTCAGCCAGGAAGAAAATCGAAACCGCCCGTTTTTTTTGCAAATGAGTTTATAAACTAAGTGGGTTTTTAATTGTACATGAAATTTTAAAAAAAATGTTTAGGGGGCATCCATTTATTACGCGAGACAATTTTGCCGATGTTTCGATCCCCCTCCCCCCACTTGGTAAGATTTCGTGCGATTTTGCCCGACATCCACCCCGTCCCCTAATCTCACGTGAAATTTCCTTAAATGCATACTTGTAATGGAAATTAGTTAATCTGTGCTCGATTACATTAGATTTATTAAAGCAAAAAAAATCTATTTTATTTTATTTGAAGACTAGTTAAGACTATTATTACTTATTTAAGATTTGTAATGACAAAAATAAAATTACGTGATATTTGCCGAGACCAACTACGTGAGATTCCCCCCCCCCCCTTCCCAAACGCGCGTAATTAATGGATACATGTATATAATCATATGTTTGTTGTGTTCAAAGCAATGGGATAAAATGCTTTTAATACATTAAATAAATATAATATTATCATCTTATAAAATTGATTATTGTAAATAATTTAAAAATAGTAAGTAAAAGTAATTTATTGACACATCTTAAACTCTTTTAATTTTTTATTGTAGATTATTACTATTTATTAATAAGGTGATAATAATTTTATTTGTGTCAAAACTACTAACATGGGTTCGTCATTATATCATAAAGAACAAATGTATGGAAGGCGTATTACTTGATTTTGCCATTTTTGTTTGAAGTTACAGCTCGCATATATAGTTTTGATAGTTTATTGTTTTAATACGACTATAGTGTTACACGACCGTTTCGATGTGAAAACCGTTCTGGTGTAGTGGTGCGAATACTCACCTCGACGCCGGCCGGTCGGTACTTGTATAAATATTTGTTTCTGGTCTGGGTTTTTGTGGATTTTCCCATCGTGCCTCGGAGAGCATGTAAAGCCGTCGTTACCGGTTCTTATGATCGTTACTCATGGCAGGAAAATATCTGCCAACGCACAATTTAGCAACGTGGTGGTTTAAGTTCCAAATTCTTCTCTAATATGGAGAAGAGGCTTTTGTCCAATAGTAGGACGTTAACATGCTGATTTAGTTCAGTTCACTCTGATTCGTAAACGTAAAATTTAATAATATTTTAAAGATTATTTTTTTGTTTACGAAAATTTATCTAAATATTAAACATAATTTTTTAATATACCATTGACGTTGCCATTTTATTTTTGATACAGTAAGAAAATATTGTAATAAAAAATATTTTATAACTTTTCTTAAACGGTTTCGTACTTCAAACAAAAATGGCTTTGTTGACAAACAAACTAACCCCATATATGGATTGGTACATCACGGTACATCATATCATATTCCTACCCCCTCCCCCCTAGCTGCGGGTTCAGCCGGCCATACCGCAGGTGGTGCTCCGGTACGGCATCGGAGGCCTGCCGATACCGCCGCTCGCGCAGGCGTTTTACTACGGGGCTGCGGGTGGAGCGCCGTACGGGATGGCTCTAGACCAGGCGACGCTGAAGGATTTGATTAAGAAACAAATGTAAGTTTACTCCGACCCACGCTATTTTAGCAATATTTATTGATGGTTTGTTTATAGGCTACTACTGCTCTACTTATAAAAGTCACAGCATGATATATTTATATTATTATAAAGTATATTATGACTAAGGTAGTACTTAGTTTTACCAAAATTGGTTCAGTGCTATTAGTTAAGAATGAATTACGAATGAAATGCCGACATACTCCAACGGATTATTCCGGATTATATAGCACTGACGGTCGATGGAGCAGAAAGATTCTCGAGTGGACACCACGTACCGGCAAATGAATTGCCGGTGTGTGTGGCTCTTCCTGATAGATCTTGGTGGGCCTGTCAGGTTACGGGTCTCTAGGGCTCTTCGCCTTACTACTAATTTATTTTCGACCCAATAGGCAGTGGTCGCGCTTTTCAAAAGTCGGCCTTAGGGTCGGCCTTATCTATGTAGTGTAGGGTCTGTATCTTGTCCTTGTGATTGTCGTGTTATTTGTTGTTTGCCTGTTTACTTTTACTTTTATATTGTAACGCCAGATGGCGCCACTTTGTATGCGGCTGTTTCCTGTCATATCGTTCTCGAACTTTTACCGTGCATTGTGTGAACTAACTTATAAAGTTTTAATTAAGTTCAAACTGAAAGAAATCTTGTTTGTTAACCAAATCTCAATAATAACGAGTGGATTTATAAAATAAATACGTTTTCCCAGCGAATACTACTTCAGCCCGGACAACTTGGCGCGGGATTTCTTCCTGCGACGCAAGATGTCCGCCGACGGCACCATCCCGGTGACGCTGATCGCGTCCTTCCACCGCGTGCGCGCGCTCACCGCCGACGTGCAGCTCGTGCTCGACGCCATCCGCGACTCCGACCGCCTGCAGCTCATCAACGGGTTCAAGGTGAGGGGGGGGGGGGGGGGCGTTACGACATGCCGCGAGACATTCCTTCAGCGTAGCTGCGGGGGTCGACGAACGTATAAACTTACAGAAGGGGGGGGGGGGGGGGTGGGAGTGATATAAAATGAAGGAGGGTAAATATACAGAAATTAGTCGTTTGCATTGCCGTTAAGAATAGGTTATTGTACTAGGTATTCACTATTCTTACAATTACTTTGTAATTCACATTAAGATTCTGATAAAAGCTTAAAATGAGAAATGCGCCAAGCATCATGGATAGAGAAGGAGAAAGAGGGATGGGGATAGTTAAAAAGAGATGGCTCTGTTATAGACAGACAATTGGCAAACATTAGATACCGACAATAATTAAATATAAATAAGATATTTGTCCCCCCTTCCTACCCAAATAGGAAAACTGGATTTCTATTTATCCTAAAATACTTGATATGCGGTGCTATATTTAAAAATTTACAGTTCTTGATTTTATTTTAAGCTGCTTATGCGAAACGTGTATATTATTATTGTTTTTGAATTATCTTTAAATAGCAAATTCAGTATTGTGAATTATTATTGTTTATGAAACATATTAATTTAAAAAAAGATTGAATACATAAATCAAATAAATAAATAAACGTCTTACACTCAACGGCCCCCAGTAGGATGTGAATCCTGTGTCGGGGGTCCGGAAACACACACAATACACAACCACAAACGCCCAGACCACGACAAACATCTGTATGGCCTATACAAATATTTGTCATGTGCGAGAATCGAACCCGCGACCGCTAGCGCATCAGCCAGTACCTGTGACCACTGCGCCAACGCGTCGTCATTGACATCATCAAATCGACTGTCCCTACGTATACTATCGAAACTGAAAAAAGGTACTTTACAAGAGAGCACTTTTAAGTTAATTTTGTGTACAAAATTGTCATTTATTTGTTAAGTATCGATATTATACTGATGAAAAATGTGGTTTAATATGTATTTTTTAGCTTATTCTCTTTTTTGTATGAAAACATAAATATAAAAAGGAGTTTCTTAGTGCAATAAAAAAAATCGCAAATTTTCAGTTTCGATACTGTACGTAGGGTCAGTCGAAATGTTACTATTATTATTTTATATCTTTACGACAAGCACTCAATAATATTTTTTATATTCCTCACCAGGTCCGGACAGCTTTCGAACCGACAAAATGGCCGATACTTGACCTAACAAACAATGAAGAGGTAGTAGATAGAGAAAGACGAGAAGAGAGGAGAGCGGAACAACCTGCAGAAGAGAAAAAAGAAGAAAAGGAAAGTCAGGAAGTAGATAAGGAGAGAACAGAAGAGAGTATAAAGAGTATAGAAGTTGAGAAAAATGGGGAAGAAGTACTAGAAGCAAAAGTTGAACCTGCTCTCGAAATTGCAGTAAGTTTTATACTTCAATAAAACTAGATTCTCTCGCGGTTTCATCTACGTTTATGTATATATTTATTGATTTTTTGTGTGCTTCAAAATAGTAATTGTTGGCCTAATTATTTATCACAAGACTTAATTTCATCTCGTAAATAATATTTAGCTATAACCACCAAACAAAATATACTTTATTCAGATTGATCAAACATCTTTAATAAAAGATCTTTAATAAGAGAAGAAAGAGAGAAGAGATTTAACAAAAGATTAATCTTTTGGTCGAGTGGGCTGTCACAAAATAAATAGATACTCCATCAGTCAGAAAATAGAGAAAAAATGTATCATTTTGAACTCAATGGATAAAACATTTATGTTATAAAAAAATTGGTTGTCTGTAAAGTCGGTTTACGGACGATAATTTTACGTGATAACGTCATAAGAAAACATTGAAAAAAATTGCATACTTTTATGAATTAAATTGAATTATTATCTAATTCATCATTATTTTGTATAATACAAAGAATGAGTTAATTCAAGTAATTACATTTTTTTGATAAATTTACATTTATTTGCACTTTTTAATTCAAATCTTTTATTACTTAAATTATACAGATTAATTACAGGTAAAAATAAACTATTAACAATTTATTTACAACTTACATACAATATGTGTGATATTTAAGATCCTCCAATCTGCGTTATTGTTTTTCATTTACAAGCCGAACGCTTAGGCCGAACGTGCTTCTCTATCGCTCGTTTCGCGCTCTCGCTCGCGACACGTGAAACTTCTTCGTGCGTGCAGACGGCATTCATCGATTAACAAGACGTTATCACGTCAAAAATCACATTAAAATATATCAATCATATCGATTACCTTTTTCCCAGACATTTAAAAACAATTCTTGAATTCCCTGAGTTAAAAACTGGTAGTAAATATGAATAGTAATAAGTGCCCCATACTCACCGTCCCCCATTAGGCTGAAATTGTTTGTGTGAAACACACAAAACAAACACACACTCCACGAATAAATATCTGTTGATATATACATATACAGCGACCGAAGCGGTCAATACTATAACTCGTGCGCAGAAGGTTTGCCGATGACTACCCCTCCCACTGGAGATGACCGCGTCCCTCGCTCGTCTGATCGGTATCGCTAGGAACGCAACCGATACGTACGTGTAATGTTATTGCTTTCGCTCCGAATTAACTCATTGTTGTTTTGTTAGGTTATACTTGTTTTTTTTTTGTTAGTTGTTTTCGTTGTTTGGAACCATTAAACTTTTATTTTACGGCTTCGTTTCATTCATTCAATACTAACAACAGCGTTTTTTATTTACTATTTTAGCCGCCGTTTCATTCATTCAATACTAACAACAGCGTTTTTTATTTACTATTTATAATTACACTTTATATTAAATTTATAATTCGATCGATTTTTTTATTAGTTTGATGTAAAATATATTCAATAATAATGTGACCTTTTTTTTCATCTCTACTGACAATCAACACGTGACGTCACGAGGTCATCGGCAAAGTTTCTGCGCACGGATAGTAATAATGTAACCTCTCCGCCAACCCATCTAGAAATAGTCTAATAAAATATATTTAAAAAGGATAACAATCATTTTCAATTGTATATGGGATAGTAGTCCTCAAAATTTTGTGATGGGCGCGTAATTTTTATATTATGTATTAAAATGTTAATAAAATTGTTTTTAATCTATGTTTTCTCTTGCTTTGTAATTTTTAAATGTTGATGAGCAAAGCAAGTGAATAAATGATAATTTTTATCCTTTTTTCATATTAAACAACATTTCACAGCAAAAACCCCCACATATTGAACCGGAAGACACACAGACAAAACCGACAACCACAGAAACCATACCAGCCGTAGAAGTTGAAACGAAACCAGAGGATCCAAAACCGCAACCAACTCAAGAGCCATCACCACCAGAAGTAAAGACTGAAGATAATAAAGAGAAGGTGGAAGAGGCTAAAGAAGGAAGTGAGAAGATAGACTCCAACGAAGACCCTCCGCTTCAGCCTGAAGTTGAAAAGCCTGGGGAGAAGCGGTAAGTTATATAGCATTTAGAGCTAACTTTTCTACATATATTTTTACTATTGTGCAATAGATGTGTTAGATCTTAAGACCTCCCGAGTTAGACAAGAATTGAGTTTATGTTTAACTCCACTGCTGAAATTAATTAAACTTTAGTATTTGGAAATTCAACTGTGTCACACAAGGAAGTGAAACACTCGCTAAGTAACCTTGGTAATATAAATGATTCACTGTCACCTCATTTTATAATGGAGAGGCATTGGAGCTTAATCCGTTACTCTTCTCTACTGCGGATCGATGGATGGATATAAATGACAGTATAAATACTGTATCAGCCTGTATACCTCCTATTGTTGAGCGAAGGCCTCTTCTTCATATAGAAGAATGGTTGGAGCTTAATCCACCGCGCTGTTCCACAGCAGGTTGGCAGATAATTTCCCTACTATGGGTAACGATCGTTATCAGGTGTCTATGATAACAACCGGGACCGACGGCTTTACGTGCTCTCCGAGGCACGGTGGGGAGACCCACAAGGACATCGGAATCGAACCCGCGACCGCTGGTGCGCGCGGCGTTGAAGCAACTACTCGCATCACTACACTAAAACGGTCGTCAGACAGTACCTATAAATAACGTAAACGTATTTCCTGCAGTCGCAAGAAACAGATGGTGGGCATCTTCCCCCTGGCGACGATGGGTGGGCCCCTAGTCGCGCCCGTGTCTAGTCTCCTGCGAGCGGTGCCCCCACCACCGTTGCCCAGGTGATGTCACCCCCCACTGTTCATTCTTGTATAGTCCGGTCGCGGAGCAGGAAGAATTTCGTACAACGATCTTTTTGCCTACTGACAGTGGTCACAAACATTTTTGTATAAAGTGTGGTTTATATGAAATATTTGAAGGTTAAAAAATTTACTAACTTATTAAATAAAATATTGTTATTATATAAATTATTTATTTTGATTTTGGTATAAAAAGCATACTAAAATAATAGAACCATTTTAAATATGAAAAAAAAAACAATGAATATAGAAAGAATACAAAAGCAGGTAAAAGGTTTACAATGCCTTTGGGCAGCGGCAATTAAATCAGTGCGAGCGAGACGAATTATAGTTACCGGGGAGTGACAGAGACAGCTAATAAAAGGTCAATGTACGAAATCCTTCCTACATCGCATCCGGACTATAGTATGCTTTGTGCCAAAAATATTTTCATATTTTCATTTAAGTCTGACAAACTTTCAAATATGGACAAACTTAACTTTAGTTCTGTTAACATTTCTTTCATTTGTTTAATTTGACAAAAAATATTTATATATTTTATATGATACACCAGCGATATACTGTATAGTCTATACTTCTATACTAATATAATAAAGCTGAAGAGTTTGTTTATTTGTTTGTTTGAACGCGCTAATCTCAGGAACTACTGGTTCGAATTGAAAAATTATTTTTGTGTTGGATAGCCCATAATATATAATAATAGAGGAAGGCTATAGGCTATATAACATCACGCTACGACCAGTAGGGGCTGAGCAATAATAAGAAATGTTACAAAAACGGGGGGAAATAATCTTTTTTTGAGCGCTTCCATTGCGTCCTTTATTATTTCTTTTCTCGAGACATTTTTTAAGTATAGTTCCACTTTTAAAGTAAATATAACATCACTCTTTTACTGAGAATTTTCAAAAAAAAAAAAAAAAAACTCAATAATTCGTTGAACAACCCAGGAATCAAACCTGAGACCCCTTGCTCGGTAGTAACGCTTGCGACCACTCCACCAACGAGGCGGGTACCTACTCTTAGAGTAACTGTTTCAAAATATTTAAGTACGTTTTTCCCTCAAATTAACGCGGGTGAAACCGCGGGGCACAGCTAGTCATTAATAAACAATTATTATTACATAGAAACATTTCAAAGACTTTCGAAAATACGTTAAGCATAGAAATAGGTCGGTAATTTCGAACTTTGTTTTTTGCTCCTTTCTTAATCTTTCCATGTATCAGGAAAAGTTAATGTTTCTAAAGGGATGTGTACCCTTACCCTACTTCTGAGCATGCTTATTTATAGTCTAGTCGACAAGTGCCATTTTGGTCAACTTTTTTCAGCAGTCTCCGAGAATTATGATTGAGGCGTCATTCGATTGGGAATGGCAATTAGATGATTTTTGAAAGAAATGAAGTCCCGCTTGCAAAAATTGTAAAAATTAGAAATTGCAAAATTTGAAAAAGTTTAATGCAATCAAGTTCGCGTTTTTCTGGCTTAGTATTTTTTATATTTCCTTCAGACTCCTTAACATGTGACCGGATTCGATCGTACTCAGCGGTCAAAAATTCCACAGATTATTTTATATCATTTAGTTTTTTTTTTAATTCCTATTTTATTTGGTCAAATTTTCTAGAAAAAAAAAGGAATCAAAGGCTTTTACCGAGTGTTCTACGGCGGATTGAATTTTATTTTTGATAGCTAGCATTATGGCTGGATCAACAGCTAGAGTTGGTGATTGCGCTTGTGCCGATTCTTTTGTGTTTTTACGCACCGTTATTTTACTGGTATCGGTTTCAGTTGGAGAAGTATTCGGTTGCGCAGGTGCTGTATTAGTAGGCCGAATGGGCGTGTTAGAATTGTCGCTTTTTTGCTGTTTACTGCGACAACCGTGGCACGTACACGATTGTTTTTGTTCTATTAGCCCGGTCAAAAACATTGAGCCTTGCATAAATTAACAACTTTAGAATGGCTTTTTCTCAGAAATTGTAAATCTTAAAGAAAAAAGTTTAAGGTCGATTTCGGTAGATAATGATCTGATCTACAATTTTAGTCTGAGCTATTTTTATCGTAAAACTAACCGTTTGGCCAAAAAAATACAAAAAAATCCATTTTTTGCGACCTTTGACCTTGAATAATTTTTTTTTGCACACGGGATCAATGGGGGATTTTTCAAGATGTCATTAGAGTGGTATCTCTTACGTGCCTGTAAATTTTCAAATTGTTACGAATTTATGCAAGGGTACTCCTATTTTTTTGGGATATAATTTGACCGGGCTATTTAGTCATTAGGCCGAACTTTTTTCTCAGCGATATTTGCACAGAAAATCGTACGCAAATTTGCAATTTGAAAATTGGAGGTTATTTCGACTCTTAGTTATTATATTTTTGCATCCAACACATTCGGTTTCGTCTGATTTACTAGCCATTGATATACATAATTTTAATGCGTTTATATTAAATAAATTATAAATAAGAGGAAAAAGCAACATTCACGTATTCCGCACCCAGACTTGAACTCACAGTCCTCGATAGCTGAAACCCGCGTTTGCACGCTGAGCCACGCAATCTCAAGTATATTTGGCGAAAAAGTTGATCAATATATTACTCGATGGTACTAACGAAAGAGATGATACTTTAGGGAGGTAGTATGTTAATAAATTGGGTTGATATGGATGTCACAGTGTCACAGTAAACCAGACACACACTCACCAGATTCAGTTTCTTTAGTGTTATAGTGATTTTAAGCTAATCTTATAGTGCTTAAAAGTGAGCGTGTTCGTCGATATTACTCAGGAAATCAGCGGATTTGTAGTGGTATTTGCACTGGACTCGAGGTGAATTTTATCGTTTAAATTATACCAGTTCGTCACAATTTAGCTTTAGGATACAAACACAGTCACAATAGAGTTTACGTTTCGATTTTATTATGAGTAAAATTTCAAATGTTAAAAATTATTATTGAAAATATAATTTAATCAAACTTGTCGATACAACGATTTTCAACCGTTACTTTTTCAAACTTATGATCTATGATATTACGTAATATCAATACATATTAATCTTAAATCATTTAAAATGTATTTAAAAGTAAATTACGTTTTATTTTTGACACGTTAACTGCCAAACCAAAATTCTTATGACGACCAATTTTCAAATCTAACTTTCGGGTGGAAATGACTTAAATGCCATCAAATGTTGATAGTTATAGTTTAGGTATAGTATAACAATAAAGTATAACAAAATACTTTTAAAATCACTCTTAGCGATAAATCTTCTAATCTCTTTCTAACGTGTTCTTTACTTTTTTTTTACTAGTTTACCCGCTTTAACATGAATAGTTGCTGCCCTGTTTTTTTTTTCTATATTGTGTTATTTTAATTATATCTTTTACTTTTGTATTTCTATGTGTGTGCAATAAAAGTATATAGTGTCACAAGGGACGAAAGTGCTACTTTCTGTCCCGCATGTGAAATTGCCAAACATGCGGGAAAGGATGTAGCACTTTCGTCCCGTGTTACACATACTTTTTTCCCTACCTGGGCCGAAAGTTCGGATTTTTTCCCTGTGGAGAGGGGGGAAAGTGTCACTTTTTTTCTACCTGGGCCGGAAGTTCGATTTTTATCCCTGTGAAGTGAAGTGGAAAAAAGTGTCACTTTTGTCCCGCTTCACAGAGATGAAAATCAAACTTTCGGTGGAGGTAGGAAATAAAGTATATTATTATTATACAATCTAATATTATTTCTTGATATACATACTTATTGCGACTGTCTGTCCGTCACAGGATGTTCCGCACCGGTCGAACGTCGCTACTGGCCCACGACCACCTCAACCCCGACGTGCCGGAGTTCGTTCCGCAGGCGAGACGCGCCGGTATATATCAACTGTATTCTTTATTTGCGCTTATTGAGCAAAGTGTTTGCGCGGTTATGCGCTTGCACGTGTAAATTTGACACGTTGACTTTTTTTACTTTTAGTGTTTCAACAAATGGTACATTCAGTTTGAAATGACTATATTTATTTATAAATTCAGGTTTTTTTTTGTCTTGTTTTAATTATTTAATTAAAAGTCTAAATCGGATTTTATCGCGTTTATTTGTTTTAAAAACTTTACAGTTTAATGATTTTTAATTAAAAATAATAATTATTCGGACACCCACCACCTCAGTCCCCCGAGATCATGGACGCTGTAAAGGGTCCGAAACGTCGGGAAATAATGGAATTTAATTGAAAATCCTTAAACTGTAAAGTTTTTAAAACAAATAAACGCGATAAAATCCGATTTAGACTTTTAATTAAATGACTGAAATTCGCGTAAATATAAGAGAACAGTATTGTTTTAATTAATTTTTTTTTTTTTGTGTTTTTTTGTTAATCGTAATTATCTACAGAAGGGAGTATGTAATATTAATGTGTGTAATAAATATTGTATATATTTTTATTTTATCAACAGAGGAACCAAGTTCAGAGAAAACTGAAAATCAAGATGGTCAAGCGAGTTCAGAGAAAGTCGATCCTGATGTATGGACCGAGGTAATTATCCGTATATTTTTTCTGTTTTGTTTTTATGATGACTGTCTGACCTGTTGGTGCAGTTGGTAGTGACCCTGCTTTCGGCTCCAGGGTCGTGGGTTCGATTCCCGCCTTGAGTCTGGGTGTAATATATATTTATTTCTATATGCATTATTTATGTGTATATTTATTTAAAAAAATGTATATCAGTCTGCTGTTACCTAAAACTATAGATATAAATTAGTAATCGGTGGATTCCAGGTGAAACGTCGCACAAAAGCCGGTTCCCGCGAGCGACCGCCGCCGCCGCCCGAGGACGAGCCCCGAGAAGAGCTGCACTTCCAGCTCGATGAGGAGCTGGACCTGCCGCCCCCCCGCCAGAACACCTTCACCGACGCCTGGTGAGTGCTCGCCTGGAGCCTGGAGCCGAGGCACTGTACGCCTTGGAGCGCCGACTGTACTGTATCAGCCTGTAAACCACCCACTGCTGAGCTAAGGCCTCTTCTCCGTTTAGAAGAAGGGTTGGAGCTTAATCGACTACGCCGCTCCACTGCGGGTTGGCAGATAATATCCCTACCACGAGTAACGATCGTTATCAGGTGTCTATGATAACAACCGGGACCGACGGCTTTATGTGCTCTCCGAGGCACGGTGGGGAGACGCACAAGGACATATACCAAGACCGGAAACAAATATACAAATATCTGTCCCGAGCGGAAATCGAACCCGCGACCGCCGGCGTGCAGCATTGAGGCGACTACTCGCACCGTAAAATAATCTTATGGCGAAATAAATATGTTCATTTCATTTCCGTGGGCTGTTTACAGGCTGATACAGTACAGTACATATACATTATCTATATCAAGCTTTTAAATTGTGAGCTGTTATAAAATTTTATATCTGTCATTTTAAATTATATTTAGCTGATCCTTAATTTGTCAATAGTTATAAGTTTTACCTTCCGACCAGGTCCGACGAGGAGTCCGACCTCGAGTTGTCGGACCGCGACATCGGCCGGCTGCTGATCGTGACGCAGACGTCGAGCCGGCCGCCCAAGCACGACGGACACGACCGGCAGGGCGACTGGGCCACGCGCACCAAGATCACACAAGATTTGGAGCAGGTCAACAAAATATTTACAACATTTCTTTAATTTCAAAAAAGATTATTAAAGAATTGTCGTCAGCTTCATAAGACACACTATTAATATGTGAAATTGTACTAAACACTAATTAAAATTCATAAAAAAATAATAATAATAATATTAGTCCCGCTGAGTTTCTTTCGCCAGTTCTTCTCAGGTCAGAGGCTTCTTCTTTCCGAACTGGTGGTAGACTCGTGACGTTCAATAAATAATTGTAATAATTTTATGCTGAATAAAATATTTTGACTTTGACTGTATGTATGTATGTATGTATGTCTAAATGAAAGACAAAATGTTTGATTATAAATTATTCCTTGCAGGTCATTACGGATGGTCTCAGACGCTATGAAGAGGATCTATGGAATGAGTTTTCGTCCGTAAGTTTTTTTATTTGGTTTAATTTATCAGTCCAGACATCATTTTTATTTTATTTTAATCTTTTCCAAAAGTTATTTTTTCTTAAGAAGAGAAAAAAAAACCACAATGTAAACACCGGATGGGCCGTGGGGTATGTTGCACCCCACTACACTCCCGTCGAGTTAAGTCTATAAACGTTGTTGTTGTTTTGAAAGTCAAAGGACTATAGTCCATACAGCTTAGTCTAAATTTGTAAATTTCATTCCGGTATAACAAAAGGTTATGACGGAGCCAAGTCTGAAGTGAACTTCATTTTTCTTCTGAATGCAAGTCAATAAACAGTTTTAACGAATTCATACCGTTGACTGAGTGTGAGATATAAATAAGTGAACCCCCGACTCCGTTCGACAGTCGTACAGCAGCACGCCGCAGTACCGCACGGTGTCGGTGATCAGCCGCGAGCAGTTCGAGGCGGCCGCGCCGACCGAGCGCCACCAGAACCCCAGCGAGCCGCCGCCGCCGCCGCCCCGACCGGTACGTGCCGCCCCACTACCTCCACCACCATAATACTTTAACGACCCCAACACCACCAATACCAACACCACCGGCACCAATAAAAAACTTTAATTGTTTTATTTTTTTATTAGGCTTTGTAACAATAGGCTATAAACCAACAATACTATACATATTCGCAGCTGGAACAGCCCCAAGAAACTAGTGGCAAAATAAAGCGGCCTCGGCGTACTGCGCGATTCTATGCTGCTAACAAGGACCCACACGCTACGGATGTCATGTGAGTTTGTGTACTTTTGTACAACACATTGTATAGTCCGCGCGCGAGCTCCGAGGAATTATAAGGAATGTTGACGTGATTAGAGTTGTGATTTAGTCGATATCCTCGGAGCTCGCGCGCGGACTATGGACAAACTAATGTACATAACTTCAAATTTAATGTCATAGTTTTTTAGTGTTGTCTAGATGTGTTATCAGTCGATTATAATTGTTTATTTTTATTATAAAAGCAATAAATTTGGAGTTGTAATTCTATATTGAACGTGATTTAAATTTGTTATAAATCAAAATTAATATAAGCTCTGAAAAAATGACCCAATGAAAAAAGATGAGAAATCAAATCAAATCTTGGAAGGTCTAAAAATCAAAAGCTTTAAATTATATTGACAAAAAATATATTTATTGTTTTTTAATTATATGCTAATTTTCTCTTGCATAGAATTACTATTACTAAGCGCCTTATTTAGTTAATTCGCATGTGAAGTTAGAAATCAAAATAAAACTTTATTACATATGAATGATGACAAAATAGTTTTCAACGTAAAATTATTGAATCTATTTAGTCATACATCAGCACACTAAAATGTGTATGTATATGTGTAATATTTGTATGTGTGTGCGAACAGAAGTAGCAGAAAGCACAAGACGCGGCACAGCCTCAACCCGCCCGTGGAGCACCACGTGGGCTGGATCATGGACGTGCGCGAGCACAAGCGGCAGCACCGCGACAGCGCCGGGTAAGTACACGGACTTATCTCCACCTACCTCCACCTCCCTCCACCTACCGCCACCTACCGCCACCTACCGGGGCTACCTGTACTACGAGAACTACTGCAACATGATCCTTCACCCCGGCCCATTGTATCACTGCGGTCACGTTATCGCAAACGTGTAACGACTAGTCCAGTCGTCCCACCTTGTTTCACCCGTTAACGTGAGCCGTAGCTTGGCCGTGAGACTTCATCAAAATTCAATTTTCAAAGATTATATTATAACATTATCATATATAATTATATTAAACCTTTTTTATATTTATTTATATAGTCGTAAAAAATGTTTACTCCTTTTATTGTATTTTTGTACTCGTACAAAAGGGAATACAAACTTTTTTGTCTTCCCTTTTACGAATACAAAAAAGGGGGGTACACAGATTAACTGTATGTTTATTGTCTTTTAAACGATTTTATAATTTTTATGGTTATATATATTAAAGGCGTCTTACGTAAATGTAGCGTCCATCATTATCCATGTTTTAAAGACAGTTTTTAAGACGAAAATGTTTACTTGTCCACAAGCAACTGTTGTAACTTGTAACGCAAATTGTAACGGTAACGCTCGTAACCCGCAGCTCGTCGCTGGGCACGTCCCCGACGCTGGGCTCGTCGTGCGGGTCGGTCCCGCAGTCGCTGCCGCCCTTCCACCACCCGAGCCACGGGTTGCTGCGCGAGAACCACTTCACGCAGCAGGCCTACCACAAGTACCACTCTCGCTGTCTCAAAGGTGACCGCGTACAAAATATGTTGTATACCAAAAAAACCGCTTTCGCGATCGCGAGAAATCGCTGTGATGTCGAATTTCAACACTAATTGAGGCTCGGCTAGTATTGAAATTCAACACCACAGCGATTTCTCGTGATCGCGCAAATTACGTAATAATTCCACCGTTGGCGCAGTTGGCAGTAACCCTGATTTCTGCTCCAGGGTCGTGGGTTCGATTCCCACTACGAGTCTGGGTGTAATATGTATTTAATGATTTACATATATATGTATTAAAAATGTTATATCAGTCGGCTGTTACCTACAACACAGCCATTAAGTTATCTACCTTAGGAACAGACGACCGCGTGTGTATATTAAACATATCTATTTAAAAAAAATCTTTTTTAGGTGGAATTAGTAACGGATCTTATTGCTTTACTCGTCGAGTCGTATCGTGATGTATTACAGCCTGTGATACTTCTCAATAATTTAGCTTTCTAACCTTCCATTGCAGCATTATTATCGTTCACAAAATAATTTAAAACATTAGTGTATATATTTATATGGTAAAAAAATTAAATATTACTTTGTTTTTTTAACAGAACGCCAGAAGCTAGGCATCGGTAAATCACAAGAAATGAACACGCTGTTTAGATTCTGGTCGTTCTTCCTACGGGATCACTTCAACAGGACCATGTACAACGAATTTAGGTACGTACTGTATACCTAAACTTAATAATATATCCTCGTAAGGCCATAATCAATAATACATATTCAACATGGTAATTCAAGCCCAACTAAATATATCATGAAGTTTAAAAATTATGACCCACAGTTGTCATCCGACAACATATTAGAATTTCGTTCGTAATTTTGAAAATACGTGCCTTTATCCACATAACTCTGGTGAACGCGACTGGTTAGGACTCCTAGGTGTCAAATTTAAGTTTCGTCGCTATTAACAAATCACAGACGATTTGGTTAGTTTGCCTAAATGAAGACAATGGCAGGTCGACAAAAACGTGGTTAGTTGAAATACATTGTAACGATTAGTCGTCGTGGACGTTACCGTCCACTACTACTATAATATTTATGTTGTCCGACAACAACATTGGGCGATAACTTCTTTAAACGAATTTAAATCGTGGACCTTACGAGGATATACATAGTATAACATCTATATATTATTTGCGTGTAGTTTAAAATATGCAATTTAATTAAATCTGTGTGTCAGTGATGAGACGGACGTCGTTAGTGTGACACGCTTTATTAGCGCTTCGTTAAAAATATAACTCAACATTAAAATTTGATATTTTTATGTAAAGATGTTGCATTATATAATTTTGGAAAAATATACTGAAGAACTAAACTAAATTAGCCTGTAAATATCCCACTACTGGGCAAAAGGCTCTCCATATTGGAGAAAGATTGAAGCCAAATCCACAATGCTGACCCACTGCGGCTTAGCATATATTTTTTCCTTTAGTAAAAATCGCTATCAGATGTCTGTGATAACAACCGGGAATGGCTTTACGTGCTCTCCGATCTGCACGGTGGGGAGATCCACAAGAACCTAGGCCAGAAACAAATATTAGTACAAATACAAAATATCTCCCAAGAGCGGGAATTGAAACCGCAACCACTGACGTTTAGACGAATACACGTTCCACTACACTGGAACGGTTGTCGGTGTTGTCGGTATTGTAATTTATATAATATATGGAAAACGAATTTATTTGAATACTTTTTATTAAACTGTCCAGTAGATGTAATTTTTATTTGAGGTTTCGCACCACGCACACTAGAATGGTTGTCAAATTGAAAAAAATATGAAATTTTATATGACCTTTGATTTGTAAAAATAACTTAATTGTACCTTTTAACACACGCATGAATGTATTAATTTTTACAGGACATTAGCAAACGAAGACGCGTCAGCTGGTTTCCGCTACGGTCTAGAGTGTCTCTTCCGTTTCTATTCTTACGGTCTGGAACGCAAATTCCGACCGGAACTGTACCAGCACTTCCAGGTTGAAACGTTGGCTGATTACGAGAAAGGTAAAAAAACTAATTCATAGTAATATCTTATATATAATCTTATTTTTTTCCACTTTCTAAGATCGAAGAAAATTGTGTATATACAGGCAGGACAGGCAGTGTAATTACTGGCACCGAGACTAACACCTTAAGTCTCTGGATAGGCAACACATAAATGAGTTGCCTGGGCTAGTTCCAGGTAAACTAGTTTATGTTCATGGGCGACGTTAACCACTTACTATCAGGTGGAACGTCTGTCAGTTTGCCTATTCACTTAACATTAAAAAAAAAAAAAAAAAAAAAGAAAATATTTATATCTATTGTCCGGTCGCGGAGCAGGAAGAATTTCGTACAATGACCCCTTTGCCTACTGACAGTGGTCACAAACATTTTAGTATGAAATATTAGAAGGGGAAAAAAATAATTCGTAAGGTCAAAAAATCGCCAAAATTATCTCACATAATTAATGGACGCCCCCTAATTGTGTTTTTTTCTTTTTTTTCTATATTCAGGTCAACTATACGGTCTGGAGAAGTTCTGGGCCTTTTTGAAGTACTACAAACACGCTTCCGCTTTGCAAGTCGATCCCAAGCTGCAGGCTCATCTCGCCAAGTTTAAGAGCATCGAAGATTTCCGCGTGCTTGAGGTAACTATACTAAAATACTACAAGATCTATTAAGTTGAAAATCACAGAGATAGATTAGGAGCTAGGATCGAGGGCGTAGCCAGGATTCTCTATAGGGACGGGCAGATAAAGAAAATCCAAGACAATTGTTTCTTTTTGTCTAAACAGATATTTACTGGGATCATAGGCGTGCCATTAAATAATTTTCAATGTATAATTATTGGTAAAATAATAAATTGCGTTAATCAACCCCAAAAGTCTTTATCCTGTGTCAAAAGGGCACACGAAAAAAAAAAACGATATTACTCGATAATTATCGGATGAAATTATACACCAATAACCGATTGTATGTCCCCTATTTTTTTCTTAGTGCATTATGAATTTCGTGATCGGTGACGTGTCCAAAATATTGTGTCGCGTGACAACGATGGCACGCGTGCTATTGTGTCGCCATCCCTGCTTTATAGGGAGGGACAGATAAAGAAAATCCTAGACTATTCTTTTAAACGTGGTTTTTGACATATTATATGAGTGTCTCACATTTGTAGTGCAGGTGTTATTTGATTCGTTTCACTTATCGTTATTAGTGAGTGACATTGTTAAGAGTAAGAAAAGATGGAAAAATCTTTTTTACCAGTGACCGACTACTTTTCTAGAGGTGGGGAGCTACCCTCCCCTTGCACGTTCATAGCTACGCCCATCGTTAGGATATTTATTTATTTATTTATTTATATGGATAGCAAACAAACGTTTAAACTCATAAGCTAACAATAAGCTAATTTTTTTTATGTAAAAGTTATCCTTTCACCGATAAATACAATAAATAAATAAGTCTAATACTATATATTTTTTGAGTCACCATGCAAGTTTTTAATATAATTTGTTTCCTCCCCCAGCCACAACTGAATGAGCTACTAGCGTCCCAGGGGCCATCAGGCCCCGGCCGCGGACCCCACGCGCGCCCTTACGACCGACACCGCTCTGTATCCGAGTCCGAGCGCTTACAAGTGCAGCCCTACCGGAACTACGGGTGAGAAGAGAATCCAATAATAGAAAGTACTGTATCAGCCTGTAAACCAACTGGGTTGGCGATAATATTCCAACCATGAGTAACGATCGTTGCCAGGTGTCCATGATAACAACTTAGACCGACGGCTTTACATGCTCTCCGAGGCACGGTGGGGAGACTCACAAGGACATACACCCAGACGGGTAACAAATATTTATACGAATACAAAAATATTATCCGCCAACCCGCAGTGGAGCAGTGTGGTGAATTAAGCTGTAATCCTTCTTCTATATGGAGCCAGCAGTGGGTTGTTTAAAGGCTGCTTCAGTTGAGCTCATGTTATAATACAGGACTTACGAGGTTAGATGAAATAAATAAATAAACGTCTCACACTCAACGGCCTCCAGTAGGATTTGAATCCTGTGTCGGGGTCCGGAAACACACACAATACACAGGCACAAACGCCTAGACCACGCCAAACACAAATATTTGTCGTGTGCGGGGATCGAACCCGCGACCGCTAGCGCCTCAGCCGGTCGCAGTGAGCACTGCGCCGACGCGTGAACTATAAGGCACGTGTGTGCAGGCCCGACAGGCGCGCGGGCGCTGCGAGCGGCGCCAGCACCAGCCGCGGCCGCGCCGGCTCCTGCGGCGCGCAGAGCGTCGTCGCCAGCGCGAGCTCTCGCTGTGAGTCGCCTGCATTCTCTATCACTGAATTACTTTATATATGTATGTATATGCTCATATATTGAATTAATAACTTCTTAACGGAGGGTAAACCGCTTCGTTACGTAACGCTTTACGTAACGCGTAACGGTGCCAGTCTGTCTAAATTGACTGATAAAGGTAAGTTATGTACGCGGATTACATAAATGTTTAGGAGGTTTGTTTTTTAAATGCTTAAAAAGAAATTAAACGGGTAAAGATAACATTTCTTTTTTTTGTATATTGAGAATAGGAATATTTTTACAGATTACAATTCAAAAATTATAGTTATTTTTTTATAGTAAATTTATTACTATTTTATATGTTTAACTTAGTATAATATGACAGTAGTACTTTATGCATCAACTGGTTTGTGTCCAGAAATCCTATACTCGTGATTGCCTGTAAGAAATCAAATTTCAATTTTTTTTAATTTTTTTTTCAATTTTCAATGATAAAGTCGCCATTTCACATTTGCTGTAAATCTTTTACAATATTATTATTCACTAATGTGTGTAAAAAATAAATAAATTGATACCACGGTCTTATACACAGGTCTTGCAACGAAGACTAGTTTCAGTAGTCAGAGATTAGCACGATCGTCTTATAACTTACGTACGTCATTGCTGTCAATGGTTAGTGGATGGTTTCGCAGCGATTGAGTGACAGGAGACTGCAAGCGACTCGGTCTCGTTTTTCGTTATCAATCATACGGCGTATATTTTTCTCTCCCAAGTATTTTGCTATTCAATCACTAATATCGTTTTGTAATTTTTTTAAAATCAATGATATCTATAAAATACGAAATGATAGAAAAAAGACAGAATGCTATTTTGTTGTCATTGCAAAGCACACACATCTATCGTCATGCATCTGGCGGACATAAATTAAAGAGAACAGCGCCACCGTTAAGCCGGCGTACCCCCCACTACTGTTACTGGAAGACCTGTGTATAAGACCGTGATTGAAACTGCCCGCTTATTAGCCCTACTGTAGTACTGGGCGGCGACCGTTCTGGTATACTCTAGGTGCACCTATACTATATATTATCTATTGCATTCCAAAACATTTTCCCAAATTTTAATTTGAGGGCACGCTGGCAACAGTGAACTTATCTTTAATAAAGAACTCTTCCCAGTAAACAAATAATGGGGCACATAGTGCAAGAGAAGAAAATAAGAATAGTTAATATTTACCATAATAGATACATATAATTATAGGTATATAAATACATTCACACATAGATATACACATATTAGGGGCCGTCCATAAATTACGTGAGGCTTTTAGGGTGATTTTAGGGGGTCGAGCGAAATCTCACAGAATCTCACGTGGGGGGAGGGTTGTCTCGGCAAATATCACATAATTTTTTTCTGTCAAAAAATCGGCAAAATTATCTCACGTAATTTATAGACGGCGCCTTATACCTATAGATTAAAATTGTTTGAGACTTTTTCGAATTATTTATCAATTGACAGAATTATTTTAGTATGTTGTATACATACTAAATTACTGATTTAAGTGGTCACAGACAATTCAACACATTAAAAACAAGTATAGGTAATTAAAAAAATCAAAAAACCCGACTGCGTAAAATACTCTTATTATAAACTAATAAAAAGAATAAAACAATTTACTAGCTTTCATTTGATACCCATATTGCTACAGTAAGAAAAAAATTCACCTCCCCCCCCCCTCATTCCGCCTTTTGCGGGCGCCATTTTGAAAATTTATATAGCCTATGTCACTACTACAATTTAGACAAATCCAACGACACCTCATATGTCACAAACCGTCCAGCCGTTTGGGCTGTAGGGCGTGCCAAAGAAATGGACATACATACATACATACATACATACATACATACATACATACATACATACATACATACATACACTCGAATTAATTAAAAAAATCAAAAAACCCGACTGCGAAAAATACTCTTATTATAAACTAATAAAAAGAATAAAACAATTTACTAGCTTTCATTTGATACCCATATTGCTACAGTAAGAAAAAAAATCAACTCCCCCCCCTCATTACGCCATTTGCGGGTGCTATTTTGAAAATTTATATAGCCTATGTCACTACTACAATTTAGACGAATCCAACGACACCTCATATGTCAAAAACCGTCCAGCCGTTTGGGCTGTAGGGCGTGCTAAAGAAATGGACATACATACATACATACATACATACATACACTCGAAAAACATAACCCCCCTTCTGTCGCAGTCGGGTAAAAATATTGGTATTACCAAGTGCAAATAAATGTTAATTAATCCAAAATTAATTTAAAAAATCAAAAAACCCGACTGCGTAAAATACTTCTATTATAAACTAAAAAGATTAAAACAATTTACTAGCTTTCATTTGATACCCATATTGCTACAGGAAGAAAAAAAAATTCGATTCTCCACCCTCATTCCGCTATTTGCGGGCGCCATTTTGAAAATTTATATATCCTATGTCACTACTACAATTTAGACAAATCCAACGACACCTCATATGTCAAAAACCGTCCAGCCGTTGGGGCTGTAGGGCGTGCCAAAGAAATGGACATACATACATACATACATACATACATATATACATACATACATACATACACTCGAAAAACATAACCCTCCTTCTGTCGCAGTCGGGTAAAAATATTATATTATAAGAAAAATGAGTACCATTATAAATATTACCTGTTATTAATTGTTACTTTTTTTTCTTTCAGCAAAACCAAAATCGAAACCAGAAGCCGCACCTAACGAATTTAAAGCGCCAGTAGTCGCTAAAACACAATAAGTCATAACAAACAAACATACATACACTGTACATATAAATAAACCTGTGTGCATGTGTTACTTATCTAGACTTTTAAAGTGCATTTTTTATATATATATATAAATAACAAAAAAAGAAAAAAAAAACTATAAAAAATAAGAGTGAGTGAAGTGTTGTGCGATCGCGCTGGTGTTTTAATGTTAACTAGTTATAACCAGTTTGGACCAGTTTGGGCTGGTTCTGATCGGTTCGAATCTGTTGCGGAACGGTCTCGACTGGTCGCGGTGTGCGGTTACTGGGATTGCAGGCTGGATATATGTGGAGCCTAGGTGAGAATTTTTTATTTTTTTAATAATTGACCTTGTCTGCTCGTCTGATATTTTGTCTAGTTTGTTACTAATACAGAAAACAGTTACCATAAACCTTCCTTAAACTTTAAGCGTAAATTATAATAGACTGAAATAGTTTTTTTTGGAGTTTACTCCTTAAGAATCGATTTTCATATACAGGGTGACTGGCGAGATACTATCGGTGTTTAAGGAGAGTGCTCGGTGCATGGTTCTCATTCGAATTATGTAAAAATATAACATAAATATTGATAAGCTTCTAAATAAAGTTGCCCAACAGTTATCTAATTATTTACGCGTCGTCTGGACACCTTAGTTTCCACGCGGTAGTTAATTACGTCCAAACACCGCCAAGTGTTAAGAGGGTTGGCGGTTAATTCCCTAACATAAGTAACGATCGTTATCTTGTCTATGATAACAACAGTGATCGACGGCTGTACGTGCTCTCCGAGGCACGGTAGGGATCCACAAGGACATACACCCAGACCGGAAAAAAATATTTGTACAAATATCTGTCCCAAGCGGGAATCGAACCCGCGACCACCAGCGCGTGGCGTTGCAGTTGAGGCAACTACTCGCACCACTACACCAGAACGTCGCGTGTCGTGTTTTCATTTAATGATATTAACGAATTATTTACAACGATTTTCAATCATTAAACTACCTATTTACCTACATAACTACACTAACACACACACAGTCTCTTTTAACAGTTTCGAAAGCAATGGTGATTCTGCATTTGTGTATTGATAAGCCATACCTAATTACTAATGACAGATTACACTAACACACGACAGATTAGGTATACGCGTATGATCGATCGCTAGGCGCGCAGGAGCCGGGAAGACACACGCAAAAAACACACAAACAAAAAACCCAACTGCGTAAAATACTCTTATTATAAACAAAAAAGAATAAAACAATTTACTAGCTTTCATTTGAAACCCATATTGCTACAGTAAGAAAAAAATCAACCCCCCCCCTTCATTCCGCCATTTGCGGGCGCCATTTTGAAAATTTATATAGCCTATGTCACTACTACAATTTAGACAAATCCAACGACACCTCATATGTCAAAAACCGTCCAGCCGTTAGGGCTGTAGGGCGTGCCAAAGAAATGGACATACATACATACATATTACATACATACATTCGAAAAACATAACCCTCCTTCTGTCGCAGTCGGGTAAAAAACAATCAGTGTTAGCATAATGAATACGAGCAGCTCCTCAGAGTCTGATTTGGAAGCAATGGATTTTATTTTTAATATATCCCTACCCAGAAACTTAAGGCGTAGGAAAAATTACGGATGAAGAATTTCAATTGAGATATCGCTTTAATTTAATAAGAACACACAGATAAAGTGGACAATGATGTCGTTCATAAATAAGGACTTGTCATATTTTTTTAACTAAAACAGTGCTAAGCCACTTATTTATTCTCGAAAAAAATATTCTAGTAAATAAAACTAGTATTCAAGATGAATTAAAGTAATAAAATCAATTTTAGACACGATCTCTTAAACAGAGCCATCTAGCTGTAAATAAAAGTACAAGTTTGTAATGTACGACGTAAATGACAAGTAAACCAAGAAAATAAACTTGTATTTAAAATTATATTAAATTTCTAAATATGAATTAATTATTTTATAAACATTGAACATTCTATTTCTCTGACAATAAATAAGTAAAATGTATGTTAATAACTCGTGTACGAATATAAAAACCTTATATTTTTACATAATAAATGAAACGATGATCATTTGAGAATCAACGTTGGTCGTATTATTTTATCTCTCATACGTCGCACATCTCATGGCGACCCTGTCAGGATAAGAAAACATCTCAAAGTTCCTAACTGTCAATAGAGGTCACTAGTATTGACTCACTACAATATCGAACTAGAGTTTTCTATAATGTTCATAGATGTCGCTAATTAATGTAATTTTTAACAACTTTGTTCATTCAATTTCTCTATCTAATCGATTATTTTTGGTATAATCTGTGCCAACCATCTATGTATCGTTCTTTGTTCGTTTCTTAACTAAGTAACAGCTAGTCAATGTTTATAAGTAAACAAAAGTTAATCATTGATTTGTAGATTATGAGAGGATTAACGAGATTTTTATAAGTAAGACCGTGAATAGCTCGTTACGTATTATATTTTTTTTAACTCAAACAGTGTTAGGCCACTTATTTATTCTCGAAAAAAATATTGTAGTAAATAAAAGCAAAAAGTAATAGCAAGAATAAGCCATCTAGCGGCCAGTAGCCAAAACAATTGATTGATTATAATATTAGCAGACAGTGTAATGGTTTTTTCACTAGGTGTCGCTAGATAAAGATCAGATTTGATAGAATAATTTTTTTAATATGTTGAAAAATTATAAAGTTACTTTTGAAAATATTAAAAAAAAAACACAACAAAAATAAACTTTGTGAATTGTTGAACAGCCAACTGTTGTTTATTAAATAAAAGCAAGGAACTACGGTCCTTGCGGACCAGTAGTTTTGCTACTTGCCGATAGAGGCATACTAATCACCGAACTTTCTAGACAAAATAAATAATTTAATTTAAATATTACTTACGAGTTGAAAGATATGTTTATTCCATTTGATTTTGATGTGATGAGCAACAGATTTATTGACTAGGTAAATGATGTAAACTTGGAACAAAAATAAAATAATATTAACTGTTCACCTATCTTGGTATTCCCGGCGTATTTAAAAATGGAATCATACTCGTAGTCTTGGATTAGTGCTTAATATTACGCTAACAGTAGGTACTCTGCGATTGGGGAACATCTCCCGGTACAAATTGATAGTACCCGGTAAGCTATCATTACATTAACACGAACCATATTCAAGTACTCTTCATTTGTGTACTGATAAGCCATACCTAATTAAGGGTCACACTCACACACGACAGATTAGGTATACTCGGAATATCGAACGCTAGGCGCACGCGCGGGAAAACACAAAACAGACGTCCAAACCATACGTTGGCGCTAGCCTACTGACCTAGTGACCTAGTAACGTGATTCGTCGATCGAATAAGCGATTAGCCGCGGGGCGGGGGTGCGGGTACTGGCAGCATAGTACAACACCGCGTCGCACGCGCCGCCGGCATGACTGGAAAAGTGACAACGCGTCTTTTATTTGAATTGAAATTTATGAAAATTTGGTCCAAAATTAAGTTCCTATTTTTTTTACATAATTCGAATGAGGATCATGTGCCGGGTATTCTCCTTGAATATTGATGGTAATTCACCAGTCACCCTGTATAAGGCGCCCGGTATGAGAAAAATATGAGAGGTAAAATCTACTGATGAATGACCTCGTTACTTTTTCGGTGCGCGCGCACCTATGGTGCGGTGCGAAAGTAATGTTGCTCTAATTAATATTGAAAAATAATATTTAAAAAATAAATGATAATTGTCAGATAATAATAATTACATAATTTATCAACATTCCTAATGAAATATTTGTGCACATCTGAAATTGACTATTGTGAAAAGTTTAATGTAAAATATTTCGCCGATTAGTTATAATAAATGTATATAAAATGAATAAATATATATTTATATATGTATATTATTTTCATTAATTTGTTAATTTACCCTTTCATATGGTATTAATCTTATTTTCAGTTGGATAAACTCTTTTTGCGTATGTTTAGACAATCGTACTTAAGGAGTAAACTCCAGTCGTGCGTCGGAGCTGACACACACAATTTTTTTTTTTGTTAAAAGTTTTTTTGAAAACGACTGTCTCAAAATGGTCATTCATGACCAAAAAGTCATTTATAAATATAATTTTTTTTAATCTATACTATAATTATTAAATAAAGAATAAAGATTCAAGCGTTTGTTTTTACTCAATACTCTGAAACTACTGAACCATTTGTAATAATGTTTTCACCATTAGACAGATACTTTATTCAGAAGTATTATATATCAGTCACAAATGTCCATGGTGGTCAAACCACGAGAGATGTCGAGTAAATAATATATAACTAGCTAGCGCATGCGGTTCAGCCTTTGTGAGAAAATTCAAATCAAATCAAAAATTTACTTTAAGGAAGCATCAAAAGTGGTTTCAAATTGTTATATTTACTTTCAAAATGTATTTCTTAATTACTTAATTATAATTATATTAATGTGAAGCTACTACCAATTCGGATTGTAGAGCTGATCTTCTGCTGAGAAGGATCTCCAAGAAACTCAACAGTTACTGTTTTAAAAAATGTGAATATATTATCTGATGGTATATTTTTAGCATGGAATTATTATGCACTATGTACAACTGGAAGGTTCACTCAGATTATAAGCGCGAGCCGAAAGAGAGGTTTCAAAACTTCACCCGTCCTTGTCAACACTTAGAACAACGAACGAGACGCCATTAAATTACAACAGCTGACAATATGACAACCATATTGCTAGTAATAAATTTATAATATTTACTAATTACCTACTGCGCTATTGTGAGAAATATTTTTGTTCTTAATGAGTAAAACTGTACGTGAAAGTAATTTGTTTTAGTACATCTGCGGTACTCACATAAGTTTATCATATTATGCAAATAAATACGTTTTAATTTTCATTTCTTAGACAATCTTATTCTACTAAAGGAATCAAATATTTTACATGGCAATCGTGCGAAAGAGACACAACGAAGCTTAAATTGTTCTCTGTCGAGCCCGTTTTTTACTCTGTATTTTGATATTCTAAAAACAACGAGATCATATTACATATTGAGTTCAATTTTATTTGACAGGATTTTACTAATAAGCCTTCCAGTTGTACCTAGTACATAATCATTCCATGATTTTTAGTCATATGTCCTGTATAAAGGCCAGTGTTACCCACAATAAATATTTAAAAACAACAAATTTATTTAATCGATCTGACTCAACAATTCATATCCCTGAGTATAAACTCGAATCAGGTATGCTTGGGATACATCCTTCCTTATAAATGTGAAATGTATGTTTGTTTGTTACGCTTTCACGCAAAAACTACTTAACCGATCATCATGAAACTTTGTACACATATTCTTGGAGATATAAGAAGTAAAATAGGATACTTTTTTTTGGTCGCGATAACTGACATCCACGCGGGCATATGCTAGTGGGGAAATAATTTATTTTCTTTTTTCTTTTCAGCTTGCACGCATCGACAATAAGAAAAATGCTATGCGGTTTAGACGCCACTATCATGATAGTATAAGGTTATCATACAAACATACAATTTATATATGTATCTATATATATATTTTTGACATGTATAGTTATATCGACGAACATCTAAAATAATATGCATAATAGTGACGCTCTTAGCCTATGAAATAATATAAAAACATTTATCCGATAAGTTATTTTAATGCTTGTGGTAGTTTTAAGATTTCATCGGTGGCAACACTGACTTTTTGACATGAACGATCAGTATAATAAATCTTTTTTTTTTTAATACTTCGGTCAAATTTTCTTCGATATTTTTTTTTTATATATATTGATCGTTATTGTCTATGTTTTCGAGTGGTGCTGCGAATTGTCTACGGTCATTAATCTTGACTAACGCAGATATTTAGTGGCGAATAATGTACAGATGTTGATATTCATTCACTTTAAAATTGATATTTAAAAAAAAAAATTAACCGGCTTAACGCCGCAAGACTGGCTATGTGCATATTTTGTAGAAAAAATGTTTTTTTTTTTTACGTTAATACTATTTATGGTTTCATAAATAGTGACCAAATTTAAAATTGTAAAAGTATAAGACCCAGTTTCACCACTTACTGTTAAGTTCCGGCTAACCAAACTGGCACATTTTTGACAGGTAATTGTAAGGGTTATCTGTCAAAATAAGTGCCAGTTAGACTATCCGGAACTTAATATCAAGTGGTGAAACTGGCCCTAAGACTACAGTTTTATCGACTTCTTAATCGGTCAACTATCATTCAATGTATGACGATCAACATACTGCCCAACATACAACTTTGTCGATAGTTGCCCGACAGTTTAAAGATAATAATCAAGAACGTTAAAAGTCTCTAGGAATATAAACTAATTATTCTTGCATTTTTAAATTCAATATAATTTTTTTTTTTTGGAAAATTTCTGTGATAAAATTTTTGCGAAAAATATCCAATGGAACCCTCGAGCCGCATTTCAATACTGCCACATATAATATTATGACACAATTTAGCACACAAATTCCTTATAATTAACCAATTTCATTGATATAATTACGTCACATACCATAAAAATTATATAAACACATAAAACCAGTTTTATGTATTCATAATCTTAACTGCCTAGTCTTCTATTGTATTTGTAGTTAACTGAATGTTTTGTTTAGTAATATTACATATACAAATGTCACTGTAATACCGGAGGACTAGACTGTACCTTGCACCGGGGCCCCCAAGCTCAGGGGGCCCTCAGAACCTGACTAACAAACTATAAATTGAACTATTGAAATTTATTTGCGTGTAGAACCTGGACGGGCCCTGCTATTCATGATAAAGAGCAGATAATAATGTAGCTTTGCACCTTTAAAATATTTAAATATAACTATTTATATTTTGGCTGGTATTGATAAAATAAAAACAGTTTAGTTGGGGGCCCTAGTTTATTTTTTGCAAAAGGGCCTTTGGTTACCTAGCTACGCCATTGCTGTTATGTCATTGTGACACTATTAGATTAGAAGATTAGGAGATTACCATAAATCACTAATTATTTTACAGTTGTAACAATTGAAGTACCAGTCCAGGTTTATACTGTCTTAATTTAGATATATTATTGTTTCCCGTTGTTTCACACTATCCCGTGTTGATGTCAATAAACTAAGAAGCGTATTTTCAAGCGTCTTCAACTATCTGTGACATAGATTTAACTATAATCATAGATTATATGTAATAAATCGTCTTCATCTTTCCATTTTCACAATCTTTTATATTTATAATATTTTAGTTTCGCCACCAACTTATTTCCGTGAGGGATACTCACACCACGTACTGGCGCCATCTGCTCCACCACCATGCAAAACCATATTGGTTTGTAGTACATGCTATGTATCAGAGATGGCGCTGTATGTGAAAAATGATTTTCCCTGTTTTCCTGCTTTTCCGATAAAAATTTTCCTGAATTTTGTTTGCTATAAACCTCACGGAGCCCAAGACCTTTGCAACGAATGCAAAACCGTGGAAATCGGTTCGTGCGTTCTGGAATTAGCGTCAGGAGGGAAAACCCGACTTATTTTTATATTATAGAAGATATAGTTGGGAGATGTATAACAAATCAATGATTAATACTCGTTCTAATTTTGAAAAAGTCAAATAACATCTTAAAAAGCAACATAAAATGTGATTTGATTATTATAAAAATTTCGTTCAGACAATTTATCTTTAGTAATGTTTTTTTTTTCAAGCGAAGAATTACACTATATTATTATTCTCCTATATATTATTCATACGGGATCAATATTAACAAATATACTTATCAACTAAAATACATGATTATTTCAATACTTTCAGCTTCAATGTGAGATTTTCATTAAATTTTTGAATACATTTGTGACGTAATTAAATCAATTATTAATAATAATTGTTGCTATTGTATTGTTTAGACGTTAAATTATATAAATAAATTATGAAGTCAGGCACTATGATGTAGTGTAAGATATGAGTTTTCTATAATTGAAAATAAAATATTGTCTATGGTTCATAAATAAAATATTGTATATGGTCATAGACAAAAGTTATGACTCGAAAAAAAAATTTTTTTTTTTTTGAGAATGTACTAACTTGCTCAATGCATAAATGTGACGTGGTTAAAAATTATTTGCACTGTGGGCAATTTTAAACTAATAAAGTCACCGGCCAGTGTGAATAATTTTTATTCTAAGAAGAAAGCAATTGAAAATGTATATTGCACTTAATATAAAAAAGTTAGAGTGTGTTTCTTAATAGTTTTATTATATTTTTCCTAGTTTATAAGAATGCTTTTTATATGTAATTATTGTGATGCGTGTCTGGCTCTTTAAAATTTTTTTTTTTTGTCAATCTTGCCGCTGTTTATGAAATTAAAGTTAATCAAATGAAATTCATTTTAAATTATTATTTTTACTATGGCGACACTAAAAAGACATCGATTTTTATCTAAAAATTATATTTATCAATATAATAAAGATATTTCATAATTTATATAGACACACGATACGATATATTCTCCCCTCTGTCCATATATAGCCATACACGCGTCACATTATTTTTGGTATATTTAAGACATAATAACGTCAAAAATCGCTGAGGTCGCTTCTTTATGATTATAAATATAGTTCCTAATTATTAATATTGTAAATTGTTTTTATTAATTCGAAATGACACAGAAATTGTATTGCACGTAGTACGATAGGTGTAGGTAATGATTATTAGAAAAAAATAGGTGAAAAAAAATAGTTTTTTTTTTGTTTCTATTTCACATGAAAAATTATTATAAATATGCTTGCTTAGTGGTCACAAAAAGCATGATTAGGACAGTCCCTAAAATATATACTAAAAATAGGCTGCATGTAGACAGATCTCTGTTTTTTCTTATAAGACATGGCTTAAAAAAAAAAACAAAAGTGACAACTAAAATTATAATTATTCGCGGTTAATCCGGTGGATATCAAATGGTAGTAAATGTCACTATTTAAATCGATTTATAGTTCATTACGTAAAAAGATGACTTTATAATAATAAAAGATTAAAAAAAAACTAATAATTTTCTTTAATAACCTTGATAATTTGTAAAATTATAAGACCACCACATTTTCGACTTAGCCTTGTCGGCTTCCTAATCAATATGACATCTTATCTGAAATCTCAATTGCAATAATGATATATACATCTCCATAATGATTAGGGATTCGGCTGATAGTCATTTCCAATATCCTATATCTGCGGTTTTACAGTATTTTGACGCAATTTATTAGAAAATTATTATTAAGACGTAAAACGGTATATTTTAACACTTTTGGAAACGCCATGGTCACGGACAGCGCTTGCCACTTTTTTAACTACTTTCCTATTTTACTGCCTCTTCGTTGACTACCTATTGTTAAACAACATCAACCAACAAAAATTAAAGTGATTAAAGTCAATTAAAATCAAGTATTCATTGTGCAAGTAAGGCTAATTAAAAAATCATTATGTCGATACGTGGTGCTTCTAATGATATATGTCACTGGGACATTAGGATGGTCATGTTGTAGAATAAGACAGTCGATTAAGCGTCCTATTTCTTAGTATTGAGTGCCAAGCCGTTGGTCACGGGTACAAAATACTTAAATAACTATAAATATCCCGTTTTACGTCTTAATAATGGAATTAGTGACCATGATAGTTTAAGATATTATGGAATTTGCGTCAAAATTTAATCTCTACACACACATTTAAGTAACTATTTTACACTATTTTTTAGTCTGGTAACCCAAATTGACAGCTGTAAATGTTTACAATGTTACTTTTTGATTTATTTCTATAATATAAAACGATTTCTGTGTCGCAAAATTTAAATCATTTTAAGTCCGTTTTAGAGGAATTAGTTTATTATTTATGCTAAGCATACATACGCTTAGCATACATTTTATTTTTACAGATTTTTGCGTATATTTTAATAGATTCGTGCGATTTTGTTTTAAAAAAAATTGCTTGTAAATTGGTCTCGATATGTATCTATCGTGGCCATATCGTAGAATTGGCCACATCATCAAATGCTCGGAAATATGTTATGTTAATATGTTAGGTTAGACTTTTTAACATTGATCTTCCTAAGACATTATGATGTGGTCAATTGTCAGTGAAACATTAAATGAAATGCGACCAGTTCATGAAATTCTCGAACATTTCACGATTTGGCCAATTCTACGATATGGCAACGAGATATCCACACACACACACACGAATTTTGTTATAAATTACACAAGTAAATTATAAATATACCTAATAACACCGTTATTATATTGAGTGTAAAACCTCTTTTTTTTTTTTTTGAAAAATTAAGATAATTTATTTTGCAACATTGTAACATTGGGTTAATAGAAATAGTTTTTTGACACATAAAGTAATTTAATCTATTCGTCTAAAACGGAATACAGACCAGAACCGTCCCTTTTATACTAAGCTTATGTTCTAGGATGGTATTACCTTGGAAGCGATCATAAGACGTAAGATAAAACACGTCAGATTTTTAAACATATTGTACAAAATGAGTTTTTTTTTTTTTTTGTAAATAAATTTATAAATAATTCGCTTTTATAGCTGAACTTTCAATCGATTCCTTTCGACATTTCCCGCTAAATTTACTGTCATATGTTTAAAAATTTGACGTTTCGAAATGACGTGGTTTTTGTTAAGTTTTTTTATTTAAGTTGAATACTTCAGTTGTTGCAAATTTTTTTCTTTTTTTTTTGTCTTAAGAACGCCAAAGGAGACGACATTGTGCTAAAACGTGAGAAACATTTAGGATTATTATTGTATAAATGAAAAAAGAAAACAAAAAAAATTATAATTCATTCTATTATTGATAAGTCTGTATAAATAAAAAAAAATAAAAGTGTAAATGCGTTACGCGCAATTTTCCAGTATCCTTTGTTCACTCACATTATTTGGTTTTATTAAAATTAACAAAGAAATGAAAAAAAAAAAAAATTAAAAATTGGTTGTTGTAATATAAATAGTCGAGAGTAGAATTGTTTAATAGTCAATAATAATAGGTGTATTTGATGATTAAATAAAATTAAGGAAAAAAAAAACATTTTTTAAGGATGCTTGGTAGCGTCGATCGTGGCCTTCAATAGTTACTCCTTTAAAAAAATATTGGTGTAATATTTTAGTTGAAATTTTCAATTAATCTGAAATGGGTTTTGAATTTCTTACATACACCCCGATTGACGCTCTGTAAGGCTGTAAGTTATACATTATATACATATTATTATATTGATAAATAAATTAATAATAAAAAAACAATGTGCATTTTATTTTATCTCATTATACTTAATATTATAAATAAGTAAGTTTGTTACGCTTTCACGCGAAAACTACTTAACCGATCATCATGAAACTTTGTACACATATTCTTGGAGATATTAGAAGTAACATAGGATACTTTTTTTTTTGGTCGCGATAATCACGTGGGCGAAGTCGCAGGCAGAAGCTAGTATTAAGTAAACGAACAATATCTGTTTATATGTAAGTAGCGCCCCGCCACGGATTCGCATGGGTAAATATATTACAGCGAGGGGCGCGGAGCGGAGGAGTTCTCATCGGTGTAAGACCCGCGCTTGATGTTATTTTCGCGCGAAAATTCAATTTGCGATAAATTATATGGTGTGAAGAAGTATAATAATGGTAATGAAATCAAAGGAAACTTTAAGTTGATAAGAATTAAATACAATACCTATACATCTATTGCTGAAAACCGCACGAAAATCCGTTCAGTAGTTTTTGACAGATTAGCAAACAGACGCGGCGAAGGACTTTGTTTTATGATATGTACTCATAGTAACCACGCCCTCGAAACAATCTTAACGATTTTAATGAAATTTGTAATATCCCCTTATATTGCAATTTTTCAGTTACGGAGGCGAAAAATCGATCCAGCTTGGTCTCTTCTGGGCAAAGTCGTTATCTCCTAATTTTCTAACATAAAGATTTTGAAAGCTTTGATTACAAACTAAAAACAGTAACTTACAAAATAGAGATCTAGGTACATATTTGTCTCATTTCTGAAATAGTTTTCTCTCATTTCACCTGAGCAAAGTTCTGTCGTAGGAGGGTGGAAGGGGACCAAGACGGGATCCTTAATATTTGAAGCATAATAAAACGCACGACTTTAAGTATTTTGAATATTTATTTATTTATAATTACTCTTACATAATCAATCTTTGTAAATAAGGAACTTAAGAAACTTTACACTCATAGAAAAAAAAGACCAATTTTGTTAAAAATGTCCAACATCCCATCTTGCCCCCTAGGTAGGGTAAGACGGGGTACCCTATTAAGTAAGATGGAGAGTTGCAGACTCGCAAACAAATACTGCCTCGTCGTCCTTGTCATCTACTCCAGCACATCTACAGTGTGCCTAATTCCCACTGTGATAACTTGTGACCCATCTAGAGATGGGCAATCTGTTTCTGCCCGGCGGGAATAAATGGTAAGTTACGGGCATATTGGGCATAAATGTTTTTTTGCCTGAATAAATGCCCAATCATAGGGCAAATATTTTAATGTGAAATTAAACAAGATTTAAATATTTTTCTTAGGTAAAATAGGAAGCATTCAAAGAGTAAAAAGAAAATGTAAGTCCTGAACGTATTTTAATAAAAAAATAATAACATTGGTTAATATTTCACAATAAAAATAATACTTAGCCTTATCGTCACTTTTAGATCAAATTACATTTTGTATTCTGATGTGTGTTAACACATAAAGGGTAAAACAATTAAACAAAAAAGTATGTAATTTACCTATAATAGAAACAAAACTTTCGAATTTTTAATCTACATTATAGTAATGAGATCTACGATTAGTATGCGGGACGAAGCAGCATGATATCTTCATGTTTAAATTAAGATACATGTATGTATTTTAAAGCTACTAAAAATAAAAATAAAAAAAAATTCTGCGCATAGTATAAGCATAAAAATAACAATAAAAATATAACCTCTATATATATATATATATTACCGAAGTAGCGCCATGCTGCTTGCAGCTGAATGGGCCGGCGCGCCCGGGAAGAACTTCGCTCTCACTTAATACTGACGTGAAATGACGGCACTGACGTCGTGTTTCGTTCGGTTTTTGAGGATCTGGTGGCCCATCTCTCCCCTCCTCCCACACATGGCAGCACAGACCGAAGTCTGTAAAGACTACCCCAGGAGGGTACAAGTCGCCAAAACGCCGGAGAATCCCTCTCTAGACTTCCGGGCTCAAGACGTCAACCTAAGCCCGGAAGCCTGGGCAGCGCCGCGAATTCTTGGCGCAAATCTGTGCTCAACAGTTTAACTGCCCAGGGTAGACAAAGTAGTCGACAGAAGTCCCCTACCACTATGACCGTGCATTTCTGTAGCATCAGGGGGCTTCATACTAATCTTAACGCCGTTCACTACCACCTCCATACAGCGAAGCCGGCCTTGCTCTTTTTGACACATATATCGCCTCCAGCCGATACCTCTTATCTCTCTTGTCCGGGGTACAAATTAGAACACTTTTTTTTGTACCGTTGGCTGGAGTTTGCGCGTGTGTAAGGGAGGATGTCTGCTCTCGTCACCTTGGCAGTCTTGAAGGTAGAAACCTCTCCATCCTCTGGTTGCGCATAGACAGCGACGACCATCCCCGTGTCTATGCCTGCCTATATATGTCCCACAGCGGTAATGACGAAACTGATCGTCTCATAGAGTTCATCCAAATGGCTACAAATTCCGTGCTACAACAGATCCCATCGCAGAGATAGTGATACTTGGTGATTTGAACGCCCATCACACCGAGTGTCTCGGCTCGCGAACAACCGATCATGCGGAAAGATCTGAGATCATTACGACGATCACCAAAGCGTACCCCTGATGTGGAAGATCATATGCCTTCCCTGTTGGACCTTCTGCTGACCTCTCTGGATGATCCAGACATCGTTGCTGATTCTGTTGCCGAAGTGGTGCTACAAGGCATGGAACTTTTCATTCCATGCTCTGCGGTGCTTATAGGCGGCAAATCCCAACCCTGGTTTGGTCGGCCCTGCAAAATGGCTGCACGCCACAAGCTGGACAGCTACCAAGCTTGGGCCAATGTGTCGATGTCCAAGGATGTAATGACCAGCGCATTAAAAAAGGAGTATAACTTTGCCTCCAAGTCCTTCAAAAGACTAATTGCTGAGACAAAGGCGGAGTACGTGAGCAGAATTGGCGAGATATTGGTTCGACTTCCTTCGGGAACTCGTGCATTCTGGTCGCTTGCCAAGGCTGTTCAAGGAAATTTTTGTAAGGCATCAATTCAAATTGTAGCCTATGTGTTATTCTGATGAATAAGTTATATTACTGTAAAGTTTTATCTAAATCCGTTCAGTAGTTTTTGCGTGAAAGAGTAACAAACATCCAAACAAACTTTCGCATTTATAATATTAATAGGATATTGTTGAGAAAACTTACCTTGTAAGTCGCTGTAAATCGGAGTACACTTTTAAGTACACCAACCAATTAAAAAACTTAGCCAATTTCTAACCGCGATAGAGACGAATATGCGTGGTGAAAACGGGAGAGCGACTGAGCGATTAACTACAAAATAGGTGTGTGCGATAATTATCGATAATTCGTAATTACTCGATAATTTTTCATTCGATAATTATCGATAAGTGTGATTCGATAATTTTGATCCGATAATTATCGGTAATTTGTCATTCGATAATTATCGATAACTATCGATAATTTTTCATCCGACAATTATCGATAATTGGGATTCGATAATTATGGATATGCATTAGCCTTTAATTATCGAGTAATAAGTTTGACAGGGAGAAATGACGTTCTTTTTGTTTTTTAGGTATTCGGATAGGGTATAGGGATAAACTGACACTGGATGTTGGATGACCTTTTTTTTTAAGTATTCGGATAGAGTATAGTGGTAAACGTCGATACTGGATGTCGGATGACCTTTTTTTTAGGAATTCGGATAGGCTGCAGGGGTAAATATCGATGCCAGATCTCGGACGACCGTTTTTTTTCGTCGTCACTTGCGATTCACAAAAATTATCGATACTTGTCATCCTTCACCCGATAATTCTGTAGTACATTCGATAATTATCTAAGCACCCGATAATTATCGATAATTTTCATTCGATAATTTTCGATAACTGTTGCCAACTATCGATAATTTTCATCCAATAATTATCGATAACTGTTCATTCGATAATTATCGATAACACGATACAATAATCGATAGTAAAATTATCGATAATGTTTTCCCACTGATGATGAACATCCCTACAAAATGGCGGCGGCGCGTACGCACATACGCATCCCTCTTCCCGCATCCTTTACGCGATGCCAATATCATAAGTTCCCGCGCTCGTGTTATTTAAATTGTGAAACGTACTTTATGAATTATAGGTATATTTCTAGTGAAATGTTCTTAAATTTATAAAATTTTACCTTTAAACGATAAACACTAGTAAAAAACTATTACTTTAGTAACTTCCAATGCATGAATCTAATAAAAAATTAATTTTTGGAACATTGTAATTTATGCCCAGTTAAATGCCCAAGGTAAGAAATTTATGGGCGCTTATTAGGAATTTATCCAATCTGCCCAAAATGCCGGGCAGAATGCCCATCTCTAGACCCATCCATTATTAGAATCCAAGTATTTTCCATGGCAGTAAAAGGCAGGGATATAAGGATTATTGTTGGTTTTCTTCTTATTATTTTTCTTAGCCAATTTAGTTTTTTTATTCTTTTAAGTGCCTATCTTTTTCTCTTTTTGTTATCTTTTGCCAGTTTACGTCTTTTTTTCATTGTTTCTTCTAATTCACTTTTATACGGCGAAGAAGTTATAATGACCGTTTTTTCTCGTTCCCTTGTCACGCGTGAAATTTCGCGAGTTGGAGAATAAGGCATCACTTGCTGAGGACTAACAACAGAAAATACTGATGGTAGAGTTGATGGAGATGATGGAGGCCTTTGAACTATTTTAATATTCGTCATCCAAGTGGAGCATTCTAGCTCAGGCTCTGCTTGAATCTCAGATGGTGTTATGACAACAGGCCTGCGGCATGCGCAGTTCGTCAATACTTACTTTGTCAGAATCTTCAACTGTGGAAACTGAAGTTACCTTTGCAGGTTTTGTTGCAGCCGTTGTCGTCACAGGATCAAGTGAAAGTTCAGTCAATATGATTAGTCTATCTGGAGCTATTGCTCCATTGTCCGATGGACTGGTTTGTGGCAATGCTTGAGTGATGGATGATCTCTCTGTGTGTGAAATGTATGTCGTCAATGATGTTTTTGATTTTCGAATCCATAATTCTGGATGCCAGCTCATAAATCCCTGAACCCAATCTTTGCTAGCTTCTTTTTTATCAGAGTTAAAGAGACTTTGCTTCCCATTTTTTAGTGCAAGAGTGTATGCTAAATATTAAATCTTTTATTAAATAAAATCTTAATTTTTTTTTTGGATTAAATCTTTATCTTAAATATTTTGTTGTAAGTAGTAATAAAGACTACTCTCCATATCCATTATATAATTGAAAAGTTCTTTCTCTTCGTTGTCAGAAAATCACGACGAACTTGACAAAAACCGAGTTTTTGGCGAAAGGGCGGAAACACATGGACTATAGGGCATGGAGTCTACCCTCCATACTCTATCGTGAGGCAAAAAAAATTAATCTATCGAATTTGTAGGTTAAAATGAACCTATATACCGAGAAATAAAATTCCCTGGAAGGCAGGATTCTTAGCTTAATTTTAAAAGATTTTGGATGTTGGAGCATTCAAATGTTCCCTTTTATGTAACATGTAAAAAATATTTTTCCAATCTTTTTTCAAAAATTCCATTACTTTTGAACCGTTTAGTATAAAAAATTACATCGCTGATTCGTGTAGAGTATAAAAACTACCTCAGAGTGATTTTTTTCAATGCATAAATTCATATATTTAAAAGCTTTGAAATATTGTTAAAAACATCAAGACGGTCTTGCCCGCTACAGAACTTCTAATTGAACATATACGAGTAAAACACCATGATGACAAAAAAAATTGAAATGAAAAATTCTTAATTAAATAAATATCTTACTTTTCAATGTAAAATTAAAAGTATTCAATGAATATTTCGAGTGATATGAGAAATTTCCTCGACAACCTTGGACCATCCCTTTATAATAAAATTAATAAAAAATGTCAAATATATGGCTTGTCTTATTACAATTGCAAAAAAAGTGTTCGTTCTTTTCTCCAAAACAAAACTTATGACGAAACCGAAAAATACCTAACCTAAATACAATTTTACACATATCACATACACACACACTCACACATACACACACACACAAACGCGCGCGCGCGCCCGCGCACATACACACGTACACACAGAGACACAGACATATACACACAGATACAAAATTCATACTGTATTAACGATTCCTTTTCTTAAAAATATGTATGTTAAAATTGATACTAAATTATACTGTAACAAATTGTAATTTTTGTACATAATTTATATTGTAACAAAAGTGCAGGGGAAATAAAAGGAACTGTTACTCCTAAATACAGATTATTTTTTTAACCTAGCTAGGAGTACAGTACTACACCCACTAAATAAAAAACAAATTGTACGTTTATTATAAATAAAAAAATAAAAAAACCTACCTTTTTTTTTAATGATGGGAAATGCATGTCGCCGCCCGCAGGCGACGGGTATGTAGGACTCGCTGGCCGCGAAACCAGAATACCCACTAAAATCCATCAACCGTCTGCGCCGTATTGGAGCGCCATGGGATCGCTCGCGCATACAACCGTGACGCCCCAACGCTCGGCCCGGCGGCCCCTCCGCATGCGATTGGAGCCGCTCGACTGGTCCATTCTGCTAATTCAGAGAGGTACCAGGAGCGGCCTCACCACCAAAATCTCCGCGCCCTCTCGGCGCCCGCACCTCCCGACAACCTACCTTGTGGCTAATACAATTTCTACATTCAACTCGTAATACTTAGATCTACCTTGAGGTAAGTAAGTATAATTGATTATGTTAGTGTTTTCTTATTGTTTATTTAATTGTTATTCTATTATATATTTTATTAGGGTGAAGGTGGCAAAGTGCGCCTAGCGGGCAAGTGCACCTACCACAAATATCTCGAAAACTACCGATTGGATACTAGTAGTGGCACCTTATATCGATACTACAAACTAAATTATAGTTCTTGGTGAAAGTCACTGATGGCTCTAGTCATTTGTGTTTAAGATATGCGCCATTTTATTTTCACTGATATTCAAAGTGGTGAGGAGAGATGACTATGGGGTGATCATCTTCGTAAATCTCAAGAAATTGAGTTTTTACCGATATACGAGTGAGGTGAGTGCAAAATTTAAATAATTTTCTTTAAGATTCTGGCTTTATTTCACTCATATCTAGTAAAATTTACATAGTTTTTACAAGTTAAATATTCTTACCCCAAATTTATATAGTTGGGGAAGTGCGCCATACTGACTTTTTATATGGCGCACTTCGCCGCAATCCAGAGGTATTTTTTTTTTTTTTTTTTTTTTTTTTATTAATTTTCCTCTACGAGCTTACAGACGCCCGTACCATTTTTTACTGATTTTATAAATTGTTACACAGGCATTATTACATCAGCAGACTATATTTTATCATTATTTGAATACTTATGAACTATACTTAGGATCTCTAGTTCTGGAAACATGAGTCCACATTGACCACTTAATGCTAACACTTATTTCTACCACTTAATTCTACAACTTGATTTTACAATTTAATTCTACAACTTAATTCTACTTTTTTTTTTTTTTTCTTTTTCAATTCTCTTTACATGCAATATAAGTATTTACTATTTCTAATTATTCACCAACCACAATGCTCTTCTCTTCTTGCATACTCATGGTATGATCTTTTCGACACCGGCTCCTAGCTGTGCGAGCACATCCTCAATGATGGCGGTATCTCTATGGTGAATCGCCATCTTGAGGGTGTGCTCGAGGATCTCTTTGGTTGAGGCTTCCGACGCTCTCCCCACGAATCGGCCGATTGCGTCGTCCCTGTCGTCGGCGTAGTAGACGCAGGTCTTGGTGTGCCTACTTACCGCGACCACCGCATGCGAGACGCTGTCGTGTATTTTTAGTCTCTTTGCCCTTGTCTGGATGACGATGACCTCCTCGCTCGTCTGACCCTGCGCCTCGTGAATGGTCATGACGCTCGACCCTTCTCCGGTACCATATCCCTGGCCTATCAACACCTTCTTCTCCTCTTGTGTGAAAACCAGGTATAGGGTTCGGTCCTGTTTCCCGGGTATTTGAGCGCCGGTGAACCTTTCTGCTCGCAGTGAGTGGACGATGGGGCTTGAGCTGTAGATCCTGTCATAGACTTCACTGATGGCGAAAGCGACATCCTTAGGATTCCGGTGCGTGCAGGACAACTCACACGTTGTACTTACTGTCATATTTGGTCTGCTATACCGCACTTCAAACAGGCTTTCCCTGTCGATGTACGGCAGCTGATTTATGTCTTCGACGAGAACCACCTCTTTTGCCTCCGACAGTCGGGCGGCCATCACTATGGCTCCAAAGTGGTTCATGAGGGCTTCATCCACCGTTAAACGGCTTATTTTAGTACCCTCATGAAAACCATTTACCAATACGGAGGCCATAGTGCGCACCCTAGACTTGGCCTTATTGCCATAGTGGTGCGTCAGCTTTTGTTTTAGATACCTCGCGGTTCGCCTTTGTTATGGCCAGGAACTCGATATACGCGTTTTCCGCGTGTTGTTGCGTTGTGGACGCTTGTCGTAACCTTGGCGGTGTTACTTGCCCCATGTCGGCTCTTGTTCGAGTAGTCGGTGACGCCTTTAGGTACTTCGGACTTTCGTTTTTGGTGAACCTTATTAGCCCCTCCGATTGCCGATCTCTTGACTCCGACGGTCCTGGGACAAGATGGGGCAGTCGTCTGCCTCGTTTAGGCGAGGTTGTTGCCTTAATTATTTTCGCTATCGCCAACAGATGAGGCCTTGACTTTGATGTTATGTCGCCCGGGTAGCGCGATGTGGATTCTGCTTTTTGGACCTCGGCCTTTTGCTGTAAGCGCTCCGAACCACTTAGTACGGTCTCTACCAGAACCGGCCATGTAGGGGGTGAAGATGTTTTGGTCTGGGGTTTTAAGTATCTCAGGTCCTCCCCTCTATCTTCGTAAACAATGACCTCGTATGTTTTCGAGGCCATTAGGCAACCGTATCTATCAGATACGTTGCCTCTTTCATAACCGACTCGCATAGAGTCCACACTTATTCTTCCGGGGGCTACCCCGGGACATTCGCCCTGCTGTCTCAACCACAAGCTTCCTGTGCAAAAGCAGACTCCTCTCCCCACTCGAACAAAGCGATCACCTTGTTTTGCAACCGCACCGTCCGGTAAGTCGAGTCGTCGCGTCGTCCGATTCCTGCACAAGAGCGTCGATTTTTTTACGCTTGAAGCTTATTTTTTGTGTGCTTCCCTTTAACAGCAGGGCGAGCCCCGGAGAGACCACCAGTCGATCCGGTCCCTCAGAGCGACAGAAGCTTATCCCGATCCTCTCCGCTTCATTGTCCATGAAGAGGGCCACGCCTCTGGTTCTTATGCCCACTTCCCCGCTCCCATTCACTTCTCTGAGCAATGATTCTAAAGTCTTGCCGGGGGCGGGTTGCGGGGGTGCGTTATGGTCAGTCCTCTTCTGGATCAATCTTCGCAGAGTTGATGGGATGGCCCTGATGATTCGGTCCAATGTTATTCGGGTCGGTGACCAGTGAGATGAAGCCGTCGCGATTGGCTGTGCAGCCTGAGAAATATGATTTTGGACGGTTGTTTGGATTATCGTGTTTATTGGTATGCTTGTGGTGGTATTTTGAGGCTGTGATATTGTTGACCGTGTCCTTTGTGGTAGAGCGGTCGAGCCATTTCTTTTCGCGGCTGTAACGACAGCGTGTCTCGCGAATTCGAGAAAAGACGCTCTGTCGGCTTCGTTCTCCAGGATGGTATGGAGTGAAGGCCGGTCTAGTTTCCTTTGGAGTTTAATCTCCAGATCCAGCCTTCCTTGGCCGAATCTCGGACATTCCAATAGAATGTGGAGAACTGTCTCCTCACAATTCGGATCGCAGACACACGAAGGACTGTCCTTCAGGTTAAACCTGTGCAGATACGCCGCAAATCCTCCGTGGCCGGTCAGCATCTGTGTATCGACAGATGTTAACGTCGCTTTTCTTGCCAGCTTGTAAGCGGTCTTTACATCTGGCAAGAAGATTTTCGTGACCGAACCAGTTTCCGAAGAATTGTATCTGTCCTGCCACAATCGAACAGTCTCTTCCCGTATCTGCCTCCTGACGTACGAAATTGGAACTGTGTCGTAGTCAGGGGCCGATCTCTTCGTGACAGCCGCCTTTTTAGCCAGCTCGTCCGCTCTTTCATTGCCCTGTGTTCCTGCATGGGCCTTCAACCAGAAGAACCGCACCGATCTGTTCTCCTCCTGGATCTGCCTGATGCATCTCTTCATCTCCACGGCCAGAGGGTGAGTCGCCGATGGGCACTTGAGCAGGTCAAGCGAGGACCTTGAATCGCTCAATATATTGACTGTGCTCTCTTTCGATTTCCTCACCATGTCCACGGCTCTGAAGAGCGCATACATCTCCGATTGGAAGACCGTGTTGTGCCGCTCGAGTCGGAATGTAGAGTGTCTTACTTCCCTGCCTTTGTCCCACCACGTTAGGGCTGCGCCGACTTTGCCCTCTATTTTACTACCGTCGGTGAAGATGAGTGAGCCGACGATGTGGTGTTCCTCAAGGGTTTCAGGGTTCAGACCTACCAAGCGCTCATACTCAGTTGTTATGAGTAGAGATGGGTGGGGATTCTGTATTGGTCCCACCCTGCGCTCCAGCTCTCTTCCCGGTGGCAAAAGGTCCACGCAGTGGCCTTTCTTGGCCTTATATAACATAGCGGCCTCCCGGATCCGAAGGTCGAGTGGGAGTAAGCCTGATAAGACGAGTGCCGATGTTAGAGATACCGTTCTATATGCTTTACAGATTTTCTGGGCAAAGCCTCTCTGCAGTGAATTTAGTTGTTTCCTTATTGACAACTTCTCTGCTGCAGGGGACCATGCGCTTGCCGCGTACAGGATGATGGGCTCTATCACCACCACATATATGGTCCGTACAATTTCTCCGTTTATTAGACCCCAAGACACCTTCGCTGCGCACGCTAGCTGTTTATAAATATTTGCTGCTTTTTTGCATATTGCAGATGCGTGCGCATTAAACGTGAGCTTGGAATCCAAAATGAGCCCCAACAGTTTTATTTCTTCTACAAGCCTCAGCCGGGTGCCGGACATGTGAACTATGGGGGTATCGTATTTGCGCCTCTTTGTTATTACCATCGCATTGGTTTTATGCGCGGCGAAGCTCAATTTATTACGAATACCCCAGTCCTGGACGGCAGCTAAAATAGTTTCCGCTGAAGCTTGCAGGTTGCTGGTTTTGTGGCTCGAGAAAACGAGGACCACGTCGTCCGCAAAGGCCTGGCAGTGTACCCCCATGCCATTTATTGTCCTTAGGAGCGAATCTAGGATAAGATTCCAGAAGGTCGGTCCACCAATGGATCCCTGGACACAACCCTTTGTGGTCTCCTTCTCGCTGGTTGCTCTGGCATAGTTGACTATGACTCTTCGGTCCTGTAGATAGGATGCCACCATGGCATAAAGGTTTCTCGGGCAATGTTTATCAACTAGCTGTTTTTTGAGAGCTGGCCACCATGCATTGTCGAAGGCGCCTTCTATGTCAAGCGATACCAGAAGCACGATCTTTTTTAATTTAATCTCCCTCCTGATATGCTCGACTAAGTCATAGAGAGCGTCCTCCGTTCCCCTTTGTGGCATGAAACCATACTGACCATGGTGCAGCGTTGGGAAGAGTCTCCACTGAAGTCTACCTACTAACAGTTTCTCGACTGTCTTTCCGCAATCCAGAGGTTACAAACTTTTTTAAAACGTGTCTTTGTTACAAGTCTTTATTTAACTTGCAATGTTTGTATGATTGTTTGTATGATCGGGTCAATTCTTGCAAATGAATTGTAAATCAGTTATCTTAAACCGATTTAGATGTAATTTGCATATACGTTTATTAGTGAAATACATTAACAAGTGTAATATCGCAACAGCTTTTTTTTTAATTTAAATTTTGTAGGTAATGTAGTACATTGGTGGTTTTGATTTGATATAAAGTTTATATTGTGCATTTTCCATTTACAGAGCACAATGTGTGTTATCAATTAAAAAACTGCAGGCTGTAGAGGCACTATTAGGCAAAAGATTTAGACACGGAAAGAGCATATAGAAAAGATCCATACCACCGCGAATGCTATACGAGCGGAGGTAGATAATAATATGGTCAGCCGCTCAACACGGCATATTGTATTAAGAACAAAAATACGTTGCCCATGTCGGGCCGGGATGGGAACCCGGTCCTGCTAGACACGGCGTCGTCGGGACTGTTCAGAGGTGAGCCAGACAATCCCCATTGAGGACAAGTCTGGCCTTTTCGCCAAGGCCAGCCTGTCGCTGGATGGATGCCTGTTGCCTGCAGATCCGGGACCCTCCAATTAAAGCAGCTAAAGGCTCCCAAGGGTTTAGTATGGTATTGCACTCCCAAAGTGCCGAGTCCGACATGGGTGCCGACTGCCTATCTGGGCGTCCTGGATATCATCCGTAAATGGATTCCCCTGCGTCACAAAAAAAAGGTATTCCCATCGTAAATAAAAGAAATAAATACTTGACACTCGATTATCAATATTTAGAAAAAAGGTTCATAGCCTCTGACTTAAGATTGTATGGCGCATTTAGCCGAAATTTGGTTTTAAATACATAGCTTCTTCTAGAATGTGGCTATGAAAAAAAAGTAAATGTCATTCGTTTTGTTGCTTGTTTTCTTATAATAATATAAGGCTCTTTTTTTTCTAATGCTTTATTATTGCGTTTTATTAACACATGGCGCACTTACCCGATTTGTCGGCAAACTGCGCCTGGTCAGACTGTTTTCAAATTTTATGCTAAAATTCATTAATTTGATGTCAGATTCTAATGAGACGACATTGGTTGTTGTTGCAAAACGTCACAGATCCTTATAATACCATGAGTTAGTGTCACTCGTGAACTTAAACACAAGTAATATTGCACCAAAGTCAACTATGAAAAAAGTATGGCGCACTTTGCCCCCGTCACCCTACATAAATAAATTATCATTTTAGTAATGATTTCGTGGTACTGTAACTGGTTCGGACTGGTGTAAGCCTAACCAAAATATGAAGCACGAATTATTTGTTAATAACATTTTAGTTTAATCCAATGAATTGTAATCGAAATTCGTAGAACATATTAATCAAATAAAATACTAATAATAATACAATGAATTTTCAAAAAAAGGATGAAATAGATTATTTTCATCTTTTTCAGAAAAGGATACTTATATTTTGTATGTAACTTTACTTGTCAATGTGTAATGTTAATAAAATTAAGTACCTATACAACAACTAAATGAAAAAAGTAAAAAAAAAAGTCGGACAATTAAAACCTTTTTTTTCTCATCGAGCAGCATTGTAATATTAAGATCAATTGTACATTTACATATTTCAAGATGGCGCCACCATATACGGATGTACGTAACTCTTTGTTTTACCGCGAAACACGTGACTTACATTATAATTAAGTCAACTATATTTATTGTAAGAATATAATGAATTGCTTAAAAAATACTTTTTATTAATGAAGTAAAATATTTATTTAGATATTTACAATAATTCTGATGTAATTACATAATCGTATTATAAAAATTAAGAAAGCGCGGGAAAATTGGCGCCAAATAGTATAACATTGGCGCTAAAGGTGTCCTCATGTTAATGATAATGTTAAAACATGTAATGTAAAATTACATAGATATTGGTATTAAATACATTATAAAATAAAAATAGAGTGATCACTGATCAGTTTTATATGATATTATCACAATATTCATGTATCAATAAATATCAGAATTTAAAGAAACAATTTTTTTATTTCAACAAATCTAAATCTACTTCAGTTTAATTTTTTAAGTATTTATATTTGTGTGTATATAGGTAATTGAGTATTTTCGCTTTGATATAATTAATATCTACCTACTTTCTACATTACAAATCATTTCATTGTTGTTGTTGTTGTGTGAAAAGCTAATGAGTTTAATCTTATGTCCTTAGTCCTTACATAAATCTTACATTAGGTACCTATATATTTAGCATTTATACAAAATTTGCAATAGAAAGATAAGATTTAATTTTTTTATCTTGATTAACGATTTTAATAACTCTCACCATAAGACGTATCCTGCTATATTATCTACAAATAGTTTAAGATTTAAAACATTTAACAACTCAAAGTATTAGAACAGCATTCATTATCGATACAAAATTAAACCGCTATGGACACAATTAGTATAAAATAAATAAATATAATTTTATATGGTACAGTAAGTACCTACATAGCATTGATAAGGTTTAAGCTGTAATATTTATGATATTAATTATATTTCAACCGCTAATCAGTCGATATTATCAATGCGTGCATATTGAATTGAAATTGAACTAAAAAAGTTAGTTAAATGTTTTCAATTTTAGAGCTATATATACCTATTATCTAACTGAATTATATAAACGTAACAAAATAACAAACATATATTTTTTTTCATCGTCCATTCAAATAGAAAAAATAAACAAAAACTTAAAATAAACATCAAGATTAAAGATTCATATATGAAATGACCTTCAGTGATTGTAAGAATTTTTGCTAGGTTCCTACCGTGAGGTCATTGTGTTATTTCGTATTTTTACCGTATTGCATGTTATGTGAATATTACGTAAAGAATATGAGGACCGTAAGACTTAATAATTCTTATAATACAATAATGAAGTGATAAACATAGTCAGTAGGTATATGTAATCAAATAGAAAAATATGAAATGAATCAATAAGGATAAAATCTAGGAACTCTTTTTGGATAATAAATATGTTTACATATTATAAATTTTATTGCTATCATTCGTAAAGAACGTGTGTTATGTAATTAATTAGTTGCGAAGAACAAAGAAATTTGGATTGACATCCTTGACAAATAATGACATAGAATTTTGACAAAATTGTCAGAGAAATTGTGACAATGACAATATACGACTAAGATATGGACCACATACATCATTATTTATTGTTGTCGATCATTCCCGATTATGTTAAACGAAATAAATAGAGTGAAAGGTTATTCTTAAAATAACTCCAAGCGACCGGAAGTAACGTAATATGAAAGCGATCGATATGCCGCTTGGATTATTGTCTATGATACACGTAAAAATTATTAGTCCTATTTAAAGATTTAAAAAATTACAAATAACATATGTACGGAATCTTTTTTACCAATTATGTCTTAATAACATAATACAGATGCTTAAAACATCGAATAAATAACTTAATTTCACTTTAACTTGCTGGCTGTTTTCCTATATAACATTTTTATTCTGTGGTAAAAGATATCAATATCCATCTATGGTCTTAGTTTTACTACCTGGCAATATATATCAATATAATCGATTTCAGAAAAATCATTCGCTTTATGTTTATTTACAAGTGATATACCATGAAAATAGGAACTTTTTGAACATTTATTGTCGAAATATCGAAATGTGAGAAATATGTACTAAGAGATTATGTTCAGAACAACCAATTAATATATATTTGTGATTAATTTTGTTAAAAATATTTTATTTTATTTAAAAATTATTACATTTAACCAAAACTTTAAATTAGACCCGGATGGGAAAATACGAAAAATAAGCCCAAATTTTACTTTCTCAACAATTATTGCTCAAAAAAACTCAATGTGTAACCCTTATTTAAACTGTTCGATGTATCGTATAAATCTATTGAATCGATTTAATAATTTAATGTTGCCACAGTCCACACGCATTTCCCATGGCATATTACATCACCATTTCATGGCACGCATTTGCTACTTCGACTTTTCGTGACAGCATGTCATTTTCGACATTTGATTGATAATTTTCTAAAGATCCATCAAATTAGTTTGTTTGAAAGTTACTTTAGGCGCTAAATGTTAATATTTTATAAATTTCTCGTCTCGAGAACAATGTGAGTAGACGATAACCATATTTGGAGGTCGCGGCTTTAGTACCCCATTATGAGTGCGCAAAAGTGTGTTGTAGAAGGCTGCAATTTGGAATATGATGTAGTCTGCAGCTTTTCCTTTTACAAGTAAGTGATTTTCCCGCTTTTATTTATATAAGAATGCTGTATCGATACGAGGGGATGATCCTGGATCTGGATCTGGATCCTCACGCTTGTGACCTCGACACCTACAAAATTACCTATACGACATCCGAACAGAGATTATTTATGATTCTAATTCGATGTTTACATTTTTTTATCGATTAGTTTTTATTATTCAAGTCGATTTTTACACTTATAAAATGTTTTCTCAACTTGAAAATACCTTTGAATAACATACTATGTTTTAAGGGCATGTATCATTCAATTAAGTATTGTTTATTAATACCTTATCAAATTTATCACCTATGTAATATACAATGCATATTACTTACTATATTCTAGTTAGTATGAAAATTGTTCAATTCACTAATTGAACTATTTGAAATAATATAGATATTTTTCTATGTTATTATATACAATGATTATTTAATAATTAAATATTTTTACTAATAATAAGAATAGCAAACCAGTCTTCTTTATATATGTAAAATTATTTCTTATTAATTATGTATTGTTTATAATAAAATATATAAAATGAATCGCTGTTATATTTACAGTAATTTCATTTAAAATACACAATAAAACCAATTTAATTAAATGTATTCTAATATGAAAAAAAAAATGATAAAAAATTACAATTTTTTTAGTTTGTATTCTTAACTTAAATTTGCTAAAATTACATTTGTGATGCTTTGGATCTTTTTATCAGTTTCAACTTTTAATTATAAATTATGTCACTCAATTTATGTAATATGTATTACATAAAATGTTCATATTTATGTATATTTTTGTTGTGTTGCTCAATAACTGCATCTTTAAGAATCTGTCAGTAGTTAAATAATTAAATCTGTTTTTATGTTGTTGAGAAATTTTCAAACAATATAAGTTAAAAATAATGATGGAATCTTTCTGTTTTGTTGGTAATAAAAATACTTTGTTAATATTTAAAATAATAATGCTTATATGAGTAATTGTATTTATAAAGTTAGTCTAGACGTAATAGTAAGAACGTAAATAGGAAAAAAGTTACTAAACTTTTAGAAACTATGAATAATGTCTTGTAGGAATTTTAAGTGTGGAATAAATGATGTGTCAGTGTTTAGTGTTCCAGAGTGTGCCAAAAATTGTAGCAAACACTAATAAGATATCTAAATCAGATTAAAACTTTACAATATTCAAGTAGGTTAGTCCGAAGCACTTTCAAATTGGTTTACAAAACAACTGTTTACAACATAATGAATTATAGCTAGTGTGACATTACCATCGACATGGGAAATAAATTTCACAAAAAAAAAGAATAACTCACAAAAAACTCACACTACAGTTACTTTTAAAAATTAATAATACAGTATTTACTTTAATTATATAAAATTAATTACCGACTGATAAGGTGTAGCATTAAAAACTATGCTATTTTATTTTAAAGGTGTGTATATTTTGCCATATGTTATTTATGACAAAATATATTTATTTAAGTTATCTCGACTTCGATAAGTGTATTTTTTACTATCTCTGTTACAAATATTTCAAATATGTTTGCACGCATTCCATTTTTATTAATTGCCTTGCACCGAATGGGCCACAGAAGAATGAGAATCTTATGTCGGTGTCTGGACACACACAAACGAAAGATAATGACAAAGAAATGTATGGACTGTACAACATTTTTCATTAACAGTGAATGAATCTACAAAAGCTAGTCCAACAGTCAGTGACGTTGATCACTGCACTGACCCGACTTCTCTATAGGTTTAATAATAGAAGTGTTGACCACTATTTTTAATCGACTTCAAAAAAATTACAACATTATCAACATAATCAATGTCAAATAAATACTCATTACTTTTTTTAAGTAGGTTAAAAAGTAAAATATATATTCTAAATAATAATATAATGTTCTTTAGTGTCAACACATCAGCCCATACGGATGATAAGAGGCAGGACTGGATCGAAGGTGCTATGCAGGAAGAGAGTGAATGTCTCTGGAGACATGTGAGCTTGCAGTTATGTGGGTGAGCATTATTATTTTATTGTTACAAACTTAAACAGACTCGGAAACTATCTCAGAGTGATATAAGCTGTAGTTTTGGTTAAACACAGTTTGTTCGACCAGAGTAGTATCACTCTGTCTATATGGCTATATAATGTGGCTATTGTAGCTACTTTTGGTACAGCAAGAGAAGTAGATAAAATTCAATATACAACTATCTTTACCTCTTTCTTCTTCTCATCCATTCAAGGTAGGTAAATTGTGTGTAGGTGGCCATAATATTGTTTTAATTAATATTATTTTAATAGGCCATATTGTTTGATATTTGCCATTCGAAGCATCTTATAAACCAGTGTTTCCCAACGTGGGGCCCACGCCCCACTGGGGGGCAATTTGATAGTTAAGGGAGGCAATTTAAAAATGGACTCGACACGATTTTAACCCTTTCGCTTTGGGTTATTTAAATGCAATGCTATACCTTGTCCAACCATTTATTATCTCTTTGACAGCTTACGTCTATAAATTTCACTATTTTTTTCATTATATGTTTTGAAATTTTACTTACGAAGATTTGATAACAATTTCATAGTGATTTCTTCCTAAAACTTATCATTTATATGTCTTAAGGAAACAAAACAATTTTAAAGGTTAAAAATTATGCATGGGGGCATAAAAAATTTAGAAATGTTAAGGTGGGGCATGACCTAAAAAAGGTTGGGAAACACTGTTCTAAACATAGGCTGTCTCAACAAGAAAATAGAGGATGGTAACAGATTTAAAGGAAACGTTGATAGCCTTTATTATCTTGGAGAAATTATAATTTAAGTCAAAAAGGAAATTAATTTAGTAAATTAGAGGATGATATATTTATAAAATATTTTGAAGAATAATGTTGTTTGATTTGCTTTGTCAACTGCATCTATCAATCTTCTAATCTTCTCCGTGACTTCTACATTCTATGTGACATTGGCGAAATAATCTGTGTCATTAGGCACATCTGAAGTCCATCAAAACAAAAATTTAATATAATATGATATAGAAAGGTCAAAAGCGCCTGATCAAATTTTATAGCATTACACAAATATGCTTTACAACTATCAAATCTTCAAGGCGTTTTTATTTAAAAAAAAAAGTAATAAAAATAGTTTTTTTTTGTTTTGTTTTAATAATGTGTTTGAGGTCTGTCATCGTGCGTGCATCAAGGACCAACTACTGGATAGATTACAATTAACTCTTTTAATTTTTGTTACTGGACACTTGGACCTTGTGTAATAAAAATTTACGATATTTTCATTAAATATAAAGTTAGTATAGCTATAAGTTGAGTACATATTTGCTTCCGGTCTCTTTATTGTTTTTTCCTCTTAATCCACACGTTGCTCCACTGCAGGTTTGCGGATAATTTCCATACAATGAGTAACGATCCGTATCAGATGTCTATGATAACAACAGGAACCGATGGCTTTAGTCGCTCCGAGGTGTAGTGGGGAGACCCACAAGGGTATACACCCAGTTCAAAAACAACCGCTGGTATTAAGAAACAGATAAATATACATATATACATACATACAGATATTACTCGTTTAATAGTATAGGATGTAACCTAGACTAAAAGTAGTATACCGTCCCAGGTATCATTTCGAACTGGACGCACAAGGATTATGGATCGACTCGCCAATGTTACCTGAACTCTTGACCCCGCAGGAACAAGCGGCACCCATGCAACAGACGGCGGCTGATAAGAAAAGTAAGACTTACCTTTAAATTTATTTATAGATGTGTCCGGTTATCTCGGTAATGTGTGCGTCAAGCTTGTATATAAAAAAAGTGTTTGTGTGTGCGTTTTGCCGCGATGTCTTTCTCTAAGGTCTTCATCTATATCTATACGAAAATTACGATACGATAACCCATAAATCCGGTAACCTGTTCTACTACCGGGAGGGCGACCAACATTCCCTAGGAAGTTTCGGGTTTATGGTCCGCGGGTCCTTCATTGGCAACATTGTAACTATCGGAAGTGTGTCGGTGTGTTGCTTATCCTATACTCAGAGTGTCTGAGAGATACTCGCTGAAGGTCACACAGGTATATGCACCGACCTCTGCACACCCAGATGCAGTATGTATGAGGACATCAGTAGGGCCATACATACGAATAAAACCTACTTCAATGTTGTCATAGGGGACTTTAACGCGAAGATAGGCAAAAGACGAGACGATGAGCTGATGGTGGAGATTTTTTTATATGGGCAGCGGAACCCCAGAGGACAGAGGCTGGCCGTTTTTCTGGAGAAGGAGGGACTCTTTATATGAACTCTTTCTTCGAAAAGCCGTCTCACAGGAAATGGACCTGGATGAGTCTCACTGGTTCCACTAAAAATGAGATAGACTTCATCATGACCACAAGACGACAAATATTCAATGACGTCTCCGTGATCTATAGAATGAAAACCGTGAGTTATCAACTATTGGTGAGGGAACATTGAATATCAATTTTAGACTGGAATGGTCTCGTCTAATGAAATCTGCACACCGACTATCTAACGCACATATCCAAAACCCCGAGATCATTCAGCTCGAATTATCTAATCGATTCCATTGTCTTGACGATTGCGTTTCTGTGGACGATATGTATAACAGGTTGGTGAACCATGTCCATACAGTTGGGGGCCGATTTTAAAAACCCGGCAGCAAAAATGGCCCTAAAAGCTCCTGACGGGCAGGACTGTGTGTTCCTGGTTTCCGTACAACTTTGTGCATTTACCATAGTAAAATATTGAACAAAAATTCTCCCCATTAGCTACGTCTGTGAGGGGTCGTCATGACCCCCAAAGTCTGAAAAACTCACAGTCCATGGCTTTTTAACTCGAAATGTCGCTTTATGGTATCCACGCAGGTTTTGTTATGGTAAATATATGAATAATATAAAAAAATATATCGTTTTAACTAAGGATTTAGGATTAGTGTTTGTTCAAAACGATCAAAATAAAAGTAATTAAAATTATTTTGATTTAATTCCATGTAAATTTGACGGTCCCGATAAATTTACTATAATATTTAAAAAAAACTAAAATATACAAATTTGTTGGCATGTTCAAAATTTGAATGTTAATTTATTTTTAACTTTTTGAAAGATAAAATTTGTTCACCGTAATTGACGTGTCCCAACTGAATGTATGGCCGCTTGGGTTTCAACTAGTGATGTGCCGGATCGTTAAAAATGTATATCCGCGGATACGGATCCGAATACAGATATTTGATGTCAAGATCCACGGATACGGATCTTAATTTTCTTACACAATCGGTGTTTATGTGCGTGACATTGAAACGATAATTGAAAACACTTGACGCTTTGCTTGACGTGCCCCACGCACGTTTATTCTTTTGTTTTGTTTATAGTTTAATGTGACACTGGGCAGCATATATAACGTTTGTATTTGGTACATAAATGAAAAAAAAAAATCTACAAATGTTCAAATATATCATTGTTTTAATAAGTTTATCACCAAGATTTGTGATTGATCTTATTATAGAAATAGTTGATTAAATAATAATAATTCATTATGATAAATGTTTACAATATAAAGATGCTAAATATTTGATTTTAAGAAAAAAAAAATTAGAATGGAATTTATTAGTTTTTCATTGCTACCTAATCACCTATATATAGAATTTCATCAGTAAAGAATCCGTAAAAGAACCGCAAAAAAAGTAACGGATACGGATACGAATCTTTCTTCTCTCTCGGATATCCGCAGATACGGATACGGATATCGGGCACATCACTAGTTTCAATCCGTTCCGATCATCCACACCCTTGCATCGTCTAGATGTATGTGATGTGAGAAAAAGTTCTAAGACTGTGATTACATTGTACAAAATTAGTAAACAAAATATACAGGGCCGCTCTGGTTGCAGGCGCGGCCCGAGAAACCTACCAAGACCTTTTTATTAAGTTTGCATCCAACGTCCCCAAAGGTATCGTCCTTGAAATTATATTTAACTAATTTATTTATATATATAAAGCAATTCTTTGTACATTACTTAAACCATTTTTAATATGACGAGTCCTACATCAACGGTTGTCTGGAAGAGCTCGCTCTTCTAGCGATAAGACCGCCTTTGTACATATGTCTTTGTTAATTAGAAATATTCTTGTATTTATTTATTTTTTATTTTTCGGTGTGCAATAAAGAGTACTATTGTATTTTTATATTAAAGTAAAAAACTATTTACACAATATGAAACATTGACAAGTATATAGTTGCAATTTTTTTTAATAATTATTATGAATATATTGATTTTATATAAATAATATGTATATAATTATATCGTATGAAAATAGTTAGTTTTAGTTATTTATAATTATATAAATTATCAATTACACATAGTAGACATATTTAAGACTATGCGATTAGCAATAACCGAGCGATAGTAAAAATTGCGCAATTTTTGCTGTCAAATTGCAACTCAAAAGCGATAGACAAGCAAGCGATAGAACTGCTAGTGTTAGTACCTAATTAGTCATCTTAAATATTATTAAGTATAGTCTCTATAAAATATTTTATGATACTTTTTTATGACAGTATTATATCACTACGTATTCCCCCAATAAACGAAGTCCTCACCGCGTGTTTGTCTGTCGGCTTGTCTGTTCGCAGTAAACTCAAAAATACCTGAACGGATTTTCATTGCGATTTCTTTCATTAATAGATAGAGTCGTTCGTGAGGAAGATTTGGGTGTTAAAATTTGTCAAAGTTTTGTGTAAATTAGTTGAAGTATGACGATAATTGGTGAAAATTACGGAATAAGTCAAGCCGTCTGGGAGCTTTAATCGAAAACGCTACCTAATTACTTTCAGATATAACTAAACAATCTATGATGGAATTATTCCTCTTTTATAGGTGTACAAAAAAGCCCTCGATGGCATACTTATCTTTTAAGGATAGCTTACTATACCAATTCGAACTTCTAAAGATATGGTCAATATAATAATAGTACAATGCGGTTATTAGAAAGATATTTAGACGGATACAGTATTAATCATTTTTTAGCGTTTCATGAATATTATGATACTCCTTTACATCATGTAATTTAAAGTAATATCTTAGGAGTTATCGGAAAATGAAAAATAACGCGCGCATAAATAAATAAAAAAATGCGAAGGCTTAGAGATAAAGTAACGTAGCGATAATTCGTTTAAATAAAAAAATACTAAATATTGTCACGTAAAGTCGGGTGATTAACGAAGTATATAAGGGAGAGTAACTAGATTAAAAGACCGTTTCAACTGTCGCTTATAACATTACAATACAAATTTAGTACAAAAATTAAGAAATCGTAAACTACAGTCATTTGTTGCCCACTGCTTAGGTGCACAGCAATGGTTACGACAATTCCCCAGGAACGGATTTGGAGGTCTTGAAGCCCTGGGTCCAACGAAAGAGCGGAGGCCTCTAATTACTTTCCAAATAAATGGAATAACATTTTTTTGGTGTTTTAAGGATTAAAGTGAACAAATATATATATATATTGTTTTTAATATTTAAGAACAATATGGATAATTATTTTGTACAAGTATTGTAGTTAAAAAATGTGGAAAAAAAATACTGTGAAAAGTTGCTGTTGCATCGAAAATTCGGATATTATTTTATACCTCTATTGTAAAGAGTCTCCTATGTGGATGCCCCGGGCCTATAGCCCCGTATTTCCTCCCCAAAGTCCGGCCCTGGTGCTACTGTTCACGAGAAGGATACACATATTCCACCACGCTACTCCATTATTGTTTGGTGAAACATGTCTCAATATATCTCCCAAAATATCCAGTTTTATTATCGATCCTGCTCACAGAATGAGAACATATAAAAAAAAAGTTAAGCCGAAGCCGGTTAACTAATAAATATAAAATGAAATTCCAAATTCGTGAACAAAGTTGCGGCTTAATTTTAGTTTTAAAAATATATTATCAAGTTATTACCAACGACACTTCTCACAATTTTTTTTTTATTACATTGCTGTAAATATCGATTTGTTTTTTTGTAAGCGTGTTTTATATAAATTGAAAAGTTTTTGAAAGTCAAATCGTATTAACAAAACAAGGTCATATAAAGGACAAAGCTGCGTTGACTTAGTTACGCTGGTTTTCATGCGGGATATGTCATGACTGTATTTATAATTATTAAATGATATATTGACAATTTAAACGAGTACATTCTGAATCCGTAGGACTATTACGTAACTTGCGCGATCCTCAATTAGGTTCAGCTAGTATTGAAATTCGACACCGCAGCAAGTTACGTAATAGTCCCACCGGTATAATATATTATTATATACGAATAAAAAGCACTTTTAAAACGTACTTGAATAAATTTAATTGATTTCGATGTATTTTCGTTACAGTTGCCGACATCATACGCATGGAACACAACTATAGTGTGGAACCGGTTAAAGAAACCGTAGAGAGCGTATCTCGTCTCAACGTGAGACAGCTAGTCGACACCTTGGGCTACTTGTAAGTATGTTTACACTAGAGATATCGTCTTGTTTCAACCGCGATTAATTTTCATTAAAGAAATCTAGAATTTTTGGTACTTTTTCCTTTCATATGGGTCACAGACTGATATTTATAGCCTATAGTCTGTTTGAACATAATAAATAACTTGCATTATACAAGTTATTTATATTGTTTAAACAAACGAAGTTTACATAAATAAATAAATTAATTAATTAATATATATGTCACTTTCAGCGTTCCTCACTAAGAAGGGATAGTGTGTCAGGGCTCCGGAAACAACATACATTGGCTCAGACCACTAATATCTGCATAGCCTGTATGTGTCACAAATTGAAATCGAATCTGCGACCCCATGTGCCCAAAGCTTGTGACCACAACGCCTAAGTCATTAATTTGATATACTAGCATCCGGTTATCGCGACCAAAGAAAAAGTCCTATGTTACTTTTAATATTTCCAAGAATATGTGTACAAAGTTTCATGATGATCGGTTAAGTAGTTTTCGCCTGAAAGCGTAACAAACAAACTTACATTTCACATTTATAATATAGGGTAGGGATAATTTCATATTTTATTAAACTTTCTTATATGTTTCAGATCCCTAAAGAACCTACAAAAGAAACAACTGTGGGTGGTCAAAGTAGAAACGGACAAGGCCGAAGCCTCAATCACGGCTTCAGAGCAAGTCATCACAAAGATGCCGGACCCTAAGCAAATTATTGAGGTAAATTCACCAAACTGATATTGTAAATACTAAATTTTGTATGTATGGATATACCTGTTACTGAATCAATTGCGATGAATCTTAGTATTTAGATAGTTTAGAGATTTAGAATAAAACAGGATGCTTTTTATCCAAACGAGGGCTCGGTTTCAGTAGGTAGTAAAGGCCCCACTGGTCTGCTTCAACGAATCGTAACATGGTGCTTTAGATACTATAAGCTTTCATGGTATACAGGCAATTGAATTCTAAAATAATTTTTCTTACATAACTAGAATATGCAAAGAATATTATCTTCAAATAAATGTTTAACTAGTAATATTAATAAATTTTAAATCGAGTTTGCCAAAGATATTTCTCTTCTGATATGTGTACTTCGTACACACGACATTTTTTTTAAATATAAATTGTATTATAATTTCAGATTGTACCCCAAACATCAACATCAGAAATCCAACACCAAAGCGAAGTTCTCCACGTGATGGAAGATGGAAACATATCGGACAACTTCATTTACGAAATAGCGGAGGAGCAGGAAATAACCATGGAGGAAGTCAAGGAGATACCCGTATCGAGCAACCGAGAGTGGACAGTTAACATTATACCAGAAGATACTAAACCCAAGTATGCGTACATCAAACATTGTAACACAGGCAAGAAAAGAAGACATTTTACAGCTGAAATGAACGAAATTACACTACAAGGAGACTTTGAGAATTACTACATATTACCGGATGTGGACCCATCCGTTGGCGTGGAAATCACAACCAGCTATGAACCGGAGAATTATATTGTTGAGGAATACCCACACCTGGTATTAGAAGAACGTCCCAGAAAGAGGTCGAGAGATTCAGATCCGACGAAACGTAGAAAGAAAAAGATAAGCTCACCGTCTGTGAGAGAACAGGTCAGACAACTTAAGACGGAGATCAAAACTGAAATCGAAGAAGATTGGGTTATAGATAACAGTGTTTACGACCAGGATACGTCTGACGACTACGACGAGAAAAAAGCGGCGAGAGTCCGACGAAAAAATAAAAAGTATCTCGGATATGACTTTGTTACCTAAGTATTAAGTTGGGACGGCTGCAAATTTTAATCATTTTTTTTATTTTTTATTTAGATATATATTCGCGTGATCCTATGCCTTAGTTTTAATATAGTAATATTACGTTAATGTTTCTTTACAATACACTAAATAATCTACTTTTCAATATAATGAGTAAATAGTTTTTTTTTTGTCTTAATAAATAAGAAGAGGTAAGGATAGGATAATCATGTAAAGTGCCCGGTTATATGAATTGTTCGAATGCCCATCTACGTTACTGGTAAATACATATGTTTTAAAATTGTACATTGCTGTTTTGATTATTCCTATCTATAATTTGAAAACACACACACGCTCACGTACACACACAACTTATAGTCGAAGAACAAGTTTAATTGGTTTTTTTTTTATTGGGTTTCGCCACACGAAAAAAAGCGGCTGCCAGCGTCGCAAGCGCGGACCGCGCCGGTGGGACTATTACGTAACTTGCAAATAGCGAGCGATCGCGAGAAATCGCTTTCGTGTTGAAATTCAATACTAGATTAGCCTCAATTAGTACTGAAATTTGACATTGCGACGATTTCTTGTAATCGCTCCATATATGTATATCAGATAAGTCCACCTTTGCTAACATACATGTTATACTAATTACTATAAAAATTGTGTTTAAAGTGCAATAAAGAATATATATTATATGTTCATTCTTATACGTATTGTGTATAAGTATAAAATATAGACATTTGTATATAAGTTTATTATATAAAAACACCGCTTACCCGGTTAATAGGTCTGGAAGAAATGGCTAATTACCTATACATAAATCCGCCCGTTGTACTACACAATCTGTAACCATCTTTAAAAGCTTAAAGTTAAACTAAGCATTTTACAATGTTTATGTGGTTTTCAATAAAATATAATAAATAAATAAAAGTTAGTTTATTCTTATACAATGTTTATAAATCTTCAGGCCAAGTCAAGCAGTTTTTGCGTGAGAACGTAATAAACAAAAAAGACAGCTAATTTTATTTTCTCATTTATACTATTATACAGTAAGTTTAATTAGTATCTTTAATATTATAAATGTGAAAAGTAAGTTTGTTTGTTACGCTTTCACGCGAAAACGACTTAAACGATCATCATGAAACTTTGCACACATTCTAGGAGGTATTAGAAGTAACATAGTACGTTTTTTTTTTGGTCGCGGTAACCGACATCCACGCGCGCAGAAGTTAGGACACCATACAAATAGTTTTATAAAATAAAACAAAAAATAAATTATCGATATATTTATTATTAGAATTAATATATATATACACTAGTAGTCCGCCGCGGTGTTGGCCAAATAATCTCGTCTGCCGATGTTAGAGGCTTGTTTGTTTTGTACCGCCTCCAGTTTGGGACATTCTGTAAAAAATCGTATTTATATTTCATTAATAAGATAACAATACATGGGACTCGTTAAATGTTACACCAAAATATTTTATCTTTTTTACTTTTGAGAGAATAAGTGCAAGTATTGGCTTGCAAGTGAAGTATTGACAATCTGGTGAAACTAGTAACTTAGTTCATACTAAGAAAATCAATCATCATTTTCGCTTGTTTGGGGCATTTAATAATTTATATTTTACTTGGGGCATATAATATATATTTTTACTTGGGGTATATAATAATGTATATTTACTTGGGGCATATAATAATAATATTATCAGCGTATCCTCGATTATTTTGATACGTTTCGTGATGTCGTGCAACAGCGTTAATAAAAATAGTTCCCTACCCGCTCAGAGCACTCGCTTTTCGGCTTTCGGAGCGATAGGTCGTTGTTGCATGACGAGCGCGTTGACTATTTTTTTTTATATTCAAATTAACGGTTGAATAATTGGTTAATTTAAATTGCAATTCTTAGTCAATGTTCTTGATTCAGTTAGTAAATAAGGTTAATTTCGTGACAATTGTTCGATTTGTAAAATTATTAATAAATAAAGTGTTCGGTTTTGTGTCTTTTTATTTTAATAAATAAGTTTCTTTCTCCTAAAAATATATATTTGGGGCATATAATATAAATTAAATTGATATTTATGTTATGTGTAATAATAAATATAAATATGTTTTAACATACACACACAGTCATCTGTTCCTAAGGTAGGCAACTTAATGCCTATGTTATAGGTAGCAGTTGACTAATATACATTTTTTTTTATAAATATACATATAAATAATACATATATAAATAAATACATATTACACCCAGACTCGGGGCGGGAATCGGACCCAGAACCCTGGAGCAGAATACAGGGCCACTGTCAACTGCGCCACGGGCCAGTCAATATTGTAAATTTATTACTTAATTAAAAATGAACGCTTCTCCAACGGCTCTCAAAAAGATGAGAATTTCTTATCGGGGTTCCGGAAACACGACACAAACATAAATGTTCAGCCCACGAAAAACATCATGTACGGGGATCGAACCCGCGATGGCTAGTACATCAGCTAGTTGCTGTGACCTCCGCGTCAACGTGACCTAATATTAATAACTATATTTAGCAATAAACAGATATTATTATAAGCAGTGAAGTGTGACGTCACCTGTGATCCTGTGACCGAGCCCCCCGCAGTAGGAACAGCCCTGTCCGTCCGCGACCGGCACATCCGGCTCGCCGATCATGTCCAGAAGGAACGAAGGCACCTGGCAACAGAACATACATACAATTTTTACATATACTGCCATTCCTCGGGACAGCTTTCGATGAAATTTCTTGTATGTGTTGGAGTGACGCGGTCGGTTCTGGTGTAGTGGTGCGAGTAGCTTGAGATAGATATTTGTATTTGTGCAAATATTTGTTTCCGGTCTGGGTGTATGTCTTTGTGAGTTTTTCTACCGTGTCTCGGAGAGCACGTACAGCCGTCGATCTCGGTTGTTACTATAGACACCTAGTAACGATCATTACTCAAGTGGATTAGCGCGGTGGATTAAGCTCCAACCCTTCTTCTATATGGAAAAGAGGCCTTTGTCCAGCAGTGGGACGTTAACAGGCTGATATAATTCAGTTGGAGTAGCTACTTAAATGGTTGAGGTCCCTCCCACCCAGTACGTCCCCCCCACTCACCCGCTGGCCAGCCTCAGTGAGCAGGTGCGCGAGGTCCCGCAGCACGCTGGTGTCGGTGGCGCGCCCCAGCAGGGTGGTGGCGACGCCCCCTCCTCCCGCGCGACCTGTCCTCCCGATCCGGTGCACGTAGTTCTCGATGTCCTCCGGCATATCGTAGTTGATCACGTGCTGGATGTTTTCGAAGTCCAGACCTGGAGGGGGGAGAGGGGATATTAATCGTTTTCATTAATTGTCGGGAACAAATATTATAATTATGTTACCAGTTCATCCTTACCATAATTAGGTTTTTCTTGGAAAAAAATTACAGGTAATATTTACAGGTAAATCCAAAATATTATTCAGGTCGCAGTGGGTAACTGTGTTCCTCTTTTCAAAATTAATTATTTGAACACATAACTAAGATTTTTTTTCCAAAATTTTAATTAGTTACTTTAGACATTATCGAAGTCGACTTCATGACTACTTTTCATATGTTTCGCTACAGATTAGGATTAGATTTGATATATACGTTGACTTGAATTTACCTGTATTTAATACAAACATTACTTTTTCAATTTAATAGCTGAATATTATACCATGTAACCAATAAGAATGTTAATTTAAACATATATGTTCCATAAAACAGGTTCTGTTTGATAGCACTCCAAAAACTGTAATTCTCGTTCATTAGATCACATAGTAAAACACGTGCGTTCATAAATACCGTTAGCGAGCAACTAAATGAACGAGTGTGTACATGCTCGCTCTCGTTTACCTCGCGAGAGCCAACGAGACCCTTTGACTGGGGCGCAAAAAACCGACAAGCCACCGAGAGCGACCGAGACGAGAACGAGAGAGCGAGACGAGACGAGAGCGCCCTGTACACACGCTCGCTCGGCCTGTTTCGGGGTATCTCGACGAGTGTGTACAACCAGCATTAAAGTGCGTTCAACGAGACAAGATAACAAACGTAAACAATGCCGACGGAACATGAAAATATAGTATATCTCTTTCTATCTTGTTTGTTTGCTATCTGCTGCACGGCTCTCGGCAAAGTATAACAAGACTATTGCGGGTTTGAAAACATTCGCGCGGCCTTTTGATTTCGTAGTTATTTATTTTTATTTCATTTTCGTGAAGCGCTCGGGGTGATACATAAATTTTGTTCGGTCTCTGTTATTTCCTGTTAATATTTTCGTTAATTATTCTTATTTGTTACTAGTTTTTGTTATAGTTGTTATTTGTTGTATTAGTTATTGTTTTTGTTATTTGTTGCTGTTATATCTAGTTTTAATAAATTTGTGTAAGTAAAAAAGGTTACAAAACCCTGCATAGGCGAATGACCTGGCAGTTGGTTTGTTAACATTTGGTATCTTGTCTCGTTGAACGCATTTTATTTAATACTAGCGGCCCGCCCCGGCTTCGCACGGGTATTTAACTAAAATTTTAAAAATTATAAATTTATATTTTTTATCACCTACATGCGCCATCTATCGTATAATGGTAGAATATCGTTTTTATATTTAGTGACATTTAACATAATAGTACCTATATTAATTGAAAATTATGTTTATCTAAAATATTAAAACGATTTCTATTCCTATCCGACATATTTAGTAAACTTTTAAGTTTAACAAAATAATAACTCAAAAATAAGTTTTGTGAGTTTTTAAGATTCCTAAGACCAGGTGGCGTTGGCGGCGTAGGTAGCTATTTCTATTTTCTTAAATATTTATTTTTAAATTTAATTACAATGAAACAAAAACTAAATTATACTGTGAGTTATGTTTAATTTTTATGTATTAAAGTTATTTACATTGGTTTTGTACTTTTTACGTGATACGTGAACACAGAAAAAAACGATAAGAGATGGCGCTGATACAAAATAAAACGTGCTATTAAAATTTATTCTTGATAATCTATAGTGTATTAATAAAACGGAGGTTTTAACAGATTTATTATTTGTATAGATTATATATAAAATCAGTATTTTTATTCAGACAGTACCTTTGCTAGCAACATCGGTAGCTACAAGCACGTCCTTCTCTCCCCTTCTAAACGCTTCCACTGCTCGAGATCTCTCTTCTTGATCCTTACCGCCGTGAATAGCCACCGCTTCCACACCTAGAAGTAATTTAGAAAAAACATATATTCACCATGTTAGTGTACTAATCTACAGTCCATGATTAAAAAGCCGTTATAATCAACGAATAGGTAGTCAATGCTTACTTTTTAACGTAAATTTTTACAAATAAAAATGTAAAAATGAGGGGAAGGGGAGGCCTACGGGACATCTAATGGCTGATGTGATGTGCATTAAAATGCTTTAGAAAAGAATGGAAAAATATTAAATAATGTACAATCATCGAGATCAGTATAATGGTTTATAGAAAAAATGCGCGAAAGCATTTTTGTGATTTACTTGAAAAGATTTTTTTTGGGTTATAAGGTCGTCCCTTAATACCTTACGATGTTATGCTATGTTCTTTTTAGGGTTCCGTACCCAAAGAGTAAAACGAGACCCTATTACTAAGACTCTGCTGTCCGTCCGTCTGTTTGTCACCAGGTCGTAACTCATGAGCCGTGATAGTTAGTTGAAATGTTAACAGATGATATATTTCTGTTGCCGCTATAACAACAAATACTAAATAAAAAACATTTAAGGGGGGCTCCAATACAACAAACGCGCTTTTTTTGCTCGATTTTACTCGATATTGATAACAGCAACGGGTAATCGCTTGAAATGTTTACAGAATATTGAGTTATAGTATTCACTTTAAAAATAAAAAAATTTAATTAAAATGAATATTAAAGGGGGGCTCCCATATAACAGATAATGGTACAGAACCCGTCGTGCGCTCTCCGACACGCACTTGGCCGGTAGTTCCACGTGATATTGCTGTGACTCACCCTTGAGCAGCAGGTACTCGTGGATGGCGTCGACGTGCTGCTTGCGCTCGGCGAAGACGAGCACGGGCGGCGGCGTCTTCTGCAGGCAGTGCAGCAGGTGCACCGTGCGCGCCTCCGCCTGCACCGCCTCCAGCTCCTGCCGCACGCCCAGCGACGCGGCGCCCGCGCGCCCCACGTTCAGCGTCACGGGCCGCACCAGCGCCGACCTGCGCCACCCCCACACTCAACACAACCTCCAGCTCCTGCCGCACGCCCAGCGACGCGGCGCCCGCGCGCCCCACGTTCAGCGTCACGGGCCGCACCAGCGCCGACCTGCGCCACCCCCACACTCAACACAACCTCCAGCTCCTGCCGCACGCCCAGCGACGCGGCGCCCGCGCGCCCCACGTTCAGCGTCACGGGCCGCACCAGCGCCGACCTGCGCCACCCCCACACTCAACACAACCTCCAGCTCCTGCCGCACGCCCAGCGACGCGGCGCCCGCGCGCCCCACGTTCAGCGTCACGGGCCGCACCAGCGCCGACCTGCGCCACCCCCACACTCAACACAACCTCCAGCTCCTGCCGCACGCCCAGCGACGCGGCGCCCGCGCGCCCCACGTTCAGCGTCACGGGCCGCACCAGCGCCGACCTGCGCCACCCCCACACTCAACACAACCTCCAGCTCCTGCCGCACGCCCAGCGACGCGGCGCCCGCGCGCCCCACGTTCAGCGTCACGGGCCGCACCAGCGCCGACCTGCGCCACCCCCACACTCAACACAACCTCCAGCTCCTGCCGCACGCCCAGCGACGCGGCGCCCGCGCGCCCCACGTTCAGCGTCACGGGCCGCACCAGCGCCGACCTGCGCCACCCCCACACTCAACACAACCTCCAGCTCCTGCCGCACGCCCAGCGACGCGGCGCCCGCGCGCCCCACGTTCAGCGTCACGGGCCGCACCAGCGCCGACCTGCGCCACCCCCACACTCAACACAACCTCCAGCTCCTGCCGCACGCCCAGCGACGCGGCGCCCGCGCGCCCCACGTTCAGCGTCACGGGCCGCACCAGCGCCGACCTGCGCCACCCCCACACTCAACACAACCTCCAGCTCCTGCCGCACGCCCAGCGACGCGGCGCCCGCGCGCCCCACGTTCAGCGTCACGGGCCGCACCAGCGCCGACCTGCGCCACCCCCACACTCAACACAACCTCCAGCTCCTGCCGCACGCCCAGCGACGCGGCGCCCGCGCGCCCCACGTTCAGCGTCACGGGCCGCACCAGCGCCGACCTGCGCCACCCCCACACTCAACACAACCTCCAGCTCCTGCCGCACGCCCAGCGACGCGGCGCCCGCGCGCCCCACGTTCAGCGTCACGGGCCGCACCAGCGCCGACCTGCGCCACCCCCACACTCAACACAACCTCCAGCTCCTGCCGCACGCCCAGCGACGCGGCGCCCGCGCGCCCCACGTTCAGCGTCACGGGCCGCACCAGCGTCGACCTGCGCCACCCCCACACTCAACACAACCTCCAGCTCCTGCCGCACGCCCAGCGACGCGGCGCCCGCGCGCCCCACGTTCAGCGTCACGGGCCGCACCAGCGCCGACCTGCGCCACCCCCACACTCAACACAACCTCCAGCTCCTGCCGCACGCCCAGCGACGCGGCGCCCGCGCGCCCCACGTTCAGCGTCACGGGCCGCACCAGCGCCGACCTGCGCCACCCCCACACTCAACACAACCTCCAGCTCCTGCCGCACGCCCAGCGACGCGGCGCCCGCGCGCCCCACGTTCAGCGTCACGGGCCGCACCAGCGCCGACCTGCGCCACCCCCACACTCAACACAACCTCCAGCTCCTGCCGCACGCCCAGCGACGCGGCGCCCGCGCGCCCCACGTTCAGCGTCACGGGCCGCACCAGCGCCGACCTGCGCCACCCCCACACTCAACACAACCTCCAGCTCCTGCCGCACGCCCAGCGACGCGGCGCCCGCGCGCCCCACGTTCAGCGTCACGGGCCGCACCAGCGCCGACCTGCGCCACCCCCACACTCAACACAACCTCCAGCTCCTGCCGCACGCCCAGCGACGCGGCGCCCGCGCGCCCCACGTTCAGCGTCACGGGCCGCACCAGCGTCGACCTGCGCCACCCCCACACTCAACACAACCTCCAGCTCCTGCCGCACGCCCAGCGACGCGGCGCCCGCGCGCCCCACGTTCAGCGTCACGGGCCGCACCAGCGCCGACCTGCGCCACCCCCACACTCAACACAACCTCCAGCTCCTGCCGCACGCCCAGCGACGCGGCGCCCGCGCGCCCCACGTTCAGCGTCACGGGCCGCACCAGCGCCGACCTGCGCCACCCCCACACTCAACACAACCTCCAGCTCCTGCCGCACGCCCAGCGACGCGGCGCCCGCGCGCCCCACGTTCAGCGTCACGGGCCGCACCAGCGCCGACCTGCGCCACCCCCACACTCAACACAACCTCCAGCTCCTGCCGCACGCCCAGCGACGCGGCGCCCGCGCGCCCCACGTTCAGCGTCACGGGCCGCACCAGCGCCGACCTGCGCCACCCCCACACTCAACACAACCTCCAGCTCCTGCCGCACGCCCAGCGACGCGGCGCCCGCGCGCCCCACGTTCAGCGTCACGGGCCGCACCAGCGTCGACCTGCGCCACCCCCACACTCAACACAACCTCCAGCTCCTGCCGCACGCCCAGCGACGCGGCGCCCGCGCGCCCCACGTTCAGCGTCACGGGCCGCACCAGCGCCGACCTGCGCCACCCCCACACTCAACACAACCTCCAGCTCCTGCCGCACGCCCAGCGACGCGGCGCCCGCGCGCCCCACGTTCAGCGTCACGGGCCGCACCAGCGTCGACCTGCGCCACCCCCACACTCAACACAACCTCCAGCTCCTGCCGCACGCCCAGCGACGCGGCGCCCGCGCGCCCCACGTTCAGCGTCACGGGCCGCACCAGCGCCGACCTGCGCCACCCCCACACTCAACACAACCTCCAGCTCCTGCCGCACGCCCAGCGACGCGGCGCCCGCGCGCCCCACGTTCAGCGTCACGGGCCGCACCAGCGCCGACCTGCGCCACCCCCACACTCAACACAACCTCCAGCTCCTGCCGCACGCCCAGCGACGCGGCGCCCGCGCGCCCCACGTTCAGCGTCACGGGCCGCACCAGCGCCGACCTGCGCCACCCCCACACTCAACACAACCTCCAGCTCCTGCCGCACGCCCAGCGACGCGGCGCCCGCGCGCCCCACGTTCAGCGTCACGGGCCGCACCAGCGCCGACCTGCGCCACCCCCACACTCAACACAACCTCCAGCTCCTGCCGCACGCCCAGCGACGCGGCGCCCGCGCGCCCCACGTTCAGCGTCACGGGCCGCACCAGCGCCGACCTGCGCCACCCCCACACTCAACACAACCTCCAGCTCCTGCCGCACGCCCAGCGACGCGGCGCCCGCGCGCCCCACGTTCAGCGTCACGGGCCGCACCAGCGCCGACCTGAGTCGCCACACCACTTAGCACCGGGTGATCCTCTTGACCATTTACGGGGACCACTTGCTCTTTCAATCATTCAATTGTATGTACCCTTAAAATAACGAATGCTCAAAAAGCATCGAACTCAAAACACACTCTGCAGTCTTCCACCCCCCACGGGCAAGTGCTCACGACTTGCGGTGAGCACTGAACGATAGGTAATCCTCATCACCATTTACTGCCCTTATGGAAATATCTAACCTGCGTAGCATTAAAAGTAAGGGCACATTTGACGAAATTAATTGTATATTAAAAACAATACCGAAGACGACTCATTTACTAATATTTACAGAAACATGGATTGTCTCTAAAGAGGACGCCAAATTGTATCAGATCCCAGGGTTTTTTTTTTTTTTTTTTTTTATTAAAAAAGTTTGAGTGCGTTAGACTTCTATCTTGTCTGATGGTAAACAACGATGAAGTCTAAGGTGGAGCACGCAAACTCAAATAATGCCTGTTCACTCTTGCCTTAAAAATCCCTAAATTATACGTATCGGCAAACAGTGACGCGGGAAGAGAATTCCATTCCTTTGCAGTTCTAATAATGAAGGAAGATGCGAACCGCGAGGTACGAACCGGAGGAACGTCGACCACGTATGGATGAAATCCCTGTCCACGCCGTGTCGTCCGATGGTGGAATGGTGCTGAGGGGAATCAATTCATGCAATTCCTGTGCACACTCACCGAAATGCAACCTGTAGAAGACACACAGACTAGCAACCAGACGGCGATGTGCGAGGCTCTGGAGCTGTCTTGAAGTAAACATCTCATCGCCAATGAGTTTCCTGGCACGCCTGTCGATAGAATCAAGGGCTTCGAGCTGATACCGGGCGGAACCATCCCACAGATGGCAACAGTACTCCATGCAGGAGCGGGCTTGAGCTGTAAAAAGACTTAACAGCTGGTCCGGTGTGAAATAATGACGGACCTTGGAGAGGATGCCCAGTTTTTTTAAGCAGTCTTAGCCCTAGATTCAATATAGCTTCCAAAATTGAGGTTGGACGAAAAGTCTATACCGAGAAGTTCAAAGTGGTTGTGGTGACTGGAACAGGCACACCCCGGAAAGTGGGAGCCAAGTTAAACGGGCTCTTTTTAGCGGTGAATAGACACGCCTGGGTTTTTGAAGCATTGAATCTCACTAGATTGGCATCACCCCAATCGGAGACAGCCTGAAGAGTAAGATTGGCACGGTTTACCATTGCTTCTCTAAGATGGTCCACATCTGTTTGCCTTGTTCTTGCACTGGAGAAGTATCTCTCCGCGACGGTGCTGTCATCTGCGTACCCAAAGATACCGGGCTTAAGCAGGTCGTTTATATGAAGCAGGAATAGCGTTGCGGAGAGAACAGATCCTTGGGGTACCCCGGCATTGATAGTCAATAGGTCAGACGAGCAGCCATCAACAACTACACGAATTGACCGTTCCCTCAAGAAATCAGAGATCCAAGTACATAGACTGGTGGGAATACCATAAGCAGGAAGCTTCGCTATAAGACCATCGTGCCAGACCCTGTCGAATGCCTTCGAAATGTCAAGTGAGACAGCAAGGGCTTCACCATATTTTTCGAGGGCTTCCCCCCAGAGATGTGTAGCGTACACGAGAAGATTCCCAGTGGAGCGGCGTTGGCGAAATCCGTATTGCCGATCGCTGAGGAGGTCATTATCTTCTAGGTAAGCCAGAAGGCGATTGTTGAGAACACTGTCAATTACTTTGCATAGGATGGAGGTGATCGCGATTGGGCGGTAATTTGCAGGGTCAGCACGACTTCCCTTCCTGGGTACGGGTTGTACGTTCGCGAGCTTCCATGCCTTCGGAACAGTCCTAGATGCATGCATCCACAAGTAGGTAACTGAGGTGGAATTTTATTACCAGCATCTAGACAAGAATTTTAGACAAATAGGCAAATAAATTTGCCTTATCTACAGCCGTGTGTGCCAGTGTTCCATCAGGTTTCTGCAGGGGAGGAAGTGAGGAGCGACAAAAGTTTGCTTCAACACACTTCGCCAGGGACCAGAAAGCCTTACTGCCCGATGGGTACGAAGCGAGTTTGGTTCCCACTCGGCCTATATTGGTTGAAGCGCGCTTTTTTGAGCACTTTTTTGCAGGACTTAGCCGCTGAGTTAAAAGCTTTTTTTTTTTTTTCTTGTATCCGGAGCTTTGCGATTTCTGGCTTCTAACCAAGCGTGGTATGCTGACTGTTTTTTAGCCTCAGCTTTCAAGCAGACAGCATTAAACCAAGGTTGAGCTCTGATGCCAGAGGGCCGGTCGGAGAATGGGATATAATATTCCATCGCCTGTCCAATAACTTCGGCAACAGCATCAGCGCAGCTCGACGGATCGCTTGAAGAAAAACAGACTTGCAGCCAAGGGTAAGATCCTAGGAAGTGTCGCATCTCATCCCAATCCGCTGACTTGTATCGCCACACCCGCCTGGTTCCTCTAGGGTTGGAGTCGGGTGGAGGACACGTAAGGACGGACTTCACCAGACAGTGGTCAGAACTCCCAAGAGGGGCTGAAACAGACACTTGGTATCGGTCCCGTTCGATCGTCAGCAGAAGGTCCAGACAATTTGCTGTGTGGTTCTCAACATCCGGTACTCGAGTTGCCTGGTCAACCAGCTGGGAGAGGTTCATGGACAAGGCAAACTTGTACGCCTCTCTACCAGCATGGTCAGTTTTCTGGTACGGAAACAGCCATTGTTCATGGTGGGCATTAAAGTCCCCCAGAAAGACGATTTGCGCAGTGGGGTACGTTTGTGCCACGTCGCCGGCCTCACTTAGATGTTGGAAGAGCCTTGTTGTGACACCAACATAGACAATTTGTTCTATGCCGGTATCCACAAGCACCCAGACAGATGAGGAAGAGGGATCCTCCAGGTTACGGAGACGTTTGAAGCAGATGTCATCGCGCACAAAGAAGAATGATCAAGACATACAAGAAAAAATACTTTCACAAACTATTTCATGACACTTATAATGAACCCAAAAAAATGTGGGAACTTATAAACTCGAACGTATGTAACTTGTTTAACTCATTCTTCTTGTCGGTCGGTGAAGAACTGGCCGGCGCTATATCTCAAAAATATCACACAGATACCAGTAAAATTTTTATGTACGGTTCCGGTTCTTCACATGATACGACATTAAACTACCTAAAGCCTATATATAAGCCGTAGTATGTGAAGTGAACAAGATAATAGATGATCTGGATGCTAATACAAGTACGGGGTTAGATGGAATTTCTACTAAGGCAATAAAGTGCCTAAAAAATCTCATTGTAGGAAAACTAGTTAATTCTATAAACAAATGTTTTGAATATTGTATTTTTCCCGATTCACTTAAAATTTTCAAAGTTAACCCTATACATAAATCGGGCGCCAAAACAGATCCGAGCAACTACAGACCGATATCGGTGTTACCAGTTATTTCGAAAATATTTGAAAGGCTTTTATACCATCGACTTAATAACTTTTTAACCGAAAAGAAGGTACTCGATGAACAATATGGTTTTTTTCCAAAATCCAGTACACTTACAGCTGCTGTTGATCTAATCACCAAAATAAAAACCAATATTGACCAGAAAAACATTGGATTGGGCCTTTTTTTGATCTAAAAAAAGCATTCGATACTGTGAGTCATCAAAAGCTTCTTAAAACAAAAGAATATAGGTATCATTGACACGGCCCTGAATATATTTGAATCCTATCTCCGAAACCGGCGCCAAGTTGTTAAGATCAGTAATTTTACTAGTTTTTCTCGAAGTATTGCATACGGCATATCCAAAGGCTCTGTACTCGGTCCACTTTTTTTTATAATCTACGTGAATAACATAAAACAAATAGGACTCACTGGATATCTCACATTATACGCCGACGATACCTGTTTGTTTTATTTTAACAAATCTATACATGAAATTGTAAATGATGCACAAATTAGATCTGGATGTGCTTAGTGAGTGGTTGTTATGTAATTTGTTAACAATTAATATATCCAAAACATCGTACATGAATTTTGCAGCCAAAAATAAAATTATTCCAGAGTTTGAATCACTCAAAATAAATAATGAACCAATCAAAAGATCACATAAGGAAAAATACCTAGGACTGTTTATTGATGATAAACTAAGGTGGAGACCACACATTGAGCATGTCAAATCTAAATTAACATCTTTATTAGGCGCTTTACGAAAAATATCACATTTAATACCAAAACAACCCAAGCAAATAATTTATAATTCCTTGGTTAAATCACATCTTGAATATCTAATTGAAATTTGGGGTTCTGTTGCATCGACTAATCTAAACCCTCTACAGAACAAAATAATTAGGGTGTTCTTCCATTATTCATTTCATACGCCAACCAAGCGATTGTATGAAGAAACTAAAATATTTAATTTGTCCCAACTATATAAGTATAACACATGTGTGCTGATTCACAAAATAATCACCAAAAAAATTAAGTCAAATATTGAATTAAAATTAAAAGATTCTAAGCACTACTTACGAAATAGAAATAAACTTAAGACAATCACGCCAAGAACTGGATATGGAGCACGGACAATATTGTTTGGGGGAGATCAACTATTTAACAAATTGCCAATTGACTTAAAATGTTGTGAAAGTGTTAACATATTAAAAAAAAAACTTAAGTTGCACATAGCAGCGAACACCGGCGACTAAGGTACCTTTGATTTTTTTTAATTTTAAATCTCATTTTAAATGAAATGTAAACTTCTTATGAGAAATAAAGTTCTTTAAACCTAAATATTCCCTTTTTTAAAGAAAATTTCGAAATTTCAGAGAATATTTGCCTTTCTTTATTTTTCACAGTTTTTTTTTAAATTAACGATAAGACTTTCAGAGTCCTTTCAGAGAAATCTCTAAACCTTCAGACTAACGAAGATAATAAAAATTACTTCTCAAACTTTTCACTCGACCGACGTTAATAATGATATTTAAACTTAAATTTATAAAATCACAAACCTCGCAAAATTCTGTATTTTCCTAGGCATAGTCGCGCTGAATAGCAATGTTTGCCTCTGACCGGCGAAGTAGGAGAAAATCGTTCGTACGTCTTCTTCGAACCCCATATCTATCATCCTGTCCGCTTCGTCCATACATAGATATCTACAGACGTTCAACCTGACCTGAAAATGTTTACATATATTAATAACTAGCTGGTACCCGTGACTTCGTCTGCATTGCTTATCATATATTTTGTGTAATTCCGGAACAATCATGCAGAGAGACAGACAAAAATTTTAAAATTCTAATAATAATTGTTTTAGACAGGCGGGGATACTTACCACTATACTACCGAGAAAAATCGACACCGATTCTGGTGTAGTGGTACGAGTAGCCACCTTATCGCTTGCGGTCGCGGGTTCGATTCCCGCTCAGGGCAGATACTATAGTACTTGTGTAAATATTTCTTTTTGATCTGAGTCTCCCTATCATGCTTCGGAGAGCACGTAAAGCCGCCAGTCCCGGTTGTTATCACAGACACCTGAAAACGATCGTTACTCATGGTAGAAAAATTATCCCCCAACTCGCAGCATTCCTCTAAACAGCTTCTATATGGGAATAGGCCTTTGCCCAGCAGTGGGACACTTACAAGCTGGTTAAGTTAAAGTTAAACTTGTCTTACCATCTTTTTATCCAACATATCCATCAGTCGTCCCGGTGTCGCCACCATAATATGGACACCCCTTTGTACCACTTCCATACACTCCGACACTGGTACACCTGTGTACAATAACATTTATATTTAAATATCTTTATTACCAATAATTAAGTGGGATTTTCCTAATTTATACTTATAAAAAACAGTAACAGTTCTAATTCTGTACATCTCATTCGCCGTCGGATGTCCACTGCTGAACGTACGCCTCTCCCATCATCTCGGAGAGGGGGGGGGGAGTGTTATATATGGTGACGCTGCTGCCCATCATTGGTCACACCCATTGCTCAATGTACAGTTATTCGCACCACTGATATATTACTTCCTTATCTTACTTTGATAATTCCTTAAAACTGTAATATCCGTATCCGATAATATCCGACTTACGGATAATCCGAAAATTGTTAGTATCCGTAACCGTATCCGAAACCGTTATAATATCATTCATATATCTATCGTATCCATATACAATGTACTATATTCTGTTATTTGAAATATATTTTTGAAGAAGACACTCGATATACTATTACAATCGTCGCGAGCCGGAAAACAGAGAGGATGCTGCCTAATCTGTCCACAGACTCAAAAGACGCCGTTTGAGCGCAGATAATAAGATTAAGAGATTAACATCTGTAGACAATAATTGGGACTTTGCTTTTTGGTTGAGTGCTATATACAAGTGCTTTAACTCAGTTGTGACTTTTTTTTCAATTTTCGATATCTTGCTATCAGTTAAATTGCCTATTTGTGATTTTGTCTTGGTGAAGGTATTGTGTGTGTCGTCTTAGTGTAAGTATTTTGTAGTTTTATTTAAAATAATGGATGATGAACCACCAGACCCTGGTGGAGGTTATGTTTCTCCATTAACATTAACCTCTACATCTAACATGGAGGCGGAATCAGAAAAAAGGCGCAAACGCCCTAATTCTGACACCCCAACACAGAATCCTAAAAAAAATATAACAAACCCACATAACGTTTCCCCTTCCATTCAACTCACGTTCACAAATCCAGAATTCGACAAAGAAAAAAATAAATATTCTTCAGAGGATGTTGGACCCTTTATTGTTCACATTTCAAAACAAGAACCTAATTCTGGTGTAGTGCTAAGACCAATACAATTTGGACATTTTTTATTTAAAAACAATATTCATAGTATTATGCTGGATGGTATTAAACGTGTAGGAAGAAACAGATTATCAGTTCAATTTAAATCGGCTTCTGATGCTAACTCTTTCCTTGAATTGTCAGTTTTATCATCGGGAGGATATGTGACTTCTATCCCTATGTATAGTGTCTCACGTATGGGAGTAATTCGCTCTATCCCTACTGAGTGGTCAATGGAGGATGTTGTGTCACAGTTAGTTGTTCCTGAAGGTTATGGTAAGGTTATTCGGGCCAGGAGGCTAAGTAGAAAAACATTTAATGATAATAATATGCCTGTTTGGATACCTACCCAATCTGTTGTAGTAACCTTCTCTGGCCAAAAGCTTCCTAAACATGTTTATCTTTTCTTTAACTCTCTTCCTGTAGAAACTTATGTGCTGCCTACTATACAATGTAACCATTGTTGCCGGTTTGGTCACATCAAATCCCAATGTAGATCGCAACCCAGATGCTTTAAATGTGGTCAAATGCATGAGGCAGAAAGTTGTTCTCGAACCCCAACATGTTTATTCTGCTCAGGAAATCACCCAGCAAATGACCCCTCATGTCCGGAACACTCTAGGCAGAAATCAATTAAAGTAGTGATGTCCCAAGAATCAATCTCTTATCTGGAGGCATCTGCCAGGTTTCCATCAGTTAGAAAATCATTTGCTGATGTAACAAGACCTTCATCTATTTCTTCATCTCCCTTAACCCCTAATAGGCAAGACAGACCCACCCCCACCACTGTATCGTATCGTAAAACTACCTTCTCCCCTAGTCACCCAATTAGTTCTCCACGCCCAGGCTATGACAGACAGGCCCATTATGATATAATTCAAACTCCTCAGTCTAATTACCAAAATGGTTGTGCATACCCTAACAATATTTCATCCAATGATAATCTAATTGAACTATTACTCTCCACAGTCACTAATTTACTCTCCCGGTTTAGTGACACGGGCCTACCGAACAAAATCATGATCCCACTAAACAAATTAATTAACATGGTACAAGAAAATGGCTCACAATATGATACAATGGAACTGTCGGAGCATTAGAAATAAAAAACAAGATTTAATTTATGTCGCTAATTATTATAAACCACTTATCTTCGCTGTCCAGGAGACATGGTTAAGACCCGGGTCTCATTTTGGGATCCGGGGCTACTCATGCTTCAGGGATGATAGAGATGATGGTAAAGGTGGTGTTGCCATTCTGGTATCCGGGAATACCACTTATTCTTATATTTCCCTTCCTCCCCATAGTGTAGGACTTAACATAGTTGCTGTTCGCGCTATGAACATATCTTTTCTCTCATTGTACATTTCTCACCCAAATATTAGTATTCTTTCTGAACTTGAGACTATTATTAGCTCCGTTCCTCCTCCCATTTTTATTCTAGGTGATTTAAATATTCATCATACTAGCTGGGGTTCTTATTACTGTGACCAAATCTCTCCCTACTTTCTTGACTTAATAGACAATTTAAATTTGGTGATCCTAAATGATGGGTCTCCTACTCGCAGAGTTTCCCCCTTCCAAAATCCAAAGAGTGCAGTAGATTTATCTATTTGTTCTCCATCCTTATCCTCCCATATCATTTGGAACACCCTTCACAATACATTTGGAAGCGATCACTTCCCAATTATTATGTCTCTTTCTTTATCTTCTTTACCTATTTCCTTACCCAACTCCCCAAGGCTAAAATACAAATTATCCAAGGCTGATTGGTCACTGTTCTCTTCAACTACTGATGCTGAAACCCAAAATTTTCCACCTATTAATATGTACAATGTACACTCTCTGTATAACAACTTTAAAAATTGTCTGCTCAGGAGTGCCGACCTATGTATTCCTCAGAATGTAGGGAGAACAAGTATTTCCTCCCCGCCTTGGTGGGATAGTGAATGCTCAAAAGCATGCAAAAATAGAAAAGATGCTGAACGAACATATTCAGCTTCTATGACTATAGAAAACTACATGAAATATAAAAATGTAGCTGCTGCAACAACCAGATTATTTTTACAAAAGAAAAAACTTAGCTGGAGACATTTTTGTGAAACTCTATCACCATCCTCCTCTTCTTCTGTAGTATGGACCAACATAAGAAAGTTCTGTGGATCATTTTCATCTAACTCCCCTACATCAAATGATCCATCACTGTGGCTAAACTCCTTTGCACAAAGACTGGCTCCGCCCTATGTTCCTTCCTTGGAAGAATCTAAAGTTTTCCCCTCTATATCTCTCTCTACTTCAGATAAATTTGATTCCCTATTTTCTTGGGAGGAGTTTCAGTTGGTTCTTGACTCACTTGAAGACTCCACCCCTGGTCCTGATGGCATACCTTATTCTTTTTTTGTTAAAAGTGGTCCATGTACAAAAAAACTGTGCCTGGATGTTATTAATTCTATATATTTAACTGGAGTTCCCCCTGAGGAATGGAAAACCCAAGTAATTTTGCCAATACTTAAACCGGGAAAACTTTCAACTGATCCCTGTGGATATCGCCCTATCGCTCTTTCATGTACGCTAGCCAAAATATTAGAACATCTTATTAAAAATAGACTAGAATGGCTAATGGAGAGCAGAGGTATTCTTTCGAGGAGTCAATTTGGGTTTCGTAAAGGCCTGGGAACAATGGATAGTCTCGCGACCTTAGTTACGGATATCCAGATTGCCTTCTCCAGACGTGAGACTCTCATAGGATTATTCTTAGACATTTCTTCCGCGTATGATAATGTACTACTTCCGATACTCAGGCAAAAAATGCTCAATCTGAGTATTCCAGTGAGGATAGTAAATTTCATTTTCAATTATTTCTCTTGTCGCTCCCTTCTTATTTCTACGCGTAATTTGGATCTATCTCCTAGATTAATATGGAAAGGACTTCCTCAAGGCTCTGTCCTCAGTCCTCTTCTGTATAGTATATATACACACGATTTAGATCTCTCTGTTCTTAGTTTCTGCAATATCCTTCAATACGCGGATGATCTGGCTTTGTATATTTCCTCCGATAGTCTCTCGAACTCTGTTGACCGTATGAATACAGCTATACTTTATTTAACTGATTGGCTTGATAACCATGGTATGTCGATTTCTATTGAGAAAAGCAGCGTTGTGGTGTTTTCTCGTTGTAGAACTACCCCAAATGTAAATGTCATTTACAACAGCCAAGTTTTCCCGGTTAGGGATTGTGTAAGGTTTTTGGGCGTGGTTTTGGATTCTAAAATGGCGGGACTAGCTCACATTAATTCGAAAGTCAAAAAATGTGAACAAAACATCAATATCATGCGTTCACTCTCTGGTGTCTGGTGGGGTTCTCACCCATACACCCAAAAACTTGTGTATAATGCGCTTGTTCGCAGTCACTTAGACTATGGATCTTTTTTACTTCAAAACTGTAATAAAACTAATTTAAAATTGTTTGACAAGATTCAGTCAAAGTCGCTACGACTAATTATTGGTGCCATGAAGTCTTCTCCAATCAACGCTCTCCAGGCTGAATGTGGTGAGCCTCCTCTACAATTTCGCAGACAATACCTTTCGGACCGTTTTCTTTTCAAAGCATACCAGTATTCTTCGCATCCCCTTATTCCAAAATTACTTATTTTATCACAACTTACTTCATCTTCAAATTACTGGAGATACAAGGAACTTCCATGTCTGATCAAATCTTACCTTAAATTGACCAGTCTTCCCTGTCCAATTTTTCAGTGTAGGCTCAACCCCTTATATGAGATTCCGTATGAAGCCATCACTAGTGCCCCCGAAGTTGTGCTGAATCTTGGTATAGAAAAAGGCTCCTCTCTTGCTAACTCCCAGTTTAATTATAAAATTAACGAAATTTGTGAAGACTGGATACATGTATTTACAGATGCCTCAAAATTAACCCAGGATGGATGTACTGGATCAGCAGTGTGGATCCCGAGATTTAATGTGGTATTAAATTTTAAATTACCTCCATATTCATCTGTTTTCACTGGTGAACTTTTGGCTATTTTCGAAGCAGTATCCTATATCGAATCACACCATTTAAATAAATCTGTCATACTCTCGGATTCCAAAAGCTCACTTCAAGCCATCCTCTCTAACCAATTTAGATCAAAGGTCAAATCCTATCTAGTCCTCAAAATAAAACATTTGCTCCTTAAGTGTTACTTAAAGGGAATCCATGTCAAACTGGTATGGATTCCTGGACATTCAGGTATCAAAGGCAACGAAGACGCTGATTACTATGCTAAGGAAGCCATTACATCTGGAATATTAAGTCAATATAGAGTATACTGCTATGACCTCATGTCTCTTCCGAAGACACGCATGCTCTCGGACTGGGGTGAACAATGGTCCCGCACTACTCTCATTAAAGGAAAATACTATGCCAGCATCCAAGAGTCAATATTAGTTAAGCCGTGGTTTTTTAAATACCGTGAAGCAAGCAAACCTGTTACCTCAACAATATGTCGTCTAAGGTTGGGCCACTCCTGTACTCCTGTATTTTTGGCCAAAATACGAATTAAAGACTCCTCCATTTGTGAATGTGGCTTAGATGAGGGCACCCCAGAACATTTATTTTTTTCTTGTCCTAAACTACGGTTCTCTCTGTATGATGCTCTTCCTCCTGAGATTCCACGCCCTACTGACCTAAAAACCTTATTAATGTGTGTTTTCTCCCCGTTTATAACTACATTATGCAATTTCATTGAAATTAACAACATAAAACTATAATGGAATTATTTAATATTTACTTTATTAGTATTTACTATTATATATTTATATAAGGGTATGTTAAGTATTTATATCTTAGGCAAGTTAACTTTTCTTTCAGACAAACTGTTGCAGGAATTGGAACCGAACTTGTACTCTCACTATAACTCTAAATAAAGCAAAGTTAAAACAAGAACTCTGATACTGGCAAATCCGCAAGGGAGCCATTTCAAAAATAAGAATAAGAATAAGACAATAATTGACAAAAGTTATACAATGCAACCTTAATATAACGAAACGAGAGGGGATTAAAAAATATTCGTTATAATATCAAGTAATTAGTTATAATGAGGTTTGTTATATAGAGGTGAGGTTGGACTACGATTCGTTTCAACAAGGTAAGAAAGTGGAATTAAGTGGAAATAATTAATAGGATACGTTATATCAAGGTTCTAAGTTAAAAATTTTTGTTAAATAGAGGTCAATACCTTCAACCTATATTCTGTAATGATTAAAAATTCGTTATAAAGAAGTTTTTGATAAATGTTATTCGTAATGTAGAGGTTTATTTTGTATTAGCTCTTACGAGCAGTTCCAGGGAATTTCAAAAACTTCGTTAAATCGAGGAATTCGTTATATTGAGGGTCGTTATATCAAGTTTGTACTGTATAAAACATCCGGATCCGAAATTTCATATCCGTAACTCCTTGTTATAAGATACATTACCACCAATGGCTAAGCAGCTTCTGATCTCGGGTGCGCCGGTCAACTTCAAGTGTTTGACGAAGTGAAGTATGATGTCGTGAGTTTGTTTCGCCAACTCCCTCGATGGACAAATTATCAATCCATAGGGGCCTTCGTTTCTGTTGAAATAATTAAATTAAATTAAATTAATTAGTATCATAAATAAATAAATATATATGTTTAACACATACACACGGTCGTCTGTTCGTAAAGTAGGCAACGTAATGCCTATGTTTTAGGTAACAGCCGACTGATATAAATTTTTTTTGGAATATAAATAATACATATATGAATAAATATATATTACACCAAGACTCGGGGCGGGAATCAAACCCACAACCCTGGAGTAGAAAGCGGGGTCACTGCGAACTGCGCCAACGGGCCGGTCAAATATGACTTTGGTGAAGTTTTGCTATAGATTTGTAATCACGAGATAAAGACTCTCCTATCTCAGATTAGACTTTTTATTACTTACATATTTTATTAAAAAACTATATTGTTTCTTTAAATTACAGAACAGGTATAAATATTGTAATGGTGTTTAAAAAGCTTAAAACATTTTTTTTTTAATAACTTTTGTACAAGCTGTTACAGCCATTCTGTATCATGTCTATGATTCTGGGCAGAAGCCTTTTTGATAAAAAAAAGGCCAAGTGCGAGTCGGACTCGCGCACGAACCGTCTTACTCATAAAAATCTCGTTAAGTAATATTTAGCCACCGTTTAGTTAATCCACTCATAAGCTATAAATCAAGGATTAACTTTTGTTTACTTATAAACATTGACTAGCTATTACTTAGTTAAGAAACGAACAAAGAACGATACATAGATGGTTGGCACAGATTATAGCCAAAATAATCGATTAGATAGAGAAATTGAATGAACGAAATTGTTAAAAATTATATTCAAGCGACATCTATTAACATTATAGAGAAAACTCTAGCTCAATATTGTAGTGAGTCAATACTAGTGACCTCTATTGACAGGAACTTGGATCAATATTCTAATTTCTAATCATTTTTATTTTGATGGGTAGTAGTCGGATCCTCAATTACAAAATTCAACAAAGCTTATTAAATATTAAATTAATAAATTTACTTAAGATATAACCTAATTTAAATTATGTTATTATAATTAAAATTAGGTACCTAAATATCTGTATTAAACAGACAGATAACGCTCATTTAGTATATATTAATTTTTATATAGAGGAAATTTCATTCTAAATCTCTTCTTACTAACAAACAAACGCAAGTAAGTAGATCAGACGTCGCAATAGAACAGCTGATTTATGTGAAATCCGCCATCTTGCCGCTCAACGAGGGTTAAACTATGTCTCGGCAGGGTTTAATTCTGACAGCGATTTACGCATTACTTAACGACTTCTTAACGCTAAATAGTGTTTATGAGTGAGGTTTTTGTTGATCAGTTGTTAAGCAATGGATTAAATATTAAGAAAAGTTTATGAGTAAGACCGGAAGAGTTCTGTACACTTATCTATAAAAACGGCAAAAAAATCTCGTTTATTGTATGGAATATATGATGCCCTCCCACTTAAATATTTGTTTTATTTTAATTTAATTATTTATTTTTGAAGTATATATATAAATTAAGTAATATTATGTGAATATTTCAAGCGTCTAGCTGTTGCCGTTATAAATATCGAGCAAAAACGAGCAAAACAATAAAGTTTGTTGTATGGGAGCTCCCCCTTTTTTTATTTTGTTTTTTAATATTTGTTGTTATAGCGGCAACAGAAATACATCATCTGTGAAAATTTCAATTGTCTATGACGGTTCATGAGATACGGCCTGGTGACGGACGGACGGACGCACGGACGGACAGCGGAGTCTTAGTAATAGGGTCCCGTTTAACCCTTTGGGTACGAAACTCTAAAAAATGGTAGAATTATCGTAATTTAACATTTTACTTTACTGAGGATTGGTAAACAAATATTTTTCAAAATTCCCCCCAAGACGGGACATCTAAATGTATTTTTTTTTCCGCTGAGCATTAGATGAAATTTTGTGTCCTTTTAACATTTACAAGTCATTGTCGCTGGGTCATTTTCCAAAAAAAACCTATTTAATAATACTGAACCACAATTTCCAAACATATCACCACAAATAGTGTCTCCTAAGGGGGGGATACCCCTCTTAGGTAGAGGAGTTCACTTGCAATATTTAAAATACTCACCTAATAAAAGGCATCTTAACCTCCTGTTCCAGACACAGCATGATGATGGGTAGGGTGAAGACCAGAGTCTTCCCAGAGCCAGTAAAGGCAATACCGATCATATCTCGTCCGCTGAGCACGGCTGGGATACCTTGGACCTGGATTGGAGTAGGTTTCTTTATGCCCTTCGCTTCTAAGCCTCGAAGGATACCTGGATTGCGATAATTTAGAAAGGATTTTTTTACTATATTATAATAAGATACAGCAGAAATTCTCTATCTCTCTATTCTCTGGATCTATTGAAACAATTCGAAAAATTCTTTTGCCTGCAACGAAATGCCTCATATACAAGATGTGAGTGTTATACTAAATTTACCCAAGAGACCCATTAATTGTCAAAATATTCATCGACGACGCATTAGAGCAGTGTTTAAAACAACTCATGCACTAGCAGTCGCGAGTTCGATCGCCACAGATGACAAATATTTGTATAGGCCTTACAGATGTTTATCACTGTGTGGTCTCTCAGTGTGTCTCTCACTCTCACCCACAGCGCTAGCCGTATTTCGGACAGACGCTTTCAATTATATAATAAATAATATTTCCTTACATTATCATATTGATATACATAAAATTTAAGTAATAACCTAAGTTTTTCTCAGTTAAACAATTTCAATATTAAATAATAAATAGTTCAACTTAGATTAGTTTAAGTTATCATTTCTATCGTGAGTCCCGAGACGCACACATGGTTTTTTTAATGTTATAGTATGCATAACAAACCTTTAGGAAACTTCATATGCTGAAACGTTTTTATCGGTGGAGGTACATTTTCACCCTCGACTAGTATTCTCAGTTCGTTCCGCACCCGTTCATGTCTAGACTCTGGTAGTTCTAAGATGCAACGCGGCGGACGCCAGGAGGTTTTTATTGGTTCCGAGTATTGGATACCTGAAAAATTATGTATGTAAGTGTATGTTAAATATTTCAAAATAATGAGGTTTTATGTTTTTGACGTGATTACGGAATGCTGGCTGCACGCACGAAAAAGCATGACTTCTACGAGCGAGAGCGCGGAACAAGCGATAGAGAGGCACGATCGGCCTAAGTGTTCGGCTTGTGATCTATCTCTCTTACACTCCATCCAAGTAGAAGAGAAAAAATATTTTAATTAACGATTGCAAATAAATGTAAATTTATTGAAAAAATTGTAATTTTCAATTGACTCTTTCTTTGTATTATACAAAATAATGATAATTCAGTGATAATAATTCAATTAAATTTAAAAAAGTATGCAATTTTTCATCAATGTTCTCTTATGACGTTATCACGTAAAATTATCATCCGTGATCTGATTTTACAGACAACCAATTTTTTTTAAGAATCAAAATAAATACAAATGTTTTTATTTCATTAAAAAAAAATATGTAAAAAAAAGTTTTTTTGACGTGATAACGTCTAGTACAATTTACTAAGAAAGTGACTACTACTTTGAAAGCTACTGGGTGCCGGTTCGAAGAAGATGACGTCATTGTCACAATTAGTGAGCGAGAGCGCGGAACAAGCAGTAGAGAGGTACGATCGGTTCCGCCTAAATGTTCGGCTCACGATCGGCGGTCGGCCTAACTTACGACGCGTCCGAGTAGAAATGACAGCGGCAAATGGCGGCAAACTGTTTTGTCAATATTGAAGTAATGTCAAAATGTGAAAAGTTGATAATATAATGTAATGTAATAATATAAGTTAATAATATATAAGTAAATAAATGTAAGTTAATAATATAAAAGTTAATAAAATAATAAAATGGTTACCATAGTTTATTACAACAACAATTGCAGCAAAAAAGGTAATTAATTCTTGCATTTTAAGAATCCGATTAGCGATATAATCTCATATATTTGTTCTTTGATTATAAAATAAGTAGCATCGGTGGGCGAGTGCAGTAATATTAGGTTATATTACAATTTTGACTAAAAAGTTATTAGGACTCATATATATATATGTATATGTATATGTATTCACGGGCTTGTGTCCGCAACTCGACGTCTACTGTGCGCCTATTTTGCGTTTGTTAAGCGGGCGGCTAGTCCTGCCAACCCAACTCCTCCAAATATTTGACTAAACCTCTTGTGTCACCAATAACCTCGGCGAGAGTCATCGGTGACCCCAAGTGTTTGGCCCGGTAGTTGGCCAGACCCGTACACTCCAGAACAATGTGGGCTGCCGTCTCCTCTGCCTCCATGCAAGCTCTGCAAAGGGGGCTGTCTGTAACACCTAGATTAAACAGATGTTTGTCAAATGGGCCGTGACCCGTAATAATATGAGTTATTTTATGTAATCTTGGGCGTGTGAGTTTTATCAGCTTGCGGGATAATTTCCGGTCTATATGCGGTAGAGCCGCTCGCTTGCCTGCATCCACTCACCTGTGTCCAGTATATATTATGTAGCTCCTTAGTGTGTGACCGAATGACTGATGTAGGCCATCCTGAGGGAAGGGGGACGATTGGTTCTGGACCAATCGCAACCATCTCCGAACCTTTTCTGGCCAGTTCATCAGCAGCATCGTTCCCACGTGAGCCACTGTGACCTTTGATCCACTGTAGAGTTACGTTGTTATTATTACTACATACCTCCGTCAGGGATTGGTGACAGTTGTATATAAGCTTTGAGGTGATAATGTCGCTTTGTAAGGCTTGTAGTACTGATTTACTGTCCGTGAGGATTCGGATGGAGTGGTCCTTTACCTTTCGAGACAGAGTCGCCGTAGCTGCTACTATGATGCCCATGCATTCCGCCTGGAAGACGGTATTATGAGCACCCAAAGGTGCTGCTATCTGTATATTTAGATCCTCCGAGAATATACCATATCCTGTACCTGATCCAGTTTTCGAGCCATCAGTAAAGATCCTCAGGTCCTTAACATTAATCCCTTCGTGCGGATCTTCATGCAGCTGTATTTTATATTTCTTATCGAAAATAAATTGCTTTGGAAACCTGTCACTTACCGCCAACAGAGATGGTTCCTTTTGCATCACCTCATGCAGAACCTCAGCGTGGGGGGACCTACTGGTTTTCCAGAGATTTTGAGTCTTTAACCTTACCGCAGCAGAAGCCGCCTCTTGTTTTATAAAGAGGTGTAGAGCCGGAAGATTCAGCATGGCTTCCATTGCTGCCGTTGGTGTAGTACGCATGCCTTCTGTGATCGCTAAACATGCCAATCTCTGGAAGCGTTGTAATTTGTTACTTGCTGTTATGAGATCGGTGCGTGGCCACCACACAACCGCTCCGTAACTTATCATCGGCCGAATCACTGCTGTATAGAGCCATAGGACAATATTCGGGGCGAGACCCCATGTCTTTCCTATCATCCTACGGCACTGCCAGAAGGATATAGTGGCTGTATTTACCTGTATATGTAATGCTTCTCCACGGGAACTTTTCCAAATATTTTAAAAAGGGCTTTGGTGCATCCCATCCATAAAAATGGTCCCAGAGATAGTGTTGGTAATTATAGACCAATCTCGGTGCTGACCACAGTCTCTAAAATACTGGAAAAACTTCTTAATTCCAGGCTTATCAAATTTTTAGATAAAACTAATTTCATCGCCGATAATCAATTTGGATTCGTAAAGGGTAAATCTACTGAAGACGCTACCTTAAAACTAACTGAGACTGTCGTCAAGCACTTGGATAAGAAAAACAAAGTTGTTGGAGTCTTTATAGATTTGTCAAAGGCATTCGATACAGTATCTCTGCCATTACTCTCAGCAAAGTTAGAGTCAATTGGAGTACGCGGGGTGACATTGGATATCTTTCGTGACTATCTTTCAAACCGTACCCAATGTGTCAGAATAGGAAATTGTATCAGTGGTGACGCTAAGCTAACATATGGAGTCCCACAGGGCAGTGTCCTTGGACCGACATTGTTTTTGGTGTACATTAACAGCTTATGCACCCTCCAACTAACAAATTGCGATATAATTACCTACGCAGATGATACCGCGCTGATTCTTCATGGAAGGGACTGGGAAGAGGTACAAAAGCACACAGAAAATGCTTTGAAACAAATAATGAAATATTTAAATGATAATTTGCTTACACTTAACCTGAAGAAGACTACATATTTAACTTTTTCACTACGTGCTAATTCCCAACCCTCAAGTGATTTCTGTATAAGAGCACACAATTGTGATAGAAGTGACAACGTTTCTGGTTGTCATTGTCCCAGCTTAACTTCAACACCTTATACAAAATATCTTGGTATTATCATAGACAAACACCTCAACTGGTCCCATCATATTCAGAATTTAACGGCGCGTATAAGAAAATTGATTCCTATTTTTTATAAACTTAGAGTGTCTGCAGACAGGGACACACTAATGAGTGTTTATTATGCACTTGTTCAGTCGCTGCTTCAGTACTGTGTCGTCACGTGGGGAGGCAGCAATATTACTACCCTGCTACAATTGGAGCGCACGCAGCGTGCGATTCTCAAAGTTTTGTCTAAAAGACCACGAAGATATTCCACGGCACTCTTATATCGCGAATGTTCAGTTCTCACTGTCAGGCAGATGTTCATTATGAACTCGATAGTTCGACAACACAAAGGTTTCAGATATAGTCCCACTGAAAAGCGCAGCAGAATTAATGTATGTACAATCCAGCGACATAATACATCTCTGGCAAAACAACAGTTTTACGTAATTGGTGCCCATCTCTACAATAAGGCAAATAAAATTAATAATATTTGTCCCCTTAAATCTGTGCAATGTAAAAAAGTTATTCGTAGCTGGCTTCTTACACTTGATTTTGTTGAGACTGAAAATATGATTCAATTCAAATAAATTAATGTTTCTAATGATCACACTTCACAAGCAGTGGCGTACGAACAGACACACACGCACATTTACAAGCACACATACATACACAAATTTATATACATAAATTCACACGCACACACACAAACTTACACACATAGGCATAAACAGAAATGAACGCATGCTTGTACTTATTATATTTACTTCCCCAATTAAATAAAGACTAAATCGTTGATTCGACCCTTTTTTTGTAATAGTTCTAAATTAAATTTTCAACCATTTTGTATAAAATTGTTTGCTATGTTACATATCGGAGTGGAAGACGCAGGCAGCTGTATCACAGTTTATAACTATTATGGCTGCCGACGTTGACCTATATTTGTTTTATGTTAGAATGTGTAAATACTGGAAATGTTTAAAATTGCTATGTAAAAAGGAGTGGCCCAATAAACTTTTATTATTATTATTATTATTATTATTTATTTTCGCATCCATATGTGCGCCCCAATTCAGCTTGCTGTCCAGTATTACTCCTAAATACTTTACCTCGCTAGCCAATTGAATTTCAGTATTAAACAATTTAGGCAATTTGTAGTTGCCAAAGTTTCTATTGTTTGTAAACATTACCAGTTCAGTCTTAGTTGGATTTACTGATAAGCCATTGTCTCCGCACCATTGTTCCACGATTTTTAATGCTGCGTTCGTAACTTCACATATAGTATTAACGAACTTTCCGCGTATTAAAATAGCGAGATCGTCTGCGTAACCTACCGTGTAGTAGTAATTATCGTTGAGGGTGGCAATTAAGTCATTTACCACCATATTCCACAGAAGTGGCGAGATCACACCTCCTTGGGGGCAACCTTTAGCAACCATTGCTCTCTGTGATTCTCCCTCAACCATTAGTATAATTCTATGCTGGAGCATGTTACCTATCCAAGTTTTTAGTGTAGTACATACCCCATGCCGATGTAGAGCATCTTTTATCTTAGTGAATTTTGTCTTGTCAAAGGCACCTTCTATATCAAGGAAGATGCCCAGACAGAGCACTTTCAATAACACTTACCACGGCTTGAAGTGCGGAATCGGTGCATTTACCTTGACAATACGCATGTTGATTAGGGTGCAAGGGAATTTTTTGAAGGTAGTTCTCCCTCAGTTCTCGTTCGCACAGCCTCTCCAAGGTTTTCAAAACGAAGGAAGTAAGGCTGATCGGTCTGTACGATTTAGGGTTAGAGTAGTCACTTTTACCTGGTTTTGGTATGAAGATAGCTTTCACCTCCCTCCATTTCCTAGGAACGTATCCATGCGCAAGACACGCCCTGAATAAAGTGGTTAGCAGGAGATAGAGGGTCTCACCACCTCACTGTAGAAGGGCTGGGAAAACCTCATCTGGACCCGCTGATTTAAAGGGGTGAAACGTATTAATAGCCCACCTTGTTTTGTCTATTGTTACCACCTTGTGAGCTATTTGCCAGTTTTCATCTTCAGCAGTATTACTTTCATCCGTCCATTCCATGCGTTGCGTGATTTCACAATCGGGGAAGTGCGTCTCCATTAGGAGCCGCTCAGCCTCCTCTGGTGTACTGGTGAAAGTGTCGTCAGGCTTTCTTAGGGTTCCTAGGACTTGTCTAGGCTGATTTGAAAGCACTTTTCTTACCCTGTTAGCCTGGTGTTGGCATTCTATGCCAGTAGTGTATTTATTAGGACTCATATAATTACGATCGTATAAAAAGTAAACTGTTTTTATTTAGTATATTTTTACAATTTTCATATGTGGTTAATGATAATCTAATTTGTTTTGCTAACTTTAAGTTATTAAACTTAACTTCTTTATTAAACTTGATTATTTCTTGTATAATTCTATTTTCTTTTATATGTATCAAAGTATTTAACTTTATTTCGCTTTTATATCAAATACAATTAATTACCTGTAGCTTATATATATATTATACAAAATAATGATAATTCAGTGATAATAATTCAATTCCATTCATGTTTTCTTATGACGTTATCACATAAAAATTATCGTCCGTAAACCGACTTTACAGACAACCAATTTTTTTTTTTATAAAGATCACATAAATTTTCAAATCAAGCGTTTTACATAAAATAAGAAATTACTGTTAATTTGTGCCAAATTTAAAAATCTAAAGACACAAAATGGCCTCAAATCTTATACCAATTTGTGTAGGTTGTTCGTTGTTTACCTTTTGCTAATTCTGCGACACCCATGAGAGCTTTACTCTGGGCAACACTTTCTAATATATGTTCTTCTTCTTTAGCCTGTCTCTCTGCAGCAGATAGTGCTCTCGCCTCCGCTATCCTCTTCAACTCGCTGTGTTGATCCAACAGCGAGACATTATAACGTCTTCCCCATTCTTCTTGAGACCCTGTGATATTAGAATATTATGAAAATGATAAATTAATGTACTCGGTAGAATAAGACAGAAATGGGTTAGAAAACTAGTATACTTTTGTGTCTACCTGATGAATTGACTGAAATAAGGCATGTAATATAATTAATACATTGAAAGCAATTAAACCAAAACAAGAAGAATATAATCATTAATAGGAGTTTGTGTGTCATTCTAGAAAAATGCCTTCTTTACAATACAACTAGACACTTAAATATTAGTTAATATGTCTTTATATACCTGTATGTAGAGGAATATGTGAGCAGATGTGAACTGATCATAGTTATAGATTGTATGTAATAAAATAATCAAATATAGTGAGATTGTCGAGATGACAGCTAAGAGAGAGAATGGAAGAATAAATGTGTCACAGGCACATAAAGTATGACGGCAAGGGAATGGTGAATATCGAGTTAATATTAGAAATATAACACGCCCTTATGAGAAAGGAGATTTAATTCTGCTAAAGAAGTGGTGGGTATTTAGTATTAACACGTTACCTTCATCGTCAGGATCATTTTCACTGGAGCTCTTAGTCTCAGCAGCAGCCTCAGCAGCGACTTGACCTAATCGTCCCAACTTTAATAATTTCTGCTTTTTGCGCTCCTTCACCGGTACATAAGGCTCATAATTATCTATATCTTCTTCTGATTCTGAGTCGGATTTCTCGCGACGATAACGTTTGATCGGTACTTCGGACATTTTTATTTAAAATTCCATAATACAAAAAAGAAAAAACAAATTAAGTTTGTTTTCATGTATTTTTTGAAAAACTTTTATTTTGACGTATATATAGATAGGGTTGCCTTATTATAAAAATAATTTCTCCTTAAAATGTTTATAATATCAAAACATATACATTATTTATAAAAGTATCGATCGAAAAAAAGAAACAGACTGGACATCATTAGCAGAGGAGATTTAAGATTAACCCTTACAAAATTGACGTCTTATCAATGTTCATTTTATGGTCCACATGTTGGAAAACTCAGTCGGGTTCACCGAGCATTAAGCTAAGGTCTTTTCCAGGGATTACACTATGACCACGATATCGTCAGAAAATCGAAGGTGAGTCATGTACTCGCCGTAAATATTAATACTGAATCCTTTCTATTCCAGGCGCTTGAAATGCAGCGGTACAAGGCTTATGGATCTCTCTGTCTTACACCTCACTGCATCGGAATTACTTTTGTGCTATGCTCTTGTAATGGAACCGACATACTGGTGGTATTGTAGAAGTACTGCAACACTTTGATATATCGGTAGTCAAAATGACACAACTGAAGAGACTGCAGAACTACTCGAGTTACGATTCGAAGTTCGAATAAGAAAAGAAAGTTCGGAGAAGTTCAAATCGATGGCATTTTTATAGTCCGCAAACGCCGAGCACAACAGCCGATTACACTCCTCAATTTTTTAAATAATCTGCCGCAGCGTATGTATGTAGTTTATGTTTTTTTTAAGCCTTTTCGGGAATCCGCTTGTTTGGGAGGCTGGAATCCATAAGACTTTTCCATGAGACAATTCATAATTACCCTAGAAAACAGTTTAAAAACGTGGTTCAGAAGCGAAATGGGCCTGTAATACTTCAACAAGGTTTTATCACCCTTTTTGAAGAAGAGCACCACCATGCTTCTGTTTCAAGATTCTTTCAGAATCTTGACGTAATACCACCCTTATCCAGTGTCTTATTATTTTTCAACTGTCCCAGAGCCGTACTAATACCACCTGATGTCCGGGATATCTTTGAAATAATGTCCGGTAAGCTCGGTTCTTGGATATTCAGTTTTTTTTTAAATTGTATTAAAGATACGTGTATATCGTGTCTCAAAGATTTCCGCATCCGTCTGTTGATTCACCTATATGCTTCAGCCTGACCAGAAGACTGCAGGTTTAATGAGCATTGTTCTTCCATAAGATTTTGGGTTTTATCAGAGAGCTTTCGGTCTGTAATATCGGCTCCTAACTGTAAGGACAGTGTTACCGTCTGTTGTTTATATCGTCCACAGAAATGCAATCGTCAAGGCAATCGACACGACATTTCACGATATTTCAAGCTGAATGCTCTCGGTGTTTTTGATATGTACGTTAAATGGTCGGAGTGTAGACTTCATCAGGCGAGACTGTTCTAGCTTAACACCTATATTCAATGTGCCTCTAACCAATAAAAAGGTTCCAGCCATGTCGTGACCGACAGAGAAGACCTCTTTCTTGTCGAGGTGTCATAAAAGGCGACTAAGGCCATATTGTTGCGAACAACTTGGTCACGCACACCATTCTCACTTTGAGGTCTGATAAAAATATTGTTGAGCTGGAAGAGGAAATGAACAGGTTACATTGGAATATACTAGATCTATCTAAAGTCCGAAAAGAGGAGGAGGACACGATAACCTTGAAATCCGGTAACCTATTCTACTACCGGGAGGACGACCACCAATCACAAGGAGGTGTCGGATTTATGGTCAGCGGGTCCCTCATTGGCAAAATTTGGACCATTGGAAGTGTGCCGAACAGGGTTGCGTACCTTATACTCAGAGTATCTAAGAGATTCTCGCTGCAGGTCATACAGGTATATGCACCGACCTCAGCACAGTCAGATGAAGAAGTTAAGGCTATGTATGAGGACATTAATAGAGCTATAGATAGATAGAGCGTCAGAGGCTGGCCGATTTTCAGGAGAAGAAGGGATTTCTTTATGATGAACTCTTTCTTAAAGAAGCCACCTCACAGGAAATGGACCTGGATGAGTCCTGATGGTTCCACTATGAATTAAATAGACTTCATCATGACTGAAGAACCATGAAAATTGTACTCTTCCAAATGAAAAATTTAATATATTTTTTAATTTCCTACACAAATAATCTAATCAATGTAAACGAAACATGTATACATCGTTCAACTTTTCTAAACTACATATATTATATAACTGTAATATTGTATGCACGTACTTGTACTTGTTGTGAGAGCAGGACAATTCGGCTGATTATAACGAATAGTGGCCATAGGGGTTTCAATGTTGGCTTCATGGAGATAGACACAGATCTGGATTAGATCCGATGGTTTATAAACTAAAATTGAGATTAGATCTCAATTTTAGAGACAGAGCCAAATTATGTCACTGAAGACCAAAACGACAATGCTATTCTAATTTCATTCCATCTTTTCTAAGCAAGTAAATTCTTGATCGGAATAGATTTCCGGTTGAATGGAACTAAGAAACAGATATTAAGTTTTAAGAGAAGACTGTTTACGGCTTCTTTAATTTACCGAACGAAATACTAGTGGTTATTCAAGGTTTCTTAAGCACATTTTATTATGTCAATGTTATTCTCTATGTGGCTATAAAAGTAATTGATTGTGTAAGTAAAAGAATTAGAAGAATTTAAGCATTGATAAATTGATTCTTAAAACAAATACATTAATAAATAATTTTATACAAATATTGAAACACAACTTTGCGTGGTATTAAACAGGAAAGACAGGAATTAGATCATAAAATGACGTGACGGAAGGATGCGACCAATATATTGCAATTACGGAACGAACCATAATTTGTCAATGTCAAATCAAAACATCAAGTGACACGTAATTTCACATAATTAAATTTGCTTTTTGTGACCTCCAAATGTGAAAAAATTGAAAAAATATACACATGTTCCGTTTATTTTTTAACGTTTAAAAATGTCAGACAAAAGCTTCGGTGATTATACGAACAGGAATGTTGTTAAAAATCCACTTTTATCCTCCGCTGTTACTGGACTATCTATCGAGGATTTGACGCAAAATGCAGTGTTGTTACCAGCAATTCCCAGCCAGGAACTGAATACGAGACAAGGTTAGTGCTATTTTAATCCCTGAAAGGTATTAAAACTTAATGTTTAACGCGACCTTGGTGTAAAAGTGAAATACGTAAGTTACATTATTTTCATGAATCGTCTGTCAGATTTGGCGATTATCGTCCGTTTTTCGCGTGTTTTATAATAACAAAAGACGTGTAATATGAAATAATATAGATATTGGAGTGAATTTACACCGTAGCATCAAGTTTTATGTCTGAAATTATAAATTTTGTGAGAATTTAGTGTACAATGTCGTCGTTTTTGTATAAATCGTTCAAAAATGCGCCGTTTCAAAGTGGTTTCGTCCCAGAAATACATTTACCATTGTGTTCAAGTTATAGACGAGTCGGAAAGATTTTTAATAATTTAGTAAGTGTAAATCCTAAAATTTCTTTTTTCTACTGAATATTAATTACATAACTTTTTAACCATATACAGTATAGAATCTACTAAAAATACCGTGACTTTTATTAGAATAGTAGCTACCCTACATTGCTTTTATTAGATACATTTTTAATTCAAATAACATATTTGTAATGGATATTTATTATTTTCAAACATAAATAACTTGTAAGGGTAATAACTACCTAATAGAGGTAATAAATAAAACCGCCTCTCAAGCTTTGTATCATATTGTAGACTAAATATAATAAATATAAGTATAGCAAAAAAACAAAATAAGCATAAAAACAAAATAATTATAAAAAGACGTAAGAGACAACAGTTCAAAGTTTGTGAAGTAAATTCTTAATACACGTAATAAAATACTTGTAAAGATAATTTGTAAAGTAATCATTTACCTATCTATTAAGTATTTGTTTTGATATTGATAAATCATTGATGTTTTTTTAATCTGTCAGAAGATACAGATTACATAACCTACTTATAATAATTTGAAACATTATATTTTTTCATTTATTCTATAAAATAAATAAAATAAATAAACATTTTAAAACTATGTTTAATTCAAAATATGTTTACTGTTTTGTACTCTAGTCTACAAACAACACAGTAAACGTCCACTGAGCCTCCTTTATTAGTATGAAAGCAGCACCCATGGCTTTATTTACTATTACACATGTCGACTTTCATTCCATCTCCGTAGGGAACCATACTGAGTTTTGGAATAAAAAGTATACTAAAAGTTACTCGTAGTTTGGATGTAAATTATGCCAAGTTTCATTCGAAATAATTCAGTAGTATGTATGTTATACGTTATTTTAATGATATATGTTGATTTAAATGTTAAAAAATGTTGATTTTTATGTGAAAATGTTTGATAATTACAAAATATACATAACCAATCTACATGATGTGTAAATATGTATATCTAATACAAGCGGTACCCGTGACTTTGTTTCCAAATATACTCTTTGGTTTAGATCCCGTCTCCAAAGGGAACCGTTCAGAATTTTATAGATTTTTATATATCTCATAGTATGGACTTAAATCATGCCAAGTTCTATTTGTATCCATTCAGTAGTTTCAATATGTTACGTAATCAAGATAAAGATTGACAGACAGACAGGACAAAATTAAAACAATTAATTTTTTTCCTCATATAAAATTTTAAATATAGAAGTCTCCCCAACAAAAAAAGAAAAACATTGCAAAATATCTTCAATATACAGAATTTGTCCCATTAAATTTTTATTATAAGAATTGAATCAGTATCAGTACCCAGATTCTGAGCTCATTAATAATTTGCCCGGCGACTTTATAACCATTCAGCTATGTCTGCTGATAGTATGTATACAATATGCCCACCATGGTACCATCTGCTTACCAAGTCTAATTAATAAAAACAATTTTTCATGTACCTGGTAGCTGGAGACTTAAGACTTTTTTTTTACTTTTACTTTTTTTTTAGATAAGTAGAAGGATTAGTTACTTAATTTACAGAAAAACGATGGTGTGATTGAGCTCATACATGACTGAGAGTTTTTTTTTACAGGACATATACTTTTATGATAGTTTTTTTCTTCACTGCAGGCATGTATACTTCCACTGTTCCTTATAGAAAAAAATGTAATTAACATTTAAAAAAAAAATGATATGTTGTTGAGACACTGTAATGGCTAGTCTCGACAATTTCAACGACTAATTGAATGTTGTATAATAATGTCCACCATGATCACACTACATCAGCTGTTGGATGTCCACTGCTGAACATGGGCACCATCGTTTCTGACTGGATTTGCCAATATTCGCCACGCTTGGCAGGCGGGATGGCGAACATGTGCTCGCACACTACACTGTTGTGATCTGGCAAGATATAGTAATGCTGCTTCTCATCACCCGGTACATGTTTAGTGTACACTTGTTAGCCCCACTATTGCCTTAGTCGTCTTTTACTACACCTCTGTAAGAGGCATAACAGAGGATTATTCTTCTATGCCAGTCCCCGCACGCCAAATAATGTCGTAATGACATAATTACAATGCTATTAAAATAGTAAATTATCAAAATCATAATGAAGTTAATTAACAACTAATGTAGTAATGCTGTTACAATAGCAGTGTTGATGATTTACTTGATGGCAGTTACTTTGCATTTTAGTGATGTGCCGGATTTGTATCCGTATTCGCGAATATTCGAAGGAGAAAAAATTCGTATCCGCATCCGTATGTGTTACTTTTTGGAGGGTATTAAACGATTTTGCCCATAATTAAGTTTCATTACGTATACGAATTTAAATAAAAGGTAGCAAAAACTATGTTTAATCCAATTAAAATAGTCAATTTTCATTTATTTCAGGTTTTTATTGTCCCACACATATCTATGTATTCTTTAAAAAAAGTTTGTCGAAATTATCTTTTTACCTCTCGTAATGATGTCTTCGTCTGTAATGTAGTTGAAACGCGTATTATAATGACAACTAATAACGCAAAGCGCCAACTGTAGCTTCATGATGACACTGTTTGATTGAGTTAAGATCCGTATTCGTATTCGCAGATCGGAACCCTAATTATTCGTATCCGTATCCGTATTCGCGGATATACATACATTTTAACGATCCGACACACCACTACGTTGTATATACGTCCCAATTGGAATAATCGAAGCTGGCAAGTATTGTTACAGATTACTTGGGATATAGAGGGTAGGAAATAATGTTAAGGCTTCGTTCCCACTACGCCGGACGCCGGATTGGTGAAACTGCCGGAGAGGCCAGTAGCCATACATTTTATATGAAACTATTCACATTTATCCGGTTCCCCCGAAAACACCGGATCCGGTGTTTTGTGGCGTGTTTTTGCCGATCCGGTGTAATGTGAACACCTCGTTCCGGGATCCGGTTTGCGGCGATTTCGCCTGATCCGGTGCTGTGTGAGGTGTTTTTGCCGATCCGGTGTAATGTGAACACCTCGTTCCAGGATCCGGTTTCCGGAGATTTCGCCGGTCCGGCGTAAATCTCTATCCACATACCAATCATGTATCTTCCCCATTTTACTTGACATCTTGCATAGTGAAATCCATTAATTCTAATAAATTAATGAATAATATAAATTACTAGCTGTGCCCCTCGGTTTCACCCGCGTTAATTTGAGGGAAAAACGTACTTAAATATTTTTAAACAATTACTCTAAGAGTATGTACCCGCCTCGTTGGTCGAGTGGTCGCAAGCGTTACTGCTGAGCAATGGGTCTCAGGTTTGATTTCTGGGTCGTTTAACGTATTATTGAGTTTTTTTTTTCGAAAATTCTCAGTAAAAGAGTGATGTTATATTTACTTTAAAAGTGAAACTATAGTTAAAAAATGTCTCGAGAAAAGAAATAAAGGACGCAACGGAAGCTCTCAAAAAAGATTATTTTTTCCGGAAATCGTAACATTTTTTTTATTATTGCTCGGCCCCTATTGGTCATAGCGTGATGTTATATAGCCTATAGCCTTCCTCGGTAAATGGGCTATCCAACACAAAAAGAATTTTTCAATTCGAACCAGTAGTTCCTGAGATTAGCGCGTTCAAACAAACTAACAAACAAACTCTTCAGCTTTATAATATTAGTATAGATTTTAAAAGGCGATATTAAAAAGATTTTTTCTAATGTAAAATTTATTGACAATAAAATACAATATAATCAAGTATGGCTCAATACTTAATAAAATAATATTTTTTTTTAAATTTAAATTGTACTACCCGTATTAGTAAAATTACATCTTAATTAACAATTAATATTAACAGAAATCGAAATATTTCGAAATTAAATTGATAAAAATAAATATCTTAAAAATAATTATTAGTTATTTTTAATATTATAATAATTAATAATAAAATTATGACATTAAGGTAACTTATTTATAAACTTAAATTATGTAAACAAATTATTTTCTCTTACTTTTAACGATAATAATAATTAAATAATATATATTTTATTAAATATTGGTAATAATTGTTAAAAAATATTGTTTTTATACATTAAAATTGGAGAAAACTTTAACTTTTAGGTAAAAAAAAAATAGTAATATACTTATATACCTTGTCCAACCGTTAAATATCTTTTTGACAGCTCACGTCTATAAATTATCGTTTTCTTTTTCCGGAATAATGTACTACAGTAATGTCGTACTTTATGGCACTTTATTGACGGGTAGTTAAGTGCCCTGTGCATAACAAGCAACCACAGACTATGAAACAGTTCTTGAAATACGATAAATCGATCATATGATAAAAATAATTTGACTTCATGTAAGTATTGTTACTATAAATTTAATAAAACAAGGACATAAAAAATAGTATCTATAACTCCAAGATTGATTATTTGCACGGAATTAAGTCGAAATCTTGGAAATTACGTTTAAACTAATTGTAAGAGTAAAGAAGTATAATTCTGTTCATTCGTTTAATTATTTCTTGACGACTGTCTTAAAATGTAACTATGCACGCGTTAAAAAAAAAAAAAAAGAAAACTAAGAAATTTTTGGACGGAAATTTGTATGTACTTATACCTAGATATAAATAAGAATAAAAAAATATAAATTTTATAAACACGGAATGTTTTTTAACTGACTTCCTTAGGGCGAGACTCCACCAGAGGGGAGATGTTCGGGGAGGTGTTTAAACAACGAATAGAATTTCGTTATTCACACACCTCGTCTCCCCACCGTTTCAGTGGACACCACTGAACGAAATTCTATCGGTTGTTAAAACACATCTCCGTACATCTCCGCTCTGGTGGAGTCTCGGCCTTAGACTGGTAATTTTTGACAAATATAATTATATATTGTTTAATAACTTGTTCGTTTAATTTTAACATATGAGGTGTTGAATTTGTTTTAACTGTCACTCAGCCAGTTTCCTCAGTGAGTTTCCGGTTGTCGAGTTTGGCAGTTAGTTATCTATGGTTTTTTATATTTATTTTTAAATATGTACTCTTAGTTAATATTTCTAGATGTGGTATACGTAGGCAACTCCCTCGAATCCTTTCTTTTTTTGGCGCAATAATAAATGGCGAAAATAATGACAATTAATAAAATAACGCCAAGTATAACGCCAAGTGCGATCGCTGCTATAGCAGCCTCGGTGATGTAATCTGTAAAAAACACAAATTTTAGACAGATAATAAATAAATAAAAGTTTATTGTGGTTTATCCTTACAGACAATTTTATAAATATATGTATAAAAGTTTTTAGTTCTGCGAAAAGTATTTGGCAATAATTAGATAATGTTGAATTGTTAAATTTTGACAATATTTTTTACATAAAATGTATGGGGAACACCAACTTTTATAAGCCATTAAAAACGTTAAACTATTAATCTCAAAAATATCGACTATGAAGCTAAAATTACGTAGGTTTATGGTCATTGGGATTTGGGCTCTATAATAATTTCTTTTGAGTTTTTCTAAGTGACAGCTAATTATGGGTACGTTCACGGGCCCTCTTCTAATTGATTTCATCACTTTTTTATCTATGCATTCCACAGACTACACGCGCGGAAACGGAAATAGGACATGCGCAATAGTTTTTTATTTGTCAGTTTTAAATAAAATTAATAGGTAGTTAATAAATGTACAATAATTTTGTTTATTATCTTTTATGAACAATTAAAAGCAAACAATTATTTACTAAAGTTCGACAGTTAAATTCAGTTTTTGATTAAAGAAGTATCATTTCCGCGCATGTGGTCTGTGGAATGCATAGATAAAAAAGTGATGAAATCAATTAGAAGAAGGCCCGCGAACGTACCCAATCATAAAGATAGTTTTAATGTAAAACGGTAACCGCTTTTCACTATATGTAAGTCTTAATTAGTCGCAAAAATTAAGAGAGAAGTTAGTTGAGAAGTTAAATTAAGAGTGTGGAGGTTTTTTTACTGGGTTATATAATATTAAACTAATTTGTTAGTACTTTTTAACTACTTTACATGTACTTACTCGATATATCAATGGTATAACTATTAACGTTTCTAAACGCGTCCACAGCGGTGACAATGACCCGTGGGTTGCAGCAGTTAGCCCTGTACGTGGCTGCTAGTTCGGTTCTCGCTCCAGATATGAAGTTTCCATTATACACAAGCCCAGGCGGTGATGATGTTAGACGTAAAATGCCTAAAAGATAAAATTTAATTGGTACTAGGTGACTAAATTACGACCGTTTTTCTGTAGTGGTGCGAGTAGTCGCCTCAACGCCGGTCGAGAGTTCGATTCCCGCTCGGGACAGATATTTTTATTTGTACAAATATTTGTTTCCGGTCTGAATGTATGTCCTTGTGGGTCTCCCTACCGTGCCTCGGAGAGCACGTAAAGCTGTCGGTCCCGGTTGTTATCATAGACGCCTGATAACGATCGTTACTTATGGTAGGGAAATTATCGACCAACCAATGGTACAGCGTGGTGGATTAAGCTCCAACCCTTCTCCTATGTGGAGAAGAGCCCTTATACCCAACAGTGGCAAAGATACAGGCTAATTCATTCAGTTAGACAAAATTACGATCGCATATGGTACAATTACAGAGTACTGTAATTTTTTTTTTTCAATACATACTATTAGTTCACACTCTCCCTATATATATTCATATATCTTGTTCAAATTTTCACTCGTTAATAAAATACTTTTTATTCAACCACTCAAGTTCATATAGATACATTTTGTTTTAAACTTGTAGTGGATGACGCTAAATTGTTATTTAGTTTTTTCTAATATTAATTTTAGTTTTATATGGACTTAATTTTTTTAATGTGATTAAAAAATTCAAGCTGTATGTACGATGAAGAAACTTTTTTCTTTATTCTCCTTTGTTAAGAAAGTTATATGTTACAGTGACATATTGTGTTGCCAATCACCAATCCTTCCTAATAGAACAATTAATTTTTAATCGAATTTATCTCTATGATATTTCAAATCAGACTAAACTCCCAATAATTTTTGTTACACAGAGATTTTTTTAAATCTTTTCCCTTAAACTTAGACTGGTTATTCTGTAAATGTTCCAGTTTAATCGGCAAATGTTTTAATGCTGGTCAAAGATCTATTTTTTCAAGGAGAAAGATATTCTTTGATTAGATTCAGGCAAATTGCCTGAACGTTTCACTTTGGTAACAGTATAAATTACCTGCAACAGGATCCCTAGCGAATATAGACGCTGACCAGACATGATCAGCGCAGTCAGTTCCCTGTCTTCCCATGCAGGATCCTTGGAAGGTGTGTCTCATTTCGGGTGCGTTCACGTCCTGCAACGTCTCCCCCGTGTTTAAGACGTACACGTAGGAAGATACCGATACTTCATCTTGATTTGGTTGACCTCGACCTTAACCATTAAAAATATCCAAGAAATTAACACACTGTCATAGAAGCCCAAACTTTCAATATACAGGAGGTAAAAGAGTCTGTCAAGGTAAAAAGGGTAAAGAGTCATTCGTTAGTAAATTAGTGTTACCAAATGCTGTGAAAGTGATGAGGTCCCTTGCACCAGCTTGAGCGTTCTGACCGATCAACAGGCTGACTATCACGGTGACTGTTTGTCCCGAAGGTATTGTTTGCCTAGAATAGAAAAAAAAACATGTAGGTCACTGATGGTGGAACCCAAAGTTGTGGACTTAAAACCAGACTGGCAGCGATAAGTTTTCAAGTGGTAAATTCATGTTAAACTCTCAAGGAACCAGTATGTCATGCAAGTATTTCTGAAATATGTACTTGGTCCAATATACAGTATCGCAAGTAAATTACGCTCCGATCTTATTAATGGTTATAAATACTATTTCCCAACATTAGGGTATTCAATGGCTGTTACTGTATACTAATGTCGTAAAAAGTAAAATATTCTATTTTTTTTGTCATTAAAAAGTCTACGTTCAGGAGTAGACAGCCATAGGCTGATATGGTTGTAGATATTTCCATTCTACCCTCAAAGGCTTAAATACATTTAACAGCAGGCTGAATCAATAAAAAAAAAAAAAAAAAACGATCAAAAGCCATTACAGGATATTTTGAAGTAGTTGTCATTTGACTATCGAAATACAGAAGGCCTTTTTTAAGTTAGAAATGAATATTTCAAGATCAGTATATTGAAACAAAGGAATAATAGATAGTCAAATATTTTTAGGAGTTGGGTTGGCAGGACTAGCCGCCCGCTTTTTAAACGCAAAATAGGCGCACAGTAGACGTCGAGTTGCGGACACAAGCCCGTGAATACATATTATAACAAAGGAATAAATTGTCTTTATTAATCTGAATACATATATGTATGTAATATATATACATTTCTTATGTTTGTAATATTGTAACCTGTTAACTTACCATTCAGGATCGATTCCTGTCAAAAAATTAAGCTGTCCCACTGCTCTAAAATACAATCTGGCCGCTTGTTCTCTATAGTTAGTCACTTCGTAATGTAACTGGAAAAAAATATACATTATTAATAAAGAAATCCGAAATTCCGCAGTGAAGCAATGTGTCGAATTAAGATGTAATTATTCTAGATAGGAAAAGAAGTTTAGTTCAGTTGCGGGTCTTTTGGGTCCTGGTGGAGTTATGTATATCATATATATAGTAATGGGGATTATTTGGACCTCATTTATACAGATTCCCGGTATTTCGCATTGCCAACCGTTGAAATAATTTTTGTTTAATGACAATTACCAAATATTTTTAAGGTGTATAAATAGTAGCAATCATCTCTTATCTTCTGTCTTATAGCTGAAGCTTTTACCCAACTGTGGGACATATAAAAACTGTAATAGTACTATACTTTTGTACTGGTATCCTTAACTGCTTTTTGATATTACTGTTTGGCTCGGCCACAACAGGACCACGTTCATAGGAAATCAGTATGAAGTCATTACAACAGCTTCGTATTAAGTAAGGGCTTGAAGCCAATATGTTTTTGGCATCCTTACATCTTTTGTAATGGGAGAAAGAAGTTTCTGTTACTTTCATTAGTAAGCAACAGATTTTGTCTCCTCTTTGTTCTAGGGCGCCGTCGATCACTTAAAAAATAATTGTTTGCGGCAGTAATACAGCCGCATTGTTTTGGTTTAGTGTTGATTGTAAGAGTCTCTTACGACGCGTTAAGATACTTATAAATAATAATAAGAAAGAAATTAATTACCTGCAGGCGATCCCCAGGAGCTCCGTACAATCTAGAGCTTAGGCCGACTTGAACCGATGTCAAAATTGCACCTGCTTGGTTGAACACCTAAAAAAATATAAAACGTTAAGGGTGTAATGGTGACAAAGTTTCCATTGAAACCATTGGTTGGTTCAGTTGCTGGTCGGATATGTGGATAGATGAACATATATTTGTTTCTGATTTGAGTGTTTGTCTCCACACTGTGACTCAAAGAGCATGTCAAGCTTCCGTCAATCGTTACTCTTGGTATTAAGGAAACTCTCCGTCAACATGCAGTGGAGCAGCGTAGTAGATTAAGATCTAAACCTTCAATTCTAGGCGGTTTCGATAAAAAAATCAATTAAATTATTTATTAGCCAATACTCAATTTAAAAATCAAAACAATTATACATTTATAATTAAAAAAAAAAAAAAAAATTCATTTCACTATTTTAGATTTTTTTGACATTAGATACGAGACTTATTGCTGATAAGAAATATGGCTATATTTATAGGCTGATAATATTAAACCTTTGGCAAATACCTGTGAGTTAGCTTGACCAAATGGTAGAAGATTGCTGTCGTTATACTGCAGTTTTCCATTGTACACCCTGGAGTTGATCTCTTCGACTTCTTCAAGGTCATTGATTGATTCTGGAAATCTTATTGACGCTGATCTTCCCATTCTGACCTCTACCTGCTTGTTCAAAGGTCCAGCTAAACGGACGAAGGGCTCCCCTGAAAAATACATAAGCCGTCATCGCCATGCGGATCAAAATGCATGAACTCGGGTCTAAATTCGAACTGGGTTTTCAAGTATTTTTGGGTTTAAAATTTATTACGTGTTCTGCGAGACAGGCAATCATAGGTTTCGAAATGAATTGCGAGATATCTTCATCTGCCAGTCTGCCGTGTAGCAGCGTGAATGTTTACGCTCCAAATATACCTACTTAATAGGATTACAGGGTTTTACCTAGTAGTAAGAGGAGATATTTAGGGCAAATGCATTCTTACTGGTACTGTCTAAGGAAGTAGGGCTCTTACCATGAAAATCTCGTCCCAATATCTTGACATATACTTTGGAACTGGTCACGCTTGGCAGTGGTATATCGGTATATATATCAGCCATAGGGTTGTCTTGATCGTTGTTGGAATCAGACGCTGGCTGGTAGCTGAAAAATGATATAGCGACTGTTGAGTTAATATGTATAATACAATCTAAGGAGGCTGTTGGAGGCGTACCTCTCCGATCGGAGGGTAGGCCTCGAGAACCGGTCGGGGTCCGTGGAGTGGCGGCGAGTCGGCTGCGGTGTCCCGCAGGGATCAGTTCTGGGTCCGATACTGTGGGACATCGGGTACGACTGGTGCGAGGCCGTCTCCTCCCCGGGATGGGTGTCATCTGTTATGCAGATGATACCCTCGTTTACTCGCGGGGACGTAACTTCAAGGAGGCGGCGCGGCTGGCCGAGGTCGGAGTCGATCTCGTGATCAGCCGCATAAGGAGTTTAGGGCTTCGTGTCAGAATTGATAAGACCGAAGCTCTCCTCTTCCGCGGGACCGGACGCAAGGGACCCCCACCGGGGGCTACCCTGCAAATCGGAGAGGGGAGGGTCAGGATGAGCTCCCAAATCAAATATCTGGGGCTCATCCTAGACGGAGGGTGGACCCACACTTCTCTATGGTGGGACCGAAGGTCGTAAAGGTGGCGAGTGCACTGGGCAGACTCCTCCCGAACCTCGGAGGACCCAGTGCCGCCTGCAGGCAGCTGTACTCTGGTGTCTGTCGGAGTATGGCGACGTACGGCGCCCCGGTTTGGGCGGATCGCCTCACTACGAGGGATAAGGCTGCGCTGCGCTCTGCGCAGAGGATCATCGCGGTGAGGGTGATCCGGGGCTACCGTACGGTATCGTGGGCTGCAGCTACTTCTCTAGCCGGCGACCCCCCGTGGGAACTCGTGGCGGAGGTTCTTGCCGAGACCTACTCTTACGTCTCGGGTAGGAGGGCTCTTGGTGAGAACCCTACGTTGGACGGAATCCTACGGGTGCGTCGGATAGGGCAGGAAGCGCTTATGCGGAGGTGGGGGGAGGACCTGGCGGGGCAGCTGTACAGCACACGCGTAACGGCTGCCATTCGCCCGGTCCTTGAGCGGTGGATGCGTCGAAAACGCAAGCCCCTCACCTTCCGCCTGACGCAGGTTCTCACCGGGCACGGTTGCTTTGGTGACTACCTGTGCCGGACGGCCCAGAGGGAGCCGACGACTGAATGTCACGATTGTGTCGCGGCGGTGGACTCTGCCCAGCACACCCTCGAGGTGTGCCCGAGATGGGCGGCACTGCGTCAAGGTCTGACGTCGGTCCTCGGAGAGGACTTGTCGCTCCCGAGCATCATCACCGCGATGCTCGGCGACGACGAGTCCTGGAAGGCGATGGTCTCCTTCTGCGAGACAGTAATGTCCCAGAAGGAGGCCGACGAGCGGAGGAGAGAGGAGGCCGCCGACGTGGCCTCCATCCGCGGGCGACGAATGGAGGTGCGTAGGAGGCGCTACTTGTGTCGGGCCGGGATGGGAACCCGGTCCTGCTAGATACGGCGTCGTCGGGACTGTTCAGAGGTGAGCCGGACAGTCCCCATGTAGGAGAAGTTTGGCCTTTTCGCCGAGGCCAGCCTGTCGCTGGAGGGATCCTGTTGCCTGCAGATCCGGGATCCTCCAATTAAAGCGGCTGAAGGCTCCCGCAGGGGTTTAGTACGGTATTGCACTCCCAAAGTGTTGAGTCCGACATAGGTCTAGGACTGCCGACCCGGGCGTCCTGGATATCATCCGTAAATGGATTCCCCTGCGTCACAAAAAAAAAAAAAAAAAGACATGTATAATACAAGATAAGGATATGTAGACCATTTGCAAATTCGTTGTTGATACTCTCTAAACACGAATCAGTGGAATTTCACTAATTTTAAATGATTATTAACTTTTTATCAATGTGAGAATCGTACCACGTAGAATTAGTGACTATTCAATGTATGAATATGTGAATATGTCCACTGATTTGATCATTGAATAATATGTGTATGTGTATTAGGGATTAATCAGTAACTTGTTATTGAAATTCATTGATATGTAGTGAATATAGCTTCACTAAGGTGATTAATGAAAGTTCCATTGATTCATGTTTAGAGAGTATGTTATTTGTGTGTTCGTGTATTTTAGCTTTTGTCAAACGGTCAACAATCTATAATTTTATCACATTAAAAAAATGTTCTATGGGATTCTGGTGAATTTGTGTAATCTATATATTATTATTATATATAAGAGATTTCCACGTATACATTGACTCATCACGATATCTCTGAAACTATAAGGCGCAGAGACTTGAAATTTGGTAGGAATATTCCTTTTACCGAATAGAGGTCAGCTAAGAACGGATTTTACGAAATTCTACCTCTAAGGGGGTGAAAAAGGGGGCAAAGTTTGTATGGGACAACATGATTCCTTGGTCCAATCTACTTCAAATTTCGCATAAATATTCTTTAACAGAATTGGTTGAAGACGTGTTTCGTATTTTATCGAAATTCATCCTCAAACGATGTTAAAAGGGGGGAGAAAATTATTTTGATATAAATACTCCATAGTGATTTTGATTTAAATTAAAATTTAATTTGACACATGTTTGACAACCAATCCGTCTGTTATAAAATATTTTCCAGTATCGACGCAGGTGTAGGTGATAAAAAATATAATTTATAATTTTTGAAATTTTAGTTAAATACCCGTGCGAAGCCGGGGCGGGCCGCTAGTATTTAATATGCTTTCGTTTGTAACCTGGTCAGAGCAATTTCGGTTAGGTAACCAAATAATGCGAATGAAAAAAAAAATGCGTTAATCGCTACATATTATAAAGTCCTCTGCCGCGTGTCTGTCTGTCTGTCTGTTCACGATAAACTCAAAAACTGCACGGATTTTCATGCGATTTTCACCAATAGATAAGACTGATTCATGAGGAAGGTTAAGGTACATATACATACCCCGGTCGCAGCCGAGGCTGGCTGCTAGTTATTTTATAATTCTATATTCATCTAACATTTCAAATTTTAGATAACATAAAAATCTATTAACGCTTATATTATTATCATCAAATAGGGCTTGCGTCTGCCGTTTTATCAAGTGACGTAATAACCTCTGACACGCCGATATTTCTACTAAATAAACAACAAATGCATACACACAAAAATAGCATAATGTCCGTCAAAATCGAAGGTCTACTTTTATCACGTGTACTGGATACATACTTCAGCGCGCGGTGTCTCACGGTATTTTCCAGGATGGAAGAAACTTTGCTTACAAAATCCTATACTTACAACCTTTAAGAGTTTGATATTTTTCTAATGGTTTCTCACGATAGTGACTTTTTCCATTAACACGCTTTTCACATAACAAATTAATTTATTTATGTACTCTCTGAACGTGAATCAGTGGAATTTCAGTAATTTTAAGTGACTATTAACTTTTTATCAATGAGAGAATCGTATAAAGCAGAATTTGTGACTATTAAATGTATAAATATGTGAATATCAGAGTCCACTGATTTGATCATTGAATATGTGTATTGAAGTTCACTTATATTTAGTGAATAAAGCTTCACTAACGTAACTAATGAAAATTTCACTTATTTATGTTTAGAAAGTACTTAAATCAGCAATTTGGAAAGAGAATGAAATGTGCTTCTTCGTGGCTTGTTAACAGAATGGCAGATTGCAATTAGCTTGCAAAAAAAAAACCACATATAGCGATATTCTTCTCTATTATTTATGATATATTTTAATAAAATATTTCATAGAGCTTTCATTAAAATATACTAATAAAATACTCGACAATTTATGATGACGGATAAGGGGTTAAAGTTTTTTTAAAATGGTTGTCAAAATTGTTTAATATAAACTAATTTATACTAATATTATAAAGCTGAAGAGTTTGTTTGTTTGTTTGTTTGTTTGTTTGTTTGTTTGTTTGAGCGCGCTAATCTCAGGAACTACTGGTTCGAATTAAAAAAATCTTTTTGTGTTGGATACCCGATTTACCGAAGAAGGCTATAGGCTATATAACATCACGCTACGACCAATAATAAGAAATGTTACAAAAACGGGAAAAAATAATCTTTTTTGAGAGCTTCCGTTGCGTCCTTTATTATTTCTCTTCTCGAGACATTTTTAACTATTGTTCCACTTTTAAAGTAAATATAACATCACTCTTTTACTGAGAATTTTCGAAAAATAAAAAAACTCAATAATACGTTGAACGACCCAGGAATCAAACCTGAGACCCCTTGGTCGGCAGTAACTCTTGCGACCACTCGACCATCGAGGCGGGTACTTACTCTTAGAGTAATTGTTTAAAAATATTTAAGTACGTTTTTCCCTCAAATTAACGCGGGTGAAACCGCGGGGCAGAGCTAGTTTAGTATAAAAACCTGATTTACCTGAATGATAGTTTCGCAAGTTCTAGACCGTATTCGTCGACGAGAGACGATTCCCTGATACTCGCCACCGGTCCGATCACGCGAATCCTCAAGACATCTGAAATAAATCAAAATTATATAAAACATTGAATGACCGTTTTGGTGTAGTGGTGCAAGTAGTCGCCTCAACGCCGCGCGCCGATGATCGAGAGTTCGATTCCCGCTCGGGACAGATATTTGTATATGTACAAATATTTGTTTCCGGTATGTACTTGTGGGTGTCCCCACCGTGCCTCGGAGAGCACGTAAATCTGTCGTTTCCGGTTGTTATCATAGACACCTGATGATCGTTATTCATGGTAAGGAAACTATCCGCCAACCCGCAGTGGAGCAGCGTGGTGGATTAAGCTCCAACCCTTCTTCTATATGGATAAGAGGCCTTCGCTCAGCAGTGGGTTGTTTACAGTACTTCTAAGTTTTATATCTAACATACTTGGTCGTTATCTAAAAAAAATAATGCGTTATTTTCATTCAATATAAAGTTATTTTAATAAGCAACTACTTATTCATAGATATGTGTTAAAATAATGTTGTATCGTAAACAAAATATATTTTTGCTTAATAGGCAACGTAGCCGAAGTCACGGGTGTCAGCTAGTTTGAAATAAATTTGGTTTTATTTCGTTATTAACATATTTTAATAGATTTTATTACATAATAAAACTATATAAGAATCGATTATTAAACTCTTACATAGCAAAATGTAGCTAATAGAAATAATGCCACAGAGTTCATTGAACTATGTACATGTGTCCTCCTTGTTGAAGTTTGACACATGACCAACAACCCTTTTTTATATTAAAAATTGTATTTGTTTTGAATATTTTTACTAAATCTTTTAAATCGATATTACTAATAAATATATGAACGCTTCAAAAGTGCTTATTAGTTTTAAAATAATTCAAAATGTCTCCTGTAAAATTTTATTAACTGAAATACATATATTTATTATTATTTATTATATTTTCAACGTTGCATGGGGTCTATATCTTATTTATTTACATGCTTTTTTGTACAATAGGTATACTTAAAGGGTTAACAAAACGCGGGCTTAACGCTACTGTATTTTCTAGCAGCCAACCTCGGTATTTGCAAACAAAGAATAGTAGTGTGTATGTGTATAATAACAACAATGTAATGGACTAAAATCACTAATATTATAAATGTGAAATGTAAGTTTGTCTGTTACGCTTTCACGCGAAAACTACTTAACCGATCATTATGAAACTTTGTATACATATTCTTAGAGGTATTAGAAGTAACATAGGATACCTTTTTTTTTGGTCCCAATAACCGACATCCACGCGGGCGAAACCACGGGCAGAAGCTAGTAAAATATAATACATTATAATCTTAGTAAGAGACCGAAGCTATATCAACAGGTTTTAGTTTAAATCGTGTAAGTAAGGCACTGTGTCGCGACACGTACAGACGAGACATTACACTTTTCATGCTGGATCTATGGTAGAACAAACGGGGCACCCCAGTAGTTTCAGGGGACAACAAAAGTAAAATAAAATATACTTGAAAAAAAAAAAACTCACTTCAAATGTAAAAGATGTCGAACGTAGCAATTAAAGAGTATCCATAAAATATATGCTGACGAGAGGGGTGTTTTAATCAAGATTCTGCCCCGGTTTGAAAAAATGACTGTAGATCCGGAGCTGTTAAAACTTTAGTAAAGTTATGCGGTGTGTATAAAAGAACCATGTTGTCTGAAAATATTATGACTTAATTCATCTATGCGATCATATTTTAAGTTATCAGTCAACCGGGATGTGAACTGATAACCTTTTCATCTTCCTCGTTCAACATGGAATTTTAAATACAATAGAGATACCGTGGTTTTGTCTATTGCGTATTATTTATTTGATTTAAATGATCTTTTGTACAATATATTTAACGCATTTACAAAAGGCGGGTTAATATAAAGAATATATAGATAAGCAAAAATACCCATACTACTTAACCCGTATATTTCCTTCCCCCCTTCGGTGACTACCCGTACTACTTGCTAAGACCCCTCCCCTCCCTCTCAAATTTTCACGTATTAATTCATAAATATGTTTTTAAATATTTTTTCTTGCAAACAGAAAGTTGAAAAGGTGTAGTAAGTAATATTAAAGGTAGTGTAGCGTAATGTTGACACCTGTGAGTTTAAAAAGCGCTAAACGCTGCGTGCCATATTTGAATATAGCTAGAAAAAGCGCGAGTTTTCTCTATAGGATATTGACGAAACCTAAGACCACCCCTGCCCCTGTGACCAAGCGTGGTATTTTGTTAATCAATTTATTTACAACTTATATAAATGTGGGATATTTAAGATCCTCCAATCTGCGTTATTGTTTTCCATTCACAAGCCGAGCGCTTAGGCCGATCGTGCGTCTCTATCACTTGTTTCGCGCTCTCGCTCTCGAAACGTGACAATAGTTCGTGCGGTGCAGCCGGCATTCACCGATTTACAAGACGTTATCACGTCAAAAATATCTTACTCACACACGTGTACAACGCACACATACCTGCATAACTAAAATGTTACTTTTTTTTTGTGTAATAGTGTATAAAATAAGATGAAGTCATAGACAGCCAAATAAAATTTACAGGTACAAAAAATGCTTTCAAAGTAATATTGGCATAAAAACTAAAATGAATAATAGGACGGACGTAATTTTCTTCCATATAGATAAGTAAATTATACAATGATTTATTGATAATACTTAGTATGTTATTTGACGTCGATTAGGCGTCAAGTGTTTCGCGCCAAATTGTGTCCATTATTTTTTTATTTATTTTTATTTTAATCGGTCATTGCCAAACGATGTGTCACGTACAGTAACGTATTGTTTACAGGACAATTTTTTTTTATTTATTAATTTTCGGTCTGTCGCAACAAATTTACTTTTTTCATCTCGTATCAGAGCTAATTAATATTTATTGGTTTATGTTGTAACAATTTTGTAATGTATAGCGATTGATTTCTATGTGCAATTACAAATATACGTGTTTTAGCGAAACGAGGTCACGCGAAGAAAAACATAGTTTTTAAATCTATGACGCCATTATTATACTTCTTAACCTTTTACTATCTATCGCCTATAATTTTGCTGTTAAATCCACAAAAATTTTATCACAATCACGTAATATTTTCTTTAAATATTACTATTAAATACTTAAATATCTTATAATAAAGTTTTAAAATTAATATTGACTAAAATCAAAATAATAGAATTTTAAACAAACATTTTTAAACCGACCTTCTTAAACTTTTAAAGCCTTAGCAGAATGGAATTAAAAAGTTAAAATTCGTGATTTCATGGAGTGACCTTGACTTATAGCGAGCGTCGCCATTTTGGAAGATGGCCGAGCTGTCATCGTGAAAGGGTATTTTTTAATTGTTTTAACGCATGTTTTTTTTAATGGTTTGTGTGTGTATAATTTTTAATTGACTTCAAAAAAAGAGATATTTTTATATCTATAACCTCAGAACTCTCCTTTGTGAACTGATAGAGATAATACTTTTGTTTTGGAAGAGTACACTTTGTGTTTGGCCCGATTCAAATTTAAAGAAAAAAAAAATTTCACCCTTAAGGGTGAAAAAGTAGAGGATAACATTTTTTGAAGTCGATTTTTTTTTGGGATATCTATTTCGGTTTCGGCTAAAAATTTGCTGAAACACCAGCCGTTCCGTAAACCAGTTTCCGTAATTTTTTGTGCTACGATCTGTTGTTATTTTTTGAATTATCATGTTTATTTATATTAAATATAAAAATAGAGGTCTGTCGTTTCTCGCATCACGGAAATACTACTGGATAGATTTCAATTAAGTATTTACAGTTTTATTATATAAACTCTGGAACCTTATATAAAAATATTGCATTACCTTCATTTAATGTACCTACGTTTATTAAAGTTTTCAAAAATAACGATTTTTATAAGCACGTGGTTTTATGTTTTGTAAGTACATTTTTGCTTCCGATCTTTTTATCGTTTGCTCTGTACGTAAGGGGGAGAGGGGGGCATCCATTAACTACGTGAACTCAAAATAGGGCGGAGTTGTTTCAATAAAATCTTATTAAATCTCATTTGAACTTGGACATAATTGAAAGTATCACGTCAACTCTAAAAATATATAAAACATTTTACCTTGCCTGCTTAAATGTTTTTTTTTAAATTGCTGTTATGTTTTTAGTTTTATTAAATTTAAATAAATTCATTATAGTACACCGATTTACGAAAATAAATGTAGTCGTAAATCTTACGTTATACCCTGTACAAGTTAGCATGATCTTTTTGACAGATGTAAATTTTTCTGATCGACATAACTTTGCAATGACGAACATATTATTTTCTTAATTTAAATGATTTTAAAAATTGTAAAAATATTTAAAATATATATATAACACAAAAGTCCCTAAAGATTTAAGCGTCGTCCGAAAGTTTTAAGACTTTTCATTGCTTCAAAGTAAAATTTAAACAGGAACACTGTAAATAATAGACGCTTGTACAATGTTACAACGGTCGAAACAAAAATCCGACCCACCGATGTAACATTGTACAAGCGTCTATTATTTTCAGCGTTCCTATTTAAATTTTACTTTGAAGCAATAAAAAGTCTTAAAATTTTGGGACAACGCTTGAATCTTTAGGGACTTTTGTGTTATATGTATTTTTTTAATATTTTTACAATTTTTAAAATCATTTAAATTAAGAAAATAATATGTTCGTCATTTCAAAGTTATGTCTACCAGAAAATTTACATCTGTCAAAAAGATCAAGCTATCTTGTACAGGGTATAGAAGAGGGGGGTCCAACCAAATCTTACTAAATCTGACTTAAAGTTAGGGGAGGGGGTCGGAGTCTAAGCCAAGCAGATGAAGTAGCGGGTATTAACTAGTCTATCTATATTTCTGTTACATATAATTATTGAATTTGATGAATAGGTTCTTTTGAAACGTATACAACAAATAAGAAGGGTTTTTTTTTTGGAAAATTCCATTCCGGATTTTGTCTATAGGGATAATAGTTACTATAGGTATAATTTGTTTTTAACTGAAATAAATATCTACCAACTCGTCTCGTATATATAGAAGTCTTCGCCCACCAGTGGGACGTTTACAAGCTGTTTCGGTTTAGTAAAGTTCATATATTTTTTATCCTCAAAACCGGTTAAAATGAACCACAATTTGTTAATGTACTGTATTAAGATTATGTACTGATATAATTAAGGTGAACTGTCTGTTTGTTTGTATGTCCTAATCTCAGAAATTACACTTAGTAAAAATCATAAATGTGAATTTATTTAACGATTATCAAAAAAAAAAAAATAATACAGAGTAAATCCGCGAGACAAAGTCAAGTAATAAGTTTTATCGCTAGCTTTTTTTTTTGTAACCTTTTTATCATAACAAGAACAAGTTTTTATATCAATTATTTTAATGTTATCTGTGTTTTTTTGCGGTTCCGTATTTAAGGGGGACTGGGGGTGATCCTGTTACAGACTCCACTTTGCGTCTGTCTGTTACAACTCTCAAATTCGTAATAGGTAGACAATTCAGATTTACTTTATTATTCTTTTGTTCTCAATCTGTAGCGTTACCCCACTCTCTAAACACGAATCAGTGGAATTTCACTAATTTTAAGTGACTATGCACTTTTTATCAATGTGAGAATTGTATCACGCAGAGTTAGTGATTGTTCAATGTATGAATATATGAATATCAGATTTGATGATTGAATATATGTACGTGTAAATTAGTGAGTAGGTATTCGCTAACTTGTTATTGAAAATCACTGACATGTAGTGAATATAGCTTCACTAAATTAAATAATAAAAATTTCATTGATTCAATCAATTGAATTTATAATGGTTGAGTAATGTATGACGGTGTTTAAAAGAGTAACTGTCGATTTTGTAGACGGTTCTTACGGTAGTTTAACATTAAATATAATTAAATAATATTATATATTCTGTTAAATCACTCTGTAAATATAAATCAGTGAAATTTTCATTAATTACGTTAGTGAAGCTATATTCACTACATACAGTGAATTTCAATAACAAGTTAGTGAATACTCACTAATAAATAACATATTCAATGATCGAATCAGTGGACTCTGATATTCGAATATTCATACATTGAATAGTCACTAATTCTGCGTGATACGATTCTCACATTGATAATAAGTAAATAGTCACTTAAAATTAGTGATATTCCACTAATTAATGTTTAGAGAGCAGACTATGATAAACGTTATAGTCTATTAAAATATTTTTTATGACCATTGCGCCAATCCCTTTTTTTTTTTTTTTATGTTAGTTGGATAAGCAAACTGGCAGACGTGCCACCTGATGGTAAGTGGTTGACGTCGCCCATGAACATAAACTAGTTTACCTGGAACTAGCCCAGGCAACTCATCTATGTGTTGCCTATCCTGAGACATATGATGTTAAGTCTCGGTGCCAGTAATTACACTGCCTGTCTTGCCCTTCTTTCCGAAACACAGCAAAGCTGTTTCACGGAAGAAACAAGCAAGATGGTGGTACCCATGCAGCCGGGAGCGCGGCACAGCGCATCCCTCCCACCGGTATGTCATTATTTTAGGTTGTCAGTATTTTAGGTTAGTATTATCAAACTATAATACAACCTACCTCGTGGTTCAACCTCCGCATAGAAGTGCAGTTCAGTTCTTGCGCTGACACTCAATCTGTATTCACAAGTCTCACATCGAACGCTCAAATGCCACATTCCGAATAAAGCGGAGACGTCCACGCTCGGCGACGTCGCGGGCAAAACTGACAGCCTGGTGACATTAAAATGGACCGGTTAATCCCCTGCACCACAGAATATTTATTTCCATTTCGTTAAAAGTACTAGGAAGATTAACTCACGTATCGAAATTCAGGGTTGATCCAGGGAATACTAGGAATACGTCCCGAGGGTCGAGGCTGCCGGTCCTCGAAGCTGGAGAGAACAGGCTTATTGACGTTTCGTTGTATATGTCAATTTGTGGTGCTGTGGAGTCAAAACATATATTTATTTGCGAGCACTATTATATGTAAAGAAATATATATAGACTAGCTCATACTCGCGACTTGATCTGCATTGTTTATTATATTAACAGTGTATATTATGTGCAGAGGAAAAAAATAAATAAACAAGTATGCTTAATCAAAATAATCAAAAAACCCGACTGCGTAAAATACTCTTATTATAAACTAAAAAGTATAAAACAATTTAATAGCTTTCATTTGATACCCATATTGCTACAGTAAGAAAAAAATTCAACTCCCCCCCTCATTCCGCCATTTTGAAAATTTATATAGCCTATGTCACTACTACAATTTAGACAAATCCAAAGAAACCTCATATGTCAAAAACCGTCCATTCGTTTGGGCTGTAGGGCGTGCCAAAGAATTGGATATACATACACACATACATACATACATACATACATACATACATACATACATACATACATACATACATACACTCGAAAAACATAACCCTCCTGCTGTCGCAGTCGAGTAAAAAGACCTAAAATCATAAATGTAGTAATTTGCATATATTTTTTTTAAAGACGTAGTGGTTATAAAAATCTCAACTGAACTAAATCCAATAAAGCCTGTAAATTTTCCATTAGAGCTTTATGAGGGTTGGCAGATAATTTTCCTACCATGAGAAACGATCGTTACCAGGTGTCTATCCGGATAGGGATAGTAGAGCGGTCGCAAAATCCCCGACCGATCCCCAAAGCCCAACGCGCCAGGTCACGGAGGAGACTACGGCTATGTCTTCATGAACTGCCGCAGTCTCTCCCGTTCGCCAGTAGGGATAGGGCAGGGAAGGTGCAGCGGAAATAGAGCGCCCACGGTGCCCGCGAGCGCTCTGTGTGCGAAGGCGGCGAGCCAACCGTCGGGGCGTCACGGTGGCATACGCCAGCGACCCCGTGGCGTCCTTGTACGACGACGAGGGCACCGCTGGGTTTTAGTGGGTATTCCGGCTTCGCAGTCAGCGAGTCCCATATACCCATCACCTTCGGGCGGCGGGATACGTAAACGTATTTCCCAGCGTGAAAAAAAAAGGTGTCTATCAGGATATACAACCGGGACCGACGTTTTTACGTAATCTCTGATGCACGGTGTATACCGTGAGACACCTACAAGGACTTACACCCAGAGAAGAAACAAATATTGATAATTTTTTTTTAAATACTTTTCTACTTCTTGGTTAAAAGTGATATAATTTTTATTTATTTATTTGAAGCCTCAGTCTGATTTTTATTCGCATTCGGATTTAATTTTAAGGCTCATATATGTATATAATCCTTAAAATAGTCACTCATTTAATTAGATTTTTTTTTGTTTTCATTATTTCGAAATAGACTAACGTAATTTGTTTATAACTGCGAAACTGTAATGTTATCGTTACTACTAAAATAAACATTGTTAGGATAATGTCGACTGTAGTAGGGTTTCCATCAATGTCGAACGTAAATACAGGATATAAAGACGAAACGTCTAAAGGATTCAAAATATTACTAGCGGCTCGACCCGGTTGCGCCCGGTTTATGTATATGTATATGCCTAAACCTTTCTCATGAATCTCTCTATCTATTGGTGAAAACCGCATGAAAATCAGACGCGGCGGAGGACTTAGTTTTATAATACCTCCAATCTTTCACCTATATGGAGAAGAGATCCTTGCTCTCTAAATATTAATCAGTGAAATTTCACTAATAATTTTAAGTGACTATTCCCTTTATATCAATGTGAGAATCGTACCACGTAGAATTAGTGCCCATTCAAGGTATGAATATGTGATGGTTTGATCATTAAATATGTGTATGTATATTACACATTATAATACATATGTATATTAGTGAGTATTTACTAACTTGTTATTGAAATTCACTGATATGTAGCGAATACAGCTTCACTAACGTAATTAATGAAACTTCTAATGATTCATGTTTAGAGTGTACACAGTAGTGGGACGTTTACAGGTTGATTCCGTTCAGTTCAAGTTGCTACAGCCGCCATTGAGCCTTGACCTGGTCAAGAAAGTTTCTCCAGCCCGATCTGTCTCCGACTTTCAACCTTAGCTTTGGTCTGTCGTAAATCGTTCGGCTTACTATTTAGGAGACGTTTCATGAACTAAAACTTTCTTATCACGTAACTTGCCCATCTTAGGTGTCCTACCTTTATATTATGTTATATTTAATAAATAACATTAATTTAAATTTTATTCGTATAAAAAATATTTTTTACTGAAAAATATCCCACGAAACCCCGAATCACAGTGACTCGTAGTACACCAATTATTATAATAATATGAAATCGTTTGGACACAACCTTGTATTATCAGATAATTTATTATAATGATTACAATTTGTCATAATGTTCCTATTACAATAGCGATTCGTGAAATGAGAGAAAAAAAACTGCAATGTTTTAATCGATTGCAATATGTGTATATTTCTTTTGTGTATGTGTTTGGATTTGTTTTTCATTATAATAATTTCTGCGTAGTCATGGGTATCGGTGGGACTATTACGTAACTTGCGCGATCGTGAGAAATCGCTGTAGTGTCGAATTTTAATACTAATTGAGGGTCAGCTAGTATTGAAATTCGACACCACAGCCATTTCTCGCGATCGCTCGCCCTTTTCAAGTAACGTAATAGTGTGTGTCTTAATATGTTATTTTTTATTTCTGTTCTGTGAGCTTGGGGGTCTCCCCACCGTGCCCAGGAGACTGTGTGAACCGTCGGTCCCAGTTGTTATCTTTACTGTCATCATATTGAAATTATTCATCAACCCGCAGTAGAGTAGCGTGGCAGATTAAGCTCTAACCCTTCTCAAGAGGATAGAGAACCCAGTAGTGGGGGCAATTATGGGCCGTTTCAATTCAGTAAGTTCAGTTCTTTTTGTACTTAATTTTTAGTTTTAAAAATACTATTCTCTTGAAGTTAACTTGATTTATTTTTGACACATACATTTTGACATATACATGGTTAGTTGTTAATTACTTTTAAAAAGTCACTCTTTTTATCTTACCGTCGCTGGGTGGATACAGTACAGCGTGATCCACTGTCCCTTCAATCAGTATCCTCAAAGCTGTCACTCCATTTTCCACTGGTACACCCAAGGTTATCGCTTCATCACTCCCACGCTTGACTAGCAGCATCTGGATAAATATAAATGTAAGTTATTCACACTCAATGACCCCCCACTGGGTTGTTGTGTCGAGGTATCAGAAACACACAACATTAACAACACAAACGAATCTCCTGGTTTTTATTATACAGGGTTAATTCTAAAACACCAGCAACCTCGCAGGACAAGATAGCTAACATTATGTACAACAACATTTGTTCTACGACTTTTGACATAACTCAATACATTAATTAAAAATGATTTTTTAAGCTTTTATTGTACTGCTCTGAAATTTAGAGTCTATGTTTCATTCATTATCGAAAGGATGACGCGACGCTCGGGCGCGCTTGCATAATAATAGTAATAACACTTTCTCTGCCCGATAATTCTAGTTAATAAAATTAATATAAATTGCTTGGTGGGTTTGTGGGCAGTATCATAGTATGTATATCGCAGTGACTTAAGTGAATAATCAAATTTCTGTTTTGTCATGTCCCTGCAATACGTAAACTGAGTCCACAATCCCTTCATACTTTACCAGGCTTAGAACTGGCTATATTAAACGATAAAAAACAAATAAATCGTATGTATAGGAGGGCAACACATCTGCATAACCTCCAGAGGTTACAGCACAACCAGTTGTGCGGTAGACATCCGGTACCTAGTCATCAAAAGGCTTCGACTGTCCGTATGCCCGCCAATACTATAAAAATGTAGGTATGTAGATTAGGTATCTGAATTCTGAACATAAAAAAATATGTGAAAATTATTAACGTAGGTAATTATTCTTTAACGTTTACTAAAGTCTAATTAAACCAATTTAATATCAAATATTGGTAGCTAGGTATTATTCACTTTTTATTGTTAAATACAGGCGGGCATAAGTATTTCAAAAGTGAAATCAGCGTATTTACAATAATTAAAAAATTAAAAATAATTGACAATAAAATAATATTTACAAACGAAATATTACCTCTAAGGTTAAAGTAACGCGCATGTCGGTGCGTATCGCGCAGATAGCGTTCAAAATAGTCACCATCACAACCAACACACAGACAACACCTAAAAATCAGCTGTTCACTAACACGTGCTAACACTTCCGAATTAGTTTTAATTTGATTGACGCACAAATTATTTTAGTTAACCGAACCAGTTACAAAAATTTACTCGTGCTAGTTTGTCAGATTCGGTGAGTTGACATTGTCTCACGAGTCACGGCTCGGTGTAGGTAAGTTCGAATATCTAGCTGCATATTGCCGACAGGCTTCCGACACATTGTCATCACACCTAGCCAGTATCCTCACCATTTCCGTGTATTCGACATTAGAATAGCGGCGGTACCATGGTTATAAAATAACTTTAGTACAGGTACAATACATCGATCGATACGAATAAAATAAATACAAGTAGCACACAAAATCATATGACGCGCGCGCATCAAAGTCGCCCGCCGCCGACTGCCGCGGCTGGCTAAATAGGTCAAGTTCAAAGGCGCTAGCGCCGCCCCGTTCCTACCTTTCCCCTCACATTAGTACGTGGTCGTTATTTACCTAATCTTTGGGACGCGCGTAGAGTGTATTGCATTCACGCGAAAAATTAAATTAATATTTATTTTTGTATGAAAATAAAATCTAACAAATTAACAAAAGTGGTAGAACAAATGTTGTTGTACATAATGTTAGCTATCTTGTCCTGCGAGGTTGCTGGTGTTTTAGAATTAACCCTGTATACATATTGTTGTTTCTTTTGATATTTTTTTTAAATATAATTATTTTTTAATATAATTATATATAATTGTATATCATTTACAAAATTATATTTTTTTCCCCACAAAATTGTTACTATTTTTTTATATCATGTACAAAATTATATAAACCCTACATTAGATAGGTAGATGCGTAAATTAACTAAACGATTTCCGCAGTTTCAGCTGCGTTTATGGGTTGAATCGAGGAACAGTGGCATTTTATATCTTACTAGCTGCTGCCCGCGACGTCGTCTGCGTGAACGCTATTAGATTACACGTTGTTACAGAACGCGTTGAAGAAATAAAGGTTCACTGCTCGTTCCCCGTAGGTGATAGCGTGATAATATGTAGCCTATATGTTGACCCGAATCCTTAATAATATTCGTGCCAAATTTGAAATTAATCGATGCACTACTTTTTGAGTTTATCCCGGACATACATACAGACAAACAGAGAAACAGACAAAAATTCTAAAAACTATATTTTTGGCTTCGGTATCGATTCTAGATCACACCTCAAGTATTCTTTTAAAAAAATATTCAATGTACAGTTTTGACTTTCCTACCATTTTATTATATGTAGGTATAGATAGTTTTTCTTAATTACAACCTTTTTAAACTTTAAATAAGAACTTTTTTTTAAAGTAAAGTTTTTTTCCATTAGTTCCGGAGATAAGCAAAAACAAAAAAAAATCTTATGCTTAATTAAAAAGAAGTCTAAGTAGAGATGATCCTATAAAACGTTAAATTGATTATTATCAGTAAGGAACGTCTCATCTACGAGTAACATAACTTTTATCGGTTGACGTCTGTACATGAGAGATATTTAGGAAATACTGATTATGGGGATCTTCATGAGACGGTCGCCTCAACGCCGGCGGTCGCGGGTTCGATTTCCGCTCGGGGCCGATGTTTGCATTTGTACGAATGTTGTTTTGGTGTATGTCCTTATAGGCCTCCCCCTCGTGCCCCGGAGAGGACGTAAAGTAATCGGTCCCGGTTGTAAACACCTGATAACGATCGTTACTAATGATTGGAAAAATTATCTGCCTACCCGCAGTGGATAAGCGTGGTGGAATTAACTCCGACTCTTCTCCTATATGGAGAAGAGGACTTGTAGTAATATTACTGTATTAATTTCAAGGATACTCAGTATTCATTAATCATTCTTGAAGTGTTACCGGATACAATACGATTCTAGTCATTATTGACAACACAAATGTTTTTTTTTTATATTTTCCTCCAACACAGAACTCAATACGAATTTAAATTAAGTGTTTTTAATAAAAAAATATTTACAACGCTTGATTTATCTGTTTTAATTAAGTTACTACATAATAATCAGAGACTATCTAAATGGTAAAAATTTAAGTAAATAGTAAAAAAAAAAATTATTAATTTTGAAATTAAATAAAATTTAATATAATCCATCGTTATCCCATTACGAGACTAGGCTCAAAATTCGTGTTTGAGGCAGTAGTATTTTTGAAAATTTAAAAAGAAAAAATCGAAGTATACATATAGAATAATATACATTATAGTATAGTATAATAGTATCTTAAAATCGCTGATTTGAGTTTAAAAAAAAAGAAACAGTCAAATTCATAATGAATAATTTTTGCATACATTTTTTTAGAAATTTTATCAAAAAACACGAATGAAAAAAAATGACCCAAATCGGATAATTTTAAATATAAATTAAAAAAAAAAAAAAGTATTTCCGAGATCTTAATGATGAATGAAAAAAAAATTCATAAAAACCTTTTTCTAGGGGTACAAAAAAGTGCAAATTTCAGCGAAATCGGAGATGCAAACAGGGTAGAACAAGTTGGCATGGAATGCCCCATATATATGAAGTTTTATAATGACTTACATCAAACATATCGTTATCCGGCTTAATCAACTTGGCGCGTCTCGGTTCTGTAGGGGCGATGGGTTCCCACTGCCGAAGTTCCGCTTCTGAAGCCAGATTGCTGGAACTATCTTCATCCTGAAAATTAATTCGATTGTTTGAACTGTTTTACTATCATCATTACGATTTTACATTATCATTATATTATTACTATATATTAAAAAAAACAAACTCCACCCCGTTTGCCTGTCGGTCTGTTCGAAATAAACTCAAACTCTACTGCACGGATTTCATGCAGTTTTCACCAATAGACAGAGTGGTTTATGAGGAAGGTTTAGGCATATATACATACCCCGGGCGCAGCCGGGGCGGGCCGCTAGTTATTGATAAAAAGTGTATTTTGTATTCCAAAATGTGTATTTGTCATAGATTTCCTTCTAAATTTATTATCGCTAAATTTAATATAGATTTTGTCCAATATAGACATTAGCAGCACAATTTTAGAATTTGATAGCTTCTGGTGTATTTCTTTTTCGGTTTTCAGCAATTCAACTGATTTCAAGATTATTATTAAAGAAGTAAAAGTAAAGTTAAAGGTCACTTAGGAAAGGAAAAAATCAATTAAACTCCATATTATAAAGATACTTTTGTCTAATTGTGATCAAAATCAAAATCAAAAACAACTTTATTCAAATAGGCCCCACGAGCACCTTCGAATCGTCATTTTACAAATTAAAACTTTAAAGTGATTATTATTTTTGTAAAAGTAAAGTTACCACTGATTCGGAATGTAGATTGTACAGAGAAGAATCGGCAAGAAACTCCGCAGTTACTCTTTTGAACATAATATATACATAAACTGTGTTTTAAGACAAAATTAGTAATATCTTGTATGAAATACAGCGCCACTAAGTCCACACATCTTTATCAACTAAAACCATTGAAGTGCTATACATACCATAATTTGCAAGGAATACGGCAAAACTTCGCCCTCGGTATGAGATGAAATGTTCCTTAAGTCTTGAAGAGCCAGTTCCGATTCAGGCGATGGGTGGTTAGGGTCTGTCCATATTGTATATACCTGAGAAATTATATTGATTAGTCGATGAAATTAAATCTAGATTTTATATGAAGACAAGTCGAGCCGTGCGGTTTTACCCGTGAAGACTTTAATGTTTACTGTTCTGCTAATATCTGTCATAAAACGATATTCGGCCACATTTTTTTTTTATAATTGTGGATAGTAAAGACGATTCCTATCATAGCTATTTTTATTTAACTTCGACAATTCCTTAAAACTCTGTAATCTAAACTATTCGAAACTAACAGATAATCCGAAATAATTTGCAAATACAAAAGTCTGCCCCGAGCGGGAATCGAACCCGCGACCGCCGGAGTTTAGGCGACTACTCACACCAGTACACTAGAGCGATTTTCGAGTTACCATAAAAATATAAAACAATATTATAATATTTTATCGAACATTGATACGTGGATAACGTAGTCTGTTTTACGAATGCCTTATTAAAATCATATTTTTTTATTTTTTGAAATATTTTATAAGTCCACATAAATATTTTTTTCGATCTACCTTCAATCTCTTCTCCACCAAGGCTTTCAAAGCTAGTGGTAGTCGTTGAGGATCACCAGGGCCCTTGTCGGTGACCACGAAAAGGGCACTGTCGTATGGCACCAGTTTAGCAGCTGATGCGAGAGCTCTCATCGTTCCATCATTCGTCGAATCTGTGTAGACTCCCTGTTAACAAAATGTTATAATTTCTATTTAAACCGTCTATCTTATTAATAACTAGCCCAATTTTTATTTGACACTGCATTGGGGGTATCCATTAATTACGTGAGACAATTTTGGCGATTTTTCTTAACCTTTGGTAAGATTTTGTGAGATTATGCGTGACCCTCTCCCCCTTCCCCTAATCTCACGTGAGATTTTTTAGCGAATGCGATTCTGACTGAAGAAAACGAAAAATTAAAAAAACGAAAGGCTGAAAGGAATATATATTCATAGCAATAGACGGGATGTCCATGATATATTGAAAAAAAATCTTTGTGTGTTGACCTAATGATGTAACCGCTGAATTATTTGAAAAATTACCATTTAATTGTTTTGTAATATTAGTATAGATGTAATGTATCGATATAAATGAAACAATGATATTTTAAATGTTATTATTAGTTCGCATTTTAAAGCGTGACTGATTCGTGAAAAGCGTCACATCTGTTGCTATAAAATACAATGAATTCACGGTTCAATGTGTCTTTTATTAAAATATCTTTAACGTCATGTCTAAGATTAAACAATAATATATTTCTCGCGTTTATTTAAAAAAATATATAATTAATATTAAATATGCAACTAATATCTTGTTTGAAAATATTTATAATGAGAACTGTGAGGCTTTTTTTTGTCTCAGGGGAATCCATTTACGGATGACATCCAGGACGCCCGGGTGGCAGTCCTAGACCTATGTCGGACTCGGCACTTTGGGAGTGCAATACCGTACTAAACCCCTGCGGGAGCCTTCAGTCGCTTTAATTGGAGGGTCACGGATCTGCAGGCAACAGGATCCCTCCAGCGACCGGCTGGCTTCGGCGAAAAGGTCAGACTTCTCTTCCATGGGGACTGTCCGGCTCACCTCTGAACAGTCCCAACAACGCCGTGTCTAGCAGGACCGGGTTCCCATCCCGGCCCGACACGGGCACAGGGGCGTTACTGGAGGCGCATTAAGTAGCGCCTCCTACGCACCCCCATTCGTCGCCCGCGGATGGAGGCCACGTCGGCGGCCTCCTCTCTCACCCGCTCGTCGGCCTCCTTCTGGGACATTACTGTCTCGCAAAAGGAGACCATCGCCTACCAGGACTTGTCGTCGCCAAGCATTGCGGTGATGATGCTCGGAAGCGACAAGTCCCCTCCGAGGACTGACGTCAGACCCCGACGCAGCGCCGCCCATCTTGGGCACACCTCGAGGGTGTGCTAGGCAGAGTCCACCGCCGCGCCACAATCGTGGCATTCAGTCGTCGGCTCCCTTTGGGCCGTCCGACACAGGTAGTCACCAAAGCAACCGTGCCCGGTGAGAACCTGTGTCAGACGGAAAGTGAGGGGCTTGCGTTTACGGCGCATCCACCGCTCAAGGACCGGGCGCAACGCAGCCGTAACGCGTGTGCCATACGGCTGCACCGCCAGGTCCTCCCTCCACCTCGAATTGTGAGGCTTTGGACACATTTGGTGTCAATAATGGTGTCATTTAAGTTTCAAAAGAAAGTATGTCAAAATTGTTCACGTAATGAAAATTGAAACATATAAAAGACAAATAAGTTTATCATTCATTTGATTGATTGGCTTTTAATGGCGCCAAAAGAGCACAGATTATTTCGCCAATGTAACATGGCAAGGAGAATACACGAAGGAGGTTGATTGCGCAATCGAGATTACAACCTTCGTTAAATTATGAAGATACAAGAAATAGTTGTAGTTTATTAAATAAGTATAATAAATAACTGAATCAGCCTGTAAACGTCCCACTGCTGGGCAAAGGCTTCTTCTCCATGTAGGAGAAGGGTTGGAGCTAAATCCACCAAGATGCTCCACTGCGGGTTGGCGGATAATTTCCCTACCATTATTAACGATCGTCACCAGGTGTCTATGATAAAAAGCGGAACCTACGGCTTTACATGCTCTCCGAGGCAAGGTGGGGAGACCCACAAGGACATATCTGCCCCGAGCGAAAATCGAATCCGCGACCACCGGCGCTAAGAAGATTACTCGCACCACTACACCAAAACGGTCGTCGATAATAAACAAATTATGGTACAATTGCTTTAATATATATTAAAAAAAAACAAATGCAGTTTACAAATGATATGACGCTATAACAATTGCAGACTGAAAGCCCAAACCTATTGAAGTCAGTAAAACTTTTTGTAAAAAAAATATTGAGATATAGATTAAATTCTAAAAGTTTGAAGGTTCCGCGAAGGTCGCTTTGCGGAAGCTACGTGCGTCTATTGATACGTATAGTATATAGTAGTATGACCTTGTTGTTATATATTTAGGGGTCATTGTTCCAATAAAAACCTTAAGTTTGTCACGAAATATATAAAGAGTAAAAAATAAAGAATATGGAATTTTTACAATTTTTATATAATTTTACCGAAATTTCTCAGTGGATTAAAGACGTGAATCATCAGTGAAAGAAGACGCATTTTAATCCGGGTAGAATCCAACTTTCCATCATAGGAAAAGTGGCTTATGCCCAGCAGTGGGATGCATACTAGGTGTTATCATTAAGTACAGTATTAGTAAGTTAATATTATAAAGAACCACTTACTTGATACTTTGTTAGGAGTTTTGACAAAGCCGCCGAAATAGTTTTGTCGCTATTGCCAGTGCTTGCCGGTTGAAGATTGTGACGGGATCTCCAGTTGACTCCTTATAACAAACAAGACTCAAGTTAAAAGCACTTTCACCTAGTATTATATATATATATATATATATATATATATATATATATATATATATATATATATATATATATATATATATATATATATGAATGTATGCATGTATGTATGTATATAAGAGTGAACGTATACGAGTATGTATGCTATTTACGTATTTATTATTTAAAAATTTACTAATCAAAAATCTCGAAAAATAGACTTTATATCCACAAGGTTGCCTGTAAACGACAACTCTTAATGATAAGGCCGTCTGTCACCATTTTTTTTTTTTTAATGTTGTGTATACTTTTATGTGAATACAAATGTTAATCTATCTAAAAGTCTGAAAACTTCTGTACCAATAACTAACTAAACTTCTTATAACTGTGTTACGTAAGAACAGTGAAAAAGTCGAATGGCAAGTAGGGTTGGGCAACGGGAGGAAGATATGGGGGTAAACTTTTCGGATGTTTCAATCCGCTTTCTGTAATTTAAGGGGAATTCCTTCATCACTTGACATCACAATACTTTATATGTATATTTGTGACCGTGGCGCAAAACATCGGGAACTCGGAATGATCAACTTCAAACATGACTTTATAATAGGGATATATTTTATATTTTAATTTATGTATGTATTTTGTATAACTATTAGAATGTAGACATTCGTATGTCAGTTTATTATATAACTACACAACCTACCCGGTCCCCATGTAAATATTTTCTTTTCCTATTTGGGTTGTTTGAAAGAAATGGCTGTAAGTCCGCCCGTTTACTATACAATCTCTTACTATCTCTAAGTTACGTTTAATAATGTATTTGTGGTGTAAAATAAATTATAAATAAATAAATATCCCGTTTTACGTCTCAATAATAATGTTGGTGACCATGAAAATTATACCACATCACGTGCTGTTTTATATTTGTATTATAATTTAAATTAGTGTCGATACAGTGTTTTTCCAATTCATTTGCGGTTTTTCGTTCACTTTTTTCTATTAGATGTTGTTTTTCATTTTCAATTACTATGTTTTTAAAACGGCATTAATTATTAAGTTAATGTGTTGAAATTTTTTAGGTGGTTTGTGCCCTTAATCTGCCAAACTTTTTCGTGTACTCCTATATTACTATTCAAGAATGTTCGAAATTTTTTTTTAGGGATATCCTAAATAGAACTGCAATATGCGGTGACGTGTGAACGGTCACTAGCTTATATTAATGTCCTTTATGCAGAAAATATGCAATAACATACACATAAACTTCCGTCATTTCCGCATTTTTTTTAAACATTTGTGTCGGATTTTGTCCAAATTTTTCTGTAATATTTTTTTTACCTTGATGTCTTAACGAAAGGACAGAAACTTGATTTTTTTCGTCCTATATATATATATTTTATTATACGTTTTTCTTAGTAATATAAAGCTATATATTTTGATATATTTTGCGATTTTTATTTATCTATCATATTTCTAATTCTTTATTTCAATTTTAAAAAAATATTTAAAAATTCTCCCTCCAGAGATGTACCTACATATTCTACTCAAGTATTGTACAACATTCTATTAAAAATGCTAAATTTTTGTGTTATGTTTTTATTCATCATTCATATTTATTTTTAGGCATCCTGTTATGTAAGGGTACCAACAAATATAAACTAATCTGGGAACGCGTAAAATTAGTCAAGTTCAGCTGGAAAATAATATAATAGATCCCCTTTGTTAGTCTGCCTTAACATTCACGCACACGGTACATATGTATGTACAACCGAGTTACAACTACGATTGTGTTAAAGAAATTAATTTAACATTTAACAAATAGATTGTATACAACGCAAAATCGATCTAAGTTAAATATTGCGCGGGCTAACTGGAGCGCAAAGTTACATAACACGCCAAGGTTAACTTACAAATTGTATCTTGGAAAGTTTTACAAATCTCAAGTCGATTCTAGACTTATGTTGTCTATTAAAGTATATTTATGAGCGTATTTACCGCGGGATTCCCAATTTGCAATTCATTTAGAATAAGGCGTAGATATCGTCCCAGCCACATTAGTTATTAGATGTCCAATTTTGAACGTTAGCCTCATCCATCTTCTCAAGAGGAGCTTGCAAATTTTCGCCACGCTTCATAGGTGGGTTGGCGAGCGCAGTGCGTTGTGGCTATAGTGACACCTGTGCCCATCACCATTCTATTTGGTGTGCAGTTGTTCGCACCATTAGGGCCTTAGTCGCCTTTTACGACACCTCGGCAAGAAAGAGATCAGAACTATTCTTCTCTGCCAGTCTCCGCCACAGAACATTAATTACTCTAGGAGCAAGGCAATTATATCGCCACAGCACTGACGCAAATATCAAAACCAACATTTATGTGTTCAAACAAACTTAATTCGTAACTTCGCGTTAGATTTTTTAAAGTAAATATACCATCGACTCGAAATGTAAATTCTATTTACGACAAAAACACACGACAAAAAGTTAAAATACTCTTTCAAAATTGTCGATATACAAAATCGAAATTAGATTTTTTTTTATTTATGTTTGTGTGATATGTGGATGCCCAAATATCTGTGTTTGTGCTTAGAATGAAGTGTGTCTGTATGAACAATATTTATTCCCTAATTGAACCCTCTTAGAAGATGGACTTCTATAAATCTAAGACCCAGCTTGTTTTAATTTTCCTTTGTACACAAAAATATCTGTCGAAGTAAATAGTTATTGCGGTAACGTTCGCAGGTTCGATCTCCGCTCGTGACAAATTTTGTAAATTAGAGCGTTCTAACATACAAAACTCCTATGTATTTTACCTCAGTTATTCGACTTTTCAGGATAATTATAAATTATATTTTTATGTAATTTAATTAATTTTTTTCTTATTTTCAGGTAAGCATATAATGAAGTGTCCTAGTTGGAGATATTTTGTAAGTTTCTTTGATTTTAGTCATCTGCTTGATGGTATTGAAAAAAACAAAAAAAAAACAAAAAATCCGGTGCTGTCATTGTAAAAATTAGTCGAAATAAGAAACTTATTTTAAATCTGTTAAATATTTTTGCTATCGTAAAAAAAACGGTTTTATTTTATAAATTCATTTGATGATTGTTAAATGTTTATCATAGTACCAAATATTAAAGATTTTTCCTTGATTTTTTTTGTTAAAAACACGTTCGACTAACAAAATCAAGACCGACACGTATCTTCTTCTTCACTTAACATCAGGTGGAGCTGTCTTCTCGTTCCCCCCCCCCCCCCTTTTTATAAAGAGAACCTAAATATTAACAAAAAACTTAGATAATAAAAATAATTACAGTTTTTTGAATCACTATTTCTGTTATTTAATAAGTCCTGATAGAGGATAATTTTTGAAAATTTTAAGCCCACTTCTGTTATTATTTAAAACCTGGTGATAAGGAGAGATTTTGGATAATTTTTGGAATTTTGTCTTGCCAGAGTATTCCTTATATTTAAATAAAATCATTAAACATTGGCTTACAGTAACTATTAGATATTATAAAAGACTAGACATTCCTCGTTATTTTACTCGCGACTTCTTACGATTTGCTTGCTTACGATTTCACTACAATTGTTTCTAGAGTAATAAACTCCACTTCTAGATGGTGTATCGAGATGAAACCTACAGCAGATTTTAAGTTAGATCTCTAGGATCGCGACTGTAAAAACCGCATCAAATTTTGCGCAGCAGATTCTGCGTGATGCGGGTACAAACACACAGAGGGATAGCAAAATTCTATGTTCTAAATCAATTTTTCAGTTTTTAATTGCTCTCAAAAATACCCCAACCCCTAGAATTAGTTTTTCCCAAATATCTCCCATGTACAGACTACAGCCGGTTAAAGTGCTAATACACGACGGAATTTAGTTCTTCCGAACCAAATCCCGAGAACCAAATTACCTGTCGCTATACACGACGGCACCGAACTGTATGTATTAGCACTTTTAACATTTTATTATACCTATGTATAGACAGGATTATATAAATTACAAAGACGTGTTGGTTTATAACACTTGCTTTCATTCAGGGCTTATGACAAAATTTATAATTATTAAATTATATATTGATAAATAATGTTCACAGTACATAATAGGTTACTCCTTGTAAGGGCGTTTATGCACTACAAGGAATTTTACTGTCCCGCAGTCCGATTTTTTACGATCCGATATGGCGCGCCATATATAGTAAATGTATATACATTTTACCGTCCAACATTTTACTTTTCCCCATTCATTTTTATTCCATTTTCATTCATTTATGCCACATCGGACCGTAAAAAAATCGGACTGCCGCGCCGGACAGTAAAATTCCTTGTAGTGCAGAAATGCCCTAACCGTCTTACTCATAAACGTTTCTTAATATTTAATCCATTGCTTAACAACTGATCAGCAAAAACTTCACTCATAAACACTATTTAGCGTTAAGAATTCGTTAAGTAATGCGTAAATCGCTGTCAAAATTAAACCCTGCCGAGACATAGTTTAACCCTCGTTAAGCGGCAAGATGGCGGATTTCACATAAATCAGCTGTTCTATTGCGACGTCTGATCTACTTACTTGCGTTTGTTTGATAGTAAGAAGATATTTAGAATGAAATTTCCTCTATATAAAAATTAATATATACTAAATGAGCGTTATCTGTCTGTTTAATACAGATCTTTAGGTACCTAATTTTAATTATAATAACATAATTTAAATTAGGTTATACCTTAAGTAAATTTATTAATTTAATATTTAATAAGCTTTGTTGAATTTTGTAATTGAGGATCCGACAACTACCCATTAAAATAAAAATGATTAGAAATTAGAATATTGATCCAAGTTCCTAACTGTCAATAGATGTCACTAGTGACTCACTACAATATCGAGCTAGAGTTTTCTCTATACTGTTAATAGATATCGCTTTGATGTAATTTTTAACAATTTCGTTCATTCAATTTCTCTATCTAATCGATTATTTTGGGTATAATCTGTGCCAACCATCTATGTATCGTTCTTTGTTCGTTTCTTAACTAAGTAACAGCTAGTCAATGTTTATAAGTAAACAAAAGTTAATCCTTGATTTATAGCTTATGAGTGGATTAACTAAACGGTGGCTAAGTATTACTTAACGAGATTTTTATAAGTAAGACCGTAAGTGTTTAGTGTTTTACCGGTTCTTCAAAACGGAATTTATATTAAGAGTACGGTGGTAGCTTCATATTACCTATAATATGTGTATAGTGTACAGTAACTATTCAAAAGAGCTTTTAAGGATTTGTCGAATGTTTTTTTTATTTTTATTTATTACTTTTATTGATAGTAGTTTAATATAGGTATCTAAAGTGTTTATAAGATTTTAAATTATTTATTTTACACATAATTGATATGTTAAAATACGGCCTGTTTATTGGAGATTATAGGTGGTAAAACTTTTAATAATATATTTTTTTGAATTCAGAACAAATACAGATAAAAAATTACCGTTAGAATCGTATCCAACGATGACGATATCAGTAACATTCAACCCCTCGTCCGCTAAATCATTCCAGACCCCCAAGGCCCTGTTCAAGGCTAGGGGCCTTAAAGGCACCAGGATGCCAGCGGGTGGTCGCAGCCACGAGTCCTCTAGCCAGGATTTTAGGGTTGAGCTCTTGCTGAGAGCTGGTGCTGGTCGGGACTTGTCGTAGATCCTCTTGTCTTGCTGTTGCTTGTCCGCTGGAAGAAGGTGAAAATGGTTAGAAATTAAAAAAATCGGTCAAGCGCGAGTCGTTTGACGCGAAGGATTCTGTACTATTGCAATATTCATAATATGTATTAATTATTTTTGAGTTAAAAGAACCTCGAAAAAATGCGTTTCCTATACCCCAGGTATAATTTTTAATTTAATTTTTTTATCTTTGTGTCGTATACTAGATCCTATACTAGATACTAGATCGAAAGATATAACTCTATGATAGACAGACAGCGGATTCCAATTAATAATATAATAATAATAATATGCCGTGTGGTTTCCGGCAGAGTAGAATAGGACCAACCCATCCTCAGCCTGGGGTGTCGTAAGAGGCGACTAAAGGCAACCAAAGCTGCATAACACCAACGCGGCCTCCTCGGAGAGTATGAGTGCCTCTCCGAGGGAGTAATTTAGCACTCAAAAAAAAACTTATGGATGGAAAAAGGAAAAAGAGAGCGCATAGGGCCGCTGCCTGGGGGGCGCCAGGGCACGTCTGGAGCTGGCGCTGGACGTGGCAGCATGCGGGCCGCCAGCAACCCCCGCCGACCGGCACCAGCACCTAGCCGGCCGGTGTATCCACCATCCCCACCAGTTGGCTTGGCGCCAACAGAGTCTCCAAGGGCTCAGCATTCGGCGTCCGCCGCTGGTGGAATACGTCGCATGAGATGGACACAAAGAATGAACGAGAATGTCATGCGTGCGTATTATAGGGCTGTAGGCGGGGGAACCGGTCGGACTGGCTACCGAGCAGTAATGCACCGCGAGTTCCTGCTGCTCGAGCCAAATATTACTGTCACGGAGCAAAACCTGGCAGATAGAGCTCGGTACATCCAACAAAAGGGCGTATTCAACGCCGCCGAGCTCGAACGATTACGACGTGAGGCTGCTCCTGAAGTCGAACCCGTGTCTACAGAGCATAACGCAGTTGTAACGCAACAGGAAAGCGTTCGTAGCGAAGTGCCTGTAGATGCGATCGCTGAAGAAGCAGTCTCCCAAAAAGTAGAGCAGATGAGAGGGATTTTGGAGGAGGCGATTTCCGAGATCCGGAGCACTCCTCTAGAACAGAGACCACGACTCTCCCGACTTCCCCTTAATGCTGCGACGCGGGGTGCCATTGAGGCAGCTAACAGGCTGCTACCTCCATATTTGGATGGCAGTCTGGGCTTGGATGATACGGGTTCTATTCTCTTCGGTGCCGCTCTAGCGGTACACCGCTTCACTGGAGCCAAGACCCAGGAGCCTGGACGCACTACTAATAAGAGTAGTGACGTACCAGCCTGGAAGAAGAGAATAGAACGCCGTATCAGCCTGGCCAGGGCCCTCATTGGCAGACTGCAAAGCTTCAGGTCGGGCAACACTAGGCCAAGGATTGTGCGCTCCGTTAGAATAGCTTTCAACGGGCTAGGTGTCAGGCTTGACCAGCCTGATATAGCTGAGAAACTGACGGAGCGCATCGACGGCCTGAAGCAGAGAATCGCGGCATGGGGGAAGCGTATTCGTAGGTACTCTGAGAGAGTTGAGCGCTTCCGACAAAATCGCCTCTTCGTGAGTGATCAGAAGAGGTTCTACAGGAAGTTGGAGAACCCGACGCCGTGCTCTACTTCCCCAAAACCGAATACGGCTGACCTCGTCGCCTTTTGGCGAAACATATGGTCACGGGAGGTAGAGCATGAGGAGGGCCCTTGGATTGCGGCGGTTCAGGAAGCATGTGCTAGAATCGAACCGATGAACCCAATCGCCATCTCTTCGGAGAACGTAGCTGATGCGGTCCGGCGGGCACCGAACTGGAAGAGTCCGGGGGCCGACGGCCTGCATCACTATTGGCTGAAAGGGTTCTCGGTATGCCATGCGACCTTGGCTCGACAATACCAAGAGGCGATAGAGCGGAAGACGCTTCCGAACCTCTTCACTACTGGGATCACTCACCTAGCTCCTAAGTCCACCAACACCGCGGATCCTACCAACTACCGCCCCATAACGTGTCTGACTTCCATCTACAAGACACTGACATCCGTTCTGAGCTGCAAGATCTCTCGTCATATTGACGAATTTAACATCTTGTCTGTAGCTCAGAACGGATGCCGTGGAGGCGGCCGCGGCACAAAGGAGCTCCTAATCATTGACTCTGTTGCGGGCCAGCTTGTCAAACGCAACCGTCGGAACTTCTCTGCTGCCTGGATCGACTACAAGAAGGCATTCGACTCGGTGCCTCATTCATGGCTTCTGAGGGTCCTCGAGCTATACAAGATCGACGGTGCAGTTCGAGACTTCCTCGAAGTATGCATGGGGCAATGGAGTACGATCCTTTGTCTCCAGGGCGAGAGACTGACGACGGGTGCCGATGACCGAATACGGATACGAAGGGGTATTTTCCAGGGTGATTGTCTGAGCCCACTTTGGTTTTGCTTGTCCTTGAACCCTTTAAGCACTCTGCTGGAGCGTTCGGGGACAGGCTTTCAGTTTCGGAGAGGCGGTACTAAAGTCTCCCACCTTCTCTACATGGATGACCTCAAGCTGCTGGCACCTAATCCTGCACGCCTTATGGAGTTGCTGAAAATCACTACTGAGTTCAGCGGCTCCATCAGGATGCAGCTTGGAGTGGATAAGTGTGCGGTCGTGCATGTGGACAGGGGACAGGTGACGCAATCGGCTGAAATTAGCCTAGAGCTTTCTAACTTCAAGACCCTCTCCGAAGCTGAATCATACCGGTATCTGGGCATGTCACAATGCATAGGGGTGCAGGAGGTGGATATGAAACAGGCGGTTTGCGAGGTCTTTTTTGGACGGCTGACAAAAGTTCTTCGGAGCTACTTGTCGGGCGCCAACAAGGTCCGAGCTTATAACGGCTGGGTCATGCCCACTCTCTTGTACACATTTGGCGTGCTCAGATGGACTCAGACCGAACTCGACGCCCTGGACAGAAGAGTCCGCACGACTATGACTTACCATCGCATGCATCACCCGAAATCGTCGGTCATGAGACTGTACATCCCACGGAAGTGTGGTGGCCGAGGCCTATTAAGCGCCAAGTCCATGCATAACCGGGAGGTGTGCAGCCTCAGGGCCTATTTTGAAACGAGGAGGGAGAGCGCTATGCATGGTGATGTTGTAGTATGTGACAAAGGTCTCACCCCCTTATCCCTGGCCAAAGAGGAATGGCGAAGACCGGTTGTACTTAGCACCTCTGACCGGGAGACCGTATGGATGGAGAAGGAGCTGCATGGACGGTTTTACAAGGCGCTCCACGCACCTCACGTGGATGTTAAGGCCTCCGTGCAGTGGCTGCGATTCGGGGACCTCTTTGGGGAAACCGAAGGTTTTGTCTGTGCAATACAGGATCAGGTGGTTAAGACGAACAACTACCGGAAGCACATTCTGAAGGATGGCACTCCCGACTTCTGTCGAGCTTGTCGTCATCCCGGCGAGTCACTCAGACATGTGCTTTCGGGGTGTTCAGCGCTTGCCAACACTGAGTACTTGCACAGACATAACCAAGCGGCCAAGATTCTTCATCAAGAGCTTGCTCTAATGTATTGTCTCCTGGAACAGAGGGTGCCGTACTACCAGTACACACCGGCGCCAGTACTCGAACGCGACGGAGTCCGGCTCTACTGGGACCAGCCTATCGCCACGGACAGGACGATACTGGCGAACAAGCCTGATATCGTGGTGATGGATAGGGCACAGTCGAGGGTGTTTTTAGTGGACATTACCATCCCTCATGACGAGAACCTCGTGAAAGCCGAAACAGAGAAAAAGCGTAAATATCTGGATTTGGCACACGAGATTGTCGACATGTGGGGTGTTGAATCCACTGAAATCATCCCTATCGTGATATCTGCCAACGGTTTGATCCCGGTTAGCCTCGCTCACCACCTGAGGCAGCTGGGTATCCGTGACGGTTCGCTCGCAGCCAGGATGCAGAAGGCGGTATTACTCGACTCGGCTAGGATTGTCCGCCGATTTCTCAGCCTACAGCCCTAACCCCCGGCCGTTTGATCTCCCTGCCGGGGCGTAATCCTCAACCCGCTTATATTTATTTATGTAAATTTATGTAAATTTATTATATTCCTTATATAAGTATTGTATTATATTATATTTATTTATATGTGTATATGTATATATTGAACGGGTGGAGTGTAGCAATAAGATAATAATAATAATAATACTCTTTATTGCACACCACAAAAAAAATACAATTTTTTTTTTACAATATTTGTAATGAACAAAGAAAGATGTACAAAGGCGGTCTTATCGCTAGTAGAGCGATCTCTTCCAGACAACCTTTGGATATAGAACTTGTCAATAGTAAAAGCGGTTTAGGTAGTGTACATAGAACTGACTGAGTACTATTAAAACCCTTCGGAACCTTAAAAAATCGGTCCAAAAATAATAAATGCTTTACACTCAACGACCCCCAATATGACGAAATCTTGTGTCGGGGGTCCGGAAACATAAAAACACAAACGTTCAGATTTGAAAAAACATCTGTATCTTATATGGCCTATACAATTATTTGCTATGAGGGGAACGACCACAAGCGCAGTAATCAGTGATAGTACTATATCGTCAGCCTATCGTTCAAAATGTTAACTGTACTGCAACAGCCTGTAAACCACCCACTGCTGTGCGAAGGCCTCTTCTCCATATAGAAGAAGGGTTCGTGCTTAATCCACCACGTTGCTTCACTGCGGGTTGGCGGATAATTTCCCTACCATGAGTAACGATCGTTATCAGGCGTCTATTGTAACAACCGGACCTATAGCGTTACGTGATCTCCGAGGCACGGTGGGGAGACCGACAAGGATATACACCAGACCGGAAAGGAATTTGTACAAATACAAATACCTGTCCCGAGCGGGAATCGAAACCGCGACCGCTAGCGGGCTTCGTTGAGGCGACTACTCGCACTACACCAGAACGGTCGTCGCGGAACAGTAAAGTAATACACTTGAAAGTAATCCTCATCTTTAATAGTAATTTATAAACTTGTCAGATTATAATTACTGCAAGACGTAGAAAGTTCTGGAATCCAAATTTATTATATAAATCTGTTAACTCGTAGACTAACCAGTTTTGTCTCATTTTGAACTAATAAAAGAATTAAAATTATAAAATAATAATTATTACAAAGTAACAATATTTTTATTTTACTAGGCAGCAACTTAATGCCTGTATTATAATTAACAGTTGACTGATATATGTATTTTTTTTTAAATAAATATACATATATATTACACCAAAATCGGGGCGAGAATTGAATTCACACAGGAACAGAAAGCAAGCAGGATCACTGCTAACTGCGACAAAAGGTCAGTCGTCGCATCGTAATAAGATACTATTATATATAAATATCAAAAAAGCCACGGTTGATCAGGCTTTTATCCTATATAAAAGGATTGGAGCTTAATCCATCACGCTGCTCTTTTACAGGTTATGTAATTGATAACATATCCTGACCTCATGATAGAACTTCATGCACGGTTCCAAGACTGTTTACTTAGTAATTATTATTACAGGACTTACAATAATTGACCAAAGTGAATTGATCCTTGTGGGTCTCCCACCGTGCCTCGGAGAGCACGTAAGGCCGTCGGTCCAGGTTGTTATCATAAACACCTGATAACGATCGTTACTCATGGTAGGGAAATTATCTGCCAACCCGCAGTGGAGCAGCGTGGTGAATTAAGCCCTTCTTCTATATGGAGAAGAGGCCTTCGCTCAGCAGTGGATGGTTTACAGGCTCATTCAGTTTAGTTCAGAATAGATTAGTACGGAACACATACTTTCAGTTTTAGGGTTCCGTTGACCGATGTACTCTTCTTCATCGATGGGTTTCGAAGATGTGTCCTCTAAGCTGTCCATTGACCTCGTTGTGGCTTGGGTTGTTGGATCGGGCTGAAATATGCATACATCTCTTAATAACATACGTGAACAAACTGTTTAGTGGTGACTTTTTCAATATATTTTATAGGCTTAAGAATATATAGACTTACTAACTAAGCCCATAAAAAGTGGGCCATGTGTTAATCTGGATCTCCAGCTATCTATGTATTAATTTTCATTGCAATTGGTTCAGTGGTTTTTACGTGAAAGAATAACAAATATCTGTCCAAACTTTCGCGTTTATAATATTACTGTTACATAGTACAATTAAATTTTACATAGTACAATTAAATTGCATTCAGTAAACTGGATATCGTTTCGCTAGCACGTGAGAATGTGTTTTTAGGTATGACGGGATGAAAGATCTCTAAAATCGAAAAATTTTGTGTTTTAAATTAAAAATTTAACGACTTCTATATAACTAACTATATATAAAAAAAATTAGTCTCCATTCCCCTTGTAACGCCATAATTTGAGAGCGACTTTACCGTTTTCATGCTTGTTTTGTTATTAAAGTTTTCTAATACTTTGTAGAAGTTTATAAGAAACTAGCTTCCGCCCGCGGCTTCGCCCGCGTGGATATCGGTTATCGCGATAAAAAAGTATCCTATGTTACTTTTAATACCTCCAAGAATATGTGTACAAATTTTCATGATGATCGGTTTAGTAGTTTTCGCGTGAAAGCGTAACAAACAAACTAACATTTCACATTTATAATATTAGGGATAAATTAAGAAAATTGGGAAAATTTCAGAAAACTTAACGACTATTAAAACTACGCGTTTGACGAATCGCGCGTCTCGCGTTATACATTTCGCGCGCCACAAATGTCTTTTATTTATAACAGATGCGTTCTCTTTACATTGTTACACTGGACTGTGCACTAAGCACAGTCCAGTCGATAGGAACGTTTATCTAGTTTTCAGTTTGTTCAGTGAGTTATTTCGAGAGGTATTCAAAATCAAATTATTATCAATCACGCTTTATAATAAAAGTTTAAAATACATTAATCGAATCGAAATCGAAATCTCGAAAATCCATGTTTTCACATGACACATTAAAATATCATCTATTCCTTAACAAAGTGTATCAAAAAGATTTACAATAAACACTATTTTTATTTACAACAAAAAAAAATATCAATTTATTTATTCCAGTTAGTGAGTTCTTTGTCTAGGACAGGACGTCTGACGGGTCAGCTAGTAATAAATATAAAAAGTTTTTTGAATTATTATTGTTACTATAGAAAAATTTAGACGTGTTCCAATATTGAATGTCTCTGTAATTGTTTTGTTAACTTGAATAATAGTAAACGTCAGTTTAATATACCTGGGAACTTCCTTCGCTTCGATTGTAAATATCCTCAGAATCTTTACTGAAAACATTCTCGTTGTACGTATAACTGTTTGTTGTTTCTGTGATGTCCTGGTAAGTTGTTATTTGGTCTATATTTTCATTCACATTAACATTTTTATCATCGTAATCATTTTCTTCACTCGCATTGTAGGTATCTTCGAAAATATTTCTTATCACGCTTTCCGTTGTGCTTATTTTGTCTAAGTTCTCTCTTGATAAGTTCATTTCGTCTTCGGTTTCTTTGGTTGAGTTGGTCGATTCTTCTGTAGCTAACTTAGAACCTATGTCTTTGTTTGGGCTTGGCTGATCTTCATAATTATCGTTAGCTAATTGTCCGAATGATTCATCGATTCTATCACTAAAATCACCGTCACACTTGTTCGTTATAATTATGTTAAATAAAATTAATAATGTCAGTTTGATTCTATCACTTTTAAGCGCCATTTTTGTTTCGTTTTAAAACACAACACTCATTTTTTTTGGTAAATCTGTAAATGAAAGTTATCTAGTGTTTGTTGATTCGTGTCTTTCAGTCATTATGGGTTGGAGTAAAAATTTTAAATACCAGTCTTAACTAAAAATAAATAAATAAGAACATTGTTTTTTTTTTTTAAATAAATCCAATGTAATCAAGCACAGGTTAAATCATTTACGTTACAAATACGTATTTTAAAAAAATCTCACGTGAGATTAGGGATTGGGGGAGGGGTTCGAGCAAAATCTCACGAAATCTCACCATGAGGGGAAAAATCGCCAAAATTGTCTCACGTAATTAACAGATGCCCCCTAAGATTATAATCCTGTGTCCGGGGGTCCGGGAACACTACACAATCACAGATGTCCAGACCCCGACTAATATTTGTTTGGCATATACAAACTAATGTCACGAGCGGTCATCGAACTTGTATGTTTGTTAATGTAATTGAATATGTAAAATTATCGAGATGGTGTCGACAGATGAATTTGCCAATCAATGTTCATATCGATACTGGCTGTGCGTCGCGATTTTATCCGCATTACTTGATATCACATGGAAATTATAACTGCTAATTTTTTTAAAATGAATTTTGAAATATACACACATATTGATTTTACACACATAACGAATGTAAAAAAAAATACATTAAAAAATTGTGTGTGTCAGCTCCGACGCACGACTGGAGTTTACTCCTTAAGTACGATTGTCTAAACATACGCAAAAAGAGTTTATCCAACTGAAAATAAGATTAATACCATATGAAAGGGTAAATTAACAAATTAATGAAAATAATATACATATATAAATATATATTTATTCATTTTATATACATTTATTATAACTAATCGGCGAAATATTTTACATTAAACTTTTGACACAATAGTCAATTTCAGATGTGCACAAATATTTCATTAGGAATGTTGATAAATTATGTAATTATTATTATCTGACAATTATCATTTATTTTTTAAATATTATTTTTCAATATTAAATAGAGCAACATTACTTTCGCACCGCACCATAGGTGCGCGCGCACCGAAAAAGTAACGAGGTCATTCATAAGTAGATTTTACCTCTCATATTTTTCTCATACCGGGCGCCTTATATATGAAAATCGATTCTTAAGGAGTAAACTCCAAAAAAGCTAATGGTATTCTTTTAAAAAATTTAACGTCATACAAAATAAATAATGCACAGTATGTATGACAATGAAATTATCAGGAGAAATACGAGACAGCCAATCGTATATATACCGAAATAACCACATGCTATATATTATAATTTTATTGAAGGTTTCATTTTTGTATATTTGTCCTTAGATTTCTCATGTACTTTTCTTGTGTACGTGTAACCACTATATTATTGTTTATGTACCCGAATAAATAAATTAATATCGGTATAAAAGGTTGTCTACGTAAAAATCCCAGCCGTGGACTATCGCTTAAAGAGTTTAATCGAGTTAGTTTAAGCGTGAAGTAATAACATACGTCCTTGCTCAAAGTCTTTCCTCTTTTATAATATTTATACGAATTTTAACAATGACAACCGTTCCGGTGTAGTGGTGCGAGTATTATTTTCTAAAAACCTAGCAAAATGTATTCGTCTGCAGGGCCGTGGGGATCACGTCCAATACGTATTAGCTTTATATCTGTGCCCGACGGCTCAATAGAAATACCCAAAGTCGACTCTGGTTCGCGGTCATATTTTGTCCCCCACGGCTCCAACGGAACAATTGTCTGTCCGACCACACGGTGTCCCCCATGGTCCAAACAGAAAAACTATAAAATCAAGGCGGCGTTTAAAGTGTTAATGTCGTATATCTTTCTAGCTTTTCGTACGTGTCTTATAATATGAAAAATACGTATTCTGAAACGCATAATCATCTTTAGTTCTTTCGTAATCGGTTAACAATAACAAGTGACATAAAGAGTTTTGATCAAATTCCTTATAAAAAGATTGAAGGTTCGATAAAAAGAGCAAAGGTATTCGACTTCGTGGCTCGGGTCGCACGTGCCCGAATCTATAAAAGAATTCTCGTTACTGTGGTCCCGTATATAAAAATGTTAAATTAATTTTTTTTTTTCAATTCCTATTACTAGTTCACACTCTCCCTTTTATATATTTATATATCTTGTTCAAATTATCAATCGTTAATACAATACTTTTTATTCAACCACTCAAGTTCAAATACATTAAAATAAATAAATTAATTTTAGTTTTATATGGGAGAAAATAATTTTTTTTATTGATCTAAGTAGTGTTCATGACCGTTTTAATATAATTATTTTTTTATAGTTTTTCTATTCATTACAAGAGGGCGTCACTAGTGAATTAAATCGCGCTATTCTTTAGTTAACATCGAAGTCTTAATATAAAATCCAAACTTTAATCATTGACTTGAATTGACTTTAATTTTATTTTTTACCCGACTGCGACTGAAGGAGGGTTATGTTTTTCGAGTGTATGTATGTATGTCCATTTCTTTGGCACGCCCTACAGCCCAAACGGCTGGACGGTTTTTGACATATGAGGTGTCGTTAGATTTGTCTAAATTGTAGTAGTGACAAAGGCTATATAAATTTTCAAAATGGCGCCCGCAAATGGCCGAATGAGGGGGGGGGGGAGTTGAATTTTTTTTCTTACTGTAGCAATATGGGTATCAAATGAAAGTTAGTAAATTGTTTTATTCTTTTTAGTTTATAATAAGAGTATTTTACGCAGTCGGGTTTTATATACATTTAAGGTTTGTTTGTTATTAAGATTGTGACGGGATTAAGCATTAAATATGTCAAAAGAACTTATTATAATATAATATTAGTTAATTTTATCATAATTTTTGTGAGAAGCTTTAAAAGGGTAACTACTCTGGAATTTGATATATAATCTGGGTAACTTATATTTCTATAATATATTAATACGTGAAGCAAAAACTTTTTACCCCTTTTTACGAAAATTACGAGGACGGAGAAGTATGAAATTTGGCTCTGTTAAAGTTTATATGGAAAAGAAGTATAGAATTGTAATTTTCTGCTATTAATAAAAAGTGGAGTGACGACTGTTCTGGTGTAGTGGTGCGAGTAGTCGTCTCAACGCCGGTGGTCGCAGGTTCGATTCCCGCTCGGCGCAAATTAGGACATACAGTCCTTGTGGGTTTCCTTACCGTGCCTCGGAGTGCAGCATGTATAGCCCTCGGTCCCGGTTGTTATCATAGGCACCTGCTAATGATCATTACTCAAGTGGAGCAGCGTTGTGGATTAAGCTCCAACTCTTCTTCTTTAAATGGAAAAGAGGCCGTCGTTCAGCAGTGGGTTAGTAAAATCGAGTTTGATGGTGAAAAATAAAAATATATCATAAACTTTTATCTGTTGGATATCGCTAAACATCAGATAGCTTTATCAGCAACCACAGCAGCATCAACAATGAATCAAACCCTCAGTTTGGTTTACCTGAGAGGGTTTTTAAGAAGCGTCAGAGGTACCCTAAATAACTCAAGGATACCAAAAAAACCGGGTCTGCATTTTGACATAATGACTACTGAGTCATCCCGGCCCTTCAACACGATATTTTAATATAGACATGGCAACATACATACATACTTAAACTTTTTAACCGACTTTAAAAAAAAGAGATCCTCGTTTTGTATCTAATGATATTTTTCAACGATTTCATTGCATTGTACTTTATTAAATTTTGGTTTATCCTTTTCATATTATAAATGCGAAAGTTTGAATGGATGTTTATTAGTCTTCAATGTAAAAACCGCTTTTTACTACGGATAAAAATACGGTGTAATTAACGAATAGTTGTATATCGACGTGTTGGCGCAGTGGTGACAGCAACGGACTGTTTCCATAACGGGTTCATTCCCCACACATCACAAAAGTTCAGGCCATACGGATGTTTTTCGCGATGTGAGCATTTGTGTTTTATATTCTGTATTTCCATACCCCCTGACGTAAGATTCTTGTCATCTTAAGGGCCGTATCATTGACTCAATTTCAGTTTTAAATATATTTTAATAGAGCGATCTCTTCCAGGCAAACTTGGGGTAGAGCAAATGGTATTTTGATGGTATAGACGTGAAGCGTATATATATACTGTAAATATATTTTACAAAGAAATAACAAAACTTTAATATAATAATATAAAGTAAATAGTTTAATCTATATATTAATACGTGAAGCAAAAACTATTTACCCCTTTTTACGAAAATTACGAGGACGGAGAAGTATGAAATTTGGCACAGTTAAAGTTTATATGGAGAAGAAGTGCAGAATGCTAATATTTTTTATAATAATGCTCTACAAATACATTAAATTCATTAAAAAAAAAACACTACACACACTACGGCACACACACACATATGTACGATGACATTTATACACAAATTTTGTTTATTGTCAAAGTCTGTTGTCAACACGGTCTTAAATACAGGTCTCAGAACGATTTTTTTATCGAACACGATTTTAAATACAGGTCTTGCAACGAATTTTTTATCACAGATCAGATTCAATGACTGCTGCATATGCTCACCATGTTATGCGCAATCATATTTTTATGATGTTGACAATGCTGTCAATTATAGATTAGGTCGAATTTCGACCACTGGGCGACCACTAGTATATAATTATTATGTAATATAATATAATATGTAATATTGTATTCAAGTATACTTTGAAATCAATTTTTAATCGTCAATTTACGTGTCATTTTTGGGTTAGGGTGAATCCTGTGCCTTGCACAATGCACAGGTTGCTCCGAAATCACATACAATATACACACTCGACTACAATAAAAATTTGGCCTGTAAAAACATTGTCGTGACCGGGGTCGAACTACTAGTGCAATAGTCAGCTGCCATGATTGAACTGAACTGGATCAGTCGGTTAATGTCTTACTGCTGAACAAAGGGAACAAGAAGGGATCAAACTTAATCCACCACGATATACCACTGCGGGTTGGTGGATAACTTCCATAACCATGAGTAACGATCGCTATTAGGTGTCTATGATAACAATTTCGATAGACTGTTTTACGTGCTCTCCGAGGCACGGTGGGTACACCCACAAGGATATACCCCCAGATAATAAATACATATTTATACAAATACAATTAATATCTGATTTTCCTCGAGCGGGAATCGAAACAGAGACCGACGGCGTTGAAGCGACTACTCGAACCACTACACCAGAACAGCCACCATGATCTTTCTTTTTCATATGTCAAATGATCATTGTTTGTATATTATATGTATATTAAAAAAAATCTTGTCCATTGACCTGAATACAGTGTTGTGACACTCATAACGTCTTTCGTCGTTGTTGGTTAATGAGAAAATAGTTATTATGTAACGTAACGATCGTTTTGTAAGAGTTTCGGTAACCTTTGACGAGATGGTGCGTTCAATGGGATATTATGGTGTGAGACTAGATTTGTGTCGCGGTTTTTCGCGCGGTTTACATTAAATAAATAATTATGTTTAACATACATCTCTATTCCTAAGGTAGGCAACTTAATGCCTATGTTTTATTTAACAGCCGATTAATGTACATTTTTTTGAATAAATATTCATATAAATAATACATATATAAATAAATATATATTACACCCAGACTCGTGGTGGGAATAGAACCCACAACCCTGAAGCTGAAAGCAGTCACTGCGAACTACGCCAACGGACCAGTCAAACAGTCGGTGCATTGATATTTCCAAGATTTTCAAGAAAAACTCTTATGGTGTAATAAGATAAAATGTGTTTTATTATTTGTTAACATCACCAAACTAGAAAGGGACCACGGGATGCTCTTCCAAACTATCCTATGCAGATTTTTTTTGTTCATTTAATATCGAAAAGTAATAAAAAGTCAATTAAATATTTATTATTAGGGATAACTCAAAAACTTGACAAAAATCATCAAATACGGTACACTCAGTAAAAAGTTATGAGGTAACACTCATTAAAAAAAAATAAAGACAAATTGAGAACCTCCTTTTTTTTCAAGTCGGTTAAAAACAAGGCAAAGATTTCTGAAATGAATCAAGCTGTAAACGTCCCACCGCGGGCAAAAGCCTTTTTTCCATATATGAAAAGTGTTGGGAGTTCAATTCACCACTCTGCTCCACTGCAAGTTGGCGAGTAATTTCTCTACCTAGAGTAACGGTCGCTATCAGGTGTCTATAATAACAACAGGGACCGACGGCTGAAGTGGCAGTGGGCAGGACACATAGCTCGTAGTACTGACGACCGATGGAGCAGAAAGGTTCTCGAGTACCACGTACCACGTACAGACAAGCGCAGCATCGGACGGCCGTCCGCGAGATGGACATACGACTTAAAAAAATCGCCGAAAGTCGTTGGAGCGAGGCTGCTTTGATTCGGTCGCTCTGGAGGTCGATGGGGGATATGATGATGATGAAGATGAAATATCTGCTGAGAGCGGGAATCGACCGCTGCTGACGATGATGACTAGTAAACTAATGCTAAAAAAACATGTTTTAAGTGGTAATAGTTAAGTTACTATCAGATTTATAAGTACTAGTGGTCGCCCAGTGGTCGAAATTCGACCTAACCTATAATTGACAGCATTGTCAACATCATAAAAATATGATTGCGCATAACATGGTGAGCATATGCATTAGTCATAAAAATTCGATAAAAAATTCGTTGCAAGACCTGTATTTAAAACATTGTAGACAACAGATTTTGACAATAAACAAAATTTGCGTATATATGTACATTGTGTAGTGTTTTATCAAATTAATTTAATGTATTTTTTGAGCATTATTATGAAAAAATATTAGCATTCTGCACTTCTTCTCCATATAAACTTTAACTGTGCCAAATTTCATACTTCTCCGTCCGCGTAATTTTCGTAAAAAGGGGTAAAAAGTTTTTGTTTCACGTATTCATATATATATTTTTGATGTCCCATTTTTTTCTTTTTTTGTTACTAATCAGGCTTTTTTTTTAATTTCGAATAAACCTTTAACTGTAACTCTATCACATATAGTTTAACGATCCCGGAAAAATGGTTAACCTTGAGCATTTATATGTATGCAAGTGATGCTACCACTCTTGTGCACGGAATATCACTGTAGAATAGTGATCGTTGGATGTAGCATCGGTGTGTTCGTCGAGCGAGAGATAAAATTTGTTTTCTTTTCGTATCTGAACTGTCTAAACATGAATCAGTGTAATTTTCATTAATTAAGTTAGTGAAGCTCTATGCACTATATATCAATGAATTTCAATAACGAGTTAGTGAATTACTCACTAATACACGTGTATGTGTATACATATTCAATGATCAAATCAATGGACTCTGATATTCACATATTGAATCTAATTATGTGTGGTACGACTCTCACGTTGATAAAAAGTGAATAGTCACTAAAAAGTAGTGAAATTTAGATTTATGATTATAGAGTAAACTAATAAATAAATTGAAATACTTAATTTTTATTTCATTTTGTGAATTATTTGTAATAATACTAATGTCAATTTTAAAATTGAAAAAAATAAATGTCGTGATGTAGCCTTATTTAAAACGTAAATTCCTCCACCTTTTTTTTAGTACTTAGAGCCTTTATTATTTATGGTATTCAAATGTATTGATTGGATGAGACATGTGTTTCTTTAACTGACTGACGTTTTCAATCAATGACCTATATATTTCATCTAATGACCTTCAATCTATGACTGCTTACAACAGATTAGCCTGTAAACAACCCACTGCTGAGCGAAGGCCTCTTCTCCATATAGAAGAAGGGTTTGAGCTAAATCCACCACGCTGCTTCACTGCGGGTTGATTGGTTTACTACAGATATAATTCTTACTATAGATAGATTTTTTTAATATGACATAAGCTCCATTTGACTGACCAATTGGTGGAGATGGAAGTGACCCTGCTTTCTGCTTCAGGGTTTTGGGTTAAATTCCCACCCCGAGTCTGGGTGTAATATATATATATATATATATATATATATATATATATATATATATATATATATATGTTAATTTTTTTTTCTAAAAATATGTGTGTATCAAAAAGGTGGCTTTATATATATTCAGTAAACTTTATCTCAAGCTTGGTTAAGCTTAAAAAAGATATTTAATCAAGTAAGTTTTAATTGCAACACGAATATTAATTTCTTACTAAGGGGCCATTCATTTATTACGTAACTTGCTACGACGAATTTTTCTAGTTTTCGACCCCCTCCCCCCTGTTTAATATTTATTACGTAAGAATCTAAAGGCAACAATGAATACACGTTTGGTTAGTTTTAATGCTTATTTTTAAAGTAACAATTTTTAGAAATGTTTATTTGTACTTACAAAGGAACTACTAATTTTTATTTTTTGGTAATAATAAACTTTGGTTTTAATTATTCATCTTTACCTCCATAAGATTTTCAGTCCAGGGGCTCAAAACCCACTCCGAAAGGGGATCTACCACTGGAATATCTCTAATATGTATTAAGGCATCCGAGAAAATCTTGGCACTTGTGCGGTTGCCAGCGCTTTCTTAAAGTATAATTTTAATTTTGCACATTTTTATGATCTTACGTAAGAACTATCGAGACTCCCTCCCACCCCCTTGTAAGAGAAAATAAGACATGGTCGACCCCCCTCCCCCTTAAATCGTCTTACGTAATAAATAAATAACCCCTAATTTATTAAACAAATTCGGTATAGCTTCGCATATAAGAATTCAAATGATTTCAAGATCAGCTCTGTTGTTAAAAATACAAAATCTTCAACTTTATAATATTAAAATTAATATATAATACAATAATTAAATAAAACCAGAACTTGTAGATCATAAGATTAGCATATTGAAACAAAAAAACAAAAAAGAAAAAACTATTTAACTTTGTAAAAATAATAAATATTGTTATATTTAATGTTTTTTCCTTATGTGAGTGTTATTCTTTAATTCTCATTAAAGATTTCTATCAGAAATTTTAAATAAATTAAAAAAAAAAATACAAAAAATAATGGTTTTTGCTTTTTTCTAAGATATACCACTTCCAATATCCACACATCTACAGTGCTGAATAATTTAAACTGCATACGCATTTTTTTTAAATACTAGGAAGACAGATGGTCGACCCGATGCTAAGTGGTCACGTCCTACCATTTACTAAACAGATTTCGGTATAACTACCCATACATACGAGTACTGTACATACGAGTGTAATAAAATTGTAAATTTCACATATGTATGTTATTTTTTTTTTCAGAATTTTATGGCGGAAATTTCTGTACGGACTTAAAATCACTAATTATATATACTCGTATAAAACATAAACTTCGAAAGCTTATTCGTTAATACGCCTGTTAAATTTTAGTATAATTTACTAAAACTGAACTAAATCAGCCTGTATACGTCCCACTGTTGGGCAAAGGTTTCTCCTCAATATAGGAGAAGATTTGGAGCTTAATCCACCACGTTTCGCCACTCGGCTGGAGGATAATTTCCCTATCATGAGTAACGATTGTTATCAGATGTCCGTAATAGTAAGCGGGAACTACGGCTTTGTGTGCTCTCCGAAGCACGGTGGCAACCGACAAGGGATTATTACCCGACTGCGACAGAAGGAGGGTTATGTTTTTCGAGTGTATGTATGTATGTATGTATGTCCATTTCTTTGGCACGCCTTACAGCCCAAACGGTTGGACGGTTTTTGACATATGAGGTGTCGTTGGATTTGTCTAAATTGTAGTAGTGATATAGGCTATATAAATTTTCAAAATGGCGCCCGCAAATGGCGGAATGAGGGGGGGGGGAGGAGTTGAATTTTTTTTCTTACTGTAACAATATGGGTATCAAATGAAAGCTAGTAAATTGTTTTATTCTTTTTAGTTTATAATAAGAGTATTTAACACAGTCGGGTTTTTTGATTTTTTAATTAAGCATACTTGTTTAATAATGAAAAGGTATTTTTTGAATTACTGATATCTAAAATTACATAGTGCGAAATAATAGTTTTGTTCATTTTCACATAACGTACCTACTGTTAAAGTCGAGTTGTAGTAATCGCTCTGAGTATATTAACAATTAAAAACATATTAATGATATTATCTTAAAAGTTCATGATCAAACCATTGCCATATTTTTATATGATAAACGAGGCAGGATAGACTTTCAAACAAAACAAAAAAAAAATGCGGTAATCGGTCCCGATTCCTTTCATACAAGAAAGTTTTTCTTAATCGGTACACAGTTGACGAAGATATCCGTGACCATAAAAAAAAAATTCAGACGAAGATGGAACATAACTTTTTTAAGTTAAATTGTTTTTTAAATAATTATGTTTAACACACACACGGTCGTCTGTTCCTAAGATAGGTAGCTTATATATACATATAATTTTTCAATAAATATATGTATACATAATACACAAATATTTCACCCAGATTCAAAGCGTGAATCGAACTACAGCGGAGAGGAAAGATTCACTGCAAAATTCGCCAACAGACCAGTCAGAACTTTAGTTTGTATAATATCTTTTATTACGTGATTTTAATGTTTTATAGACATTTTATTATCGAAGGCAGTATCGTTTATATATGTAAAAGTAATAAAATATATATATAAATAGTTGTCGACATTGTCGTGTCAATGTCTTGAAACCCTGACATCTCGTCTTCCATTAATCACATGATGCTCTTAAGCAATTTTTAACCCCGTACCTATCCCCTTGCTGTTACATGGTGAAGTTTTAAACTAAACCTTTCCCTCTGCCCAAAATCATGTGTATTTTTTTTTTTGGTAACCTTATAAATTTTCAGAATATTATCTTTAAATACAGATATAATCTAATTTAATTCTAGTAAATAAAGTACTGTGATAAAAATATCCGGACAGGCATCAAGGTCGCTGGTTGTTTCTGACCGGTATAAAATTAATAAAGGAAAAGTGTAGTGATTAGAAATCACGAGTTCAACAAAAAAAAAAAAAAAAAAACTGGTGATATCTCACTTCACCTCTCCTTCCCCTTGTGATATTTCGCGATTTGTTCCGAACATAATAATCCCCGTTTCCCCCTCCCTTGAGCCCTGCGTAAAGAATGGGTGATCCCATTTATAAATGCAAATAGTTCACAAGGAACTTCTTAAACTTTTATGTTTCTAATAATATGGTTAATACTAATACCATGTTTGTTGTTGATGATTTTGGACTCCCTTCAAGGAGAAGAAACTGATATTGAGTTTCCTCTGGGAGAACTCGAATCAAATAATACATAGGCTACTTATAATTTAGAACTTGCAGGTAAAATCAAACAGGTCAATCTCTCCTTTATAATTATATTATAGAACTAACTGTACCTATTATTGCATTGGCGCATTTTGAGTCTCATTCCAATTATATCCCCCCTAATTAAACCGTACTGAATTTCGGTACAAAAAGTATCCAGGGTCCTAGCTCGTAGTATAGACTGAAATCGTATCTAATTTCATTCAAATCCATTCTGTAGTTTAGGCCTGATGTGCTGGCAAGACAAATTTAAAAAAAAATTGACTAGCTCCTTGGCGCTTTTGGCAGTGGCCCTGCTTTTTGCTCCACGATTATGGGTTCGATTCTCACCCCGAATCTGGGTGTAATATATATTTATATATGAAGTTTTCTATGTACATTTATTACAATAAAAAAAGAAAATATATTAGTCGTCTGTTACCTAAAACATAAGCATTAAGTTACTTACCTTAGGAACAGACGACCGTGTGTGTATGTTAAACACATTTATTTACGGAATTGGACCTGTTATAGAGTTTTATTATAATTATAGATATATAAAATTTATAACAAACAAACAGTCATTATCATTACAAGTTTCGATCGCACGAACACTCGTGATGTGACGTCATAGTTAATAAAAACGTGTATAAACGATTGCCACCTGACCTCCACGGACCTTAAGGGCGTACAATAGACGGAAATACAAATTTTCATTATAACTTTATCTAAAATAAAAACCTACCTCATTTCATTTTTATCCTTGATAGTAAAATTGTTAAATATAGGACCACCTTCAGATTCGTCTGCCTTGCTTATTATATTAACAACGTATTATTTGTACAGGAAAAAACGTCAAAAATATCGTAAGCAAAAACACACTTGACTTACGAAAGCACGTTGTGCTTGTGAAATCGTTGTTTCTTAACTTTATAACTATTAATTGTTTTTTTTTTTTTAGATAAGCTACAAGTGCTTAAGAAATAAACTTTCGAAGGCTTCATTGAAATCTGTCCAGTAGATATATATTTTGAAAGACAAGTAATTGACAAGTTCGGCATGCAAATGCACGTGCTTGTACCTTTCGTCAAGCACACACATAAACTCTATCTAAAGTCTATACAAATTTGACGCACACATAAATACAGTTATTATATCTGTAAAAACTTTAACGCACACAGGAACGCATCACGGTGGCTTAAAGCGTCTTGACGACTGTCTGATGGTTACGCGTCGACAAAAAAGTCTAACAAGTATAATCAACCTTAATTTTTTTTTTGTATTGGTTTTGTTATTGGAAGTATGAAAGCGTATAATATTAATGGAAAAAAAATAATATTTATATGTGAATATATCTAATTTCGTTTATAATAATAGTTATTATAGTATAATTATGTAAATTTGTTCTTGACATTGAAATAAAAAATACATTAGTGTGTGATTTATAAATATTTATATAAATTATTAGTTATGTATTAAATAATATGCCGTTACTTTATGGTAATGTGGTTTTTTGTATATATATATATATATATATATATATATATATATATATATATATATATATATATATATATATATATATATATATATATATATATATATATATATATATATATATATCTGTTTGTGTGTCAGTGAACGTTTCTATGCGGCTGAATTAATATTGGTTTTTTTTTTTGTGTATGTCCAACTTGGTTTGGTGTACATTGACCACAAAATTGGACCCATTACGTTGCACTATAATGGGCTTCTGAATTAGCCTGTTAGCATACCACTGCTGGGCCGAGATCTCTTCTCATAGGAGAAGCGCAGGAGCTTAATCCGCCACGCTGCTCAACTATGATTAGGCGGATAATTTTCCTTCCATAAGTAACGACACTTACACCTGATACCGATTACCAGGTGTAAGTGTTAACAACCGGGACTGACTGCTTTAGGCGCTATTCGAGGCAAATTGGGGAGGTCCAAGAGGACATATAACCAGACTAGAAAGTAATATTTGTATATCACAGACGAACGAAGGTTGCCGACATAGGCAAGTCACATAGCTCATAGAACTGACGGCTGACGGACCAGAAAAGTTCTCGAGTGGAGAACACGTACTGGAATGCGCAACTTCAGACGGCCGTCTACGAAATGGGCAGATGACTTAAGAAGAGTGGCCGGCAGCCGTTGGATGGAAGTTGGTTTTAACCGGTCACTTGGTAGATAGATGGGGTAGGTCTAAGTTCCACAGTGGATATCCAATGGCAGATATGATGATGATGATGATTATTATAATCGTGGATCGAATTGTGAGTCGAAACCATTGTCGAATGTACTTGAACACACAAAAAAAAATCATCAAAATCGGTTCAGCCGTTTAGGGAGAGTTCAGTCACATACACACGCACAGAAGAATTATATATATAAAAATATGTGTATTATACAAAACGACTTCTTTTTTTAATTCTATAAGTGGCGAACGGTCAATCGGAGCCGTTTGGTGACTACTGACGCCCATGAACGTCCTCATAAGAGGATGCAGATGCGTTGTCCACTTTTTCCCCAAACCCCCCTAATAGGCCACTCACAAACCGCACGAAATGCGACAGCATAGTTGTCACTTTACGCCGGTATCATGTGAGCGAGAGGTACCATCATGGCACTACCTCTTCATATAATTTTCGCAAAAATTATTATCTAAAGAGTAAATAATAACTCCACTTCGAAACGGTGTATCAAGATGAATCCTATAACCAGATTTTAAGTGAGATCATCAAGATCACAGTTGTGAAAACAACTTTTTATTTCGTGCAACAGGCTTGAATAAAATTTTGCACGACTTGAAGCTATACTAAATTCAATACTGGTTCCCTTAGGAGAGGGGATGAAAGGCGTAACGCGTAATAGCTACAAGTAAGCTTAATTAAAAAAATCAAAAAACCCGACTGCGTAAAATACTCTTATTATAAACTAAAAAGAATAAAACAATTCACTAGCTTTCATTTGATACCCATATTGCTACAGTAAGAAAAAAAATCAACTCCCCCCCCCCCTCTCATTCCGCTATTTGCGGGCGCCATTTTAAAAATTTATATAGCCTATGTCACTACTACAATTTAGACAAATCCAACGACACCTCATATGTTAAAAACCGTCCAGCCGTTTGGGCTGTAGGGCGTGCCAAAGAAATGGACATACATACATACATACATACATACATACATACATACATACATACATACATACATACATACATACATACATACATACATACATACATACATACATACATACATACATACATACATACATACATACATACACTCGAAAAACATAACCCTCCTTCTGTCGCAGTCGGGTAAAAATAAACGCGTAATACTCAAAAGCCCCCCGCAGTATAAAATACTGTGTCGAGGGTCCAGTAACACACAACAAACATAAACACAAACTACCAGACCACGTATATTTGTGTCTATATTTATATATATAAGAGTATTATCACGATATTTTATATAAGTTATTAATATAATTAATAAGTATTTACGTAAAAATGCGGAAAAAACAAAGGACATATTATGTAACTAGGTATATATCCTGCATAAGCTTTATTGAAAATTATTCTTATGATAATAATAATTGATATTTATTACTATAGATATTTAACAATTATGTAATTCTGTATTATATTTTTAATTTCAAATAACCGTTCTGGTGTAGCGGTTCGAGTAGTCGCCATAACGGCAGCGGTCGCGGTTTCGCTCCTGCTCGGCGGACTATTACGTAACTTGCGCGATCGCGAGAAATCGCTGCGGTATCGAATTTCAATACCAGCTGAGCCTCAATTAGTACACGGGACAGATAATTTTATTTGTTCAAATATTTTTTCCGGTCTAAGTGTACCTATGTCCTTTTGAGTCTCCTTACCGTGCCTCGGAAAGCACGTAAAGCAGTCGGTCCCGGTTGTTATCACAGACACCTGATAAAAATCGTTACTCATGATAATAATTATGGTAATTAGAGAGAGACCGCAGTGAAGTAGCATGGTGGTTTAAGCGCCATCTCTCCATTCCCCCACCGTGCCTCGGAGACCACGTAAAGCCGTCGATCCCAGTTGTTATCGTAGACACACTAGAGGTTTATTAGTATCGATAATGTTGTTACAGAGTGTAATGATGAAAAACATACAATAGTTTATTTCATTGCAATACTAGCTGTTACCTCCTACTTTTTCTGCGTTGCTTATTATATGTCTACAAAACGACTTACGATTTCCCTACAATTGTTTAAAGAGTAATAACTCAGTTTCGAAATGAAATCAGGATCACAAAATCGTCAAATTTCGTGCAGATTTTCTATGATGCCCGAATAAACATACCGACTAACATAGAGATAAAAATTCTAAAAATAATTATTTTAATTTTCTATTGCTTTCATAAATACCTCTTTCGTTTTTCCTTAACATCTCACATGACGTACAAACATCGGCTGGTTAGAATTATATTATATGTATAGATTAGTACTTTATAGATTTTAGATATTAGCTTTAATTTAAATGATTTTTCGAAAAATGTTTTAAAGTGTTTATTTGACACGTGTAGTCTATAATTTTTTATTCAATGATTGGTTTCAATGTATTTTTTTATATGATCGTTTATGATTAAATATCTGTGGGATTATTGGGATATTTGTAATATAATTTGTAAATTGTACAAAGTATAAACTAATATATATATATATATATATATATATATATGAACATTATTTAGTTTTAATGTTTTAATATTTATTATATATTTATATTAATTTCTAATACTTTTAAATAACAAAAAATAAATAAATAATAATAACTAAGCTTAATTGATTTTATTTCTAATCTATTTAGATTTCATAGATAACTATAACGTTCAGTTTTCGGAAATTTTCTATTTTTCGAAAACTTTTTTGCCTCTTATAAAACGAAATTTTATAGAACAAAATTCAAAACAGTCCACTCTATCTTACGTGTTGACCTCACCATCGAATACCAATTAATTTATTAATGCTATACATATACTATATACCCGGCTTCGTCTGTATGTATTACTAACGATGAAACTAAGAAGTGTTCTCAGCAAACAATGTTATATCATATTGTAACATATGTCTATCAAATATTGCTGTGCGGCAGCGTTGCCAGACGGCCCGATCCGAGATTTTTAAATCAAAATTAAATGTCCCGCGCGAGACATGCTCAGTCCCGCTTTTCGGGGATAACTCGACTGTGCGTGCAGCGTGCTGAGGAAGCGTGGCCGGGTGACACAGACGAGTGGACTGGCCGCCCGCCCTTTTATTTCAGAAGACGGATAAGACTCAATTATTTAACGATAGGGCAATGTGATTTCAAATATTATATTTTAATTAAAATACATTTTCTATGGCTATTTTTGCTATCTATTGTCACGTAAACGTAATTTGAATTTAAATAAATATTTCAAAACTTCTGATTATATACGTTTTTTTACTATGTCCCGCTTTCGTCGAAAGAATCCCACTATTTCACTCAAAAAGTTCCAAAATCCCGAATTGGCAAAAAAATATATATCTGGCAACGCTGCTATGCGGTAACCGGTAGAGAATAGTGCCGACCTTTTTTTGCCGAGATGTCGTAACAGGGAGTAAGGCCATAGTGGTGCGAACAACTGTACACCAACCAGGATGGTTATGGGCACAGGTGTCACTATGTCACTATAACCACAACACTGCGATTGTCAACCCGCCTGCCAAGCGTGGCGACTATTGGACAACCCCCAAGAGATGATAGGGGAGGACTACGTTAGCAGTGGACATCCAACGGCTGTTGTTGTAGTAGCGGTGGATATTTTTGTCTCTCATTTCGATTTCTTTTTTCGTTATCTTAACAAAAATATTGAGTATTATACTTATCGAAGACATTTTGACAAGACTGACCGTTGGTGCAGTTTGCAGTGACCCTGTTTTCTGTTCCAAAGGGTTGTGGGTTCGATTCCCGCCCGAGTCTGGGTGTAATATAAGTTTATTTATATATGTATGTATTATTTATATGTATATCTATTTAAAAAAAAATGTATACTCGTATCAGTCTGCTGTTACCTAAAACACAGGCATTAAGTTAGCCTACCTTAGGAACAGACGATCTTGTGTGTGTTTTAAACATATTTATTTATTTATTTATTATTTTATTGATTTGCTCAATATAGTTAGTCTAAATACCTAAGAATAGATCCTATGTATCCTATCGCAAAGACTTCGCTATCTGTCACAGGTCATTCTTGTGAACCGAAATTGTTAAGCACCTTAAAATTTCACGGAATATGTATTTACTATGGCCGCTGTAACGACTAATTATAATCTATATATTACATATTATAATAAAATGGTAGGAGAGTCAAAACTGTACATTGAATATTTCATTGAAAGAATACTTGGGGTGAGATATACAATCGATACCGAAGCCAACAATATAGTTTTTAGAATTTTTGTTTTTCTGTATATATGTCCGGGATAAACTCAAAAAGTACTGCATGGATTTACTTCAAATTTGGCACGAATATTATTAAGAAGTCGGGTCAACATATAGGCTACATATTATCACGCTATCACCTACGGGGAACGAGCAGTGAACGTTTATTTCTTCAACGCGTTCTGTAACAACGTGTAATCTAATAGCGTTCACGCAGACGACGTCGCGGGCAGCAGCTAGTAAAAAAAATAAAATAAAAAAATTAAACGAGAGCTCATATAAGAAATGCGATTCTTCTGCGTTTCGGACACGTCTTAAAATATACAAAGAAATATAAACAGGTGAATATTATGTTATTTGAACCCTTCTTTTTGATGTCCTTCACGCACTTGACGGGACCGTTGGATTTTGCGAAAATATTGCTTTATATATATTTATTATTTAAATATAAATAAATATTCAGAGTTAAACTGGGTTTTTAAAACCTTGACGTGACATTGGCATATAGACTTTACTCAATCACTATTGAAGCTTTTTTTTATATAATTTGAAAGTATATAAACTATTTTTAAACTATAAATATCATTTTTTATGAAGCTTAACTTTAAAATGTGACACTTTCAATTGATATTTTTAATTTTATTTACACTTATTTACATTTAATAAAGATCGAGAAATTTTTCATTTTTAATACTTAATTAACCTTTTTATAATCAAATTTAATATAGTTTTATTTAAAAAAAACACTTCCACTGGTAAATAAAAAACTAAACACTTTATAACAACTCCGATACACAAAGCTCGGTAAAAGTGTCACAGCTTCGTGCTTACGCGACGTCAGCCATGCGCAGACTGATCGACTGCGCGTACGCAGGTGTCTTTTAGCATTGATCGAAACCGGATGGTGTTATGCGGTATGAGTAACTGATTAACTAGTGATCCGATCCGGCTTTGCACTGTGAATTTTTTAATCAATTTCGTCCGTATACGATAACTCTCATTTAAATTATGTATTAAAGTTGAATGACAACACATCAAGACAAGTTCTAGGTCGTATACTAAATAGTTCTTACAGGGTTCTGTACCCAAAGGGTAAAACAGGACCCTATTACTAAGACTCCGCCGTCCGTCCGTCCGTCAGTCTGTCACCAGGACGTATATCATGAACCGTGATAGTTAGACAGTTGAAATTTTCACAGATGATGTATTTCTGTTGCCGCTATTACAACAAATTGGCTGACCTGTTGGCGCAGTTTGCAGTGACCCTGTTTTCTGCTCCAAGGGTTGTGGGTTCGATTCCCGCCCCGAGTCTGGGTGTAATATATGTTTATTTATAATACATATTATGTATATTTATATGTATATATATATTTAAAAAAAAATGTATATCAGTCGGCTGTTACCTAAAACACAGGCATTAAGTTGCCTACCTTAGGAACAGACGACCGTGTGTGTGTTAAATATATTTATAAAAAAAATAACTAAAAAACAGAATGAAAAATATTTAAGGGGGCTCCATACAAGAACTGTGATTTTTTTGCTCGTTTTTCTCGATATTGATAACGGTAACAGGTATACGCTTGAAATATTCACAGAATATATAATTATATATTTACTTTAAAAATAAATAACTAAATTAAAATTAAAAAATGAATAAATGAGGTTCCCATACAACAAACATGATTGTCTTGGTAGTTTTTGCTCGATATTGATAATGGAAGGTTAGCAGGTAGACGCTTGAAATATTCACAGAATATTGAGTTATATTTTTTACTTTAAATAAATAATTAAATTAAAATTAATATGTAAGGGGGCTCCGAACCAACAAACGTGATTTTTTTGCCATTCTTTTTATAGATAGTGGTACGGAACCCTTTTTGCCTGAGTCCGACTCGCACTTGGCCGTTTTTAAAAGATTAATTTATACATGGATTGATGGAAAATGTCCTAATTGAGAGAGGTCTAAAACATGGTTTTACGAAAGTTATATAAAAATCATTTCTAAACATTTTTACATAAAATGTGCACGTATTACACATTCTAACATTCGTAAAGAAATTATGTTAATTTCATTAAAATTAATGGATTAAAAGAACTAAGCGCACAAACAGACGAACATAAAATATAGTGATTTTATTATATTATATTACCATGTCATTAGTGATTTTTTCTTTTTAATTTTATTTATTATCTTTTCCGTTCTAGTTATGTTATCTGTACCTATGTCATAGGGATGGAATGTATTTGCGTAGGGCGTGTAAGTTTGAGTTATATAAGTTAAGTCATAACTTAGAAGTTTAGTGTGTGACTTACTTACTTGACCTACTCGGTTTCCCCTGCCTTAAGTTTTCTTACCAGATAAAAAATCGAATATGTTCTGTAGTTCCTACTGTTGGTTCAGTGGGTAAAACGGTATACTATTACTAAGACTTCTCGTTCGGTTCATCCGTCTGTCACAGGGTTGTAGTGACAAACTTTAAAAAAATGATAAAATATTTTTGGACGTTTTCAACTCATCAAATACGCATTGTTAGACATTACAGTGGTGCTAAACTCTTCATGCAGGAGACCAAATCGCATTTGGTCGGCAGTTAGACAAGACTTTTTTTTTTAAATTAAAAATACTAAACAAGCAGACAGGTCTTTTAATATCAAGTGGTCACTGACCATGAACACTTGCACCTTCCGAGAGGCCACAGATGCGTTAATGGAAAATTAAATTAAATGGAAGAGTAAGAGCTCACTCACTCATCGTACCAAACATAACTATTGTTACTACTTTCATTAATTTTCTGTGAGAGTTTTGTACTAAAAGTCGAGCGCATCGTATATGGGCTGTCAATGCTCATTTGTTTCAATTAAATAAAAAAACTAATTAGTGAATCTTTAATAACCCCAGTATAACTTCTCAGATCTATTTTTCTGGATCTAATTTTACTAGTTATTTAAGTTCAGCAAAATATAATAGTAAAAAAAAATCGAATACAATTTTCATTTTGGTTTAGTAAAATTGACATTTCGTAATATTTACGGCCTTACCAATAAGTTATCTTGAACTATGTTAGTTAAAGGCGATGGTTTAACCGCACCTCTATATGACACGATTTCTGTTCCAAACAAAAATCTAATATTGTCCGTCGTTTGTTGTGAAAACGTTAGCCCCAAATATATTAATTTTATAATAAAAGTATATTATACATCTTCAACACCAATTGAGATGTTTATGATATTCATCAAATAAATTTATAAAAATTTGATAGCTACAACATAATTATAATGAATTTTTAAATTAAAATATTTTTCAAATTTCTTTTACCTTACGTTTTTTTTCTAATGGTTGTTGTTGTTGTTGGAGGTCAGTTTTTCATCGCGTCCTAGTCGTAACATAATGTTCCATAGCCTTATATACCACACTGTCTAATGCAAAATTGTTTTTTATTTTATTTAATTTTTTTTCAATAGGATTGGTTTATCCTGAGACTGATGAGTTCAAACAAACAAACGTTTTGTTTGAACCGCTTAAGTGTGGGTCGAACTTGTACTAGAAGAGTTATGTACTACAATAACACTATATATTTTTTTTTAAAGTTTTAGTTAAAAACGCCGAAAAAACTTAAAGTATTTTTTTTATATTATCTTATAGCGACGTAAATTTTGTAATATTTTCAACTGCCTATCAAATCAATAGAAAGTTTTTATTGACACCCTCCGGATGTGATCTCTTAAAACTGTCCACCTTCATTACAGGTATTAATATTGGCGGCGGTGCTTCTTCTTCTATCTGTGTTAACTAAAGTAACATTTTAGTTTTGGTTTTAGTTTTTCATTTTTTAATATGTACCTAAGTTAAATTATTTCATATATTCCGATTATATAGGTACAATAAAAATATCACGTTTAATAGTATAGGATATGATGAATCAATTTTTATTTAATAACATTATTTCATTAAACATTACCAAGTAATTTGTTCAATGACGAATTTCCTAAATTTATCGCAATGTCAATAAATACTTGAAAACTTGTAACATGTCTAATCTATTTTGAAAATAAACTTGTCGGTGTCTTTGAAGTATGACACGACCGGAAGCTTCTATTGAAACTTATGTTCCTTACAGCTAACAGTATATTACGTATTAGTGATATTACTCATATCGACTAGGTATATAGTTTTTAGGGCTCTGTATCCAAGAATTTTTAACGGGGTACAATATTAAAAAATCCGCTCTTTGCCGACGAGATGTACGAGTATCTTTAAAACTGTAATAGACAGAAGTTTCAATTTCCACAGAATATGAATTTATTAGACCCCACTATAATAACAAATACTAAAAATTAACCGAAAACTAAGATTGCACTATTCAATAGCGTTGTCAGGAACATTTTGAAATATGGAAATGTTGTTCGAAGGCCTCATTACGCGACTCAATGCTTAAAACTTAAGAGAATTCTGAAATGCTTTCTTTATCTAACTTTCTCTCTGGTTAAAAAGAAATTTCTCTCTACCTACAAAAAAAAAAAGGAAACATATTTTAAAATTATTTTTCTAAATAACCGACGAAATTTACTTGATTTAATGTTTTTATATAAAACCATCGGTGGTATAAAGAATAGTTATTTTTTATTTTCAGAATAATATTATATGTTCCATTCAGAAAGCCGTGAAAACCGATAGATCCCATTTAGTAAGAATCTTTCTCAAAACAGTTTCAGGAAGTAACTAACAGGTTTCTCATCTATGCAAAATCTATATAATATAAAATATATATCAAAATACAGTGTCTCTTCTGTATCTCATTTGATGATCCTTTATCTAAGTTTTCTATGACATGTTAAGTTTTTGTGACAGGCACGTTGGTGCAATTGGCAGTGACCCTGTTTTCTGCTCCACGCTTGTGAGTTAGATTTCCACCCTGAGTCTGGGTATAATATATATTTATTTATATTTATATTATATATATGTACATTTGTTACAAAAAATATATGAATATCAGTCGGCTGTTACCTAAAATAGAGGTATTACGTTTAGAACTTTAGGAACAGATAACCGTGTGTGTATGTCAAACTTTATTTATTTAATTATTTTTTCGTTTGCTTTTACAAATTTAAGTGTTAAAAAAATTTTGTTTTTCAATTTTTGGAACTTCTGTTTGGTTTGCTATATATAACAATATTTTAATATTCGTAATTGCTTTATATTACATGCTGTATTCACCTTAATAAATGTATGTACTCTAGTCTTATATGATGTAATTTAAGTTAAATTTTTAATTCTGTGTTTTTATACTACTATACTAAAATTTTTAACATAATCTATGTTACATCTGGATAAAGTAGCTTTCTTATTATGAAATCATTATCGAAATCGGCTCAGTATTTTCGCAAACAAATATATAGACCAGCTAGTTACTACTACAACTTGTATCTGCTTGATGTTTCGAGAAACCGACTATTCAACCTTTCTTACCATCTTTACAATCTATTTGGTTGGCCGTTTCAAAAATTAGCCAAAACAATCAACCAGACATGCATATTTTTTTATTGTGTTAATCGCTATAAGTATCGTCTTAAACATTCGTTTTGTAAAAAAACTATGTATTAGGGAAAGTACAAAATACTACGTGACCCATTTTTTTTTTTCAAATTTTTAACCCCTCGTCGGTGACCACTCGTAGTGTTTATTAAGACTCTCTTCCTCGAGTTTAGACGTAAAAATAAATATAGTTTTAAACCATTTTTTTTTTGCAAACAAAGCTAAAAATGTGTAGACAGTAGTAGTTGTGGTAATCTATCGTATCGTTGCCACCTGTGAGTTTAAAAAGTGCTAAATGTTGCTCGCCATGTTTGAATGTAGTTCGTCAAAGCGCGAGATTTCTCTACGAGGATATTGACTGCGTGACAAAAACCCAAAACCACCCACCCACGCCAGTGACCAAGCATGGTATTTTTGAAGACCCCCTCCCCCCTGAACGGATTACTTAGTATGGATACATTCCCTTATTATTATTGTAACCGTCTCACTCCATAATCCACATATCCTATATAAAAACATATATTGAATATAATAATTACTTATATAAGCCATATAATAAATTTATATAAACTGACATAGATACATATAAGCGGATGGAGAATAACGCTCCGACAGGGAAATCAAACGGCCGGGTATTAGGGCTGTAAGCTGAGAAATTGGAGAACAATCCTAGCCGAGTCGAGTAATACCGCCCTCTGCATCCTAACTGCGAGCTTATTATTATTTAAAAAAAAAAAAAAACTATATGTACTACATTTACCGGTAATCATTGCGAGTTTGAGAATGTTTATTTTGTCACCATCCTACTTACAACAGTTCTGAAATATTGGAAATTCAAAACTCAATTATCAACGTAAAACATGGTAAAATGGGTATATGGCGCAAGCTTGTGGAGGCCTTTTTTTCTTTTCTTTTTTTTTCGCTGGGAAATGCCTTTAGGCATCCCGCCGCCCGAAGGCGACGGGTATGTGGGACTTGCTGACTGCGAAGTCAGAATACCCACTAAAACCCAGCGGTGTCCTCTTCGTCGTACTAGGACTTCACGGGATCGCTGGCGCATGCCACCATGACGCCCCGACAAGCTTGGGGAGGCTTGTGTCCAGCAGTGGACTGCGATAGGCTGAAGCGAAGCGATTCCATTTTAAATCTTAATAGTGTTTGTGACCATAAAAGTTGAAAAAGTTGTAATAATTATTTGAAATTACAGACAAACATTTATTTTTTATTACTATATAATAATGTAATTAATTATTAATTATATTATTACTGCATAATATCGTCCAATTCAGGTTTTGGTTTATAAATTAGCATTCGCACGGTGCGGCGCGCGGCGATCAGCGGCCAGCAGTAGGCAAATATTTTGCAATGCGATTGTTTACATTGAATCGATCGCTTATATTATTGAAATCGAGATGTAATCAACAATTCAGATTTGGACAAATCTAGAAATAATTAGACGCCTTGATCTTTTTTGTTCGATGCTCCATACCTTGATGTTTTATACCCTAGCTAGTAGGTCCAGTAACTTTGTGTCGCAAGACTTTGTATGATGTAAAATTTCAACGAAAATTAATATTCTATGCGTTTTAAATGGACTCATAATTTATTTTTATTTATTACAAAAAAAAAAAATCTCATTTGCGTGGGAACTTCGGGAAACAGACTACAAAATCACGCCTTCGTAGATATGCAACGACCTGTCCAAGTTTCAAGTCAATTCACAGACTACCTAATTGCCGGTTAACGAAAAAATCTAAAAGAATGCTGAAATGCTCTCAGAAGAAACCCGCCTAAGTTAAGGGGGATGGAGCTTCCAGTGGCGTAGCGAGCTTATCTCGCGCCCGGGTCACAATACCTTTTTGCCCCCCCCCCCCCTCGCTACGCCACTGGGAGCTTCAAGTCTTTTCCTTAACAGGAGAAGAGGTCTTAGAATAAAAAAACGCTTGCGACTAAATGGTCATCAGTAAGACGATAATCCTGTGCCGAGAGTCCGTCCGGAAGACTACGAGAAACAACTGTATGTCTCACACAAAAATTTGTCATGTGCGGAAATTGAACCCGTGACCGTTAGTGCACAACTCGGTTACTAGGACCTCTGCTCCAACGCGTCGTCAGTATAGTATATTATAGTACCCGGTTGTTCTGTTTTAATGTGAGTACCTTGGTACGAGGAGTATTGCAAACAAATCAAGAGGTAAAAAAAAACTACGGTGTACATGCATAGAAAAAAAAAAATTGTGTGTGTCAGCTCCGACGCACGACTGGAGTTTTACTCCTTAAGTACGATTGTCTAAACATACGCAAAAAGAGTTTATCCAACTGAAAATAAGATTAATACCATATGAAAGGGTAAATTAACAAATTAATGAAAATAATATACATATATAAATATATATTTATTCATTTTATATACATTTATTATAACTAATCGGCGAAATATTTTACATTAAACTTTTCACAATAGTCAATTTCAGATGTGCACAAATATTTCATTAGGAATGTTGATAAATTATGTAATTATTATTATCTGACAATTATCATTTATTTTTTAAATATTATTTTTCAATATTAATTAGAGCAACATTACTTTCGCACCGCACCATAGGTGCGCGCGCACCGAAAAAGTAACGAGGTCATTCATCAGTAGATTTTACCTCTCATATTTTTCTCATATCGGGCGCCTTATATATGAAAATCGATTCTTAAGGAGTAAACTCCAAAAAATTTCATATCCTTCTCCCTTTTTCAAAGGCTTCCCATATATGAATTACGATGTAGTATATCATAAACAGCTTACCAAATCTTTTAGTTCCGGACACACACAGGTGAATCTTATCATACTCCGTATTATTGTGAACAACGTTAGTTTAAAGATAATACAATTGTGAACCGTTCCCAATTGGTCAACAAAAGACTCAGATTTCGTAAGGTTATTGTTTGACTTGAAGACGCTACAAGGAAACAACTTAAACTTAACTTAAAATCGTATTAAAAAAATTTAAAAAAAATTAATAAGTCTCTCACACCCAACGACCTCAAATAGTATATTATCCTATGTCACAAACAAACGCTCAGATCAACAGAATAATAATAAATACTAGTGGTCGTTCAGTGGTCGAAATTCGACCTAATCTATAATTAACAGCATTGTCAACATCATAAAAATATGATTGCGCATAACATGGTGAGCATATGCATATGAGTCATAAAAATTGAGATAAAAAATTCGTTGCAAGACATGTATTTAAAAGAAAATTAACCCTTAAATAGATATAAAGGTTTTCCATGTGAGACCGACCTGCATAGTGCCTGCAAAAACTACAGTCGTTTTAGAATCACATACTTTTTGTCAAGTCGGTTAAATATACGACCTCTTTTTCTATAAATCGCTTATATAATACTATAATATATACATATGATAATACGTCTATAAATAAAAATCGGTTATTAATATTTTATGGGTATTTTTATACTTCCTATGGTATATTTAATAACAGCTTGACCGACATTCGTACAGTTAAAGCTAGTAATGTTATTATACTTAATACTTCCGGTTGGTTACGCGTCACAACGTTTATCATCACTGCTCCGCTCCTAAAAGTTATGGCATGAGGATTTATGGCCTATAATCTTTTTAGACAAATAGGCTGTACTTGTTAACTATTAGATTGTAAATATCTGGATTTTATCACTGCTCCGCTCCTAGACTTCATGGCATGACGTTTTACGGCCTATAAGTATTATCGACAAACAGGCTATATTTGTCAGATATCAGATTGAATAATCATGTTTCATGGCCTTTATATACATATAGGTAATATATATTTATTTCGTTGTATTGATCATAGCTTGTTCAAAAATAAAAAGTTTTTAATTTATGCATTAGATATGTATATACATTGAGAATAGACAATCGAAATTCACAACTACAATGACTTCCGTTATTTAAAAGAACATTTGTTTTGATTTAATTGTTCGGATAAAAAGGTACCGGATATTTTGTGTAAAATTATTTTTATCCGAGGATATTATCTAATAAACTGTTTTATATAATTATAACACAAATAGAGACACTCTAATCGTTTACCCTTAAAGTTATCCGAGCGGACTATTACGTTGCTAATAATCGAGCGTTGCAAAGAATATTGTGCAATAATTGCTGTCAAATTGCATTTAAATGACTTAAAACGTAAGTACTTGTCATCGACATAATTTTTTTTTAAAGTGACAATTTGCGAACGATATATCTAATTATGATCTGAACTGTACTGAATGAATGAATGAATAATTAAATTCTTAAGTGTATATAGGTAGTTTAAAGACCGAAAAAACGATTTGTAATTGAGCACTAATAATTGTTAATATTTAAAAAAAAAGGAAAGAAATAAACCCAACTACCTACATCTAGAATGACAAAAAAAAATATTCGCTACGATTTATCATTGCAAATTACATAAAAAAATTAAACTTTTATATATATTTTGCAATTGTCTTTTTAGCCTTTCAAATTAAGTACTACCAAACTGAACAGATTTAGAAGTAAAATGTTTTCGAAACCTACAATATGACTCCTAAATTCCGCCATTTCAATTTTTAAAAGTTTCAATGTATCTAAAGACACTCGCGGAAAGAAAATGAATTGAAACGACACATTAAACTTGCAAAACGGATAAGACGTTTAGCCTGTAGTTATTAACAACTAGCTTTCCGCCCGCGGCTTCGCCCGCGTGGAATTCGGTTATATCGAGCGACATGGTAAGCGCACCGCCGCGCCGCCCGCCGCCGCCACTCTGCGCCCCGCCTACCGCCCGATACGCCCCCCCTCCCTTTCCCCGTGCACGCTTTTTTTTGTCTTTGTCTTAAACAATTGAAAAATCGACAAAAATTTGACGGCCGGCTGGTCGAGTGGTCAGGCAACTGGACACTTTACACAGCGGTCGCGGGTTCGAATCCCGCCAGGTGCAGATAATCTGTATGACGAATATAGATGTCTGCACCGGGTCATGGATGTGTATTTATGTATATATGTATTTATATCTTAAATTGATTTCCGTTCCTAGTACCTGTAACACAAGTTCTTACGAACTTAGCACGGGGCTAGGTTAACGTGGTGTGATTGTTGGTTAATATTTATATTTATTTATTTATTTTAATCTTACATGATTTTATGTTTGACAATAAGGAACTTCCATACATACTTTCGTCCCCTATTTCAACACCTTCTACCCTTATTTTCGGGAAAAAAAGTATCCTATGTCATTTCCCAAGTTCAGTTCTATTTTCATACCAAATTGCAGCAAAATCGGTTCAGTGGTTTAGGCGTGAAAGCGTAACAGACAGACAGACAGAGCTACTTTCGCATTTATATATTAAGTAGGGATTAATATGTTAAGCATATGTTAGAAAAACATAAATTTCCTTCGGCAGTCGGTTAAAAAACAGTATTTTAATTAATGTTATCTTACACAGATGCATATATAATTAATTATTCAACAGTTTAAAAAATATATTTCTAATAAATTGTGACGCAATTACTATACAATTATTATAAAGTGCGTTCGAACACGTACGGATATTATCTTTGAATATCTTCCGTTTTTATTATCTATCACGGAGAGTTTTAATAATTATCTTAAATATTATGTAATAAAATAAAATTGACAAATAAAATGAAATTGATTTGACTGACCCGTTAGCGCAGTTTGCAATGAGCCTGTTTTCTTCTCCAAGGGTTGTGGGTTCGATTCCCGCCCCGAGTCTGGGTGTAATATATGTTTATATATAAATAATATATAAATATGTGTATTATTTATATGTATATTTATTTTAAGAAAATGTATATCAGTCGGCTGTTACCTAAAACACAGGCATTAAGTTGCCTATATTAGAAACAGACGACCGTGTGTAAGTTAAACATATTTATTTATTATTTTATCTAGGTAAATATGTGGAGGTTCAAATTATTTTATATCTTATGGGTCTCCCCGATACCTTATGGGCTCCCAGAGAGATGAAAATACGGCCTAAAACGGATGCTCTGGTTTGCTTAAGCCACGCCTACTTTGGATAGTTTATTTATAAAAAATATTTGAACATAAATATAAAATTTAAGAAATGAAAAAAATATCAGGGGCTTACTGGGTAGATAAATGAACAATAATCCGCCTGAATAAAATTTAAATCACTATTGAAGTGAAACTTCTTTATCGGGGTTGGAAAAAATTTACGCGTTACGCGTCACATTTTTTCGTTACGCGCCATCTTGTAAAACTGTATTTACTCGACTGCGACAGAAGAAGGGTTATGTTTTTCGAGTGTATGTATGTGTGTGTATGTGTGTATGTGCGTATATGTGTATGTGTGTATGTGCGTATGTGCGTATGTGCGTATGTTCGTATGTGCGTATGTGCGTATGTGTATAAAAAGTAAACTGTTTTTATTATAAGTTTCACCTCTTACGAGTGTACGCTAGTACACGCACAATTTTTTTTTTAGTTATGCAATAGTTAATTAATATTTTTTTGTCTGCTTGAACATGATCATTGCAAGTGTGATAATTGTTAAACTATAAATTTGAGATTTTTTTTCCTTTCTTGGAGCAATTCTTGAGAATAAATCCCCGTTGGAAAAATTAAAAAATAATTATTTTACAGTTTTTTTTTATTAATGTTTAAAGTTGTTGCAAAATCAAAAAACTTCAATTAACCATCGATTTTTTTTTATTAGTTTTACATAAAATTCAATTAATTCGAAAGCGTAGTAACTTTTCTAATTATAAAAACCTATACAGCCTTGTATTGAATAATTTAAAATATATATTTTATTAAAAAAGCGGCTAAGTTGGTTCGCCTCGCACATGAGTGGTTTTGTACAATATTTAACAAATACAACAAGTAAAAATATTCAGTAAAAAAATAACATGGTTCACACTTTTTTGTTAGGATTCATTGACCTCGTTATTGAAATTTATAAGATGGTAAATTTGGCAATCTTATCATTTCATTGAGATTTTTTATGTACGAAGATAAGCGTGAATGGTTGCTTAACCACTTAACTGTTTTTGACGAATATAAATAAAAATAAAGTGAAAATAAATAAAAGTAAAAAAAAAGTAAGTATATATGTAAAAATGGTAAAATTTTATTTTGTGACGAATATAACGCCTTTTTTTGGTTTGAAAGAATGTACCTGAACGCACATCCTGTCGTCCGGGGAGGACAACCTCACCCACTAAAACAAAATTTTAACAAAAAACATTAACCGACTTCAAAGCAAAAAAAAGAACGGTAAAACAAAAATGCACTAAAAAGTAAAAAAATAATTACGTATTCTTTTGTCTGTAATCAAATTATTACGATAATATAATGTACAATTATTGTTGTTATTGGAGTCGGTGTCAGCCAACGTAGTTTAACATTACAATAGGTGTACCGGCCTACACTATTACGCACTCTTTTCCTTATTTCCTTGGCTGACACCGACTCCAATAACAACAATAATTATACATTATATTATCGTAATAATTTGATTACAGACAAAAGAATACGTAATTATTTTTTTACTTTTTAGTGCATTTTTGTTTTACCGTTCTTTTTTTTGCTTTGAAGTCGGTTAATGTTTTTTGTTAAAATTTTGTTTTATTTCTTGATTTTTAGTGAATCTGTAGTTCGATAACTGATTTATTTATATAAAGCTGGGCGGTTACAGTTCACAAGCTACAGGTACCACCCTCGAAAAATTGACAATGCCCAATTTGTTAACGATAAAGGAATGCCACTCGGACGCAGGTAATAACGATATTAATTTAAGTTGTATAACATAATATAATATATTGTATTTTATAAAAGAAGATATTAAAAATACATCCTAAAAATATTTTGCATTATGTTTAGCATATTTTATAATATGTTATACAACTTAAATTAATATCGTTATTACCTGCGTCCGAGTGGCATCCCTTTATGAATAAAAAATTAGGCATTGTCACATTCCTTTGGCGTAAAAAAAAAGAACTAGTGAACTATAGAACAAAAAACCCGAAAAAAATCTGCTCAACATGTGCGTCAGTGCGGTGCGCGCGGGGTGAGGCGGCCGAGTATGAGAGGCATAGACTGCGACATAATTACGCCGTATATTGTTTATATTCTGCCTATTGAATTACATTAAGCAAACGTAATGAGACCAACGGCATAACTCATAACGTGCCTTCCTTTCTGCCTTTCATTAGGTATTTGATATTATACATTATGTTATAAACATTTAAGTTAAATTATTTATTTAATTTAAGTTGTTTATTTATTTCATTCCAATGCCACCCAAGATTCTGTCATTACTTTCCTGAGATTACATCATAAAAGATTCCGCTGCTAATAAACTAATACTTAGGTACACTATTGTTGCACACACAATGTCACATTTAAGATTTTAGTCTATGAAAAATGACGCAAAATGGTGTCCGTTAAATATTTTGACAAATTAAAAATTTTTAAAACAATTAGTAACAGTTAGTAAACAGTTAGTCTAGTTATTCACCGATGAAAAGTTATTCCTTTACATTTTGCCGTGTAACTATTTTTGAGATATGATCTTTTAAATACAGGACGCGCTTTGAAACGTGCTATCAGGCTATCTCAAAGTTCAGCGCAACATAACTCTACACCTGAGTCGTAATCTGAGAAACAAAATATAATATTGTATAGTTTAACTCGTAGTAAACATAAAAAACATAATACGTGATAATCTTCCGAAACAAATTAAGCCTCAAGGAACGATAGTGTGCAACGCGACCCGCGCAGCGACGCGCGGTATCAGGAACAAATATACGCATTATTAAGGATTACTCAAAAACTACTAGTCACATCTCGCTCAAATTAAAATGGGACCACATGACGAGCACTAGCTTTTGAATATAAAAAGAATCATTAAAATCGGTACACCCAGTAACAAGTTATGAGGTAACACACATAAAAAAAAAAAAAAAAAAAAAAAAAATACAGACGAATTGAGAACCTCCTCCTTTTTTTGAAGTCGGTTAATGATTCGCCGTGCGCCCCACTCACCCTTACAAGGCGGACCACGGGTACCGCGTACGTTGCTCCGTGGCCCGCAGGCGGCAGCCCCATAGGGCACTCTCTCCTTTGCGATGACCGGCGCAGCGAATATGTTAACAGCAGGATGGCCAGCACCAGCGACAGCGCCGCCAGCGATAGATAGCTCACCGAGCGACTCTTTCCATACATCTTCCAACAAAGTCGAAACGGTTAACTGGTTAAACAACCTTTTTAAATTTCCGAATTCATTATTCGGACACCCACCACCTCAGTCCCCCGAGATCATGGACGCTGTAAAGGGTCCGAAACGTCGGGAAATAATTTAATTTAATTAAAAATCGTTAAACTGTAAAGTTTTTAAAACAAATAAACGCGATAAAATCCGATTTAGACTTTTAATTAAATGAGTGAAATTCGCGTAAATATAAGAGAACAGTATTTTAAACTGTTACTTAAAATGAAAAATGATGAATGGAACCTAAATCATTTTTGAATACCTATTCAACGATACCCCACTTGAAATATAAGTACATTGAATATAAGTTGATTGAATATGTAAGTGCATAGGCTTTTAAGTTGATTTTATGGAGTGATAATTTTTGTCGAAAACTACTCGAGTAGCAAAAACTTTTTTTTTACTACTACAAACGAAGTTAGTGTCACTACCATCAATTAGGAATTGAAACCTTTCAAACAAGCCCAAAAAAAAAAGATTATTCCAAAGTCGAGTGTCAAGTTCACACAGCCACCTTTTTGGGGACTAGTATTTTAGATATTTAATTAAAAGTCTAAATCGGATTTTATCGCGTTAGGAAAATAAGAACACAGCACGACTTCCAGACACAACAAGTTCATTCTGTGTGAATAGGAACGGTCAAAAGTAATAATTTATAATTGTATAAAAAGCGGGGTATGTAACAATTGATTCATTATTCGGACACCCACCACCTCAGTCCCCCGAGATCATGGACGCTGTAAAGGGTCCGAAACGTCGGGAAATAATTTAATTTAATTAAAAATCGTTAAACTGTAAAGTTTTAAAACAAATAAACGCGATAAAATCCGATTTAGACTTTTAATTAAATGAGTAAAATTCGCGTAAATATAAGAAAACAGTAGTATTTTAGATTATGTCGTTAATTTTTTTTGTCACTTTTACCTCAAATAACTTGTTTTTACCCGACTGTGACAGAAGTGTATGTATGTATGTATGTCCATTTCTTTGGCACGCCCTACAGCCCAAACGGCTGGACGGTTTTTGACATATGAGGTGTCATTGGATTTGTCTAAATTGTAGTAGTGACATAGGCTATATAAATTTTCAAAATGGCGCCCGCAAATGGCGGAATGAGGGGGGGAGTTGAATTTTTTTTTCATACTACAGCAATATGGGTATCAAATGAAAGCTAGTAAATAGTTTTATTCTTTTTAGTTTATAATATAAAGAGTATTTTACGCAGTCGGGTTTTTTGATTTTTTTAATTAAGCATACTAGTTAGAAGTACATAAAAGGTGCCATTGGAATCCTGTTACTTAAACTACCGCGTCCGTTCATTTCGACACAGTTATACTAAACAGTAGTGTGTTGTAAAAAGTTTGTACTTAAAGTTCTGAAATGGAATAGCCTGCTGTCTTCTAGAGGTCCTATTCCCGAGTGAAGACCTTCTCGCTTACGTAAAAGAAAGAGTGGACCTATTCACCACGGTGCTATATTGGCGTTTTTGGTGGACTTCCCTATTAAGACTTAACGATCATCAAAAGATTATAATAATATTTGGGACTGGTGGGTCTATTACGTAACTTGCGCGATCGCGAGAAATCGGTGGTATAGAATTTCAATGCCAATTGAGGTTCAGTTAGTATTGATTATATCGATATAATGATGACACCACAGGGATTTCTCGCGATCCCGCAAGTTACGTAAACAGCCGCACGGGTTATATGTGCTGTCTGAGTCACGGTTGGGAGAGAGTTTTTTTTTTTTTCTATTGAACCGTCTCTGCTCTTGAGGTGCTAATGATGACCATTTCTATAAGGAACCCTAGAATGACACACACACACACACACACGCCCATGACCGATTGACGACTAGTAAGGTCTACATATTTGCCTTGTTATAATTATTTATATGTAATATGTATATACGACTAAATAGATTTAACTTTTTTCTTATTCAATGTCATGTACTCGATAGATTCGCAATCGCACTAAGCAATATTTGAGATTTGTATAAATCTTTAATAATATTTATTTCGTAATTTTACAATATTATACATATTGTAGCGACATCTATCTCGCCACATACGAACTGACGTATCCTACATCGCGCTATCAAAGTTATCAAAGCGATTGAACATATATAAAACCCGACAACAACCGTCGGGGCAGTAGCCCTCCAGATACAACACTCGTCTGGTTGGAGGATCCTCCCTTTTCAATGGTGGATGAGGAACTTTACACCCTGTTCCTCGCTCTCCCAAAATATTTATAATGCAAAACTTAAACTAATTATTTACAGATAATATATAAAAGCGAAAGGTCACTCATCACGATATCTCTGGAACTATAAGACCTAGAGATTTGAAATTTGATAGGAATATTCCTTTTGCCGAGGAGAGGTCAGCTAAGACCGGATTTTACGAAATTCTACCCCTAAGGGGGCAAAAAAGGGGGCAAAGTTTGTATGGGACAACGTAGTTCCTTGGTCCAATCTACTTCAAATTTTGCATAAAATATTCTTTAACAGAATTGATTGAAGATGTGTTTCGTATTTTATCAAAATTCATCCCCTAACGGCGTTAAAAGGGGGTTGAAAGTTATTTGCTTCGAAGTTGATATCAATACTCCTTAGTGCTTTTAATTTAAATTACATTCTTCTTCTTCAATGTTGGCTATTTATTTTGACACATGTTTGACAACTCAATCCGTCTATTATAAAATATTTTCCAGTATCGACGCAGGCGTAGGTGATAAAAAATATAAATTTTTAATTTTTGAAATTTTAGTTAAATACCCGTGTGAAGCCGGGGCGGGCCGCTAGTTTTGTTATAAATCATTTTCGTGTGATATGGTGCCAACTGCCAAGTATACTGGCAGCATTTTGAATCGCAATTCTATTCTCGGGGGCACACTGTCTTCAACTCTACATTGTCTCCAGTGGGGGATATAAGACGCGGGGTCGATTCTTTTAGAAATTTTTTATGCACTGCTACTCCAAGGTCCAAGTTTTTCGACTGCAAACGGCACAATGACATATTTTGGGAGTTAGAGGAGGAGGAGTAGTAGTTTTAGTGACGAATATTTGTTTCCTTCAGACATTTCAGATTTTTCCGTAGCGGCTCCTGCTCTTAATATATTCCATATTAGAATTTATATTTTCGTTATTGACGCCATAATTTGAGTATAACTGAGACTTTATCGATTTTATTCATCTTTTTTTAAAGTTGTTTTAATACTTTGTAAAAGATTCTTACGCAGAACATTGAAAATTTTAAGAAAAATTAATGACTGTTTTCACGTTTATCAATTCGCGTGATTTTTTTTTATTATTATTAATTCTATTTAGAACTGTATATTCATAGCTAAGATAGAACAACTGTCTGTCGGGTCAGCTAGTTAGTACAGATGAAAATGATTTAAAACCATATTTATAAAATGTGAAAAAACGAGGGGGACGGGTCTTAGCAAATACTACGGTGGTCACCAAGGATTTGTGATTAACATACAGTGGAGTCGAGTCCCAGTAGGTTAAGCCAGCCAAATAAACGCAAAAAATTCTACTGCGTTAGATTTAGTTGATCGCATCTATGTGTTTAAAATATTTAATCGGTATGTAAAATATTTTTAGTAGGTACTAGAAGGCGTGAAAATTTAAATTCCTTCGACACCTATTTAATACCGAGTATAGTATTGTAGTTATACTAGTAATCTCAGGAAACGAGTCGAGTACAGTCGTGAAGTTAAATGTTATATAATAATATTTTGACGGCGGGCTGGTCGAATGGTTAGGCAACTGGACACTTTACACAGCGATCGCGGGTTCGAATCCCGCCAGTTGCAGATAATTTGTATGACGAATATAGATGTCTGCACCGGGTCATGGACGTGCATTTATGTATATATATATTTATATAAATTTCTTAAATTTATTTCCGTTCTTAGTACCTGTAACACAAGTTCTTAAGAACTTAGCACGGGGCTAGGTTAACGTGGTGTGATTGTTGGTTAATATTTATATTTATAAAATGGTAGAGGTCTGCCGTTGTGCGCAGATCACGAATAAAATACTTGATAGATTTTAATTATGTCTTCTATGTTTTATTTCATGACACCTGACTTTAACTAAAAATAATACTGTGATAATTTAGGTACCTATTATTTAAGACAAGTTTAAGAAAAAACGATTTTTGTAAACACTACGTGGTTTTTACATTGAAATTTTCCCAGAAATATGTACACGTATTTTTGCTTACGATATTTTTGATGTTTTTTTTCCTCGGCACATAAAATATTTATTTAACGTTGGGATTCTATCTTCACATAAATGCTACTTCTGTACATCTGTGAGACACAAGCAGCTTAGTCCACTACTTTGCTTCAACCCAGATTTGTGTGTCATAGTCAGTTCATACTGTACTGTAATCATCCAACCTTTTTTTTGACGTTTTTTTTTCCCTTTTTGACGAAGCGTTGGTGCAGTCATAGCAATTGACTGTCACGCCAACTGTCGTGGATTCTATCAATTATTATGACCAATATTTGTATACGCCACAAAAACATTATACAAATATTTGTCGTCTGGGCGTTTGTGTTTATTTTGTGTCTTTCCAGACCCCCGACACAAGATACTCATCCTACTGGGGATCTTTGAATGTAAGGTTACTGTATTGTATCAGCCTGACAACCCACTGCTGTGCGAAGGCCTCATTCATATAGAAGAATGGTTGTCGAATACTTTCCCTACCATGAGTAACGATCGTTATCATGTGTCTACGATAACAACCGGGAACGATGGCTCTATGTGCTCTCCGAGGCACGGTGGGGAGACCCACAAGAACACACACCCACATCGGAAACAAATATCCGTCTGTTGAATGTAAGAGCCTAAGCATACGGCGTATTTTAAACGTGCAGACGACGCACAGATGACGCGCGTATATGCGCTTCAAACGACATTCGAACGCAACCTTGTAATCTACGCACACGGGGCGAGCGTGGAACGCTCCTCTACTGCACGTATATGCGCAGTTGCAGCCATACAGACGTGCTGTAGTCGCTCGTAGCTTCCGTGCGATTGGTGAGCGCGCGCCTCTCCTCTGCCCCTTCTTCTTGTTCGCGAGTTTGAAGCAATGCAAACGCAACAATCAACATCTATGGCGCCGAAAACGCGCGAACTTAAAACGCGCGTAATCTGCGCGTTTCAAATACGCCGTGTGCTTCCGCTCTAAGTGTATCATTTATTTTACTTACTCTCTCACAATTTCAGTATACCGTTATCACCACGACAGTACTTCTCAAAGAACCTACAAATTGGAACAACATATTCCTTCAATGTACACAATTTGTAGCACTTAACGAGAAAGCGAGCCAATCACTGTTGATAATACCGATTTCACTACGTGTTATTTAACTAGCCGACCGACCTGTATTTGCGTGCGTTCTAGAATTAACTATCCCGTCTACATGTTAAACATACAATTATTAACTATTAAAATATATAATAACCCCTGATGATTGATAATATTCCGTCTTACTTATAAAAATCACGTTAAGTAATATTTAGCCACCGTTTAGTTAATCCACTCATAAGCTATAAATCAAGGATTAAATTTTGTTTACTTATAAACATTGACTAGCTGTTACTTAGTTAAGAAACGAACAAAGAACGATACATAGATGGTTGGCACAGATTATAGCCAAAATAATCGATTAGATAGAGAAATTGAATGAACGAAATTGTTAAAAATAATATTCAAGCGACATCTATTAACATTATAGAGAAAACTCTAGCTCGATATTGTAGTGAGCTAGTGACCTAGAGAACTACTAGTGACCTCTATTGACAGGAACTTGGATCAATATTCTAATTTCTAATCATTTTTATTTTGATGGGTAGTAATCGGATCCTCAATTACAAAATTCAACAAAGCTTATTAAATATTAAATTAATAAATTTACTTCAGATATAACCTAATTTAAATTATGTTATTATAATTAAAATTAGGTACCTCTAAATATCTGTATTAAACAGACAGATAACGCTCATTTAGTATATATTAATTTTTATATAGAGGAAATTTCATTCTAAATCTCTTCTTACTAACAAACAAACGCAAGAAAGTAGATCAGACGTCGTCATAGAACAGCTGATTTATGTGAAATCCGCCATCTTGCCGCTCAACGAGGGTTAAACTATGTCTCGGAAGGGTTTAATTTTGACAGCGATTTACGCATTACTTAACGACTTCTTAACGCTAAATAGTGTTTATGAGTGAGGTTTTTGCTGATCAGTTGCTAAGCAATGGATTAAATATTAAGAAACGTTTATGAGTAAGACCGATTATGTGTACGCTGTAAACATAAATCATTCGAATTTCACTAATTTTAAGTGACTATTCCATTTTTTATCAATTTGAGAATCGTACCATGCAGAAGTAGTGACTATTCAATGTCAATATCAGAATCAGTAAATATGTAAATATCAGAGTCCACTGATTTGATCATTGAATATGTACTGTTCTCTTATATTTACGCGAATATTACTCATTTAATTAAAAGTCTAAATCGGATTTTATCGCGTTTATTTGTTTTAAAACTTTACAGTTTAACGATTTTTAATTAAATTAAATTATTTCCCGACGTTTCGGACCCTTTACAGCGTCCATGATCTCGGGGGACTGAGGTGGTGGGTGTCCGAATCTTATATCTTTAAACGAGCAATTCTTGTATATATATAAATATATAATCTGAATCTCGGAAACGGCTCCAACGATTTTCATGAAATTTAGTATGCAGGGGGTTTTCAGGGCGATAAATCGATCTAACTAGGATTTATTTTTAGAAAATGTCGTTTTATCCGCTTTTATACGCGCACATTTATGAGCTTCTTAGGTAAAATCTTTTTAGGTCAACAAGCCTATTTATTGGGAAATATATTAGGCTATAAAACATCAATTTTATGAACGGACCCACTAACGTAAACGCTGCTAAAACTGCCGGTGTTTTTTGTAATTGATAAATTTGCTTCGACTGTAAGAATTTGTTTTAAAAGTATATCGAGTTTTCATGCTTGATGGTGGAATTTTTACGAAATATATATAGAACAATTCTTGAGATAAAAAATACATTAAATTAAAAAATCCAGTCAGAATGAGAAGGGTTACACCACTTTAATGTTAGCAATTCATGTCTTTTAAAGTCGAACTAGAAAATATCGAAACGTATCAACACAAATTAAAATAAAAGAATATTTTTAAAGAATGATAGAAAGAATATATCAATTTTTTTTTTCAAATTTGTAAATTTTTCCTGGAAAAATTTTTCGGTATTTTTTGAAGGATTTGAAATTTTTGTAGGGGGTCTAATAAAACTAGGAATGTCTGTCTATCTGTCTGTGTGCTTAGAAAATTAGCACGAAAATCATAAAAAGCATTTCCTGAGGGAACAGTTAGTCTTTATTTCATGAAAGTTGCTTAATTCTCTTAGTAAAAATTACAGTAATTTGAATTGTTTACTTTAAATGACGGTGTTGAAGAAGATTAGATTAGTTAACACATTTAAATGTGATCCGAAAATGGTAATGTTAACTTACTCATGTTTTTGTCTAAAGTTTTTATTCTTATATCTTGGGGTATGATTTACGGCTTAAGAAGCTATTTTTCAAAGTATTACAATGGAATTAACTTAAAAAATTTTGACACAATAAATAAATACATACAAAGAGGGTAGAATAAAAAAGTTATTAAATATTTAATTCCCAATGGAAAAAGAAAAACTGTATAGGTACGACTAAAATTGCACGACAGAATTAGAAAACAATTATCTGGATGTGACAAAGTGAGCGTATTTAGCTTTAATATATTGCGAAGTTACATGGATAATGTCTTGTATATTAAAATAAACTCAGAATAAAATTAAGTCGTGCAGAGAAAGCTCCATGTAAATCAAATCAGTAGTTTTTGAGTAAATCACGAAACAGGTACAAAAAACAATATTGTTGTCAACTAAATGTTACTTTGTTTTTGTTACAGATCAAATAAACGAGGTCCAAATGCATACCCATCGGCACTCCGATGATAGTTCGGCCCTTCCAGCTGGCGACGCAAATTACAACCAAACACACATTAGCACAAGTTCAAACTCCGATCTAGACGCTAAAAACATTTATAACACGAACAATTTTTCGAGTTTCACACTGTCGAAAGCCTCGACAAAATCTGATGATGATTTTGACGTAAACGAATACTTCGCCAGACTACAATGCACTAGATACGTGAGTGCGCCACTAAACAGTAATATAAAGGAAGATCAAAACGCAAATTTACAAACTGAGGATAATTTAGAAGAGATTAATCTTAATGAAGATAAAACAAATGTTGTTGATGATGTTCAACAGAGTATAACAGCTGATATAGCGCAGAATTTTTCACAATTACCGACCGTTTTGCCTCAAGTTGCGAGTGCTGTGTTCAGCTCGTTTTCTAATATGCTCAGTCTGAAGAGTAGGGAACAAACGCCGGATGATAGGATCCAATATAATGATGGAGCTACAAATGTCCAACTAGGCGTGCCAGAGGATAAGGTTGCGCCACATAATGTTGTACCACAAAATGTTGTGCCACAAAATATCGCGCCACCAAATGTCGCACCACCAGCGCTTAAAGAACCACCGACAGTTGGTAAGTGTGATTGATTACTAGTAAATTTTGAATACTACTAAAGTCATATATGTATAGTACGAATAGTTTGTGCAGATGTATGTTTGTTACTATTTCAGGCAAAAACTACTGAATCGATACTGATGAAACTTGATCTATTGACTATCCCGTAATTTTCGTGACATCGGAAATTACTACTACTACTACTTACGTAATACTGCGCGATGTTGCCAGGTTTATTGTAACTTATGGACAAAATATCTAGAAATCTTTGTCATCTAAACCGAATTAAAAACTTGCTTCTTTTTTTAAGTATGTATGTACTGTACTGTATCAGCCTGTAAACCTCTCACTGCTAGGCAAAGTCGTCTTCTCAATATAGGAGAAGAGTTGAAGCTCAATCCACCACGCTGCTTCACTGCGGGTTGACGGATAATTTCTCTATCATGAGTAACGGTCATTATCAGGTGTGTATGATAACGACCGGGACTGACGGAAAAAATATCGCGATATCTTTATTAAATATAAACTTATTAAAGTTTTTAAAAATAACTATTTTACAAGTTTCATTGATGTTCGTTTTCTTGACGTGGTGTCTTTGATGTATTTTTTTTCTTCTGTACATAAATACGTTGTTAATATACCTAATAAGCAACGCAGATAAAATCTAGGGTAAAATTTAGTTACCAAGTAAAGATGACACACGCATTATGAAATACCGTATAGGTAAAATTTAAAGAGTGAAAAACCCACAATGGATTTACACATTGATATCGAAAAATACTTAAATAAAAATTTACGAAAGTCACCCTATACAAAGTGAATAATAAAACGCCCAACATAACGGCCTTCATCGATATGAGAACCTGTATCGAGGGTCCGGAGACAACACGTGTATGGTCCATAATATAGCTCGCAAGAAAATGAAACCGAGTAATTATTATTATGTGTTTTCTTCTTCAATTTATCACAGCAATAGTGAACAATAAGACATTGGTTGTCACGGGCCAGATTGATGACACTAGTTTTAAGCTGCCGTGGGACGAATAGATGACACTCTCGGGCCGACGTAGTTTTGAGACTCAAAAACAAAATCAAAACTTTCTTAATTCACACAGGCTTCAAAAGCACTTTTGACACTCATTGTACAAAGTATTAACCCTAAAGTATTAACCCTAGTTGACGTGAAGCTACAATCGATTGGGAATAAAAATTTAGCTGAGAAAAGCCGTTAAAAAACTCAACAAAGTTAGTTGATGTGGCGACTACACCAACATGGGATCGTCGTTTGGTATACTTCTATTTCATTTATGTCATAACATAATAGAGTCATAATGGTTTTCTGATGACGTACCAGTATAGTATTGAAATTTTAAGATAAAAAACCTTGTAAACGGCATTGATCGACCATTGCAACACGATTGAAATACCAGATTTTATAAGAGCTTCTTTTTTTCAACTTTTGCCAACTTTGTTTCCAAAATTTAATTAAAATATTGGAATTAAAAAAATTGGAAAATTATATAGCGGTCCGTTTTCAAAAAATTTTTTATATTATAAAGCCTATCTATTGAAGAATGTAATAGACTAGAACATCATCATGTGTCATATACATAGGGTTGCTCGTAAAATCATAATTTTTCGCTGGGAAGTCGTCGGCATACGAAGGTTGATCCAAAAGTAATGATAATGAAGATAAACGAGAGTGAGCGTTATAAAAGTTATTTATTTTTCTACATAGTCTCCCTAACAACTCAAAACATTTAATGCATCTTTTTTCTAAATCTAGGATTCCCTTAGAAAATAATTCTTTGTTTTCACTCTCCCAAAACGCCTCAACAGCGACCATCACTTCGCTATCGTCTTTAAATTTAAGTTTCTTATGTAATAGTAGTGACCTTATAAATATTGAAGATCGTGCACTACATGATAATCTTTAGCTATTTCACCTCCTAGATTTTTTTTAAATACTAAGTTAGACTTGCGTTTGACCACTATTTCACCTGATGTTAAGTGAAAATGCGGTCTAGGATGGAGCACGCTTACCTAGAAGTAACCTATTCACTCGCGACTTAAAGATCCCCAGGTTGTAGTTATCCGGAAACACAGACGTTGATAGAGAGTTCCATTCTTTAGCCGTACGTATTAAGAATGTACTAGCGAGAAGTGAGAAGAGTGTTGAGAATGTGCTAGATGACTCTATGGGTTTACAAAAAGTGAAAATTATTTTTTTAAACTAATTTGCGAAAGAATTGAGATGTTCAAGATGTTATACCTACTATTATGTTATACACTTTGTACAATTATGTTTCAAAAGTGCCTTTGAGGCATAGTTTAATAAAAATTTGTGTTTTTTTTAATTGATTAAAAAATATATATTGATTTACAAAAAATCGCTATCAAAATATCACGTGTATGATTGATTAACACAATTGGATATTTTGTATATCTGTGTGTAATTTAGAATTTTTTTTTTTGTTTAGATATTTTTTGTGTAATAAATATAAGAAACTAGCAAACCCGGCGAACTCCGTTTCGCCACCAGATGGCTTCGTTTTTTGTAACATTTCGTTTGGGGATTAAAAGATGAAGTAGTACATGCTATGTATCAGAGATGGCGCTGTATGTGAAAAATGATTTTCCCTGTTTTCCTGCTTTTCTGTTGAAATTTTTCCTGAATTTTGTTTGCTATAAACCTCACAGAGCCCAAGACCTTTCCAACGAATGCAAAACCGTGGAAATCCGTTCGTGCGTTCTGGAATTAGCGTCAGGAAGGAAAACCCGACTTATTTTTATATTATAGATAATTTTAACAATGTAACCACTAAAATCGGCAATGATCTTGAATTGGTTTTAAACAATAAGCTTTCAGGAGTTCTATCGTAATTCTACGGACCCAATAATCGGATCCGCATCCATATTTATGTGGGACAAACTTGATAGTATAAACTTAAAAAGAATAGGTATTGCAATTCGTTCCAGGAAATTAGAAAAATATTTATGTAGGTACTTACATGCGAAAACGGAATATATAACGGAGTTATTTTTTGAGTTTCCTAAATTTTCTAGAGATTCCATCATTATATCTTGATTTGGTGAACATGGAACCTCTGCAGTTAAGCCTTACAAAAAAATTTTTTTTTTTAATCGGTTCACAATTGACGAAATTTTGACGGAATTTTTATATTATGTTCGCCGACAAAGATAGAGGAAAATATAGAATCTCGTGCTTGTTTTGAGCCGGCTATAAAGCTTGAACGGCTTGAGTTTGTTTGTTTTGAGAGGTACACTGGGAAAACCCACAAGGACATACACCCATACTGTAAACAACTCACTGCTGAGCGAAGGCCTCTTCTCCATATAGAAGAAGGGAACTTAAAATGTTACATTAAAAAATATCTGTCGCGAGCGGGAATCGAAATCGCGACCGCCGGCGTTAAGGCTCTCTCATCACTACACTAGTGTCTAAATATGTATACGTATGGATGATATAAAAGATTTGTATTGTAATTATTGCAGCTTTTTACACAGGGTCATACGGGTTCACCGTACATTGGTTTTTGTATTATATTATGTTTTTATATGTGATTAATTACGTTATGATGTGTCATTTTCTTAGAGTTCCGCACGAAAATACTTCCAAACCTATCTATACATATAATAAAATTGTAACCGGTTTACATACATCCATGTGCATAAGAAATATTTGGGAAATATTAATTATATTAATTATTTTTAGAATTTTTGCCTGCCCAAAATTGATTACGATTTTCACAGTTGCAATCTTGAAAAATTTGGTGTAGGTTTCTAGTAAGTAGGTTTTCTAGAATTTAAAATATACGTTTTTCTATAATTGTTATTTTTCACTCAGTCTCGGGTCAGAGAATGATATAGACTTTTAATACCGCAATAATGCACGTGATTACATGACATAGCAGTTAAAATTAAACGCGGACAAAGTCGCGGGAAATAGCTTGTATTACTCTAACCGATACAATGAGAAATAATAAAATATATTAAAGTTAAAAAATTAAAGAGTCATCATATTTACGCCAGTTTTTTTTTTACAAAATTATAAATATATAAACGTTTATGTCCGACTCGCACTTGTCCGTTTTTTTGTCAATGTCTCGTGTAGCACTCATCATTAAATTTAATATCTTCCCGTTAGTTAGCTTTATATATAAACTCGATAAAACGCGCGGTTTCACTAGCGTTGTGTCTATGTACTTGTACGTATATATGTATCTATACGAGTATTCAATCCGGCTTCGTTCGGGTTGAATATATAATATGAAATTTGAACTTCCTTAGTATCATTTTTAGGGAATTAATTTTCGTAATTGCGAACTTTTTTCCTTGTTTTAAACATCAAAGAATATAATTCAAATGTTGAAACAGATTACTTTTTGGAGTTTACTCCTTAAGAATCGATTTTCATATATAAGGCGCCCGGTATGAGAAAAATATGAGAGGTAAAATCTACTTATGAATGACCTCGTTACTTTTTCGGTGCGCGCGCACCTATGGTGCGGTGCGAAAGTAATGTTGCTCTATTTAATATTGAAAAATAATATTTAAAAAATAAATGATAATTGTCAGATAATAATAATTACATAATTTATCAACATTCCTAATGAAATATTTGTGCACATCTGAAATTGACTATTGTGAAAAGTTTAATGTAAAATATTTCGCCGATTAGTTATAATAAATGTATATAAAATGAATAAATATATATTTATTCATTTTATATTGTATATTATTTTCATTAATTTGTTAATTTACCCTTTCATATGGTATTAATCTTATTTTCAGTTGGATAAACTCTTTTTGCGTATGTTTAGACAATCGTACTTAAGGAGTAAACTCCAGTCGTGCGTCGGAGCTGACACACACAATTTTTTATTGTTATCAACTGTTTCAATACCATTTTTCATACTTCTAAGTCCAGAAATAAAGTTCAATTTACATTTTAAAACAATTATACTGCCGTCTCATACTCATCTACCTCCGTGCCAAATTTTAACTTCATAGAACTAGTAGTCTTCGAGATTTCGTGATTAGTCGCAGTACATGACCTTTGACCTTTCGCTTATAACTCCAAAAAATCTTTCAAAATATCTTCAACATGTAGAATTGGACCTGTAACAGGTTTGTTAGAAATATGGATATCGCTTTCCATAAACAAGACAAGATAGGTACACTATAAACCAATTAAAATGGTAACTTCAGATTTCCTGAACGTGACAGCTGTCTCATTATAGCTAATAACTGGTATAAGCGTAGGAACTGGATATATAACGAGAAACTTTTACTAATCCGGAACTTTAATAATATTAAATTACTAAAATCAATAATTGGAGTGTACAAAGTACTAAATATTTACTACTAAACAAGCGATCCACTTGGGTTTTACAGTTGTAGAGCATATTATGCCTACATAATATAAGATCTGCGCATGAATTTATTTTTTCGCGTTAGATTTTATTTTTCGATAACTCTTAATTCCATTTAAATTATATGATGTAAAGGATTTTCATACGGATAGAATGGGTAGAATGATTTATTATTAAAATATAGATGTTTGCCATCTTGGATTTATCTGTAGACCTATAGAAGAGGAATATCCCACTATACATTATTTTGTTCTACCTCAAAGGGTTTAGGCAGCGTTTTCGAAGAAAACTCCTAGGCGGTTTGACTTATTCCGACATTTTTAAAAATTAATTATTATTAATTATTAATTATTCAGGCAAGCAGTTGATCAACTGATAAGTGCCTGTATCCAGCGACATCTATTAGATTTTGGAATACATTTATTTGTTTTTTTTATTTTTTCATAAATTTGTCCAGTCTATTCTTAAATTGGTTTATATTTTTGGCCGTCACCACTTCCTCAGGTAGCTTGTTCCACATATCCACCATTCTATTGCTAAGAAAGTGCTTTTGAGGGTTATTGTAGGATCTCGTCTTTTTTAACTTAAGGCAGTGACCTCGTAAATGCGGATTCTCGTTACGGATAAGCATTGTGTCTAAATTCTGTACATCATAGTGGCCAGTCAGTATTTTGTAAGTTTCGATCAAGTCTCCTCTCTCTCTTCGATCTTTCAGGCTCGTTAAGCCCAGAGTCTTTAACCTGTCATCATATTTAAGTCTCTTTAATTGTCGTGGGATTTTGGTGACTCTTCTTTGAACTTTTTCAAGTAGATCAATATCCTTTACAAAGTAAGGGTTCCATACTTGGAAGCCGTATTCTAAAATAGGTCTAATGAAAGTCTTGTAGATTTTAATGACCATCTCAGGTGTGAGTACCCCGAATGCTTTTCTTACTAGGTAAATGAGACTGTTCGCTTTCTTCGTAATCAAATGAATATGGCTAGCCCATTTAAGATCGTCAGTGATGATAACACCTAAGTCTGTCTGTGCCTTCACAGGTTGTAACTCACTATTGCCCAATTTGTACTTATTCTTGGGATTATTCTTTCCTATGTGGAGAACGGTACATTTCGAATCATTCAAGCTGAGTAGCCACTTCTTAGACCATTCTGCGATTTTGTCCAGGTCGCTTTGTAGGGAACAGTATTCTGTTGTAGGATTTCCAAATATTTTGGTGTCGTCCGCAAAGATACTGCATCTACAGTCCAGACAGTGTGGTAAGTCATGGGTATAAATTATGTATAGAACCGGTCCTAAAACTGATCCCTGCGGAACGCCACTAAATATCTCTCGCTCTTCAGATAGACTGTTGCCGACTCTAACACGGAATGTTCGGCCACGTAAGAAATCACCAATCCAGTCGAGAAGCCTGCCACAAATTCCAATGTGTTCCAATTTGTGAAGCAATCTGTTTGTTGGTACTTTGTCGAACGCTTTTTCGTAATCCAGGTAGATGACATCAATTGGTTCTTTATTGTTGAAGCTACATGTCCACATTGACAGACACTGCAATAGATTTGTGACTGTTGAACGGCGAGGACAAAAGCCTTGTTGCTGGTGACCTATGATATGATGTTTCTCCAAGAAATCCCTGATATGCTTGACAATTATCCTCTCCATGAGTTTGCATACAATAGAAGTTAAGCTTATGGGTCTGTAATTAGAAGCTTCTAACTTGTTACCTTTCTTATATATTGGAGTGACTGTAGCAGTTTTCCATTGCACGGGTAGGGAACCACATTCGTAGGACGTTTGCATTATGCACGCTAGTGACTCTGAAAGATCGCAGTTCTGCAGTATGGAAACGGCTATTTCATCTGGTCCAGGAGAGGAGTCTTTTTTTTGGTCCATAATATATTTTTTCACTATGTCTTTAGTGAAGTGCAAATCGCCTATAGTGGCCTCAACTCGCTTACTCACATCTAGTCCCGGCAAGTTTCCAGGCGGCTCCTGTCTGAAGACGCCAGCAAACTGATTAGCAAAAATATCCGCTATCTCTTTAGCATTAGTAGCCTCGTGTCCCTGATTATTTATTAATGCGGGTGGTACACCACCCCTGGATGACATCTGTTGTTTGACATAGGAATAAAATTTTTTTGGAGTTGATATTAGAACACTAGTTTCGTATAAGTATAAGTATAGTAACTGTCTACACAAGTTCACCAGTTTATTATTTATCTCGCGATATCTTTTATAGTCACCACTTAGTCCCGTCAGTGCGTACTTATTCCATTGTAAGGCCTTCTGTTTCGCAAAATTTACAATGTTTTTGTTTATCCACGGTTTATTAAAAGCAGCGTTACGAATTTCTACTAGAGGGACATACTTTTCGATTGCTTGGGTTAGGTGTCGATGGAATAGGTCGAACTGTTCCTGGGTATCTTTGATCTGTTTGATATGACTATAGACATAAGATAAGTGATGGTTTATTCCCGTGTAATCCGCTTTGTCGTAACAACGTCTGAATGGTATATTCTTGTTCTTTCTATCATTTAATGTCAATTGTACAGTCACTAATAAGCAAGTATGATCGCTCTTTCCTATCGGGGCTTGGTGCTCTATTTGCGTTATCAAGTTTTCATCATTTGTTATAACTAGGTCCAGAAAGGATGGTTGATTACCTAGACGAAATCTTGTGGGTCTATCTACCAGCTGTTCCAAATTTGTGTTTTTAAACCATTGCACAAAATTGTCTTCGTTGGGCATTAGGCATCCACAGTTTTCTAGAGGCCACTTTACACCACTGTAGTTCAAGTCGCCCAGTACTACGGTTGTGTTTGTCTGAGCTGAGAGTTCAATTTGTTGAAACAACGCAATATCTTGTTCCATTCCTGAATGGTGTCCCCTGTAAAGGCCACATAGAGACAATCTGTGCGATCCAACATGCAGATCAACCCACAAACACTCAGCTGCAGCATGTTTCATGTTGTAATGAGGATTTAGTTTTGCAGTTAAGTAATTCAGATTGTTAGCAACGTAAATCGCCACTCCACCACTACGTCTGTCCATTCTATCATCTCTAAACAAATCAAAGCCAGGTAAATCAATTACGCAGTTCAAAATATTTGGTTTTAGCCAAGTCTCGGTTAGGACTATTATATCAGGTTTTGAAGATTTTACACGGTGAATGAAGAGATCTAGTTTCGAAGTTAGTGATTGTATATTTGTGTATAAAATTTTGAGAGAAGCAATGGTCGAGGTTGGTCTGATTCCATTAATTTTGAGCGGTCCGGAGTTTAGAATAGTTCGGTTTAACAGTTTTTTTGGGAGTTAGATAAAATTTTGTTTTTCACAATCTTAGGCTGACCCTGGATGTATTTGATCGTCACATCCTTTTCCCCACTAGAAATACGCTTATCGAGTTCTTCCCGTAGATATTTTAGATATTCGCGTTGTAGCGGTGTAAGATCAGCTTTGATAGATCCTGGCTTGGAAAGTTTTCCTTTATTACGTAGAACTGCTAACGCCTCACTTTTGCTCTTTAGGATAACCTTCAAGGGACGAGGGGGGGCATCGGCTGACTTAGGTGCACCCAGGCGGAACATCTTTGCTTTAGAACAATCGATGTTACATACCCCCCTTATTAGTTTCGCAACTTCCTCGCTGTCATGCTTCTTCTTTTCTTGTATGTTTTCAGAGGTTGACTCGGGAATATCGTACACAATTATATTTTGAGCTCTATATTTTCGCTCGGTTAGTTCATGAACAGCCGCTTCAGTAGCCATCATATTTTGTCGCAGACGCAGCTGTTGAACCTCATCCGTGAGGTCGTTAAGCTTCTTTAATATTGATGGTAGTTGAGTCATCGTTGACCTACAATCCGCACATAAGAATGTTACGACCCGGGCCACTGTCTTGAGTTCAAACACCCTGATCTCAGTTGGCGACAGACCATGGCAATCACCACACAAAAGGTCCTTACAACAGTCGCAAGTAATAGACAATTTCTTATCAGCTGGATTTCCTGCTTTGTTGCATTTCGAGCATTTTTCCATTGATGTAGGACTCCTATTTTTACCCTTTGCACTCATTGTACTAATTTATTTTTATTTTTTCTTTTTTTTTAATATAAATAATTATAATACTGGTATTACTGAGATTGTCTGTGGTAATATACTGGATGTTTAGTCTGTGGTGGATTGTTTCTTTATGCGGGTATTCGAAAATTTTAGAATCTGATCACTGTCAATCGTGTCAATTATATAATATTTCAACCTATTTACACAAAATCTTAACAAATTATACACCTAAACCTTCCTCAAGAATCGCTCTGTCTATTCGTGAAATTCTCATAAAATCTGTTTAGTAGTTTTTTGATTTTATAGCGAACAGACAGTCAGACATTCGGACAAACGCGATGAAGGACTTTGTTTTATAATATGGAGTGATATAGTGATATAAAAACACTTTACATTTTTTTATCTTTGAAGAATTATCTCGATTTCCCTGAGATTACACCATCATGAATCCGTCCATCATCCATTCTCGATTTGGTGAATATGGGACCATCTCTGGAACAAATTCTTTCAAATAAAAGATTTATTTAAATCGATTCATAATAATTGATGATGATATCGTCGTATACCAGAATATGTGCGTAAAACGTCCTTATTGTTGATAAAAGTATTATACCACGATTCATAGGTAACTAATAATATAGTAATTAAACGTAATACGATGGAAACTGTATGATTCGTCTAGATTCTATTGCAATAAAATAGACGTAGTATTACTCACGTTTATTTTCGACACTTTCATATTATGTAGTCTTTAAACTCTATAAATAAACTGGTTATATCTGAAGTCTGTTTATTATCATTATTGAATATTTTACCTATTAAATTATAACACGATAACTACGTTGTTTTAAATGAATATGACAATTTATCAATTTGTCAATTTTTTGTTTCAGGTACTCCGTCAGGCTACCGTATCACAACAAAAAAGAAAGTATATGCTCAAATACCTGGCTTGAGCTCTGGAGACGGTCACGTACATTTTCCACCATCGAGCACTGCTACATATTTTGCAGAAGCTAATACGGCTAACGCTCATACAGCTAGCATACCACAAGTTGATAGTAAAACCGAAAATGTAGCAGCAGGATTTGATACCCAATATACAGTTTTAACCCCACCTACAGTAATAGAGACTCAAAATCAAAAAGAGCTCGAAGAAACTCAAAGTACCTTCATAGTGAATCCTGTTGCTATTGAAGATAAGAGTGATGTAGCTAAAATACCGACAAATTTTATAGTACCATCGCAAGAGAGTAATGTTATACCATCTATGACTGAAGAAAAAGAAAAATTTCTACAACAACATTCGATTCAACCGACTCAACATACACTTACTCAAAATTCACAGCCGTCAACCGCTATAATCCCCCCACCACCCATGTTTTCTAATCTACCACGAAGAGACAGTCAACCGTCTATAGGAAAATCGGTGTTACCACCATCAGTAGCTAGAAGGATATCCGCAAGTCAGCCTATAATAAAACCTCAAGCACCTACAAGTGTGATTACACATGAAAATCTTTTCGTTCCTATATTGCAACCGAGTTATTCGACCGAAAATGTTGAAAAAAGTTATGATAAATCTTTTGATTTTACCAGTACGTTTGGAACTACTCATGGAACTTTTCAAAATATCGAAAAGCAAAATTATGTGCAAACTCAAAACGTACCAAATATAAATGTGCAACAATCATCAGGTTTTCATTCAAATAATGCAGGAATATTTGACGCTACAGTTCCAGTTGCGGTTGATGATTCTAAAGAAACATATTCTTCTACGGAACCTTCTATTCCACCATCACAACCTAAGCCTGCTGATGCTTTTGTATCTCCTCTTATTTTTAATCTACAAGCTGAAACATCTAACATTTCATCCTATCCTGTGGTATCTAATTTAGCTCACATAACATCACAAGAACATATAGCACCACCATCGTTTTATAATCCAAAAGAAACTGATTTCGCTCCTACATTAAAGCAAGATAAAAACGTTCCACCTATTCATCTTAGTCAAATACCTCAACAATTCGGTAATCTGCCCCTTGAACCATCAAAACTAAAACAAGAACCTCCAAAAATTACTGGAAACCTTAATTACAGGATGTCAAAGAAGAAACCTCAGTATTATTCCGGACCTATTGAAGGGGTAGGAAGTATAAGTAATAATATTAAACCAATCATCAATCCTGTTGAATCGACATCGTTTCAAGGTGCTCTTTTTACTCCAGACCATTCTATAACTGCTACTAATACCTTATATCCAGATTATAGCACGAGTAGCGTGCATGAATCAACACCATTTGACATAAGTAAGCCAGCTGCTACAGAAAGCTATCCAAATTACGAAACTCAACAACAAAATTCACAAATACAACCAGACTACAATACAGCATTTGACTTAAGCAGGCCAACAACAGAGAAATACGAACAACCGCAACAAGAATCTAAAGGATTCGGAATAATTGGATCATTGAAATCTAAACTTAGCTCTATAGATATTAATAAGATTCAAAACACGGTAACAACCTTCTTTGATCCCGCATATAATGCCACATCTATTGATACCGATAAACCAGAAAAAAAGCAGTATGGCTATCAGAATATGCCTGGAATTTACACAAATTATCCTCAAAGTGAAGGTACTACTTTAGAAGTGTTTGTTCCTAACGTGAATAGAGAACAAACTTTTACGAATCCATATTCTTATCAAGTGGATAAAACGCAACAAATTAACCAACCGCAACAGTATTATCCAACGCAAGATTACTATGTTAATCAAAACCAATCACAAATCTATCCGAATTCAAATTACTACGCTGGCTGGTATGACAACTATAATCAGCAACAGCCTCAAGTTGGAGGACATTTTCAAACTTCGACAAATCTTACCCAAGAAGTTTTTGAAAATAATAAGATTGTAGATAAGATAACGAGTAAAGCTATGGATGAAATGATATTATCATCAAAAAATACATCTTATTTAGAACAAGACAAAGTTTTTCAAACTAAAAGCTCTGAATCGCAAGAACAAAAACAAAGTGGCTTAGTACCAGAAGTAACTGACTTATCATACAGCCTGTTTGATAATCAGCACCCAGCACAAATTGCGTCAGAAAGTAACAATGATAACTTAAGAAATATTACGCTTAAAACTGACCATTATGATTTAAACATGGAACAACCTAAGCCAATGCAAACTACTTCGGATTCGTCATTAAAAAGTTTTTTTGACAATCCAAAAATAGAATTTCTACCTGAAGCAGGTACAAGACGAAAATCTTACGAATCAAAAAACGTATCAAACAATGATATATCTCAATCAACATCACAGCCATCATTAAAATCCATTTTTGATAATCCACCTCCTGTAGAAAAACCGCCAAAACAAACTGATTTTAGTGTTGATACTACTCATGGCGGCTATGGTTCAGATTTTATAGGTGATGTCCCTAAAATATCACAAGTATTTACTGATCCTTCATCTAAAGGCTTTTTTGACAAACAAACGTCACTCGTACTACCGTTTGCAATTAAAAAACCTGATGACATTAAAATAACACCTAAAGATGAAAGATCCTCTGGAACTCTGCAACTGAAACGTACAGAACCAGTAGAAGACTTACCAGAAACAAACAGAAATATAGATAATGTTCAACACATTCAAAGTGTTTTTGGCAATAAAGAGTTAATAAGTCAGACCGGTCAAATATCGGATGATTTTTCTGCAATTAAAAAATCAGAATTAAACATTCCTGAAGCAATGTTACCTCCAGGTATCTTAGCTAAGAATAATTCTGAAAAAAGAGATAACACTACTTTACCTTCAGTAAAAAGTTCGCAAGAAACAGCAGATTTGAATACAAACGCGTTTTCATTATTTGATTCACCTCATAATGTTGCTTCTGTACCCTTATTCAATCTATCATCTATTTCTTCAGTTTCTTTAACAGGACCATTACAAGATACTAATAATATTACAGAAATAGAGACGAAATTGGAAAAAGTATCCTTATTCCAAAATGAAGTAAGGATTGATTCCCAACCAACTTACAACTTGTTCGGAAATGTAGGAACAGTTGATATTAAGGAAGTCACCGAAAGTCAAGCTTCTGATCTAAATATTTGCGAAACTTGTAGAGAAGTTAATAAACCAGAAGAAAAAGAAGTAGACGATTTAACAACACAGTTAATAGAAAATATTACGGCTCCTATTCAACTAGCCAATCCTGTTGAATACCCTAAAGTTGAAGATGAGACTATTCCTGAAGATAAACCGGACTATTCTAATCAATTAACGGATATCTCTATGACTTCAGAGAATATTATAGAAAGTATGATTATACCACCCCCAGTTGATGTTATGGAGGACCTAAACGTGAATAACTCTATTTTGAATTACGGGTGGTCAACCAATGAACCCCATTCGTCAAAAGCTCTCTTGGATCATGATTATAATTTCTCGATAGATCCCAATTCTATTGGATTTCTTCAAGATAAATCTTTATTTTTCGAAAGTATACCCACAAACGCTTGTGATGAAATGAAAGCTGAATACAGGAATTCTCAAGAAGATACTTCTTTATTGACTCACCAAATGAGTATACCTTCTGCTCCTCCGGAGGAAGATACGAAATCGGATGAAAGCGGTTTAGATGTTCATTCTATCGAACAAGATGCTAAAAAAGACTTTCCTCTATATGAGGAGTTCGTCATAGAACCATCAGAAACTGATGACGATAAAATAGAATATAGAGAACGGGAAAAAAGTTCGGATGATCCAACACAAGATGTCGACACATTCACTAATAGAGTTGAAAGGTTCAAACAAATGGGAAATACTACAGATGCTAACGATACCGAAATCGAAGTCCGCAGAGAATCTAAAACGTTTGAATTACCTACATCGACTAGTCCTGCAATTACTATAGCGTCCTACTTTGATACTGGGAACTATGCTGTTGAAAATCATTATAGAAATTCTATAACATCGCCATCATCATTGAGCTCATTTAGTACTAACACAACTAAACCAATGCGGATACCGCCAGGTTTTGAAGAAGAGTATCAAAGAAGACTTAGTGGCATATCATCCCAAGATCTATTGTGTGCTATAAACAACCAGATCTCTACATACATTCCCGACACTTCGAAAAAAGTATTCGCGCAAGATACAACTAACGTGGATGATGAAAGCATTTCTGATTCTAAAGTTGAATCCATGGTGGAAAAATTAATTGATGATGATAGTTCACCTAAAGGCGAAAAACTTACACCGTTCTCAAACACAATTGAACCCGATCAAGGAAGCGATAAAGATGCCAAAATTGTTACAAACCCAATTATTGAAAAAACTGCAAAAGACGAGACTAAACCTTTACCCGATCCTCTAAACTTCTTTTCATCAAACGTAGGAAGCAATGAGGAATCCGAGGTGTATAGCAATTTTAGCAGATTATCTAGCTATTTCACAACACCGCCACAACCGGACCATTCGAAGTCTTTTTTTGAATTAAGCCAGTCTCAAAACCATTACAGACATAAAACAAACGAACAAACATTTGACTCTATCCAAAATAATGTTAAAAACTTCTTCGAAACATCAAATCTAAATACTTTAAACATTCCAAAAAATAATTCAACAAATATTGCATTGATTCGTGACTTGTCATCTTCTAGAAATTTTAATCCAAACGAAGATATAGTTAAAACAGTAAATTATTTTACCGTCGAATACGATTTGAACAACGCAAACGAAATTAACATAGGTGAACCAATAAATATAAATAAAGTAAATCCTCCCAAAGCACATACTAAATTATTTAACGAAAATGAAAATTTTGAATTTAGCAAATGTAAATATTGTTGCGATGTGACCAAAAGTATAAAAATTACTGAAAACACCGATTTTAAGATTAAAAAGTGTATGGATAGCAATACGTGTGATGCAAAGGATACTAACAAGATGGATTCGAATAAGGAGAATGTTGTTAAAAAGTCTTTGAGCGTTAATTTCTGCGAGCAAAACTATCAAGATGAAAATGACGACAAAATTATTGTTATACCCGAGGTACTTTAACATACTATAATTACATCTTTTCATGTGAATCTATATTAAAACTACTGCGTAAGTTTAAGTTGACCATGTACTGATTGGTTTATTGCCTTAGATTTACTTTAATTCTAGCATTAAAAGCTTAAAAGTACTAATGGAAAATCCTGTTTGAAAATTGTATCTACATCGTTAGTCTCTTTTTTTTTTTTGTTTGATCGAATTTTCTAGTAAATGAGCATACTGGTTGCAAGATATGTAGTAGACCGCCCAAAGCATTTGCAGTATTAGATACAAAACTAGCTGAAGGGTTTCAGAAAGGCAGCATAAAGATGGAGTGTAGGTTTTTGGTATTCTTCTTAACTGTAGTTAATTAGTTATACGTAAGCTTTATAAAAACAGAAATCTTCGATAATTTTTTCATGTAAAAATACTAATTCGTAAATCTTTTTACAAATAGTTTTTAAAAATATACTCTTTGACAGAATCGAACGTCTTCAGAATATGCTCCGGTGAAACACCACTGGTTCTATCAAGTCGACTCCGAGGAGAAATCCATTTGGAGAGGATTTTCTGTAGTAGATTCCAGGGCTTTGGAGAATGCGTTCAACAGTCGTAAGTACATGAATTTAAGAGGACATTTCTTTAATATATTAGCGATCCGATCCGGCTTATACATATAATTATTATTATTTATATGAGCATGTTTATTTTATGATGTCTCTTTTTGTAGTGGTTAAGGGCGTGCGATGTAAACATACGTAACGTAAAAAAAACGTAACAGCAGAACTGCGTAACATTTTTTTTGTGTAACAGTTTTGAGTGTTTTTTTTCTTTTAAATTCTTTCGTTTAAACCGGGCCCTGACAGATGTGAATGCAATAAAAGAAACCAAGCGTAACGGCCGAGTTTGAGTAACGATGTTTCCAACATGCTTATTGACATGACATGCATTATACAAAAAAAAAAAAAATAGAAGATTAGATGATTCGGTGTCATCCACATTTATGTGTTATTTTGAGATTTTAATCCATAACCTGATAATCTTATTTCCTAAAATGCTAAAAAAAACCTTTTAAAAAAAGCAGATAAATATATACATACCAAAAAAATATATGTGCATATATAATATAATACATATAATATTATAAGAGAGAAGGTCCCATTTAAAAATTATTTCTTAGTTTGAAAGTCTGCTTAGTGAGGAAGTTTGGGATGTGTGAATTAATACCAAGCATAATAGCAGCTGAACTGAAAAACTCGAAACCATACAGAAATGGGTTATTCACACAAAAACACAATATAATAATCCATTTTTTACAGCTGATTTGAACGAAAACACGGTGGTCCCCACAGACGGTGGACGATATGATGTCAACGTGATGGAACGTCTCAAAAGGGCTGTATACTGGGAAGATAAGCCGACGAATGTTATGAGGTATACCATTAAATTTATTGATTACACCTAACGTAAACTATAAAAAGTTTCTGTGAGCCGAGAGCGCTTAGTCGATAGCAAGCGTAAATCATGACAAATTCAGGCTAGCCGATCATCACGGAATTTTCAAATGCTAAATTAATTTGTTTGAAATTCTTTTCGTTCTCGTGAAAATCCCCATATTAATAATTAAGAGGCGATTTCCAAATAGTTGTTTACGTACGAAACTGACCATTTAGCAGGAAAAAAGTAAGATCGTCCTATTTTGAAAATACATTGCTTAACTCGAGTTGGTTAACATTTATATCGTACATGAATCAGATCTATCACTAAAGGAATATAAGTCTTAAAGTCTAAATAAAAAAGCGGCCAAGTGCGAGTCGGACTCACCCATGAAGGGTTCCGTAGCAGCAAGTAACATATAAAAGTTAGTTTCGGAAAAAAGTGGCTGTGACATACGGACGGACAAACAGACAGACATTACGAATCCATAAGGGTTCCATTTTTGCCATTTGGCTACGGAACCTTAAAAAGGGACATAAATGTGATTTCATTTGCCACTCTTTTTCTATAAATATTGGCATGGAAGATTTACCTTTTCTTTCTCTTAATTGAGTGACATTACAATCTCATCAGGCAAAACTTATTTTTTGTCTGCGACTCTGGTTTACTATGTACTTACGAATTAATAAGCTCAAATAAATTCGATGATGTTTTTACAGATGCAGTTGGTTCTACAAAGGAACAACAGATGCAAGATATGTACCTTACTCCGAATCCATCGCCGAAAAACTTGAGGTAAAGTAGATAATTCATGTAGAATCTATATAATTTTTTAGAACTTAGACCATGGTAGCATTTTCTTTGGTACGGTGTCGTAACGTGACGTGATGTGACTTCGTAACGTACTATGACATTATGTGGCATCTTGTTACGTAAAATATAATATACCTATGCAATTTTTCTGTAAGTCTCATTGCTGGACAAATTCCTCTTATTAAGAAGAAGGATTGGAAATTAATCCAAGATTTGTTCCAAAACATACAGGTATCCATTCTTACGATGTTTCACTTTATCAAGAACGAGATGGTTTTATGATGATGCTTAGATGCGAACCCGGTACCATTTAGTATTCTGTTTACTTGTTCAATCTAAGATTACCCATAGTACTTCAAGTACCATAATGATTATGGACTCCCTGTTGGAGAATGATCTACCAAAATAAAAGCAATGTATTTCCATGATCCGTTTGATTAGTTCGCAGTAAAATATACAAAATAGTATGTACTAAACCACCTACTACTGAGCGAAGGCCTCTTCTCCATATAGAAGAAGGGTTGGAGCTTAATCCACCACGCTGCTCCACTGAGGGTTGGCAGATAATTTCCCTACCATGAGTAACGATCGTTATCATGTGTCTATGATAACAACCGGGACCGACGGCTTTATGTGCTCTCCGAGGCACGGTGGGGAGACTCACAAGTACATACACCCAGACAGGAAACAAATATTTGTACAAATACAAATATCTGTCCCGAGCTGGACCGCCGGCGCGCGGTTTGAACACTAACATTCTACAGTAGTACAGAACCCCAAGTGTGTGAATCCGATGGCATTTATTAGTTATATATTACTTTCAATTATCAGGAAGAATACATCCACGGTATAACGACTGGCGAATGGCACAGACGGCTCGTATTGCCCAACAATGAGTTAGTCGTGATGCACGGCCCGGCTGTCATGGTGCATTTCCTGGAGAACAGTGCCAATGACGCTTTTACTTCTTCACCGGTAAGTTCGTTATTTTATGTCCCAACGCTGGTCAAAAACGTCTTTCCTATTAATCAGAATTCCTGCACTGCCATTCAATGAATTTCTCAAATTCGCCAGTGTTAAAAGCTTAACTTAAGATGTACGTTTTAGCCTTTACTTTTAAAACAAATTTAGCACTTGAAAATGCAGCAATCTAGTAAGACCTAATATAAAAATATGATTTTTTTTTTTAGAAAATATCACAAATTCCACCAGCAGAATGATCTTAGCTTTTTTCACTCAATTTTTATGATATCATTTTATAATAATTGTTATCATATCAGAAACATTTTTAATCAAATCACTTTTTTTTTAAATGCGATTGTTTTATACTTAAAAATTAATTTTGTATTCACGAGTTTCTGTTAACTTAACGCATAAAACTTTGTGCAAAAGTTACTTGTATAATGTTGGTCCGTGCTAAAACATATACAGGGTTAATTCTAAAACACCAGCAACCTCGCAGGACAAGATAGCTAACATTATGTACAACAACATTTGTTCTACGACTTTTGACATAACTCAATACATTAATTAAAAATGATTTTTTAAGCTTTTATTGTACTGCTCTGAAATTTAGAGTCTATGTTTCATTCATTATCGAAAGGATGACGCGACGCTCGGGCGCGCTTGCATAATAATAGTAATAACACTTTCTCTGCCCGATAATTCTAGTTAATAAAATTAATATAAATTGCTTGGTGGGTTTGTGGGCAGTATCATAGTATGTATATCGCAGTGACTTAAGTGAATAATCAAATTTCTGTTTTGTCATGTCCCTGCAATACGTAAACTGAGTCCACAATCCCTTCATACTTTACCAGGCTTAGAACTGGCTATATTAAACGATAAAAAACAAATAAATCGTATGTATAGGAGGGCAACACATCTGCATAACCTCCAGAGGTTACAGCACAACCAGTTGTGCGGTAGACATCCGGTACCTAGTCATCAAAAGGCTTCGACTGTCCGTATGCCCGCCAATACTATAAAAATGTAGGTATGTAGATTAGGTATCTGAATTCTGAACATAAAAAAATATGTGAAAATTATTAACGTAGGTAATTATTCTTTAACGTTTACTAAAGTCTAATTAAACCAATTTAATATCAAATATTGGTAGCTAGGTATTATTCACTTTTTATTGTTAAATACAGGCGGGCATAAGTATTTCAAAAGTGAAATCAGCGTATTTACAATAATTAAAAAATTAAAAATAATTGACAATAAAATAATATTTACAAACGAAATATTACCTCTAAGGTTAAAGTAACGCGCATGTCGGTGCGTATCGCGCAGATAGCGTTCAAAATAGTCACCATCACAACCAACACACATACAACACCTAAAAATCAGCTGTTCACTAACACGTGCTAACACTTCCGAATTAGTTTTAATTTGATTGAACGCACAAATTATTTTAGTTAACCGAACCAGTTACAAAAATTTACTCGTGCTAGTTTGTCAGATTCGGTGAGTTGACATTGTCTCACGGCTCGGTGTAGGTAAGTTCGAATATCTAGCTGCATATTGCCGACAGGCTTCCAACACATTGTCATCACACTTAGCCAGTATCCTCACCATTTCCGTGTATTCGACATTAGAATAGCGGCGGTACCATGGTTATAAAATAACTTTAGTACAGGTACAATACATCGATCGATACGAATAAAATAAATACGAGTAGCACACAAAATCATATGACGCGCGCGCATCAAAGTCGCCCGCCGCCGACTGCCGCGGCTGGCTAAATAGGTCAAGTTCAAAGGCGCTAGCGCCGCCCCGTTCCTACCTTTCCCCTCACATTAGTACGTGGTCGTTATTTACCTAATCTTTGGGACGCGCGTAGAGTTTATTGCATTCGCGTAAAATTAAATTAATATTTATTTTTGTATGAAAATAAAATCTAACAAATTAACAAAAGTGGTAGAACAAATGTTGTTGTACATAATGTTAGCTATCTTGTCCTGCGAGGTTGCTGGTGTTTTAGAATTAACCCTGTATATGTGAGTTAAATAAACGAAATTAATATTAATTTGTTTATATTCAAGGTAACAGAAGTTAAGAGTTCGTGATATTGTAGTTATCTAATCTACTTACCTAGTAACTTAAACCAAACTTACCTTTAGCATAGCTTCACATATCCCTAACTAATTCAAACTTACCTTAACCACCGGTTCTATAATCCAAGCTTACCTTAGTTATAGTTACATATGTCTTACTAGGGTTGCCAACGTTTTTTTGTCTAAAAAATATAGTATTTTATGACAAGAATAAAAAATATACTAAGTTATATGTTTTTCATTTTTTTTTATAAAATCTAAATTTTTTTTTGCACTTTTTTGCATTCTTTAACAAATTGTTTTGTCGAACGAAAGGCGCGTTGAAAAATTGCGAAATCTGTTTTTATTTTATTTTATAAGTTTTAGTGTTACAAAATATAAACATTGATCTATTTTACTGAAAATTTCAGTGTGAAATATAGTATTTTCCCGTACTATATATTTCTTCAACAGTATGGACTCTTTAAAATACAGTACAATACTATAATATATTATAGTACGGTTGGCAACCCTAGTTCTTACCTAACACAAACTTATCTTAATCCTAATTCCACGTTTCCTTTCCTAATCCAAACTTACCTTATTCCTAGCTATTTACCTTTGGCAAACGTGTGTACCGCAATCCACCCAAGATAAAAGTCTTACGAGATCAGCCCAGACAGATAGACCACCTAATATTCCTGGTCCATGGAGCAGGAGAGTATAGTAATCAAAAGCACAAAATTGTTAGTTTATTTTAAAAACCTATTAGCTACTCTAGTCATTGTAGTGTCAAGTAGATAGATAGATAGATAAATACTTTATTGCTGTCACTAAATTTACAGTGGATATTACATAATTAGAGTACAAGATATTCATAATTTAAGTGCGCAAAGGCGAAAAGGCGTTAATTTCGATTTCATATTTAAGAAATATTGTGTCATATCAATATTGTTAACGTATTTGTAAGTCCTAGTCGGCCTGTAGGCTGTACCTCTACTCCTGGGCTCATGTTCACCGGTGGTTATCTCCCCGAGATCATTTTATTTAGGCCCAGGGGCTCATTACCCATATGAAAAAGTACTTATGGGAAAATAGTCTTGTAGTAATTCATTTTTTTTTTTGCTTAGAGGAAAACCGACCACATAATATATAATTATGTCACTCGTAGCTATACCAAGTTTAAGTAATTGCTACTTTAGGTACTAAACAGATAGGCTTACGTGTATGTATTCCGCTCTTACGTAATCCGTGTAAATATGGCCAATGGAAAAGTTCACTATTATGGATAGTTGTATCGATTTATGTATGTTTGTGATCGTTTTACTGTAAAACGAATAAACCGTTTGCAATAAAATGTATGCTAGTAGTTGAAAGACCCGGATTAATACGCGTGCTATTTTTTATCCTAAAGGTCCCACAGGATCGGGACTTATGCTAGTAAATCTGTGATTAGTATCGGTATTAAAAAAAAATAGCTAATAGTTCCTAGATTAGTAAACTCGAACAAAAAAAAAATCTGTTTGGTAGTGTTATTTTATTGTTGTACTAGCTTCTGCCGGCGGTGTCGCCCGCGTGGATGTCGGTTATCACGACCAAAAAAAAAAAAGTATTCTATGTTACTTCTAATATCTCCAAGAATATGTTTACATATATTTATTCGGACACTCACCACCTCAGTCTCCCGAGATCATGGACGCTGTAAAGGGTCCGAAACGTCGGGAAATAATTTAAAATATTGTTAAACTGTAAAGTTTTAAATAAACGCGATAAAACCCGATATAGACTTTTAATTAAATACATATAAAGTTTTATGATAATCGATTAAGAAGTTGTCGCGTGAAAGCGTAACAAACAAACTTACATTTTACATTTCTAATATTAGGGATATAATATGGTAATATTCTTTAATTAAAGCAAGCAATGATGCGTCCGCGTGTTGTTCGTCGTGGTTGCGCGGAATCGGAAATAGAAGATACGGAACCTTCGAGTATAGATCATCTCTTGTTATTGTGTCATGGCGTCGGTTCCGCTTGCGATATGCGGTTCCGGCCTGTCGAGGAAGTTGGTGAGTTGACTTAATCATTTCTCAATTAAAATTTTTAAATTATACTAATATTATACTTTATCTTCGAAATCCAGTTTGTATAAGTTTTATACTTTAAAAAAAAAGATACGAAAAAAGACTACAAAATAAATAAAAAAAGGATGTAGATCATCATGTAGAATCGTATCCAAATTTATTCTTACAAGTAATGTGTTTAGATCGCCGGTATAATTTTATTATCTAATGAAATGTGATATTATTTTCATTTAGCCATTTTATTATATTATTCCTAACTAAAGTTTTAGTATATACATATATTTGCCATATTCTTTATAATTTTTATTATTAAGGCCAGTATATCCCAAATCACCTGTTTTTGATAGAGTTTTAAACATAGTAATATTCATTTTTTTGATCCGTTAAAAATATATGTTATAGTTTAACAAACGTTCTTGATTATTCAACGGTTCAAAACACGATAATTGTAACTTGACTCGATAAAAAAAAAACATAAAGAAAGGATGTTTTTGATTATTTTTCGAGTTTTATTCGAAGAATATCAGATTTTAAGTTACAATATTCACATGTAAAAATAGGTAATAACTTTTAGTAGAACATTTAACGGTTACTTTTTTAAATAAATGTTTCTATTTTTTTTAAATATTAAATATTTAAATTATATAAGAAAACGGCCCGCGCGCGTCGCTTTAGTTGCCTGCGAGGCGTCATCGAAGTAGGACCTGTATCTCTGCTGTCTGGCGGCGTCCCCCCCCCTCTAAAGATTGGAATTTTTTTTATAACAAAAATATCCACGGGCTTATATTTGCCCGTGCCTTTTTTTAATTAAATGTATAAGATTGTTAATATAGTTTCATGCGTACTATTTTAGACTTACATTAGCTAGACTTATTGTCAGGATCTCTATGACGCGAGTCCGTATACTGACCATTATTTATTTATTATTATTATATTTTTTTTTAATACATATAATCATATTTACATACATATAATCATTTTTAATAAAGATAATCTTTATTTACAAATATAATTTACATATACAAATATACACACATACATATATATACATATACATATACACACACACACACACATATATATTATATATATATATATATATATAATTTTATTTTGTCTTTTTTTTCTTAAATCTATTTACATCATGTTTTTTATTTTCTATGTACATGCGTTTATTCCTTGATCTAATATAATCTAATATTTCATTGCTTGTTAGTACATACATACCAGCCACCACATTTTTACGGCTTGTCTACATTTACATTTGGGCTCTTTATTTTTGTATTATTTATTGGAGACTCTGCCGCAGCCATCCCCCGAGGGAAGCTGTTCGAGCACATCCTCAATGACGGCGGTGTCTCTTTTATGTATAGCCATCTTGAGGGTGTGCTCGAGTATTTCCTTTGTTGTGGCCTCCACCGAGGCCGACAAAACGACCGATTGCATCACCACCGTCTTCGGTGTAGTAGACACAGGTTTGTGTGCCTGGTCACCGCGACCACAGCATGCGGAACACTGTCATGAATCCGCAGCCTCCTAGTCTTTGTCTGGACGATGATGACTGCCTCGCGTGTCTGTCCCTGTGCCTCGTGGATAGTCATGACGCTCGATCCCTGTCCGGTGCCGTATCCCTTGTCTATCAACGTCTTCTTTTCCTCTTGTGTGAAAACCGATGTATAGGATCCGGTCTTGTCTCTTAGGAATTCGAGCGCCAGTGAACCTCTCTATCCTCAGAGAATGGATAGTGTGGTTTGAGAAATAGATTGGATAATTTTATTTAGTACTAACTGTGCCCCGCGGTTTCACCCGCGTTAATTTGAGGGAAAAACGTACTTAAATATTTTCGCCTCGTTGGTCCAGTGGTACCAAGCGTTACTGCCGAGCAAGGGGTCTCAGGTTTGATTCTTGGGTCGTTCAACATATTACTCGAGTTTTTTTTTTCGAAAATTTACAGTAAAAGAGTGATGTTATATTTACGTTATAAGTGGAACTATAATTAAAAAATGGCTTGAGAAGAGAAATAATAAAGGACGCAACGGAAGCTCTCAAAAAAGATTATTTTTTCCCGTTTTTGTAACATTTCTTATTATTACTCAGCCCCTATTAGTCGTAGCATGATGTTATATAGCTTAAATTCTTCCTCAGTAAATGGACTATCCAACGCAAAAAGAATTTTTAAATTTGAACCAGTGGTTCATGAGATTAGCGCGTTCAAACAAACAAACTCTTCAGTTTTATCTATTAGTATAGATTATTATTGATTATTTTATTAGATTAGTTTAGTTAGTACTCTAACAACGTTGGAAGTGTTTTTACTGTATAGCAGTGTAGTGTAGATATAAAATGGGGAATAAAACTAGAAATAAAAAGAAAATATCTAGACGTGAACTACGTAAGCTTAGAAAAGCGATCAGATAAGTACTCGTAAGTTTAATGAACACTCAATCTATTTTTAGCTAGAATATAATGATTGTCATCGATATCTTAGACCGATATATTAGCATATCCAAAATTTCAATAAGTTATATTAGTATTTTCACCTAACAGCGGCTAGCTAGCAGCTAGCGGCAATTGAAGATTCTTCGACGGTCAGCGAATGACGATGGGTCCCAACCAGGCTAAACGTAGCCGACAACGCGGCGCGGGACGTACCAGCGGGATTCAGCAGTGGTCACAGATAGTACACAGGTCCTGAATTTCCTTATCATCCGGAGTCCACCTGGCCCACGGAAACGTCCGCCTTGTCGTCGTCAACCGAGCCTACAGGCGAAGAAAAAACTCATCACGTCACCGATCGTAAACAGCCGCGACTCAAAGAAGGGTTACCAGACTGCACACGGTACTCCAGCTGGAACAGACTCCGCTACACGACGGCTCGAGTGCTACAGTTTATAGAACTCTGTCGAGCCAATACACAACGAGTCAACTATAAAAGCACTAAGAAAAGCGCGTTAAAAGACCCAGACTGGAAAAGGACGAACAAGAAGCTGAAAACACGCCAGAAAATAAGAGTAGAGCTCGAAGAAACTTTGGAGGTTCGTCCGGTCTCCGCGGAACTTATCAGGAAAGCTGAAGACCTATTCATGAGAACAGTCCAAGAAGAATCTTTCCCAAATGAAGTAGAAAGCATTAAAGACGGAAAGTCGTTTACCCGAAACAGTCGCCTCAAGCAGCTGAGCATCGAGTGTGCAGAGAGAGCCCTCCGAGTCCGTAGTCGTATTAACGCCGCGGAGCAACTATCAACGCCATCTAAAAACCCGATGATACTAGATAGAAATCATCACACAGTGAAGTTGTGGATCATAGCGATGCATAGAACGAGGCATCACACGGGAGTCGAGGCGACTGTGAACGATTGTCGACAGCACTACTAGATACTACGCCTGCGGCCCATCACAAGAACGCTCTTTCCACAGTGTCTACACTGCCGGATTAGAGCAGCGATCCCGCCACACCCGAGAACAGGAGACCTACCTGCGTGTCGCCTAGCTCACCATCAGCGACCCTTCACATACACAGGGGTGGACTAATTCAGACCATTAACAGTCACCGTGGGACGCAGCCAACAGAAACGTTACGTGGCAGTATTCACGTGCCTCACTGTAAGAACGATCCACCTAGAGATAGCGACGTCACTGAGCACAGACTCAGTGATAATGAATTTAAGAAGAATGAAAGCTCGACGAGGACAACCTGCTCAAATCTGGTCCGACAATGGGACTAACCTGCGAGGTGCCGACAACGAATTGAGACAGGCAATGGACAGAGCGACGTCCTCACCTTCGTCGCTGGGTCAACAGGCGGCATAGGGTCCTTACGTTTCGGCTGTCGCCGGTGCTTACCGGGCACGGTTGCTTCGGTAAGTACCTGCACCAAATCGCTAGGCGAGAAGCCACCCCTGATTTTGCCACGAGTGTAGCGCGCCAATCGACTCGGCGCGTCACACCCTGGAGGTATGCACCGCTTGGGAGCCCCAGCGCAGGGCCCTGGTGGCAGTAATAGGTGGAACATAAACATTTAATACCTAAGAGAAGAAATAAAGTTTAAATCTACTTCTCTTAGGTATTAAATGTTGTAAAGTGAATTAATTAACAAAAAAAAAAAAAAAAAAAATTACTGATAATTAATATAAATTAAAATATTAATAGTAAATTTTTTTTTTAGCTATAAACCCATAAAAAATTAAATAATGGTTTTTATCTACTTCTCTTAGGTATTAAATGTTTATGTTGCATTTTATACTGTGCCTTCAGGATCGAAAACAAAACTGAATTATGAAATAACCTAAAGTAAAAAAAAAACCTAGTAAGATATTGTAAAATTATATATTTAATTATTTCCGTGCGCCGTCGCCGCGCGCGGGGTCATCGAGAGTTCATTTGATCGGAGACTTCGCGTAACTAGTCGCGCGGGGAGGGAGGTAGCGCTAAATACCTACAACGCTCGAATATACTGGCCTTAAGGCCATGTATTGGCAAATAAGCAGTGAGAAGAGCTTAGCAAAAAAAGCAGGAAAATTACTCCCACTTCATTTATCGGCCTAAAAAAATATATGTTATACACAAGAATATTATCTAGGGCTCTTGTAAATTCGTTACACGATTAGATGAACTTGACTCGATCATAAAAAATCTCAAACATAACATAAATTGAAGCAAAACCCTGTAAACATTTGTAGGAAAAAATATTTCTTTTAAATTTGAAATTTATACCATAATTTTCGTCTTTTCAAACTACGTAGTCTATGTTTATTAAAATTTAATTAAGTTCACTTTTTTGTACAAGAACTTAAAAAAACCAAAAAATAACAACCGTTTCGGGCGGTCCGACGCAATGCCGCGCCATCACCAGCCATAGGAATAAGTAGCGGTCTGCATCCTCGCCTTAAAGATGCACAATCCCGTCATGTCACATGATTCTTTCCGTTGGGTAGTCTGGGAGAGACCACTATTTAGTGCTAAGATTCGTTACTCGTTGCTCTGATTGAATTTTAAGGTTTACTCTGTGTATAATTTTGTAAGTTAATTTGTGTGTGCAATTAAGTTATTTATTATTATTTCTTATTTTGTGGGACCAGTCCCATATGGTCCCTTGAAGATACATAACCGTTACGAAAAGAATTAGTATAAAAATTGATTTACATTTAGCCTAGATATAAAGCATAATACTCACAAAAGTCTGCTTGCATTTAATTTTTTTTATTAAAATATAGTTAGTTTATGAAGAAATTTGAATTTTATAAAAAAAAAAATTTAGAATGAGTCTGCACTCTTAAAAGTTTTGGGTAATCCACCTCGCCAACATCAAATAATATCAATCTAAAGTTTTTCTTTAAAATTTCAGTGGAAGACTTCAGAGCAACTAGTCTCCAGTTGATTCAGTCACATTATAAAAATTCTTTCGACAACGGAATAGTGGGCAGAGTCGAGGTAAATACATTGTATATTATAACAGTAGCTAGCTGAACTGATATATATTGTGTGGTCCAAATTACATACCGTAATTTACTTTAAGTTTTTACTGAAATAATTTTTGTATTTTCACGAATAAGTCAGCCGTATAGAATTTTAATTATATAGACTAGGCTTGTCCGTAATGGAATTTACTATCATAAACCATATATAAAAAATAAAAAAGAAATATTAATAAAATATTTTCCAGTATCGACGCAGGTGTAGGTGATAAAAAATATAAATTTATAATTTTTGAAATTTTAGTTAAATACCCGTGCGAAGCCAGGGCGGGCCGCTAGTTTCTAATATAATTGAAATACAAGAAATAAATTAAATAAGGATGTTATAAAATCGTTTGTAAAAAACACAATTAGATTATAATATGCATATTCATCTAAATAGGTACTATTAAATCATCTTTTACTTATTTAACTGAAATTTCATAATTATAAACTTTGACTGGCCCGTTAACGCAGTTGGCAGTGGCCCTGCTTTCCGCTCCAGGGTCGTGGGTACGATTCCCTACCCGAGTCTGAATGTAATATTTGTATATTATGTATATTTACAAATAAAACTATTTGCGTATATCAGTCGACCGTGTGTGTATGTTAAAATATATTATACTAAGTCCCACACGCGGCTTCACCCGCGTGGATGTCGGTTATCGCAAATATATATTTTTTTTAATAAAAGTACCCTATGTTATTTCTAATACCTCCAAAAATATGTGTACAAAGTTTCACGATGTTCGGTTAAGTAGTTTTCGTGTGGAAGCGTAACAAACAAACTTACATTCACATTTATAATATAGGATTAGGGATTATATATTATTAATAATTTTTTAAGAAACTTTTTGACCTGTTTTTTTATGTAAATTTGAATTTAATCCTAGTTACATATTATTTATAAATGGCTGATATCTAAATTACATTATCATACCTAATTTAATATGTAAAGACCTGAATATACCCAATGTGTATAATTCTGACAATCTAATCATGTTATTAAAAAAAGCCTGTGGATGTATTGTTACTTAACCGCTCCACTGCCCGAGTCAACTACTAGTCGACAAACTTACCGCAATAACTGCAAGCGTCCGTGTCAAGTAATGGTCGCCATGGCAATATTGCCCATGTCAACTTTTTTTTGACACGGGCATTAGTACGCGAAATGCACCTGTCAACTACAGGTTGATTAACGTATATTACACTATCACCGGTGGGAAGTTACGTAACAAAACGTGAGAGGCCTCGGGCAGTTTTGTGCAGTTGGTAAACTAAAAGGTCATTGCTCTTACACTCAAGCGGTTAAAAAAAAATTGGTATAATTCAAAACCTAATTACCTAAATCTTATCAGGTATTACCGATCTCGTGGCACTCAAGCTTACATTCAGGGTCAACGGGTGTTGACAAAAGACTTGCAGCCGTCACATTGGAAAGTATACCGAGATTGAGGAATTTCACCAACGATACCATACTCGACGTATTATTCTACACTAGCCCTGTATTTTGTCAGGTAAGTTTGAATATAATTACAGGTAAATGAAACTTACCTAAGTTTAGGTAAAAGGTAATTATAATTTATTTAATTTAGAATTACTTTGTGAAATATAATTAAAAAACATAGAATTGTAAAATGATATACTCTGTATTTATTCAGGTAAGTTTGAATATAATTACAGGTAAATGAAACTTACCTAAGTTAAGGTAATTGCAATTTATTTAATTTATAATTACTTTGTGAATTTTTATTTAAAAATATATGATAAAACTGATAAATCAATGTTGAAGTGATTGAAATTTATCTATGTCAAGAGAAAATTGGTCTCAGAAGATTTGTTATTTTTTTGTTTTGTTTCAAATATATATATTTTTTTGTTTTCAGACAATAATAGATACGGTTTGTAGTGAAATGAATCGGATTTACAGTTTATTTAAGTCAAGAAATCCAGATTTTAAAGGGGGCGTTTCTTTGGGTGGACACTCTTTGGGCAGTGTGATTTTGTACGATTTACTCTGCCATCAGTTACCTAAGGTAAGTTTCTTTTATGAATTTTTACAATTTACTTCTAAATGACATCCGTGTAATTTAATTCGCTTTAATTATGGCGACTGTTCTGCTATGATGACCGTAATGGCCATACGTTTTAAATCATATTTTACTTTTAACTTTTTATAGCGAATGCTAAATATGATAACTTTAAAATGGTGTAAATTACATTAAAATCGGTTAAGCACTTGGTAAGTTCACCATACATAGACAAATTTTCGTATTTTATAACATTAGTATAGAAGTTTAAATATAATCACCTCAATTGACTTATTATCCTTATAAACAACGAAATAATTAGGTTTATTGTAGCCAAAATATACTCTATATGGCTTATTATTTGAAGTCTATAAGGTCTATAGTCTCTTTAATTCTATTTTGGGTACGTCCTTGTAAATAATTTCCTTATAAAACTACTTATTACATCCTGATCGGTGCATAGTTGTTCGCACTATTATGACCTTAGTATTACGACACTTCGGTAAGAAAGAGATCGAGACTTTTCTTCTTTGCCGGTCACCGCAAGGCATCTACTTAGTATACAGTTTTGAAATTTTATATGATATTTTGTGCTACGGTCTAAATGTGATATCGGTCGATTGCATTTTATAATTATATTGGCTATGTTCGCGGCCCTCTTTTAAGTGAAGATTTTCTTCACTTTGATAGGAGCGCATGCGCACGTCAAACATTCAAGAAGTGCGGAAGTGGGACAACATGACGTGCACATGCTCCCCTTAAAGATTACACAGAACTAATTTTACATTTGTATTTTATGATGTAGTTCATTCATCCACTTTAAGTTTATTTTATAACTATCAGAGAATACGTAATCTGTGCTTCTCGGTTTCATACTCATAAGTCCTTCCATACCAAATTTAATTCAAAAAGTTTCGAGTGTTTTGAATTTCAAATAAAAATCAAAACAAACGATTGAAATATTTATTATGAACCGTTATAATATCAACCAATATTTTTTTAAGGATGTCCCATATTCAAAAGAGAAGCAATACGTAAATGGTCTCGCTGGAACAGGGCAGCCTTGTGTGAAATACCCAAGTCTAGACTTTAAGCCAGACGCCCTATATGCACTAGGAAGTCCTATAGGTAAGTTGGGAAAATGGAGGGAACTAGGCTAAAAGAAGATCCATTTCCATTCAAAGTCCGATAACAGAGCAAGAAACGGTCGTATTATAACTTACAAAAAAACAAATTAAAGCTAAACAAATTGCCTATCTGATCCATATTGTGATTTAGTCAAAATAATTTTAAGTCAAAAAATTTAATTTTTTTCTTGATGAGACTCATTAGGATTGCGCGATACTCGTTATTCGATTTTTTTTTTCTGAAACTGGAGACTTTAAGCTTCAAAATCGCTTTTTTTTATAGTTCCGATATAGCTATTTTCACAAAGATACAGCCATCTAAAAAAATCCATAAAAGTTTGGATATTTTTTTTATTTCTTAATTTTTCCACTAGTCTATTATTGACAATGAAGAAGATCAATTGTTACTTAATACAATTTTCTATTATATTATCAGCAATGTTCAACTGTATACGCGGCGTGGAGTCTCTCGGACTAGATTTCTGTCTACCGACTTGCAAGAATTTCTTCAATATCTTTCATCCCTACGACCCCATTGCTTACAGGTAATAATTTATTTATATATACTCACACAAACGCTGATATACTTGTTTTTTATTATTATTATGTATTACTAGAGGCCCGCCCCGGCTGCGCCCGGGGTATATATATGTACCTAAACCTTCCTAACGACTCAATCTATCTATCAGTGAACATCGCATGAAAATCCGCGCAGTAGTTTTTAGAGCTTATCGCGAACAGACAGACAGATTTTATATGTGTATCATTAAAAAGTTTTTGTGCTATATTTGTAAATCGTGAAAGGGTGTAAATTGTATTAAAAGAAACACACCCACCATCTTGCTATCACCCTACACTATTTATCCCTTACGAATCGGATTTTATAAGAATTTTTCATAATGAACTTTTACGAGTAATTCTATTAAGTCAAAGTTGACGGAAGTAAAAATATTACGTTTGATCAGTTAAAATAATATTCCCAAAGATAATATTGCTCTTTTAGCGATAAGACCGCCTTTGGAAATCTTGCTTTTATCTTTGTTCATTACAAATATTGTTCTGTTCATAGTGGTGTGCAATAAAGAGTATTATTATTAACTAACCAGCAAACCCGGCGAACTCCGTTTCGCCACCAGATGGCTTCGTTTTTTGTAACATTTCGTTTGGGGATTAAAAGATGAAGTAGTACATGCTATGTATCAGAGATGGCGCTGTAAGTGAAAAATGATTTTCCCTGTTTTCCTGCTTTTCTGTTGAATTTTTTCCTGAATTTTGTTTGCTATAAACCTCACGGAGCCCGAGACCTTTCCAACGAATGCGAAACCGTGGAAATCGGTTCGTGCGTTCTGGAATTATAGTGTCAGGAAGGAAAAGCTGACTTATTTTTATATTATAGATTGTACTAAAAATGTTTCTTTTAGAATCGAACCGTTGATCAATCCTCAACTGCGAGACGTGAAACCGTTTCTGATTCCGCACCACAAGGGAAGGAAAAGGATGCACTTAGGTACGAAGCGATTATTTTTATAAATATACATTAATTAAATAATTTTTAAAAATTACTAAATCTTAATCCACGGAGGAATGAATGGTTCTCTGTCCCATATTGTCGTACTGTTGATCGAACTAAGGCACCAGTACTGCGGCCTTATGGAAATGATCGCCTTCTAAAAACTATAAAGTTCGCCTTCTAAAAAAAAAAGAGAAATTTCAAAAAAAGTCCCACCCGCACCCAAAAATATACATTTAAACATTACAATGGTACAGATCCCTTTGGGCTTAAGGCTTTACCGTTTCTTATGTTACTCTTTATTATTCTACAGAACTCAAAGACACAATGGCGCGCGTCGGGGCAGATATTAAGCAGAAATTGATAGAATCGATAAGGAACACTTGGTCGAGTATGTGGAAAACTCAACCGCCGCCCGATCAGCACTTGGAGAAGGTGAGACATGCACTAACATGTACATGTACATTACAAAAAGAAAAGTCTTTTACTAAATGTCTGCCAGTAGAATAAAATACCGTGTCAGGAACATAATATATGACCTGACCACGACACACATCTTTATGGCCGGAACTAACATTAGGTATCAGCGGGAATCGAACCTGCTAGCCTAAAATTTTCCTCGAGAAACGGGTTTTTTAATGCAAATGGAATTTTCGAAATCGCGATACTAGTTCCCGATATAAGAACCATAATACGAACCGTTTTATCTATGTTTACTAAATTTATGTAAAAATAATATTTCAAGGTCGTGGAAGAAGAAATGGAAAAAGAAGAATTGAATTCGGAAGCGAAAGAAGAGAACAATCAGGAGAAAGAAGTAAGTATTTAAAAACTTATAATTTTACTTTTAAATGGCAACATTAAAACAACGTCACAATTGTCATTGTCACAGTTTGACACTTGAGAAAACTTTGAAGAATTCGAATTAAAGTGAATCAGCCTTTAAATGTCCCACTGCTGGCCAAAGGCCTCTTCTCCATATAGAAGGTAGCTTAATCTGCGATGCTGCTTTATTGCGGTCTGGCGGATAATTACCCTATTAAAAAATAAAAAAAAAATAAAAAATCAAACAATCAAAAATATATGATGCTGCTGCTGCTGCTGCTGCAAGCTGAGATTACACACACTCAATGAACGTCAAAAAAAAAAAGTCTCGGTAGACATTTACAATTTCATTATCTAATTTCCTCATCGGCTTTACTAAATATTACAACAATATAATAATGTTCCTAGTGTAGGCCGAGAGAAAAAAAGCCGGAGGAAAAAAAACTCGGTACTCTTTTTAACACTTATCATATTTTGCACATACAAATACAAGAACGAGCAAATCATGTCACTGTCAAGCAGCCTTGTCATTTAAAAAATCATTAATGCTGTAATATGAGTAAAGATCTTCTTAAGACAGATTATTGAGTTTCTTGCCGGTTCTCAGCAGAATCTACATTACGAGTCCGGCGATAGCTTCACATCACTACATATTATAAAACAAAGTCTTCTGCTGCGTCTGTTCGTCTGTCTGTTCGCGATAAACTCAAAAAGTACTGCACGGATTTTCATGCGGTTTTCACCAATAGACAGAGTGATTCATGAGGAAGGTTTACGTACATACCCCGGGCGCAGCCGGGACGGGCCGCTAGTTAACTATAATATATTATTGTACAATGACGTCTCAAAATTTAAAGTCCGCTTGATTACAGTAAGTTTTGGTTTTAATTGACGTATTTTTTTTAACAGGTAACACCGGAAATGCTCGGCAAGTTGAACGATGGCAGACGAATCGACTATGTGTTGCAAGAGGCGCCTTTCGAGATGATAAACGAATATTTATTCGCAATGAGAAGCCATGTCTGTTACTGGTGAGGAACTGAACTGACTACCGTTCTGGTGTGTCAATCGCGGGATCGATTCCCGCTCGCGAATATTTATTGTTTTCGTCTGGGTGTATGTTCTTGTGGGTGTCCCCACCGTCCCATAAAAGTATTTGTCATATATACTTGTTAGCGGTCGTTATTCTTGGTAAGGAAGTTATTCACTATAATGCAGTGGGGCAGCATGGCGAATTAAGCTCTTATTATTTTCCTATATTGAAAAGTCTTATTGCTGAATGGATTCGTTCAACAATAGGACGTTTACAGGACTTAAACGGTTTGTGAATATCATATTTAGGAGAAAGATTGGAGATTTCACCACGCTGCTTTACTGCGTGTTGGCGGATAATTTCTGGTCTGGCCTGGTTTCGAACCAGCTACTATCGGCGTTAATAGTACTTTTCACACTATTGCACCATATTCATATTAAAATATTAGTTTTTAGATGATAATATGTTCATATATAAAAAGAAAAATTCATAAATATATAATTTACAATATTTAATAATAATCATCCCACTTCTGATACCATGTTTTATGTTAGCATAATCGAGACGCCATCTTGACTGCGCGCCTCTTTCTATAATAGTGATGTAACATCATACTAGTGACGTTACCTAATCATAACATACATGACTGCTGGATATCTATCTAGCAATATCTCTGATTCTTTGAAAATTTAAATAAAGGCTTATTTTTTATTGAATTATTTTTGAAACTTTTTTACTCACACACTATTTCATGCGAAAATTACTGAACCAATTGCGTTGAAATTTAGTGTGTATATATAGCTGGAGATCCAGGAATCCCAAAATCTTATACCCTCTCTCAAAATTATCTCTATATAAACGTATTATTAAATTCGCACAAGATCAAGAATTACTGGTTAAAACCAAAAAAAAATTAATTAAAAAAATAAATAAAAATAATTGTTTAATCCGTATTTCTTACGTAGGGAGTCTGAAGACACGATGTTGGTTATGCTGAGAGAGATCTACAACGCTCTCGGAGTGTCGCCGGACATCAGCCTCCCGCAGCAGACCATGACCGTGCAGAGAAGCAGGACAACACATGTATGTGTAACAATAAATAAAATAAACGCTTAACACTTATTGTAATTAACACTTGTGTATTTGAAATAAAATAAGGTGGATTGTCTGTATATTTTCAATTATTGAAGTGAAACTTCTCTAGAATCGTTATGATTTGAAACGGGATGCGACGGAAAAAACGACAGTTAAGAGACACAAATACAAAAATGTGTAGGAGAGAATGAGATTGTTCGATGTCGCGTATCCTAGCAACGCGTAAACAACGCATAAATAAGTAATAGAATGTTTAACTATTAATATAAATAAATTTTAAATTGAGTTTGCCAAAGATGTTTCACTTCTGACACGTGTACTCAGTAGTCCGTACCACGAAGCAATTACAAAGAGGAGGTGCCATAAGAAACTTTATTCATATAATGTAGTGTCGCAACTGCGCGGGGGTGCGAGGGGCTTCAAATAGCAGCAAGCCATCTAGCGACCAGTAGCTAAAACAAGTAATTGACTAAATTGACAGACGTTATAATTGTTCTACTATATGTCACTAGGTGTCTGCCAGGGCCGTACTCAGAATTTTTTAGTTAAGCATATATGTAATTTGACGTTGGATGGCACACACTGCTATATAATATTATCATGATTTACTATTGTATTGATAAGCTGATTTCGATTTGTAGGATTTTAGTACAATGAAAGGTCGTCGTCCTATGCTGGAAAATTAAAGCTTGATATTATGTAGCCATGTGTAATATCGATTTGAGAATTTTCTCAATACGCAATTATCGACTAAAAGGTCGATAATTGCGTACTAAAAGTCAGTTTGCTTTTGCATATGCAATAAAGTTTTTATCATCGGAGTGATTAAAAAAAAAAACGGAAAGGACACCAAAATTGGTAAACCTTTTACCAAGCCAGACGTAGTGTAAATAAAATGGAATAATGCTGCATAATATAGACGTTTTACACAACAATAAAACGTTTATTATGTGCCGAAAGAAAACACAGCATCGCTAATGAAGAAGCAGTGTGTAACTTACCCTATCTTTATACATACCACAGTGTTTTTACTCCCTTGTCTATGGTTGGACAGTGTCTATGGTCTCTAGTTGTCTATGAATTGTCACTGCTAGGCGGGAACCGCGCTGTCTTGTCATTGCTGTCTTCACCAGGAAGCTAGTTTCTGCGATGCTGTGTTTTCTTTCGGCACATAATAAACGTTTTATTGTTGTGTAAAACGTCTATATTATGTGCCTGTTAGAAAACACAGCATCGCTAATGAAGACGTGTTTGATATCTGCTGGTGACAAGGACAAATAAAGAACACACGCAATGTTGAAAGGAATGTAAATTAAATAAGACTCATGAGTTAAACTAGTATAATATTTCAATTTAAATCCTTTATGGTTGTATTCTAAGTAATAAAACAAAGTATAAGTAAGGGAGAACATTCAATTACAATAATTTATTGACATTGAATCAATTAAATTTTAAAGAAATAATTTCTAATCTTAATCACTCTGAATCAATCCAAATTAAGAATCATAATAATACTGAATTCTGAACAGTGTTATCTATTAATTATTCTTGTTATTAATTATGTTCTAGTAATTATAAAATTCATTTAAAGTGGCTTAAAACCTTCCAAAAATGTATTATTCTTGTCGCGTTCCTGTGTATTAATCTCTCGGCAATAGTGATTTCTCCATGTCTGTACAGATGCCCAATTACCTCTTGATAAAATCTCTTCGATTGGTCTGTTTTCTAGCCAGGAGTGTGATGCTACTGCAACTCGACAAGAGCCAGGTGTAGCATCTATACCAGCATCTTTTAATACTGAACGTACCCATCCACCAATTATAGTCCTAGTTGCTGGTCTTGGGGGACCTTTAATGGTAAGGAATAAAAAGCCATCTGTTTTATCATTTTGACGGTCTCTAAATGACTGTATTAAGAGCCTTGTCCATTTGACAGGACATAGCTTTTCATTTTCGTTAGAAAGAAGTTTCCAACCAGACTGCCTTCTGGTACCAGTATCGGTCTTGGCACCGAATACAGGCCATAGACAAATTTCATAACCGTTGTCGAGAAAATGAGGTTCTTTTGTTCTAAGGAGTGTAAGGTCATGAAGCCTACGACCAGAGACCAAAAGCAAAATTGTAGCAGTTCTTCTCGCAATTTCGAATAGTGAATTACCTCCTGGATGCTTTTCTAACCATTCTATGACTTTCTTCACGTCCCAAACTGCAGATTTAAAGCTCGGAGGTTTAGCATTATGTATTGCTTTTAGTACTTGCCTAATTAAAAAATTTGATGAGATTGTTTCACCCATTCCACAGAAGGTAGCAATGGCAGATTTCTGGACTAACATTGTACTGTACGCTAGACCTTCCTTTATAAAAGTGTCCGCTAAAAATTGTGCCACCTGCTCTGGACCAGGAGACTTCGAATTAATCCCCTTGATTCTGCACCAAGTAATCCATCTCTTTAATGCTGGCTTATAGGTTTCTAAAGTGGATTTACGCCAGCTTGACTTAAGCAGGTCTCTTTCTGCTTGGGACCAAGATTTTAACTAGTCGCCCCACCCCCAATTCTCCAGACCTTCAGCGTCAATTTGTCCACTTGTGGGGGTGAGAGCCCGGTCGTGAGGTCCACTAAAACCTCCTGTAACCGGTTCACTTTCATTGGTTTGTCCAGTGCTCGTGCTTGGAGATCCGCTCTCCAAAACGGCTGTTCCCAGTCTGGGGCTACTAGAAGGAAGGTGCCCCTCGATCTGTTGAGGTGTGTGAGAACTCTTGGTATTAAGTTTGGAGGGGGAAATATCCAAGCCAGTTGATGGTTCCATTCCCTCGAGAAAACGTCTATGTAGAGAGCTGACTTGTCCCGTGGATCTAACGTGACATAGATTGGTACGACAGCAGATCTTTTTGTTGCAAAGAGGTCTATGTTTGGTACACCCCAGCGTTTGAAAATCTCCCTGTTAGCTAGAGGTTTTAAGTGCCATTCCGGGATGGGTCGTCTCCGAGACAACCGATCTGCTATAGTATTGTACCGACCGGGGAGATACTGAGCTGATAATGTTATGTTCCATCTGTCTATGATCATTAAAAGCTGGAATGTCAATGATAACAGACCTATGGACTGTGTCCCGCCCTCTTTGCGGATGTATGCCATAACAGTTTTGTTGTCTGTTTGTAATAGTACATGGGAGTCTTTGAGACTCTCGGCGTTTCTCCTTATAACTGACAGTACCGCAAACATTTCCTTCTTGTTGGAGTGCCATAGTTCTTGGTGGGGTGTCCAGACTCCGGAAACGACCTTTTGGTCTAAAACTGCACCCCATCCTATGTCGGAGGCGTCTGTAGTAAGAAAGTGGGACACACTTGCAGCATGTATTGGTGTTGTCAATGATAGGGCTCCGTGCCACCACTGTATGTCCAGTAATGCCCCCCGAGGGACCGTCACCCTCAAGATATTCTTCGAAAACTGTCTGAGCAGAATCTGTAATCGGCGGCAGTGAAGTCGACCTCGTGGAATGACATAACATGCAAAATTTAATTGGCCGAGAAGGCATTGAAGTTGTCGGAGACGACAGACTCCATGAGTCAAAATCTTTTCTAGTGATTTTAGAATTGAATTTTGTTTCTTGATTGGTAGACTCATTAGGTTCTTGTCTGAACTCCATTGTATGCCTAGAAACTCGAGTGATCTCACTGGTGTCAAGACCGATTTTTTGAGGTTCACTTGCCATCCCAAAAACTCCAAAAGCTTCACAGCCTCCGAGGCCTGTGTTGCTAGTTTGGAGCAGTCCTGGGGTGCTAGCAAAAAATCGTCTAGGTACACTAGGACCCGCATTCCTTTCTTGCGTAGGATCTCCGCGACCCAGCAAGTTACCGAAGCAAAGAGCCTTGGAGCCGATGATAGGCCAAACGGAAGTGAGGTCATTTGAAGCATCTCTTGCTTGTAAAACATTCGCAGAAAAGGTCGGTGTGACTGTGCTATTGGCAGGTGGAAATATGCCTGCGATATGTCGACTTTTACCAGCCAATCTCCGGGTTGTAAGAAGTCTGGTACCTTGGTATGGTTTATGAGGTGAAAATGTTTGGTTCCTACAAACTTGTTCAATTCCCTTAAGTCGTATATTGGTCTGCCGCCACCATCGCTCTTTTTTATCAAAAACATCCCAGAGAAGAAACCGGGTGTCAAAGTAGCAGGTTTCTCTAACACTCCGATTTGTTTTAATTCCTCTATTTGTTCGGTCATTAGCCTTGACACTTTTGTTGCATAGCTCCGAGCTACTCTTGTTGAGGGGTATACTAAAGTGGGTCTTCGAATGAAGGGTATCCGAGATCCTGACAAGGCTTTCAGTAGGAAGGGTGTTGCTCCGAGCTTTTCCCATCGATCTCTGAAGTCCTTCAATTGACCCCCCCTGAACTGTCCTTGTAAGTCATTGTTTTTGTCTGTCGAAGGCACGAAAGGAAGATCTTTTACCTGTGCCCTTACGTTTACCACTGGACCTGTTTTGAGCATTTTGAAAATGTGATTGAGGATCATTAGAATTATTATTATTATGATTGTAGTTTCTCCGAGGAACATCCAATCTTGACCTCTTAGCTTCTGTACTAGTGGAAGGAAAGGCAATGGGATCCGCTCCCTTCCTTTTTGCCGCAAAATTGTGAGATTTATTTTCTTTAAAAGAAAGTGATCTCATCCACTGTGTAGGACCACCGAAATTCTGAATGAGGGCATTAAGCTTAAGTTGGTCAAATAAAGCGCTTTCAGAAGGCGGAATATTTCTTAAAGCTAACTGAATACATTTGTTTGGTATTTCTTTAATTAATCTCTCCCTCCTAGTCTCTATACACTCAGCCCTTTTTCCACATAAAATTTGTAAGATGTCTTCAGAGTTTTTATTAAAACAACTGCCTTTTCCTATAGAAGAACTAATTTTTTGTACTAATGTGGTCACATTTAATTCCTCTGGGGATTTCGCAGCCCAATCAATCACTGCTTGTAAGCCCACTCTCAGTAATTCATTACTCTCAAAAATAGCATTCGACAATGCTGCCATGATAGATTCAGTACCAGCTAAATAATCTTTTGATTTACTTAAATGACATAGCTCGTCATTAATTTTAAGTTCAATAAACCCTGGAGTAGCTCTATAAGACTGTAAGGTTTTAGCATATCTAACATTTTGCCATGTGGGTAAGCCAAAATTCTGTAATAATTTTATTTTATTTACCCTCTCCACGAGGGCTGGTTTTGTTATCTTAGTTCCATCAATATTTGTACCTATTTCACCTAGATCTAATAATTCAGGTGCTTTCTCTGGTATAGTAAGAAAGTTATCACTAATAATTGCATTATCAGTAACATCTTTGTTAACTTGTGAATTTCCGAGACTCTGCATATATATGTTTGATAAAAAGCTTACCTGATTCATTAGGGCTTCTATTCGTGGGTCCTTCTTTACACCACGTCTCTTAAACGGCGGTCTTCCACTATCAGATTGAGAAGATGAACTAGATGAAGACGAATTCGTTTCGTCATCATTTGTATTTTGAATACTATTTCTGTTATTTTCCTCCGTGTGTGGAGAGTTATCAGCGTTATCGTTCATATTTAATTAAATATATTTTAAGCACAACTTATTCTTAAAAAACTTTCAAATTCGAACCTAACCGGTAGGGGGTAACACACGCAATGACAAGACAGCGCGGTTCCCGCCTAGCAGTGACAATTCATAGACAACTAGAGACCATAGACACTGTCCAACCATAGACAAGGGAGTAAAAACACTGTGGTATGTATAAAGATAGGGTAAGTTACACACTGCTTCTTCATTAGCGATGCTGTGTTTTCTAACAGGCACATAATATGATACATAACATTGTTACGGGTTGTCGTGTAAAATAATGAATAAATTCCTTTTTTTTTGTTTTTTTCAGACTTTTATTTAGGACTTACACACTTGTTATTGACAATTGACAAACTTAACATTTATTGAATTTAACCTATTCATGTTATCTAAAAATTAAAATCTTACTTATACTGTATATTTCTTAAATGTACTATGACCTAAAATTATTATGCATTAACTTAAAATTAATATAGAGGGCGCCAGGAGAGTTTTTCTATTTCAAGTAGCAAATAAAAGCCCGTGAATTGAAACTCTGCCAAAACTTATCTCAGGCTATATGCTACGCTCACAGGACACGAAGCATGAGAAGGAGATAATTGTAGTCTCAATCTTGTTTATCCTCCTTATTTAAAAGGGCTTTTCCGAAAGCTACGACAAAGAAATACTTTAAGATACCGACACTTCCTTAATTTTATATAAAGTATGAACTTAATCACTTACCCCTTTCCGCACAATGCACCACGCAATTATCACAATTAGTTATTAAGTACAACATAAACTGTAACAATTAATCCGCAACTTTATTTCTCGGAACAGATGCTATAGATCTCTTACGTATTACTTCACGTCTACGAGTTCATTGTCCTGCCCCGCTAACCATCAACCACTTCTTATACTACCTACCAAGATAAAAAATCTTAATTTTAAACTACCTACCCAAACGTCACAACATCCTTTTATTTTCATAAACAACAGTTATAAATTGTAGATACTGACAGATTTCTTATTATAGACGTGCAAAAATTCACGTCAAAAGAATCGTATTGTAGAGATAAATTTCAATTCTAAGTACGGCCCTGGCTAGACCAGTAGTTTTGCTACTTGCCGAACTTTCTAGACAAAATAAATAATATATTTAATTTAAATATTACTTACGAGAAGAAAGATATGTTTATTCCATTTGATTTTGATTTGTTCGTGTAACTTCTACACGATACAACACAGCACTTCATGTTCACAACGTGCGCGGGTCGAGAATATTTTTTAAATATATAAAAAGGAGTTAGTCACGAGAGCAACTTAGGTAATTTTCCGGCAACGACAGCTGTACTGACGAAAGCGACAACTGGTGGTAAGTAGATCTACTACGGTTTGATGTGTGGACTACATTGGTGGACGCTAGACTACATTGATTACAACACCTCCTCTTTGTAATTGCTTCGTGGTCCGTACACACGACATTTTTTTATTTTCCATTATTTGTATATAGGCACTTCTATAATGCATAAATATTTGTCTTTTATAGGAGGAGAATGATATTTCGCCGTCAGGTAAATATTATCATCATTTATTTTATTATTTTTATCCTTTATAATTAACAATAACAATTTCAAGCAACGCGTTATTTTAAATTTGACTTTTAAAGCTAGTACCATCTATAGCTAAATTTTACATAAAAGCTAATTCTCTATGTAATATAATCTGCTTTTTTTTCAGAAGAATTTTCAGAGTTTATTACTTAAAACAATGTCATATCAAATTATATTTTGTAAAGAAAACTTTTATTATAACTGATATTTCTCAAAAAATGTTTTTCGAAACCTATTAGCGATCCGCCATATTGATGTTGTTTTAAAATTTATCCCCAATAGGGAAAAGTACAGGACTGTAGTCCATACAGCCTAGTCTAAATTTGTAAATTTCATTCCGATATGACAAAAGGCCGGAGCCACGTCTGAAGTAACTTCATTTTTCTTCAGATTCCTCCGGTATTTTGACTTTTGACATAAAACTGTTTTTTTTTTTCAGACTATCCATCAACGAGTCGAGGAAGTTCATGACTGGCTTTAGTTATTTATAAATTTTTAGTTAAATTTTAAATGACCAAAATAGTTTAAAAAAAATGTATATTTTAATTAAAACATGTGGAATATAATCGCCTTATTTATTTAAGAATAATTTCGTATTAAATATTTTAAAAAAAGTTATGTTTATGTTTAAAAAAAACGTAAAAAATTAAGTATATTTAAGTTATTTACTAAATCATAGTGTCCAAAATATTAACATTTAATTAAAATGTCTAATAAAGTAAAGAGTCTTAATTTTTATTAAGTAAATATGGCGTTTTTATTCCATATAAAAATTGTTTTCGGTCATTTTATTGTAATACATATTAAATTCTTTTTAATGAAATTTATTTATAAAAACTTTTGTTTTTAAATAAAATAGCAACCTTTAAAAAAATACGTAGTTAGTTGTTTTCAACTAAAGATACAAACGAAAATAATTTTTATAAACTATGTATAATTTTATAGCAATATAAATTGTATACACTTATACAATTAAAACTTAAATATATATATGTACTCAGATATTTATATAGGTAATGACGAAGTTCAAGAAAAAAATGGCTCACAAAATTTATAATACTTTATTAACAAAACAATGCAATTGAAGAATTATCCATAATAAAAAGGTTAATAAAAAAATATTAAATCTTTTTTGGTTTCTTAATTTTTTTTAAAGATATTAGACTTTTTTAGTTCTATTTAAAAAAGTATTAGCTTTTGGCGGGTTTAAATGAGAAAAAAAAAATTACGGCTACATGTCAAACTTATTTCATTCAGCCTAGTTTCTATACACCCCTTTCAGAGTTCTTAAAAAAAAAAAAGAAAATAGATTTAAAATTAAGCTTTTCTATGAAGTGAAACTGGAAGATTTTTATTATTATCCTATCTACTAATATAAGACTGGAATGTTCTGACATTGACAAAATTACTGCATGATAACTTAGTTTTTTGTCACTTTCAAGTCTGATTTATAGTATAATGAGAAAATAATTTAAAGAAGAATAAAGAGAACTTGAAAATAATTTAAGAATATTATGCAATTGGCTAAGAATTTTGAGTAGCGAGTAAAAGAAGTAACTAAACATGTATGAAACTAAAAATATCAAATACATTATTTTATTAATTTATTTAATAGGTACACTTACGATATATATTTTGTTATTATTAAATGACGTAACAAGTACAAAATACTAAAAAAAAAACAAGCATACACAACAGTCGTAAAACAAATGTAAACAAAACTCATCAACAGATAATCAGATTTTCTTGTTTGACTATGTATTTGACTCAAATTTGTTCTATTCAGGCGAGTAGCACGCTCGCCGATTCACTGGCTAAGAAGTCTTGGCTAAAAAAATATATTTTAGTAGTTTTGCACTATTTTAGTTATAAAACTGCTTGCTACTCGACTAAATTACTAGCCTAGTGCAAACAAGCCATTAGCGGTTGTGTAATTTTCATTAATTCATTTGGTTTGATGGTTCTTAATGACGTCAAAATAGAATGGACGATTTACTCAAGTTTTTCAAGTTTTTGCCATTAATTAACCTCTCTACAAAAATATTACATAACAAGGGAAAAAAAATCATGAATTATTTTAAATATTTTATCTTAATAGACCTCAACGTCATTTTAATAGATTTTTTTTTTCTGAAATTCTGTGTGATTCTCTCGTTATTCAAGAACTCATTCAAGATTATGGTTTTCATCTGTGAATTGAACTGCTCTTTATTCAAATTAAAAGTAATTTTTACTTTAAAAGTTATGCATATAGTTGAATAATAAAATTTTTATTTGTATGGCATTTAGTTGTGTCAATTTGACACAAATTATTTCGCCAATGTCATGTGGAATGAAGAAGACAGAGGAAATTTTTCGATTCGGTCGAGAATCCAACCTCAATCAAATTTTTGAGATATTATGCATATAAGATAATTTGTGCAAAATTTTATTTATTTTTATTGTTCTATTGACGTGACGTCTGTTTAGTTAATTAAGTTACTAAAATATGTCAAAAAACATAAAGAATTCTTCTTCTTTCTAAATATTTAAAAGCACAAATGTTTTTTCAGTTTCAAAAAATATATAACAACAAAAAAATATGTTTTTAAATTAGGATGAATAAAGATTGTAAATTTATATTCATAACAAACTTTTTAATATGGCTCAGCTACACATACCGGCTTTTAGCATATGTATTAGTTTGCATTATTGTTATTGAAATATTGAAATCTACTTTATAAAAATAGTCTAAAAAAAACTGTATTATGAAACGAAAAGTTATTTACAATAAATAGATACATTCCCATGATTTACGCGGTAAATTCTTGTAACCAAGTTTAAAAAAAAATACAAGAAAAATGAACGGTTAGTAGTTTTTACTATTATAATTTTTTAAAAGGAAAATAGTTATTTAAAACTAAAAAAATATTCATAGTAATATTTTCTTTATTGTTAAAAATATTTTCTTATAAAGAAATATTTTTATTCTGTCCCCTAAAAAAAATTGTATTTATAATAATTTATTTTTTATTGTTATTGAATTTGTTTTAGCATATGTTTATTTATACATTACAAATACATCTACTAACATTGGTCAAATATAAAGGTTTATATATTTTATTAAAAACTCGTTTTATTTTCTACCTTCGTACTCTTGTCTTTCTCTTTGGTCGTACAGTGGCATAAATACAATATAAAAATAACAAAAATAAAAATATTATAAAGAAATTTGCCGCCAAATCTGCTGTCACATCTTGTGGATATATTAAAAAGGCAGGTCTCTGTTCTTTGCAATTTTGAATTTTCATGTTGATAAAATAGATTATTTTAATTATTTTTCTAATGAATAAAAGATTAAATATTCTTGAAAAATGTTTTGTTAGAAGAGATACATATTTATATATAAATTTAACGTCAAAAGTCAATTATATTTTTTGTCTAAAAACTTTTAGTTAAGTTATAAAGATAAATGAGTTTTTATTCGATGAATAAAAAATAACAAGGACCAAGGAATATAAAAGCTTGTAATATAGGCACTATTTCCAAATTTATTTTGATTGCGTCATTCTACTGTAACCATGACGTCAATTCTATACCATTGTGTAATCACTAGTGTGCTGCTTGCGATAGCACACTAGGTTCAGAGATAGGTACAAATCAGGAAAGAGATCTCGCAAATTGTTCTTATATTTAAAGGTATTTCATTTGACACAGCATCTTAGAAAGAACCTTGTCAACAATCTAAAATGTCAACCAATTTAACAAGTATATAATCTTAACGCGGGATAAACTATAAGCGACTTTACGTTTGAACTGAAATAAAATAAATCAGCCTGTAAAATGTCCCACTGCTGGGCATAGGCCTATCCTACATATAGGAGAAAGGTTGGAGCTTAGTCCACTTACGCTGCTTCACTGCGGGTTGGCGGATAATTCAGATTTACCTATCATGAGTAACGATCGTTATCAGATATCTATGATAACAACCGGAACCGCTGGCTTTACGTGCTCTCCGATGCACGGTGGGGAAACCCTCAAGGTGTATGTACACCCAGACCGGAAACACATGTTTATAAAATTACGAGCCCCTTACGAGTATATTTTATTTGAATTTTAAGTAATTTGTACAAAATTTATAAAACACAAGTGTTAGTCACTGTACGACTCTTTTTTATTTTATTATAAACTTAACTGAAACAGGCGTAAAAGTCCCACTGCTGGGCCAAGGCCATCTCCATATAGAAGGGTTGGAGTTTAATCTACCACGCTGGTCCACTGTGGATTGGCGAATAATTTCCCTATCATGTGTAACTATCGTTCCCAGGTGTTTATGATAACAACCAGGATAGCCGGCTTTACGTGCTCTCCGAGGACACGGTGGGGAGACCTACAAGGACAGACTGGAAACAAATATTTGCACAAGTACAAATAACTGCCCCGAGCGGGAATCGAACCCGCGACCACCGGCGTTGAGGCGACTACTAGCACTACTACACTAGAAGGGTCGTCTACCTAAGAGTACCGATGATGACGTCTAGTTAACATTAATTTAGAGTAACATTATGAAATGCTCAGGGCCGGATTTGAAGGTGCGGAGACCCGGGGACCATAGGAGTGGAGGCCCCTTTATTTCAAATTTTGTTTTCCAATATATTTGCTTACGATGACGAAAAAAAAAGGTCATCACCTCTTCTTATTCTAAAAAAAAAAGGTCAACTCCTTCTTAACTACTCTGAATTTTTTTTTTCCCGAAATCTCAAATTTATCTTAACTTACGAAGCTACACCCTATTAAACAAATCTCATAGGATCCGATTGAAAAATAACCAATAAGTATTTATTGGTGTCTATGCGGCGTTTATCACTTTTAATGGGATCCTATGAGATTTTTTCAATAGGACAGTTCTGTCATATCTCTCGCGTAAGTTCGAGGTGTTATAGAAATATATTTTGGAACGAAGTTCCTTTATTAAGGAACGACCAACACGAGGGGTACCCAAACTGGAAAAAAATGTCCGTGATAAAAATGCTCGGAGTAACATTATTTCGTCTAAAAAACTCTTAAATAGAATTCTACAAAAGAAATATTGGAAATTAAAAATCAATATTCACTTAAATATTAATTCTGAATAATATTTATTTAAAAACAATAATTTTTCAAATTATCATTAACGTAAATAATTATTTATTTCGATTTAACTGATGGGTTTTAAATAAAACGCAGTGCTAGCAACTTAAACTTTATTCGGACATACCTTTTAAATGCTACGCTGTAAAAGCGATGAACGATATTGAAATATCTGATACCAGCGACTTCATCGGCGTCGCTTGTAACGAAATTTAAGAGAAAACGTCGAGCGAAATCTCACAGAATCTCACGTGGGGGGAGGGTGGTCTCGGCAAATATCACGTTTTTTTCCTCACTAAAAATTCATGTACCGGTCCGGATGATCTTTTTTAGGAATATGTATAGCTTGGAGGTGGAAACATCGGTACGCGGGCCGCGTTGATTTATACGCATTTTAAAAATCTTACGCGAGATTAGGGTTGAGAGGAGAATGTCGAGCAAAATGTCACCAAGGGAGGGGGAGGGGGGGGGGGCTTAGGTTAAAAAATCGCCAAAACTGTGTCACGTAATTTATGGACGGACGTTGGGATGAGACTCCACTGTAGTACTCCTTTAGGGTGTTGAATTAAACTTTTCAAGTAATAGCGTCGAATGAATGAGTCAGAGAGAAAAGTTATGAATACAAGCCTGGATTTGAACCCACAATCATCTGATATCCATTCACGTGTTCTGTCTACATCATCATCTGGTCTACATCAGTTCTTATACTTGTTTCGAAAAATAATATTTACAATTTTTTTTTACAATATCGTTCATCGCTTTAATGATATAAATCCATTGAGATTATTTATCCGACTACGTACCAATAGAAGTATAATGTGTTTATTACTTTTTTTTTCTACGAATCGTGACAATTTTAAATGCATTTGCTTATTACAACATCGTGTTTATAAAATTACAAAAAAAAAAATTATAGTAAAATAAATAATAGTTGTTAAATTTTCAATTAAATTTAAGCAGTTTCACCAGTTCATTGACGATAATATAACGTTGCGTGATTTAATAACGCCTACATCATGTTTACAAATCGGCTGATAAACGAATGATACCACATATTTTGAATGAATGAATGAATCAGTCTGTAAATATCCCTATGCTGGGGAAAGACCTCTTCTCCATGTAGGAGAAAGGTTAGAGGTTAATCAACTAGGCTTCTCCACAGCGGGTTAGCGGATAATTTCCTAACCACGAGTAACGATCGCAATCAAGTATTTGTGATAACAACCGGGATAGCCGGCTTTACGTGCTCTCCGAGGACACGGTGGGGAGACCCACAAGGACAGACTGGAAACAAATATTTGCACAAGTACAAATCTCTGCCCCGAGCGGGAATCGAACCCGCGACCACCGGCGTTGAGGCGACTACTAGCACCACTACACCAGAACGGACGCCAAATTTTTATAAAAAAAATTTACCTTTTGGAGGAATCACTTCACAAAATAAATTTACAAACACTTGTGGTTGTAATATAACAAACGACGACGTCATTGACAAAATGGTGGATTTTTACCGCCATTTTAATTTGTTTTTGTGCTGTATTGATTTCGTAGTCGAATATTTACTTATTACAATTAAATGACAACCTTTGCACTTATAAACTATTATTAAAACTAAATTAAGATTTTTAAACATTTCTCAATTTTTTATATATGTTTTAACATATATGTTAATGACTATATACTATATACTAAGTATATTATGTACTTCAGAGGTAAAAAATAAGAAAAAAAAAATCAATATTTCTTTAAAATCATCTGTTTAAAGGAAAAATAAGTAAACCTTTCGATTTTAATATATTTCGTTCAGTTCTAAAGATTATAAATTTAAATTCAAACTCAAAGTCGAGACAAGAATTTCAGATCTAAGCTGTTTTTTCCAGTTATTACTAGAAAATTGCAGGAAAAACTAGTTTCAAGTAGTAAAAAAATATTCTGACGAAAAAAAAAAATAGTTTTAATTGTAACATACTATATGTACACTATCATAGATAATAAAACATATAATAATATAAGGCTGAAGGTATCTTGAAAAAAAATCACGCCAATGTTAACTGAAGTACATTTAGGGTCAGTTTCACCACTTGCTATTAAGTTCCGTATAACCTAATACTGGTAACTTATTTTTACAGATAACCCATACAATTACCTGTCAAAAAAGTGCCAGTTAGGTTAGTCGGAACTTAATAGCAAGTGGTGAAACTGGGTATTAATATTATTAACTCATTTTTATTATAATGATATATTAAGCTGATACTTATCTTATATCGTAATTAACTCTTTACTATTTATACAAGTAGAAAATTGTATTCAAATGGATCAGTCGGTTTGTGATTTTTTTGAGAAAAAATAAATGATAAAAAACTTTAAACAGAAAGTAGCGATATTGCACAGTCACTGTCTATATGTATTTTACGAAATAAAACCTTTTTTTTGTATTAAAATTATCTTTAAAAAAGTGTTATTTAGTAAGATTTTTTATAAAATTAACTAAAATAAGATTTTTTAATAATTAATTATATTTATAAATTACCATTTATATATATATATATATATATATATATATATATATATATATATATATATATATATATATATATATATATATATATATATATATATATCGACTGTCCCTACGTACAGTATCGAAACTGAAAATTTGCGATTTTTTTTTTATTGCCCTAAGAAACTCTTTTTTATATATGTTTTCATACAAAAAAGAGAATAAGCTAAAAAAATACATATTAAACCACATTTTTCATGAGTATAATATCGATACTTAACAAATAAATGACAATTTTGTACACAAAATTAAGTTAAAAGTGCTCTCCTGTAAAGTACCTTTTTTCAGTTTCGATAGTATACGTAGGGACAGTCGATATATATATATATATATATATATATATATATATATATATATATATATAATTAATTATTTAAATGTGAAAATCTTTAAGATGCATACCTATTTTTATGTAAAAAAGGGGCAATTCAATTTTTTTAATATTTAGTTATTTTTTTAAACGTTGTACAAAAAATGACAGTAATAATTCGATACGTTGCTGCGACTTTGAAATCTATATTTTATACCGTTTATCTTGCTATCAGACTTGTAACACGTGTTTATTCTTAATTATTGTTTATAATATTGCAAAGGAAAATATCGTAAAAGACTTTTTATACGGTGAAATTTTATACGGTGACGGATTCACTATCACTCTAATAGATGCCTTGAATACTATATTTACTTAATATTTTTATAATTTATTATATTTTTTTAAATATATTTTTGAGGTGTCACTAATGTCCGAAATGTGTATGTCCGAAAGAGATTTGTTATGAAATTTCGAACATACACTAACAAAATTAGTGAATCTGAACATTTACTGGTGAAACTTAGATACAGCTTCGGACTTCGGATATATATATATATATATATATATATATTGTTTACATTAAAAATGTAGTCATTATGGATTAACAAAAAAAAAAAAAAAAAAAATTATAAGAAAATTTATCCTAGATACAAAAGGTTTACTAAGAGATAATATGTAGAAAAAAATCCAGAAAATAATTAGCTATTTACTTTGAAAGTGTCAAACACTTTAAATAAAAATAATATTTCATTTTTGGGACGCTAATAATATATTATTTTGTGTTAATAATAATTAAAAATAATTCTAATATTAAATATATTTATAATGTTTAAAGAAAATCTATTTCATAAATGATAAAGAAATAATTTTAATAATTTGTGACTATTAAAGTGCTATATAATAATAATTCCATAGATAATTTATTTTTTTTGGTCAAGAGTGTGTTCTGCAACAAAATACGGTTACGGTTCTTTCAAACTTCTTTACGAGTCCAGCGGTAGTTGCACATCAACCTTAATACATTATTAGACGATAACGATTAAGAAGTAAATTTTAGATTTTGTCTTTGCAGCAAATCGTGAGGTATAAAGCACTATTCCATATAAATACTTAAAGAAATACATATAATTAAATTTATTTTATATATTCATTAAATCCCTATATTATCCCAACGTATATTAAACTATAAGGATACAAATAATAATGATAATAACACTTAACACTAAACTTGAGCGGTCAGATGACCGCTTTTGAGACTAAATAAAATTCTTAAATTCTAGATTAACATTCTTCTTGAACTTACTGCACGACTTCTATAATATATAGCTACTTAAGAAACATGTAAACCTAAAAAACCTAAAAGAAGAAAATGTAAATGTGTATGTGTATAGATGTGTGTTTGTGTATGTATATGCATGTATGTATGTATTATATTGTGGATATGTTTTGTACACCCCTACCATTCTATTTATATCCTATCTACCTAAGGTTGCCTGGAAGAGATTGCTGCTTTAGCAATAAGGCCGCCTCTTGTACATTTCTCTTATAAATTTACTCTGTATTTGTGAAAAAAAATTTTTTTTTTTGGCGTACAATAAAGAGTACTTGTTGTTGTTGTTGTTGTTGTTGTTGTTGTTGTTGTTGTTGTTGTAAACCTAGAATTTAACAATTTTATTTAAAGTTTCAAAAGCGGTCATTTGACTGCTCTGGTAGGTTCAGTGTTAACTAAATATACATTTACTCGAAGACCAGTGAAGCGCTTGCATAGGAAACGGATGAATCCTTCATATTCATACATTGGGATGATTGAGCGTACTTCAAGAACTTCAATGACATCCTTGGAGCGTTTGACTGACTCTGGAGTTTTGCTACCGCCTGAAAAAAATTAAAAAAAAAATTTTATTAAAGAAATTGGTTGTCTGTAAAGTTGGTTTACGGACGATAATTTTACGTGATAACGTCATAAGAAAACATTGATGAAAAATTGCATACTTTTATGAATTGAATTGAATTATTATCACTGAATTATCATTATTTTGCATAATACAAAGAAGGAGTTACTGGGTTTCTTATATATTTTAGATGACCTTTGTTTAAAAAATGCATTTAAAAAGCAATTAAAAGTTAGCTGTAATAAATTAATTACATAGATTTGGTAAAACAAAATTTTTAGTATTGCAAGTATAAAAAATTACCTGTAATAGTACACCAATGGGATGTCTCCCGCAGATGGTGTTGCCATATTTAACTAAATAATCCGTGAACGCACGCGGATCTAATTTCTCTATAATATCCATACCCTGTAGAATAAAACAAAAATTAGCACAAATATTATGACATATGATATAGAGACATACGGACATTCAATTGTATTTTATTATTTAGCAATTAATAACGAATAAATAGCAAGAATTGTACAATTTTTGCTGTCAATTTGAAATTATAAAGTATTGCCATTGGTGAGGAATACGTGAACTAAAATATGATATACATATAAATTGAATTTAGAAAAGAAAAATTAGTACAAATTCCATCTAAATTACTTAGTTTATCGTAATGAACTAAATTTTTGCAAAGTTATCTCAACGCGGTATGTGTTTCAAGTGTACACAGATACAGTAATTACATGTGTGTGTTGAGTCAAATTCATATTTATACCATAGAGAATAAAAAAACTTTTAAGATGTCCGTTTTTTTATTTTCTTTTTTCACTATTCATATCACCATTGATAGGTTGTTAGGTCTTTTTTTAAGCATTAGTTAATTCCATATGTGTGTTATTTAATATTTAATATACACACACGATCATATGTTCCTAAAACAGTTTAGTACAACACGACTGTATTTTAGGTAACAACCGTTTGATATACATAACAAATAATAGTATACACCCAGAATCGGGAATCAAACTCATGATCCTAGACCGGAGCGCAGCGTCACTGCCAACTGCACCAATGGGCCAGACCAAATCTTGCTTGTTTAATAGTATAGTATACATAATCACCTGTCTGTCCAGCCATTCGATGCTTTGATGGATGTGTCCCCTGGATGGGTCCCGCCAGGTGTACCTGAACCTTGGACCCCAGTGGCAGAAGTCGGACGAAATGACCACTAAGTTCTGTGGGTCCGCTAAATACGGAGCGAGTATAGCACCATACCTGTGACAAAGATTATATTTATTATAATAAGTTATTCGAAAATAATATCTTCATAATATTTTTTTATAATTGTCAATTCATACTTATTTCGAAATTTTTAATCATTACTACATATTATAAAACAAAGTTCTCCGCCGCGTCTGTCTATCTGTTCACGATAAACTCAAACTACTGCACGGATTTTGATGAGGTTTTCACCAAAAGATAGAGTTATTCACGAGGGGTTAGGTACATATACATAGTCCGAGCGCAGCTGGGACGGGCCGCTAGTTATACATATTTACAATGTAAAACTTTAAAACTAATTAAGTATAGACTATTATTCCGCTTATTCCACAATGGTGGCAAAAATGGCAGCTGGCAGCATTTCCCCGTTGAATCGAAGTTCCAATTATCTTGATATTAAATTATTATTTATGTGTAATATGTTACAAAACGGGGGATATTTAATAGTTTATCTACTAAACCATTTGGTTTCACCCGTTATTGTTTTATTGACACTTAGAGGTTCAATCGGCTTGTTATGGTCAGATCGTAAACTGACTTCTCAATTTGACTACATTACATATGAACTAAATCAATCTGTAAACGTCCCACAAATGGGGCTAGGCCTTTTCTCTATATAGGAAAAGGGTTGGAGCTTGATCTACCACGCTGTTGCACTGCGCGTTGGCGGAAAATTTCCCTACTACGAGTAACGATCGCTAACAGGTATCTGTGATAACCGGGACTGGTTTTACTTGCTCTCCGATGCAGGGTGGGGAGACCCAAAAGAACCCAGACAAGAAACTACATACATACATACATACATACATATAATCACGCCTCTTTCCCGTAGAGGTAGGCAGAGACCACTTCTTTCCACTTGCTACGATCCTTACATACTTGTTTCGCTTCGTCCACTTTCATTATTCCCTTCATACATGCTCTTCGGTTTAGGGTACTCTTGACCTGGCCTTTTTTCAAGACGTCCCTGATTTGGTCTTGAAACGTTCGCCTAGGTCTACCCCTTCCCGCACTTTCATTCACACTCGCCTTATACACTTTTTTCGTCAACCGTTCTTCATTCATTCTCTCGACATGGCCAAACTAACATTTGTACAAATACAAATATCTGCAACGAGCGGCAATCAAACCGGAGTTGAGGTAACTACTCGCACCACTAAACTAGAACGGTTGTCATGTGATATAAATACGCCTATAATAATATATTAAAAAAAAAAAAAACACTTACTTCGCTTCCTTTTCCGGTGTCAACGATCCGACCAGTATCGGTATTATTGTAAATCCGCTTTTATATCTAAAACAATAGAAAAACACATTAATTCATTATTATACTAAATTTTCAGATAAAACTCAGTATAGTCTAGGAACTGTGTGACGTTCTCTGGTGTGATCCAGATGTTATTTGAATAATTACACAGGCCCACAAAAAAAAGCTCTGTACCTTTAACCAGACCTACTTACAGTTATGTATTTCGATGCGTTGGATCCGAATTTGAGGTCAGTTTGGTCAATTTACCTCCAAAAGTTTAAGTTAATAGCAAAAAATCGCTAAAAATTGCCAAAAATAGCGAAAAAATGCAATTATGCGAACGAAAAAGATTTTTTTTCGTAACTAAATCAAGTTCTTATGTTCTTTTTTCGCTTATATTACTTGATTTTTTACGATTTTTAGAGACTTTCAATGGTTTTTTTTGCAAATTACTTTAAAATTAGAGGGCTGACGAGCCAAACTAACCAAGTATTAGGATTCAGCGCATCGAAATACATAACCCTGGGTAGGTCTGGTCAAAGGTACAGAGCACTTTTTTATGTTGGCCTGTGTTATATTAGGTATTACATATATAATTGCGATACATATTGGTGTTACAATTTTTTTCTTTTTATTCTTTTTAAGAGAAATATGTACATTGTAGATGCCTTGCAGTGAGTAGTAGAGAAGAACAGTCCCCATTTCTTTCTTGCCGAGGTGTCGTAAAAGGCGAATAAGGCCATAGTTGTGCGAACAACTATACACCAACCCAGATGGTGATGGGTAGCAGCGTCACCATGTCCCCCCTCCCCATGTTCCTAGAGATGAGGCCTATGTTCGGCAGTGGACATCGAACATTAGATCACTTCAAAACAGCTCCAGAGCCTCGCACATCGCCGTCTGGTTGCTAGTCTGTGTGTCTTCTACAGGTTGCATTTCGGTGAGTGTGCACGGGAATTGTATGAATTGATCCCCCCAGCACCATTCCACCATCGGACGACACGGCGTGGACAGGGATTTCATCCATACGTGGTCGACATTCCTCCGGTTCGTACCTCGCGGTTCGCATCCTCCTTCATTATTAGAACTGCAAAGGAATGGAATTCTCTTCCTGCGTCACTGTTTTTTTTTTTTTTTTTTTTTTTTTTTTTTTTTTTTTTTTTTTTTTTTTTTATGTTAGTTGGATAGGCAAACTGGCAGACGTGCCACCTGATGGTAAGTGGTCGACGTCGCCCATGAACATAAACTAGTTTACCTGGAACTAGCCAAGCCAACTCATTTATGTGTTGCCTATCCTGAGACATATGATGTTAAGTCTCGGTGCCAGTAATTACACTGCCTGTCTTGCCCTTCTTTCCGAAACACAGCAAAGCTGTTTCACGGAAGAAATAAGCAAGATGGTGGTACCCATGCAGCCGGGAGCGCGGCACAGCGCATCCCTCCCACCGGTAGAACTGTTTCCCGATACTTGTAATTTAGGGATTTTTAAGGCAAGAGTGAACAGGTATTATTTGAGTTTGCGTGCTCCACCTTAGACTTCATCGTTGTTTACCATCAGACAAGATAGAAGTCAAACGCACTCAAACTTTTTTGATAAAAAAAAAAGAACAGCTGATGTAGTACATTGTAGTGGCTTCCCATAAAATAAATAAATCTATACTCACTCTTCCATAACCTTCGCGATGTACGGGAGATGCATCTCGATGGAATGTTCATCTTCATCTGTCTGTACGTCCATCCATTCGAACTGTCTTGTCGCTTCGAGTTCCGCGTATACTGTAGACAATATATATACATATGCAATAACTAAACCAAAAGATAGTTTAGGGGGTGACACTTTTTACTAATTTTATTTACAAATTGTTCAAGAGGCAATAAATGACTCGCTTTTAATCGCTTTTGAATTGTAGTTTGACAGCGATAATTGCACAAGTTTTGCTGTTGCTCAGCTATTGCTAACGTATTCTTCTATAATTAGTTAATTACTATGATTTTTTTATATAAAAATTTTTTTGGGATTAATGTCAAATAATTGAAGAAGTAATTTTCATTTTGCTTATTTATTAAATCTTACTCTGTTTGTCAATGGTGAGATCATAGAGTGGCGTCTGGTATTTGTCCATGAAAGACAACGCGCAGCCTCCCAGTCTCACGTGATGCGATGGACCGAGGATAAAAATGCGTTTACTGTTAAAAATAATGTTATTTATACATTTTTATATTGAATTAAAATATACATAAATGACACACTGCTGGGCTAGGGCCTTATTTATAGGGTAAGGGTTGGACCTTAATTCATCATAGGTTTGTGGATAATTTCCCTTCCAAGAGTAGGGATCATTTATGCTAACATCTAGGGCTGATTTAAGTGCTCTCCGAGGTATGGTGGGAAGACCCACATGGACAAACACTCGGCATTAATGAGACTTTTGCCACCACATTAGAAAAAAAAATAGCTCCCGCAAGTTTGCTAATGCGCAGGAATCTTGTCGCATTAAAATCTCTGTGACGTATTTCAAATAAAAAATATATATAAAATTTATTTTAAAAAAAGATAGAAGAAATGTGATAAATTCGTGAATCAAAACCAGTAATGCTAACTGTACTGATTATTTTTTTGAATTTTTTAAGAGTTGACGTCACCAAAATGGCGCCATGCACATTAGCAATTAGCGGGAGTTATATCAATTTTAAAAATCTTAATATATAAAATAATTTAATTGATATATAACAATTACTCAAAAATACTTTTATAATTGTCACTAAATTAATAAATCTTTAGTCAGTTTCAGGAAATCATTTCTATCAAGAAGAATTACCAAAAAAAAAAAAAAAACAATACATACAGTTATACTTCTTAAAAATTACCAAAAAATATAAATAAACAGACAATGCATATTTGGCTTTGCAGTTTCGGTTTGACAGCAAAATTTATAATATAATGTTTTAATGTACAAATACCGTGTGACTAGCACTCCAGTATAAAAATATTATAATTCAAAATTTTTCATGTTTGGCAACTTTTTAAAAGTGATATCATCTTTTAAAATTAATTTAGTGTTAAATGAAAAACTCACACGACAACAGGACTGATTTGTCTATAAGCGAACGCTGCGCAGGCGCCGCAATATGAGTAGCCTGCATGGCTGAAAAATTCAAAAAAGAAACATATTATAAAATGGAAATATCTGAATGACCTTTATTTGTACAATTAGATGGTGAAACTGAAAAAAACATATCAGAAAGTTTTATCAACCAGTGAAGCAGCCAAGATAATTTGAATTGTAGATAGTTTTTTTTTTAATAAGTGAACTTACGGAGCAATGATAGCCCTAGCCGGACCATGGGTGAGATCGGCCTTCGACAACCACAAATCCAGCTGTCTAGATAGCTCTGAACCTAGAAATAAAATCACAATGTGTTTTATACAATTCCTTTCATGTTACCTATTTGATAATTATTATCTAAATTGAAGATAAGTTAAAGACAAAAAAAAAGAAATTGTTCTGATTTTGATGCGGTTTTTGGTTTTCAATCTATAATAAATAACTCTTACCACATTTAAATTAATCATAATACTTTAACATTAGAACATGTATTTTCTTTATGCATATAATCATATTTAACGTATATGACATGTTGACGACAACGGTGCACTACCTACATTTTCCTTACATAATCCGTGTAGTCTGGATTGTCTGGGACAAATCACAACTTAATGAAAGAAGAATTATAAGAATGCCTTTGTACATTAAAAATAGTTTGTATGTTGTACAATAAAGTGTATCCTATTCTATTATTTTATAAAATACTTATTAAAGTTGATATTCTCTTCTTCTTTGGGTTTAATGGTTTTCAATGGTGCCAAAAGAGGACAGATGATTTAATCAAAAAGTCGATGTTACTTAAGGGTTTATCACCCAAAGGCTGTCTATGTAGTTGACTGACAATTTTATTAAGCAATTTTGCACCTGTTCATGTTTCTATCTCCACATATTTACTTATCAAAAAGTGAGTAAACAAGCAGTCCGTCAAAATATAACACTTTCACATAAACGGAGATAAAAATTTGATCAAAATTTTAAAATTTATTCAAAATAATCTATATTGCATAGATCAGTGATTCTCAACCACTGTGCGCACTTTTGTGAGCCGCCAAATTTCAAGTGTGCCGTCAAATTTTGCAAATATATAATAATGTTAATATTATTAAATTATATCATTTAAAAAGAAAAATATTTCCTTAATAAACGTTTAGTTATTATTGTAGTATATATTAGTTTATTTCGTATATTTAAAATTTTTGTCATAAACTATTTATGCAGTGTGTTGTAGTAAGTAAATAATTTTTATCTTTTTCTTTGTGTGCCGCCAAATTTTGAAATCGTTAAATATGTGCCGCAACAAAAAAAAAAAAAGGTTAAGAATCACTGGCATAGATCATAACCTATATAGAGTAGTTTTTATAACATGCTGATGTGAGTCACCGCTAAATCGAGCATTGACTCTCCTTTATGGTGTGCTGGCATGGGATCCAAATCTAGATTTTTTTTTTCAATGCCTGCTGTATTTCACAGAATAGCCAAGCGAAATGTTGAGACTTTGTAAAAGCATTAGATTATTTTAAGATCTGTCATGTTTACAATATAATTGTCTATAATAAATATTGGATTCAAGAAATAAAAAACAAAATAAGTGCATATATTTAATATAACAGAGAATTATAATTATATAAATATATCATCAACATTTGTCACATTTCAAATTAGTTAAAGAATTATGAAACAAAGCTAACAGAAACCCATCAAAACTATTAATGTGAAACTAACTTATCTATACACATAATAAAATAGGTAGGAAAGTCAAAACTGTACATTGAATACTTTTTTAAAAGAATACTTGGGGTGTGATCTGCAATCGATACCGAAGCCAAAAATATAGTTTTTATGTCTGGGATAAACTCAAAAAGTACTGCATGGATTTACTTGAAAGGCAGGAATATTATTAAGAAGTCGGGTCAACATAAAGGCTACATATTATTATCACGCTATCACCTACGGGGAACGAGCAGTGAACCTTTATTTCTTCAACTCATTCTGTAACAATGTGTAATCTTATAGCATTCACGCAGACGACGTCGCGGGCAGCGGCTAGTATATAATATATATTGACTTTCAAATTATTATTATTTATGGAAATACCAGTAACCAAGAAGGCAGGGCTCCCTTCTGGAAATTATCACTTTCTAAAAACTATATAGTTACAAAAACTATTGTACAACTTATACTTTTATTTGAGAAAGTTGGAAAAAAAAAGTCTTTAAAACTCAAAAGTCTACAAGTCTTTTATTATATTTATTAGAACTATAGAGTTTTTTATTGGCGATAATTACCATTTTCATAAAGGCTTTATTTTATGTTCGTCACACATTAGCACTTCCCGTTCACCGTGAAGAGTGAGACTAATAAATTACATGACGAATAAGCCAGTTTATTATACTGCAGTCCACCTCTTATTAACATCCCATGAGACCACAGGGTGTAGTAGAGAATCACAAAGACAATACTTTGTGTAATGATAATTCATGCATATTTTTATCAGTTTTAGAAACTATCTCAACTGACGGTAGAGTACCCTACTTCTTCATAAAAAGCTTTTTTTGTCTATATTAATATAATATTTATATTATAGTCCGGCCGCTCAAAGAATGCGTTTCTGACAGATCGTGATCGACTGACGATGTAACTTTGAACTGACATACAATTTACAGCAAAATTTTAAATCTTTTATTTACCTTATTAACGAGTGATAACATTAAAATTCTAATAGTTATGCTAACTTACATTAAATGTATCAATTTTGGGTTAAAATGATTACAATTACTTAATTAACAAATAAAAAACAATAGCTTTTAAAAGTCAAACCACGTCAAACAGCGCTGTTTCAAGGTTATGTCAACTGTTTGAATATATTGAAATCTAATTCCTACAAAAAATAACAACATATAAATTAAATGGAATAAATATGCATAATGAATGCAGTGAATAACGTTACTAAATATTATTAATACTATTTATTGTACATCACAAGTCATGACGAATTGACAGGTGTCAGAAACGCATTCTTTGAGCGGCCGGACTGTAATATATTATTTTTGAGTTTGTTTGTTGGTCACAGTTGCATGCGAAAGCGATCCCGTGGCACCCCACTACGATGATGAGGCACTACTGGGTTTTAGTGAGGTATTCTGGCACGTTCTACCATGTCAGTGAGTCCCACACACCCGTCACCTTGTGCGGCGAGATGCATAAATGCATTTCCCAGAAAAAAAAAAAAAAATTGTTTGTTGGTAGTAATTTTAGAGTTTATCCACATTACTAGATTATTGTATCATGAAACTGTAGTATAGATACTAGTTTAAAAAAAATTATCATAATGCATTCCTTTTAAGGTTGTTTTGTAATTATGGTGCGGATTATGGCATTTATGTCTATTATATTAGTAGCAAAATACGTCATAGGTTCAAAACTGAAAGATTGCACAGTAATTTTATGTGATACAACCAACAACAGAACATGGCCAAGTCTATTTTTTTTTTTATATTTGTTCATGTTTATATATGGAAGGTTACATCTTATAAGACATTATATAGCCTAATGTAAATGATACTATTTGAATCATCTAACAGAGCTGAACTAAACTGAAGCAGCCTCTAAATGCCCCACTGCTGGACAAAGGTCTCTCCTCCATATAGAAGGGCTGGAGCTTAATCCGCCACACTGCTGTGAGTATTAATTGTTATCAAGTGTTCACAATAAAAACCCAGACCGATGGCTCTACGTGATCTCTGAGGCACAGTGGACAGACCATAGCGCATACTTTGATTTAGGAATGGATGTGTGATGAGTCATTATTAGCTATATTAAATATAATTTTAGTTAATCTTCTTCATTATCTATCACAGCTGTTAATTTTTCTGACACATCTTTCAAGAGTCTTTCGCTAAACTTCGGGAACTTCATTTCAAATTCAGATTTCAAACTTTCGAGATCGAATCTATCCTTTTCTAGATCATCTATTGTTTTCTGTGATTTTTCATACTCTTTAAACTTATTGATGTCTAAGTTTGAGTGCTTTTTGATTTGGTCTAATCCTTCAATAGCATCGTTGACGGCATCCAATAATTGTTTGTGTCCGGATTCATTATTGTAACCAAAATCTACATTTTTAAGTTCCAATTTATCTAAAGATGCTTCTTCTGTTGCAGCAAGATTTTTCAAAATGTTGTCGACATTGGAATTTTCCGTTATATTGTAAAACTTTGAACAGTCCTGACTTTTCAAATCTAAGAGTCTGAAAATGTATTAAATATATTTTATTAATACTATAATAATTAAAATAATTAAAAAAAAAAACCTACAAATTAGCTAAGTGACATTAAGTGACTAACCGTTTTTGTTCGACAACAAAATTTATATCTTTCAAACGACGATTCGTTTTATCCAACTGATCCATTGTTTTCTGGAAACGATCCGCCAACTGGGCCATTTGAATGTCCATCTGTGTTTCTTCCCTTTCAATTTTTTCTTCAACAAGACAATCTTCAAACATCGCGCGTAAAAACTTTCCATATGCGATCTGGCGGTATTCTGAATCGAAATCCGGCATCGAACTTTCCGTTTTACATATAGATATATCACTATCACCTATCACTGTTGCATTTTTATTAATTTTCGGTCTCGGTAAAGCGTTTTTTTCTTTACTTGGCGGTTTACGGGATGAACTCGCAGTGCTGACCGTAGACGGACGTTTCGAACGAATACTTTTCGATGGTGGAGCAAACGTTTTGTTTTTATCCATTTTCGATATATTTATCAGGCTTTTAAACGTAAAATAAATTATAATAAAAATTTACAAAAACAGTTTGTTTACAATACCGTTGACAGTTGTTTGAATGAGTGTCATGGCTACAAGTTACGCTTCCGGTCCCATTTTTCGTTTAAGAAAATAATAACATTAACAAAAAATATATGTATATTAAAAAAGGTTGTAAATATATTTCCTTATAATATAACTAATAAGTAAGAATTTAAGAAATAAAAGGATAATTTTAGCAATTTATTCTATTTTAAGCCTACGTCAATTTCCGAACGTTCCATATTTACGAAAAGTCAACTTGATGTCCGTATTAAGTTTATACTACTGAAAGGTATAGATATATTATCTATTGTTTTAAAATATAATACCAAAATTTGTAAAAGAAAAAAAAACAATATTAAAAAAAGTATTGAAAACTTGTTTAAATATATAATACAAAATAAATATAAAACATTACTTATTTATAAATAAACACATTGTCAATTTTTCTTTGTCATTTATATATCCGTCTAAAAGCTTATAAAAACATTACATTTAGAATTAAAAGTAACAGGATTTGATAGTTTTGTCATAGGAAAGAGAAACAATAATTGTTATTATAACCTTAAAGTCTTTAAACTTTTGACTTTTATCGTAAAAAGGTGAAAAACCCCTTCATAATTTTTTGTCCTACTATTATACTTTTCTTAGAGAAATGTTTTATACGAAAATAAGTTTATTTATATAGATAATATACATACCATTTTCGGTGTACCAGCTTCCGGCGTGAGATGCATTGCGACAAGACATTTTTATAAAACAAAAAATATCTTTTAGCAAGCTATATAAAATAAAGTTACTTTCACAATCACAAAAAATAATACTTTGACGTTGAATGTTGATATACACAATATCAATGTTGAGAATTTTCACAGATAATAAAAAAAAATAGTATTACGTCAATTTATATCCAAATAAAGAATTCTTTACGTGTTATAGATTAGTTCTTAAAATTATTGCAATATTTCGAGAAATTATAATAACCGCAGTTTTGTTCAATTACTTGTATCTATTGCACAATAATACTTAAATTGCTTTGTTGTGGTAATTGTATACTAACCTTTAGTTGCCTAAAAACTGTCACATCAAGTTTGATTTAGATTTCTGACATTTATAATTTGGAAATAAATCAAAAGTCACAAACAGTCAGTGAACTGCACACCTTTGGATATTACAAAATGTTTCAAATTGTGTAAATTCTGACAAAGCAATTTAATTATTTGTAGAAAATATTATTCTAACATTAATAAAAGAGACAGTGTTTTGTTATATTATCTAAAAAAATATTACGATGCTGACCTCAATGTGTAAGTTTTAATTAGTATTTTAACATTTTTTCAGTATAGATGTTTTGTAAAATAAAACAGGATGAAATTATTTTTGTGAATGATAATAATTCGTTATTTACATACAGGATTAAGTCATCGTGACTTCACATATATATTATTAAATTTATTCAAAAAAAAAAGAAAAAAAGTGGCGAATTTATAGTACTAAAATGACTTTACATATCGATAGCCTACATTACTTAAAAAAATAAATGCGCAAAATTTATTCTGATATTTACACGGGATCATAACTTAAATTAGTAAATTTATGAAGCACTGCTAATTAATAATAAATATTACTATCCGTACGCAGAAACTTTGCCGATGGCCTTGTGACGTCACGCGTCGATAGTCAGTAGGGTTGAAAAAAAAGGTCACATAAAGATTATTATTGTATATGTTTTACTTAAAATAAAAAAATAGTCTTGGTATTAAATAAAAAAAAATAGTAAATAAAAAACGTTGTTGTTATTACGTAGATTATATATTTTTATGTATTTATATTTAATAAATGAATGAAACGAAGCAGTAAAATAACAATTTTTCAGTTCCAAACAACGAAAACAAATAACTAAAAAAAAACATGTAAAACCTAACAAAACAATAATGAAATAATTCAGAGTGAAAGCAAAAAATTACATGTATGTATCGGCTGCGTTGCTAGCGGTACCTATCAGACGAGCGAGGGACGTGGTCATCTCCAGTGGGAGGGGTAGTCATTGGCAAACCTTCTGCGTACAAGTCATACATGTTAACCTTATTAATAATTTAAGCTTGTCTTATATTTAATATTGTTGTTAGTTCAAATTGTTATAATCTTATATGAACTACCGAAAATTATATTATTAACTTATGCTGCTAAATAATCATAGAATTTGTTTTGACTTAGAAATATACTTTCATTGATTTTATTGTAGTAAATTGTGTATTAATAAAATGTATTTAAAAAAAAGTATCTTTACATTAATACACTTTTCAAATCTATAAAGATATGAAAAGTATTATTATAAAGATACTTCTTTGTTTTTTTTTTGAAAATATATAAAAATATTATAGAAATGAAAATTTCCTACATAAAATTTTTATCTTGTAATTTTAATATATTTATAGTAAAGACTTAATAAAAATGCTAATGTTATTAAATATAATATGCAATATAAATTTATAATTTTACTTTAAAATTTCTATTTGTATACTAAAACCACTAATTATTCTAGTAAAATTTAAAAACATTTCAAGAATTGAAGTGAAATTGTATTAATTTTTGATGCTGATAATTTTTTCACTTTATTATTATAATTTTTTTTAAATTAACTTAATTAGATTGTTAAATCTTGCCTGATGTAAAACAGAGATGACTATTTGGTTGGAGTACATTTGAAAACACCTTAATGGATGCTTTAGAAGAGTTTTCTTTTAATAGTACAAAATTTATATCAACAAGAAACATAGAGACTGGATTTGCACATTTGTGGTTTGTGTCAAAAACATGTATGAGATATATTTATTTCAAATGGTGTCGACGACATAAGAATGCCACTGTTAACAATCTCGCTGTTCTATTAGTCAAAAGAAAAAGAATAAACAAGGTTGTTAAGTTTCCGAGTACATTTTACAATATCTGGTAAAAAATCTATAGAGAGCAAAATTGTGGTGTTTTAATCTTAGTAATTTTGCTTGTTTGGCGTAGAGAGAGGCTGCCATTGAAAAGGAAGGATCCTTCGACCAGACGGTGTTGCGTCTGGTCGGCTACGCGCCACTTAACGTTTTGTTATCGGGTTCTTGTATATATACTCAATCGCTTTGAAAACTTTGATAGCGCGATGTAGGATGCGTCAGTTCGTATGTGGCGAGATAGTTGTCGCTACACTTGTTATATTAATCATTTTCCCATAATCCTGTAGATGCAGCGATCAATCGAATCTAGTTAATCGAAATAGTGTTTAACAGATTAATTTTAATATTAAATTAACCCTAATATAATATAAAGAGTTGTTTTGCCTAAAAATACTGTTTAACTTGTTGTATGTTGAATTTATTGACTGCTGTTTTTACCTTAGACTCGATGCATTTTTCTAAAATGAAATTGGACGAGATGTTAACGCTAAAAAGCTCATTGTGATCGTTAATTGGATACAGTTTATCAAATAGCAGGGTTTTTTGTTCTATGTCTCAAGTTACAAACACTCCGTTTTAGCATGCATTCTGAAAATTCTCTCATTGCTTAAGAATAACTGCTAGCTCTTCACTGCTGGCGCACCTTAAGATACTAGCTTTTAACATGTCATTAATATACAGTAAAAAAAGTTTTGCTGATCAATCAGATTGCTAAGGTATACCGGTAAAAAAGAAATTCAAATTACACAAACCGGCGTATAAAATATTTTGACTTTGACTTTGACTACAAAGAGATAAGCCTCGAATATAAGAGATATGCACGTAAACGGGAGGTAGTGCAATGATGGCTTTTTACGTGTATGTTCTTGTGGGTCTCCCCAGCGTGCCTAGGAGATCACGTAAAGCGATCGATCCCGGTTGTTATCATAGACACCTGATAAAGATCGTTACTCGTGGTAGAGAAATTATCCGCCATCCCATAGTGGAGTAGCGTGACGGATTAAGCTCCAACCCTTCTTCTGTATGGAGAAGAGGCCTTCGCTCAGCAGTGGGTTGTTAACAGGCTGATACAGTACAGTAAAGTGGACGTCATTTACAAGAATATCGTAACTTTCGTTATGCCCAAATATTTATTCTTCTTGTGTTTTAAGTAATACAATAATAATTGCGTTTTACATGATTGTTCTTTCGTTGAGTTTTACAATTTTTTTTTGTTAATTTCACGTCAGTAATTGTTTGCATTGGAGTTTGCCTTCTCGAATCACACTGTGAGGATATATTTTAGTTTTACCCTCAATTTTTGTAATATATTTTTAAAGTAGCCAACCGTTGTATCTTAGTTTAATTTTTTGTTTATGTAATATTATTTCTCATGTAAGTGAATTTAATTCTTGTTGTTGATTTTAAACCAGATATATTAATAAATAATTAACAAAACATCACACCCAGACACGGGGCAGGAATCGAACGCCAGAAGCAGAAAGCAGGATCAATGCCAAATGCGCCAACGGGCAAGTCATGTTAAAAAGTCATATCCTGATGCTATACTTCTACCTATACTTTTCTTTAATAAACAGTATATCTTATTAACAGTCACAAACGTATAGGCGTAATATCGTTGGCTATGGCTGGCTGGTTCTTCTCGGCAGAATCCATATTCCGAATCCGGTGATAGCTTCACATAAAATGATTTTATATAGGTAGTAGGTCTTAAGGTTAGCGCATTATTGCTCATGTTAGAAAAACATTCTTCTGTCAGTTAAAGCTTTTAGTTTAATTGATAATTATATCTTCCAGATCGACATCATTCAAAAATTTCAACGACATGGTCAAACTTCATGAGATCAGCGAGTCAAAGTGCCCAGAAACCTAAGACAGCTATTATCATGCTAAATATGGGAGGACCGCAAACAACAGACCAGGTAGGTTTTAATCATTTATTTCAGGTCATTTCTATAGTTATAGTGTTAGTAACAAATTATTAAAAAAAGTTGTTAGTACAATAACAAATTTATATTTTATAATAATTATTTAATTAATCTGTTTTACATAGCATGGAGTTATATCCATGTCATAGCATTGAACACTCCCATCTGTTTATTAACACTTTCAGGATAGTATTGTGACTGCCGCGGATACGCTTATACCCTGTACAAGTTAGCTTGATCTTTTTGACAGATGTAAATTTTTCTGATCGTCATAACTTTGCAATGACGAACATATTATTTTCTTGATTTAAATGATTTTAAAAATTGTAAAAATATTTAAAATATATATAAAACACAAAAGTCCCTAAAGATTTAAGCGTCTTCCGAAAATTTTAAGACTTTTCATTGCTTCAAAGTAAAATTTAAACAGGAACACTGAAAATAATAGACGCTTGTACAAAGTTACAACGGTCGAAACAATAATCCGTCCCACCGATCCAGCCCAAACGGCTGGACGGTTTTTGACATATGAGGTGTCGTTGGATTTGTCTAAATTCTAGTAGTGACATAGGCTATATAAATTTTCAAAATGGCGCCCGCAAATGGCGGAATGAGGGGAGAGAGTTGAATTTTTTTCTTACTGTAGCAATGTGGGTATCAAATGAAAGCTAGTAAATTGTTTTATTCTTTTTAGATATAATAAGAGTATTTTACGCAGTCGTGTTTTTTGATTTTTTTAATTAAGCATACTTGTTATCAATAGTCAATAATATTGAGTATTGAGTTTAATATTTCTTACACACAAAATTTACCGTCGTATTGTATGAATAATGGATCTTAGGGTATATAAATAAAGGCCATTTTATCAAAATTTTTAGAATCTGTCTCGGCTTTGTATTGCTCTAAATCTCTAAGATTAATATAAGTAGACGTATTTTGAGAGTGGAGGCAGATTTCTCAATAAAAAGTCGTCACCAGTCGTACAAAATGTAAATCTGTCATCACTTGTAATTTTAGTAACAACTTAGAAAAAAAGTATCTTTACTTGTCATAATGTTGTTATTTATCGGCTTTCTAAAAAAAATTTTTACACATACAGTAGTAACCCAACTGAAATCTGAAAAAGGGCTTGTTTGGTTGCCACTTAGAGTATATACTAATGTGCGACTAGAGAGAGATAGCATATAGTCTAGTATGTCTGTCTCTCTCTACAAACTCGTCTACACTTTCGCCCTACGAGAAGCTGTCTCCAGTAGTATATGCTCTATGGGTTGCCACATATAAATTATAATTGGTTCAGCTGATACAGTATAGTAGTATCTATATCCCTGATGAAAATATATTTCCAGGTACCAGACTACCTTCTCCGCATTATGACAGATCGTGACATGATACAACTCCCAGTACAGAGCAAACTCGGACCCTGGATAGCGAGCAGAAGATCGGAGGAAGTTAAGAAGAAATATATGGAAATTGGAGGCGGTTCACCAATTTACAAATGGACAGATTTACAAGGTATGTCATATGTTTTGTGTTTGGAATATCCGTCTGACCTTATCATGTTCAATGCCATATCAAACATTGCTGGGTGACATTAAACTGTCCCCATAAGCCACTCCAAATGTCCAGAAAAGTCAACTTTTTTTTAAATACAAATATAGTTCTGATTGTCGGACATTCTTGTCCCCCACGGCCTAAACGAAAAATACCTATTTATTTCTGTCAACATTGTATGACATGGCCTTTTTTTAATGTTAAGTGAATAGGCAAACTGGCAGACGTTCCACCTGATGGTAAGTGGTTAACGTCGCCCATGAACATAAACTAGTTTACCTGGAACTAGCCCAGGCAACTCATTTATGTGTTGCCTATCCAGAGACATAAGGTGCTAAAGTCTCGGTGCCAGTAAATACACTGCCTGTCTTGCCCTTCTCTCCGAAACACAACAAAGCTGTTTCACGGGAGAAACAAGCAAGATGGTGGTACCCATACAGCCGGGAGCGCGGCACAGCGCATCCCTAAATCAAAATGTGCCATTTTTTGTTGGCGTTGGTCGTGTTAATGTGACTATGGACGCAAAATAGGTCGACACTTGAAATTTTCAAGTGTCATTTCAACAACGGATATATCTGTACAAGAAATGTACATTGTTTGTAAATATTCTGTTTGGGTAAAAGAATTTTTAACGTGTAATATACATATACCTAGTACCTGGATGATAATATTTTCAATCTTACCGACATAATAGTAAAATAATAGGAACTGGTAATTTAAATAAAAAAAGCTTTCAATAATAGTTTTTCTCACAAAAGAAAAAACCTTGAAAAATAAAAGGAAAAAAAAATTGGTCTGTAGACACTTGGTTTCGAACCCGGGTTTTCTTATTTCTAATTCGCCTGATTCCTATTTGAGCTATTATAAGATTGTCAATGACAGCGCAATTTGCCTTCGTATTCTAATGATATTTTTCAATTGCGTAAAAAAAGGGATAAAACGACATTTTTTAAAAATAAATCCTAGCTAGATCGATTTATCGCCCCCGAAACCCTCTGCATACTAAATTTCATGACAATCGTTGGAGCCGTTTCCTAGATTCAGATTATATATATATATAAGAATTGCTCGTTTAAAGATATAAGATTATTTGCATTTGCTCGGACATTCTAATCTGAAAGATTTACCTGAATTAACACGAATATCCATAATTTGTAACAAAATTTGCATAGATAATGTGACGGACTTTTTTATCATTTTTTTTTTAATAAGTAAATGTGTGGCGGAGTGTTTTGTCGCCTCATTAATTTTAAAAAATAATGACGTCACTATTGAGCCAATGATTAAGCGTTCTCTTCATAATTATCATAAACCAGCATAGTGACAGTAAATAATAACTATAATTTCTTCTTGAAAACTATTTATTGAATTCAAAGTTTGCAATAACAACAGAGCGTTCCGCACCGTTCGGTAGGTCGGTTAAGAATGAACCATGCGAGAGTCAAAATTTGTATTTATAACCAAATCGAAAATAACTAAATTGAAAACATAATTGAAATTAATAAAAAAAAAAAAAAAAAATTGGAAGTAAATTTGTTTGTTACGCCGATATGTATGTATGTATATTTATTTAGTTATAATTTATTTCGTGATTAATAATCAATTAACGCCTTCCGTTTTCATAAAAATATTCAGTGAAGTGAAATCCTTAATGTTACGCATTGATAGTGTTATTTGAAATAAACATTATGAAATTTTGACTATTTAATAATTTTTATCCAGATAATTTATATCTATCCAGAATATATATATATATATATATATATATATATATATATATATATATATATATATATATATATATATATATATATATATATATATATATATATATATACTAGCGGCCCGCCCCGGCTTCGCACGGGTATTTAACTAAAATTTCAAAAAATATAAATTTATATTTTTTATCACCTACACCTGCGTCGATACTCGAAAATATTTCATAATAGACGGATTGAGTTTTATTAATTATTTTGTTATAACATATAAATTATTGTGTTTAACATAATAATTGAATTTGAATACTTATAAAATATAACGGTATTATAGAGTAGGGATGGAATGGGATGGGATGGGAGGTAATGTTTAAATAAACATTAAAATTAAAATAAAAAAAATTATATTTTATGAACACGAAGCTCGGCCTTTGATCTGAAGAAAGTTACATGGGAGTATTATCTTTTTACAACGAAATCGAAATACTACATCTTCCGTAGTATTTCTTTATAAACAATATTTTTTGTTTTTCCTTCGAGGTGCTAGAATCACCAGGCTACTCTGGAACATGCCACATACAACTGGCTGTGAGAGAGCAGCTTTCGCTCAAGTATACTCCCGCTACATTAGGAGTTTGACCTTAAGCTTTGTTTATGGTAAATACATACTCAAATACACTCATACGTTACATTATTATCCAGTTCCCGGGAATCACCATTTCTTATTTTAAGCAACAGGTCTGAGAATAGTCCGGCAGTAACATCTACTCTTAGATGAACTCTAATATTTATGGTAAGGCTCAGTTTCGTCACTGCTGGCTACAAATGCTTCTGTACTGTACTGTCTTGTACCAGCCTGTAAACAGCTCACTGCTGAGCAAAAGCCTTTTTTTCCATATAGAAGAAGGGTTGAAGCTTAATCCACCACGCTGTTCCACTGCAATTTGGCGGATAATATCCTACCATAAGTAACGATTATTATAAGTTATCCATCATAACAAACGGGACCGACGGCTTTACGTGCTCTCCGGGGCACGGTGGGGAAACCCACAAGGACATACACCCAGACCTGAAACAAATATTGGCACAAATACAAATATCTGCCCCGAGCGGGAATCGAACCCGCGACCACCGGGATTGAGCCGAGGCGTTAAAGCGACTACTCGCACCACTACACCAGAACGGTCATCAATGGTTCATTCATTGTATCGTTGGTATAATTACACCGCAAGTCAATACGATTTCGTCTCTTAGATTTGAATAAACCTTCAAGTAATATTTGTTCAATTTTGATTGACTTGGTAGACATTGACACACTTGGTAGTGACATTGCTTTATGCTCCTGGATCGTGGGTACGATTCCCGCCTCGAGTCTAGGTGTAATATGTATTTATTTCCATATGTACTAATTATATGTATATTTATAAAAAAATGTATATCAGTCGGCTGTCACCTAAAACACAGGCATTAAGTTACCTACCTTAGGAACAGACGATCGTGTGCGTATGTCAAACATATATTTATGTTTAATAATAGTCCAAGACAGCTTTTATCTCCTCCTTCTTAGTTTTAGTGTAAGATAAAGTTAAATGGGTACATGATTTATAATTTTTTCTCATCTTGTTCCAACATTAGTCCATGGTACCAATCTGTACTAATTGGGGTGTTAATGCCGTATAATTCAAAAATGTTTCCAAATTCACTTCCGTGTCTTCTATATCTGTATAATTGTGAGTACAGATGCCTTGCTGATGAGTCATTTAGTTTAAAACCCTTGTCTTAAAACAACACCAACATTGAAGTAAAAAATTTTATATAAAACACTATTTTACTATAAAGCGACCACACGGTATATTTACAACTCAATTTTGTCACGTTTCATATAAAGTCTTGCCTATTCCACCAGCAGCACCCAAAAAAAGATATCACCTACACCCACGTCAATACTGGAAAATATTATAATATAATAGACGGATTGAATTGTCAAACATGTGACAAAATAAAATGTAATTTAAAAAAAAAAACACTAAGGAGTATTGATATCAAAATAACTTTCCACCGCTTTTTTAACCCGCTTAGGGGATGAATTTCGATAAAATACGAAACACGTCTTCAATCAATTCTGTTAAATAATATTTATGCAAAATTTGAATTAGATTGGACCAAGGAATCACGTTGTCCCATACAAAGTTTGCCTCCCTGTTTCATCCCCTTAGATGTAGAATTTCTTAAAATCCGTTCTTAGCTGACCTCTACTCGGCAAAGGGAATATTCCTACCAAATTTCCAGTTTTTAGATCTCATAGTTCCAGAGATATCGTGATGAGTAACTATATCTATAGAAAGTCTCCTATATATGTATATATATAGATATATATATATGTATATATATATTCTGGATAGACACTTGAAATTATTAACAATATTTGTTACAATGGCCATTAATAACGACAAAATAAATAAAAAATCAAACGAGGTTCTCAAACAATTTTATTTTTCCGTTTTTAGCTTCGATCTTGTAAATGTTTAGCTTGAACACTAAAAGCCTTAATAAATACACAAACATCCGGACATCATATGGCCTATACAAATGTTTGTTGGGAATGGAACTCATGACAGCTACTGTCCACTTCGCCGATATACATATATTCATATGTGACGCGCTTATATTCTTCTATTCTTTAATATGCCGTGATAAAGGATATTTAAATCGATAGATTAAAATAAAAATTAATCTAAATATAAACGTCTTTGGTGTTAATGAAGTGATAACTTCTTATGGGAGCGTAAACCGTTTCGTTACGTAACGCGTAACGGCGCCACGCTCGCGCTGTCTGGCTTCCCTTACTCTCACGCATACGGCTCTCTCACTCTAACCCACAGCGCTAGCCGTATTTCGGACAGACGCTTTTAATTATATTATATATTATACGCGCGTCCATAGAGTAATAATATATAATAAAATATATTTTATAATCAATAAAAGAATTTATTAATAAATAACATTTCCTTACATTATCATATTAATATACATAAAATTTAAGTAATAACCTCAGCTTTTCTCAAGTTAAACATTTTCAATATTAATAAATAGTTCAACTTAGATTAGTTTTAGTTATCACTTCTGTCGGGCGTCCCGAGACGGACACGTGTTATTTTTCTTTTCTTTTTAGGTATTCTCTTAATAATAGTAACACTGTTTATTTACCTCAATAAAGGAAATAACACACAAAATGAAATTACTTTTTATAATTAATTCCAAAGTCTTGATCAATAAAGACGCATAAAATTTATATTTTAATAATAACTAACAAAATTTTTAGCTGGCTCCCGGACCATAACGCTTTTTCGTGACAAAAAAAATCCTAAGACCGACTATATAGAAGTTTCACTTCAAAAACATCTTTTCAGGCAAACTTCTCACCCAGTCACTAGACAAAATGCTACCAGATACAGCGCCTCACAAGCACTACATAGCGTTTAGATATGTCCCACCGTTCACCGATGAAACATTGACTGCCGTGGAGAAGTAAGTTTCTAAAAGTAATTTAAAAATTTAACAACTGTACTGTACTGTATCATCCTGTAAACAACCCACTGCTGAGCGAAGGCCGTTTCTATATATAGAAGAAGGGAAGATCCAAAATGCTGCTCTACTGTGGGTTGGCGAATAATTTCCCTACCATGAGTAATGATCGTTATCAGGTATATATGATAACAACCGAGACCGACGGCTTTACGTGCTCTCCGAGGCACGGTGGAGAGACCCACAAGGACATAGACCTACACCTAGACCGGAAACAAATATTTGTACAAATACAAATATAAACCCGAGCGGGAATCGAACCCGCGATGTGCGGTTTGAGGCGACTACTCGCACCACTACACCAGAACGGTCGTCAATCAACAAGATAGTAAATAATAGCAGTTACACATTATTTTTATAAGAATACTTATATTACAATTGTGTCGTAATGGTAGTTCAGTGGTCGGTAAGTTACTTTATAATGGTCGCTTTCGATAGTTTCGATACTCTACTAATTTCGTTTTGTCATGTCGACGCTATAATAATACCGTAATGCAACCATTGATTGTAAATGATAATACTAACCATTATAAAATTATAAATGTCCGACCATTGTCACAGTGATGGTACAGTACAATTGATATAACGAATTCTTCGATTTAACGAATTTTTCGAAATCCCCTAGAACTGCCCGTCAGAGCTAATACAAAATATACCTTTACATTACGAATAACATTTATCAAAAACCTGTTTATAACGAATTTTTAGTCATTGCAGAATATAGGTAGAAGGTATTATTACCTCTATATAACGAATTTTTTTAACTTAGAACCTTAATATAATGTATCCTATTTATTAATTATTTCCACTTAATTCTAAACATTCTTACCTATTTAAAACGAATCGTAGTTCAACCTAACCTCTATATAACAAACCTCATTATAACGAATTACCTACTTGATATATATTTTTATTGTAATATATAGGATACCATTATTGATTAAAGTGTATGGTCGCTTTCTTTGAGAAAAGCCAATGTCCAACAGTGGTCGATATATATATGTATATATATATATACAGGTGACTGGTAAATTACTATCAATATTTATGGAGAATACTCGGTACATGATTCTCATTCGAATTATGTAAAAAAAAATAGGTACTTAATTTTTGACCAAATTTTCATAAATTTCAATTCAAGTAAATGAAGCGTTGACACTCTACAGTCATGCCGGCGGCACGTGCACAGGTGTTGTACTGTGCCGCTTGTTCACATCTAAAAATTGCCAAAGTTCACATCATTGACCTAGTCAACAAATTTGTTGCTTAAAGGAGTAAAATATCTTAGTATTTTTGCCTATCCTAAGCCAGGATTAAAGTATTAAAGGGGACTGGATCATGCTTGTTTATCCTGCTACCCTATTAACACGTGGCGTAACTACCTGTTTTGTGTCGAAAGTGCAGCTAGCTGCTAGGGTGTCCAGACGACGCGTACATATTTGGATAATTGTTGAATGACTTTACTTAAAAGTTTATTAATATTTACCTATTTTTTTTACATAATTCGAATGAGAATCATGTACCAAGTAGTCTCCTTAAATATTGATAGTAATTTACCAGTCACTCTGTATATCGATATATATGTCACCTGTATATATATATATATATATATATATATATATATATATATATATATATATATATATATATATATATATATATATCAGAATCACGTACCGAGTATTCTCCTTAAATATTTATAGTGACTCACCAGTCAGTTCGTCTGCGTGGAAACCCTATGAGCGAAAACATTTACAATAGCAATCATTGGCGCTAATTTTAAGCAAAAATGTACTTTTGTTAGCAGCTCCTCTCTTCCTTGCAGATAACTATTGTTAAAGTTGGTTAAGTTAACTTAAGTTTTGAAGTTTAATCGTATCAAAGTTTCTTAAACTCAATATATTTGTAACGTGTGATTCAAAGAGACGACTTGTTTGCTCCAAAGTTCGTTTATTAATTCTCTCTTATTAGAGTAACATCATTTATATATATATATATATAATGTTTTAATTTATAATTATATTTGGATATTATGGTGACCAATAAAACTATAATTGAGTTGCTCTGAAAAGAGATGTTTTTATTTTATTATATAAACTACTTTTTACAAAATCTTATTTAATATTAAGTTATTACAATCTCACCTGAAAAGAGAAACAACATTTAAAGCTATTGTTTCACCAGTCCTTATTAATCACTACTTTTTAAATATTTAAATTATAATATAATTTTCACACGCACTTTGTTTACATATATAACCGGGACGCTTACATACACACACTACATATTATATATATTAATAAAGGCTCATGTTTTGCTTGATATGAAAAATAAATTTCTTAACTCTACTTTTCAGAGACGGCGTTGAGAGAGCGATAATATTTTCACAGTACCCTCAATACAGTTGTGCGACCACCGGATCAAGTTTAAATGCTATTGCAGATTTTTATAAGAACAGGTACAAATATACATACATATAAATTATAATCGTAATTTTATTGAAAAGAACTGAAAACAAAAAGGTTTTATGTAACTTTATGTTGCTGTTAATATACAGGGATCCTTATTTTACTTTCTTTTGTGATTCTATGTTTAGCGTTTAATGGAAAAGTGGTGTCATCCATGATTATTAAAGATTTGGTACAAAAACGCTTTTGAATCAAGAAAAAAAAAATGGAAATTACGAAAAACTAACAACATATTACTTTTTGGTGAATTAGGTCACTACTCATTTAATTTCTGATTCTAATTGTTGAAAATTTTATTTTATTATAAAATGTTTACATCTTTCAACTTTCAGATCATTACCGAACATAAAATTCACACTCATAGAGCGATGGGCAACGAATCAGCTTTTAGCAAAAGTTTTCGCAGAGAGGATACAAGAAAAATTACAATTGTTTGACGGAAGAATTAGAGACCAAGTGTTAATAATGTTCACCGCTCACAGTTTACCTTTAAAGGTATCACTACGTATTATAAAACAAATTCCTTCGCCACATCTGTCTATCTGTTCGCGATAAACTCAAAAACTACTGCACGGATTTTCATGTCATTTTCACCAATAGATAGAGTGATTCATTAGGTACATGTACATACCTGTTTTATGCTCCAAGGGTTGTGGGTTTCGATTCCCGCTCCGAGTCTGGGTGTAATATATGTTTATTTATATGTATATTTATTTAAAGAAAAAAAGTATATCCGTCGGCTGTGACCTAAAACACAGGCATTAAGTTGCCTACCTTAGGAACAGACGTCCGTGTGTGTGTGTGTGTGTGTTAAACATATTAAATATTAAATACCCCGGACGCAGTCGGGGCGGGCCGCTGCCTTAATAATATTTTTTATTTACTATAATTTTTACATATAACAAAATTGTAACTTGCTGATATCTGTACATGACAAAATTAGATGAGTTTTCATAGTTGTTAATTAAAGCTTACCACTCTGCTCTGCTCCAATTCGTGGTTGACGGATAATTTTCCTACCATAAATAACGATCGCTATCAGATGGCTATGATACCAACCAGGATCGATGGCTTTACGCGGTCTCCGAGGCACGGTGGGGAGACCACAAATACAATATATCTGCACCGAGAGGGAATCAAACCCGTGAACGCCGGCGTTGAAACGAAGTCGTTGGTATCAACTAGTAGTATATACACATTTTAAATAACCTTTTTATCCTTAGACTAATGTTTTACAACTTCATTATAGACATTACATAATATAGATTTATGACGATTTTGTTGATATTTCGTACCACCGTTTTTATCTTAAAACAAGTATGCTTAATTAAAAAAATCTAAAATCCCGACTGCGTAAAATACTCTTATTATAAACTAAAAAGAATAAAACAATTTACTAGCTTTCATTTGATACCCATATTGCTACAGTAAGAAAAAAAATCAACTCCCCCCCCCCCCCTCATTCCGCCATTTGCGGGCGCCATTTTGAAAATTTATATAGCCTATGTCACTACTACAATTTAGACGAATCCAACGACACCTCATATGTCAAAAACCGTCCAGCCGTTTAGGCTGTAGGGCGTGCCAAAGAAATGGACATACATACATACATACATACACTCGAAAAACATAACCCTCCTTCTGTCGCATTCGGGTAAAAATAAATTACATTGTAAATACTATTTTTCAACTGACGAATAAAAATATCTCTTAGAATATTTCCTATTTCGATCAGTCTATTTTTTAATATTTGTGAAAACTTATTTGAATGATAAATGCGTTGTTTGTATTCTCGTATTTTTTTAACAGGCTGTATCCCGTGGCGACACCTACCCTCATGAGGTCGCAGCATCCGTGTCAGCAACAATGAATCAACTGTCTGTCCCAAATCCGTATAGACTCGTGTGGCAGAGTAAAGTCGGACCATTACCTTGGTTACAGCCGTACACTGACGATGCTATAAAGGTAATTAGGCAAAAGATTAAAAGATATATAAATAGTTTTGGAAAATCCAAAATTGCACGCCTCATAATCTCATTTTTCACAATAAAACCGTTCAAAACAATTAAAACACATCGAATTAGACCGTGAAATTAAATAGGGTTCTACTACTAATTTATTACCCGACTGCGACAGAAGGAGGGTTATGTTTTTCGAGTGTATGTATGTATGTATGTATGTATGTGTGTATTTATGTCCATTTCTTTGGCACGCCCTACAGCCCAAACGGCTGGACGGTTTTTGACATATGAGGTGTCGTTGGATTTGCCTAAATTGTAGTAGTGACATAGGCTATATAAATTTTCAAAATGGCGGAATGAGGGGGGGGGGGAAGTTGAATTTTTTTTTCTTACTGTAGCTGTTCTGTCTGTATATGGGTATCAGGATATCAAATGAAAGCTAGTAAATTGTTTTATTCTTTTTAGTTTATAATAAGAGTAATTTACGCAGTCGGGTTTTTTGATTTTTTTAATTAAGCATACTTGTTTACTAATTATACTTCAGTAAGAAAAAACAATGAACTCGATTAGTAAAGTCTTCCGGTCGTTATCGTGACCACATACAGGATCCGCACATAGAGACACACGGACGTCCAAGACAGAACTTTTTTATTTAATTAGTCTAAATAATAATAATGGCAATAAAAGTATCATGAGTGTTAAAAATAGTGTTTTTTCTTAATATGTGTGTGTATACATTATTTTACAAGTGCAATCCATACAAATAATAAATCTGTTAAAACCTCCGTTTTATTAATACACTATATATCATCAAGAATAAATTTCAATAGCGCGTTTTTTTTTGTATCAGCGCCATCTCTTATCGGTTTTTTCTGTGTTCACGTATAACGTAAAAAGTACAAAACCAATGTAAATAACTTTAATACGTAAAAATTAAACATAACTCACAGTAACATTTAGTTTTTGTTTCATTGTAATTAAATTTAAAAATAAATATTTAAGAAAATAGAAATAGGTACCTACGCCGCCAAAACCATCTGGTCTTAGGAATCTTAAAAACTCACAAAACTTATTTTTGAGTTATTATTTTGTTAAACTTAAAAGTTTACTAAATATGTCGGATAGGAATAGAAATCGTTTTAATATTTTAGATAAACATCATTTTCAATTAATGTAGGTACTATTATGTTAAATTATGTTAAATGTCACTAAATATAAAAACGATATTCTACCATTATACGATAGATGGCGCATGTAGGTGATAAAAAATATAAATTTATAATTTTTAAAATTTTAGTTAAATACCCGTGCGAAGCCGGGGCGGGCCGCTAGTATACAATAAATAGATACATTTTAAGTTCGAAAAATGATTCGTTTTGTGTGATGTGGGGTGTGCAATAAGTTAAAATTTTACATCAATTTTGCAATTGTAAATCATTAAAACAATTACTTATTTGATTATTGTGGAGAGTACTTAAAAGATACTTATTTGAAGCTCAATGGCCTTAAGTAGTATGGGCAAGGGCCTCTTCTCCGTATAGAAGTGTTGGAGCTGAATCCACCACGCTGCTGCATATCACCCAGAAACGATTGCTACCAGGTGTCTATGTTACCAAACGCAATTGACTTTACGTGCTGTATAAGGAACGCTGGGGAGACTCACAAGGACATACACCGAGACTGGATGCAAATATTTGCGAACATAAAAACTCAAATTAAAAAGAAATATTTATACGAAAACTAGAATAAAGAAATATTTACCAGTTCTGTTATCGAACCCCCGACCGTCGGCTTTAATGGTGCTTTTGTCACCACAACACAATGTACAATTATAACACTCAACAAAAAAAAACTATGCCCAGCTGTAGAGTATTTACAGGCTAATAAAGTAAAATAGTAAAACTTTTACCTGTTACAGATTTTAATTTAATATAAAATGAGTTAATTAATTAGTCTAAATTAATATGAAAGTAATTAATTTCGATTTTTTGATGGATAAATAAGAAAAAAAAAGACAAGTAAATCGAATAAAATTCTATATATATGTATATGTCCTAACTTAGATTGAGTCACAGAAGTATGAACTGAACTAACAATAAGTTGAATCAGCATTTTAATGATTTGTTCTAATTATTATTAATTAGTTATTTATAATAACGGGACAGATATGTTATTCGTACAAATATCTGTTTCCGGTCTGGGAGTATGTCCTTGTGGGTCTCCCCACCGTGCCTCGGAGAGCACGTAAACCCGTCGGTCCCGGATATTATCATAGACGCCTGATAACGATCGGTACTCATGATAGAGAAATTATCCGCCAACCCACAGTGGAGCAGCGTGGTGGATTAAGGCCCTTCTTCTATATGAAAAAGAGGCCTTCGCTCAGCAGTGGGTTGTTTACAGACAGTATACAGTAATTTATAATTATTTTTCCAGGCGTACGCGAAGAAAGGCGTCAAGCACATGATCTTAGTACCCATAGCATTTGTCAACGAACACATAGAAACATTGCACGAGTTGGATATAGAATATTGTGATGAAGTAGCTAAAGAAGTGAGTAAATATGTAAATCCTATTAATATTATAAATGCGAAAGTTTGTCGGGATCTTTGTCCTCTTTCCTCAAAAAATACTGAACGAATTTATATGAAACTTTACAGTTATATAGCTCATACATCAGAATAACACATAGGCTACAATTTATAAAGATTTTATGTAATTTGGATATACTATAATATAGTTTAAAATTATCGCGCGAAAACGCGTAAGTGACGCCTATAGCACGGCGCTTACGAACTTTTTTTCGCGAGAATTGACTAAAGTGTCGACTGGGAGCATTTATTACTGTGCACTCTGCGAGCGTGGAAGAACGTTTTCGGTATGGTCTTTGTTACCGAGCTGTTGTAAATTTGATACAGATAGTGTGAAGCCTAGGGAAGGACATGGGCTACTTTTTCTCAATACGCGGGCGAAGCCGCCAGCGGAAGCTAGTATCTAAATATATAAATAAAATTGTGTCCGACCCATGTCCGTACGTGAGAAATATTCAGGAAAAACTAATTATAAGGGTGAGCGAGATAGATGAAGATGAGATGAAATAACTCATAAGATGATTAGAATTTCTGTTTGTTCCCGCATTACGCAAAATGTTTTAAACGAAATTGAATGTGGTTTTCACATTTATGATCCTAGGGGTCTAACTTGTGGTGTAGGTTTAGTTATTAATTACTCTATGAACAATTGTAGAAAAAGTCATAATTATACTTCGTCCATTTTATTAATAGTTTTTTGACAGCTCACGCCCATAAAGTTTCGTATAAAGTTAAAATTTCATACAAATAATATTTATTTCATGGACGGGTACCGCCCCCTTATGCCACATATGATGTGCCACACATGACGATTACTACAATTGTGGCACAGATTACAAATCGTTAGAAATAAATGCTAATATGTAAATAAGGTGTAATATGTTATTCGGTCAGGAAGAGAACAAAATTTTGAGGTTAAAATCTCAAAATTTTCATATTAATAAATATGATTATAAATATTATACTATTATATTTTTAATAAAAAAAAAATAAAAAAAATAGCGATATCGATTATTACGTCTTTTAGGACATCACTATAATTTGTCAGTCGTCGAGCTGTCAAAAAACTATTAATAAAACGGACAAACTATAAGTCATTTACATAATTATATTCTATGAACGTTTGTTGTTAAAATTATAATTAAGTCATTTTGTCGTTTTATATACATATCAAACATGGGTTAAAGAGAGCTTAGAGCTTAATCCACCATGCTGGTCCAGTACCTGTTGGTGGATAATTTCCCTACCCTGAGTAACGATCGTCGACGGCTCTACGTGCTCTTCGAGATATGGACATACACCGAGATCAGAAGCAAATATTTCTAATAGTGCAAATATCCGCCCAGAGCGAGAATCGAACGCATAAACGTCTGCGTTAAAGCGATTCACACCACTTATATTGTAATGTTTTGTATTTCAGGCCGGTATAAAGCAGATAGAACGCGCGGCAGCTCCGAACGATCATCCGACGTTCATCGCTGCAATGGCTGACGTCGTCGCCAGGCATATCAACAATGGAGAGACTGTCTCGAGACAATTTTTATCCAGGTAAGATAATAAAACTTTTATCTGTTTAATGCCGTTATATGTCAGATCACTATTTGAAGCTTTATCAACAACTGGTGGAATTTGCTCTAAATCTGTTGTATTATATTACTTTTATGGTACACCCACACTTCAAATCAAATAGGTGTATTCGAACATGAGATTAGTGCATACAATTAAACAAACTCTTCAGCTTTATTACACTGGTTTCAATGAAAAATGCATTTACAATTAGGAAGCGATTTTAGAGCAATCGATCGCTCGATGAAAAGACGTTTTTCAACTTAACTTTTTTTTCTTTTCATCTGATATACCTCAGTGCCTGAAGTCGAAAGTCTTCGACCAATGTGTGTTACCAGTGATGACATACTGATCTGGGACACGGTCCCTGACTATGGGCCATTTAAACAAGTTCCAAGTCGCACAGCGTGCAATGGAGAAGGCTATGCTTGGTATTTCTCTGCGAGATCGAATCAGGAATGATGAGATCCGCAGACGAACGAAGGTTGCCGACATAACCCAACGGATTTGCAAACTGAAGTGGCAGTGGGCACGGCACATAACTCGTAGAACTGACGGCCGATGGAGCAGAAAGGTTCTCGAGTGGAGACCACGTACCGGCAAGCGCAGCGTGGGACGGCCATCCACATGAGATGGACAGACGACTTGAGGAAAGTCGCAGGAAGCCGTTGGATGGAGGCTGCTTTGAACCGGTCGCTCTGGAGGTCGATGGGGGAGGCCTACGTTCAACATTGGACATCCAACGGCTGATATGATGATGATGATGGTGATATTCGCTCGATATCAACGCGGATATCACAAATCGCTTAATTTAATTTTTTTTTTTTTTTTGTATAGTATTCATACTAAATTAGTGATGTGTGACGCTAAATACGATGTTATGTTATTAATGATTTAATAATAATTTCAGATGTCCACATTGCGTCAGCGAAAGGTGCAAATCGTCAAAGGAGTTCTACAAGAAATTATGCAATTACACAGATTATGAACCGGAATTGGCTGCTTCTACAGTACCTATACTGTACAAAGAGAAAAAATTAAAATAGTTTAAAAATTTATTTATTTAAAAAAGAAAATAATCGCCAAAAATGAGTGAGGCACATGAACGCCATTTTGATTTATAATTTTACGCAACTTACAAATAGAATTAGAAACGTACAAAATATTTTTAATATTTCAAAGACAATATTGCATATAAGGTCTGGTTAGGTTAGAAGTTTTTTTTTTTTTTTTACAATATCCAAGTTTTTCAGAGGATTTTTAAAATGCATTTTATTTTTGTCTAGTAAAACATTATTTGAGTGTAAGGGTAGTTTCACATCGGTGATTTAAGGATGTAATGGTACTGATGTGAAAAGTTTGGATGTGTGAGGCGAAAATTTAACTATTTATTGGTAAAAAAATTAAATATAACTGCAAGGATATGGTATTTATTATCTAAACACAAACATTAATCGCATCAGCCAGTGCTGTCTTGTGATGTCTCGTAATGTGTATATGTCAAATGTCAAAAAAAAAAAATCGATAATCACGTGATGAATCGATTATCTCAGTTTTATTGACAGATGAACTCTTCAATCGTTAAATCATTTTGTATATTTTTTGATTTAACTAATATAAAGCTAAGCCTAGCACGTTAGTGGACACTCGCCTTAGCAATGTAATATCGCTTTAAGGAAACTATTCATTGTATATTTTATTTTATTATATTTATTTTATACTAGCGGCCAGCCCTGGCTTCGCACGGGTATTTAACTAAAATTTCAAAAATTATAAATTTATATTTTTTATCACCTACACCTGCGTCCATACTGGAAAATATTTTATAATAGATTGATTGAGTTCTCAAACTGCAAAAAGCACTGAGTATTGATATCAACTTCGAAGCAAATAACTTTCAACCCCCTTTTAACACCGTTAGGGGATGAATTTTGATAAAATACGAAACACGTCTTCAATCAATTCTGTTAAAGAATATTTATGCAAAGTTTGAAGTAGATTGGACCAAGGAATTACGTTAGACCATACAAACTTTGCCCCCCTTTTTCACCGTCTTAGGGGTAAAATTTCGTAAAATTCGTTCTTAGCTGATCTCTACTCGGCAAAAGGAATATTTATATAAATTTTTAGTCTCTAGGTCTTAAAATTCTAGAGATATCGTGATGAGTGAGTGAGTGAGTGACCTTTCGCTTTTATATATTAAGATTACAACTTAAATAGCTATAACCATCCAACTTTGTACAATCAATAAACAAATAACGACCAAATATTTAACAACAAACAAACAACCAAGACCTTAGTACACTAATGTATTAAATGCAAAAAAAGCGTTTTTTTTAATATGGGCGAGGGTCATTCTTTCGGCCGAAGTTTTGGACAGCGCGATTCAAAAAAATTATATTTTGTATACTACGCCATCTATCTTGTTAAGATTCGTTAGACCAGCTGTTAATAGATGGCGTCACATTAGGTACCTATTTCTTTTTTCTTAAATATTTATTTTTAAATTTAATTACAATGAAACAAAAACTAAATGTTACTGTGAGTTATGTATAATTTTTATGTATTAAAGTTATTTACATTGGTTTTGTACTTTTTACGAGATACGTGCACAGACAAAAAATTATAAGAGATGGCGCTGATTGAAATTAAATCGCGCTATTGAAATTTATTCTTGATGATATATAGTGTATTAATAAAACGGAGGTTTGAACAGATTTATTATATGTATAGATATTATTATAGGTATCTATTAGCTTATTTAATTAAAAGTCTAAAAACGGATTTTATCGCGTTTGTTTTAGGGGTGTCCACTTAGAAAATACATCGATGTTTTTTTTCGATGCAATACATCGCGACTGTGCATCGATGTTTTTCGATGCATCGGTTGGAAACATCGATGTTTTCTCAAAATCGAGTACTTTTTCTAATCAGCTTCATCAGCTGTAGTAGTTTACCTTGACACTCCATACAAACAAACAAATCACAATTTGTTATTATCTACTATTTTTACAAAGGCACTTTACATGTCTGCATTTTGTGTGTGTGTGTTAAAGGATATTCAAGGAATATAATTATGTTACAAAGAAAAAAAAAAAACGACTTTTCATGCAATCTTCGCTGATTCAGCTCACCGGTGTCGTTTATTAAAAAAATAAATAATAAATGAATAAATAAATATTAAGACACATTTATTTATTTATTAAAAAAAAATGAAAGCAACATGTGACAATATTCTTTGTTATTATTACAAAAACGAGAACTCTCCAATCGAACTTATAAGGAAACGATGAAATTATACTGTAATAATATATTTTATTCAAATCCAGTCCTACTTCGTGTTGTAAAAGATACACATTCACAAACAAATAAAAACTATAAATGAAATTTAACGTTTTTATTCAAAGTTCACAGAGACCCGAAACAAAAAAAAAAAACGAACTTGTTTATTCTGTGACACCAGACGTAGTGTTGCCAATGTCAATATCAGTCAACTAGAGCCGACAAAAAAAATGTTTAATATTCAATTTTAACTTCTAAATTTTTCTAAATCAGAGATACTGAAACAGAAATACTATGGTTATCATTGATTCGATGTTTTATGAAATTACATCGATACATCGAGTAAATCAATAGCTTTTCAAAACATCGGATCGTTTCGATGTATCGTATTATAAACATCGAGTGAATTCGAAGCATCGATGTATATCGAATATCCCTAGTTTGTTTAAAGTTGCGGTTTAACAATATTTAGTTTAAATTATTTCCCGACGTTTCAGACCCTTTACAGCGTCCAAGATCTCGGGGGACTAAGGTGGTGGATGTCCGAATAATAATTATTTTATAATATATAATATTTATTTTTTAGACTTTTAATTAAATGAATAAAATTCGCATAAATATAAGAGAACAGTATCTATTCTCTTAGTTATTATGATATTATTATTATTAATATACTACCTACCCATCTACAAATTCAATATTTTTGTCACCCTCAGGTTGTCTGGCAGTACAGCCTAACTGATGTTAGCTTGTATCTTTAATTTTATTTTCTGTTTTGGTGTGCAATAAAATATATTATATCATTATTATTATTCATTTCTGAGCAAATAGTTTGACGATGAGTGGCGTAGTGGTCATAGCACTGGCTGTTGTTCTAGTGATCAGGGATTCAATAACAGCTCATTACAAATGTTTATTTTTGCCGTAAAAATGTTTGTTGATGATATTGACCCCATACAGGATTCTCCTATTAGGGGCTGTTGTGTGTGTAAGTGTGAGTAGTTTTTTTTATTTCTACGCGAACACAAAAGCACTACAAAGTATATTAGACGGTAGCACTTACCTCGCCAATGTAAAACTGCCTTAATGAAACTATATTTTGAACAAATTCTTGATTTAAGCACTGTAATAAATCTTTATATATCCCGATTATATTCTATTAGTTAAATCTTAAACATTCTTGAATCAATGCCATATTGTGCAGTATTGCATTTTGCTATAGTAGTGGGAGTATATATGTACATAAATATCCTAAAAAAATAATATGTAAAATATGGTTTATGGTATATAATAAATTGTTTTGAAAATAAAGTGTCTTTTTTTAATATCCATTTTTAAAAAAATGTTATTTTGTACAAGAAAACGTCCTGAATTGAATGATCCAACATCTGGTATTGCAGCTACATAATATGTAAAAATTATTCCTAAAATGGACTTAAATCAATCATTCAGGAAGGGATTTTTCTTGAAAATTCTATATCTAAGGGAGTGAAATAGGTGATATGGTATAAATATAACATCGTTTCAGCGTTTGTAGAAATTCCACCCTTAAAGAGCTGAAATAGGGGATGATATTTTGTTGTTGTTGTGAAATGAGTTCCTGTTATTTAAAGATAGAAGTATAGACGTTTTTCCTACATCTTTTTGTATTTTATGAATTCTTACACCATAGAAAACTAGGAAAATTATTTTAAAGTAGCGTATGCTTATTTATATAGCACTAGTGAACCGCACTGGTTTCGCACGGGTAGTATATAAAGTTCTTTGCGAGAGCGAGGGACGCCGTCATTGGTGTGAGACCCGTGCTGAAATTATTTTGCGCGCGTTAGTTTTAATTTTGCAATAATTCCAAAAACATGAAGTTATTAAGTTATATTGGTGTAAAGTAAAAGTAAAATGTGCATGAAATACTTTAGGTAACTAAGGTATTTAAGTTGATAAGGATAAATACTGTATCCGTCTTAATAGCTTTCCAATTAGCTCATTGTACTAGACCAATTTTTTCAAAAGTAAGAATAAGTATGTAGTCTCTAAAAATGAATCAGTGGAATTTCACTAATTTTAAGTGATTTGAATAGTCATTTTAACAATGTGAGAATCGTACCACGCAGAATTAGTGACTATTTTTTTTTATGTATGTAAATAATGAGTTTCAACATGCTTCAAATACCTTATTTTGTTTATTTTTTAAATAATTATTAAATCGTCTTCCAATGGTTAAGGCCCGACTAAATATTTTTGATTTAGTTAAATCCTTGACGAACCTTTTTTTGCTTAAAATAAATTTTCTGAATGAAAACATCGAGACTCTGATGGCTTTTCAGCCAAGTCTGCGTTTTGTATTACGGAATCATAAAAAAAAATTGTGTTTGAGTTTTCATAATACCTGTAGTACCTTCATAAAAATTTTTAACCAGTTCTTGGATCATTAATAATTAAAAAATAAATAAAATAGTCTTCAAACAGTACACTTTTTTATTTACGATGTTCGATAAAAGGAAAGACATACACTAATATTAAATACAACCTGATACTCATCACTTCGTCTGTGTTAATATGTACATATATGTAATAACAATGTATTTTATGTGCAGAGGAAAAAGTATCAAAAAATCAGAAGCAAAAATATACTTTTTGCTTATAAATTCTTACATAGGCATAAATATACTTTTATTTTTATATTAAAATATACTTTATTTATATATTATTTTATTAACTATAAATTCCGTTCTTTCTTAAAACTTTGATAACTAAAAAGTTAAACGAAGATATTGAAACATTTTTTTGGATATGGGGTCATTTCAGAGTAATTAATGTTCTGTGGGTCATTTGTCTTAGAAATAATACTTAGTAATCTATCCAATGGGCGCTTGTGCACTACACGGAATTTTACTGCCCGGCGTCCGATTTTTTACGGTCCGATTTTGCAACGAAAAACACGAATAGGCGGTTGTGCACTACACGGAATTTTACCGGTAATAGTATAGTAGTATAGTACCCTTGCGAATTTTATATCACTGAAAAGATAAGAGATTTTAAACTAGTTATTTAACATAATTATTCTAATAGTGTTCTGTGATAGAATAGAATTTCTTAAACAATTATTTTATAGTTTAATTTTAAAAAAACTGCAGATACGTATAGCGCCATCTTGTATATCAATAAGATACCGGTAGTTTTGAATCAAATTAAACCAATCAATAACTAATCACGCTCAAACCAGATGGCGCTTAGAAGAGATTTTTTTTAAAGATTATAATGTAAATAATAATAAAATATTTGTATAAAGACTTAACTGTGCATAAATATGTAAATAAACTAGGATTTAGATCGTTTTGGTAAATAATATTATAACTAAAGTTGATAGACAAATCGTAGTTATGAAAATATATATATACGAATAAATGTACATGTTTATTTATTTATTCGAATATTAACTAATAAAATACATTCAATTTATTGATAAATATTCCTTATATATAATACTTAAATATTTTGTATTTTATTATTATTTATTTTTTAAGACTCGAACCAATCAATAACTAATCACGCTCAAACCAGATGGCGCTTAGAAGTGATTTCCTTTAAGACTATAATGTAAATAATAATAAAATACTTGTATAAAGACTTAACTGTGCATAAATATGTAAATAAACTAGGATTTAGATCGTTTTGGTAAATAATATTATAATTAAAGTTGATAGACAAATTGTAGTTATGAAAACATATATACGTATAAACGTACGTATGTATGTGTGTAGTTTGTTTATTTATTCGAATATTAACTAATAAAATACAATCAATTTATTTATAAATATTCCTTATATATAATACTTAAATATTTTGTATTTTATTATTATTTATTTTTTAAGACTCGAACCAATCAATAACTAATCACGCTCAAACCAGATGGCGCTTAGAAGTGATTTCCTTTAAGACTATAATGTAAATAATAATAAAATACTTGTATAAAGACTTAACTGTGCATAAATATGTAAATAAACTAGGATTTAGATCGTTTTGGTAAATAATATTATAATTAAAGTTGATAGACAAATTGTAGTTATGAAAACATATATACGTATAAACGTACGTATGTATGTGTGTAGTTTGTTTATTTATTCGAATATTAACTAATAAAATACAATCAATTTATTTATAAATTGTCCTTATATATAATACTTAAATATTTTGTATTTTATTATTATTTATTTTTTAAGACTCAAAAAAAAAAACGGTCCGGAATAGGGAAAAGTAAAATGTCGGACGGTAAAATTACGGATAGTGCACAAACGCTCTATACATTTATATGGCGTGCCATGTCGGACCGTAAAAAATCGGACGCCGGGCAGTAAAATTCCGTGTAGTGCACAAGCGCCCAATATCTATTTGGTGATGCGTGCACAATTTATTTATACAAAATAAAATCCGCCAAACTGTTCAAGGTATGAACTGAAATAAATACATAAGTGCATATATGCTTCGTAATAAATAAAACTTTTCATACAAGGTCTTCTGTATACTTCAGCATATAACTGTTAAAGTAATTTAAAACACTGAACTATAATTATAAAACTGAACGTCTAGTTCACAAGCAATTTTTCATATACGAATGATACACGTTAAAACTTAATAAAAACACTATTATGTCAGCGCTTTCTAACGAATCGGAATCACATTTCGCACGCTCATCACGTAACATTGCTCAAATAGATTCGCGCGCGAAATAATTAACTGCCATTTTGTTAAAACGACACTGTCGTAATTGACAAAGACTTAAATTATTCATCCTAGTATGTGTTATATGTAAATAATATAACCTTCAACGACAGACATGTAAAACATTTAAAGAATTACAAACATAATAAATGTTAGATGTTACCTTTAACAGGATAGATTAAAACTGAAGCTTTTTTTTTGTTTTTTTAAATATGTTACCAACTAAATTACAGGAAGAAAAACAAACAACGATGGTAGGATACCTTTCGTACACAGGTGTATCTATAGGTTCTTTTTTCGTTCTTTGAAATACTTCACCGTTCTGGTATAGTGATGTGAGTAGTCGCCTCAACACCGGCGGCCGCGGGTTCGACTCCCGCTCGGGGCAGATATATTTGTTTCTGATCTGGGTCTAATTGTAACCGGCTGATGTATATCCATGTGAGATATTTGGGAAAAACGAATTATACGGGTATTTATGAGAGCGATTAAAAGCCAAACAGTTTTGAATTTTCGTCTGTATGTCTGCATATTTGTTCCCGCATCACGCAAAATCGATTGCTCGAAATTTGATATGGTTTTCACAGGAGGACCATTACCATAAGTCCTAGAGGTCTAACTTAATATCTGGGGTAGGTTTCATCTTGATACGCAATCTAAGAGTTCCTATCCATTGATGCTGAGCGAGGCAGCGGAGCGGAGAAACGGAGAAATATTAACCAATAGGATTGCAGAGCCCTTGTCCACTGGAGCGGAGGGGAGATTTTTATTTAAAAAATTAAAGATTCGTTTTCTCTCCGAAGTGACTTACGTTACAATTTATGAGACGTCGAATAAATTTTTATATATGTTTATGTTTCTATATATGTATGTATGTATTTGTATGTAGCTATATAATTTACGTAGTGTATGTACCTATCTTAATTAATATTGTAGTGTACGACGTAATCCTATGACAAGTAAACCAAGGAAATAAACTTGTATTTAAAATTATATTACATTACTAAATAGTAAATATGATTCTGTTAAATAAGCATTAATTATTTTATAAACTTTGAACATTATATCAATTTCGCTGACAACAAATAAGTAAAATGTGTGTTAATAAGCTACGTAGTGACCCACTTGAAAACAACTAGGTATAAAAACACTATATTTAAAAAAATAAATGATCAATTGAGAATCAACTTTTGTCGTATTACATCTCCCGCACCGCACATATCAAATATATGTTGAACGTATGCCTTATAAATTTTTTACTGTCTTGTTTTATTTTCTTCCCCTCACTATACCGGATGGTCGAAAAGTCGTAGATCAAACGAAACAGGGAGATAGAGGAGGTAATTTCCAACAAAAAATCTTTCTACAGCATGGCCATAACTTCATTGCACGAAAAGTTATGAATATTTTTGTTTTTTCAATGAAACTACCGACTTTTTTAACAATTTAATCAATAAAAAATTAAATTGATTAAAAACAATAAAACAAAAAGTGCTTTACTATGAGTCGATAATGTATCAATACTACAAAAATTGTATTGCAGCTCTTGGTACCAAATTTAACGAGCAATGAATTTTTTTCCGTAAAATTTGAAGCGTTACAAAAAATTACTTCTCACTTTAAGAGCACCTGTGAAAAAAAAATGTATAACGGAAAAATGACTTTGCTAATTTAATGCTGATTCAAATGAGGTACAACACTTTACTGTTTGACCTTTAGTCTTGGTTTTATGGTCGTTTTTTCATATCAAAGTGCAAATTTCATTAAATTAGCCTTATTCAAAATAATTTATTAATTTATCATAAACGGTTAGTTTTTTGTACGTTGGAATGCTCTTATCATCATTAGTTGACTGGTAGAGATCTCTTCTAGAGATAATTTCACCCTTCCAAATTTCAATATAACTAAAATTTGTATAAACTGTGTAATAAAGAATATATATACGATTAAATGAAATGAAATGAAAATATTTGAAATGAATCCTACAACTAGACAAGTCTTTTGAGTGTAAAAAGTAATTCAAATACCTACGATAAATCTTAGATTTCTTATTTTTGTTTTCATTATAAAATATTCCATTCGGCTAATAGTTTCACGAGAAACCCGTAAACAGATATATAAAACTAGAACTAACTCGCAATTTCACCTGTGCTTGAATGTTACAAAAGAAAATTCGAATCATTCTAGTAGACATTGAAAGTTCAACAAACAACCAAACTCCTCAATGTTATTGTATTATCAACAGCTGTCTTGCTCGTCTTTGTTTAAGTCGTAATTTGATCATTAATAACGGAAAAACTTATTATTTGACGTTAAAACAAAGAAGCCTTTAAACATTATATTATTAGTAAACATTTTATTTGTTTGTTAAAGTTTAGTCGAAAATAAACGTAGTTTTTTCACGTAAACAGAGAATCAGAGCATAAAGCCTAGGGATGTTGTGATTCATCGTGAAGGGGACGGTTTTTCTTTTTTATTATATTTTTTATCTAATTTTTTTCTTTTTTGTAATTTTCATCCAACGTCAAATAAGATTTGATGCGAACATTAAACCTTTTTGTGCTGTATTTTAAAATGTGAATAATGGATCTAATTAGCTTCCCGACGTCTATGATTATAGATTTTAGGTTGGGTAATCATTTCTTTTATCGTTTTTAGGGTTCCGTAGTCAAATGGCAAAAACGGAACCCTTATGGATTCGTCATGTCTGTCTGTCTGTCCGTCCGTATGTCACAGCCACTTTTTTCCGAAACTAGAAGAACTATACTGTTGAAACTGATGTATTCTGTGAAACTGCATTAAGATTTTCACACAAAAATAGAAAAAAAAACAATAAATTTTGGGGGTTCCCCATACCTACTTAGAACTGAAACTCAAATTTTTTTTTCGTCAAACCCTTACGTGTCTCTATGGATAGATCTCAAAAATGATATTGAGGTTTCTAATATCATTTTTTTCTAAACTGAATAGTTTGCGCGAGAGACACTTCCAAAGTGGTAAAATGTGTCCCCCCTCCCCTGTAACTTCTAAAATAAGAGAATGATAAAAGTAAAAAAAATATATGATGTACATTACTATACAAACTTCCACCGAAAATTGGTTTGAACGAGATCTAGTAAGTAGTTTTTTTCTTTTTTTTTTTTAAATACACTATTATTAAAACATCGGTTAAAGTTACAACGAAGTACAATAACTTTTATATGATTTTACTTGCTGCTACGGAACCCTTCATGGGCGAGTCCGACTCGCACTTGTTTAATTTTTTATAAACTTTTTTGCAGTATGTATAATCTTGGTTTTCTTTCGCCCGCCCCCGCTTAAAGAAATCCGGGCTACGCCCACTAACTGGCGTCTTTAATTATTCGAACCATTGGTCTTTATTTTTGTTTATTCTTACTTACGAATTAAATATGAATCAGTGATATTTCACTAATTTTAAGTGACTATTCACTTTTTATCAATGTGAGGATCGTACCACCCAGAATTAATGACTATAGTCCACTGATTTGATCAATGAATATGTTTAAGTGTATTTGTAAGTATTCACTGACTTGTTACTGAAATTCACTGATATGTAGTGAATATAGCTTAACTAACGTAATTAATGAAAATTCTACTGAATCATATTTAGAGAGTATGCTTTAACCATATTCTCTTTTTTACAGATTATACAGAATGACTGGTAAATTACTATCAATATTTAAGGAGACTACTTGGTACATGATTCTCATTCGAATTATGTAAAAAAAACAGGTAAATATTAATAAACTTTTAAGTAAAGTTTCTTAACAATTATCCAATTATGTACGCGTCGTCTGGACACCCAAGCAGCTAGCTGCACTTTCGACACAAAACAGGTAGTTTACCTACGTCCAAACGCCGCCACGTGTTAACAGGGTAGCAGGATAAACAAGCATGATCCAATCCCCCTTAATACTTTAATCCTGGATTAGGATAGGCAAAAATACTAAGATATTTTACTCGTTTAAGCAACAATTTTGTTGACTAGGTAAATGATGTGAACTTTGGCAATGTTTAGATGTGAACAAGCGGCACAGTACAACACCTGTGCACGTGCCGCCGGCATGACTGTAGAGTGTCAACGCTTCATTTACTTGAATTGAAATTTATGAAAATTTGGTCAAAAATTAAGTACCTATTTTTTTAACATAATTTGAATGAGAATCATGTACCGAGTATTCTCCTTAAATATTGATAGTAATTTACCAGTCATCCTGTATATAAGACAAACAAGTATGCTTAATTAAAAAAATCAAAAAACCCGACTGCGTAAAATACTCTTATTATAAACTAAAAAGAAGAAAACAATTTACTAGCTTTCATTTGATACCCATATTGCTACAGTAAGAAAGAAAAATTCAACTCCCCCCCCCTCATTTCGACATATGCGGGCGCCATTTTGAAAATTTATATAGCCTATGTCACTACTACAATTTAGACAAATTCAACGACACCTCATATGTCAAAAACCGTCCAGCCGTTTGGGCTGTAGGGCGTGCCAAAGAAATGGACATACATACATACATACATACATACATACATACATACATACCTACATACATACATACATACATACACTCGAAAAACATAACCCTCCTTCTGTCGCAGTCGGGTAATAAAACACATTACCTTTACAAAATACATTACCTTTCTAAATTAAGACTCGGTTAAAATATAATAATCAAACAACGATTTCACAAAATAAGATGTTTCACATTTTCTAATAAAATATTTTATAGCAAAATATATCGGGAAATAAGAAAAAATTTTCACGGAATTTTCCACCCTTCTGAAACATTCAGATCTCCTAAGCGTCCAAAAAGTCCTCAGTCCCATTATCTAATTTCTAAAACAATTTAAAAAATATAGGAAAAAAAAAAACAAATAAAATTCCACAGTCTCCAAAATCGTAATATCTTTAAGGGATGCGTAAAATTGTATCGTAAAATGCTGCAACTTTGCCTGGATTTTCCAGTTTTTTGTTTGTATTTCAAAATTGATGTATTGTTTTTACTTTTAATAAGTTTTAGTCAGGAAACATACCTTGTATCTTACGTAATAAAAGTGAAATATTTATAATAATGTACTTTTTTCGAATTATAAGCACTCAAAGTCGTAGGCAAAGATGTATGTAAAATATGCAACTTTGCCTAGAAGGATATTTCAATAAATACAATGGTGATCCAAATAGATTTTTTTTCCCATATGCATTAGATACCGATAGAGCCTTCGACGTTCAAATTATTACCATTATGATATTATTTATTCTTTTACAGTTAAAGGCAAAGTTGCAGTAGGCCTTCCATACAAAATTACAAAACGATAGTTACCTATAGGGTTGTAGCAAAAAAAAAAACAGTAGATATATTTATTTATATATAAATTTTATATTTTTTCAATTTCTTCACTTACCTACCTGTAATAAATAATAATATATATTTAACTATATTTTTATTATTTTAACTATATAGTTAATTTAGTTTTAAAATTATAACATTAATTACTTACATTCGATATGAACTTCACAAAATCCGTCTAGTGTCCATCCTACACTTAGGCAAAATTGTAACACTAGTTTTCAAAACACTGCTCAACATTGCCTAGACGAAAAAAAAAATGATATCGGCCTTTTTATAATAATATTGAATAATACAGAAAAAAGATAATATTTACTTACCTAGGGATGTGTTATCTGAATAAAATCACCTTTTTTGTAGCTACAATAACAAAAGTTACAAGACCCTTGTAGGGGCGGTTTATAGGAAAATAAGGGTGGTTCACGTGCTCGGTACGCGGTTGAAATAAAGGCCACTTCCCCGATTCCCCCCGGTAGGCGTCAGTACCTCCAATGTTAAAAGGGAAGCACTCACCTGTGTCTTCTCCTCATGCACGTACCAGGCGCCTGGTGGTTTCAAGGATCGGGTGCTCCAGTGCTTACACCCTGCTGCTGCGGTAGAAAAAATTCAGTCGCCGTACTCCGGGCACACGCGAACTGGGTATCACCCTTAGCGGTTATAAGCGGTTAGATCGCGTTCGCACACGTCTATGAATAGCGGAAGATTTCGATTCGAGCGTCTCTTCGCGGCGAAAAACACTCTCGAGTCGATTGACAGGGCGCGGTGATTGCGCCTGAGTGTTGCCAGCCACAGGGATTGTGCTCCCCTTGTAAATTATTAGTATTTCAGCCAAGCGGTAGAAAAGTGAAAGTGGCCGAAACAACCCTAAAAAAATCCTTCCACTCGCGTTGATTTTTGTCACACAACTGCCCACAGAGTACTATGTCTATAACAGGAACTGACGAAGCATTAATGAAGTTATTGCGTAAAAAAGTCAAATTATGGTGCCATAATAATTTAAAATTACTGTCAAAAAATACGGTAAAAAATAAGAAAATACAAAGCAAACGCGAGATATCGTAGTCTAAACGATTTAGGCAATATTGAGTTTGATTGGTAAATTTGCAGCATTTTACGGTATTCAAAGATCTATTTTACTAAAAAAGAACCGTCTTTAGCGTAGGGATGATAAGAGGTGAGGGCCGATTTCCCCGAAACACCCGCTACGAAAATATACTGTGTGAATACCTACAAATCTGAAGGTCAAATAAATATTTTATTCACGAATCAATTGTAGAAAAATGTTTTTTCAGATTTTAAACGTTTAATGTAAACATATTATAATCCGTGCGCGATGAGAATGGGATGCTACCTTTTGGAACTGAGACGTTTCGTCGACCAGTTGTAGCGTCGGCAAACTAAGACTGATATTTTTTTAATATCGGATTTTCGATATTTTTAAATATAGAAATATCGGAGTTTAATAAATCGAAAAAAATTGTTGATTGAGATGGTCTGTAAAGTCGGTTCTTGAACTGACTTTACTCGAATTACGATAATTTTACGTGATAACGTCATAAAAAAACATTCATGAAAAATTGCATACTTTTATGAATTGAATTATTATCACTGAATTATCATTATTTTGTATAATACAAAGAAAGAACTAATTTATAATTACATATTTTTATATATATTAACATATATTTGCACGTGTTATTATAAATATTTTTTTCTCTTCTACTCGGACGCATCTACCGATGGAGTGGGAGAGAGATAGATGCGTCACAAGTCGAATGCTTAGACCGATCATGCCTCTCTATTGCTTGTTCCGCGCTCCCGCTCGCGGAACGTAACAATATGTCATGGTTTTTCGTGCGTGCAGCCGGCGTTCATCGATTTACAAGACGTTATCGTGTCAAAAATATCAATATTTCGATATATCCGCTTTATTTAAAAATAATAATTGTATGGCCCAAAAAATGATTTACACAGTTTATATTTTATAATTCAATATATTCATTAAACAAATTAAATTATAAATGTGTAAAAATTTTAGGCTAGTAATTATTGTTTAATTTTTATAAGACAAACACGTGTATTTTTCACATATTTTTTTAAATACTCGTTGTTTTAGATGTTTAGCTGTTTAACTACTACGATTATTAAGCACTAAAAAAATTATTGTAGAAGCAACTCGTTCAAATGCTACTGATGTAGCAGAAGAAATTAAACATTCAATAGCTATTTCTGATTGCACGGGAGTAAAATGTCTACTATCGATTCAAAAGTTTAGCGTGTTTGATGACCTTGAAATATTTGGGTGTTTCAAGATAAAATATTAATAAATAAATTAGTTAAATCGAAAAAAACAAGCTTATTAAAACGATTTTGTAGATTAAAAATAAAAATTTACTTTAAAAAATATCGACCGTCGATATTTACATTTTAATATCAAACTATCGATATATCGTCCAAAACATATTAGTAATAGTTATAGCTATTTGTTTATTTGTAATTGAACTACCAACAAAATTATATGTTCCTTAAAATTAGACATTTAGGACCTTAAAGTACAATTTACACATAATTTCAATTATAGGTAGTTACAGCATGCATTTGATTCACAATATTGAAAAATTTATATTATACATAACAAAGAATAAACTAATATTATTTTCTCTTTGATATACTTTTTAAAAGTTTACAATAAAGTATTAATTAAATTAAATAAATCAACTTCAATCAATAAAAATAAAAAAGAAACATAAAGAACCGTGTCCCGATTTGGGCCATATGGCGTGCAGCGATAATTCGTATAGTAAAATTATACTTAGGAGGAGTGTATTCACAGAAAAATATTTTTAGCGCCGCTTATCGAATGCACCTTAGTATACGGGGCCTTTTAAATGAAAATTATTTTTCAATATCCTCGTCATCTGAACTATCAAATCGTATGAAAATATTATCTATGGTGGAGATATTAGTACATTGTGATATTTAGTACATCCAAAAAACTAGATTATCGTTATTACGTAAATGCAAGCACCGATGGTTCGTGCACAATTTTTCGGACTGAGGAATGTAAAATCGAAAATCATTAAATACTTGCGCTCTAGACTGTTGCGATATTCGAAACCGTCCTGAATGACAGCCAAAAATGCATTTAGATTGTGTACTGGATGCTCTTGCCGTATCAAGTCTGATAGGATCTTTTGTATTTTAGGAACTTTCTTCAATAGGTGGTATTTGAATATTGTTGTTTTGTTTGGACGCTCTAGTTTCAACAAATCTCTGCTAACATTTCTGACATACACAGTAACTTGTACTTATGGAACGACTGCTACTAGATGTAAGCTATTGAAAATATTCATAGGATTCTTAATTTATTTTAGAATCAAAAAAAAGAATGTCCGCAAACGTTTCCTATATCTTATGAGATTTATTCCACAAGATATACAAACAGGTAAGTTTTTCACTAAGGCGAGAAGTCCTTTCAGATTGTCCCCGCACCAGGAGTCAGCCAATCCCACCTGATGCATCTGCCACTTGGATATTTTCCTTTCCTGGGCGGACTCCGGAAGCAATTCAACGTTTCGAATTTTTAATCTTCTTACCATGATGGCTTGCGTCCAGGGACTTGGCCGGTCAAAATTAACAATCTAATCGTTACCGCCGTCACCACCATGAGGTGCCCTGGACACAAGAAGACTTAAGGTGCCTTAATGATAGGTGTTAAAAAGAAATCCTTTTGATCAAACACAATTTTGGTTGTCCCATATATAAAACTTTGACCTCCGCTAAGTACTCACGCATTCACCGCAAGGATATAAAAACACCAGATTGATGCTGTACATACTCAGTACTTTATATTAGCATACAATTTAACTCTGCACGCCCATGGCCCAAAACCACCTAGAAGCGGGACATGGTTCTTTATATTTAGTATAAATAAAAATAATATAATTTGTTATATTAATTAAAAAAAGAAAATCGTAAAAAAGAAAGTCGTAAGGTACACTTTTCGCTCCATTCTCTAAAATCATTGCAAAACTTTTTACCCTTCAAGACTAAAGTTTCTCTCGTGCAAACTCTTATACATCCGATCATTGATTACGCTGATGTCACTTGTTTAGATGTCACCGAAGAATCACTTAACAGACTTGAGCGACTACAAAATTTATGCTTGCGTTTCATCTTCGGCTTAAAAAAATATGATCATGTAAGTCACTTTCGTAAGCAACTCCAATGGCTACCTATCCGCCATCGTAGAAATTTTAGAATACTTTGTTTCCTTTTTAAGACTCTTTTTAATCCTTGTTCTCCTTCGTATCTACGGGACCGCTTTTCTTTTTCTCATGATGATGATTCTTCATGCAGATCTCATAAACGTTATCTTCTTCAGATACCCACCCACCGTACCGATTTTTATTCCTACTCCTTTACTGCACATTCCGTTAGACTTTGGAATTCCCTACCATATGAAATTCGCGTTTGCAAAACACTATCTCTATTTAAGAAAAGACTGAGAAAATTCTACCTGAATCAATCCTATTTTAAAATTTGTATTACAATTTGATTAAGTATCTTCATGCGTGTAGGAATATATTATCGTATGTATTGTACTATGTATCGTATATATGCGTGTATGTATAAGTATAAGTATTATATTATTTGTATCTGTGTGTATACATTATTATGTAGGTATATATTATGTATTTATATATCGTATAATTATGTATTTATTATTATATATTATATTTTTATTCACAATATGTTTACTTTGTACACACTAATTTTTGCGACTCTTTTACAATTTTCCTGTGGCAGGACTACTGGAAGAGATTCCATCATGGGATAAGTAGTGCCTTTGTACCAGCATTGTTTATAAGTGCTTTTTGCATAAATTGTTAAATAAATAAATAAATAAGAAAAAGCTTTACGATAATTATTTAGGATTATGCGTTTATATTTATGGCGTGGAAAATAAAAATAGTGTAGTTAACAGTACATAAAATAAGATTAGCGTACGTATCTAAAATAAATACATAAATAGTGAATATGAGAAGCATATAATTTATACTTATAAATATCCAATTAAAAAAAAAAATTAAATTAAATGCATTGCTGTTATTACAGTTTACGAAGTTTAGGAGATTTCAGTAGAGATTGGATACATGACTCTGTGGATTTTTGTTTTGAAAACCGATAATTTATCGTAAAAAATATCTATCGTATCGTCCTTTTTTGAAATTCCTTTAGTAACTTACATAATCGAGGAATAAGAGATTGGTGCCCTAGGTTTGTTTTATAAGACTTATGTGTAAGTAATTGTCCAGGATGCCGCGGTATATGATGAGGGATGGAGAACAAGAACTGGCTTAGTAGTTCAGAATTGTCTATGAGATTATTTAATTGTTTGTATAGAAATATTATGTCATGCATTTTGCGTCTATCAGACAGGGACATCAGGTCGAATGTCTTAAGACGGTTGACATAGGGTGCTCTTTTATTTGATCCGTACGAATAAAACTGCGTGAAGCGTCTTTGTATGCTCTCAATACGGTCCTTATGGATCTGGTAGCTTGGATTCCATATGACAGAACAATACTCGAGTTTAGTTCTCACTAGAGTTGTAAATAGAAGCTTTTTGGTACTCATTTTCTTGAATTCTTTAGAGTTTCTAAAGACAAAGCCTAACGTACTCCGTGCAGATTTACATATGTTGTCGATATGATTGATGAAGTTTAATTTGGAGTCAATTGTAATGCCTAAATCACGAACAGATTTAAGTTGTTGCAAATATGTACCATTGATTTGGTATGCCGTCTCAAAAATTTTGTGATTACGAGTAAATTTGACGCAAGAGCATTTATCAGGATTAAGAACCATTCCGTTGCCAGTGCACCAAGCAGACAGTCGATCAATGTATTCTTGGAGAGCTATGGCATCATCATCTGATTTTATTTCTTTAGCACTTTTAAGGTCGTCGGCAAATATGAAATATTTCGAGTTCTGTATGACGTCCGCGATGTCATTGAGATAAATATTAAAAAGGAGAGGACCCAAAACAGATCCCTGTGGTACTCCCGATGTAGCATGGTAAGGCAAGGATGTGTACCCTTTTACGACCACATGAGACCACCTATCTTCAAGATATGAAGAGAACCATGATAGAAGCGACCCCCCAAAGCCGAGACTTGATAGTTTTTTTATAAGTAGTGAGTGATTGACTTTATCGAAGGCTTTAGAGAAGTCGGTGTATATGGTATCAACCTGTACACGCGAATCAATACAATCAGAAACAAATGTGACGAAGTTAGATAGATTAGTAGTTGTAGATCTGCCGCGCATAAACCCATGTTGTTGTGTTAATATAGTTTGTTGCACGTGACGAAGAAATAGTGGGTGTAAAAGAGACTCGAAATTTTTTGATAATATAGATATTATTGAGATAGGCCTATAGTTAGATATTTTATTTTTGTAAATGGGTACAATTCTTGAGCATTTCCAGATGCTGGGAAAGATTCCAGACTGCAATGATTTGTTATAAATAATACAAACAGGTAATGAGAGAGGTTCCGCACATCTGGATATGAACACCGCAGGTAAATTATCCGGGCCGGCACCTTTCCGTAAATCAAGTCTTTTTAGTTTTTTAAAGACTTCAAATTTTGAAAAATGTAAGGTGCACAAAGAATTCCACGATACTGGCCGATTTATATCGGTATTGTACAAACTATATTGTTTGTCATAAACTGATGAGAAATATTTCGCAAAAAGATTACTGATGCTGGCTCCATTTGAAGCTACTGTGTTGTCCAAAGTCATAATTGATGGGTAGGCGTTAGATGATTTTTTGAGGTTTTTGAGGTGAGTCCAGAAAAATTTAGGGTTTCTAGCTATACTTGTCTCTATGGTATCGATATAGTTTTTATAATTATACTTGATAAGTTTTTCACAGTTTTCACGTAGTGTTTCAAATTCTAATCGGTCACGAGGATTCCTGTATATTTTATATTTTAATCTGTATTTATTTTTTCTTTTTAATAATGATATTAGATTTTTATTAAACCAAACTGGATATTTAGTACTTTTAGGTGTAGATTTAGGTACGTGTTTTTTAATTATTTCATCCAGTTTTTTATAAAAGACAGATAGCATCATGTTAACGTCTTCATAGGCTAACAGTAGTTCTGACCATGGTGTTTCGTTGAGTTCTTTGAGTATTTGATTATAATCTGCTTTATAATAGTTAAATCTAGCTTCTAATTTTTCCTTAATTCTTTCATTTTTCGAGGCTGACACAGTTATGTCTAAGGGAGGATGGTGGCAGTCAACGACACTTATGGGGTTAATGTTTTGTTTTATAAACAATTCCGTGGAGTTAGATATAATAAGGTCTAGTATTTTCTGGTTCATATTTAAAATATGGTTATACTGTTTCAAACCGTTTTCTTCAAGAAAATCTACAAATAAAGAATCCAAATTACAGCTACTAGCTGAACACAAATTACTTACATCTGGTGTTTTTGTCCAAGTTAAGTTTGTGAGATTAAAGTCTCCTGCTATTATAATGTTATCATTATGGTCAATAACAGTATTTGTGTTTGTTATGAAGGCTTCTAAGTTTTCCTTTTTAACAGGTGGTGATAAGTAAACAGCACATACCGCTAACTGGCATAGTTTGCCAAGTTTACTGATTTCAATTGTTACCCAGAGGTCCTCACAGCTACTTTCCCAATTAAATTTACGATGAGATACCAAATTGTTTTTGACTGCAATAACAACTCCTCCTCCAATTCTATCCTTCCTATCTCGTCTATATATTGTGTATCGACTATCAAAGATTTCACTATCATATATACTATTGTTAAGCCAACTTTCTGTAAATATCAGGACATCGAAACTATTGTTCAAAATATTAAGTTTAACATTTTGGCACTTACTACGAAGACCTCTGACATTCTGATAGTAAATGCTTAACAAATCCATAATATTAAAATTTATATAAAATGTGTGTACTATATTTATATGACAAAGTTTGTGTATAATTATGTATGAATGTTAATATTAATAATAAATAATATAATAATTATTATAATATGTAATTATCACGTGTTTAATATATATAAGATTATTATTGGATACTATATATATTTATGTATAGATATATGTATAAAAGTGTATATATGTATATTATTGGATTTATAATATTATTCAATGTAAGTATAAGTTATACGTACTTATGAAAGTGATTTATTTATTTATTTATTTATTTATTTATTTATTTGATTAGGGAAACAAACAATTTTTTTTAAAACATATAAACATAATCAACAATAACATTTCATAAATCAGCAAAGTTTCCACCAAAAATTTATACATACTGAGCAGTTAAGCATTAAAGCTACTTAAACGAACACATATTTACAAAGAAAAAAAATAATAAAAACTAAGGAAAAACATTACACCAATGCTACCTCTCTTATTTTCGCCCTAAATTCTTTTAAACAATTACTAAATATATCTACTGTATTAAATTTATCATTATAATTGTTACAAGCTCTGAATAAAAACATATTTGCAGTATAATTTCTCTTAACAAGAGGAACACAAAACAACCGATCGCAACTCCTCATATTGAATCGGGGACACCTTATACTGATGTTACTTACTAAGAAAGCGGAATCTATCATATAATTGATTATTTTGTAAAGGAATATTTGATCTCTAACATAACGACGATTCTTTAATGAACCCTCTGCTATAATGGCTTCACGGTTAGCTTTACAATGAGAACACCGAAAAGAAACATGTTTATAAAACTTGAAAAAAACACGTTCAATTTGTCTTATATAAATATCATATTGGGGATTCCAAACTATTGAAGCGTACTCAAGGACCGATCTTACGAGACAATTAAACAAAAGAATTAATGTAGAACAACGCTTAAAATCTTTACCAGCCCTTAAAACGAAACCCAACATTCTAAAGGCCTTAGAAGTTATATGATCAATGTGCTTATTAATTAACAACTTATTATCAATGATAACACCCAGGTCTCTCACCTCAAACACACGGTCTAAGCAATGGCTGTTTAAATGATAGTTGTATAAAATAACTGTATTTTTCTTTCTAGTAAAACTTATGACGCAGCACTTTTTTATATTCAAATGTAAACCATTGTTGTTGCAGTACGAAACTAACTCGTCCAAATCATTTTGAAGTAATAAACAGTCCGAATAATTTTTTATGCTTTTGTAGATTTTCATATCATCCGCATATAGTTTAAATTTAGAATATCTAAATTTGGAAACAATATCATTGATAAACAAATCAAACAATAAAGGTCCGAGGTGAGAACCCTGAGGTACTCCCGAGGTAACTGGGATGAATGATGAGCAAAATCCCTTTATAACAACAGCCTGACTACGCTCACGTAAATAGGATTCAACCCAGCGAAGAAGATCACCATGTATACCGACTTCACCAAGCTTGAAAATGAGTAAGTCATGAGAAATCTTATCAAATGCTTTTGAATAATCGGTATACACAGCATCCACTTGATAACCTTTATCCATCGATAAAGCTACATCGTGTACGAACTCACACAAGTTGGTCTCAGTTGATCTTTTCTTAATGAAACCATGTTGTTGGTCTATAATTATTGGCATAAGTTTGGGATAAATCAAATCGAAAACACATTTTTCAAACAACTTTGGAATGGTACTAATCTTAGATATACCTCTATAATTTTGGATATTATGTTTATCACCCGATTTGTGAACCGGCACTATGAAGGACCGTTTCCAAGCAGAAGGAAATCTTCCTGTTCGCAGCGATAATTGGAAAAGATAGAATAAAGGGCGAGAAAGATACTTCCAACATTTTTTTAAAAATATTGGTGGGATACCATCAGGCCCACAACCCTTGTTTACATCTAAACACTTCAAATGTTTTTCCACAAAATCAACTGATATATTAACGGAACCTATTGATACACAACTGTTATAAGTAGAAGTTGAAGACTGTGTAACACTATAAGGCTGAACAGAATTACTTGGCTCAAATACAGATTGAAAGTAGGAATTAAATAACTCGCAAATATCATTTCCCTCTGTGCAAGTTACATCATTCAAATACAACGTCTGGGGTAACCCATGTGTACTCTTTTTGGATTTAATAAATGTCCAAGAGTATTTACTATTTTTATTTATGTTGTCTTCGACTGTATTAATAAAATTTTCGTAACATTCCAATTGTACAGACTTCTGACGCTTGCGGAGAATTTCAAAAGTATTATAATCACTTAACCTACCATATAATTTCCATCGCTTATGAAATTTCAATTTTTCTTTTATTATTTTTTGCAAAGCCTTAGAAAACCAAGGAGGGTACCTTAAATCATTTTTCATTTCTAGTTTAGGAATAAATTGAGAAATAATTAAATTAATCTTATCATAAAACTCACTTAAAGCCAACTCGATGTCGTTAAGCCCATATAAGAAGGACCAATCCACTTTATATAAAGCCTCATTCACTGCCGCATAGTCAGCCTTGCGAAATAATCTTATCGTCCGAGAAGCTGAAATAAAATGTTGGAAATTCGAGAATCGAAGACACCACTGTAACGCCGGATGATGAACATCTTCGGGTACAAGTGGCTCCGTACATCTATTAACAATACAACCATAATTACTAAAAACGAGATCTAGTAAACGATTATTCGAATTAAAGATAATATTATATTGATTAAATCCTGTGAAGCTAATAAAATTGCGAACCAGCTGAAGAACTCTGTCATTAGAATCATCATAAATCAATTCACAGCAACCGTTAGTCGTCGACCAAATCCACTGAGCCATTGAGACGTTAAAATCACCTACAATTAGGTATTTGTCAGTAGGGTGATTAAGAAGATGGTCGGATACTATGTCAAACAACTCACTTATGGCATCAGCATGTAGTCGTCCATGAGGAAAATAACCACAAAAAATATTAAGTGATTCTTTTTTATTGATAAGGATTGTCACTGACAATGCCTCTGCTACACAACTAGGCATGGAAATAGAATTAAAACCAGTCACAGATAGACGCCGATGCACTGCAATCAGAACTCCACCACCGAAAACATCGCCACGAGACACATAGTCACGGTCACACCTATACACACTGTACCTATTGTCAAATAGTTCAGAGTCATAGAGACCTGAAAAGAGCCAGGTTTCAGTCAAACATATTATATCGTAATCAGAGACCAACAGATTGTGTAAAAAGGTGTTCGTCTTCGTACGCAGGCCACGTACGTTCTGATAGTATATCGAGAATTCATTTTTAGAAGCCATCTCTATAAAGCACTTTATCAAATAGGTTAATACTTATTTTTACCAAACAAAAGAAACTAATAACAGAAAAGAGAGACCAAATTTCCCTCACAATTATATATTCAAGCCTTAAAATTAAATTGAATTTTTGTGTTCCCGACAACATACGAATACTCAGTAAGCGGATTAAGGTAGTAAAAAGTTTTTGGCAACAATACAAGAACAAATAAAAAATAATACAAGTATGGTATAATACTCCCATAAAGCGAAATGACAAAAAAAATTGAGATAAGGCAGATACACTTATTCCTACTTGATTTTGTTTAAATCATTAACACAAGCAATATGGATTACGGGACTAGTGTCTGACTTTCTAACCATTATCGTACAGTTCTTCACCCATACATACGAATAACCCTTCTCTTTGGATAACTGTTTCGTTTTTTTCAGGATCTCCTTATTAAAGCCAGTAAGATGATCATTGAAGTAAATGTTGTTATTAATTCCCGAAAATCCTATATCACAAGCCTTCAGTTTTTGTTTTCTCATATGTGCCAAAAAATCATCCTTCTTGTAACGAGCTAAGAACCTCACAACAATTGGTTTTATTCGTTTGTTATCGCCTCCTTTGCCTTTAGGGGCAACTCGAGTGACGAAATCAATATCTGCAGATGTATCCAGTTTAAATTCGGTTTGATTTGCCACAGATTGAATTAGACGTACCAAATCTTCATTCTTTTTCTCCGGTACCCCATAAATTTCAATATTTGAACGTCTTGCCCATTGCTCCCGGTTATTACTTTCAGCTCTCAAACTATCAACTTGTTGCTTCAACACGCCGAGATTAGAAGCTCTCGCGTCTAATGTCCTTACGCTACCCTCCAGAACATCAATTCGCTTCTTCATGTCCTCGTAATCTTTGTTCATGTAGGAAATGGACTCTTTCAAGCTAGCCATATCAGTCCTCAGGGACTCCATCTCAGAGAAAACTATCTCCTTAACCACCGACTCCAAGTGTTGTCTTAATTTAAGCATTTCAGAAGACAACAAACTCTTTAAGGAATCCACACAGTTACAATCATGGGTAGTCGAGGTCTTATTATTTAAATTTCCCCTACGGAAAGTTATGTTATTAGGGCTACTATCCAACGCATTCTGAGAACTAGTGCTTCTTATCGGAGTGTTGTCATTATACAGAATTCTGGGTTTTTTTAAGGAGCATTCAGGACAGAACCATGATTCATTAGGCACATATTTTCTCTCTTCTCCAGGAAACAAACATAACGAATGATAGCTCCGCTCGCAACTGACACAAACTAAAACGATGACGTGACGTGATTCTAACTGTGTTAAATCTCGGATCATAATGTGTTCCGATGTCTCCGTTTTTCTGAGGAATACGCGTCCATTTTTCACCCAGACATATTTATATTGAAGCTTTTTAGCCCATTCTCTAGTCTTAGCATGAATTTTCTTCGTTTCAGGGGTGAGATGGTCGACGACATATATTGTGTGTGCGTGAATTTCTGTTTAAGTTTTATTTTAAATGAGAGGTGTATATTTTATTAAATTGATAAAATGAAACATTTTTATATATTTTAATAATTTTATGATAGATCGACTGTCATTTTAGATTTAGACAAGGTTCCGTCCCATTCTCATTGCGCACGGATTATACTCAATTATCAAATATAACTTTTGCTTTGACATATAAAATTTGACCCTATTAATCACTACATAATATAAAACAAAGTCGCGTCTGTCTGTCCGTCTGTCTGTTCGCGATAAACTCAAAAACTACTGCACGGATTTTCATGTGGTTTACACCAATAGATAGAGTAATTCATGAGGAAGGTTTAGTTACTGTATATACATACCCCGGGCACAACCGGCGCGGACTGCTAGTTGAAAATATAATTAATAAAACGGATTCGTATTTATTTGACTTATGATTTATAAGCAAAAATCGTTTTACAAAATATACGACTTGATTAATTAAATTAAATTAAATTAAAATAAATAAATTATTCATTTTTAATTTGGCTTAAAAAATTAGAGTAAAAAATAATATTTTTGCTTTTGTTCACACAGGTAGGTAAGTAATATTTCTTCTGGCCTGGTATATAATGCCTAGGCACGTCAAAATATTTACTATTTATTTATTTAAATTCTTTATTGTACAATAAATACACTAATATATATGAGTATGGATTGTATGTATGCGTATGTTACTTTGTATAAACTCGTACATTATGTTACATGTATGTGTGTGTGTGTGTGTATGTATGTGAATGTGTATGTATATTCTATTATATTATTATATTTACATAATATATATTATATTATACTTATATTTACTATTATTTATTACATTATTATATTATACTTATATTTACTTCACAACTACTTGTACACTTCTTAACCGCTTTTCTCTGCCTTGTCCTATACCCAAAGGTTGTCTGGAAGAGATCGCTCTTTTAGCGATAAGACCGCCTTTGTACATCTTCTCTAATAATTGTACTACTTTTGTTCTATCTTTTATTGGTGTACAATAAAGAATATTATTATTAATATAATATTATTTAACTGACACAATATAATACAATATACGAGTAACATAAAATAATATATTATAATAAAATATAAAATAATATAATACAAAAGAATATACATAATATAATGTAATAGGTATACAAAAAGTGACAAGATAATATGTCGTTACTTCAACTCGGCCATTGCGAACAATATTTTCTTTTTTACGGATATTTTGAAGGAGTTCTTAAAGGACGCTATTAATATACCTACTATGTATTATCCAGCTCCACAACTGTTAACTAATATACATAAAAATATTTATTACCAGCTATTCTTTCACTTCATTCGCGTGCTTCCTATATTCCATGTAATATTTTCTAAAATCGAAATTACATAAAAATTTACGTCGATTCCTTGCTATGTAAAAAAACAAATATATTTTACGGACATTGTTCGTTTTCATGACTATAACCTACTCGTACCTCTGTGTCATATTTCACCGGGGCTATAACCCCGGGGCCTCTACAAAAGATGGGCCCCTAGAATGGAGACTTCGGAAAAAAAATCAAATTCAGACTAGTAAACACAAGTAAACAACTTTTCTTTTGGCCAGGGGACCTCCACTCCTTTGTTGCCCCGAGGCCTCCAGACCTCTAAATCCGACCCTGAGTTCCGTTCAGTCATTCTATCGTGATTGTGTTACAAATACTCATCCTGTCTTACGTATTTATTATAGTAGTTGTGCCCGCGGCGGCGCTCGCACATAAGTTTTACTATTATTTGTTTTTGTGTAAGTTATTAAAGGTACTAGATAACCGCTATCAATTTTAATAGTATCATACTTAAAAAAATTAAAAAAAAAAATTGGTTGTCTGTAAAGTCGGTTTACGGAAGTTATAATTTTACTTGATAACGTCATAAGAAAACATTGATGAAAAATTACATACTTTTATGAATTATTACACTGAATTATCATTATTCTGTATAACACAAAGAAGGAGTTAATTGAAAAAAAAAATTTTTTCGATTATCTTTTCACTTAAAAAAATATACAGTAACACGTTTACGCACACACATGCATACATACATACAATATATAAATATAAATAGTAGAAAAAGCAATTTCATTATGATACATATATTTTGTGAATATTGTTATTTTATAATCTATTACGAACCGTCAAAACTGTCGATGAGGAATGAGTTTTTGTTACTGCGTAGTATATAACTTTGAATTTATCTGGAGAAAGAACAAAACAAAAGCAAATTTACAGCCGGAAATTTACAGCAAGTAGCCGCGAAAAAACGCAACCTAATAATTATAATTAATAATCTACTTATTTGGAATTCATAATTTATTCAATCACTCAATCGGTAAAAGCGAATTAATGATTCATATATTAATGTACAAAAACAATGTTATACTACAACATTTTACAATCCGTGGACAGACAGCGTAAGTGAACTGAACTGAATGAATGAATGAATGAATGAAGTGAACTGTAAGCGTCCCACTATTGGGCAAAAGCCTCTTCTCCATATAGGAGAAAGGTTGGAGCTTAATCCACCACGTTGCTCCACTGAGAGTTGAAGGATAATTTAATAAGGTGTATATGATAACAACTGGGATCGACGGTTTTACGTGCTTTCCAAGGCACGGTGAAAAAAATTATAAAGACACTCAGACCAGAAACAAATATCAGCCATGAGCGGGAATCGAACCCACGATTGAAATAGAACGGTTCTGAGAGGGTTAATTTGGCACTACTAAATTAGTAGTGCCTAATTACACAGTAAAAAAAAAAATTATTTCAAGACCTCAAAAAAGTTGGCTTGGAAGTATAACCACTCAGATTAATGAATAAGTGCTCTTAATTGCTCACAAAATGCTCAATTCAAATTCGCAATTGCTCACCCTATCAATTAATTATTTAATTAGTTATTAATAATTAAAAATACAGAATTATTTTTGCCTATTACACGTAAACCAATAGACTTTTCTTAAATTTTTTTTTTAAATAAATTGCTCACAAATTGCTCCCCCGGAATCCGCATTTGCTCCAGATGTATCATTAATAGTTAATTAATAATTAATTTTTTTAACAATTGCAAACGTGAAAAATTAAAATTCTTATAATTCAAATAGAATATATATATTTTTTTAAATAAACTATATGCCAATTAATTGCTCCTTAATTGCTACCCCGAAATCCGCATTTGCTCCAGATGTAATATTAATAGTTAATTAATATTATAAATATAAAGTTTATTTAAAATATATATATTCTATTTGAATTATAAGAATTTTAATTTTTCACGTTTGCAATTGTTAAAAAAAAATTAATTATTAATTATTTATATTATTTACGTGTAATAGGCAAAAATAATTCTGTATTTTTAATTATTTATAACTAATTAAATAACTAATTGATAGGGTGAGCAATTGCGAATTTGAATTGAGCATTTTGTGAGCAATTAAGAGCACTTATTCATTAATCTGAGTGGTTATACTTCCAAGCCAACTTTTTTGAGGTATTCTCAAGTATTTAGTCAAAATGCTTCAATGTCTTTATTAAACCTAAATCTTTTTTAATTACAATTTAGGCGTAATAATAAACAATGCAATCAAGCTATAATTGTCTTTTGTATTTTAAAAATATCGCCTAAAATATCGATACACTAAAAGGAGCAGAGAAGAACATAAATGAACACGAACGAGCAGGATAGAACAAATCCATAAGCTTACAAAGTTACAACAGCATAACATTATAAATACGTATCGAAAGGGAAAGTGTTAGACTATCACGCAATAAAACGGAGGTCTAAGTCGAACCTTCTCTGCATGTCATAAACAACGGCTATGTATACATTAACATACATACAAACTTTATTTATTAATCCGCGCTATTTAATCCACACATTGTCTCCGCAAAAAAGGAGAGTCTAGTTTCGATACCAGACAATTTTCATATCATCATTATATCAGCAATTGGATGTCCACAGCTGAACGCAGTGATTTTCATATATAAATTTATTTTAAAAACTTCAGAAGATAATGAACTAGGTACTAGTAGAAAAGAGTTAAAACATATTATGACGTGACGTTATTGTAATCTGCGGTAACAACTTTAATTTCAAGACAACAATAATTTAAATTAATTAAAAAAATCAAAAACCCGACTGCGTAAAATACTCTTATTATAAACTAAAAAGAATAAAACAATTTACTAGCTTTCATTTGACACCCATTTTGGTACTGTAAGAAAAAAAAAATTCAACTCCCTCCCCTCATTCCGCCATTTGCGGGCGCCATTTTGAAAATTTATATAGCCTATGTCACTACTACAATTTAGACAAATCCAACGACACCTCATAATTATGTCAAAAACCGTCCAGCCGTTTGGGCTGTAGAGGGCGTGCTAAAGACATGGACATACATACATACATACACTCGAAAAACATAACCCTCCTTCTGTCGCAGTCGGGTAAAAAGAATAAACATAACAATAAAAAAATATTTCAAATCGAACAAATAGAGTATGAATCAGCTTTATAAAACATCATATACTTGTACATATTTTAATTGAATAATAATATTTATAATAAATTACATACTGTAATAGATATAAAATAAATATATTTTAGGATACTTTTTCTCTTAAACAATTCAACTACTTGCATTATAGTAATGTTAAAAATGATTATTTTGCAAGAATGACGGAGGATAAGTGAGTCACGCAGATCAGTCAGATAATATAGTTTAAGTAATGAAAAAGTTGTGAATTTGTAATCAAGTTATACAGTGTAATCTATGCTTTAAATTATAACTACACAAATCATTCTTGTGTTATCACTTATCACAAGTTATACTCTTGTACACCAAATCCAAATTGTAAATGTTTATGTTAGAAAAAGACAAAGAATAGGGAAGAAAATGGCCGCCACAGTAACAGCTGTTGACGTACCTAACTTCACTCAATGCACATTCATTGATTGTGAAGTTCGCAGTTCGGAGCGTTGAATTTGTTGAATTTTTTTTAGTGTTATCGTGTCACGGATGTGGTCCAGACGTGTTTATTAACAATAACAATTTGTTTTAAGATGTAAACAAATGACGTGTATGAAAAAACAGCAGACATGTCGGGATTTAATTCTGTGATTGTGTTTTTAGTGTTGTGTGTGATAAAGTGCAGTTTATCTAACAATTTCGTCAACGAATTGGTCACAAGTACACATAGTCATGTACATTGTAACCACGAACACCCAAAAGCTGATGATGTGAGTAGATTTTTTAACAAAAATTGCCCTTTTATTTTATCATTACTACCACGTGTGCTTGTAACATATTGATCACGATTTAATTACATTAGTCAGTCTACTACGATGCGTATGACTAAGTAAATAAGAAAATAAAAAAAGCATGCTATTGAATCGAGTGTTTTTTAGCTTATATTGTAGATGATAAAATAACAATTAAACAAAACAAAAATAAAACAAATATGTATTAATCATTCAAATAATTATATTTCATTTAAATAAGAGGAATTTAAACATAAATATTTTTAATAATATATTCGTTTTAGGAATAGAAATGCGTGTTTTTTGTCATTAAATCTATTAAAAAAGTTCTTAAGCAACGCTTTCTTAACACAAGTCACACAAAATAGTTTGAAACACAAGAAAGCTGTTTTAATGAAATAACAATCGTTAATTATCATAAAAGACGTAAATGGTATTTGTGATTAAACGTTTTACATATATGACTTGAGAATTTAAATTTGAATAAGTTTTTTCCCGTCTGAACATATAAAAGTTTAATTAAAAATTCTATTTATTTTTTTCCGTGATTACATTCTAGTAGTAATTATTTTAAATAACTAATCGTCTATACGGATAAACAGTTTGTGTTTGTAATGTCAAATAACAATTTTTTTTTAGTTTTTACTAAATCAGTGTTTACACGCTACAAAAAAATTTAATGATTTTGGCCGTTAGTTTATTTCGGCTAAACTTGAAACGGCTGGACCTTTTTACAGAACTTTGAGTTATTATTAAAAAAAGTAACTTAAGGTAACTTAAGCTACTGTTATTTTAAAATAATGACTAGGATTTTAAATAATAAAAAAAAAATGAAAATTATTTATATTTTAGCTGAATAATACGCGGAAGAAGGTACAGTCTGATTTATATAATGGAATGAATGGAATTGATATAGGTTATATTGTACATAGCTTAAATTTTTGCAAAACAAAGAAATAATGTAGCTTACATTAATATAAAATTATTAAGCCGATTTTAATCACTCTTACCGTCACGAATTTATCCAGGGTGACAATAGGCTGTAAAGCTGTAAATGCTGTTATATCGGTCATCATGAAACCGCGGTATTTCTAATTTAAAATAAGTCGAAAATCGATGGTACTCCTCTATGTATTTTTTATCCGACTGCAAATACCAAAAGGAATGTTTTTAACAAATACGCATACGCACAAACGCATGATTAATCCGATTTCAGTATTCAATTTGTTCCATTTGTAAAATTGTAAACCATTTGGTTTACAATCGATTATTATAATAAATAGAAACTAAAGTTAGCAAAGTCATCATAAAAATTATTGATACGAACTAAAAAGTTGTACTTATATATTAAGTTTTATAACTTTCTAAGCTTGTCTATGATGCTTAAAGCACAGCGCACCGAACAACTATAATATAACCTAGTTGACGCAACCGTGAATTGTTTTTACCCGACTGCGACAGAAGGAGGGTTATGTTTTTCGAGTGTATGTATGTATGTATGTATGTATGTATGTATGTATATATGTATGTATGTATGTATGTATGTCCATTTCTTTGGCACGCCTTACAGCCCAAACGGCTGGACAGTTTTTGACATATGAGGTGTCGTTGGATTTGTCTAAATTGTAGTAGTGACATAGGCTATATAAATTTTCAAAATGGCGCCCGCAAATAGCGGAATGAGAGGGGAGAGATGAATTTTTTTTTCTTACTGTAGCAATATGGGTATCAAATGAAAGCTAGTAAATTGTTTTATTCTTTTTAGTTTATAATAGGAGTACTTTACGCAGTCGGGTTTTTTGATTTTTTTAATTAAGCATACTTGTTAGCGTTTAGTTTCGGTTGCAATGAGAAATGATGCCTAAAATATGATTATATATATATATATATATATATATATATATATATATATATATATATATATATATATATATACAGGGTTAATTCTAAAACACCAGCAACCTCGCAGGACAAGATAGCTAACATTATGTACAACAACATTTGTTCTACGACTTTTGACATAACTCAATACATTAATTAAAAATGATTTTTTAAGCTTTTATTGTACTGCTCTGAAATTTAGAGTCTATGTTTCATTCATTATCGAAAGGATGACGCGACGCTCGGGCGCGCTTGCATAATAATAGTAATAACACTTTCTCTGCCCGATAATTCTAGTTAATAAAATTAATATAAATTGCTTGGTGGGTTTGTGGGCAGTATCATAGTATGTATATCGCAGTGACTTAAGTGAATAATCAAATTTCTGTTTTGTCATGTCCCTGCAATACGTAAACTGAGTCCACAATCCCTTCATACTTTACCAGGCTTAGAACGGGCTATATTAAACGATAAAAAACAAATAAATCGTATGTATAGGAGGGCAACACATCTGCATAACCTCCAGAGGTTACAGCACAACCAGTTGTGCGGTAGACATCCGGTACCTAGTCATCAAAAGCCTTCGACTGTCCGTATGCCCGCCAATACTATAAAAATGTAGGTATGTAGATTAGGTATCTGAATTCTGAACATAAAAAAATATGTGAAAATTATTAACGTAGGTAATTATTCTTTAACGTTTACTAAAGTCTAATTAAACCAATTTCATATGAAATATTGGTAGCTAGGTATTATTCACTTTTTATTGTTAAATACAGGCGGGCATAAGTATTTCAAAAGTGAAATCAGCGTATTTACAATAATTAAAAAATTAAAAATAATTGACAATAAAATAATATTTACAAACGAAATATTACCTCTAAGGTTAAAGTAACGCGCATGTCGGTGCGTATCGCGCAGATAGCGTTCAAAATAGTCACCATCACAACCAACACACATACAACACCTAAAAATCAGCTGTTCACTAACACGTGCTAACACTTCCGAATTAGTTTTAATTTGATTGAACGCACAAATTATTTTAGTTAACCGAACCAGTTACAAAAATTTACTCGTGCTAGTTTGTCAGATTCGGTGAGTTGAATTGTCTCACGGCTCGGTGTAGGTAAGTTCGAATATCTAGCTGCATATTGCCGACAGGCTTCCGACACATTGTCATCACACTTAGCCAGTATCCTCACCATTTCCGTGTATTCGACATTAGAATAGCGGCGGTACCATGGTTATAAAATAACTTTAGTACAGGTACAATACATCGATCGATACGAATAAAATAAATACGAGTAGCACACAAAATCATATGACGCGCGCGCATCAAAGTCGCCCGCCGCCGACTGCCGCGGCCGGCTAGGGATGTTAAAAAATAATCGATTTTTATATAAATCGATTTTTATTTTATCTTAATCGATTTTTTATAATCGATTGTTAAAGTAATATTAATCGATTTTTAATAAATCGATTATATAAATTACGCGTTTAAATCGATTTTTATCATAGCGCCATCTATGCGACGGATGAAAAAAACTTGAAGTAAGTTTCAATTTTATAAACAGCGAAATATATTTTAGTTTTTGAGACCACAACGTAGTCGTTTAGTTTTTTAATTACATATCGTTTTAAGTATTTTATTTTAAAACTAGTCTATTCACTCCACAACAAAATCGAACTTTTTTTTGTTGTATGACATTTTTCACTTGTTGTTTACTAATTTAGGTTCACTTTTTTTTTAAATCTATCCTCAGATTTTTAGCAGCTCTAGTTTAGGAGATACACCCTTAAAATGTACTCTCCATTTGACTGTTGATATCGCTATCGTCAACGTCTTACTAGTTTCTGTTTCTTTTTTGTAATGGCTTCGTCTATAAGGACCTGTGTAAACAATCCAAATAAATTTTGTCACATTTGTGGTAAATAAAAATTCAAAATATTCTGTTTAAATGTGTCAGACTTTGTGAAAAATGCCTACATGTAGTACTTTCAACAGCCATTGGAAACAAACAACAAGTCTTGGATACCGAATAAAGTGTGTAAAACGTGTATGGAGTCTTTACGATTATGGAAAAATAATAAGAGGTATCCCTTGAATCTTTTTATTCCTATGATTCGGCGTGAACCGTCGAACTACCACAACGACTGTTATTTCTGCGTTGTAAACATAACAGGAATTAACCGCCAAAATCATTCCATGTGGGTTTATCCTACTGTGCCCTTCATATTAGACCTGTCCTGCGCTCTACTGATACATTAGAACCCCAACCAAGTACATCTCAGGTATGTCCACACAAAATTGTTCAACGAATGAAGGAAAGTGATACAAGCTGCAAAGAGAGTGGTAGCAAATTTGAAGACGCCGAAAGACTAATACCATTAAACTAAGAGGACCTAAATGATTTAATAAGAGATCTCCACAACACCACAGACAAAAATGCCTGGAACGAGTTTATTTGGCTCGTAAAAAACTTTTTGAGAAATAAGAAGTCCGTCGACTTTCCTGACCACGTCAAGCAGTTACTATTATACTCTCAGCAACTTGGATGCAACAGCACTTAGATGCGTTTTCCTCATAGGCACCTTGATCGATTTCGTGAAAATTTTTGAGATTTAAGTGAGGAGCAGGGAGAACGCTTTCATCAGGATATTCGCACCATGGAGGAGCGCTAACAAGGCTATTGGAGTGAAAGTATGATTACTATAGTACTGACTACTGTTGGATTATCCAGAATAGTAATAAAACTCCAACTTATTCAAGAAAGTCACATAAAAGAAAGTTTTGTTCTAATTAGATAGTTAAATAAATTATGTGACGAGAAACCATGTTTTTTTTTTATAAAAATAGCTACACTTCATATCTCAAAAAGTAGAGCTGCTAGCATAAATCTGAGTATAGATTTGGAATCAGTGTAGAAAATGCAGCTAGATCCATAAAAAACATTCCATACAACAAAAATTCTATTGTACTGTGATTATAAAATAGTACTGAAAATTTATGACGATTTTTTTAAATTGATTTATATTTTAGTTTTTCAGACCATAAGGTTTTGTTGGGATGCTCACCATTTCATTTTTATTATAGTAAAACGTTTAATCGTACTGAAAATTTGTCCTTCCTTATTCTCTACCTTGAAAGTTTTAAGGAACATTCGCTTTGTTTTTTATTTTAAAATTGGTTATTTATTTATTTAATTTTTAACCTGATAAATTGTTAATATGAATCTCTTAGGCTTATTATTGGAATATGAAAAGCGTGTAGATTTTTAAAAAATAGAAAAAATAATAAGATTAAGAAGAGAAGAAGAAAAGATTAATAAAATAATAGATTTTTCGTAAAAATCGATTATTTATTTTCGTATTAATCGATTTTTTAGAAATCGATTAATATTGAATCAAGATTAATCGATTTTTATTTAATCGATTCTTTTCTATTAATCTCACATCCCTACGGCCGGCTAAATAGGTCAAGTTCAAAGGCGCTAGCGCCGCCCCGTTCCTACCTTTCCCCTCACATTAGTACGTGGTCGTTATTTACCTAATCTTTGGGACGCGCGTAGAGTTTATTGCATTCGCGTAAAATTAAATTAATATTTATTTTTGTATGAAAATAAAATCTAACAAATTAACAAAAGTGGTAGAACAAATGTTGTTGTACATAATGTTAGCTATCTTGTCCTGCGAGGTTGCTGGTGTTTTAGAATTAACCCTGTATATTTGAATATTTTTAACATTCATATGAATACTACACCCATACACGGGGTGGGAGTCATAATATATCCCCAAAGTGGAAAGCAAGGTCAGTGCCACTTGCGCTAATGGGCCAGTAAATTATGTGATGAACTAACTTTCATATTAACAATAAGACTAACAATTTCGCACGGTAATGATTTATTTAAAAAAAAACTAAAATCAAAATTGTGCTTAGCAACAAAAAAAATATTATGAAAAAAATCTACTTTAAAGAAATTGATTTTGGGTCAATCCATTTCAAATGACCCAATAAAAATAAAATTTGTTGCTCAACATTTTTAATTTGCATTATTTTCTTATTATGAGTTCCCTATGGATAGACAATCACAAAACACTATTTGAAAATTTTTACCCGACTGCGACAGGAGGGTTATGTTTTTCGAGTGTATGTATGTATGTATGTATGTATGTATGTATGTATGTATGTCCATTTCTTTGGCGCGCCCTACAGCCCAAACGGCTGGACGGTTATTGACATATGAGGTGTCGTTGGATTTGTCTAAATTGTAGTAGTGACATAGGCTATATAAATTTTCAAAATGGCGTCCGCAAATGGCGGAATGAGGGGGGGAGTTGAATATTTTTTCTTACTGTAGCAATATGGGTATCAAATGAAAGCTAGTAAATTGTTTTATTCTTTTTAGTTTATAATAAGAGTATTTTACGCAGTCGGGTTTTTTGATTTTTTTAATTAAGCATACTTGTTTACAAGCCATAGTTTTTTCCTGGCGGCCATTTTTAAAATGGCGGTTTTGCAGATTTTAGTAAAATACGCGGTTTGCGAAAAGTTTAATTGCCAAGCTATTTTTAAAGATATCAGAATAATCCAAAAACCAGTGTGTTCAGCATAAAATGAACTTCAATTTGACATTATAATAATGTTTCTTTTGTGCAAGAAAGTCAGTCAAACTTGTTCTGCAAAATCTCGGAAGAAAATCATCAATTGTTACTTTTTAAGACCATAAAAGTTTAAGAAGGAAAAGAGACTCACTACTAATATTTTATTTCTTTGTTGAAAACTAATATAATACTATATACTAATATATAACTACCTACTGAAAAAGCTTTAGCCCTGAGAATGCTCTCTTTTTTTTTCTAGAGCTTTTCAAAAATGGCCGAAAGCCTAATAATGTCAATTTTCTAGGGTTAATAACTAAAAAGGGACTGAATGAAAATAAATGAAAATTTTACAGAATGTTCTTTGTACAAATAGGAATATCTCATAAAAAAATTATGACTGAGACATATGCCTAGTTCGCACTACGCCAGTATTTTAGTCGAGCTACTTGTTATTTAGTGGCTAAACTACGCGCTACTGCCCAGAAATCGTTCGGATTACGGTCGAGTACAGTACATAAGTGAGTGGTGCTGTGCAAGATGAACATGCTGCAACGCAATAAAGTGAATAAATTGATTAAGCTAATCGTAACGTCGTAAAGTCGTGTAATTAATAAAAAGAAGCTATGGGTACGAAAATAGATCGATAGACGAGATAAACTAGGAGCTACTAATTGTCTTATCAAGGAATTAGCATTGGAAGATCCCAAAAAATACTTCGATAGTTTAAGAACATCGAAAGTTATGTGAATTTTCTGTTAATGAAAATACACTCTCAAAATTTAGCGTAAAGATAAAATTTTAAAAAATGCGATTCCTGCAATTACAAAATTACAAGCAGTTCTATACTTTCTTGCTACTGGATGTAGTTTAAAGGAAGTTTGTAAAGCAATCTATTAATCATTGATGGAATTTATCAAATTATAAATAAGATTAAATAACTATAACATATTTATTATGAAAAATTTATTTAGTAAGAAATATAATAATATAATAATAATAATAAATAAAAAAAAATTGTTTACAACATTTTTAGTTATAACTTTTGTTATGTGTTTTGTTCCTATCACTCTGATTAGCAACATTAGCGTTCTTCATTGCTGTTAAAATTAACTCTGATTTAATTGTAACATTATTCTACGTTCCATTATTCTTTATATGGCCAGATGGAAACCTGGATGGATGGATGGAAACCTGATGTCAGCCCCAGCGACTGAATTTTTTGTGTCCTTTAATTTTTTAACTTCTGCGAGTAGGTCGATCTAAAAAAAGATTGGATCTCGTTAAGTAAAATTATGATTATTATTCATAAATGTCTAATGTTGTAAAATAATAGAATAATTTAAAAACTAAATTAAATATAATACAACCTAAACTTCTATACTTCTTATTTATTTCATTTTTTATAATTAATTATTGAGCATACACAATGTTCAAGTATAAATATAATTCTCAATAAACAAGACTTGTACTGAATTATTTTTAATAAATAAATATCTTTCCAGAACTATATAATTAAATAAAATACAAATTAAACTTCTATACTTCTTAGCTATTTCATTTTTTATAATTAGTTTTGTTAAGCATACACAATTTTCAATTATAAATGTAATTCTCAATAAACAAACAAGAAATGTAGTGAATTATTTTTAATAAATAAATATGTTTCCAGAACTATACCTATAATTAAATAAAATACAAATTGAACTTCTATACTTCTTAGTTATTTCATTTTTTATAATTAATTGTTGAGTATACACAATTTTCAAATTTAAATGTAATTCCCAATAAACAAACAAGACATGTAGTGAATTATTTTGAATGAATAAATATCTTTTATATGTTATAACAATTAACAATTTAACAATTATTGATAAGTGCCATTAATTGCACTGAGAGGTCAATACTACATATAGGAAATAATTATTATATGGTCACATACAAACCATCTACCAAAAAACAATGAATTAATATTTTTTAATTAATATAAAATAGATCGTACGAATAAAAACTTATCTTCCAATAATCGTATGAATAACAAAAAAGAAATATTCGTACGATAATCGTATGAATAGATACTTCCAAAAACAATATAAGTAATAATAATTGAGATCTTATTGTAACATAGTAATAAATATGCTTTATTGTTAAATAAATATGCATTTGAAATATAATTATAAAATTATGCACTAACCTGATGTTTTTTATTTTCAATTTAATTTCATTTTCACCAAATCCTGGTGTATGAAGTATGATGTAATTCATTTGTTTGTTTTTATAATGCGGGGACTTAAAATATTCCACAAAACATTCATGTTCTACATATTTGGAAACAAATTTAAGTTGTTTCTTCGCTCCAGCGAAACGACATTTTTGCGGCAACTAATGAAATAATAAACTCGACTACTTCGACACGTTCGTACTTGTTTAGTCGGTGATCCAGAGAGCGCGGACGCGTGGTGGGAGGTGCTACTCGCCCGATAAAAATAGAATGAAATGGATCGACTCAACTTAACAACTTACTAACCTACTCGACTAAATTTTTGGTGTTCAGACACGTTTAGCTACTAAATAATTCGACACTCGACTAAAATACTGGCGTAGTGCGAACTAGGCATTAACTACATTTAGAGATATACAGCATTGAATTTCTACTAACAAACGTGTCTGGTAGGACACATAACATAAATGAGAAACTATGTAATGAAATATCATCTTTATTTAATTCGCTGATGAAAATTGCAGCCAACAAGTAATTGAAACCATTGGTTTCAATTACTTGTTGGCTGCAATTTTCATATTGATTAATCTTTATTATTTTTCAATAGATTAATTTTTTTATGAGATATTCCTATTTGTACAAAGAACATTCTGTAAAATTTTCATTTATTTTCATTCAGTCCCTTTTTAGTTATTAACCCTAGAAAATTAACATTATTAGGCTTTCGGCCATTTTTGAAAAGCTCTAGAAAAAAAAAGAGAGCATTCTCAGGGCTAAAGCTTTTTCAGTAGGTAGTTATATAGTATTATATTAGTTTTCAACAAAGAAATAAAATATTAGTAGTGAGTCTCTTTTCCTTCTTAAACTTTTATGGTCTTAAAAAGTAACAATTGATGATTTTCTTCCGAGATTTTGCAGAACAAGTTTGACTGACTTTCTTGCACAAAAGAAACATTATTATAATGTCAAATTGAAGTTCATTTTATGCTGAACACACTGGTTTTTGGATTATTCTGATATCTTTAAAAATAGCTTGGCAATTAAACTTTTCGCAAACCGCGTATTTTACTAAAATCTGCAAAACCGCCATTTTAAAAATGGCCGCCAGGAAAAAACTATGGCTTGTAAAAATTTTTCAAATAGTGTTTTGTGATTGTTTACCCTTAGGGAACTCATAATAAAAAAATTAGGCAAATTAAAAATGTTGAGCAACATGACCTGGGTGATTTAAAATGGATTGACCCTTTTGAAAGAAATTAAATTCGAGCTCAGAAAAAATTTCATCTGTTTTTCATAATTATGGGTATTTTTTTAAATATATATTTATTTATTTTTTATTATATAGTATCCGGTGGCCTATTATGGGGGGAGAGGGGGGGCTGGTGTTACAGGGAAAAAGAGGCAACGCATCGGCATCCTCTTGTGCGGATGTTCATGGGCGTCGGTAGTCATCAAAAGGCTCCTACTGCTCGTTTGCCCCCTATACTATATATTAAATTAAAAAAAAAAAATTATAAATTAAACAAATAATATAAAAAAATACAAGCGAATTGAGAACCTCCTTTTTTGAAGTCGGTTAAAAACGTTAATTAAACAGCATATATTTTATTATAATGAAAACATTGGAAGTTTTAAAAATTTAATTGACTGTGCATTCTCAACTTCAACTGAATCGATCAATCTTGTTTTTTTTCCATTCTACGTGACTTTATCGTTTTTATTTGTGCCGGTTTGACACAACTGAAAGCTAAAAAATTAGAAATACTATGTAATTAGAAAATGTGATAATTAAAAACTGGCCAAGAGCGAGTCTGAATGACGCGCGAAGCTCATCATCGAAATCTGGATTATACATTAAATATGACCTATATTTCTAAAGCTCGAGCTAAAAAAAAGCGATATAAACTTATTACTTGTATGGGCATCACCTTAAATGTAATTTTTTGTTATTATAAGCCCTCATAATAATCTATACATATAATAAAAGGGTAGGAAAGTCAAAACAGTACATTGAATATTTTTTTTAAAGAATACTTGGGGTGAGATCTACATTCGATTCCGAAGCCAAAAATATAGTTTTTAGATTTTTTGTCTGTTTGTCTGTATGTATGTCCGGGATTTCTTTTCTTTATTTCTTCAACGCATTCTGTAACAACGTGTAATCTAATAGCGTTCACGCAGACGACGTGGCGGGCAACAGCTAGTATATATTAAAATGTCTGTAAAAATTTCAAGTTTTTACCTAATACGCTGCCAAAGATATGACAGATGTGTTAACTTTGAGAGAGAGGTAAATCGTCGAATCCAGCTAGGGTTTGCAGAGGCGTTTGGGAAGTTAAAAAACGCTTTTTCATCTATCATACCTCAGTGCCCTGAAGTCGAAAGTCTTCGACCAATGTGTGTAGCCAGTGATACCATACGGATCTGAGACATAGTCTCTGACTATGGGCCTTTTAAACAAGGTCCAAGTCGCACAGAGTGCAGGTATTTCTCTGCGGGATTGAATCAGAAATGACACGATTTTTTTTCCTTTTACTATGTCTAATGAATTGAGTTCTGCCTGTAATATTAGATGTAAGTAAGAAATAAATAAAAAGATGATGAGATCCGCAGACGAACGAAGGTTGTCGACATAGTCCAACTGATTTGCAAGCTGAAGTGGCAGTGGGCAGGGCATAAAGCTCGTATAACTGACGGCCGATGGAGCAGAAAGGTTCTCGAGTAGAGACCACATCTCAGCAACCGCAGCGTCGGAAGGCCGTCCGCGAGATGGACGGACGACTTGAGAAAAGTAACCGGAAGCCGTTGGATGGAAGCTGCTTTGAACCGGTCACTCTGGAGGTCGATGAGAGGGGCCTACGTTCAAGAGTGGACATTCAACGGCTGACATGATGATGATGTTGATGATGAAATGATTAAAAGTTATAAATTGAAAACAGAATTAACAAACCGACTGCAACTAATATATCTAATATATATAAATCTCGTGTCACAATGTTTGTCCTCAATGGACTCCTAAACCACTTAACCGATTATAATAAAATTCGCACACCATGTGCAGTTCGATCCAACTTGAGAGATAGGATAGTTTAAATCTCAAATTATAGTCGCAATATTAATTTATTGCTAATTATCTGTCTGTTATTATTTGACAGTCACAATTATCTGTTAACTCCAAATGATTCTAACAGATGTCGATACCTTTCGACTGGGTTGAGTAAGTAATCAATAGATGGCGCTGCTATGGTAAATCTACGAACGTGTCATATAAGCTACATTTTAACAGCATAATTACCACGTGTTGTTGAGGCTAAAGTATAAATTAAATTTATTTTTATAATTTTTAAAATTTTAGTTAAATACCCGTGCGAAGCCGGGGCGGGCCGCTAGTTTATCTATATAAACAAAATGGCTTCCCACCGCCTTTCAACTTTTCTTATATCAAGCTATATTAAAGTTCTTTTTAATGTTTTTTGTGAAGTACAGTAAATTACTTTTCGTTTCATTTTTTTTTAAATCGGAGTTTTTTTTTCTATTTATACTTTTTTTTTAAATTATAAATATAAAACATTATTAGATTTTTTAATACAAAACTTTTAACATCGTATTGAGGGAAAGAAGTTTAGTTCCAGGCGTTATTAGGTAATGCGAATATACTAGAAAACGTACAGCTTTTAATTTTTAACTATACTCTCTAAACACGAATTAGTGATTTTTCACTAATTTCAAGTGAATATTCATTTTTTATCAATCTGAGAATCGTACCACGCAGAATATGTGAATGTATGAATAACTATGTGAATGTATGAATATATGAATATAAACGTGAGTCCACTGATTTGCTCATTGAATATATGTATGTGTATTAGTGAGTATTCATTAAATTGTTATTGAAACTCACTGATATGTAGTGAATCTAGCTTCACTAACGTAATTAATGAAAATTTCACTGATTCATGCTTAGAGAGCACATTCTACTGGCTGATACGCGCCACTTTATCTGTGTTGATCAATATATGTGTTGACGCATACCAGTAATCTAATAATAAAACTCTAACAGGTACAGTTCTGTACATTTAATGATTTTGAAATTATATTTAATTTTATGGAAGGCAATTTGTAATTGGGACTAAAGCTAAAACTGTAATGTTGGTCGTATCCTAGCCGCGCATCACGCCGATTGATTCGAATGAAACTTGGCATAATTTGCTTAATTAATTGGCATAATTTAATACTAGGAGCTGACGACCGTTCTGGTCTAGTGAGGCGAGTAGTCGCCTCAAAGCTGCGCACCGGCGGTCGCGGGTTCGATTCTCGCTCGGGACAGATATTTGTATTTGTACAAATATTTCTTTCCGGTCTGGGTGTATGTCCTTATGGGTCTCCCCACCGTGCCTCAGAGAGTACGTAAAGTCGTCGGTCCCGGTTGCTATCGTAGACACCTGATAACGATCATTACTCGAGATATAAAAATTATCCGCCAACCCAAAGTGGAGCAGCGTGGTGGATTAAGTTTCAACTCTTCTTCTATATGGAGAAGAGGCCTTCGCTCAGCAGTGGGTTGTTTACAGGCTGATACAGTACAGTACAGTACTAGGGGCTAGGACAAAGCATATTTTTTTACCCCAACATTATGTACGGTTCATTGGGAGAGGGGATGTAAGTCAAAACGTGTAAACGCGAACAAAGTTAGGCACAGCTTATTTTGTAATATAAGGTATACATCAAAATTACAATTAATATGTATAAAGGAAACATACATACAAAATAGGATAAGAAACAAAGAGGTTACTCATACAACTAAAACAGAGTAAATGCAATATTTTAATATGTAGTTGGTTGTGAAGGAATTTAAAACAAGTTCACTGCTTATAGTAAATAATGTACTAATCAGTGATCTAAGACCTATACTAATCTATTTATATATATGTTTGTTTCTTTGACTCTTTTTAACCGACTTCAAAAAGGAAGATTTTTAATTCATCGTCATAATATAGGCCATTGGCTGTCCCCTGTTAAAAATCATTTCTCTCTCTCGACTCATCGACCTCTATATCGATAAGTTTGAAGCAGCTTCCTTTCAATGGCGAATCTTCTCCAGTCGTCTTTCCATCTCGTGGACGGCCATCCAGTGCTACGGTTGCCGGTACGTTTTCTACACTCGGCCGTCAGTTCTTCCAGCTATGTGCCCTACTCCAGTGGCAGTGGCAGTTTAATTTAGCTTGCAAATCCGCTAGGCTATGTCGGCAACCTTTTCGTTTTCAATTCCCTTGAATTTTTTTATCTTTGTTACTTAAGAACCCTGTTGTTTATAAATTGATTGATATTTTTATTTGGGACGGTACACATTCCGTTTGGACGCGATTTTTGAAGAAAAAATATAATTTCTGAAGGCGGAAAAATAGGGCATGAAATTCTTTTAGTTGTATAAAATTTTGTTTCGAAATTATTTTCTTAAAGTCGGTTTTTTGTGTAATATTCTATATAATATCTTAATTCGAAATTACACCCTTTCAACCCTGCATATATATATATACTAGCAAACCCGGCGAACTTTGTTTCGCCACCAGATGGCTTCGTTTTTTGTAAAACCATATTGGTTTGTAGTACATGCTATGTATCAGAAAAATGATTTTCCCTGTTTTACTGCTTTTCTGTTGAAAATTTTCCTGAATTTAGTTTGCTATAAAGCTCACGGAGCCCGACCTTTCCAACGAATGCAAAACCGTGGAAATCGGTTCGTGCGTTCTGGAATTATAGCGTCAGGAAGGAAAACCCGTCTTATTTTTATATTATAGATAATATTACAAAATTTATAATTTTTAAATCATTTGATGAGAGTCAGTGATGACCCTTCTTCTATATGGAGAAGAGGCCTTTGCCAAGCAATGTGTTGTTTAGAAGTTGATTCAATGCACTTCAGTTCATTATGAGAGTATATTATTATGATTTTCCCTGTTTTCCTGCTTTTCTGTTGAAAATTTTCCTGAATTTAGTTTGCTATAAAGCTCACGGAGCCCGAGACCTTTCCAACGAATGCAAAACCGTGGAAATCGGTTCGTGCGTTCTGGAATTATAGCGTCAGGAAGGAAAACCCGACTTATTTTTATATTATAGATAATATTACAAAATTTATTATTTTTAAATCATTTGATGAGAGTCAATGATGACCCTTCTTCTATATGGAGAAGAGGCCTTTGCCAAGCAATGTGTTGTTTAGAAGTTGATTCAGTGCACTTCAGTTAATTATGAGAGTATATTATTATGATTTTCCCTGTTTTCCTGCTTTTCTGTTGAAAATTTTCCTGAATTTAGTTTGCTATAAAGCTCACGGAGCCCGAGACCTTTCCAACGAATGCAAAACCGTGGAAATCGGTTCGTGCGTTCTGGAATTATAGCGTCAGGAAGGAAAACCCGACTTATTTTTATATTATAGATAATATTACAAAATTTATTATTTTTAAATCATTTGATGAGAGTCAATGATGACCCTTCTTCTATATGGAGAAGAGGCTTTTGCCAAGCAATGTGTTGTTTAGAAGTTGATTCAGTGCACTTCATTATGAGAGTATAAGATTATATTATTTTGATTTTCCCTCTTTTCCTGCTTTTCTGTTGAAAATTTTCCTGAATTTAGTTTGCTATAAAGCTCACGGAGCCCGAGACCTTTCCAACGAATGCAAAACCGTGGAAATCGGTTCGTGCGTTCTGGAATTATAGCGTCAGGAAGGAAAACCCGACTTATTTTTATATTATAGATATATATATATACGTATTTTATTACGATCACATGGTTAAAGTATCATATATTGTAAAAGGGAATACTATCGTACTTATTACAGGCGCGTTCTTGTTTATTGACTAGTTAACTTATGAGTGTGTCTGTTTGTTACGTCATTACACGCTTACATTAGTTTGACCTGTTTGTTGGAAGGTACTAGACTGTCCACACGGTTTCATCTGCGTTTATGTATACTGTTCCGTTATAATGAAGTGTAACCTTATCTTATATCTTGAAACGAGCAATTCTTGTATATATATAATCTGAATCTCGGAAACGGCTCCAACGATTTTCATGAAATTTAGTATGCAGGGGGTTCCGGGGGCGATAAATCGATCTTCGATCGATCGAAACCAGCATGGGTTTGTTAAGGGTAGATCGACTGTAACAAATCTTGTTTCTTTTACTAACTGAACTAATGTAACACTGGGCGACCACTAGTAACCATTAATCGGCGTAGAAATCTGGGATTTTACCCAAGATTTCTGATACATTATACTTAATTATTAATTATACTAAAACACACTTTACATGTGAACTTCTGAGAGGTTTCGTCTTCCGTCAAAACATGGGATAACCTCTGGAATATACCGTTTCAAACATGAAAACTATTTTTTCAGTCAGTTTACAATTAACAAAGATATGTAGGAACATAAAAAAATAAACATACAGACGGTAATACAACCTCCTCTTTTGAAGTCGGTTAAAAATATACATGACTGAATACAGTAGTGGGAGTAAAATAATTGGGAAGAGTAATACATACTTTAATGTCTGCGGAGGTGTATATCGAACGTCTGAAGCGTTTCTTTTTTAATCGGCTTACAACACCCCCTTTATAGGGTTCCGTAGCCAAATGGCAAAAAACGGAACCCTTATGGATTCGTCATGTGTGTCTGTCTGTCCGTCAGTATGTCATAGCCACTTTATTCCGAAACTATAAGAACTATACTGTTGAAACTTGGTAAGTAGATGTATTCTGTGAACCGCATTAAAATTTTCACATAAAAATAGAAAAAAAGAACAACAAATTTTGGGGGCTCCCCACACTTAGAACTGAAACTCAATTTTTTTTTTATCAAACCCATACGCGTGGGATATCTATGGATAGGTCTTCAAAAATAATATTGAGGTTTCTGATATCATTTTTTTCTAAACTGAATAGTTTGCGCGAGAGACACTTCAAAGTGGTAAAATGTGTGTTTTAAAAAAAAATATATGAACGAGATCTAGTAAGTAGTTTTTTTTTTTTTTTTTTTTTATAAAAAATAATACACTATTATAAAAATATCAATGAAAGTTAGAACGAACTACAAAAACTTGTATATGATGTTACTTGCTGCTAAGGAACCCTTCATGGGGAGTCCGACTCGCACTTGTTTAATTTTTAAGTGTGGAGGGCCACATACGCTCCCTCTTCAACGGTATATTTTGTTATGTTTAGGCAATGTCTTCGCCTGTTGTGAAAATTGATTGAATTTCATTTAAAATTAAATTAACGAAATTGTGAGCTACATCTTGTATCTAATTATAGGGGTCATTGTGAGAGCTATAGAATCCAAAACATTTATTTTTAGACTTTTGTCTGCCTGTCTGTCTGTATATTTTTTCCCGAAACAAGCAAAATCTACTGCATGAGATTGGATGCGGTTCTTACCAGTTGTGATCATGGAAATCTTACTTAAAATTTTGAGTAAATTTTTGTTTTCTTAATACACCGTCTAGAGGTGGAATTATTACTTTATAAACAATTGTATTATATTGTTTCTAGAAGATAGTACGCCTTGGGAATGATGTGATCGCCTCCAGGCTATTTCAACTTATAGAGAATTATTGTCAATTTCAATATACTTTGGAAAAAAAAAACCCATTACGTAAAAAAAAAAAATTAGTCCCACTGAGTTTCTTTCGCCAGTTCTTCTCAGGTCAGAGGCTTCTTCTTTCCGAACTGGTGGTAGACTCATGATGTTCAGTAAGTAATTGTAATAATTTTATGCTGAACTAGCAAACCCGGTGAACTCCGTTTCGCCACCAGATGGCTTCGTTTTTTTTAAAACCATATTGGTTTGTAGTACATGCTATGTATCAGAGATGGCGCTGTATGTGAAAAATGATTTTCCCTGATTTCCTGCTTATCTGTTGAAAATTTTCCTGAATTTTGTTTGCTATAATCCTCACGGAGCCCGAGACCTTTCCAACGAATGCAAATCTGTGGAAATCGGTTCGTGCGTTCTGGAATTATATCGTCAGGAAGGAAAACCCGACTTATTTTTATATATAGAATAAAATATTTTGACTTTGACTTTGTAGTTAAATCGTAATGAAGTCGTTTTCGTCGTCGTCGAATTCCGTTTTCTTTACTATGAATATTATGAAGACAAAAACAAAATAAAAAATAAAATAAAATAAAATTTTATTATATCGTATATTTGTATTTTTAATATCTCTTTTGTGTTATCTTGTATATTTACTACTCTCCATTTTACTCCGACTATGTTTCAAATACTTACAAGTTACAACATAAGATTGTCTGGAAGAGATTGCTTATTAGCAATAAGACTGCCTTACTGTATTGTAATCTTTAGCGATTTATATCTAAGTTTATGCGTTTGAACATCGTGCTGTGACATATAAGCAGAGCAGTTCATTAAAATCCCGGCTAAGGATGCCTGTCCATTGAAGCGAAGTTAGGCTGCGGAGCGGAGAAACGGAGAAATATCAACCAATAGCCCTTGTCCACTGGAGCGGAGGGGAGATTTTTTGTAATCCTAATGTTTAATATTATTTTTTCCGTTTCTCCGCTTTTCAGCCTCACTCCGCTTCAATGGACAGACACCCTAATACCGCACCGTTTGGCTCGTTATTCAATACAATGTCATTATTTAATTACAAGTCTATATCGGATTTTATCGCGTTTATTTAAAAAACTACAGTTTAACAATTTTTTAAATTATTTCCCGACGTTTCGGACCCTTTACAGCGTCTCGCGGGACTGAGGTGGTGGGTGTCCGATAGGAAAATAATTTTAAAAATTGTTAAACTGTAAAGTTTTTTTAAATAAACGCGATAAAATCAGGTAAATACTTTCAAGTGAGTAAGTAAAATTCGCGTAAATATAAGAGAACACAATGTCATTAGTTCTTATGCAATTGATTACCTAATACATCAAATTTAATATTCACAACGGACTCTTAAGGTCAATTGTCGATTAAGAATGCCAAAGTTGTTTTTGCTAAGGAATAATTTTAAAATAATTTATGTGTAATATATAGGTTATGTTTTAATGATCAAGGTCTCGCGTTCGTACTGGTTTTGGCTTTATACCTGTTATCAAGAAGGGATTATTAAAATTCCATATACAAAAGCAGCTAACGGAATTCCGTTAATTAATGTTGTTCCTTCCTCTTCTTTTAGATTTCGCTGTCAAAATCAATTTAAAAATTTCTTTATTTCTTCTTTATCAAGTAAGCTTCAAAAGCACTTTTGGATCGTCATTTTACAAAGTACATAATATGCCTTAATAAATAAATTATAATTAGCTAGCGGCCCGCACCGGCTTAGCCTCGGGTATGTATATTTACTTAAACCTTCCCCATGAATGACTAGTTATATATATTGTTGAAAACCGCATGAAAATCCGTGCAGTAGTTTTTGAATTTATCGCGAACAGACAGACGCTTCGGATGACTTTGTTTTATAATATGTAGTGATGTGAAGCTACCATTGATTCTGAATGTAGATTCTGCTGAGAAGAATCGGCGAGAAACTCAACACTAACACTCTTAAACATTAATCAACCATTATTAAACCATTATAATATCGTTCATATGTCCAGCATGGAACCTTCACCCACAGCACATGAGTAAATAAACCGTACAGAGGCAAAGCTTCATACAAGCGCGCTACGATAGGTACACTACTACAAGCATGAAACGCGTGTGTGCGTCAGCACACGCGCCTCGTCACATACGAGAGAAACCGGCCTATACTATGCCTAAACTCAAGGGCTGCAGCAGCAACGTCGCGCGTCCAGTTTTCATTTAATGATAATTTATTAATTCAAATAGTGTTTTAATGTTATTTTAATAGTGTTTTAATATAAAAGTGTAAAAGTTTCCTAAAAATGCTTAGGAAAGAATTAATTTTTTCTTTTTTTAAATCGCAATATCATCAAAAAAGATCAAATTTGATAGAAGAATTTTTTTAATACCTTGAAAAATGATAAAGTTACTTTTGAAAATATTAAAAAAAAACAACAAAAATAAACTTTGTCATCTTGTTGAACAACTGACTATTGTTTATTTAATTTTATCCTCCTATGCCAACCCTACCAAAATAGGTATAAATTTTACTCGCGCGTTAGAAGCTTTGTCTCTGTACGGTTTCTTTACTCATGTGCCCACAGTCAGTGTCTAACAGATCTATCCTAATAACCGTTAAAGGTAGACACTTGAAATTTTCACAGAATATGTATTATCATGACTGTTACCCAGGGGCCACACTAGCGGGAAACGTCAATGCCTATCATCGCGGTAGACATTCCGATAATTTTAGCGCGATGAAGTGAGTGGCTACACTTGAAAGTTCAACGTCAACGCCCATTCTTGGCGATAAAATTGGCGCTAATGTTATTTGAATTTCAAGCAAGATAGACGTTGACGGCGCAACTCTGTATTTGATGAGTGTAATTTTTTTTTGTATAAATAATAAATAAATAAATATGTTTAACACACACACACACGGTCGTCTGTAAGGTAGGCAACCTAATGCCTGTGTTTTAGGTAACAGCCGACTGATATACATTTTTTTAAAATAAATATACATATAAATAATACATATATGAATACACATACATTACACCCAGATTCGGGGCGGGAATCGAACCCACAACCCTTGGAGCAGAAAACAGGGTCACTGTAAACTGCGCCAACGGGTCAGTCATCATGAACATATGCATGCCATCAACTTCCCGGCTATCTGAGGTTAAATAAGAAACATATAATAATAAGTATTAATTATGTATATCTATAAATATTATTGAACGTTTTGCCAGACGACCTGAGATTGACAGTAATATTGCATTTGCAGATGGGCAGATGGCATAACAATAATAATATATAATAAATATATGTTATACAAAATAATGATAATTCAGTGATAACAAATAATTCAATTCCGTTCATAAAAGTATGTAATTTATCATCAATGTTTTCTTATGACGTCAACACGTAAAAATTATTTATCGTCCGTAAACCGACTTTACAGACAAACATTTTTTATTAAGAGTTATTATATCTATTATTACTATTATCTATTCAATTAAATTGAAACAACATTTTTATACTTTACAAAATAAAACAACATACTCTGTATTTACCTGTGTCTTTCATTTATTTATATATGATATATTTCAGGCAATTGGAATAATATTAATGATACATGTGATTATATTACTGTTCAATTTTTAAGTGCAATAAAGAATAAAGAATATATTAAAGTAATTAATGTGGCTTTTACATAATTTTTCGATCTTTTATTATCTTTATTTCACCGAAAGTTAAAGTTGTTGGTTAAGTTGTTTTAAAAGGTAATAATTCCGTTATTCGTCGCTAAGCATCATTTTGTGACGCACGATTCTTATAAATTTTGAATCTCGAATCCGTAAACGTAATTACTTTTTCGTTACTCCACTCCATAGTCATAGTATATATTTATCGAAAACAAACACGTGCGATTCCGTCGCGCTCACGGTGCACAATGACATATGTTCGTAGTGTGCTGTGTGGCCGCTTCAACGTATTAAGGGGTCTGGCCACCCTGGATTATTTTTTTTAATTTTTATTTTTTTTATTTTTTTTTAATAAACCCTGAACTGTAACGGACATTTTAAGACCTGTTGCGTATCGAAACACTCAAAATTGGCCAAGTTACAGGCATCTTAATTTATATTATTACACACTTATTTTTTAATATTTTCAAATAAAATTTTACAATGTTATTTTTGAAGCCCTTTTGTGATATTGAGTAAAAAAATAAAAATATTCCGGCCCATAGTTTCGAATTTATTAATTTAATTAAAAAAACAGTGCATTTTTTGTTCCGCCAGGGTGGCCAGACCCCTTAACTCTCGCGGTTATCTCTTTGATGTACCGCCACTTGAACTATCGCCCAACGTCCAACGGCAATGTGAATGCCGTTGTAAAATTATAGCGATGAGTCGTGGCCACACCTACGTTCAACGCCACAGTCAACGGCATTTCCCGGTGAGTCGTGGCTACACCTACGTTCATCGCCATAGTAAACGGCGTTTCCCGCTAGTGTGGCCGCAACTATCGCCCAACGTCCAACGGCAACGTGAATGCCGTTGTTAAATTATCGCAATGAGTGGTGGCCACACCTACGTTCAACGCCACAGTCAACGGCATTTCCCGCTAGTGTGGCCCCAGTATTACAATGACAGCCAATAAAAATAAAGTTAAAATGAGGTCTACATACATAAATGTGTGTTCAAACAAGTGTTATGGAACTGATATCAAACTACATCTTAAATTACACTTTATTATTTATTTAATTAAAAGTCTAAATCGGATTTTATCGTATTTATTTGTTTTAAAACTTTACAGTTTAACGATTTTTAATTAAATTAAATTATTTCCCGACGTTTCGGACCCTTTACAGCGTTCATGATCCAGCCATGATCAGCGTCACGAGTCCCCCGAGATCATGGGTAAAATAGTAAATGAGTAAAATTCGCGTAAATATAAGGTTACACTTTATTAGTTCTTATACCGGTTTTTTACCGGTTTTAATGTGTAGGTACTATTATCTATACTATATAATATAAAGCTGAAGAGTTTGTTTGTTTGTTTGAACGCGTTAATATCAGGAACTAATGGTTCGAATTGAAAAATTCTTTATGTGTTGGATACCTCATTTACCGAGAAAGGCTATAGGCTATATAACATCACGCTACGACCAATTGGGGCTGAGCAATAATAAGAAATGTTACAAAAACGGGAAAAAATAATCTTTTTGAGAGCTTCCGTTGCGTCCTTTATTATTTCTCTTCTCGAGACATTTTTTAACTATAGTTCCATTTTTAAAGTAAATATAAAATCACTCTGTTCCTAAGAAATTTCGAAAAATAAAAAAAGCTCAATAACACGTTGAACGACCCAGGAATCAAACCTGAGACCCCTTGCTCGGCAATAACGCTTGCGACCACGCGACCAACGAGGCGGGTACCTACTCTTAGAGTAATTGTTTAAAAATATTTAAGTACGTTTTTCTCTTAAATTAACGCGGGTGAAACCGCGAGGCACAGCTAGTACTTATTATAAATGTACTAATATATTATATTTATAACTCCTATTCAACTACTGCAAAGTCATGCCAGTTGACGTTAAAGTAAAATATCTTGTACTAACAGAACAATATCTGAACACAAAAATCCAAATAAAAGTTGACAACTGTAAAAGACTGAGAAGTAGTAAGAATCCAAAATTAGAAATCCCCAAAGTCATTAATAACTACGGCAAACATTCACTTACCTAAATATATTGTTCCTACTTTATTAAATTCACTCCCAAAAACACTAAAAGATGAAATGAACGAAAAAAATTACAAACATAAACTCAAAAAGCACTTTTTAGAGGAATGTGTATAGATACCGGTTCTGCTTACAGCGTTGATGCGATGGACGGATCAATTCCATTTTTATATTTAGATTACATACTATTATAATTTTATATATTATTACTTAAGTATAGTTTAACTACAGTGCACAGTAAAACTAACTTTTGTTTATGAGGCACTGCATGTATATATATTTTAATCTATTAATAAATAAATAAATAAATAAATAATTATACTGTTAATAATGTAGTTGATCCGTCTCGAACTTAGCTGATATTGTTTGCATACATACATAATTATAATTGAACTGAATCAGCCTGTAAACGTCCCACTACTGGGCAAAGGCCTTTTCTCCATGTAGGAGAAGGGTTAAAGCCTAATCCACGACGCTACTCCACTGCGGGTTGGCGAATAATTTCCCTACAGGAATAACGATCGTTACTAGGTGTCTATGATAACAACCGGAACCGACGGCTTTACATGCTCTCCGAGGTACTGTGGGCAACCCACAAGGCTATACACCCCGAGCAGAAACAAATATTTACACAAATACAAATATCTGCCCCGAGCGGAAATCGAACCTGCGACCGTCGTCGGCGTTGAGGCACTACTCGCACCACTACATCAGAACGGTCGTCAATTATAACGTTCAGTAATATTAATTATTAAATTGTTCATGTTTATTCGTATCTGTATAATGTACCTATTCACATTAGATTCAATTCCATTATTCCATTAGTGCTTTTGTTAATTCTTATAACTCCTTTTCTGATAAAACTACTCTGTTTAAATTAGAAGAACTGTTCATGGTATTCTGTGACGAGGTCTAGGTGTGTTATAAATTAATTAAAATAAGTATTTATTAATGAAAAGTTGTAATAGTCCCGACCTCCTTCTTGCCGAGATGTCGTAAAAGTTCAGTCCGATTATTTTTTACCCGACTGCGACAGAAGGAGGGTTATGTTTTTCGAGTGCATGTATGTATGTATGTATGTATGTATGTATGTATGTCCATTTCTTTGGCACGCCCTACAGCCCAAACGGCTGGACGGTTTTTGATATATGAGGTATCGTTGGATTTGTCTAAATTGTAGTAGTGACATAGGCTATATAAATTTTCAAAATGGCGCCCGCAAATGGCGGAATGAAGGGGGAGAGTTGAATTTTTTTTCTTACTGTAGCAATATGGGTATCAAATGAAAGCTAGTAAATTGTTTTATTCTTTTTAGTTTATAATAAGAGTATTTTACGCAGTCGGGTTTTTTGATTTTTTTTTATTAAACATACTTGTTCTCTTTTTGTTCAAGTTTCTCCTTTTGTGAGAAAAACTATTTTTGTGAGCTCTTTTTATTTTTTATTTAAATAACCATTGCATATTTTTTGATTATTATGTCGGTAATCGATCGAAATTTTTTATTTATATTTCATCAGTATGTAATTTGTATTTAAATATAATTTCCTCAAAATACGATTTACCAAAAAAATTATAATATAATAACGAGCAAAGCTCGGTCATCCAGGTACTATATTAACGTATAAAATTAAATATACATAAACTATTATTATATTATAAATTTAAATATACATATGTTTTAATGAAACCAGTTATTTTAATACAATATTAATATTTCAACAAAAAGTAAATAAATTAACCACAAACTTTTGATAGTTACGAGTTAAAATTATTTACACTCGGACGGATTTTCAATTTAATAATATTTATATTTCTTCCACTTGAATACGCGCCAATGAATAAATCCACATAAATATTTATAAGATGCCAAAGTCAAATTGTTATATAATTCACAAGGTTTGTATATTTTAAAAGAGAATCGATATAAATAATTCTAATACAGGAAAATTTATAGGTACCCTCCGAAATGTTCGTTATTATTGTTCCGAAAATATCTAATTAATTATTAAAGACAGGAAAACTTTGGAAGAATAAGTGCCTGTTTCATTGGTTGCTGATAAAGTTATTTGACGTATAACGGTATCCATCAGATAAAAGTTAATTATATTTCTTCTTTATCACCATCGAACTCGGGTAGTCGGTACTCGTAACACGGTGGATACAAAAGTTGTAATATTATAGTTGAGGTAAAACAGGCCCTATAAGCTGTTATAGCTCCTGCTGATTAAACCTGTCAGTGATTATTGTGCCAGATAAACATTATCAGTAACTGGTGAAATAGGCACAATTTTTTTTTAAATAAAAAGGGGGAAAAACGGACTGTCGGTTCACCTGGTGGTTAGTGGGCGTTGCCGGCCTTTAGGGAGAGGAGGGATATTCCACCGGATCTGTGGGAGGAGGGGAGGGATGGGCCATTGGATCTCTCACAAACCGAACGAAAAATGACGAGTTCGACGTGAGACGACAGTAAGACCTTCATTTCACGTCGGTGTTAAGTGAGAGCGGAGTACTTCCCCGGGCGCGCCAGCTCATTCAGCTGCAAGCAGCATGGTGCTTATACTTACTACTACTTAACTACTTTACTACTTTGGTAAAAAATTCCCTAAACATATTTATGAGCCTGTTTCACTGGTTGCTGATAAAGTTTCAGATACTTATTCGACGTTTGACGGAATCCAACAAATAAAACCTTCTGATATGAACGTTTTTTCAATTTCATCATCAAACTCAACTTTATCTTTCAGATATTTCTATTTGCAACCTGTTAACCCAAAAGCTGTAGTTTATTAGATGAGGTGAAACAGGCCCTAAGGGCATTTATACATATTTAACATTATAATATGTATAAAGGCCCTAACCCATTTATATAGTAGCAATTATATTACACATATAAATCTCTGTATATGGTCGTATCACCGGAAATAAGACCTTCAGTATCTTAGGAAGTACACATTAGCGTATAATATTTATAATCTGTTGTCCTTTTTATATATTAAATCAATATGACTTAGAGATAAAAGGCTACAGGGCCGGATTTGGAGGTCTGGAGGCCCTGGGACAGCATACTAGTGGAGGCCAAGGAGTAATTTTTATTTACTCAAGTATTTCAAAATTCTGCCGCCAACGCACCTGCTAATCCTCTGATGTAGCGAGTGTCTATGGATGTCGCTATCACTTACCACCAGGTGAACCGACTGTCCGTTTGCCCCCTCATTTATATTAAAAAAAAATCAAATTTAGAAGCATGCCTTATTGTTATTAATAGGACATGCATCCAATAAATATTAACTTACTTGTGTTAAGAGTAAATTCCTCCGGTTACTGATATAGTTTCACTGATAGTTATCTAACATATAACTGTATCCAATAGAAATGTTGCTACTATCTGTGCGCAGTAACTTTGCCGATGGCCTTGTGACGTGACGGGTCGATAGTCAGTAGGGTTGAAAAAAAAAGGTCACATAAAGGTATATTATTATTGTACATATCTTACATCAAACTAATAAAAAATAGTATCGGTCGAATTATAAATTTAATATAAAGTGTAATTATAAATAGTAAATAAAAAACGCAGTTGTTATTACGTAAATTATATATTTTCATGTACTTATATTTAGTGAATGAGTGAAACGAAGCCACACACACACACAAACAACGAAAACAAATAACTAACAAGAAAAAAAAAACAAAACCTAATAAAACAACAATGAATTAATTCGGAGCGAAAGCAATAATTACACGTACCTACGTATTGGTTGCGTTCCTAGCGGTACCGATCGGACGAGCGAGGGACGCGGTCATCTCCAGTGGGAGGGGTAGTCATCGGCAAACCTGCGCACGAGTTATAATAGTTTTGTTTCATCATCTAACTCCTCTTTATCTTTCAGATGATCCTATTCGCAATCTGTAAAACTACAAGCTATATGTATAAACTATCAGAAAATTTATCAGCAGGAGGTGAAAGAGTAGTTTCTAGTTATATTTTTGAATAAACATTTCGTAATTTAATTATGAAAGTAATTCATAAGCAAATACTTGATGTACAAATTTCTGCTATTCATCATAACTTTGAATGTCACGTTATTATTCCAAATTATACCGCTTTGTTCCGCTTGCTGTCAAAACACTTGGAACTTGGAATAGCAGAGAAAAAAATTTCCAAAAGAATTGATCTCACGTTTCATAGTATCCACTGGTGACAGGAGGGCTGTCGTATTTTTTGACCAGGAATTCGGAATTGTCATTCAACGAGGGAATGCCATCATTCTTGGTATCATACCACGCGTACATTATTTATACCAAAATTATTTATTTATTTATATTTTATATACATATAATTATAATCACCAACTAACTCCACTTTATCTGACAGATATATTTATTCGCAACCTGTGTAACTAGAAGTTGTAGCTTCTTAATTGAGGAGAAAAGTTCTTAGGCCTGGGCCTGTTTTAACTCCTGCTCATAGTCTCTGATAGCCTTTCGAAAACTTATGTGCGAGATAAACTTTATCAGTAACCGCTAAAACAGGCCCTAAGAAATAGAACGGTTAGTGATATATATAGTGAGTGAAACTGCGAGAAATGTCTCACTCGTGAGTAACTTTCACTATCATTGGGTGATATGCGTTTGTTATATAATATTAGATATTTCACGGTGACCCTTGTTACGTCACTATTAGCAGAATGTTGTCGGGTAACGCTTAAGCCTACTTTATTATCTGTTCCTAAATTTATGAATCGTTTTAGCATTTTTGTGATATTTTTTTTAGTAAAATATATGCATACCTGTCACCTCTCGTGTTTTAAATGCGTTGAGTCGCTTTCTTTTCCATGCATTTATTTATTCATTTCGTTTAATGGATTTGAACGGTGACAAAAGATAGATAAGATAGATAGATGGTTTTAATCAGTTTCACGTAGTTTACGTACATAAAGCTAGAATGGTCGACTGCCCAGTCGAATCTCTCATATTTATATAGAATTAATCAAATTTTTGAGGAAAAATATGTGCCCATTTGGTGCTAATTTAATTCTGTAAATTGAAATTGTGTAAAAATAAGGTATGTAAAATCTGTAATTATCATATTGCACTGATCTTCATTGTTCCGTTAAAATAATTTGATACCCGTCAAGGTAACAATGTCACTATTTAGGGCACAACTCAATGTTAGCTAAGTGTGGAAAAAATGTTTTCAAGGCCTTATTACCACAGGGCTATAAAGGCCCGACATTATTGTAGCGTTTTGTAAATTAAATTGTAATAGATAAATGTTGTGTTATGTTTATTAAACTATAACTGTTAACATTAATATAATGCCGATTCTTAAGTAACAAATTAAAATTAAATAAACGGTATAGTCAAAACGGTGGAAAATTCGAACTAACATTGTTAGCCAAACCATTGATCCTTGGTACAAACTAATTTCATTTAAAGCTATTTTAAACTAAAACACTACATATATTTGGTGTGAAAGAATATCTGTGTCTAAAAACACAGATTATTAATTCTGACATAATTATGTTGAGTTCCAATTGGTGTCATACACTTTCGTTAAAAGATAATACAAAAAATTTAATGTCTGGAATTGATGAAATTTTTGTCTTTGTATATTTTAATATACGTATAACAACTTATTTCAGGCGTTAAGATTTTTTCTACTTTATTAAATTTCATATAACTAAATAAATAATTAAATGCATCACACACGACGGCTCCAGTAGGATGAGCTGGTATCGAATCACGAAACAAACATTAGAATAGGACAAACATTATTGATTGTCCATTATTCCTTCGTCAAATAACTATTACTGCCTCCGAATAAACTCACGTTATAAGCCGATATAAGCCGATGTTTTATACACCTCCTGCTGAAAGAAAGTACACTCCACACACTTTTCTTTATCGCTCGAGATCTCGATAGTAAAGCTTATTTTGGATGTTTACAACATTTGAACATAGGAAACATCCTAGCAGATCTTAACAAATTGTTTTTTTTTTTCTATTTTGTTATAGTTTTTCATGTTTAGTTTACTCTTCATTTGTTTTATTTGCGTTATATTTCTATTTATACCCTGATCCAAACTGTTTAATTTTTTTTAATTATTATTTTTTGTAATTGTCGTTCTGTTAATTATTTTAAGTTATTTAAGTTTACTTATTGTGTAATTTTTCTGTTTATCTCTTTAGTGTTATACATGTAGTTTTTACCTGTAAGTAGTTATTACATTTAATTTTATATTATTTATAATTATTTTTAAGTTATATTTATGTAAATATCTGTAGGTAAACCTGTTAAATAAAATAAAAAATAAAAATAAAATAAGCGGAAACTTAGATTGGACTTGGATCTATTTAGACTTTTTTATGTTGTTATAGTTAATTTAATAAACGAATTTAGTACTATTTTGATTTTATAGCAGTTATATGTAAGGTTAATTTAACATAAAAAACGCTATATTAAAATTTATAAGCGCTTACAAAGACGCTGACAAACTGACAGTACCTCTCGACCTTGTGCTTTGTTATTATTTTCTATCGAAGAGAAATTTTACTTAAAACAGTATTGAAATAATGAAAATCAGATTTTAAAATTTATTTTACTTAATTTCTGTACAATAAGAAAGGGACATGGGTTTATTGCGTAAATATTGGTATATTTTAGTTTCGAAATTTGTGAAATAAATTTGTATCTAAAGTTTGTTTATTTTATTAAATTGGGGGGTATCCATTAATTACGTGTGACGATTTTGACGATTTTTCGAATTCGATTAAGAAAATTATTTTAACGTAAACGTACCTTTTAAAAGATTCGTTACAGTTTATAGTGCAGCGCAAGCGCACGATAAATAATATGATTCACCGATAATAAGTTAATCGTGACTAAACACACCTTGTTTTTATAGTTTCTTGGCGATTCTTCTCAGGAGAATATATATTCCAAATCGGCGGTAGTTTCACATTTACTAATAATTAATTAAAGAATATTATATATATATATATATATATATATATATATATATATATATATATATATATATATATATATATATATATATATATATATATATATAAGAATATTATATACTTTGTAAAATAGCGATTCAAAGCGCTTTTGTATATGTAGTCCAGTTGAATAAAAAAATTTTGATATTATTTAATTTCATATTAATTGTTTATAAGTGCGAAATATATTACTGGCTTTGAAGGTTAATGTTGACGGCGCGGCGGTTGGCGTAGTCAAGGCCGGCCTGTGGCGAAAATTGCAAGTGTGCAAGTTCACATTAGGGATGTTCATGGAAAACACTATAGATATTTTTACTATCGATGATTATTGTATCGTGTTATCGATAATTGTCGACTGAAAATAGCGATAATTACCAGGGTAAACATTCCGAGACAGGTCTCGCTACCTACGCCTCCACCTCCAGGCTATGTTTATTCCTAAACAAAAACGAAAAAAAGTCCATCACCTGTAAATGCCCACAACAAGTATATCTATTCTTAACTCCGCGCTATTACTAAAAATAAAGCTCATCGCTTTTACGTATCGATATTACTCGATAATTATCAGATGAAATATATCGGTACTACTCGATAATTATCGGATGATATTACCAAAATTAGCCAAGTTTAAACCCTTACTAAAAGCGGGTTGCAGACCAAGAGCTACCTAAGCTAAGTTAATTTAGCTTAGCTCGCATAGCTGACGTAGTTTTCCTTAGTTGTGTGCAGACTGCAAACTATGCAAACTAAGCTATGTAAGCTAATTAAAGTATGCGAAGCTAAGTTAGTTGTGGAATTGTGGATGCCGATGCGCAGCTGCACGGGTTAATAAAGCCGCTCCCGCCTACCCCGCAAGGTCTGGAATACCCATTAAAAAAAAAAAAATAATAATAGGGCATTAATAATCTTCTTTTTCTATGTCTAACGTATTCATCATCGGAACTTTCTGCATTGATTATATTCATGGTGAGCGACGTCCGTCGAACTGAACTTCGCAACACTGACTAGAGAGAGCTAGCTAGAGTAGCTAGTTTAAGTGTATTATCTATGGACTCTCCCTCTCTTTTCCCGTGGGTGTCGTAAGAGGCGACTAAGGGATACCACAGTTCCACCACCATCTTGGAACTGTTGAAGCCGATAGATGGCGGGATAACCATCCTAATGCTGGCTTTTCAAATACACAGGCCGAGGATGGGCAGCAGCGTCTTCGGTGCGATAGAGCCGGCCCTGCGGTCACCAACCCGCATGCCCAGCGTGGTGACTATGGGCAATCACCCCCAATGAGTGCGCGCAGAAGGATACGGCCCTCAGTTCCCGGCGGCCCCACTATTCCCGGCCACGGCAGCGGCTGCGGTAACGGTGGGGCAGAGGGTGCCAAGAATCTCCGGGGTACGGGAGGCTGCTTTGTGACGAACCTGGCAACGTATAATGGTCGCAGTCTACGGCTGGACCATCACCTCACCGAACTCGAAGTAGAACTAAGCCATATAAAATGGAGTATTCTGGGGTTGTCTGAGGTCCGAAGACAGGGTGAGGACACGATGATCCTGGACTCCGGACACTTATTCTACTTCCGTGAAGGTGATGGTCCTTCCCAAGGTGGCGTCGGTTTTCTGGTCCACAAGACTCTCAGTAACAACGTTGTAGAGGTCAGCAGTGTGTCGACCCGGGTAGCGTACCTTGTACTTAAACTCACTGACAGGTACTCCCTGAAAGTGATACAGGTATATGCGCCGACCTCGACACACTCTGACGATGAGGTCGAAGCCTTGTATGAGGATATATCGAAAGCTCTGCATGGCACGACCTCGGCTTTCTACAACGTTGTTATGGGAGACTTTAACGCTAAAGTGGGAGTACAAGACCGCGACGAATCGGTAATCGGACCACACGGATTGGGGCGCAGAAATCGCAGGGGGCAGATGCTTGTCGACTTCCTCGAATCGGAGGGGCTCTTCTTGATGAACTCGTTCTTTCAGAAGAAGCCCCAAAGGCGGTGGACATGGCAGAGCCCGGATACTGTGACGAGGAACGAGATAGATTTCATCATAGCGGACAAAAGGCATATATTCAGAGATGTCTCAGTGGTTAATAGGTTCAACACCGGTAGTGACCACCGGCTCCTGCGGGGCTCTCTGAATATAAGTCTACGCAAAGAGCGAGTCCGCTTGATGAAATCTATTATCCGACCCACGCTGCCCCAAATACTATGTGGTTCCGAGCAGTTCCAACTGGAACTCCAAAACCGATTCGATTCGCTGGAAACCACTGGCGACGTGGATCAGATGACCGACAACGTGGTGAAGACGGTGTATTCACTGGGTCGGAGACATTTTACGCCGACGAGACCAGTTAAGCAGTCCAAAATTTCTCCCGAAACCTTGGATCTGATGAGGCGGAGGCGCGAGATGCCCGCGGCTCAAGCAGCTTCGCCAGAGCAGAAGGCTCTTTCCAAGCGGGTGAGGAAACTCATACGCAGAGACCTCCGCTGCTCAAATACAAGAGACATTACGACTCTAATTGAGCAGAATAGGGGGTCAAAGGTTTTCCGAAAACCATTGGGAAGAAGTCTTCTTGCGAAGCTAAAAACAGCTGATGGCAGAACCGTTTGCTCCCGCCCTCAGATCCGAGAAGAGGTTGAGAAATTTTATGGGCAGCTGTACTCGTCGAGCGTACAGAAGTCTGAGACCCAGGGCGCCGAAGATCCACGTGCACCACTGCTGCGCCATTATTCGGAAGACGTCCCGGATTTCGAAGTCGGCGAGATTAGTGCGACGCTCGGGCAGCTTAAAAACGGGAGGGCCCCGGGGGATGACGGCGTTACGACTGAGCTTCTTAAGGCCGCAGGGCGACCTGTCCTGGAGGCCTTAGCTAGACTCTTTAATGCCGTCATCCAACGAGGTACCACACCGGAGGCGTGGTCCAGGAGTGTGGTGGTACTGTTCTACAAAAGAGGCGATAAGTCTCTTTTGAAGAACTACAGACCTATCTCACTTCTGAGCCACGTCTATAAGCTCTTCTCGAGGGTCGTTACGAATCGTCTCGCCACAAGGCTCGACGACTTCCAACCACCAGAGCAGGCTGGGTTTCGAAAAGGCTACAGCACCGTAGACCACATACATACTGTTCGGCAGATTATACAAAAGACCGAAGAGTATAATCAGCCGCTGTGTATGGCTTTTGTGGACTACGAGAAGGCCTTCGACTCCATCGAGACCTGGGCTGTTCTGGACTCTCTGCAGAGATGTCATATCGACTGGCGATATATCGAGGTGTTGAGGTGTATGTACGACGCGGCGAAGATGACCGTTCATATCCAGGACCAGCAGACAAGACCGATTTTCCTTCGGCGCGGGGTAAGACAGGGCGATGTCATATCACCGAAACTGTTTACCACTGCGCTGGAGGACGTCTTTAAAACCCTGGACTGGGGGGGACGAGGCATCAACGTCAACGGCGACTACATCTCTCACCTTCGTTTCGCTGACGATATCGTCATCTTTGCGGAGACGTTGGAGGAGCTAGGCCAAATGTTGAGCAGCCTAAATGAGTCTTCCCGACGAGTCGGTCTTGGTATGAATCTTGATAAAACGAAAGTTATGTTTAACAAGCATGTCATACCGAGACCGGTATCGGTTGATGGTATCCTCCTCGAAGTTGTTCAGGATTATATCTACCTAGGCCATACCATCCAACTGGGCCGAAACAACTTCGAGAAGGAAGCCGAGAGGAGGATTCAGTTGGGCTGGGCGGCATTTGGCGGGCTTCGTCGGGTCTTCACTTCGAAGATTCCGCAAAGCTTGAAGACGAAAGTCTTCGAGCAATGCGTCCTACCTGTGTTGACATACGGTGCTGAAACGTGGACACTGACGAAGGGACTGGTCCACCGATTTAAAGTCGCTCAACGTGCCATGGAACGGGCTATGCTCGGCGTTTCTCTCAAAGATAGGATCAGAAATGAGACTATCCGCGAGAGAACCAAAGTGACCGACGTAGCCCAGAGGATTAGCACGCTGAAGTGGCAGTGGGCTGGTCACCTGTGTCGTAGGACCGATGGCCGTTGGAGCAGACGTGTCCTGGAGTGGAGACCACGTATTGGCAAACGCAGTGTGGGACGCCCTCCGACCCGCTGGACCGACGATCTTCGCAGGATTGCCGGTGTTGGCTGGATGAGGATTGCGGAAAGCCGGGATATCTGGCGCGAGCTTGGGGAGGCCTACGTCCAGCAGTGGACTGCTATAGGCTGATGAGATGAGATGAGACATCTATGGACTGAGTTTTCGTTTAGTTCTTGGTGTGAACGGTATATTTTTGGTTTATCTTAGCTTAGCTTAGCTAAGCTGGCTTAGCTTAGCTTCGGAATGGTTTAGTTGTCCTGATTGGGAGCAGTTGAGTCTGAAAGATTTTTTTTAATGTTTTTAAACGATTTAAAAAATAAAGGTTCTCAATTTATATTATTTAGACAATCTACTCTCGAAACATGAATCAGTGGAATTTCCTTATTTTAATTGAATATTCACTTTTTATCAATGTGAGAATCGTACCACGTAGTAATATACCGTATCTATCGCGACGATACCCGAACACGACAAAATTTTATATAGGCCACACATAAATTTGTCGTTATTTGGACTTGTGTGCTTGTGCTGTGTTTCCTGACTCCCGACACAAGTTTATTATACACATATAGGTATCTATCAATATCCGCCAATCCAAGTTTGTAAATTTATTTTATTTTATTTATTTATTCTGTTAAAAACAATTTCATGCTCTTAAACTAAAATCACCACAATACTAATGCAAAGGTTAATATAATATGTAACAAGTTCAGATAAGAAAGAATCACTAATAACAAATATAACACACAAATACTCTTTTTAATGAGAGAAAAAAGACTACCGTACAGAAATATTTATATTGTAAGCTATACCTAATAAGTAAAACGTTCGAATGAACCGTTAAACACTCAACATAACTGTTTTTTTTTTTTTTTTTTTTTTTATCAAAAAATTTGAGTGCGTTTGACTTCTATCTTGTCTGATGGTAAACAACGATGAAGTGTAAGGTGGAGCACGCAAACTCAATGCCTGTTCACTCTTGCCTCTTGTTCACTCTTTCTTAACTAATCGTGTAAAAATTATTAAATTAGCTAATATTAGGAAGTAGATATACATATTATAATTAAACTTGAATCCTTACTAGTTATTAAATTTCTCGACTTTATCTTAACGACTGAATCTATTAAATAATGACGCTATCTCTAATTAAATAAGGTTGTCGTAAGACTGATAGCAGAGCTGATACTATTACGTGCTGTAAAATTTGCATTTTTTCGATATTCAAACGTTTTCGATCACTTTCTCTGTAATTAACAGGATTTAATTACAAAAATATTTTTAATAATAGCTTTCAAATTGACCGATAATAGCCATTTTATGCTTTTATGTAAGCAATTAAATATATTTATTAATAAATGTTTATTTATGAATGTTATGTTAGATTATATAAATTGAATTAATTTTTATTATTTTAATGCGTTTATTTAAAAAAAGTTATGGTGTCTCATATATGTTAGGTTTATTATTACTCGCAGCTTTGCTTGCATAGATTTTTTTTACACAAAATAAAAATTACACAAAATTAAATAATATAAATATATCAATTACTAAATAAAAAAAACTAGATATATTTTCAATATCTTAATTCGAATAATACGACAGCGTCCTGTAATCGTTGGAGCATACAGTAATATAAAAAGCGGAATGTCGTGATCTCTGGAGCGAGAAAAATCTTCTCATTTTTCATTCAAGCATCCATTTAATATTTGTCCGATGCTTTAACTAGATTTTCGTCGTGGTTTCTCCCGCAGTTACTATACTACAAATTTACTATATAACAATACATACTAAAATATTATAAGGTAGTAATGGTTGGTGGTATGGTAATGGTGGATGACCGTACTGGTGGAGTGGTGTGAGTAGTTGTCTCAACGCCGCGCACTGGTGGTTGCGGGTTCGATTCCCGCTCGGGAAAGATATTTGTATTTGTACAAATATTTGTTTCCGGTCTGGGTCTATGTCCTTGTGGGTCTCCCCATCGTGCCTCGGAGAGCACGTAAAGCCGTCGGTCTCGGTTGTTATCATAGACATCTGATAACGATCACTACTCATGGTCGGGAAATTATCCGCCAACCCGCAGTGTAAAAGCGTGGTGGATTAAGCTCCAACACTTTTTCTATATGGAGAAGAGGCCTTCGCTCAGCAGTGGGTTGTTTACAGGCTGATACAGTACAGTACAATTAATATTTGTCCAATGTTTTAACTAGATTTTCGTCGTGGTTTCACCCGCAGTTACTATACTACAAATTTACGATATAACAATACATAATAAAATATTATAAGGTAGTAATTATATAGTTTTTGTATATTATTTGGCCTGGACGCGCCAATTTCAGAACAAACCGGAATTAAAAAAAAGTTCTGGAATGTCATTTTATTGAGGAAGGTTAACAACCGTTTTGGTGCGGTGTGATAGTTCGATCAGCGTTGACGGTCACGGTTTCTCTTCCCGCTCCGGATAGGATATTTGTTTTTATGTATTTTTTTCTGGGTGTTGGCGCTTGTGGGTCACGCCACCGTGCCTCGGAGACCACGTAAAATCGTCCGTAACTGAAAAAAATGACGGACTGTTCTTAGTGGCGAATTAAACTACTCTCCTAATTATAGAGGAGACTTTTAGTCAGCAGTAAGTTAATAGGCTATTTATACATTAAAATATCATATATCATATTAAAAACAAGTTTAATACGTGAAATCATTTTTGAGTGACGTATCAATGCGTAGCGTGGATCCTTATCTTATTCAGAACTAGGGCCTCGTCTAAAGATATGCTCCTGTTGTCATTTTTTTTTGTATCGCAGGGGAACCTATTCACGGGATTTTTGGATATCATCCAGGACGTCCGGGTAGGCAGTCCTAGACCGTATGTCGGAATCAGGACTTGGGGATGCAATACCGTACTAAACCTCTGTGGGAGCCCTCAGCCGCTTTAATTGGAGGGTCCTAGATCAGCAAGCAACAGGATATGCTCCTGTTGTCCTTAGCACAATGCCTATAGCCCATTTTCTTCCTTAATAAAAAGACATACTACCGTAAAACTTACAAATATACTTTCTAACATCCAAACAGTCTTGAGCGTTGTCGTATAAATATGTCTATAACTAATATACATGAATACATCGCGTGAATTATTTTCACAATGAATACTGTGACTTGTTATTACCGTTTTATCTCTGTAGAAAAGTTATATAAAAATAGCATAAAATTTCACAGTAATTTATTCAAATTTAGATATTTTAATACAAAAATCTAAAATATAATTTATTCGAAAAAGTTTCTAAAAAAACTTTTGAATAGTTATAAAGAAATACATTATACTTGAGAAGCACCGGCATTTTATATTATCAAACTTTAGCCAACCATCTATATTAGAATAATATATAATGCTGTTTATAACCGACGGTTGAGCACAAGTTGTGTAACGTCCGGTTTCAATAAAGCCCATACGAATTGTGTAAAAAATAAAAAACTACTCACCCTTGACCGTCTGTTTAATATGCAACCTGTAAATCGAGAGGACAACGACCTTGTCTCCGGTTAGAAAAAGTTTAAAAGTGTAACCAGCTAAATGCAATGTAGTTTATGTGTATCTGATTTCTTGCAGGCAGTGAGGTACTTAGGGTGCCTTTTATTAAAAGTCTTTTGGTGGCTTTTTTATTTGTGGCAAAAACCAAGTACTTAATTTTTCAATTAAGAAAACCTTGTAGTAATAAATTATAAGTATTGTATAAAAGCAAATTAAGGAAATAAGTATTGTAGGTTACTAAAAATTAAAAACATGAAATAAAGTTAAAAATTTAAGGGATCAACATACCTCACTGTTTCCCAACCTTTTTTAGGCCATGCCCCACCTTAATATTTCAAAATTATGCCCCCATGCACAATTTTTAACCTTTAAAATTGTTTTGTTCCCTTAAGAAATATAAATGATAAGTTTTAGGAAGAAATCACTATCAAATTTCAAAACATAGAATGAAAAAAAAAAAAACTGAAATTCAAAATGTAGTACATTATTCCCAAAAAAAAACTGTAATTTATAGACGTAAGCTGTCACAAATATAATAAGCGGTTGGACAAGCTATAGCATTGCATTTAAATAACCCAAAGCGAAAGGGTGAAAGTCGTATCGAGTCCATTTTTAAATTGCCCCCCTTAACTATCAAATTTCCCCCCGGTGGGGCGTGGGCCCCACGTTGGGAAACACTGACATACCTAGAACTTAATGGGATCCCAGCGAATATTATTGTTGTGCCGATATATATATATATACATATATATATATATATATATATATATATATATATATATATATATATATATATATATATATAGAAAGAAAAATTTGTTATTATCAATAGAACCCTAAAAATTTCAATCTGTAAGAGGACACGGCCCAATGCTCACGCAAAATCTAATGAATAAGGATTTTCTCGGTCTTTATAAAGACGTCTATTGTAATATAATGATGCTGAATAGTTTGTTTGTAACTACTGGTGCGAATGATAAAATCGAAATCAAGTCGAAAATGTCTTTATTCAAGTAGGCTTCGAAAGCACTTATGAATCGACATTTTGCTGAGTAATTATTTTTTATTTAATTAATTATTAATTAAAACCTTTTTATGAAATATTAGCTATATTCTTTTCGGCATTGTTGGTTTAATATAATAAGGGTTGTAGAAAAGATAGGGGAATATAGGGGATTTTTTTTTTCTTTTCTTTATTTAAGGAGTTTTAGTCCATAAGGACTATGACACTCCATAGGAACATCACACATGCTACATACAATAAAATTATTGAAATCGTCGTCGCATACCAATGATTACAATGATGAAATGTTGTACGAAAGTTTGTTGCTATTAAAGTTAGAAGTACGAGTATGTATCTGTTTGTAAAATTTTATTCAGAAATATATGAATACATGAGAGTAAAATAGAGAAAAGAGATTTTGTGTGTGAGAGTTCTGAACTTTCAGTTAGTTATTGAAGCTAGAAGGAGTTGAGTTTCTCATTAGAAAATAAATAATTACTTAATTCAGCTTTGTTGGATATTCTGTCCTTAGGGGATGAAATGGAGGATAAAACTTTGGTTCTGCAACTTCAATTCAACAAAATAATTGTGATTTTTAATATATGTCCATTAAATTATTATTTTAAAATTGGGAGAGTAGACTGATTTTTTGTCTCGTGCGTCAGTAAAACTCATACTATAACTTAAACTATCGATCACACGATACGATATATCGATAAAAATGTGGATACTTTTTTTAAATGAACATCCCTAACTCAAACTCATTCTCAGTCAAACACTCCCAAAATGAACAGCAATACAGGATCCAGGTGGTGCTCTGGAGGTCGATGGGGGAGGCCTACGTTCAGATGTGGACATCTAATGGCTGATATGATGATGTCTGTCTCATGTTGCCATAACAGCAACAATATGTAGCAATAATTTTTTGATTTTTTATTAAGCGCCTTTTACATTTTTTTTCTATAAATTGAACACATACGAAGCCGGGTCGTATCGCTAGTGTATAATAGACGAATTAATTATTTTTTTTTAATTCGAAATTGAAAAAATGTGATGCGAGAGAAAGAATTTTTAAGAGGCTGAGGGCCTGTTTTACCTATTGCTGATAAAGTTAATCTGGAACAAAAGTTACTGATAGGCTTTTTAACAAGACGTAAAACAAGTCCTTAGGGCCTGTAATACCTCAATAACATACCACAACTTTTAGATCCACAGGTTACGAATGGAAATATCTGACAGATAAAGCAGTTTGATGGTGATAAAGAAATACCTATGTATACGTTTTCTATCTGTTGGATACCGTTATACGTCAGATAGATTTATCAGCAACCGATGAAATAGGCACTAAGAAATATGTACTTAAAAATAACAATACGTACTGTTAGTTACTGTTTGTGTTAGGGTTCCGTAGCCAAATGGCAAAAAACGGAACCCTTATGGATTCGACTTGTCTGTCTGTCTGTCTGTCCGTTCGTATGTCACATCCACCTTTTTCCGAAACTATAAGAACTATACTGTTGAAACTTGGTAAGTAGATGTATTCTGTGAACCGCATTTTTACACAAAAATAGAAAAAAAAAAAACAATAAATTTTGGGGGTTCCTCATTCAGAACTGAAACTTAAATATTTTTTTTTTATCAAACCCATACATATGGGGTATTTATAGATAGGTCTTTAAAAATGATATTAGGTTTCTAATATCATTTTTTTCTAAACTGAATTGTTTGCGCGAGAGACACTTCCAAAGTGGTAAAATGTGTACCCCCCAGTCACTTCTAAAATAAGAGAATGATAAAACTAAAAAAAATATATGACATTTCCTTGCAAACTTCCACCGAAAATTGGTTTGAACGAGATCTAGTAAGTAGTTTTTTTTTTATTAAAAAAAATACACTATTATTAAAACATCGATCAAAGTTACAACGAACTACAAGAACTTTTATATGATGTTACTTGCTGCTACGGAAACCTTCATGGGCGAATCCGACTCGAACTTGTTTAATTTTTTATTTGTACTTTCTGTTTAGAATTATATAAGATCATTCAAAAGAAAGTAATATTTGACTAAGTCTACTTGGCGTGAGATTTTTTCATTATTAAAATACTCGTGACATGAAAAATATTTTATTTTAAATATGAAACTATTGAAATTACATTCAATAGACAGATATTAACGAGTAGAGATAGGCGTAGGCTGCGACGTACAGTAAAGTAAATCGGGTTCAGTGAAAGAATATGGGTAAGTGGGAATAAGACACACAAGGGGCTTAAGTTAAATAATACTACATGTAAACAAAATATATTTTTTGTTTGGGATCACCTTTTATTTTGAACTTTATTTTATTTCTATTATTTATAGCTATAGCTGCCATAGTTATACAAATATATACTGTGAAAATTCCAAGTGTCAATATGTAATAGGTATTACGGTTCAAAAGACACGCATACTCGCACGCACGTACACGGACGCATACGTACACACGCCAACACGCACACACACACACGCACACACACACACGCACACACACACACGCACACACACACACGCACACACACACACGCACACACACACACGCACACACGCACGCACACACACACACACACACACACACACACACACACACACACACAAACACACGTTGACGTAAATACACGATCACACACATACACACAAACACATTTATTAGACGACTAGACAGACGACACACAAACGTCTATGACAGACGCACAGACACACATAATCACACAACACACACACACACACACACGCCATTTAGTAGACAGATGACACTCAAACGTCTATGACAGACGAACGGAGATTTATGGAACTTTGAAGGAAGTTGATTGACAAGCAATAGTGGAATTAATTTGTCAACGAGTCAAACAAGAAAATGACAATGTATGTGAAGTACACATCGAATGATTGTCTTGTTCTGTAAACAATTAATGTTCGACACCTGGCGGCAGACGGAACACACATCGTCTCCCCCCCTCGACCCGTCCCCTCACCGATATTAAACATAATAAAAAGACGCGCGCCAAAATCAATCTCATAGCATTAACAATATGAGCATCTTTTAATCGTAGGATACGTATATTAATAAATACATATTTATACAAATCTACAATGCCAATCTCATTAAATAATTATTTATAGAGAATTTTGTTATAAATCATGTCCGCGTGGAATAGTAGAAAGAATACTGGGAATACTCATAGGGATCAAGCCGGTGTTGAGGCGACTACTGGCGCCACTACCTACTCAAGAACGGTTATCAACGTAATGATAATTTAAAATTAGATAAAGAATATTTTTATTATCATATTCGTATTGTCAGTTGTCACTATTATGTTCAAAATCGCATAATAAAATTATAACGCGGGTGAAACCATGAAACAAGTCTAGTTAAACAAGTATGCTTAATTAAAAAAATCAAAAAACCCGACTGCGTAAAATACTCTTATTATAAACTAAAAAGAATAAAAAAATGTACTAGCTTTCATTTGATACCCATATTGCTACAGTAAGAAAAAAAATTATACATACATACATACATACATACATACATACACTCGAAAAACATAACCCTCCTTCTGTCGCAGTCGGGTAAAAATAATAAAGATTGCAATGCAAGAAGGCAATTAAAGAATGAAGCGTAAAGATGAACGCATAGATAACACAATTAATAAAACAATTATTAACAAATAGGAAACGTTATTGCTAACAACATAGTTATTTGGAGGAAACGACTTCATTAGGTCACATTATTACATATTGTAACATTTTTCGTGAATATAAACTTTCAATTCGATTCTTGATAGTGGATACCCATATTGGATAGGAATAAGTCTTGGTTTTTTAATGGGCCCCGACTGTCAAAGTCGCTATATCCCGTATTTAAATATACTATTTGTTATAGTTTAGGTCAATTACTTTCTACGCATTTTTCCTTCAGTTCAGATCAACCAGACTTGTTTTATTCTTTTTAGTTTATAATAAGAGTATTTTACGCAGTCGGGTTTTTTGATTTTTTTAATCTATGTTTTTATTTAAGGTATTTTTTTTTCTGGCAAACAACGTTTCGCTCACTCCAACAGAGTTCAGCCGAGATAGCCGTTTTAATTAATTAGAAGCGGTTAGAATAGTTTTTTTTTATCACCGTGAAGGTTGAATGTCTTTTAAATATCATTAAAAAAGATTATGCGAAAAATTCGTCACAAGTTTACGGTTTTAAATTTATTTGTCTGTTATTTTATCAAACGATTACAAAGAAGGATCTTATGGCATATGTTTTAAGGTACAATTTCGTTAATTTCATGACACATAATTATGTCCATTATGTATCGGTTAGAATCGGTTTAAAAAAAAAGAACTCTATTTGACTATTGTTTGTACGTCACGCGACGTCTTCACAAAGACTCGCCGAAAAGTCGACGAAAAGTTGGTAGTGACCCTGCTTTCCGCTCCAGGATTGTGGGTTCGATTCTCGCTCTGAGTTTGGGTATAATACTAGTATATATTTATTTATATATGTATTATTTATTTGTATATTAACATATATATAGGTAAGTAGTAGTGTATAGTAACAGAGGCATTAATTTGCCTACCTTAGGAACAGACGACCTTGTGTGTATGTTAAAAAAAAAATGCACGTAGTTGGATATGGCACAGTTGTGAACCTGGTGGTCTGGTGTTGATTTCATATTGATACACTGTCTGGAATTTGAGTTATTACTTTGCAAATAATTGAACTAACAGATGAACAACGGTGAGATAGACAAGTCATAGAACTGAAGAGGATCCTTTTCGATGTCCAGAATTTTAAAATTAAGTTTTAAGTTTATTTATTTGCCAATTTCTGATAGTGCTTTCTAGCGTAGATGGGCCTTTTTTAAAGATGTGGCGACTTACAAATGAAATAAATAAAATGTCAATTTTAAACACCGGTGGAAGGGATGCGCTGTGCCGCGCTCCTGGCTGCATGGGTACCACCATCTTGCTTGTTTCTCCTGTGAAACAGCTTTGCTGTGTTTCGGAGAGAAGGGCAAGACAGGCAGTGTAATTACTGGCACCGAGACTTTAACACCTTATGTCTCTGGATAGGCAATACATAAATGAGTTGCCTGGGCTAGTTCCAGGTAAACTAGTTTATGTTCATGGGCGACGTTAACCACTTACCATCAGGTGGAACGTCTGCCAGTTTGCCTATTCACTTAACATTAAAAAAAACTACATAATTAATTATGTAGCGAATTCTTTTGTAGAGTGTTAATGGAAAAAAATGCAGTCGTTAATGGTGTTAGTGCTTAGTAATTCTTCTACGAATTCTAGAGTGGAACTGAAATGGTGGTTCACTGGGAAGCATAATGCCGGCAGATTCCTAACCAGCTGAACAGCCTACCTTAAGCGAGTTGTGGTTTCTGATTTTTGGTGACGCAGTGTTAATCGCGAACGAAGTTCGGGGGCTACAGTTTGTTTATAATATAAGTAGGATTCTGTATTAACTGTTATTTTGTTTACTTTCGGTTCATTCGCGCAAAATATTATTCCGTTCAAGCTTGTATTATTTTAGTTACAATTATTCATCACGTAAATTCACTTAAAGGTGACTTGGAACAAACGAAATGTCAATGACCTTTGTACAGTTAAGTTAGGAAACGAAAACCTTGGTAATAATAACAATAAGTTAGCGAGACACGAGGTACACGTGTATTATTAAAATCGTGTCGCAATGGTACTTGAATTATCAGTCAATTATTTCATAGTGGTTAAGATGTAGACGACCGTTCTGGTGTAGTGGCGAGTAGTCCCCTCAACGCCGGCGGCTGCGGGTTCGATTCCCGCGCGGGCCCGATATTTGGGTCTATGTCCTAGTGGTTTTCCCCACCTTGCCTTGGAGAGTACGTAAAGCCGTCGGTCCCGGTTGCTGTCATAAACACGTAATAGCGATCGTTTCTCATGATAGGGAAAATTATCTGCCAACCCGTAGTGGGGCAGTGTGGCGGATTATGCACCAACACTTCTTCTATATGGAGAAGAGGCCTTCGCCCAGCGGCGGGTCGTTTATAGGCTGATTCATTTCAATTGAGTTTAGTAAGATGTAAAACGGAATATTAATCTTCTGTCGGTAATCATTCTGAGAGAATGTACCCGTCATTATGGCGCTTGCAACTTGCAGTGGCGTACTCAGAATGACCAACGTCAAAATTGATAAGTGCCCCGTTTTATGTTTTAATAATAGTGTTTAAAAAGTTAAAAAACATGAAAGTTTAAAAAGTTATTTGTGACCATTTTTTCGTATCTACTTTTATGTCACTTGATAATGGCGTTATAGGGGTAATACCATGATTTACTATTTAAATTAATGCTTATGACAAAATATTTACATTATAATCACTGTTTGACTATTGGAAAACAAATGAAGTACAAGAATACTGACCTTGATTTGTGATAACATTAGCTTTTGTCCGCGGTTGCATCCGCATTGATAACTTCTAGATCAGTGTTTCCCAACCTTTTTTAGGCCATGCCCCACCTTAACATTTCTAAATTTTTTTAGCCCCCATGCATAATTTTTAACCTTTAAAATTGTTTTGTTCTCTTAAGAAATATAAATGATAAGTTTTCGGAAGAAATTACTATGAAATTTTTATCAAAACATCGTAAGTAAAATTTCAAAACATATAATGAAAAAAAATTTATAGACGTAAGCTGTCAAAAAGATAATAAACGGTTGGACAAGGTATAGCATTGCATTTAAATAACCGAAAGCGAAAGGGTTAAAGTCGTGTCGAGTCCATTTTAAAATTGTCCCCCTTAACTATCAAATTGCCCCCCAGTGGGACGTGGGCCCCACGTTGGGAAACACTGTTCTAGATGATTTACATAAATATTTATTTTCTCTACTCGTTTCCATTGCGTTTTTAGGGTTTCGTAGCGAAATGGCAAAAACGGAACCCTTATGGATTCGTCATGTCTGTCTGTCTGTCAGCCAATTTTTTTCCGAAACTATAAGAACTATACTGTTGAAACTTGGTAAGAAGATGTATTATGTAAACCGCATTACGATTTTCAGACCAAAATAGAAAAAAAAAAATACAATAACTTTTGGGGGTTCCCCATACTTAGAACTGAAACTTATCTATGGATAGGTTTTCAAAAATGATATTGAGGTTTCTAACATCATTTTTTTTCTAAACTGAAAAGTTTGCGCGAGAGACACTTCCAAAGTGGTAAAATGTGTGTCAACCCCCCTGTAAATTCTAAAATAAGAGAATGATAAAACAAAAAATATATGATGTATATTACCATGCAAACTTCCACCGAAAATTTGTTTGAACGAGATCTAGGAAGTAGTTTTTTTTTGTTATTCATATATGGCGGTGTTGTTGTGTTTTTTTTTGTTATTCATATATGGCGGTGTTGTTGTGTTTTTTTTTGTGATTAATATATCATGGTGGCTTTATAAGAGAAGTGTTGGTTCAAATAAAGAAATAATTGAATAACTTAACAATAAGAAATACTATAATAACTTTTAATTTTCGTCCGAGTCCACGAAATATAATGACAGTTTTGACGCCTACGGTGTAGCCATCACTCTGGTGGCGCCTTATAAATTATCTATTATATTTTTAATATTTTTATGCTAAATTATGAATTTAATATTCAATATTACGTTATTATATTAATTAATATTATTAAAAATCATTAATATTTTAATTCCAAAAATAACTATATACGTCATCCCTGGTGGGGATCGAACCCACGACCTTTGGATTAGAAGTCCAACGCGCTATCCTCTGCGCCACAGGGACTATGTATGTCAAGTGCGATAATAGCGTAGTTAAGATTGGAAATGTAAAGAATTATTTCGTTAAAGATTGAATTTTACTGAAATAGACTTAAAAGTCAATAACTTAAATAAAATCATTCATTCATTCGGTTTAATGATTTTTATGGTGTCAAAAGAGCACGGATGATTTTTTCAATGTTACGTACGAGTCGAGAATATACGAAGGAGATTAATCGTTGCCATCGGGGTTAAAACCTTCGTAAAATTTTGCAGTTAAAGAAATAGTAGTCATTTAGTCAGTAATTAATAAGTATCTATATACTGTACTGTATCAGCCTGTAAACAACCCACTGCTGAGCGAAGGCCTCTTCTCCATATAGAAAAAGTGTTGGAGTTTAACCCACCACGCTGTTACACTGCGGGTTGGCGGATAATTTCCCTACCATGAGTAACGATCGTTATCAGGTGTCCATGATAACAACCGGGACCGACGGCTTCACGTGCTCTCCGAGGCACGGTGGGGAGACCCACAAGGACATACACCCAGACCGGAAACAAATTTAATATTTGTACAAATATTTGTTTCCGGTCGGGACAAATATTTCTATGGGCCATAAAATTTAAAGTTTCCGAATTCCCGACATAGGATTTTCTTTCTACTGAAGACCCCTGTGTGAAGCGTTTAGAAACGTTTCCCTCTAATTATAATTAAGCTTGTACTATATTCTGTTATTTCAAAAATAATTATGGGGAGACACTCCATATGCTGTTACTGTAGTGCGAGCCGGAACCAGAGAGGGCACTTTTCGTCTCTGCCATAGACACAAAAGACGCCGTGTATTAGCGCAGTCATAAACAAGAGATATATATAGAACAAAACTTGTCTTTTTTTAACCTGTTACTTGATACTTTAAAAGAAAAAAAAAAAAAAAAAAAAAACAAATATAAAACATAGGTATAGTTTAAGTTTAGTAACATTAATAATTAAAGTTTAATCATACATCATTCAATATGGCTTAACGGCGTTTCGCATGCTTAAATAACTTTGTTCTACAGACACACAGACATACGATGTTAATAACGTGTATTGAGTAAAAAATAATTTTCTAACACGCAACATGCAGTGATGCGTAGACAATCAAACAGACCGTGGAATTATAACGTGTTTAGGGTTCCTTATCATAGGGATATTACCTTATTCTGTTTGACTGGGCCGTTGACGCTGTCTGCACTTGGCAGTTATCCTCCCGCTTCTGGGTTGCTTGGTCGTTTCCCGTCTCGAGATTGGGTATATTATTTATATAAGTATGTCTTATGTGTATATTATATCTTAATCCTGCAACAACTGCATATAAAAATGAGATTGTCAAGTATTTGCTACCAGCGTATCCTCCGTTTTTTTGGTCATATAGCGCGAAGGCAGCCTGACAGCCTAGACAAGCTGATGGTGCTTGGCAAAGTAAAGGGGAAACGACCAAGTGGCCGCTGCCCCACACGTTGGTTTGACCAAGTTACCAACCTCGCTGGTCTCCAAGTGACCGCAGCCCTGAGGAAAGCAGAGGACAGGACGGACTGGAGAAAGTTCACAGAGATCGACCCAGACCCTGGATCAGAGTGGACACGACCTACAACAATGAAGCAAACGACCGAGATAAGATGTGTATATTGATTTAAAAAATATAAAATGTATATGTCAGACGGTCTTGTGGTTCTCCCCACCATGCCTCGGAGAGCACGTCAAGCCGACGGTCCCGGTTGTTATCATAGACTGACAGCGACCGTTACTCATGGTAGGGAAATTATCCGCCAACTCGCAGTGAAGCAGCGTGGCGGATTAGGCTCTAACCTAGCAGTGGGTTGTTTACAGGCTGATTCAATTCAATTCAGTTCGTATCAGACGGCTGTTACGTAAAACATTGGCACTGAGTCGCCTATCATGTGCTTATGTTAAAAACATTATGTATTTATATAATATGTTGTATATAGGTTACAGGTAATTATATTAAAAGTAGTTAAAATTATATATTCTACAGGTTGAATGGTGTGCTACTATCAATATTTAAGGAGAATATTCGGTACATGATTCTCATTCGAATTATGTAAAAAAAACAAATTGACCAAATTTCCATAAATTCCAATTCAAATAAATGAAGCCTGGACACTTTTCCAGTCATGCCGGCGGCGCGTGCACAGGTGTTGTACTGTGCCGCTTGTTCACATCAAAAAATTGCCTATATATTCTTCTATAGTATTCTCCTTAAATATTCATAGTAATTCACAAGTCATTCTGTATAAGTGAATGTCACTCAGTATTAGATTTAGCTTTTCACTTTTTGGGTACAGAACCAAAAAATACTAGTAACTATACAAAATATATAGTACTAAATCATGCATAGTGGTATGGAACCCTTCGCGTGAGATTCCAACAACACTTGACTAGTACATATACGCAAATTAATACGTATTTATGTATGCATGCAAATATGAAAACGTGTTCAAAAATACTTCTTAGATTCCCTAAGATCCCAGTGATCAATTTAGGGCACATAGCTCGTAGAACTCACAGCCGATGGAGCAGAAAAGTTCTCGAGTGGAGCCACGTACCGGTAAGAGCAGTTTCGTACGGCCGTCTGCGAGATGGACAGACGACTTGAGTGTTGCTAGAAGCCATTCGATGGAGGTTGCTTTGAACGGGTCGCTCTTGAGGTCGATGGGGGAGCCCTACGTTCAGTAGTAAACACCCAATGGCTGATATGATAATGATGATAAGGATGATGATGATGATGATGATGTGAAACTAACACCGATTCGGAATTTAGATTCTGTTTAGAAGAATCGGAAAAAAGCCTAAAAGTTACTCTTTTAAAAAAATATTTATAATTTTATTGATTTTATTACTTAAAATTAAAAACGTTATTCCTCGTACTTGTTAAGTACAGTAGTTAATTTTACCTATATTCTTTTATATATTTAAGTACATAGTTAGTTTTATCCCGACTTGAACCTACGACCTTTTTAAGAACGTGCGTTATCCACTGAATATCTAGACTCGTGTAGATGCGCTAGATAAGTTTTCTGACTTATGTGTTATTTTGTACTAAAACGCCTCAAAACTTTTCTATGTAACTGGAATTTTATTTTTTTTTCTATTATTTATGAAATATTTTCTTAAACAATGGCATACGTTAGTATTAAACGACTAAATAAAGAATACACTGTTCTGACGTTTCTACAGAACATCAGAAATGTCAATATAATCAGCAGAAACCATTTTCAAGACTATCTCCACTCTACGTGACATTAGCGAAATAATCCATACTATTTTGGCACTAGTGACAGCCATGAATCCAATTTAAAGAATGATTGATTGAATGAATTAATGAATAAAGACGATGATCAGCCTTTGTGTTATAAATGTATGTTATATATGTGTATATTTATATCTAAAATATAAAAATAAGTCGGGTTTTCCTTCCTGACGCTATAATTCCAGAACGCACGAACCGACTTTCACGGTTATGCATTCGTTTGAAAGTTCTCGGGATCCGTGAGGTTTATAGCAAACAAAATTCAGGAAAAATTTCAACAGAAAAGCAGGAAAACAGGGAAAATCATTTTTCACATACAGCGCCATCTCTGATACATAGCGTGTACTACTTCATCTTTTAATCCCCAAACGAAAAGTTACAAAAAGCGAAGCCATCTGGTGGCGAAACGGAGTTCGCCGGGTTTGCTAGTGACTTTATAAATTTTTATCTAACCTCGTATCCTTGTAATGTTTCCGTATATTACGACCTCTGGTAATATTCATATTATTGATATGTTTAAGGAAATGTTAACAAGACGATCGCTTCCTTTCGGTATCTTTGAACAGAAAAGGTCAAAATTTATCATACCTACTTATTATAAACTAAGAGCTACTGAACCATGCCTTTTCTTACGGTTTTAAACTCACATATTACATTTTACCGAAGTAGCGCCATACTGCTTACAGCTGAATGGGCCGGCGCGCCCGGGGAAGTACTTCGCTCTCACTTAACATCGACGTGAAATGACGGCATTGTTGTCGTGTTTCGTTCGATTTGTAAGAGATCCGGTGGCCCATCCCTTCCCTCCACACATCCGGTGGAACATCCCTCCCCTTCCTAAAGGCCGGCAACGCACCCGCTAATCCTCTGATGTAGCGGGTGTCTATGGCTGTCGACTTTACCACCAGGTGAATCGACTGTCCGTTTGCCCCCTCTAACATTTAAAAAAAACATATTTTTTAGTACGGTCGCGCAGCATAATCCCTGTCTCCTCCAAGCCTGGCGTAAGGAACTTCGTTCCAAAACTTCGATCCAATAATAAAAATGATTACCATTTAATTTTTTAAAGATGCTGTAATAATAACTTCCGATCACGTTTGAATGCTGGGATAAAAACTAGCGTAGGTGTTATTCTGGATCTCCAGCTATGTACGTACCAAGTTTTGATGCAATCGGTTCAGTATTTTTTTGAGTGATTGAGTAACAAACATACATTCAAACTTTCGCATTTATCATAATAGTTTAATTTTAGATATTGTTATCAATGTACATATAACTTATTAACTATATATAACTATCTTATATCTTTAAACGAGCAATTCTTGTATATATATATATAATCGGAATCTCGGAAACGGCTCCAACGATAATAATAATAATAATCACTCTTTATTGTACACATAAATAGAAGCTTAACGATTTTCATGAAATTTAGTATGCAGGGGGTTTCGGGGGCGATAAATCGATCTAGCTAGGATTTATTTTTAGAAAATGTCGTTTTATCCCTTTTTTCAGGCAATTAAAAAATATCGTTAGAATACGAAGGTAAATTTCGCTGTTATTGATAAGTTTATAATAGCTCAGATGTGAACCGGGCGGATTCGAAATAAGAAGACTCCCAGGTTCGAATCCCGATGTCTCCAGAACTTTTTTTCTTTTTTTTTTAAAGTTCCTTCTTTTGTGAGAAAAACTATTATTGAGAGCTCCTTTTATTTTTATTTTTTATTTAAATAACCATTTCCTATTGTTTTACTATTATGTCGGTAAGATCGAAAATATTATTTATGTTTAATCAGTATGTAATGTATCTAAATATAATTTAACCGAGCAAAGCTCGGTCATCCAGGTACTATATATATATATAAGCAACTTCGCCCGCGTGGTTGTACGAGTACTGTCAAAAAGTAGCCAATGTCCTTCCCCAGGCTTCAGACAATCCATGTCTATTTCTTACTACAGTTACGGACTCTCATACAAAAAACGTTCCTCCACGCTCGCAGAGTGCACTGTAATATTTGCCCAGTCGATACTTTATTAATTCTCGTGAAAAGAAAGTCGTAAGAGCCATAAAATAGGCGTCACTTATGCGTTTTCGGGTGATATTTTTTAAACTATGTTATATTCAGACCCGTCTTTCCCACTGGGCACTCTGTGCACTTGCCCAGGGCCGCGTGATCAATAGGGGCCCCACTAGTTCTTGCCAGATCACTGAACGATAACCGATATTTACGACCGATTTTTTTTTTAATTCGAATTGTCTGCCAATGAAAAAAACCCGGAATCTGACTACAAAGACCTATATCTCAAAGAACAAAACACAGAAGATTTTTTGATGTCTCTACAACGTCAATTGAACTAAATGGAAGAGAGAAATTCAAAATAGAAACCTTTCTCCCCATAAATTATACTCTGAGCTTTCATCTTGACTGACCCGTTGGGGCAGTTTGCAGTGACCCTGTTTTCTGCTCCAAGGGTTGTGGGTTCGATTCCCGCCCCGAGTCTGGGTGTAATGTTGTTATAATGTTCATATAATATGTATATTTATTAAAAAAAAATGTATATCAGTCAGCTGTTACCTAAAACACAGGCATTAAGTTGCCTACCTTAGGAACAGATGACCTTGTGTGTGTGTGTTAAACATATTTATTTATTTATTTATCTAAAACAGCGATTAAGATCGTATAAGAACATTAGTAAACGTTTTGACTTATTTTATTCGCTTGAAAGCTCTGAATTCCGAAGAGTTGAGAGAAATTTGCTCAGAATTTGCAGAATTTGATTATGAAGACGTTAATGAGAAAGAGTTATAAATGGAATGTCTGCATATAACAGAATAGGTGACTTGAAAATTGTTCACAGTGAAACCGAAGGAACTCATATTATATTGGAAATATATCAAATTTTGAAAGAAAACAAAATTGAAGACATAATTTCAAATGTAGAAATCGTATTTAATTCTTTTTAAGCATGATGGTAAATAACTGCAGTGGGGAACGCTCCTTCTTCAAATTGAAAATAATAAAATCTATAGAAGCATGTTTATTTACCTTCTTTGTCTATTCTAAGAAAATAGTGTTCTGTCAAAGTCATAGGGGCCCCATTACCCTAATATGCCTAGGGCCTTCAATAGGTTAAAGACGGCCCTGGTTATATTATGGACAAATTACACAAAATCTTTATAAATTGTAGCCTACGTGTTATTCTGATGTATAAGCTATGTTACTGTAAAGTTTAATTTAAAGCCATTCCGTAGGTTTTGCGTGAAAGAGTAACAAACATACAAACAAACTTTCTCTATTATAATATTAAATAATGGAATATATATCTATATATTGGTATTGATATAAACAAACAATAATTCCTTAAAGATTGTATATTTAAATGTATGCAAATTTTTTGGAAGTATTCTTGAAAGAAAATTAATTTTGGTAATGGCAGTCTATCAATACTGTCGGCGCAGCTTCCGACAAACTTACAATATATAAAATTAAATGTCAGAGGTCGGTCTGCACGTCGAACAATAGGGCCAGGGCCACAATGACTCCGCTTATGCACTGTATTTCGAATTTACAATATAGGTAACAATATTTTTACTAATATCATAATCAAATAGTAATTTGATCACCAAAAATCTTTAAATATCAATGAAAAACTTAGAAATTTATATTAAAATTGTGACACAAAAAGCTTACAGATATTGTACAATAACAAAAAATAAAAAAAAATCCCGATCGTATAATTTCACGAAATTCATCTGCTAAGTGGCCAGCTCGATCTGTGATTTAACAACGTTGGATTATTTTTTATGGGGTTATGTTAGACAGTCTAGACGGAGCTAATCCAATCGATTGCCGTCTTAAAACTCAAAATTCATGAAGTAATTAACAAAATAGACCCACCATTTTATCAAAAAGTCGTGATGGACATTTATCAGATAAGTATCATTTTTCATTCATAATTGCTAAATTAACTTTTTTATTTAATACAAAATATAAATAAAAATTTGAATTATTGTCATATAAATTAATGTTTTATTTTGATTTACAAAACAAAGTTCGTGTTGAAAAACCCTTTAATTTAGCGTAAATAGAAAAAATAGGTTACAGCCTAACCAACTACGTATTACGCCTTTTATCATCGAATTGATAAGTCATAATCATGTTCAAACACGCAGCAAAACAATTAGATTAAACGTTTATATTTGTCTACAAGCTGTACCCGCAACTTCGAGAATACACATTTTGACTGACATCCCCTCTCCCAATGGAACAGTACTGAATTTGGGTTTAAAATGTATCCAGTGTCCTCACTCTCTCAACATGAATCAGCGGAATTTCACAAATTTTATGTGATTATTAACTTTTTATCAATGTGAGAATCGTACCACGCAGAATTAGTGACTATTCAATGTACGAATATGTGAATATAAGAGTCCACAGATTAGATCATTGAATATGTGTATGTGTATAAGTGAGTATTTAATAAGTTGTTATTGAAATTCACTATTATTTAGCGAATATAGCTTCGCTAACGCAATTAATGAAAATTTCACTGATTAATATATGTAGAGTATATATGTGTGTAGAGAATATAGTATAGACTTAAATAGTGGCCAGTTCCCTTTAAATCTAGTCAGTTTCGGTGTGATGCACGGCCAAGATACAGACAAACAGACAGACTGATAAAAAAAAAAATGTAGTGCTAGCTTCAGTATCAATTACAGAGTACCCCCCAAAAATGTTCAAAATCTATATACATATAATAAAATGGTTGGAAAGTCAAAACTGTACATTGAATATTTTTTTTTAAAGAATAGTTGGGGTGTGATCTACAATCGATACCGAAGCCAAAAATATAGTTTTTAGAATTTTTGTCTGTTTGTCTGTTTGTCTGTATGTATGTCCGGGATAAACTCAAAAAGTACTGCATGAATTTACTTCAAATTTGGCACGAATATTATTAAGAAGTCGGGTCAAAACATAGGCTACATATTATCACGCTATTACCTACGGGGAACGCGCAGTGAACCTTTATTTCTTCAACGCATTCTGAAACAACGTGTAATCTAACGACGCATATTAGCAGCGCAGCAACAAAGCAGCGCCATCTATGAGATTTCAAAAACATCAAGTCGAATTACATGTGTAAACCCTTTTTGGATATAAATTAGTACCCGGATGACCGAGCTTTGCTCGGTTAAATTATATTGAGATACATTACATATTGATGAAACATAAATAATATTTTCGATCTTACCGACATAAAAGTAAAATAATAGGAACTGGTTATTAAAATAAAAAATAAAAAGAGCTCTTAATTCAAAAAAAAAAATGAAAAAAAGATTGGTCTGTAGAATCCTGGATTCGAACTCAGGTTTTCTGGTTTCGAATCCGCCCGATTCCTATCTGCGCTAATAGAAGCTTGTCAATGACAGCGAAATTTACCTTCGTATTCTAATGGTATTTTTTAATTGTGTAAAAAAAGGGATAAAACAACATTTTCTGAAAATAAATCCTAGCTAGATCGATTTATCGCCCCCGAAACCCCCTGCATACTAAATTTCATGAAAATCGTTGGAGCCGTTTCCGAGATTCCGATTATATATATATATACAAGAATTGCTCGTTTAAAGATATAAGATTTAAATTGGTGAGTGTAGTGTAAGTAAATTATTTAATTTAGGTTGGTGTTGATCATGTTGGCGAGGTTAATAGTTGTTTTTAAAAGTCATAGATGGAGTTGTGCATTTTCTTCTTAAAAATTGTATCGTTAATTCGTTTTAGAGATGAGCAAGACAATTTAAAAAAATGTGTTTATATAAGTTTTAAGTTGCTTCATCTATGTGTTATAAAATTCATCGAGTGTGTCTGTATGTAATAACAAACAGAACTCAAAAAGAACTGCATAGATGTATAACAAAATTTAAACTCGAAAACGGCACCCTATTGCTGTAAGCAATTTGAGCTAAATAACGAAGAAAGAGGAAAATTAAGCATGCCATATATATCATAAAGATAAAAATGCTTATGCTTCTTCGGAACCTATTTCCTCTGAAGTTGTGTAAAGGGACCCGCCTTAAAGTCATCTCGCTCCACAGACACACCATAGAGGCGGAAATTCTTACGGGTTGTGGCGTCGGAGAGGCAGTATTTATACCACGCATTCCCCTCATACCTCATAACTTCCCGTTCCAGTTCAAACGCGTACAGTTCCCCGTGAGTGTTTGCTTCGCGATGATCATCAATAAGTCGCTCTTTAACATTTTGGCTGCGGAGAGCCAAACCACTAATGTTGTTTATCGAGAAGTCCTATAAGTATGTATTTTTACCCTATTCTGTATTCCTTATTAATTATTTTCTCCATCTGCTTTAGTCACAACTTATGACTTAATTCAGCAGAATCACCATAAAGTCATTTATTCAAAGCAGGCTAAAAATAAGCACTTTTTGAAGGTCAATTTTACAAAAGACAGTCTCCCTCTGTTACTGCACTTTCTGTAGATATGAAATGTAAAGAAGAAACGGGTAAATGAATGTTATTTTAAAAGGTATAATCGTAGGTATTTTTGGTGCTGTATAGCGTTCAAGCAGACGACGTCGCGGGCAGCAGCTAGGATCTTAATAAATTATAAAACGCAATCAACGGCCTCCATTAGTATGAGAATCGTGTGTCTGGAAGTAAACAAACTGGAACTCTTCCGACCGCGGCATATATCTTTATGACCTGTTATACAAATTTGTCCGAAGACCGAACCAGTGACCGCTAGCGTAAGTCACTTGCTCTGACCATTGCGGTAACCGGTTAAATATATGTATATAAAGATGAACTGAATTGAATTAGCCTGTAAACAACCCACTGCCCGACAAAGGCCTCTTCGCCATATAGGAGAAGGAGACAAAAATCCTTCTATATATAAAAATAAATAAAATATAAATTGTTGATTTATGTAAATTATACCGAAATACAAACATCTTCACTATTCAGCTAGGGAGCTCCTTTTAAGTAATGCAATTAACTTGTGCCAGGAGTCCCCGCTCCTCCACATACATGATAAATAGTTCAAGGTGCTAATCTCAAAATATGTCCATAAAAATATATCATCAAATCGTGTATGGCTGTGTAAGCACGGATTATATGGTGTGTATAGCTATATATATCTATACATATAATAAAATGGTAGGAAAGTCAAAACTGTACATTGAATATTTTTTTTCAAGAATACTTGGCGTGTGATCTACAATCGATACCGAAGCCAAAAATATAGTTTGTAGAATTTTTGTCTGTTTTTCTGCATGTCCGGGATAAACTCAAAAAGTACTGCATGGATTTACTTCAAATTTGGCACGAATATTATTAAGAAGTCAAATCACAATCAATTATTATAGGAAGCTCTAAATTAATATCTCGTATAAATAAATCACAACTACCTCCTATTATTTTTAATGGCATTGTCATTCCATACAGTGAAAAAGTGACTAACTTAGGCATTATAATTGATCAAAATCTCTCTTGGGTTCCACAGATGAGTGAATTAAGTCGTAAAGTTTTTTCTGCTGTTGGATCGCTCCGTAGACTGCGAAATTTCCTACCTACTTCCACCAAAATTGCGTTAGCTCATAGTCTTCTCCTTCCCATTCTTGATTATGCTGATTCATGTTATCTTGACGTTACTGAGGAGCAATTGAATAAACTTGAGCGCATTCAAAATTTATGTATCCGTTTCATATTTGACTTACGAAAATATGATCACATTTCCGATTTTCGCAATAAACTCAAGTGGCTCCCAATTCGCCTTCGCAGGAATACTCACATTCTTAATTTATTGTACTCCATGTTATTGAATCCTATGGCTCCTTCTTACTTAAGAGAGCGGTTTAAATATCTGAATGATTCCCACGAACGTGAACTGCGCTCTAATGATAATCTTCTCCTCGAAATTCCTTCTCATTCCACTACTTTCTATACAAAATCTTTCACCGTTCAAGCTGCTCGACTTTGGAACTCTTTACCTTTATCCATCAGACTCTCTCAATCACCCTTTTCTTTTAAAAAATCTGTAAAACAACATTTTCTTCAAATGTAATTCTTGCCCTTATCGAATCATTTAATTGTCATCTTTTGCCACTATTAATCAAAATCAAATCAAATCAAAATATTTTATTCGTTATAAGGTGATTACACACACTCAACGAACGTAAAAAAATGTCTCGGTAGACATCTACAATTTCATCATCTATTTCATCATTTCAATCACATTATTCCTCATCAATATTTGCATCTATGTATGTATATTTATAGTATTTATACTGCATGTATATTGTATAGTATGAATTGTTCCTATTTTGCATTTATAAAATTATATTATAGTTTTGTTATTAATGTACTGTACAGTTGTACACCTATACCATCTATATACCATTTCCTCTACCCTAAGGTTGCCTGGAAGAGATCGCTCCTTAGCGATAAGGCCGCCTTTTGTACTTATTTCCTTTTTCTTTTGTACTATTGCTTATTCTTGGTGTACAATAAAGAATTATTATTATTATTATTAAGTCAGGTCAACATATAGTCTACATATTATCACGCTATCACCTACGGGGAACGAGCAGTGAACCTTTATTACTTCAACGCATTCTGTAACAACGTGTAATCTAGCGTTCACGTAGACGACGTCGCGGGCAGCAGTTAGTTGTATGATAAAATACATTAGGTTCTTAATATTTTTATGTATGTATATTCTGTCCTATGTTACACAGAAACGAAAGACGAGCCTGTGAATCGTGACATACCATCACGACCAACTGAGTAAATACGAAAATTATATCTCGTATATATGTATATAAGATGCTTTGTTTTGTTTTTATATTGAGGTACCATATGTTCCAAAACTTTTGCCATTTGTTGACTTTTTCTTAGTCGGGTAGACCTCCGGGTTTTCTTAATATATCATTTTTGGTATTCGTTAATTTGTATCAAAAGCGATAAATGAACTGAACCGCGCAGCAGTTTGACGTTTGTATGCTGAATCAGTTTAGTTCAGAATTTTAGCTTCTCAGGGTAAAGTATTGCTTGAAACTACATAACAGAAACCTAGTATGTTTATTTCCAAGTTTTACATTATAATACATTTTTACACTGAAAAACTTAATAACTAATTATTTACAGACAGTTTACAGGTATACATTATATCCGCGTGGAATGGTGACAAGAATACTGGCAGCATGTCCCCGTTGATTCGTAATTCCGACTCTCTAGGCCAAAAATGCACCAGCTCTCCTGTCACTAGTGTAGGCTATGAGACGTGGGGTCAATTCTTTTAGAATTTTTTTTACACTGCTACTTCAAGGTCCAAATGTTTCGACTGCAAACGGCACAAAGACATAATTTGGGATAAGTGACCTAACAAGTTAATAATATTATACTTGTGGTCGTCCAGTGGTCGAAATGCGACCTAATCTATAATTGTCAGCATTATCAACATCATAAAAATATGATTGCGCATAACATGGTGAGCATATGCAGCAGTCATTGCACCTGATCTGTGATAATAAATTTCGATAAAAAATTCGTTTCAAGACCTGTATTGAAAACCGTGTTGAGAACAGACTTTGACAATAAACAAAATTTGTGTATATATGTCATTGTACGATATGTGTATGTGTGTGTGTCGTATCGTATCGTGTGCGTAGTGTTTTTTTTAATGAATTTAATGTATTTTTTGAGCAATATTATAAAAAAATATTACCATTCTGCACTTCTCCATATTAACTTTAACTGCGCCAAAATTCATATTTCTCCGTTCGCGTAATTTTCGTAAAAAGGTTTAAAAAGATTTTGCTCCACGTATTAATATACGTATAGGTATAGATATAACTTAGTAGGTTAATACTATTTTAAAACAAAAGTACCTACTTCTCGCAACACAAACACGTTCAATCAGAACACGGTACAAATCTTCAATGGCGTCACATTCTGAACTCTTTGGGGATGAAGCCTTACCAACTAAATACGCGAAACCATTCAAGGTAAATAAAATATTTTAAAATAACAATTCATGTATCATCACACACTGATAATTAAATATCTTTCATTAGATTCAATTATAGAAATAAGTTTCTCATCTCATACCTATTATTATGCCTACGCTATAAAAGATAAACAAATTATGAAAGCAATTTGGCACTGACTTGAAACGCTTTTACGATAACTGTTATACATCAAGTTTACAAATGGTTTTATTTTTAACCGACTTATTTTACCGACATAATATTCGTACCTATTCACCCCGTTTTACGGTAATTATTTGTTTCTCGACATATTAGGGTTGGTAATATTGTACAATGAGATCGAATAAGAATCTCTATCTTTTAGTACTCTTATAATACGGAGCCACGGATTATAGATATCAGGAGTGTGAACGGTAAAGAATTTTTTAAGTTTTTTTATGTACGCAATAATAAACCCACATCATAGTTCTCTTCTTTGACACTGGTTGCGCAAGTATTCGGTTGATACCGACACTATTATTATTATTATAACACGAAAATACCGACTAGCTAACCTGGTTCGTGAATGTAAAATAAAATAAAATAAAATATAAAATATTAATTTTTTTTTAAATTATTGTTGTCGTAGTGGCCGAAAGGCAAGTGAGAATTTAGGAAAAGTGGCTTTATTGACTTTCGCGTAAGTATTTAAACGAGTACTTGTTGGAACGTAGCGTGCCCTACCGGCAAAATTTTTGTCCCCTAAATTGATGCCGTTCTTTCAACATTACGTTCGCACTCCTCTATACTCCGTGCCTGTAGCATTGAGTGGCAAGCCGCTGCGTTTGATTGTAAAAATATTATGATACTAGCGGCCCGCCCCGGCTTCGCACGGGTCTTTAACTAAAATTTTAAAAATTATACATTTATATTTTTTATCACCTACACCTGCGTCGATACTGGAAAATATTTTATAATAGACGGATTGAGTGACAGATTTATTATATCTATATACATACATACATACATACATACATACATACATATATATGTATATAGATAGTACGGATGAAACATTTGAACTGTTTTTTTATTAATTATTTTCTCATTGATGAATACCATATTTTAATAAGTATTATTCCCGACGAAGACAAATCCAAAAACACAAAAATCATAAAAATCGTTCCACTCGTTCTCGAGGTATAAACGGTGTAACTAACACGACTTTATATATATATATATATATATATATATATATATATATATAGATTACAACTTAAATAGCTATAACCATCCAACTTTGTACAATCAACAAACAAATCAGGGTTCGAAAATATCCGATATTTATTATAAATATCAAAATATCGGATATTTATGATATATATCCGATATATATCAAATTTTTTGATATATATCGGATATTTATACAATTTGTATGAAAGCCATATTATTAATTTATTGTTATTATTATTATTTATGTATACTATTTGCATACGTGTTACATAAACATAATTAATTATTTAAAAAAAATGGTTGTCTGTAAAGTCGGTTTACAGACGATAATTTTTACGTGATAACGTCATAAGAATACATAGATGTAGAATTGTATACTTTTATGAATCGAATTGAATTATTATCACATACAATGATAGTGTGTATTACTTTATATAATATATGATAGTGTGATATTCAAGATTTTCCAATCTGAGTTATTTTGTTAAGGATAAGAAGATGATAGGAAAAGTAGGAAATCAAGGGGAGTGTTTCAAGTGGTACTCTCTACCAAACAAGTGACAAATCACAAAACAGTAGGGTGTGCGATAATTATCGACAATTCGTAAATACTCGATAATTTTCTATTCGATAATTATCGATAAGTGTTATTCGATAATTTTGATCCGATAATTATCGATAATTTTTCGTTCGATAAATATCCATAACTATCGACCGATAATTATCGATAACTTTCGTCAACTATCGATAATTTTTATCCGATAATTATCGATAACTGTCGCCAACTATCGATAACTTTTCCTCCGATAATTATCGATAACTATTCATTCGATAATTATCGATAACTATCGATAAAACGATTCGATAATTATCGAAAGTAAAATTATCGATGTTTTTCCCGATGAACATCCCTACAAAACAGTTCGCGTGTAGATTGCGTGGCGCCACTGTCTCTTTTACTCGAACGCGGTCCGATGGAGTGTAAGACAGAACGCTTAGGCTAATCGTGCCTCTCTATCGCTTCTTCTGCGCTCTCGCTCGCTCGGGGAACGTGACAAAATGGCGTCATCTTTGAAAAAAATACCCGATAGCTTTCATCAATTTACTAGACGTTATCACGTCAAAAACTAAAATGCTTGTAATGTTTTATTTATTTAGGTACTTAAAATCTGACAAATGAAACCAAAATATAGAAACTTTTTCTAGATCAGGCAAAATCAACTAAAAAACATAAAATCTAATATATTAAAAAATCAACTTAAAAACAGCCCTTTTACAAATTCTAATCAGTCAATACCTACACTTAGGTAACAAAACAGGTTTTTAATTTTGATTTTGATTTTGGTCTTGATTTTGATTTTAATTTTGGTTTTGGTTTTAATTTGGAATTTTAATTTTGATTGAATTGTAATTTAAACTTAGTAGGTACTGATTGGATTTAGATTTTAATTGTGACTTTAATTAAATTTTAGTAATTCTAATTTTTGACAGAATTTTAGTATTGATTTTGAATTCTTAATTTTAATTTGTAATTTTCAATGAATTTTGGTATTAATTTTGAGTATGATGATTTTTAATTTTTAGGTGATTGAATTTTGTCGTTGATTTCATTTTGATTTAAATTTGTTATTATTAACGGTTATAAGAAAACTTTGTAACTAACACTATATGGGCTAGTCCTGAATTAAAGGTTATTATTATAAAACAATAAACATTACCAATAATAACTCTAGAATATAATCAAATAAGTCTTTTAGTTACCAAATCAGTTATCAGTCATTCGTAATACACTGTTAATTTTCAATATAAAATAATAAAATAATTGCGTATTAGGGAGTTTGTTTTAACTCTACTCCAACACCTTCTACATTTGGGAAGTAGAAAATTAGAAATACAGTGACAAACGCCAAATATTACTTAATAATATAAAAAATTAAAACCAATTTTGTATTGATATATATCATAAAAAATCATTTGATATATATCGGATATATATCACGATATATATCATGATATATATCCATTGATATATATCCTCGAACCCTAACACAAATAACGACCAAATATTTTAAATTTTAACAACGAACAAACAATCAAGACCGTAGTACCCTAAAGTATTTAATTATATACAAAAAAGAAAAACAGATTTTCAAATACGGGCGAGTGTCATTCTTTTGGCCGAAGTTTTGGTCAGCGCGATTCAGAAAATTATATTTTGTATGCTGCGCCATCTATCCTATCGTATAATTGTAGAATATCGTTTTTATATTTAGTGACATTTAACATAATTAATATTTAACATAATAGTATATTAATTGAAAATGATGTTTATCTAAAATATTAAAACGATTTCTATTCCTATCCGACATATTTAGTAAACTTTTAAGTTTAACAAAATAATAACTCAAATATAAGTTTTGTGAGTTTTAAAGATTCCTTAGACCAGATGGCGTTGGCGGCGTAGGTACCTATTTCTAATTTCTTAAATATTTATTTTTAAATTTAATTACAATGAAACAAAAACTAAATTATACTGTGAGTTATTTCCAATTTTTATGTATTAAAGTTGGTAACATTGGTTTTGTACTTTTTACGTGATACGTGATCAGAGAAAAACACGATAAGAGATGGCGTTGATACAAAAAAATACGCGCTATTGAAATTTATTCTTGATGATATATAGTGTATTAATAAAACGGAGGTTTTAACAGATTTATTATTTGTATAGATGAAATTAAAAATTTAAATAATATCTTTCGTTTTCAAAATTACGTTATAACGCGTGCTTTCTATTATATTAAATTGGTGAAAGTTTTTCTTATCAAATATCAAAAGTTCAACATTGAAACGACGCGTATCAATTAATATTTATGATATTATAGGCTTTGCAGAACAAGTTTTGTTAAGTTTTCGAACTGTCATGTCATTAAGATGAACGATTTTTCGAAAATAATGAATTTTCGAAGTAACTTTCATTTCATCACACTCATAATAAAACTAAATAGGTTGTTTGTTCATCTTAGGTACAAAATGCACATTGACTAGCACTACTCGCGACTTCTCTCGCGATTGCCTTCGCCCTTTCATTCGACCTATGAGATAAAGTATGCTCTCTAAACATGAATCAGTGAAATTTCACTTAACTTTTATTTTTAATCAATGTGAGAATCGTACCAAGCAGAATTAGTAAATATTAAATGTATGAATATGTGAATATCACAGTCTACTGATTTGATCATTTTAATATTCGTGTGTAATAGTGAGTATTCACTAACTTGTTATTGAAATTCACTGATATGTAGTGAATACAGCTTAACTAACGTAATTAATGAAAATTCCATTGATTCATGTTTAGAGAGTGTACGCTAGCTTAAGGAGAACCGCACGTTCAAAAACACATTCTGGTTTTCAAGTTATTTGGATCTCTTAGGTACTGAGGGTTATATGTCTGTAATTTCTAAATTGAGAAACCAAAGACCTTGAAATATATATTGGACCATCCCTAAAATATCTCCTTTTTAACAAGAAAATAATAAATAAAATCGGACAATCCGTTTAGGAATTTCACTTAAATACACATTTTCACTTTCATCCGAAAGGAATGGAATTCTTCCTCTTCCAAATAAACTGTGCTGAATATCGGGTTAAAAAGTTTGACAATTTGTGTCATGTGTCCTAGTAATTATTATGATAGAAATGATCTTCGTATGAACCCAAATCATTCCCAATTTCAGTTAAATTTGTCCTGTAGTTTTAGCGTATAGTGCAGCCAAAATATAGAAACACAGACACCTTGGCAGACGGATTAGCGAGCGCAGTGTGTTGTGACAGGATATGGTGACGTACCAGCGTGTCCTCCGTTATTTTGGACATATAGCGCGAAGACAGCCTGACAGCCTAGACAAGCTGATGGTGTTTGGCAAAGTAGAGGGGAAACGACCAAGTGGGCGCTACCCCACACGTTGGTCGGATCAAATTACCAACCTCACTGGTCTCTAAGTGACCGCAGCCCTGAGGAAAGCAGAGGACAGGACGGACTGGAGAAAATTCACAGAGATCGTGACTCAGAACCTGGATCAAAGTGGACACGACCTTCAGCAATGAAGCAAACGACCGAGAGAGATGGTGACGCTGTTTCCCATCATCGTTCTGGGTGGTGTAGGTATAGGTGTTCGCACCAGTATGGCCTTAGTCGCCTTTTACGACACTTCGCCAAGAAAGAGGTCGGAATATTCTTCTCTGCCGGTCACCGCCCGACCACTAGTATGTTATTATAAAATTTAAAAGTTTGTTAACAGCAACGTTATATCCTCGTTAGTATATATCTTATTTCGGTCATAATATTTATATTTCTGCTTCTAGCAGATGTAGCGTGATTTTTTTATAGCCTATAATTATCTATAATAGGCTGTTAACTCTATGGAAAGTTTTCAAGTCATTAACCGTCGCTTATTCACAAAAATAAACACTTTTAAAACGATATTTATTGGAACGAGTATTTTTCCAACATTTTCCTTTAGGTATCATTAATTTTAGTAATAAAACAACTATGACAGATGTTTTCATTAAAGACAATTGTTAATAATTTAAAATAATTTAATACGTCCTTGGTTTGCGGTATCAATATCATAATATTCTTGGTGTTTTCCTTACATAGTATTCTTTGAACTATACCTATATTTGAAATTAGCTCCGCTCGCGATTTCGTTTGCGATTACACGTTTTGATTTTCATCCCATCTCTCAAAAGATCCGTTAATATATTAGTATTCGTACGTCATTGAGATAAAAAATATTCAGTCTCAGAACTCGTAGTATAAACTTAAATCATGTCAAGTTTCATTCAAATCCATTCAGTAGTTTCGGGGTGATGCGCGGCCAAGTTACAAACAGACAGAAAGATAGACGGCCAAAAAAAAAAACAGTTTAATTCGATAACGATTACAGAATACCCGCAAAAAAAAAATTCAAAATATCTTCAATGGCCAAATTTGACCTGTTTTTGAAGTAAAACTTATTTACGCACGCTTTACCTGGAGAGTAAGCTGGTGAGTGGTGATGCTCGTCCAAGATACAGACAGACAGATAGAGGAAAATGTAGAAAGACGTGTTACAGTTAAATAATATGTATATATTACTATCATAAATGCGAAAGCACGTTGTTAGGTTTGTTACTAAATAACGATAGAATGACTGTGTAGTGACATCTATCTCGCCACATATGAACTGACGCATCCTACATCGCGCTATCAAAGTTATCATATATAAGTATTGAGTATATATACAAGAACCCGACAACAAACGTTAAGTGGCGCAATAGCCCAGCAGACGCAACTCCCGTCTGGTCGGAGGATCCTTCCTTTTCATCGGTGGACCCTGTTCCTTTCACCTCCAAACTGGTGACCCTGACGTGATATGGTCACCACCCCGAAACTGGTGACTCCGACGTGATCCTCATATCCTCCCCAAAACTGATTGGATCTGGATAAAATTTTACACAGAGACCATCCAATACTTTGGAATAGCACAATATTCATCCAGGAAAATGTACCGTTTCCTTGGGATAGATTTGTTTTCATTTTTCACAGAGCATGACTGTGATCGGCCTAATTTGTGTAGTTTAAAGGACGAATAATATTTTCCAGCTTCTTACCCCTGAACAAATCACGGTGTCCATGGAGTAGCATGAGAAATGGAATAACATTGAAATTTCGACGTGAATGAAGTCGGGGACGACAGCCAGTTATAACAAAAATATTGCATTTGACAAGTCCGCAATGTACTATGGATCATGGCGAAATTAAGTATAATTAATGGGAAGTTAATTACGTAAATTACATGTGAACATTTCCTTCAATTAAAATTGTTGAATAATTTCTTAATAAGTGTGCGAATTTACGCCGTGCGATAATTTAGTTAAAGAATCGAAAAAGATCTTTGAAATACTATTATATGTATAATGCAGCATTCGCGGTCTCGATCGCTTAAAATTTATTGTTGACTAAATTGAGTGAACTAAAACCTCCTAAATATCCCATCATTATGCAATGGCCTCATCTTCATTTAGTAGAAGCGTTCGAGTTGAAGGGTGCCTGTCCATTGAAGCGGAGCGAGGCTGCGGAGTGGAAAAACGGAGAAATGTTAACCAATAATAGCCTTTGTCCACTGGAGCGGAAGGGAGATTTTTTGCAATCCTATTAGTTAATAATTCGCTCCTCGCTCCGCATCAATGGAAAGGCACCCTAATGCCCTACGTTGCTCTACAGCGTGTTGGTGGATAGTTTCTCCATTACGAGTAACGATCGTTTTGATGGGTTATGAATTACGAGACACGATAGGAATAACTAGAACGACAAAAAATCAAATCAGAAAAAAATATTTGTATAAATACAAATATCTGCTTCGAACGGGAATCGAATCGACTTTCGGTGGAAATAAAACTCTCGTCCCATTACACCACAATAATTGTCAAATATTTTTATAACATTCTGCTATAAGAAGTAACAGAGTGCTCTCTAAACATGAATCAGTGGAATTTCACTAATTTTAAGTGACTATAGTTTAAATATTTTTTTTTATCAATATGAGAATCGTACCACGCAGAATTAGTGACTGTTCAATGTATGAATATGTGAATATCAGAGTCTACACATTTGATCATGAATATTTGTGTGTGTATTAGTAAGTATTTACCAACTCGTTCTTGAAATTCACTCATATGTAGTGAATATAGCTTCACGAACGTAATTAATGAAAATTTTACTGATTCATGTTTAGAGAGTTTTTCTAATTTTTTTTTCGATTCACATGAGTGAATTAATTTAAATGAAATGAAAAATTAGAAATTGGCTTTTTTGGTGATTTTTGTTTAATTTTTATATACTTAAAATGTAATGGAGGTTTTTGCGACGCTTGACAGGCGGGCGCAGTGCATTGTGGCAGGATGTGGTGACGCTGCTGACCCTCATCGGTGTACAGTTGCTCCCACTACTATGGCCTTAGTCACCTTTTACTATAACTCGGCAAAAAATAGGTCGGGACTATTCTTCACTGCCGGCTTAAACAAATAATTATAATTAAAAAAATCAAAAAACCCGACTGCGTAAAATACTCTTATTATAAACTAAAAAGAATAAAACAATTTACTAGCTTTCATTTAATACCCATATTGCTACAGTAAGAAAAAAAAATTCAACTCCCCCCCTCATTCCGCCATTTACGGGCGCCATTTTGGAAATTTATATAGCCTATGTCACTACTACAATTTAGACAAATCCAACGACACCTCATATGTCAAAAACCGTCCAGCCGTTTGGGCTGTAGGGCGTGCCAAAGAAATGGACATACATATAATACATACAAATACATACATACATACATACATACATACACTCGAAAAACATAATTCTACTTCTGTCGCGGTCGGGTAAAAATTCTAAAAATAATTGTTTTAGCTTTTATCGCTTATTCTATATATATATAGGAGACTTTCTATAGATATAGTCACTCATCACGATATCTCTGGAACTATGAGACCTAAAAACTTAAAATTTGGTAGGAATATTCCTTTTGCCAAGTAGAGGTCAGCTAAAAACGGATTTTACGAAATTCTACCTCTAAGGGGTTGAAAAACGGAGGCAAAGTTTGTATGGGACAACGTGATTCCTTGGTCCAATCTACTTCAAATTTTGCATAAATATTCTTTAACAGAATTGATTGAAGACGTGTTTCGTATTTTATCGAAATTCATTCCCTAACGTGGTTAAAAGGGGGTAGAAAGTTATTGTATGTGTGTTACCTCATAACTTGTTACTGGGTGTACCGATTTTAATGATTCTTTTTATATTCAAAAGGTAGTGCTCGTCATGTGGTCCCATTTAAATTTGAGCGAGATGTGACTAGTAGTTTTTGAGTAATCCTTAATAATGCGTATATTTGTTCCTGATACCGCGCGTCGCTGCGCGGGTCGCGTTGCACACTATCGTTCCTTGAGGCTTAATTTGTTTCGGAAGATTATCACGTATTATGTTTTTTATGTTTACTACGAGTTAAACTATACAATATTATATTTTGTGTCTCAGATTACGACTCAGGTGTAGAGTTATGTTGCGCTGAACTTTGAGATAGCCTGATAGCACGTTTCAAAGCGCGTCCTGTATTTAAAAGATCATATCTCAAAAATAGTTATACGGCAAAATGTAAAGGAATAACTTTTCATCGGTGAATAACTAGACTAACTGTTTACTAACTGTTACTAATTGTTTTAAAATTTTTAATTTGTCAAAATATTTAACGGACACCATTTTGCGTCATTTTTCATAGACTAAAATCTTAAATGTGATATTGTGTGTGCAACAAGTTTACCTATTAGCAGCGGAATCTTTTATGATGTAATCTCAGGAAAGTAATGACAGTTAGAATCTTGGGTGGCATTGGAATGAAATAAATAAACAACTTAAATTAAATAAATAATTTAACTTAAATGTTTATAACATAATGTATAATATCAAATACCTAATGAAAGGCAGAAAGGAAGGCACGTTATGAGTTATGCCGTTGGTCTCATTACGTTTGCTTAATGTAATTCAGAAGGCAGAATATAAACAATATACGGCGTAATTATGTCGCATTCTATGCCTCTCATACTCGGCCGCCTCACCCCGCGCGCACCGCACTGACGCACATGTTGAGCAGATTTTTTTCGGGTTTTTTGTTCTATAGTTCACTAGTTCTTTTTTTTACGTCAAAGGAATGTGACAATGCCCAATTTTTTATTCATAAAGGGATGCTACTCGGACGCAGGTAATAACGATATTAATTTAAGTTGTATAACATATTATAAAATATGCTAAACATAATGCAAAATATTTTTAGGATGTATTTTTAATATCCTCTTTTATAAAATACAATATATTATATTATGTTATACAACTTAAATTAATATCGTTATTACTTGCGTCCGAGTGGCATTCCTTTATCGTTAACAAATTAGGCATTGTCAATTTTTCGAGGGTGGTACCTGTAGCTTGTGAACTGTAACCGCCCAGCTTTATATAAATAAATCAGTTATCGAACTACAGATTCACTAAAAATCAAGAAATAAAACAAAATTTTAACAAAAAACATTAACCGACTTCAAAGCAAAAAAAAAGAACGGTTAAACAAAAATGCACTAAAAAGTAAAAAAATAATTACGTATTCTTTTGTCTGTAATCAAATTATTACGATAATATAATGTACAATTATTGTTGTTATTGGAGTCGGTGTTAGCCAAGGAAATAAGGAAAAGAGTGCGTAATAGTGTAGGCCGGTACACCTATTGTAATGTTAAACTACGTTGGCTGACACCGACTCCAATAACAACAATAATTGTACATTATATTATCGTAATAATTTGATTACAGACAAAAGAATACGTAATTATTTTTTTACTTTTTAGTGCATTTTTGTTTAACCGTTCTTTTTTTTTGCTTTGAAGTCGGTTAATGTTTTTTGTTAAAATTTTGTTTTATTGGGTGCTCCTGATGGAACAGGCAAGACTTTATATTAAACGTAACAAAATTGAGTTGTAAATATACCGCGTGATTGCTTTATTGTAAAATAGTGTCTTATATAATAATTTTTACTTCTTACTACTCTTTTTGTTGGTGTTGTGTTAAGTCAAGAATTTTAAACTAAATGACTCATCAGCAAGGCATCTGTAGTTCACAATGATACAGATATAGAAGACACCGAAGTGAACTTGGAAACATTTTTGAATTATACGGCATTAACACCCCAATTAGTACAGATTGGCGCCACGGACTAATGTTGAAACAAGATCAGAAAACATTATAAATCATATACCCATTTAACTTTATCTTGCACTAAAATTAAGGAGGAGGAGATAAAAGCTGTCTTTGACTATTATTAAATATAAATATATGTTTGATATATGAATGTATATGATATGTATGAATGACACACACGATCGTCTGTTCCTAAGGTAGGCAACTTAATGCCTGTGTTTTATGTAACAGCCGGCTGATATAATTTTTTTTATAAATATACATATAAATTATACATATAGAAACAAATACATATTACACCCAGACTCGAGGCGGGAATCGAACCCACGATCCTGGAGCAGAAAGCAGGGTCACTACCAACTGAACCTCAGAGCTAGAGGACAAGTCCCAAGTGCGGACCAGACGGCTCCGATCAGGGTTAAGGCTCAGAGAGCCCTGATCCAATGGTGGAAGGAGGATCTGGAGTCCCCAGCGGCGGGCCTGGCGACGGTGGATGCTATACGTCCACATCTTCGTCGCCGGGTCACAAGGCGGCACGGAGTATTGGCCTTCCGACTGACGCAGGTACTTACCGGGCACGGGTGCTTTGGTAAGTACCTGCATCAAATTGCAAGGAGGGAAGCCACCCCTGCCTGTCACGAGTGTGGCGCACCAATAGACACGGCGCGTCACACTCTCGAGAAGTGCGCCGCTTGGGGGCCCCAGCGCCATGCCCTGGTGGCCGTGATAGGCGGAGACCTCTCGTTGTCGAGCGTGATCCGCTGCATGCTCGGCAGCGAGAGGTGCTGGTCGGCCGTGACCTCCTTTTGCGAGGAGGTCATGGCTTTGAAGGAGGCCGCGGAGCGGGAGCGTGAAGCAGACGTTAACGCTGACCCGCTCCGCAGGAGACGACCGGGGAGAAGGAGACGCCGCTACGCGCTTCTTCACCCTCCGCACTAGAGTGGAAGGGGCACCTATAATTCTCCCACTCGCCACTAGGGCAATAGAGCGCTCACGGTGCCTGCGAGCGCTCTATAGGTGAAGGTGGCCCGCATAGGTGGGCCAACCGTCGGGGCGTCACGGTTGCACGCGCGAGCGATCCCGTGGCGCCCCATTACGACGATGAGGACACTGCTGGGTTTTAGCGGGTATTCTGACACGTTCTGCGTGCCAGCGAGAACCCACATACCCGCCGCCTCTCCGCGGCGGGATGCGTAAATGCATTTACCAGCGTTAAAAAAAAAAAGGTCCAACTGTGCCGAGTCAATCAAAATTTAAAAAATAATTACTTGCGAGTTTATTCAAATCTAAGAGACAAAATCGTATTGACTTGTGGTGTAATTATACCAACGATATAACGAACGAAGCATTGATGACCGTTCTGGTGTAGTGGTGCGAGTAGTCGCCTCAACGCCGGTGGTCACGGGTTCGATTCCCGCTCGGGGTAGATATTTGTATTTGTGCCAATATTTGTTTCAGGTCTTGGTGTATGTCCTTGTGGGTTTCCCCACCGTGCCCCGGAGAGCACGTAAAGCCGTCGGTCCCGTTTGTTATCATGGATACCTTATAATAATCGTTACTTATGGTAGTAATATTATCCGCCAACCCGCAGTTGAGCAGTGTAGTGGATTAAGCTTCAACTCTTCTTCTATGTGGAAAAAAGGCCTTCGCTCAGCAGTAGGTTGTTTACAGGCTGATACAGTACAGTACAGCACAGAAACATTTGTAGCCTGCAGTGACGAAACTGAGTCTTACCATAATTATTAGAGTCCATTTGAGGTGAGATGTTACTGCCGGCCAGTTCTCAGACCTGTTGCTTAAAATCGGAAATGTTGATTTCCGGGAACTGGACAATAATATAATGTATAAGTGTGTATTTACCATAAACAAAGCTTAAGGTCAAACTCTTAATTACACCGATTGAAGCAGGTTTCGTATTTTATCTAAATTCGTCCCCTAACGGGGTTAAAAGGCTTTGGCTTGGCTAGGTTTGGCGTAGAGAGAGGCTGCCATTGAAAAGGAAGGATCCTTCGACCAGACGGTGTTGCGTCTGGTGGGCTACTGCGCCACTTAACGTTTGTTGTCGTGTAACGTTGTAAAATCTTATTTGCTTTGTAGTTGATACTTTTTAGTGCTTTTGATTTAAATTACATTTTATTTTGACACATGTTTCACAAATTAATCCGTCTATTATAAAATATTTTCTAGTATCGACGCAGGTGTAGGTGATAAATAATATAAATTTATAATTTTTGAAATTTTAGTTAAATACCCGTGCGAAGCCGGGGCGGGCCGCTAGTATATATATATATATATCTCAATGATGAAAGCGAAAAGTTTTATTCAAATAGTTTCTATATAATTTGAATAGACACATTGCGTAACCTGACCTAACCTTTGTATCTTTGTTACAGCTATCTCGCTTATAAAATGCCTTCTCATTATAATGTTGAATAATTAATTTTTATGCTTTAAATAAACTAAATAAATAATAAATAACTAAAAAATATAATAATAAACCATAAAATAATAGCATCTGCACTTCTTCTCCATATAAACTTTCACTGTGCCAAATTTCATACTTCTCCGTCCGCGTAATTTTCGTAAAAAGGGGTAGAAAGTTTTTGCTTGCAAGTATTAATATAATTATAGATTTACATCACCAGGATGAATCCATGAAAAATGTCTAAAATTATCGTTACTATTTTACTTTTTTAAACCCATATTTTTCTTATATTCGATTCGTTTATTATGAGCCAATTTCAATATACGCCTCACAAACGGATCATTCTTCAAAGCGTTCCTGATTTCCGTTTCGTCAATCAGTAACGTCATTGTCGTTAATTTTTCCGTTGTTGTCGTTGTTGTTCTGGTCTTTTTGATTTCAATAGATTCTAGAAGTTTCTCGAATTCGGATTTTGGTTTTCGATTTTGTAATAATGTATCCGCTATTCTCTCTATTAACTTATTTTGTTTAGTTATTTCACTAATAATATCTTCCTCTTTGACATGTCTTTCTTCTTTATTAGTATCATCTTCTTGATTATAATAATCGTTTTGTTGTCTTAAATAATAATTAGCAGTATCGGAGAGTGAATCATCAATGTAGGTATTGCGATTTCGTTTGAATCCATTCCCTGCTAACGGATGATTAAATTTTGGTGTTGAAAAATGATTATTCCTTCTGTACATCATAAACCTATTTAAACCATTTTTAATATCATCGTAATCACCCTTATTATTCCAAGATCTAGGGTTTTCGTATAAATTTCGACGATTTGCATTAATTTTGTCTAGTTTTGTAAATTGTATATTTTCGTCTGCAAACGCTTTGTCTGCAGCATCAAATGGATTCTTGTTATTTAAATTTTCTTTATTTACAATATTTAAATATTCATTGTCTGTAATTTGAAACGTTATTTTTAGTGAGAATTTTTTTTTGCCTACACGGATGTTTTATTTTTAAACGTGATTGCGTTAGAGCTTAGTTGTTATCGTCAAATGTTTGTGTCGTAGGAAGATTTATTATGGACTACAATTTTAATAAACGGATTTAAATTATGATTTCAATTCTAATTTACAGATAATACAGTTTTTCATAATTATCAGGGTCACAGACAACTGCGCCAGCGGGCCAGTCAAAACAACTTATGAAGATATTTATTTACATATCCTCGATTTTCATAAGATTCCGCAAATATGTGCTATGTGCGGAAATTCTTTGATTTCCATTAAATTCGCCTAGGGTGTGAGTTCAATCAAATACTGTTATGTAACCGGGAAAGGAATAAGTACCAAGAAACTAGGAATAGGTCAGTTTATATCAGATAAAATTATGTAAATAAAATTTTTTGACTCACCTCCAATAACATTCTCTTTGTATTTGTTCGGAGCATCGAGGAATGTAATATTTAACTTTCTGACGCCTGTTTGTTTATCCGTTCGCTCGTTGTAATCTATTTTGAGACGGTAGTTCTCATAAGCGTGCGAATCTGGATTTCGATGTATATATAATATTATTATATATTATAGATATAGCTACATACTTATTAGATAACTAGCTGTACACAATTACACATTTTGATTTTCATTCCCTCTCCTAGGTTATTTAGACCAAATACTGACTATGATGTCTATACCTAATTTCTTAATTAACAAACTAAAAATCTTGAACTGTTTTCTGTATCAGCCTGTAAACCAACCATTGTTGAGCGAAGGCTATAGAAGAAGGGTTGGAGCTTAGTTCGTTCGATTGTTATCAGGTGTCTGTGATATCAACCAGGACCGACGGCTTTACGTGCTCTCCGAGGCACGGTGGAGAGACCCACAAGGACATACACTCAAACCGGAAACAAATATTTGTACAAATACAAATATCTGTCACGGGTTCGATTCCCACTCGGAGCAGATATCTGTATTCGTATAAATATTTTTTTCCGGTCTGGGTGTGTGTCGTTTGTAGGTATATCATTAATGTTTAACAACTTTTTTATTTGTCAAGGTCGAGTTAAAAAATGCCAATAAATTACGTTTTTTGACTCAAACCTAGGATACGTCTTTTGGATCGAAGGTAACATTAACTAAAATTAAACACGACATCAACGAAGATTATTAGAAGATTTAGATGAAAGTAATACGAACGGTGACATTAACAAAATGAGATAGTATCGAAAGAGAAGATGATTATTGCCATTACTCGTTACTCGTAATATGTTGACACAAACACAACAATGAATAAAAATGTTAAAATGAAAGTTACATTTATATATATATTTCTAAAAATCGTCTTATAAATCTAAAGTACGTCTTATCGTCCAGTGCGTTTTATAGTCCGAGAAATTCCGTACGTTAACTTACATATATAAAAGTGAAAACTAAAATTTCGAGTTTTTTTTCGCGTTTTAATAAAACGAAACTTGAGCTTCAATATAAATAATATAATATTATAAATTACTTACATGTATGTAATAATATATGTATCGTAATGGGAATAAAGAAAAACATTTTAAATTATATTTACAATCGTAAAAAATTTATGTTTCATTTTATATTTTTATACACAATTTTTTTTTGTTTATTTTACATAATATACATACATTGGAAGGATATGCCTTGATATGTCCGTAGATCTAGACCTCCCGTAAAAGTCTGGACGTCGTGAAGCAGGACACAAGGGCCAATGGTCTAAACTTGGATGATGCAAAAGACGTTCAAAGTGGGGGTGACTTAGATGGAAGGTGGACCCTGGCTAAGATTAACAATGACAGGCAGAAGAAAAATATATAAATATATTTACAAACTTTACAAATACAAACAACAAATATATTTTTCGCTATAGAAACTTGTTTAATCGAGGTTATAGGCTTCTTATTATAACTTTATAAACTCGAGAGCAGAGCTCCATAACTGTCATTCACTCAGATATTTATAGAAAAATTTATGGGGGTGAAGCTGCAGGGCGTGTCAATTAAGGAATAAATTTGATAGCTGTTGACTGTGTTTACGTGTTCTGGGATTTTTTTTAAAATCAAAAACGGAATTATAGGAATTAACCCGAAATGACGTAACTAGTTTCTTTTTTGTATTTTTTTTTGTGTCCTTTTAGGTTCTATAAATATTTTGGCATTGAAATTTATTAAAATAATTGCAGTCGGTTTTTAGGGTAACGTATTAAAAATGCAAGATTCCGTCCGAGTCTTCGAGAATGAAGAAGTCCGTCCGTTACTCTGTATGTCACAAGTATCTATCTTTGAAACTGGAATAGATATTTGAATTTTTTACAGAAAGCACATTCTGTTCTCTTATATTTACGCGAATTTTACTCATTTGATTAAAAGTCTATATCGGATTTTATCGCGTTTATTTAAAACTTTATATTTTTACAATATTTTAAATTATTTCCCGACGTTTCGGACCCTTTACAGCGTCCATGATCTCGGGGGACTGCTGTAAAAATATAAAGTTTTAAATAAACGCGATAAAATCCGATATAGACTTTTAATCAAATGAGAAAGCACATTATTTTGGCCGCTTAATGAAGCATAAAACTTAAAATAATAATATTAATAATAATCCCAAAACAAAAACGCCGTGTGGTTCCCGGCAGAGTAGAATAGGACCAACCCATCCTCAGCCTAGGGTGTCGTAAAAGGCGACTAAAGGCAATCAAAGCTGTATAACACCGACGCAGCCTCCTCAGAGAGCGTGAGCGACTCCCCGAGTGAGTATTTTACTGCTCAAAAAAAATTCTGATGATGGATACACAAGAAAACAGAGTAAGACTAGGGCCGCTACCTGGGGGGCGCCAGGGCGCGTCTGGAGCTGGCGCTGGACGTGGCAGCATGCGGGCCGCCAGCAACCCCCGCCGACCGGTACCACCACCTAGCCGGTCGGTGTATCCACCATCCCCACCAGTTGGCTTGGCGCCGACAGAGTCTCAAGGGACTCAGCATTCGGCGCCCGCCGCTGGTGGAGTACGCCGCATGCGATGGACACAAGACATGAATAGAAATGTCATGCGCGCGTATTATAGGGCTGTAGGAGGGGAAACCGGACGGACTGGCTACCGAGCGGTAATGCACCGCGAGTTCCTGCTGCTCGAGCCAAATCTTACTGTCACGGAGCAAAACCTGGCAGATAGAGCTCGGTACATCCAACGAAAGGGCGTATTCAACGCCGCCGAGCTCGAACGATTACGACGTGAGGCTGCTCCTGAAGTCGAACCCGTGTCGACAGAGCATAACGCACTTGTATCGCAACAGGAAAGCGTTCGTAGCGAAGTGCCTGTGGATGCGATCGATGAAGGAGCAGTCTCCCAAAAAGTAGAGCAGATGAGAGAGATTTTGGAGGAGGCGATTTCCGAGATCCGGAGCACTCCTCTAGAACAGAGACCACGACTTTCTCGTCTTCCTCTTAATGCTGCGACGCGGGGTGCCATTGAGGCAGCTAACAGGCTGCTACCTCCATATTTGGATGGCAGTCTGGGCTTGGATGATACGGGTTCTATTCTCTTCGGTGCTGCTCTAGCGGTACACCGCTTCATTGGAGCCAAAACCCAGGAGCCTGGACGCACTACTAATAAGAGTAGTGACGTACCAGCCTGGAAGAAGAGAATAGAACGCCGTATCAGCCTGGCCAGGGCCCTCATTGGCAGACTGCAAAGCTTCAGGTCGGGCAACACTAGGCCAAGGATTGTGCGCTCCGTTAGAATAGCTTTCAACGGGCTAGGTGTCAGGCTTGACCAGCCTGATATAGCTGAGAAACTGACGGAGCGCATCGACGGCCTGAAGCAGAGAATCGCGGCATGGGGGAAGCGTATTCGTAGGTACTCTGAGAGAGTTGAGCGCTTCCGACAAAATCGCCTCTTCGTGAGTGATCAGAAGAGGTTCTACAGGAAGTTGGAGAACCCGACGCCATGCTCTACTTCCCAAAAACCGAATACGGCTGACCTCGTCGCCTTTTGGCGAAATATATGGTCACGGGAGGTAGAGCATGAGGAGGGCCCTTGGATTGCGGCGGTTCAGGAAGCATGTGCTAGAATCGAACCGATGAACCCAATCGCCATCTCTTTGGAGAACGTAGCTGATGCGGTCCGGCGGGCACCGAACTGGAAGAGTCCGGGGGCCGACGGCCTGCATCACTATTGGCTGAAAGGGTTCTCGGTATGCCATGCGACCTTGGCTCGACAATACCAAGAGGCGATAGAGCGGAAGACGCTTCCGAACCTCTTCACTACTGGGATCACTCACCTAGCTCCTAAGTCCACCAACACCGCGGATCCTACCAACTACCGCCCCATAACGTGTCTGACTTCCATCTACAAGACACTGACATCCGTTCTGAGCTGCAAGATCTCTCGTCATATTGACGAATTTAACATCTTGTCTGCAGCTCAGAACGGATGCCGTGGAGGCGGCCGCGGCACAAAGGAGCTCCTTATCATTGACTCTGTTGCGGGCCAGCTTGTCAAACGCAACCGTCGGAACTTCTCTGCTGCCTGGATCGACTACAAGAAGGCATTCGACTCGGTGCCTCATTCATGGCTTCTGAGGGTCCTCGAGCTGTACAAGATCGACGGTGCAGTTCGAGACTTCCTCGAAGTATGCATGGGGCAATGGAGTACGATCCTTTGTCTCCAGGGCGAGAGACTGACGACGGGTGCCGATGACCGAATCCGGATACGAAGAGGTATTTTCCAGGGTGATTGTCTGAGCCCACTTTGGTTTTGCTTGTCCTTGAACCCTTTAAGCACTCTGCTGGAGCGTTCGGGGACAGGCTTTCAGTTTCGGAGAGGAGGTACTAAAGTCTCCCACCTTCTCTACATGGACGATCTCAAGCTGCTGGCACCTAATCCTGCACGCCTTATGGAGTTGCTGAAAATCACTACTGAGTTCAGCGGCTCCATCAGGATGCAGCTTGGAGTGGATAAGTGTGCGGTCGTGCATGTAGACAGGGGACAGGTGACGCAATCGGCTGAAATTAGCCTAGAGCTTTCTAACTTCAAGACCCTCTCCGAAGCTGAATCATACCGGTATCTGGGCATGTCACAATGCATAGGGGTGCAGGAGGTGGATATGAAACAGGCGGTTTGCGAGGTCTTTTTTGGACGGCTGACAAAAGTTCTTCGGAGCTACTTGTCGGGCGCCAACAAGGTCCGAGCTTATAACGGCTGGGTCATGCCCACTCTTTTGTACACATTTGGCGTGCTCAGATGGACTCAGACCGAACTCGACGCCCTGGACAGAAGAGTCCGCACGACTATGACTTACCATCGCATGCATCACCCGAAATCGTCGGTCATGAGACTGTACATCCCACGGAAGTGTGGTGGCCGAGGCCTATTAAGCGCCAAGTCCATGCATAACCGGGAGGTGTGCAGCCTCAGGGCCTACTTTGAGACGAGGAGGGAGAGCGCTATGCATGGTGATGTTATAGTATGTGACAAAGGTCTCACCCCGTTATCCCTGGCCAAAGAGGAATGGCGAAGACCGGTTGTACTTAGCACCTCTAACCGGGAGACCGTATGGATGGAGAAGGAGCTGCATGGACGGTTTTACAAGGCGCTCCACGCACCTCACGTGGATGTTAAGGCCTCCGTGCAGTGGCTGCGATTCGGGGACCTCTTTGGGGAAACCGAAGGTTTTGTCTGTGCAATACAGGATCAGGTGGTCAAGACGAACAACTACCGGAAGCACATTCTGAAGGATGGCACTCCCGACTTCTGTCGAGCTTGTCGTCATCCCGGCGAGTCACTCAGACATGTGCTTTCGGGGTGTTCAGCGCTTGCCAACACTGAGTACTTGCACAGACATAACCAAGTGGCCAAAATTCTTCATCAAGAGCTTGCTCTAATGTATTGTCTTCTGGAACAGAGGGTGCCGTACTACCAGTACACACCGGCGCCAGTACTCGAACGCAACGGAGTCCGGCTCTACTGGGACCGGCCTATCGCCACGGACAGGACGATACTGGCGAACAAGCCTGATATCGTGGTGATGGATAGGGCACAGTCGAGGGTGCTTTTAGTGGACATTACCATCCCGCATGACGAGAACCTCGTGAAAGCCGAAACAGAGAAAAAACGTAAATATCTGGATCTGGCGCACGAGATTGTCGACATGTGGGGTGTTGATTCCACTGAAATCATCCCTATCGTTATATCTGCCAACGGTTTGATCCCGGTTAGCCTCGCTCACCATCTGAGGCAGCTGGGTATCCGTGACGGTTCGCTCGCAGCCAGGATGCAGAAGGCGGTATTACTCGACTCGGCTAGGATTGTCCGCCGATTTCTCAGCCTACAGCCCTAACCCCCGGCCGTTTGATCTCCCTGCCGGGGCGTAATCCGTCACCCGCTTATATTTATCTAAGTAAGTTTATGTAAATTTATTATATTCCTTATATAAGTATTGTATTATATTTATTTATATGTGTATATGTATATCTTGAGCGGGTGGAGTGTAGCAATTAAAATCCCAAAACAAAAAAGTGGCGTTTACCTTCGTTTTATTTTTTATCTCAGTTAAAAAAAAAAATGCAATGTTAATAATTGTACGGTAGAACGGAATCATTCTTCTACGAATCTGATTCGAACTTTCATGGCTTTTTTTATATTCCTACTCAGAGTGTAATGACTTCCTTAATTTTAATATAAAATAATATTTCCTCAACTTAAACATAATTAACTGAGAGATACCTAACTTAATGATAGACTGAAATTAAGTAAAAAACGTCAGACCGACCGTACTGTTCACTTGTGTCATTGGAGTAGAGTCGTAGTCTTATTTATGTATATTATAAACTGTCTAGAGAGACGTGCCGACATAAAGAGATTTAAAACTAGCTTAGTAGTTTCTAAGAAAAATAAAATGAGATAAATTTACAGCATCTTCAACTTTATTGAATAGAATATTAAATAATATAAAAACAACTTCAAGTAATAACTTAAGAAATAATTGATATATACATATATACTAGTACAAATGTATGTATATATATATATATGTCGGATTAGCGGTGTCATTAATGGAGCTGGAAGGTGGCCATAGGAACTTTGCAATGAAACGACATAACCTCATCGAGTTTCGGCTCGTTTGATTCGTCTTGACGATTATTTTGTTTTTAGATGGTTACCAGAGTTTGATCTGATGATGAAGCTGTAAGGTGGCAATGGGAACTTCGCAATGAAATAATTAGTTTTTGGAGTTTACTCCTTAAGAATCGATTTTCATATATAAGGCGCTCGGTATGAGAAAAATATGAGAGGTAAAACCTACTGATGAATGACCTCGTTACTTTTTCGGTGCGCGCGCACCTATGGTGCGGTGCGAAAGTAATGTTGCTCTAATTAATATTGAAAAATAATATTTAAAAAATAAATGATAATTGTCAGATAATAAATAATTACATAATTTATCAACATTCCTAATGAAATATTTGTGCACATCTGAAATTGACTATTGTGAAAAGTTTAATGTAAAATATTTCGCCGATTAGTTATAATAAATGTATATAAAATGAATAAATATATATTTATATATGTATATTATTTTCATTAATTTGTTAATTTACCCTTTCACATGGTATTAATCTTATTTTCAGTTGGATAAACTCTTTTTGCGTATTTTAGACAATCGTACTTAAGGAGTAAACTCCAGTCGTGCGTCGGAGCTGACACACACAATTTTTTTTGTTTTTTAATGGTAATCTGGGTCTAATGATGGAACACAAACCGCTAATCCTGAAGGATTTGCGGTTTGTTTTTCATTTTTATAGAAAATTCAACTAAAAAATAAAAAATAAATAATAGTTTAAAAAAACTAAAAAACACGCTTTTATAAATAAACCAAACTAAAAAGTAGAAAATATTTTTTTTAATAATTCAAATATTTTTATGTAAAAAAGCGTGGGGTGCGAATGTTAATATCAGGCAGGTTTAGGATAGGTTATGTAGAACAATTTATTTCTTTATTTGAGACTTAACAAATCTCCAAAAAAGTAAAAAAAAAATGGCTTAGAAACATTTCACATAATAAAAAAAAAAAAAAGATTTTTAAACTTAAATATAACCTAGGGCAATGGTTCTACAGATTCGTTGTGATAATGAAAAAAGGTTTAGGTGGACAAGTTCTAACGAAATACAGCAAAAATTTTTTTGGCCGGCACTTTCACTTTTGGAACAAAAATGTATGAATCGTGGATGATGTCCTTTATTATGTAATATATTTAACTGAATTGAAACGATTCAGCATGTAAAAGTCCCACTGCTAAGCAGAGGCCTTTTCTCCACATAGGAATTGGAGCTTAATCCACCACACTGCCACTGCGGATTGGCGAATTATTAGCATACCATGAGTAACGATCGCTATCAGGTGTCTATGTTCTGTTCTCTTATATTTACGCGAATTTTACTCATTTGATTAAAAGTCTATATCGGATTTTATCGCGTTTATTCAAAACTTTACAGTTTAATAATCGAATAATTTTTATTCGGACACCCACCACCTCAGTCCCCCGAGATCATGGACGCTGTAAAGGGTCCGAAACGTCGGGAAATAATTTAAAATATTGTTATAGACTTTTAATCAAATGAGGTGTCTATGTTAGTTATCGGGACCGACACTTTCGACATACACTGGGACATACACCCAGACCGGAAACAAATATTTATACAAATACTACATATCTGCCTGAATTGGAATCGAATCCACGACCGCCGGCGTCAAGGCGACTACTCGCGCCACTACACAAGAACGGTTGCCATTATATGTATATATGTAGCTAGTGTAATATAATTTTTATATGATTAAATTATATAAACAAGAATAGAACAATACATTATGAGTGAGAACATTAATAAGTAATTTAATATAAAGCTGATCGTCCATTAAATATACTATGCTATACGAAATTATACACAGGTCGACTTCGCGTTACATTTGTACAATTGTCACAATGGCAGTTATGATGCTATATTGACGCTATAATGTGCCATTATCACATCTTCGAATTAATCGAATATCGATACTTCAAAACGATTCAGTACTGACATCATCCTTATTATAATGCTTCTATTATTTAACTAAACCAAAACAGTAGTAGTACGTTGACCCAGCGGTCACAGCTGTTGCGCCAGCGGTATGACAGTTGTTTGTATGGGTCATACAAATGTTTTTCGTTGTCTGAGCGTTTGTTTAGTAAGGATTATATCCTACTCGAGGCCGTTGAATGTGAGGACATTATTTAATATTATCATAATATTATAATCAGATTGGATTCTGATATAGGTACATAAAGTAGTGCGTTTAAACCTATATAAGAAATGATTATGTAGTCACCGCTAAAGTTTATTTTTTATTTTTTCTAATTTTATGCCCAAAGGGTGCCAACATAATCATTATATAGCGCCATATTATTTGTATAACTGCATTTTGTATACATATAGCGTATACTGATCTTTGGAACCGTAATAGGTTGACACACTTGAAATTTTCACAGAATAAGCGTTACTTAAACCGCTATAATTATAATAAAATAAATTGATAGGACAAATGAATTAATAGGACGGTGATACTATTTCAGGTGGTTTTTTTTAGTTCCAAGGTATGGTTGTGTAAAAATCCGATTTATTTTTGTCTGTGTTTTTTAACTTACTGAAATATTAAATAGGATTTAAAATTATTAATAAACCAACAAAATATTTATATTTATAATGATTATACAGGTTAATAAGAATTTATAATATAGCGCCGCACAAGCTTTCAATGGACAGCTATCATTATCTAGGTATGTGATCAGATGGAACATTATCAAGAAATCTGAGATGAAAATTAATCTTCAATGAGTTTAAATTGTTTTCTCGTTAGTAACGTAATAAAATAATGAGGAAGTCTTAGGAAATATAGATAGAAATGGTGCTCTTAAAAGATCATTTCATATTAATCGTAACGATAATAACGACGACCTTTCTATTGTCGTTGTGTAATCGCTTCAACGCAGGTAGTCGCGTGTTCGATTTCCTTTTGAGGCGGATATTACTATCTGTACAAATATTTGTTTTTGGTTTTGGTTCTACTAGATTTCCTCACCGTGCCTTGGAGAGCACGTGAAGCGGTCGGTCCCGGTTGTTATCATAGACGTGATAGCGACCGTTACTTAATGTAGGGAAATTGTCCTCCAACCCCCAGTGGAGCTGCATGGTGGATTGAACTCCGACTTTCCAATATGAAGAAGAGGCATTTGCCCTGTAGTGGGACGTTGACAGGCTAATTCAGTATAGATAATATTAATTAAGAAAGAACTTTGAAATAATTTGTCGTCCGTAGACCGTAGATAATATAATATCCTTGGAAAATCAAATTACGCGTGCCACGGTATCAGTTGATCGATTATAAGCGGCGCGTACGATGTACGCTCACACTTATCACGATATTCCGGTCATTATAGGATAATTAAACCTTTTGCTACCTCAGCTCTACCGGGTCTCAGGAGAAAACCTCTCAGATCTTATGAACAACTGTAATTATTGTCAGAACAATAACATCTTTCATTTACTTTATTTTTGTATAACATTATACATCTATGTGCAGTACGACTTGACGGCAGTCATCATAAATAGATAATGATGCCATCTACGGTATTTCCGAACCGATACGACTTAGGGACCTTCAAGAAAAGAGCATACGCCCATTTGAAAGGCCGGCAACGCACCCGCTAATCCTCCGATTTGGCGGGTGTCTATGGATGTCGCGTGCACTTACCGACTGTCCGTTTGCTCCCTCTTAATAAAAAAATAAAAAAAAATAAAAGGATAATGAACACCCGTCACGTATTTGTGATTGTGACACCGGGCCCAGCAAAGAAAATCGGGTCGTCACATATATGTGACGCTGGTAGGGAAAGGGTTATGTCAAATCTAAATCTATTTCTTTGTACATTTTCAGAACGAGACTCGAATACTGAGTGTATTCTATCAATATCTCGAGTGCTTACAAAATGTCTCAATCAGTAGTGTCTTAATATTATTTTTTTCTTTTCAGGTCATCCGAGGGGTGCATATAGAACCTCCCCACATAGTTAAGAAGCGAAGTATCGACCAACCCTTAAGGATAAGCATATTCTACGACCACTCAGTGTATAGGTAAGACTCAGCTTAACTTTATTAATTACTAGCTTCGTCCCGCGGCTTTACCTGTATAACTTATCTCATGAGAAATTCGAGATGAAAAGAATCTCCAGATAACGTATCAAGTTTCATTAAAATCCGTTCAGTCGTTTTTTTTTATGATTGAGTTGCAAACTGGTTCATTCAAACTTTTCCATTTATAATAGTAATAAAGCAAAATAATCTGAGCCTAATAATATTAATTCTTATGAACGACCAACGTTCGATCGTTCTGGTTTAGTGGTGCAAGTAGTCGCCTCAATGCCGACGATCACTGGTTCGATTTCTGCTTGGGGCAGATATTTGTATTTATATTTGTAAAATTGCTAAAATCGATATAACTTTTCTAATTTTGTAAAATTTATTTTTATTATATATTTTTTATGTTGATTTCTTTTATTTGCAGGTTAGAAGAAGAGAAACTGGATATGATAAATGTAAGTAAATAATAAATTAAATGAATATTTATTGGGTGTCTTAGTAAGAATGCACTGTGTGCTTATTGCGGTGTAGCCTCAACTGGGACAACTGGACGGCATGGATCTGGACGACATGTGTTTCAGTAAGACGGCGCCACCCGCCACGAAATATTTCCAGAACGAGAGAGATCATGCGATTTAACGCCGTGCGATTTTTTCTTTAGGGTTTTGTGAAATCTTGGGTTTATGCGAATAAACCAGAAACAATTCTGGAGCTCAAATCCTAGATCCAACGCGTCATTGGTTAGGTTAGGTTAGTACAGCCACATCTCTGTAAAAAAATCATGGAAATTTTCATTAAAAGAGGCCTTGTCATCAGAGCCGTGGGGGCCATTTGACGAATATTTAATTCCGTACTTAATTGGAACATGTCTTCTTTACAATCCAATCAAATAAATCACAACTATCTTAAAAATACGTGTTTTTATTTTAAAATAAAAAAGTGCATTCTTACTGAGACAACCGTTATAACGAGTTAACCAGCGTGGTATATTTGACAGCTGTGACGTACATATACTAGTAAAGTTTTACCAATTTTTAAAAAAGGACATCGTAGTGATCCCAGCAATTATAGACCAATTTCAGTCTTACCGTCATTAAGTAAAATTTTTGAAAAAATTATACTAAATCAACTTCTTTTCCATTTTAATGTTAATCGAATTTTTCATAGTGAACAATATGGTTTCACTAGAGGTCGCTCTACGACAGATGCCGGTGTAGCACTTCTCAAACATATATATGATGCTTGGGAGAGGTCACAAAATGCTATTGGTGTATTTTGTGACTTATTGAGTGCATTTGATTGCGTGGACCACGGGATTTTATTAAGTAAACTAGAATATTACGGTGTTAATGGTAAAGCTCTTGATCTCATTGCTTCATATCTATCTAATAGAATGCAACATGTATCAATAAACGGAACGATGTCTTCTGGATCTGTGCTAAAAATGGGCGTTCCACAAGGATCGATTCTAGGTCCTTTTCTTTTTTTAATATACATAAATGATCTGCCACTACGTTAAAGATATTTGTGATATAGTGTTGTTTGCAGATGACACATCACTTATATTTAAAGTTGATAGGAAAAAAGTAAATTATGATGACGTGAACAGCTCTTTATCTCGAATTCAGGATTGGTTTAAAACAAACAACCTTGTCTTGAACGCCAAAAAAACTAAGTGCGTTGTATTTTCGTTGCCCAATGTTAAACATCCAAATTATAATTTAAAAATAAATAACGAGAGGCTTATTGTCAATGATACTACAGTATTCTTAGGGATAAATTTGGACTCAAAACTTCAGTGGAATTCCCATTTGTCATCCTTGAATGGTAGACTCAGCTCCGCAGCTTTCGCTGTTAGAAAAGTACGACAACTGACCGACGTTGCTACTGCGCGTTTAATATATTTTAGCTATTTCCATAGTATAATGTCTTACGGTCTGTTACTGTGGGGTAATGCTACAGATATTGAGACTGTATTTATTTTACAAAAAAGGGCTATTCGCGGCATTTACGATCTTGGAGCTCGAGTCTCCCTACGGGATGTTTTTCCAAAGGTAGACATATTAACGGTTGCGTCGCAGTATATTTATAACAATATTATATATATCCACCAGAATATTCGTTGTTTTGAAATAAATAGTATTAATCGCGCTGTAAACACTAGAAGGAATAACAAAATTGTAACTCCAAGCTTCCGACTGCGCAAAGTAAACGTCTCCTTTCTGGGTTATGGTATTCGCATGTATAATAAAATCCCACAAACAATTCTGGAATTGTCTCATAATAAATTTAAAGAATTTATTAAGAAAAAGTTAATAGATAAAGCTTATTATTCGGTCCAGGATTATTTAGCTGATAAAGACGTGTGGACTTAGTGGCGCTGTATTTCATGCAAGATATTACTAATTTTGTTTTAAAACACAGTTTATATATTATTTTCAAAAGAGTAACTGCGGAGTTTCTTGCCGATTCTTCTCTGCAGAATCTACATTCCGAATCGGTGGTAGCTTTACTTTTACAAAAAATAATAATAATCACTACAATATTAATTTTGTAAAATGACGATTCGAAAGTGCTCGTAGGGCCTATTTGAATAAAGTTGATTTTGATTTTGATTTTGATTTTATATACTAATGCCTACTCATTTCTTTTTGTAGATAGTCCTACTTGTTTTCCTTTCCAGTATCTTCTACTTCTTGAATACCAACAATGCATTTTCTTAAAACCTACGCTCTGTCTTAAGATCTTTTCTTATTTTTGTAGATAATCTTCCTCTTTTTCTTTTCCGGTACTACTTCTTGAGTTTTAGCTATTACTGGTATAGATAGTACTGGTACGCAAAAGTTTTTTGTTTCTTGCAGGAATACGATTAACAGATATAAATAAGATTAGTAAAATTTAAAAATAAAAAATCTTTTATTTTACTGTCATGTCATACATATTGTGATGTCAAGTCAAGTCAACATTCAACGAGAGATTCAAACGAGCCCGAACTCGATGGGGTTGTGTTGTTTCATTGCGACGTTCTTATGGCCACTTTCCAGCTCCATTATCAGGTCAGACCCTGGTAACCATTTAAGAACAAAGTACTCGTCAAGACGAATCAAACGAGCCGAAACTAGATGGGGTTGCGTCGTTTCATTACAGAGCTCATATGACCACATTGCAGCTTCATCACCAGACCCTAGTTAACATTGAAAGACAAACTACTCGTCAAGATTGTTCAACCGAACCCGACTCGATGAGGTTGTGTCGTTTCATTGCGAAGTTCCTATGGCCACCTTCCAGCTCCATCATCCGATCAGACCCCGGTAACCATTTAAAAATAGAGTAGTCGTCAAGACGAATCAAACGAACCGAAACTCGTTGAGGTTGCGTTGTTTTATTACAAAGTTCCTATGACCACCTTCCAGCTCCATCATCAGACCTTGGTTACCATTGAAAGACAAACTACTCGTCAAGAAGATTCAGACGAGCCCACTCGATGAGTGTGTGTCGTTGCATTGCGAAGTTCTTATGGCCACCTTCTAGCTCCTCCATCAGATTAGCACAATGTCATCATAATATTGCATTATCACACGGTTATTATTATTATTTTTTGGATCAAATTTAATTTGCAAAATTTGATGACAAACATCGGGAAAGGTAAAACTAAATAAAATCTTGTTGAGCTGACACATCAGCGCAATGAAGTTAGTGTAATTGCGCGGCGCCTACTAGCTAACTTCATGTTTTCGGTTTTATTATTTTTGTCACAGTGTGCGCGCGTATCGTAAAAATTTACTCTCATCAAGAAGTATAACTTCAAAATACAAAAGTTATTTTGAGTAGTACTTATTATTAGTACTTATTATTTCTTTTTTTTTTCAATTTTGTCTACTTTAATTCTTTTCGAGATTTTGGTACAATTTCATAAAACATGTTCCATTCTTGCTTTTTCATTCCGTTGACCATTTTAAAAGTTATTTACTTTTATTTATATTGATTCATCCATTGCATATGTAACTTTGTAATCCTATATATTTATATATGAGATTACAAAGTTATTTATGCAGTTGGTGTATCTAGAAAACTGGACCGAAATTGCAAAATATTTGAATTTTTCCTTGGTTTATATACTAAACACTAATGGTATTCTAAATTTGAAGCTTCTATGTCTTCTAGAAGTCAGTCAGTGAGTGACAAAATTAAGAAACTTTGACTAATTATAATTCTTAAACTACTGGTTCAAATTGAATTAAATTTGAAATATACCGTGTTTATACAACGCCTGCTTGGGTATTGAAAATTCAGACTTTTAGTTTTATCCACAACGAAGTTATAGGGGGTCGAAAATGGCCTGAATTGCTTCGAGAAAAGGATAGTACGATAGTGCCACTTTTTTTTTGCTCGACTTGGACGGCATCGGCAGCAGTTGCAGATCTATAAGTATATAAGGGTTCGTCCATTATTCACATGATGTTTTTACCGGTGGGAGGGATGCGCTGTGCCGCGCTCCTGGCTGCATGGGTACCACCATCTTGCTTGTTTGTCCCGTGAAAGTTGAAACAGCTTTGCTGTGTTTCGGAGAGAAGGTCAAGACAGGCAGTGTAATTACTGGCGCCGAGACTTAACATCATATGTCTCTGGATAGGCAACACATAAATCGGTTGCCTTTTTTTTTTTTTTTTTTTTTTTTTTTTTTTACGCAGGGGAATCCATTTACGGATGATATCCAGGACGCCCGGGTCGGCAGTCCTAGACCTATGTCGGACTCGGCACTTTGGGAGTGCAATACCGTACTAAACCCCTGCGGGAGCCTTCAGCCGCTTTAATTGGAGGGTCCCGGATCTGCAGGCAACAGGATCCCTCCAGCGACAGGCTGGCCTCGGCGAAAAGGCCAGACTTCTCCTCCATGGGGACTGTCCGGCTAACCTCTGAACAGTCCCGACGACGCCGTGTCTAGCAGGACCGGGTTCCCATCCCCGCCCGACACGGGCACAAGGGCGTTACAGGAGGCGCATTAAGTAGCGCCTCCTACGCACCCCCATTCGTCGCCCGCGGATGGAGGCCACGTCGGCGGCCTCCTCTCTCATCCGCTCGTCGGCCTCCTTCTGGGACATTACTGTCTCGCAGAAGGAGACCATCGCCTTCCAGGACTCGTCGTCGCCGAGCATCGCGGTGATGACGTTTGGGAGCGACAAGTCCCCTCCGACGACCGACGTCAGACCTTGACGCAGCACCGCCCATCTCGGGCACACCTCGAGGGTGTGCTGGGCAGAGTCCACCGCTGCGCCACAATCGTGACACTCAGTTGTCGGCTCCTTTTGGGCCGTCCGACACAGGTAGTCACCAAAGCAACCGTGCCCGGTGAGAATCTGTGTCAGACGGAAGGTGAGGGGCTTGCGTTTTCGACGCATCCACCGCTCAAGGACCGGGCGAATGGCAGCCGTTACGCGTGTGCCATATGGCTGCACCGCCAGGTCCACCCCCCACCTCCGCATTAGCGCTTCCTGCCCTATCCGACGCACACGTAGGATCCCGTCCAACGTGGGGTTCTCACCAAGAGCCCTCCTACCCGAGACGTATGAGTAGGTCTCGGCAAGAACCTCCGCCACGAGCTCCCACGGGGGGTCGCCGGCTAGAGCAGTAGCTGCGGCCCACGATACCGTACGGTACCCCCGAATCACCCTCACCGCGATTGTTCGCTGCGCAGCGCGCAGCGCCGCCTTATTTTTCGCGGTGAGGCGATCCGCCCAAACCGGGGCACCGTACGTCGCCATACTCCGGCAGACTCCGAAGTACAGCTGCCTGCAGGCGGCGCTGGGTCCTCCGAGGTTCGGGAGGAGTCTGCCCAGCGCCCTCGCCGCCTTCACGACCTTCGGTCCCACCATCGCGAAATGTGGGCCGAAGGTCCACCCTCCGTCCAGGATGGAGGCGGCCGGTCCCGCGGAAGAGCAGGGCTTCGGTCTTGTCAATCCTGACACGAAGCCCTAAACTCTCTATGCGGCTGATCACGAGGTCGAGTCCGACCTCGGCCAGCCGCGCCGCCTCCTTGTAGTTTCGTCCTCGGGAATAAACGAGGGTGTCATCCGCGTAACAGATGACACCCATCCCGGGGAGGAGGCGGCCTCGCAGGACCCAGTCGTACCCGATGTCCCACAGGATCGGACCCAGAACGGATCCCTGCGGGACACCGCAGCCGACTCGCCACCACTCCACGGACCCCGACCGGTTCTCGAGGCCTACCCTTCGATCGGAGAGGTACGCCTCCAACAGCCTCCTTAGATACGGGGGCACTCCGAAGTATTTTAGTGCCTCCCGTATCACCGCGTGCGGCAGACTGTTGAAGGCGTTCGCGATGTCCAATGACACCGCGACCACCACTTCCCTTCCGTGTTCCGCCTCACCCGTCACCGCCCGCAGGCGTTTGAGGGCGTCGACGGTCGATCGACGTGCTCGGAACCCGAACTGGGATTCTGAAAGTCCGGGTCCCGAGCCCTCCTCCAGGTGCTGAACGAGCCGGGAGGCCACTATCTTCTCCAAGGCTTTCCCGGCTTCGTTCAGCAGCACCACCGGTCGCACCGCCGAAACCGAGTCCGGGGTCCGCCCTGCCTTAGGTAGTAGGCAGAGCCGACCTTCCTTCCAGGCCTCCGGGAACTGGCCAGACCGCAGGCAGCGGTCAAACAGCTCCCGGAGGCTGTCGCCGAGGTGCCCGAGAGCGATTGCAAGAACTCTCCCGTGCACCCCGTCTGGACCCGGCGCCCTCTTCTTACTTTGGAGGCGGGTAATAACCGCCTCCATTTCAGCCTCCGTGACGGGTGACGGAACACCCTCCTCCGTGTCCGGCGTCTGCCGAGCCATTCTGGGGGGAACGAAGTCCTCAGGTTCGTCGGGGAAGAGTTCCCCGACGATCCTCCCTAGTTGGTCCGGCTGGAGCGTATCGCTGATTGGGGCCGACTGGGCGCGAAGCTTGTTCCGCGCCCACATATACGGTCGGCCCCAGGGGTCCCTTTCTAGGCCCCCCACTAGCTCCAGCCAGGCCTCCTCCTTGGCTCGGCATATGGCCTGCTGCAGGATCTTCGTCTTCTCCACGTAGATCCTGCGCAGCCTATCGTCCCTGTTAACGTCCTGCGGGCGTCTCCGCCTGCTCCGGGTATATTCCCTCCTGGCACATAAATGGGTTGCCTGGGCTAGTTCCAGGTAAACTGGTTTAGGTATGTTCATGGGCGACGTCAACTACTTACCATCAGGTGGAACGTCTGCCAGTTTGCCTATCTAACTAACATTAAAAAAAAGCAACTTTTTAACCCAACCCATTCCCATCCTAATATATAGTAAGGTTTTAGATTAACCCTCCTCCAACTGCCCAAAATCACGTGTATTTTTTTGTTGTAAAGAAACTTAAAAAAATCAGAATATTTATCTTTAAATTCATGTACCTATAGTCTGATTTAATTTTGGTAAATAAAGAAATTCTTATTTATTATTTTTATATGTTTTAATGTTTGTTATTTTTTTTTTGACGACGAGTTGGCCCAGTGGTCACAGCAACTGGCTGATGCGCTGGCGGTCGCGGGTTCTATCCCCGCACATGACAATAATTTGTATAGGCCATACAGATGTTTGTCGTGGTCTGGGCGTTTGTGCTTGTGTATTGTGTGTGTTTCCGGACCCCCGACACAGGATTCACATACTATTGGGGGCCGTTGAGTGTGAGACGTTTATTTATTTATTATTTATTTATTCTTTTTTGTCTAATGTAATTTTATTTAATAAATGTAATTTTATTTAATTTTCTTCTCGCATAACTACTAACGTCCTTCCTTGTACGTCCAAACGCTAGTAGAAAATGCTTTTAGCATTAATCCCGCCTTTTGTGCAATATAACTATGTAAGCAATAAAGTATTAAAATAAAATAATATTAACAAGTATTATTTTCTCACAGAATACAATTTTACCCGAAGCCGTGAGGTTCTGGGAAGAGGCGCTTAAAGTGAGAAAAACCGGTGGACCAATTAGACTTAATAGGTGAGTGCGTTAGATAGTAACACACACAATCGCATACACGCATGAACTCGCGCATGCATGCAAACACACACACACACACACACACATATATACATATTGCACAGGGTTTGGTTAGTTTTACCACAAAATCCTGGTTCTGGTTGATTACGTTTAGTTTAAACTTTTCAAGACGATTTTTTATTAGGAGAAGTTAAATCGTTTTTAGACTATTTTCTGATATTATAAAAAAGGTCAAAAGCACCTTTAAAATTAGAAAATAAAAAAAATTAAAAAAGAATTGTGGTAGGAATTGGCGCAACCGCAGAACGTTGTTGACGTTTTTCTGGAACACTTTAGGACTACGTGGTTTTAGGACTACATGGTTTCGATGTAAATCAAATTAAACCTCATTAAAAGCTTTAGTCTGTTGAAGACCACCAGCACCTCTATTAGAACTACTATTTTCTTTGACGACGTTGCCTCAGCAGTCACGAGATTTTTTTAGTGGTCCTGGCGTCTGTGTTATGTGCATTTTCGGACCTCCGTCACAGGCTTACATCTTACTGGGGATTGTGGAAGGCTAAGACTTTTATTCATTTGTGACAGACGGACAAACAGACAAACAGCGAAGTCTTATTAATAGAGTTACTGTGAAACCTTTGTTTAAGCAACCCCAAGAAAGTACTTTCTAAACATGAATCAGTGGAATTTATTTAATTTTAAGTGACTATTTATTTTTTATCAACGTGAGAATCATATCACGTAGAATTAGTGACTATTCAATGTATGAATATCAGAGTCCACTGATTTGATCATTGAATTTTTGTATGTGTATTAGTGAGTATTCAATAACTTGTTATTGAAATATATAGTCAATACAGCTTCACTGACGTAATTAATGAAAATTCCACTGATTCATATTTAGAAAGTAAGTTTTATTTCTTATAGATTTGGCGCTTATCTAAAAGAATATTGCAATGTCTTATAATAATATAGTTATTAAAGTATTAAGAAATAAAGACTTTTATAAGCAATAGGTGTTTTAACAAATATATTTTGTAAGCAAAGAATATTTATGCTGCTATCAAAGTTTTTGCTTCATATATAGATAGTATACGTATTACTACATATACTATTTATGTTATATATTATTGATTAGTTGTTAATGTATAGTTTGTATTTTGGCTGCTTTTTTATTCCGCTTTTTTAAATTAACTCCTTCATGTTTTTTTTCTGGAAGAGATCGCTGTTTAGCGATAAGACCGCCTGTTGTGCATAGTTTTTTTTTATATTATCCTTAAACTTTGTTTTTTTTTTCTATTTACATACAATAAAGAGTAAATAAATAAAATAAATAGAGTAAATATAATGCAGACCAAGTCGCTGGTATTAGCTATAGTTTCTACTATTTTTTTTCCTCAAAGAACATCAAGCATCTTAATATTATTAGGAACGCAATCGACCTCCAGCGACGGAACTTATATTTCTTTAGGCGCCATATTGTCTGAAATTGATTGGTTCAGCGTCCTCAAACGTGATAAACAATACTATATAGACATTTTTGTTAAGTACGTTATATACATTTGGATTTTTTTAAATATGTTTAACGTACATACACGTTCGTCTGTTTCTAATGTAGGCAACTTATTGCCTGTGTTTTAGGTAACAGCCGACTGATGTACTTTTTTTTGACGTGATTATATCTTGTAAATCGATGAATGCCGGCCGCACGCACGGAGAAGTGTCACGTGTCGCGAGCGAGAGCGCGGAACGAGCGACTTGTGAACGTTCGGCTTGTGAATGAAAAACAATAAGGCCCGATCCACATTACAGTGCTGATCTCGGTTCGTTCTCGGTCCGATCTCGATCCGGTAAAATATTGTTACACAAGAAACAATGAGAGTATTCATACTATCCGTGGCAGTCAAGGTCCGATCAAGTTACGCTCCAGCAACGATTCGTCATACAAAACATTTTACCGGATTGAGATCGGACCGAGAACGAACCGAGATCAGCACTGTAATGTGGATCGGGCCTAACGCAGATTGGAGGATCTTAATTCTTAAATATCACACATGTATATAAGTTGTAAATAAATTGTTAAAAGCACATTGTTACTTGTAATTAATCTGTATAATTTAAGTAAAATAATATTTTAATTAACGAGTGCAAATAATTGTTAATTTATCGAAAAAAATTGTAATTAATTGAATTAACTAATTTTTTTGTATTATACAAAATAATGATAACTCATTGATAATCAATTCATAAAAGTATGCAATTTTTTTTCAATGTTTTTTTATGACGTTATCACGTAAAATTATTGTCCGTAAACCGACTTTACAGACAGAGACTTTTTTTTTGTAATGAATATACTTATAAATAATATGTAAGTAAATATAGACAATCCAGACTTGGGGCAGGAATCGATCCCATAATACTGTCGTACAGACAACAGGTCAGTTAATATTATTACATAGGGATATTATCCGCCAACCCGCAGTGGAGCAGCGTGGTGGATTAATTCCAACTCTTCTTCTAGATGGAGAAAAGAAGCCTTTGTCCAGCTGTGGGACGTTTACAGGCAGTTCATAATACATATAGGTACATACACAAATACTACATATACATATATTATAAAAAGATGCTAAAAAATATGACGATCAATATATATGACGTATTTAGTGGCAAATCATTATATGATTTGAAATAGTGGTCGCCATTTTGTCCCAGTGACCTCATACCTATTTTACATCATATCTATGTTCGCAATACGTTTATCGATTTTATGTCAATGTTATATATATTTTAAAATAAGGGACATCATGTATTGTGAGAGGAGAGGTAATTAAGAAAATTCATTATAAGGATCTTAACGACAGTAATAAATAGAGATGTCACGAATAGTGATTTGACCGAATACCGAATATTCGGCTACGCTCTTGGCCGAAGCGCCGAATATTCGGCGACCGGATGTTCGGCAACAGATGTGTGCATTTCGTGCGTTACGACTTGTCTTATTGCGATGCGTGCGTTCGTTTAGTTATTACATCATATCCTTTAACTTATAGTTCTTAAGTATATTTTCGACGGCCGGCTGGTCGAGTGGTCAGGAAACTGGACACTACGCAGCGGTCGCGGGTTCGAATCCCGCCAAGTGCAGATAATTTGTATGACGAATATACGAGTAGATGTCTCCACCGGGTCATGGATGTGTATTTATGTATTTATATCTTAAATTTATTTCCGTTCCTAGTACCTGTAACACAAGTTCTTACGAACTGAGCACGGGGCTAGGTTAATGTGGTGTGATTGTTGGTTAATATTTATTTATTTATAGTTCTTACTAAAAAATATGAGGCTGTAGACAAAAGTTCTTTGGCATGCATTTTTTTTAAATATTTTTTTATGACGTTATCACGTAAAATTATCGCCCGTAAACCGACTTTACAGACAATCAATTTTTTTATTACAATTGGAGTTGAATATTCATAGCGAAGACTAAATAACTCCACTTAAATGTTAATATCTTATACCTAGTAAATTCACATACATAGTTTTAAAATGGAAGATCAGATATTATCGGTTGCCAATGACTTCATGATTGAATGAGCAGATTACCGAAATTACCAAAATAATTTTTTAAGTTTATTTATTTATTTATTTATTAGAATTACCAACAGCAATGATTTAAACTATAAAGTAAGAGTATAATTGTATTTCTTTTTAGAGGTAGCAATCAAAATATGCATTGATCGTTTAATATTTAAACGATGATAAGGAAATAAAAAATAACGGAATTACAATAATGGTTAAATTAATATAAATTGTTAAAAAGAAATAAAATTATTTGATAATACTGTGTTTAAACATCTTTACAATTACTAGTATACAGGGTGTCCCAGAACTCAACGTCAAGCCAAAACAGAGTGACAGGATTGATTGTAAGCATCATGAGAAAAATCAGAAAAAAAATCTATCCCATGCAGTTTGGAAATTATGGGCATTTAAGCAAAACTTAGAAATTTGGTCAAACTGTAACCATTTTTCGGTTATTGTGGTTAATTTTTATTATTTTTGTTCATTTAAACTTTGAAATCGTAACCATAAATAACATTTCTAGAACCACAATCAAAAATAATGACACAATTGCCCCAAGTTTTCTAGAATTAAGACTATTTGTTAAACTATGAATTTAAAATTTTCAAAATTTGTCGACTTTGAAAGGCCTCTTGGTAGGTTTTTAATTTAACAGCAAAATGATGAGAGAGATGGATAGTGTACATGTTTGCCATGAGCGAGCGAGACAGATAGTGACGCCACGCCACTGTGAGCGAGACGTAATGTCTCACTAGACGGAGATGCGCCTGACACCGTTGACTGTTAGTACGTTTCGCTCATTCGTCTACTGCGCACCTCTCCTTATTCGCTTGTGTTGATTTAGTTCTGACAACTTTGGCTTCTCTCTTTTGGAATTGGATTTTTGTGTTGGCATCTTTATTATCTACCATGCCTACGCGCTACACTTCACATGAATATGCGAACATGCATCTCATTTATGGAGAATGCAGATGCAACGCAAGTGCCGCCGCTAGAGTTTATCGTGAGAGATATCGATCCGTTTCACGCACAACGAGTTCAAAGTCTTCTTCCTCGAGATTATCCTGAAAGGATTTCATTTTGTAGAACAATGCTACAGAGGCATAATGAAAATCCCCAATTCATCCAAAAAGTTATCTGGTCTGATGAAACTACATTTAAAAAAGATGGTTACATAAACTTACACAATTTTCACGAGTGGCATGTGTCGAATCCATATTTAATGCGAGAAGACAGATCCCAGTATCGCTTTAAGGTAAACCTGTGGACCGGAATTTTAAACGGCAAAGTTGTTGGGCCTTTTGAGCTGCCTGAGAACTTGAATGCCACGAATTACCTACATTTTTTACGAGAAAATTTACCAACTTTGTTAGAGGACGTACCCCTAACAGATCGTCGCCACATGTGGTATCAACAAGATGGCTGCCCAGCGCATTACGCAGTGCAAGTCAAAGATTTCCTTAACCAGGAATATCCGGGAAGGTGGATTGGACGTTCAGGCACTATATCGTGGCCAGCACGTTCCCCAGATTTAAATCCACTGGATTTTTTTTATTGGGGCGTTCTCAAAGAAAAAGTTTATACAAAGCCCATTGACAGCGTAGCCGAACTGCGTGAACGAATTTCTCAAGCTGCTGAGGACATCAACTCTCGAGGATATGCCCGGCTAATAAATAGATTTTTTTTAAGAAGATGTAGAGCGTGTATTGAGGCTGATGGCAAACAATTTGAACATTTATTGTAATAAAAAATGTTATTTCCTTTTATTCTAATAAACCTAAACTAAACTAAGTCGAGATTTTTCATTATTTTATTAATTTTACTTACTTTTGTTGACTTTGGTAAAAGCGGCGTCACTCTCTGTCTCGCTCGCTAATGACAAACATGTCCACTATCCATCTCTCTCATCATTTTGCCGTTAAATTAAGAACCTACCAAGAGCTTGTACGAATAAAAAACATTTGAACTGAGTATAATGGGTTAGCAAAAATCGGGTTACTTGAGGTTTTTATTTTTTTACTAGTTTTTTTTTAGTATGAAACTAACAAGTATTGTACCATTTTACAATCCTGATTAAATGCGCGAACTTTTAATGGTACTTGCCAAGGCACTTTAGTACATTTTTTTTAAAGGAGGGCCTTTCAAAGTCGACAAATTTTGAAAATTTTAAATTCATAGTTTAACAAATAGTCTAAATTCTAGAAAACTTGGGGCAATTGTGTCATTATTTTTGATTGTGGTTCTAGAAATGTTATTTATGGTTACGATTTCAAAGTTTAAATGAACAAAGATAATAAAAATTAACCACAATAACCGAAAAATGGTTACAGTTTGACCAAATTTCTAAGTTTTGCTTAAATGCCCATAATTTCCAAACTGCATGGGATAGATTTTTTTTCTGATTTTTCTCATGATGCTTACAATCAATCCTGTCACCCTGTTTTGGCTTGACGTTGAGTTCTGGGACATCCTGTATATTAATGAAAATAAAAATGATACTTCTATCAATTAATCAATCAGTTATTATGAAAGAAATCGACTAATTTAAACCTAAATTTTGTAAACTATGCAAAGAATATCGAGGCCAGAAATTTTCGGGGACAGATCGTTATACGAGTATGTAAGTGCATGCCAGTCTGGCTAACGGGGAATATTTCCCTTAGTTGGATTTGTAGAAAGATACATTTAATAAAGCCTGCGGTTGCCTAGGTAGTCTTGATGGCACATTAAAATTAAATAATTTAACTATTGATGGAGAATCGATGCTGTTATTGAGTTTAATGATCGGCCAAGTCTTTAAGCAACTTCCTTCATCATAGAAATATCTATACCTACTACAAGGCGGTAGCTTCTCATTAAGTATAAAATATTTCAAAAGTAACGATTCATAAGTGCTCTTAACGCATACTTGAATAAAGTGTAATTTGAATTGAGTGCTTATTGTAGGCCTTTTTTCCCGTTCAATAAAAGAAATAATCTCGCAGATTTTCTTCAGAAGTATTTATTCAGAGCCGAAAATGAGCCGATTTCTTAAAAATAAAAGCACTTAAAAACCCATCGTTGCTAGACAGGCTTTGATCACGCAACCATCAATGTTTATTCACATATTATCAGGGACGGATTTAGAGTTGTGGAGGCCAGGGGCAACAGTGGAGTGGAGGCTTCCCTAATACACTTTGCACACGACGACGAAAGAAAAAAAAGGTCGTCTCGATCTCACACTGATATTTATCCTTGCCGGCTAAACATATTTCATAAAAGAAATAACTCCGTCGAGCTATATGTATTCCTAAAAAAAGGTCATCTCTGAATTTCAATTTTTTTCCCGAAGTCTCTATTGTCCCGGGCCTAGGGCCCCTCCTTTGTGGAGCCCCGGGGCAGTTACCCGGTTGCCCTCCCCTAAATCTGGCCATGCATATTAAAGCCATAGCAATTTTGCATCTAACTGTATAAAACAATTACATGAATGTAAAATAAGAGCAATTAATATGTAAATTGTATTCGCTCTGCTAAATTGAGTAGGCGCTCGATTTTTATTTACATACACATACAAGTGATATTATTAATATAAACACCTATTTGCACAAATACAAATATCTGTCCCGAGCGAGAATTGAACCCGCGATCGCTTCGGCGCGCGGCGTTGAGGCTCGCACCACTACACCATAAAGGTCCACATATATGTATGTATATTATTTCTAAAAGATATTTATTCCTGGAGAGTCTATAAAGGAATTGCACGACCTCGAAATTTTATTTGGGGATGAGACTTTGTAGGTTTGTAGTATACCTGAAAGAGTATCTATCCTGCAAACCAAAAGTACCAGATGGCCAGTGCAGTGGCTTACGAGAAAAACGACTCTGAAGTTTCACACGCAGATATATACCTACCGGTAATTTCTCTCACGCAGTAGAGCGGCGCGGTGGCCGAATGGATAGCCGAGCTTGGTTAATCATGTTTTCTTTTCTTTTTTAGGGTTCCGTAGCCAAATGGCAAAAACGGAACCCTTATGGATTTGTCATGTCTGTCTGTCTGTCCGTCCGTATGTCACAGCCACTTTTTTCCGAAACTATAAGAACTATACTGTTAAAACTTGGTAAGTATATGTATTCTGTGAACCGCATTAAAATTTTCACACATAAATAGAAAAAAAAAAACAATAAATTTTGGGGGTTCCCCATACTTAGAACTGAAACTCAAATTTTTTTTTTATCAAACCCATAAGTGTGGGGTATCTATGGATAGCTAATTATGTTGAGGTTTCGTATATCATTTTTTTCTAAACTGAATAGTTTGCGTGAGAGACACTTCCAAAGTGGTAAATTGTGTCCCCCCCTTGTAACTTCTAAAATAAGATAATGATAAAACTAAAAAAAATATGATGTACATTACCATGCAAACTTCTACCGAAAATTGGTTTGAACGAGATCTAGTAAGTAGTTTTTTTTTATTTATTTTTTTTATAAAATAAAAATACACTATTATTAAAACATCGATAAATGTTACAACGAACTACAAAAACTTTTATATGATGTTACTTGCTGCTACGGAACCCTTCATGGGCGAGTCCAACTCGCACTTGTTTATTTTCTTTTTCCGTCGAAGGTTGAAAATTAATAGTTTATTTTCGAAAAGTTGAATTATTAAAAAATATTTTTTTGCGAAGATAAATTTTGTATAATAATTGAAATATTTTTGAATATATCATTCAAAATATTCGTGTGTGAAGAAATTGCTAGTTTATCTGCAGAAAATACAGATGATATCAGCAAAGACAACGAATATTTTTAATCATAGTCAATAGTAATCTATAATATAAAAATAAGTCGGGTTTTCCTTCCTGACGCTATAATTCCAGAACGCACGAACCGATTTCCACGGTTTTGCATTCGTTGGAAAGGTCTCGGGCTCCGTGAGGTTTATAGCAAACAAAATTCAGGAAAAAATTCAACAGAAAACAGGAAAACAGGGAAAATCATTTTTCACATACAGCGCCATCTCTGATACATAGCATGTACTACAAACCATTTTTCTTTTTCAAATATAAAACAAAAAATATAATTTTTCTTCATCTTTTAATCCCCAAACGAAATGTTACACAAAACGAAGCCATCTGGTGGCGAAACGGAGTTCGCCGGGTTTGCTAGTTACAATTAAAATTTACACAACTACAATTTCACGGTCAGCTTGTATAAATGTAATTTAAACATACATTTTAAGTTTCATAATTTCATATGAAAATTTAATACATATGGGAATTTAAATATATTTTATTTAAAACAAAATAAAAAAAACCTATATCACATTAACTTATACAGGGTGTCCCAGAACTCAACGTCAAGCCAAAACAGGGTGACAGGATTGATTGTAAGCATCATGAAAAAAATCAGAAAAAAAATCTATCCCATGCAGTTTGGAAGTTATGGGCATTTAAGCAAAACTTAGAAAATTGGTCAAACTGTAACCATTTTTCGGTTATTGTGGTTAATTTTTATTATTTTTGTTCATTTAAACTTTGAAATCGTAACCCTAAATAACATTTCTAGAACCACAATCAAAAATAATGACACAATTACCCCAAGTTTCCTAGAATTAAGACTATTTGTTAAACTATGAATTTAAAATTTTCAAAATTTGTCGACTTTGAAAGGCCCTCCTTTAAAAAAAATGTACTAAAGTGCCTTGGCAAGTACCATTAAAAGTTCGCGCATTTAATCAGGATTGTAAAATGGTACAATACTTGTTAGTTTCATACTAAAAAAAAACTAGTAAAAAAATAAAAACCTCAAGTAACCCGATTTTTGCTAACCCATTATACTCAGTTCAAATGTTTTTTATTCGCACAAGCTCTTGGTAGGTTTTTAATTTAACAGCAAAATGATGAGAGAGATGGATAGTGTACATGTTTGCCATGAGCGAGCGAGACAGATAGTGACGCCACGCCACTGTGAGCGAGACGTAACGTCTCACTAGACGGAGATGCGCCTGACACCGTTGACTGTTAGTACGTTTCGCTCATTCGTCTACTGCGCACCTCTCCGTATTCGCTTGTGTTGATTTAGTTCTGACAACTTTGGCTTCTCTCTTTTGGAATTGGATTTTTGTGTTGGCATCTTTATTATCTACCATGCCTACGCGCTACACTTCACATGAATATGCGAACATGCATCTCATTTATGGAGAATGCAGATGCAACGCAAGTGCCGCCGCTAGACTTTATCGTGAAAGATATCCAAATTTAGAGCGCTATCCCGATCACCGCGTGTTTGTTAATGTGCACCGTTCACTCACGGAGTGCGGCCATTTCCCGAATCAAATACGGGCTGGAGGTAGAGCTCACTTTCCTAACGAGGAGGAAGTGTTGCAAGAGGTAGCAGATGACCCAAGTATTTCAGTTCGTGGAATTGAAGAAAGAACGGGAATACCCAAAAGCACAGCACATCGTATTTTACAAAAAGCCGAAATGCATCCGTTTCACGCACAACGAGTTCAAAGTTTTCTTCCTCGAGATTATCCTGAAAGGATTTCATTTTGTAGAACAATGCTACAGAGGCTTAATGAAAATCCCCAATTCATCCAAAAAGTTCTCTGGTCTGATGAAACTACATTTAAAAAAGATGGTTACATAAACTTACACAATTTTCACGAGTGGCATGTGTCGAATCCATATTTAATGCGAGAAGATAGATCCCAGTATCACTTTAAGGTAAACCTGTGGACCGGAATTTTAAACGGCAAAGTTGTTGGGCCTTTTGAGCTGCCTGAGAACTTGAATGCCACGAATTACCTACATTTTTTACGAGAAAATTTATCAACTTTGTTAGAGGTAATTTGGTATCAACAAGATGGCTGCCCAGCGCATTACGCAGTGCAAGTCAAAGATTTCCTTAACCAGGAATATCCGGGAAGGTGGATTGGACGTTCAGGCACTATCTCGTGGCCAGCCCGTTCCCCAGATTTAAATCCACTGGATTTTTTTTATTGGGGCGTTCTCAAAGAAAAAGTTTATACAAAGCCCATTGACAGCGTAGCCGAACTGCGTGAACGAATTTCTCAAGCTGCTGAGGACATCAACTCTCGAGGATATGCCCGGCTAATAAATAGATCTTTTTTAAGAAGATGTAGAGCGTGTAGTCCGGTCATTTTAGACAATTGAAATAAAGAAAATTCCGACAGAGCCAAATCTTCGTAGAGACCTTAAGTTTACCACAAGGAATAAAGTGTCAAAAGTCCCCATCAGTCCCATGTGAGCTTAGGGACTTATTCGGGGCTCAAGGTCAAAATTTTAGGTTTTTTGGATTTTTCTCGAAAACGGTAAGTTTTATCGAAAAAGTACTTCAAGCAAAGTTGTAGATCTTAAAATTCTCTATAAAAATGGTCCCTATGATTTTTTCTCTAAGACCCACTATTTCCCAGATATTGCGCTTGTAAGAATCATATTCTACATAGTATGCACACATATGCCACGTATATAAAAATATGATATCGTTGTTTTTAATTAAAATTATTTGAAAAAAATGATTTGATTGACTGCGCAAAAGTATTTACAGAAATTAATTCTTCACCTCAAATACTAATTTCTAAAGGAATTCGGTTTCTTCTTGCGGTTTATGGAGCTCCAAAAAAAAAAATTGATTGCATAGATACGTACAGATATTTAACATTTGTAAAAAATACACGAAACAAAAAGCAAGTACAGCTATCTTGTCTTCCTCCAACATCGGCATCTGCTAGTCAACATTTGTTTCGAGTATACTATCAAGTTCAGACATGGTAAGGCAATGAACTGAACCCTGAAGACTGGGGTTGGAAATTGATAAATAATACTTTGTAACCGATTCGAACTTTACTGCCTCCTGCTCCAGAAAAACTTCTTAATACTATTTTTTGCAATTGCAAGAAAGGTTGTAGTGCCAAATGTGGCTGAAAAAAGTAGGGTTGCAGTGTTCTCCAGCGTGTACCAATTGCCAAGGTGTCTCTTGCTCAAATGTTCAATTAAATACAAGAGAGGAAGATTCATGTGATTTTGATGAAGAGACAACTGATTCATCTTCATTTGAACAATTTCTAAGCGTTCATCAACAGGAAGGAGAAGAAGAAATTGAAGAAAACATGATTGTTGAAGTTGAATATGAAGAGTATGAGTCAGATTAAAATAATAAAAAAAAATTAGAACGACAGTTAAACTCAGTAACCCAATCATCAATCATCATTCCTGAAAATAACGTCATAAAGGTTCGTGGAATAGGCCTACCGGTGATACCACCTTAAAAAAACGCGCCGAGTACACTACCTCACAGGTGGTGTGGAAATGTGTGCATATTATGTAGGACGTGATTCTTACAAGCGCAATATCTGGGAAATAGTGGGTCTTAGAGAAAAAATCATAGGGACCATTTTTATAGAGAATTTTAAGATCTACAACTTTGCTTGAAGTACTTTTTCGATAAAACTTACCGTTTTCGAGAAAAATCCAAAAAACCTAAAATTTTGACCTTGAGCCCCGAATAAGTCCCTAAGCTCACATGGGACTGATGGGGACTTTTGACACTTTATTCCTTGTGGTAAACTTAAGGTCTCTACGAAGATTTGGCTCTGTCGGAATTTTATTTATTTGATCACTATTTTTATGTCTAAAATGACCGGACTAGTGTATTGAGGCTGATGGCAAACAATTTGAATATTTATTGTAATAAAAAATGTTATTTCCTTTCATTCTAATAAACCTAAACTAAACTAAGTCGAGATTTTTCATTATTTTATTAATTTTACTTACTTTTGTTGACTTTGGTAAAAGCGGCGTCACTCTCTGTCTCGCTCGCTAATGACAAACATGTCCACTATCCATCTCTCTCATCATTTTGCCCTTAAATTAAGAACCTACCAAGAGCTTGTACGAATAAAAAACATTTGAACTGAGTATAATGGGTTAGCAAAAATCGGGTTACTTGAGGTTTTTATTTTTTTACTAGTTTTTTTTTAGTATGAAACTAACAAGTATTGTACCATTTTACAATCCTGATTAATATACAGGATATTAAAATTACGATATATGTATATACAATTAAATAAATTTTTTTTTGGCATTATATTTATATATTATGTTATTTATAAACTTTTATGGTTACTAACATAGTGTAACTTAGTTTCATAATTATTGAATCATATAAAATTTAAACAAACAACCAAGTATCAAAATTTTAATTCTCTCTAATTTATTTAATGAAGGAAAAAAATTAATTAAACAGGTTTTGTATACGTCATTCCTTGACATAATACCGGTATTTCGTAACCAATTAACTTATTGCAATTTGGGCAGTAATGATTTCTGTATTTGAAGTAATCCGTGCAGTAGGTTAAGATGCCGAGTGGGAAGAATCTGTGAAAAAAATATATTTTTTTATCGTAGTTTTACACAAGCTGAATCTGTGTTAATTTCTAATTGTGTATGTGGGCGCGAATGTAAATATTAGTCAATTGTATGTTTTAATTTATTGAATTTGTAATAAATTACTTTATATTATGATATTTTGTTAATTAAATATTCATTTAAAATTAATCAAACTATTTTGTTTATATATTTTTAGTGTTATGATTATATGTATTTTACAAAGAGGGTATAAAAGCAACCTCACAATTGTATTGAGTCTCTTTTGTAACGAACACTCAAGCGATACGAACCTACTGTGGAAATAAAATATAATTCATTGTGAATGTGAATTGACTTTCATTATGGATCCCGATGAACACATTAATTCGGAGTCACCAATACTTCCGACAGCAGCGGTGGGATCACCTCAAAACCGAAGACGAGAAACCGCTGAAACAACATTTACCATCGAGCAAGTCGTGAGTCTTGTCGGTTCAATTACGAAGCAAGCCGCTACAAGTGCTGTGACTGAAGCATTGTCATCAGACTGCGTATCGGGGCGACGTAGTGATTTTTATCTACCCCCTTTTGATCCGGATGAAAGATCACATGACATCAGAGACTGGTGCGCTCACGTTGATGAAATCTTTGTTAAATTCAAAATACCATCGCATGAAGCTCGAATGAAAGCAATATTATCATTAAAAGGAAGAGCAAGAATATGGGCAGATACTTGGTGTTTGAAATCGACTACATGGGAGCAAATGAAGATAGACCTGATCCAGACCTTCGGGAAGGAGTTTCGCTATGCTGATGATGTGCTGAAATGGAGGCGCTATACTTCTGATCAAGCCTGCAGCTACGCTGAATATGCTACGACAGCTTGGACGTTGTTTAAGAGGGTACGGCCAGAGGCTACAGATGCAGAGATAGTGGAGTCTTTAATAACAGGTATTTATCCCGAATTTATTCGCTCTGAATTATTGAGAAATACCCCCAATTCTTTATCAAAATTAATTTCGGTGTTGAAAACCTATCGCAAAAGAAATCTTGAAACATCTAACAAAACGATCCACGATATTAAAAGACCGCGTTTTACTGAAAACCCGAATGCAAAAGAACGTTCTATCACTTGTTTTAATTGTAAAAAGATCGGTCACAAAGCTAATGAATGCAAACAAAGGGTTGTAAAAAATGATTCAGTTTCTATACAAGTTAATAGTAAATCAGTTCCATCTAATACTAATAGTAACTATAAGGTAATTGAATGTAGCTATTGTCACCGTAAAGGGCATATTGAGAAAAATTGTTATAGAAGACAAAATTATGAAAAAAATAACGGTAACATTTCCTTGGCTCAGAAATCTATAAATGCTTGTAGTTCTATCGATCGTAGTACCACTACTGTTACAATAGCTCATAAAAATTACATTTGTCTTTTCGATACTGGCGCTGACTGTTCCCTAATTCGTGAAAAATTTAGTGGGTCTATTCCTGGTAAACGTAAAATGATTAGTGTAACGTTTTCGGGAATAGGAGGTTGTCCCGTTATTTCAAATCAAAGTATAACGACATTAGTTGAAATAGGCGGTGTTTGTGTCGAACTCGAACTTTTTGTCGTAGGTGACACGCAAACACAATATGATATCCTAATAGGTTTTGATTTATTGAAAATTCCTGGTCTTAGTGTTACATTAGATAAAGATAGCATATCTGTTAGTCGCAATTTCATAGTAAACGAATGTTTTATATCAAATTTTCCTTTATCAATTAATACTGATATTACAGATGCTACAAAAATAACAGATTTAAAAACAATTTTAAATAATTTTAAAGACTACTTTGCTACTGGTAATAAAATCTCAAAGATAACAACAGGTGAATTAAAAATCAAATTAAAAAACCCAGATAAAATTGTACAGCGTAGACCTTATCGTTTATCATCACTAGAACGCGAAAAAGTTAAGGAAATTATTATTGATTTAAAAAATAATGGTATTATTCGCGATAGTTGCTCCCCTTTTTGTAGCCCCATTTTGTTAGTCAAAAAGAAAGACGGAACTGACAGACTCTGTGTAGATTACAGAGAGCTAAATTCAAATACTATAAGAGATCATTTTCCTCTTCCCTTAATCGCGGATCAAATAGATAAACTAGGCAAAGCAAGGTACTTTTCATGTCTTGATATGGCCGCTGGGTTTCACGGAATTCCTATAGCACAAGACTCTATTGAAAAAACTGCATTTGTAACACCAGATGGTCAATTTGAATATTTAAGAATGCCATTTGGGCTTTGTAATGCTCCTTCTGTATATCAACGGGCTATAAATACAGCACTAGGTGACTATAAAGATAATATTGCTTTAGTATATGTTGATGATATATTGATTATCTCTGTAACAATTGAAGAAGGGTTACAAAATTTAAATTTAGTATTAAATAGATTAACTAAAGCAGGATTTACTTTGAATATATCTAAATGTTCTTTTTTAAAACGGGAAGTCGAATATTTGGGAAATGTAATAAAGGACGGAACTGTTAAACCTAGTCCAAGAAAAATTCAAGCATTAGTAAATTCACCAGTTCCTAAAAATGCCAAAGAATTACGTCAATTTAACGGATTAGCAGGTTATTTCAGAAAATTTGTACCTAATTTTTCAAAAATAATGACACCGCTTTATGAACTTACAAAATCTAATATTCTTTGGAACTGGACCGAACGTCATGATCTTGCACGAAACGAAATTATTAACTGTTTAACATCATCCCCCCTTCTTACAATTTATGACCCAAATTTGCCTACAGAACTCCACACTGACGCAAGTTCGCTTGGATATGGTGGGGTTTTAATTCAAAGACAAAATCAAAATCCATTAGTAATTGCTTATTTCAGTATGCGCACTACAAAAACCGAAAGTAAATATCATTCATATGAATTAGAAACACTAGCTCTAGTAAAGGCCATAAAGCATTTTCGGCACTTCCTGTACGGGCGTCCATTTAAAGTTATAACAGACTGTAATTCCCTTAGAGCTTCCAGTCATAAAAAAGAATTAAGCCCTCGAGTTCATAGATGGTGGGCTTTCTTACAAAATTTTCAATTTGATATCGAATATCGCAAAGGTAATAAATTAGCTCATGCTGATTTTTTCAGTCGTAACCCGGTCATGACGTCAAAAGACGAAAGAAATGATAAACAAAATATTAATTCTTTAGTATATTTAATTAATACAACTACTCTTGATCACAATTGGTTATTAATTGAACAAAAACGCGACCCGGAATTAAATGAAATTTTTAATCAACTTCAAACCGATTCTATACCCGAAAACATAGCTAATACTTACACGGTCTCTAAAGATAAATTACTTAGACGAAAAGTACAAATTAATAAAAATACTTATTCTCTTATAATTGTACCCCGTAATTATCGATGGAGTCTTATATCTCACTATCATGATAGTTTACAGCATTTTAGTTGGGAAAAAGTTCTCGAAAAATTACGCGAACAATACTGGTTTCCAAATATGTCGCGTTTGGTTAAACAATTTGTTGAAAACTGTGTACCGTGCAGGGTTAGAAAGGGAATTTCAGGAGCCCGTCAAGTTACTTTACATCCTATAGATAAAGTTGCTATTCCATTCCATACGGTTCACGCCGATATTACAGGTCGAATGAACGGTAAGCGCCTCGAATCTGAATACGCGTTTGTTTTTATAGATGGGTTTACTAAATATGTTCATATGGTTTACACAAGTGATCGCACAACTGAAACGGCTATTAAATGTTTTCAAAATTTAATATCAATTTTCGGTACACCATCTAGACTTATCTCTGATCAAGACAAAAGTCTCACATCAGTAGAATTCAAGAATTTTTGTTTGCGGTATGGTATTCAACACCACGTAGTAGCTAAAGGTGCCAGCAGGGCTAACGGTCAAATTGAGCGATTAATGAAAGTTATTAAAGATAATATGTCCGTTGTAGAACTTACTAGACCTTGGCATACAGCTATCCAAGAATTACAACTAGCAATCAATTGTACTATTTCTAAAAGTACTGGTAAAAGTCCCATGGAAATATTATTCGGTAAAAAGTGTTCTCCGCCAGCAATAAAACTTGTAGAAATTGACAGTAATGAAGTAATAGATGATATTAATGCTCTAAGATCGGAATGTAAAATCAAGATGGACGAGCGGTCCTTAAATGATAAAATCCGTTTCGATAAAGGCAAAGCTAAAATCAAATCATTTAAAATCGGGGACTTTGTTTTAATGCGTCGTCATGAACGTCACACAACTAAACTTGGGCCGAAATTTGATGGTCCCATGGAAATTTTAGAGGTATTACCTAATAATCGTTATAAACTTAAGCATGTTAATCTTCGCGGTAGCTCAGAAAAAATTGCTAGTCATGACTCATTAAGACCAGCTCCCGTAGCTCAATCAAATCCATTTGATGATAATTAAAATTTGGCCATGTGGGCCGATAAAGAATTGGGAAATTCGGAGTGATAAGTTTTATCTCATTAATTTCAATGGATTATAAGAAATTATTTGTATTAAAGACTTTAATTATTTTGTTGTAGAAAATGAGAGTTGTTTTCCATATATTTATGTAACGAGATGTTTTATGATTTATGTGATTAAATAAGATTTATTTCCTATCCACATTTCCTTCCTTAGCGCTGGCTGGCCACCATGCGCTTCCTTATCCTGGTCTTGGTTGTTGGCTAGATCCCAGTGTGGGTGATGCCTTTGTTGTTGGCTAGATCCCAGTGTGGGTGATGCCTTGGTTGTTGGCTAGATCCCAGGATGGGTGATGCCTTAATTATTGGCTAGATCCCGGTTGGGTGATGCCGTTGTGTTGGCTAAGGTTCGAGTGATGAAGCCTTCTGTAATATTTATTTAGTTGTTAAGCGTTTTGTTATAGATAATAACTTATAGTTTTAGATTTAAGTTGTTGTATGAATAAATTCAGCGCAGAGAACGCGCTGGAATCAGAATGGCCGTGTGGGCGCGAATGTAAATATTAGTCAATTGTATGTTTTAATTTATTGAATTTGTAATAAATTACTTTATATTATGATATTTTGTTAATTAAATATTCATTTAAAATTAATCAAACTATTTTGTTTATATATTTTTAGTGTTATGATTATATGTATTTTACAAAGAGGGTATAAAAGCAACCTCACAATTGTATTGAGTCTCTTTTGTAACGAACACTCAAGCGATACGAACCTACTGTGGAAATAAAATATAATTCATTGTGAATGTGAATTGACTTTCATTATGGATCCCGATGAACACATTAATTCGGAGTCACCAATACTTCCGACATGTACATGGCAACATTTAAACAATGTCGCAGAGTTGTCTCATGTTAATGCGATCCAAGGAATGTATATACTATATTTGTATATACCAATGTGCACCTTGAAATAACTAACATAAGGTTGATATTTGTTTCCAACATATAAAATAAAAAAATTGTTCCGAGTATTTCGTTGACTAATGGTATTTTGTCTTTTTCTTACGAGTTGCCTTGAATCCATCGTAGAAAGAGATGCAATCCCTCTGTTAGAAACGTTTTTTGAGTGCACGTGCATTCCAGTTTGTATATAAATTCCTTGGTGCGATCAGCGATGTTTGACATTTTACCAATAAAACGATTATATTTAAGGCAAAAACCATATTGAAATCGGATTTTTTTAATTGGCAACTAATGCCTGTTTTTTGTAGCAGCTGACTGATATACATATTTTAAGCTACATAAAGATTACTAGATATTTAATGAAAAAATAAATTAAAATTAAACCGTTTTGGTGTGGTGGTACGAGTAGACGCCTTAATGTCGGCGTTCGCGGGTTCGATTTCCGCTCGGGGCAATTTACGTAATAGTCCCGCGAGATCTTCCACTACCCACACAAAAAGTTTTGTTGAAAACGATTCAGTGGTTTTAGCGTTAGTGATAAATGCAGATCCATTCTTGAAAATTCTTCTTGTAATATTTACAAAGATAAGTACTTACAACAAAAAAAACATGATTGCAATTATATGTGTGATCCAAGCGTTTTCATAAACAGGTAAAGTGTGGACCATGCGGTTACAGTGAGGGCATGATACAAGCTGCCTATCTGAACTGGCAAGTCCTATTGGATTCTGGTTATCTGTAACAATTCAAACGCTTTAAACTGTGTAATCTCTTAGTAGTTTCGTAGACGTAAAAGTTTACTCACACTATAATGTTGGTTTAGACTAGGGATTCCCAAAGGTGTCGATATAGACCCCTTGAGGTCGAAATCTACCACTTAAACCTTATCCACTTAACTAACCGCAAAGTTTTTAAATTAGTGTTTTGTATCAATAGGAAATAAAATAATTTAGCCAGGAGGGTCTACCGTACTAAACCCCTGCGGGAGCCTTCAGCCGCTTTTTCTACGTATCCACCGCTCAAGGACCGGCTCTTGGAAAAGGGGTCTATCGCCCAAAATTGTTTGGGAGTCGCTGGTTTAGACTTTAGATATCGATGCTACTATATGTTAGTGCACTTTAAATGAGCAGCTTTGATCTGTGAGTCAGTGGCGTGGCTGTTGTCGTGCGAGCGATACGGGTTTTGTTATAACAAAAAAAAAAAAAACTTGGAACTAATGAAATTATTTAAATATAAAATAAAAATATAAAATTAATTTTTATAAAAAAAAAAACAAAAACCAACTTTAAAGTTAAACCTACATGTACAAAGTTGAACTAAAAAGTAGAAAATAATATTTTAATTACTTTAAAACAAAGAGCATTGGACAATTAACGAAATTATCGATACTTCTAAAGTTCTATATATACCTTTTCACAATTTATGATCAGTTATTTTTGGAATCGGTGCCTTGGTGAGGGTTGACGGTTGTGTCTGAATGCATAAAAATTTTGATGCAATTCTTTACAATTATTAGCTTTTCTTCGATTTCTGTTAGTTTTGGTTGGTACGTGATTTAGTTCATTTCAGCCAATGAAAGTATTAAATACAATTTTGACGTGATAATGTCTAGTAAGTCGATGAAAGCCGGTGGCACTTTACGAAGTTTGTCACGTGTCGCGAACGAGACCGCGGAACGAGCGATAGAGAGGCACGATCGGCCTAAGCGTTCGGCTTGTGACGCACAGTCTATCGATGCGTCCGAGTAGCACAGACAGGACAGCGGCAGCACGCATCCTACACGTGAACTGTTTTAAAGAAACTTTTACTAATAAAAGATGGCTAGTATACCAATATTTTTCATCAATGTTTTCTTATGACGTTATCACGTAAAATTATCGTCCGTAAACCGACTTTACAGATAACCAATTTTTTGTATTAAAAACGTAGTTGAATGTACGTTTTCTTATACACACAAAATAACTATATCTATACTATTTACACAAATAAAACTCTCCGTAAAGCTTTAAGGATCTTTGTAGACTTACTCGGTACGATGACTTCTGTCCGTGGTAGGGATGCGATCGGTGTGGTATCGACTTCAGAGTAAGCCGGTGGTGGCTTCGGGAAGTCGGTGATTGGTATCAGAGGTGGTAGACTCTCAGCTGGGGAAGAATGGGGATATACTGAACCCAGTCGCGTTTCATAGGAGAACTGTGATGACGGGGCTAACGTTGGTCCTGCAAGTTAAACAGTATTTAAACGATATAGCGAACTATAACTCTTAAAAGGAAACAAGGCGTCCGAACGACTTTTCTCTTTGGGTCCGTTGGCGCAGTTGGCTGTGAACCTTTCTGCTCCAGGACTGTAGGTTCGATTTCCGTCCCGTGTCTGGATGCAATATATATGTATTATATTTTTATATGTATTATATAAATTTACCAAAAACACAAGGCAACTTAATACCTGTGTTTTAAGTAACAGCCGATTGACTTACTTAAATATATTTTTTTTGTAAATATATACATATACATACATTAAATACAAATATTACGCGTGAAACTTCAGACTCGTTGTGGGAACCGAACCCACAACCTTGGAGCAGAAAGCAGGGTCACTGCCAGCTGCGCCGACGGCCAGTCTAATAATACTTAAATGTCGAAATGGATAATCGGTTGCTATAGCCACGATCTTTTGATACGGCTTTTAACGAGCTTTGTACAAAAGCTTTGGCGTTCGTTATGAAATAACAAGGATAATTCGTTGAAAAGTTGACCGAAATTATTGAAGAGATTTTCATCTTACAACTTATAGCCGGTCTCAATAACATTTCTACATTTAATAATTTCGCTAGTGACTATTAACATCGTCGGAACTGCAAAATCGATTTTTTTTTATTGATTTCATAAAACGTTCTTAAATAACCAAGTCTAATATCAGCTCAAAGAAAAATATTATTTTATGCATAGTTTTTTAATTACTTAATTTATAAATGTCGGTATTTAAAAAAATATGTAAAAAGACGCATGCAATTTACACTTTGTATCGCTCTCCTGTAAAGTAATTTTTTTTCATATCCGACATTTTTAATAGTCATAGGCGATTCGTTAAATTACGTACCATAGATGGAACAAACGTTATGTGTGCGTTATCTATAATTCTATACTAATAATAAATCTGTTAAAACCTCCGTTTCATTAATACACTATATATCATCAAGAATAAATTTTAATAGCGCGCTTTTATTTCGATCAGCGCCATCTCTTATCATTTTTTGTTCGTGCACGTATCACGTAAAAAGTACAAAACCAATTTAAATAACTTTAATACATAAAAATTATACATAACTCACAGTATAATTTAGTTTTTGTTTCATTGTAATTAAATTTAAAAATAAACATTTAAGAAAATAGAAATACGCCTACGCGACATAGACGCCATCTGGTCTAACGAATCTTAAAAACTCACAAAACTTATTTTTGAGTTATTATTTTGTTAAACTTAAAAGTTTACTACATATGTCGGATAGGAATAGAAATCGTTTTAATATTTTAGATAAACATCATTTTCAATTAATATACTATTATGTTAAATATTAATTATGTTAAATGTCACTAAATATAAAAACGATATTCTACCATTATACGATAGATGGCGCAGATAATTTTCTGAATCGCGCTGACCAAAACTTCGGCCAAAAGAATGACACTCGCCCGTATTTAGAAAACTGTTTTTCTTTTTTGCATTTAATTAAATACTTTAGGGTACTACGGTCTTGATTGTTTGTTTGTTGTTAAAATTTAAAATATTTGTACAAAGTTGGATGGTTATAGCTATTTAAGTTGTAATCTATATATTATTATATAAAGTCGTGTTAGTTACACCGTTTATAACTCGAGAACGAGTGGAACGATTTTTATGATTTTTGTGTTTATGGATTTGTCTTCGTCGGGAATAATACTTATTAAAATATGGTATTGATCAATGAGAAAATAATTAATAAAAAAAACAGTTCAAATATTTCATCCGTACTATCTATATATATAGATATAATAAATCTGTCACTCAATCCGTCTGTTATAAAATATTTTCCAGTATCGACGCAGGTGTAGGTGATAAAAAATATCTAATATATATAAATCTCGTGTCACAATGTTTGTCCTCAATGGACTCCTAAACCACTTCGCCGATTATAATAAAATTCGCACACCATGTGCAGTTCGATCCAACTTGAGAGATAGGATAGTTTAAATCTCAAATTATAGTCGCAATTTTAATTTATTGCTAATTATTTGTCTGTTATTATTTGACAGTCACAATTATCTGTTAACTCCAAATGATTCTAACAGATGTCGATACCTTTCGACTGGGTTGAGTAAGTAATCAATAGATGGCGCTGCTATGGTATATCTACGAACGTGTCATATAAGCTACATTTTAACAGCATAATTACCACGTGTTGTTGAGGCTAAAGTATAAATTAAATTTATTTTTATAATTTTTAAAATTTTAGTTAAATACCCGTGCGAAGCCGGGGCGGGGCGCTAGTAAATTTATAATTTTTAAAATTTTAGTTAAATACCCGTGCGAAGCCGGGGCGGGCCGCTAGTAATAAATAAAGGTGATTGGAATTTCAACCGACAATGGTTAAGGTGTGCGTAATGGTGCAAATAGTCACCTTAACACCGGCGGTCGCGGGCTAGCTCGGAGCAGATATTTATTTTACTCGGTGCAGGTATATAGGTTTTACAAATATTTGATTCTGGTCTGGATGTATATCGATGTGGTTCTCCCAACTGTGCCTCGGAAAGTCCAAGTTGTTTGTTTATTGTTAAGGTGTACCAGCATTTGTTGTTTAGTGTATTAAAAACATTTCATTATTTATTATCTAAATAACAATGTATTTCCTTTGAACGTTAATATAGGAATTTTAATCAAACCTTCAGTTCAAATGAGATTTGATAGAATGAAACCTTCCCGAAAATTTTATCCAATTAAAAGCGATAATAATGAACGTTGTTTGAGAATGAAAGATATTTAAATTAAAATATTATTTTGTTTACTTGAATTGTATTTATGTCACTTGAAAATTTGTAATTAAATTATTATATAATTATGTAATAGTACATTAATTGCTTTTTCTACGTACCAGCTTGAAAATTACTCGATCCAGAATAAGAAGACTCGTTACTCTGTCCAACTTCTATCCGCCTATTCTTAAATTGATCGAAGAATATTGTGTCCTGGAATCATATATTACACATTACGGCATACACATTACACATTAAAACATTACGGCAGTAAAACTTAAAAGTAATTTTGGTTGACATCTTGCATGAAATGGTGGCAAGAATTCTTGCAGAATTTTCCCGATTGATCGCAATTCCGATACTCTGGAAAAAAAAACCGTCCTTCGATTTTTGAAGCTATCAAATCAAATCAAATATTTATTTAAGTATTCTTCATAAGCACTTTTGAATCGTAATTTTACAAAGTATATAATATTCTTCAATTTATTTACTATAGGTTAATAAAACAACCTATTTGGAATGTAGATTCTGCTGAGAAGAAACGGCAAGAAACTCAACAGTTACTCTTTTAAAACCCATCACTACATTACTCATCCTATTGTGGAGTTTATTTTTTTAGAATTTTTAGCACTCCTATTACAAGATCCGAGTGTTTCAACAGCAAAACTCATCTTTTTTCAACCTATTTAAGCCAGCGTCATATCTGTGGCTCCTCTGACTCTATACGTCTATGGTTGATGGAAATCATTAAACATCATGTGATCCTGCTCATTTACTCTCTGTCTCTATCACCATAAAATAAATTAATAACTTACTTCAACAAAATGTGGACCGTTAGCACCATTTCCACTGATACTGCTGTTCGTGGCATCCCTTAACCTTTCGTTTCCCCTTTGGACTGTCGATGATGAACTTTGTTCTTCGGGTAATACTATATAAACGACAGGATTGTCTTCTTGATCATTTTTGTTGTTATTATCGGTTGTTGTTGTTGTTGGTGGTGGAGGTGGCTTCCTTAACTTTAATGTACCAGGTCTTGATGTAGTACTTGTCTGTGAAAATATTTATGTTTCGTTTTTGTAATAGATTTATTTTAATACAAATTCGAAATTAAGGCATGTTTTCGGGTCCATATGTTTCTCAATTATTATCAAAATTTTAAACTAAATGTGATTTTAAGCTATCACTAGTTAATTTAGAATTGATAATGGAAACGCATTTCACTTTGTAAATTAACCAAGCGATTACAAATATATATGCAACTAACTTACTTTAGCTAAATATATTTAAAAAAAAACTAGCTTCTAACGCCTAAGCCCGCGGCATCGCCCGCCTGGATGTCGGTTATCGCGACCAAAAAAAAGTATCCTATGTTACTTCTAATACCTCCAAGTATATGTGTACAAAATTTCATGATGATCGGTTGAGTAGTTTTCGCGTGAAAGCGTAACAAACAAACTTACATTTCAAATTTATAATATTAGTATGATTACTTACATCTGCAGTTTCATTATCAGGTATGTCGATGTATATAGTGTCAGGTATTGAAGGTTGCCGATCGAGTAACACAGGTTTCCGTTTTGAATAAGGTTCTTCTAAATTAAGGTGTCTGTCATGTGTCCTTTGGTTCACATACGTGGATGCAGTTACCTGAAATAATTAATTGTTTCTATCACTTAGGGCCTGTTTCACCTGTTGCTAATAAAGTTTATTTTTATTTAATTTTGAGATAGGCTTTATCAGTAGAAGGTAAACCAGCCCTTAGGGTCTATTTCACCTTAACTAATAAACTATTACTTTTGGATTGACAGGTTGCAAATAGAAATATCTGACAGATAAAGTGAAACTCGACTACATAATTTAGAATTAAATATTTATTATATGTGTATATTATATTGTGTATTGTATTATATATTAATATAACTATATTATAATTAATTGTAACTTCGTGAGCTAAGCCCCACTAGTGATTAAGAAAGAAGGATTCAAATGTAATAGACACTTTATGATAAATATTGACAAAAAACTAGTAATTGATAGTTTCGTGTAAGTAAATTATTGGAAAGTAAAGGTGAAGATCAGCTAATATAATATTCGCATTACTTCCCTCGTCGCTTAATAATGACAAATTATTCAAATTAGCCATACTCACTCGATCTGCACCAATACTACTGGCCTCTTTCCATCTTTCATTTTCCCCATTTTGGATTGTTGCTGATGTATTTTGGTCTGGTAAATCTATGTAAACAACAGGAGTGTCGTCAGGTTCAAAATTTTTCTTGTTGTCGGTGGTTGTTGATGTACTAGCCTGTAAATCATTAAAAGAAAATGCTGAACCTGAACAATTTGTCTGCATTTTTGTGTGTTTATTACGCTGTATATTCGGTCAATTGTAAATAGATTTTATGCATTATTTTTTATTAAACAGACTTTATTGTAACGGTATATGATTTTTTTAAAAACACTTTCCTCAAAGAGATTAAGCGAGGAGCAAGATATTGAAGCCTTCCTAGCCGATGCTGCGGACGGTAGGGTCGGGGATTGCCCACCGTCCGCCGAAACAGCCTACCGCGAAGGTGCGATGCTCAAGTGCGCGGAGCGTCGCACAGGAGAGAGTGCTCGATGGAGCTGCCGCCTGCGGGCTACGGAGCAACGTACGCGGTACCCTTGGCCCGCCTTGTAAGGGGCGGGTGAGGGCGCACGGCGGGTTATTTTAGTGGGTGAGGGCCCCACACTATCACGTTGTCTCCCCGGGCGACGAAATGTGCGTTCAGGTACATTTTTTCCCGCCAAAACAAAACAAAAAAAAAAAAGGATATTGAAGCCTGTAATTTAGAGATGGCGCGAATAGTGATTTGGCCGAATACCGAGTATCGAATATTTGGCTACGCTCTTGGCTGAATTTTATTTCAAAACTGCTCGCTTGAATCGGACTGCTGCACTTAGAAACGGTGATCAACAAACGTAGCATCCAATCTTTACAAAATTCGATAAATTTATCTATCGTCTCCTGGTAGTAGTGTATATAGTGGGAGGTTATTTTCAGAAGCGGATATTAGTTATGAATAAAAGCGCAATTATTAGTTATCAACAAATGTTGAAAAAAATTGTTTCTATTTATCACAACTTGCCACTGATTTATTTTAAGTATTAAAATATATTTTGTGATTAAAATAGATATATTTTTGAATAAAATTTAAATTTTTTTTTATTGTTTGGTGTCAGTATTCCGCCGAATGTATGCTATTCGACCGAATACCGAATATTAAAAAAAGTAGCCAAATAGACCGAATACCGAATAGTCGCCGAATGTTCGTGGTATCTTTACTGTAATGAATTGAGAACTTTCCTCTTTTGTGGAAGACGATATACTCACAGCTGTTCCATTATTAGGAGTATAACCAACAGGCCTTGGAGCTGAAGGTTGTTGGTCCGGTACCAACTGTGTCCTTGGTAAGTTTGACCACACCGCCGCGGTTGGTTGATCGATGGGCTGTGCCCGGTTGGTAATTATATGATTGGTGTAGGGGTAGCCCTGGTATGCGTGAGCTTGATTCACTTTTAAGGAGGAAGTCATCACCTGGAACATATATTTGATGATATGACACATTTTTACTGTGTTATGTTACTGATGATCACAAGCACGCACGCACGCACGCACGTACGCACGCAAGTACGCACGCACGCACGTTTCTTATTTTTTATTTATCATTTGTTATTACATTTATTATTTTTAACTTTTATTCATCATTGCCTTAATAATAAAAAAAATAAGCTATGAAGATAACAGCACGCGCCCTGGTGCTTGGCACAAAGGCACTGCCAGGTATCAGATATGAAAAATCGCTAATCCTGATTATCCTAGTAAGGGTAATGGGACAAACTATTTAAATTATTGCATTGTCATCGGTCCTTGTTAAGTGTTCAAAGATTCAAATCAATCAGACGTTTTGAAGAGGATGAAAATTACGTTCAAAGATTCCATTACATAAATATATACCATTAAAAATGTCTGCTTGCAATTTATTTTTTCAATAGTTTGAAGTACGACATTATCATAATAGATGGCGCTAAGGGTACTTACTTGCTCGAGCTTATCACACAACTACATACTAAAGTAAAAGTTATGCGCGGTTGACGCTGTGGGTACAGCTAGTTTTACCAATTATATCTAAAATTTTACCTATCATAGACGATGCTTGTTCATCTACGAAAAGCTTATCTTTGTTCGCCATATTCGCTTATCTTATTCTTTATTTGAATTAGTTTTATCTTTTAATGATGTAATGTTGGATTTAACTCCGCGGTCCGTTCGTCCCTTTAATTCGTAGGGCTTTATCTTAGACACCGTATTTAGAAAACACTCAAAGTATTCACAAGATATGTATTAATGCTATTCGTATAAGAATGAAATAATTAAAATAAAATGAATGTTGTTTGCTTGGTAGGGTTTCTAGGGTTGGCACGTGTAGATCTTTGATGCTTTCCTTTACTACCGGTCACATGAATCTTGATGTTAAATTAGCACTTGATAACTCAGCGGTGGTAATCCTGATATTTACCTATGAAAGTCATACCGACATCCCGCATAAGTCAAACAGATCATCTTCTACATATTTGCCAACTCTTAGTTTAGTTCCATTATTCAATTAGGCTTTAAAAGCATTTTTGAATCGTCATTGTACAATTATATTATATTACTAGAGACCCACCCTGGCTGCACTCGGGGTATGTATATGTACCTAAACCTTCCTCAAGAATCACTATCTGTTAGTGAAAACCGCATGGAAATCCGTACAGTAGTTTTTAAGTTTATCGCGAACATACAGACAGACCCGGCGGGGGACTTTGTTTTATAATATGGACTGTACTATATCAGCTTGTAAATGTATCACCGCTGAACGAAGGCCTCTTCTCCATATCATCATCATACCAGCATCCAATGAGATGTCCACTATTGAACGTAGGCCTCCCCCATCGACCTCAAGAGCGACCGGTTCAAAGCAGCCTCCATCCAATGGCTTCCGGTGACTTTCCACTCGAAAACCTTTCTGCTCCATCGGCCGTCAGTTCTTCGAGCTATGTACCCTGCCCACTGCCATTTCAGCTTGCAAATACGTTAGGCTATGTCGGCAACCTTCGTTCGTCTGCGGATCTCATCATTTCTGATTCGATCTAGCAGTGAAATACCAAGCATAGCCTTCCTTTGCACGCTGTGCGACTTGAACCTTATTTAAAAGGCCCTTACTCAGAGACCACTAGAGAACGCACATTGGTCGAAGACTTTCGATTGATCACTGAGGTATGACGGATGAAATGACATTTTTTAACTTCCCGAACGCTGGCTATCATAGCTGGGTTCGACGATTGACATCTCTCTTGAAGTTGGATCTACCGAGTTAGACATTTTGTCTTAGGTAGATGTACTCGTTAATAACTTCGAGAGTAGAATTTCCAACCAATATCGGGGTGGGCGCGACATGGACGGACATTCGACATGATTTTTGTCTTGTCCATATTCATTTTAAGGTCCAACCGTCGTGAAACTCCATGGTGGTCACTGAGTATAATGCTGAGGTCTTCCAGGGATTCTGCCATAAGTACGATATCGTCGGCAAATTGAACGTGCGTAAAGTAGTCGCCGTTTATATTGATTTTGAATCCTTTCTATTCCAGAAGCTTCAAAGCGTCTTCTAATGTTGCGGTAAACAGTTTCGGAGAGATGACATCTCCCTGTCTCATACCTCGCTGCATTGGAATTGCTCTTGTGCTATGTTCCTGTATTCGAACCGATATACTAGCGTTATTGTACAAGCACTGCAACACTTTGATATACCGGTAGTCAATATGTGGCACCGCTGGAGAGACTGCACACCGCCCAAATTTCGATCAAATCGAAGGCTTTCAAATAGTTCACAAACACTAAGCACAATTGAGAATTATACACCTCGGTCTTTTGTAAAATCTGCAGCAGCGTGTGTGTATGTGGTCTATGGTACTATAGTCTTTTCGGAAACCGGCTTGTTCGGGAGGCTGGAAGTCATCAAACTTGCCCGTCAGAAGATTCGTAATGACCCTAGAGAACAGCTTATAAACGTGGCTCAGAAGCGAAATGGGCCTGTAACTCTTCAATAAGGTGTTATCGCCCTTTTTGAGGAAGAGCACCACCACGCTTCCATTCCAAGCTTCCGGCTTTACGCCCTCGAGCAAGACGACATTAAAGAGCCTCTGAAGGACTTAAAGTACCGGTGTTCCACTCGCTTTCATAAGCTCTTACGTAATACCGTCCTCGCCCGCTGCCTTATTGTTTTTAAGCTGTCTCCGAGCCATACTAATCTCGTGCAAGCTCGGATTAGCTTGGCTCGTGGATCTTCAGTCTTGTGGAGCTACTGACAGATTGGTTGACCGAGGTATACAGGTATGACCGAGGTATGTCCGTAAAATTTCTCGATCTCCGTCAATATCTCAGCTCTTGTTGACGCTGCACCTCCATCCTCTGTTTTCAGAACGCCTTGAGAACACTTTGGAGCCCCGATTCCGTTCTGTCATATCTTTAATACGTTTCGTATTAAAGATACGTATATCGTGTCTCAGAGATTTCCATATCCGTCTGTTGATCCGCCTTTATGCTTCAGCGTCACCAGAGGACTGCGGGTTTAACAAGAGGAACAGGTTACCGGAGTTCAGGATTATCGCGTCCTCTCCCTTTTTTCGAACATCAGATAAACCCAGTATATTCCATTGTATCCTGTTCGTTTCCTCTTCTAGGTCAACAATCATTTCATCAGACTTCAGGGTGCGAATTTTGTGTGTGACCAGGTCTCGTAGTGGGTGGCAACGGAAATCTGCGGAAAGCGGATCAGCGGAATTTGATATGTAGTGATAGTTAATGTGAAGCTACCGCTGGATTCGGAATATTCATCTTTCTTAGAAAGAGAGGTCTTTGGCCAGAAATGGTACAATTATTACACATATTATAGTATACTATAGGCATTGGACGTGTGCCTGCCGTCAACCACAGTATTAACTTTTTAGAAAACTAGTTAAAAATAAACTGTATATGAAAGAATTGAAATTATAATTTCTAAAGGTAAAAAAGGTATGTAAGGGGCATACATTAATTACTTGAGGTGATTTGGTCGAGCGAAATCTCACTCCATTGTGAAATGGAGTGTGATTCCTCACGTGATCCTCACGTGAGTGAGGGAGAGGGTGATCTCGGCATATATCACTTTTTTTCTCTACATATGATAGTTCATGACCTTTTTCTGGCACCTCCATACCCTATCGCTAAGGTTGGTGGACATATGACGATCCCGGACCCTGGAGAACAAGACAAAAAGTCATTAGCTCCATTCTTGATTTGCCACTGCTTACCGATTCAACTTTTGCATGCCTTCATCAATATGCTCTATGTCCTCTATTACGAGCGGTTGTCGAGCTACCGAGCTTCTGTGTGCAAGCAATAACGGGTAAAGAATGGCTAAATCAGAGCGAGGTTGAAGGAGCGGATGATTTTACTGAAAATTACATTCACATGTCTGGTTCTAGTAGTCGCTCTTGAGTCTCAGTGGATTGAATTATAGTGAATATTCTTTTACGAATTTTAATAGTTTTAGGGATTTTATTGTTTGATTTTCTCATTGTGATTCTATGCTATATCATTAAAAATTTAATTAAACTTTAGTCTTAACTAGTCTTAAATAATAAGAATTATAAGAAAATTGCTTTTTTTTTTTTATAAATCTAAAGTAGTCGAGTCGAGCACAGGTTAACTCATTTACATTACAAAAACGCATTTAAATAAAATCTCACGTGAGATTAGGGGAGGGGGAGGGGGACGGTCGTAAAATCACCAAAATTGTCTCACGTAATTACTGTATCCCCTTATATAGATAAGATAAATTATACTTGTAGGCGAATTTACTAGAAATATTATTTTCCTACAAAATTTACACGGATCATAGTTATGATTATAACAGAGAAAAACTACTCGAATCGTTATACAGATTTTTTTTTAAACGCGTAGCTAATGTTTCGGCTCTTTGATTAGAAAAAACACAGCGACGATATTTTTTTCAACAAAACAACCATAATTTTTTATGATATTAAAAATTAATATATATAACAAAACATAATTGTATACTATAATACTATGCATAAAACAGAATAAATAAATTAATTAATAAAAAATCTTGAAATTTTCATATTGTCATTAAACAATAACATGGCGTCATTCAACACTTATATAAATGAATTAAAATTATATAATTTATTTTTTTTATTTTCACTGTGCGGTTTTAACAAATATTTTTACATTAAAAACTCTTTTTATCAAACAAGGTTTTATTTAAAAAATTAAGGTAACATATAGAAATAAGAGCAGTATAATAAAAATGTCTACGTAGATAAAACTACGCTGGCTTACTAATTTAATAATTAAGTTTTAAAAAAAAGAATCTTCAAAATTAACAGCCTGTAGCTGCGTATCTGTCATCCATGTTTTTGAACATAATAAATATGATTAAAAACCAAATAAGACATAAACAAAATCGTAAAAGTTGTACTCGTTGCTTCGAGCTTTTTTTTTCTAAAACAAGTCCAGATATCATCACTTAACACTATATGAAAAAAACTAAATAATAAAAACATTCAGTATAACACAAAAATCACAATAACTATATTATATCGTTGTTACTACAAACTTACCAAATTTTTAACGCCGTTTACAATTAAATAAATATCAGTCAATATCACACCCGGCACTCAGAAATTATATATTTTTTCTCTGCATTTCTCGTTATTTCACGTATGTCATTAGTTTTCTCGGACGAATAAAACTAGCGGAATTCTGATAGCTTATCAGTCTGATTAGATAAATATAACACGGTTTGAAAATAAATGACGACAGATGCCATATATTGTATATCGATAGAATGAGACAATGGTAGGAATTTTAATTCCCTTTTTTTTCTCTCATTTTTCTTTCTCACACACTCTTTTTCTTTACAATATTTAAGCGTATTTAAATAATGCCCGTATTTTCACCCATTAAAATACTACATATTTTTGATGAATCTATGACATTTTTTAGACCCGTCATTTCTAATTTTCGTAAAATTCATTAGAGATTTTTCTAAGATTATCAAATAAAATATATCTTTACAGCTAACTAAAAATCCGTTATGACAAAAATACTCTACAGAAAAATTACTATAAAAAAGCATATAGAAAATGATATATAGATATCTATTGTTTATGAATGACTCCATTTAGATCTCTCATTCTTATATCTGCGCTCAAACGGCGTCTTTCGTGTCTGTGGACATATAGAGGAAAAGCGCCCTCTCTGGTTCCGGCGTCTAGACATCCACGCTTATCGTGTGTCTCCATAAATATTCAAATTTAATAGTGAATAGCACAAAAAAACGGTTTGAAAAAAAAAAAAATTGTGTGTGTCAGCTCCGACGCACGACTGGAGTTTACTCCTTAAGTACGATTGTCTAAACATACGCAAAAAGAGTTTATCCAACTGAAAATAAAATTAATACCATATGAAAGGGTAAATTAACAAATTAATGAAAATAATATACATATATAAATATATATTTATTCATTTTATATACATTTATTATAACTAATCGGCGAAATATTTTACATTAAACTTTTCACAATAGTCAATTTCAGATGTGCACAAATATTTCATTAGGAATGTTGATAAATTATGTAATTATTATTATCTGACAATTATCATTTATTTTTTAAATATTATTTTTCAATATTAATTAGAGCAACATTACTTTCGCACCGCACCATAGGTGCGCGCGCACCGAAAAAGTAACGAGGTCATTCATCAGTAGATTTTACATCTCATATTTTTCTCATACCGGGCGCCTTATATAATTATGAAAATCGATTCTTAAGGAGTAAACTCCAAAAGTACACTCACACAAATAAACACTATTTTGTTGTCTGCTGAGCACAGGCTTCTTCTCCATATAGGAGAAGAGTGTTGTAGCTTAATCCATTACGCTGTTCCATTGCAGGTTATTTATGAGTTCCCTTAAGCATTAAAGGAATAAAATTGCCCTGCTAAGTCGAAAGTCTTCGACCAATGTGTGTTACCAGTGATGACATGCGGATATTTTATTAATAAAATTGGTTTTAAATGTACGCGTCTTTTACAGGAAATGCCCAACACGTCAAGTTTTCATAAGAGGAGGCAGGTCCCACTGCATAGACACTTGCAGCGCGGAAACCATGTGCGGAGAAGTCAGGGTACCTGAACATCATTTAAATGTAAGTAACAAACCAAAATTAGCGTGAAAATACGCAAAAGGGAAACATGCATGACTAGGAAGAAATTCTTATTTATGTATAACACTAGAGGCCGCCCGCGACTTCGTCCGCGTGGAAACCCTATGAGCGACTTATCCACCACCCCACCTTACGCGCCGCTCGTCGGACCGCTCGCCCCGCCTCCGCTCTCGCCACCGCCTTCGGCGCCGCCATGCCGCTAGATCGCGCATTCAGTTTTCAGAAGCGATAAATGTTAGATACATTTTCAATTATGAATCAAACCCGCGGGAACTCCGGGATAAAAAGTAGCCTATGTGTTATTCTGGGTCTTCAGCTACGTATATACCAAATTTCATCGTAATCGGTTCAGTAGTATTTGCGTGAAAGAGTAACAAACATCCATACATACATACTCACAAACTTTCGCATTTATAATATTAGTAGGATTAGTAGGATTTAATTCGTAATGAAGTAGCATGAATAAAATATTAGGTTATTAATACGAAAAAAAATTTTACCGCAGCGGAATATTAAAAATTGCAATAGTACAGTACAGAAATTTGTTTTTGGGAAGTATTTTATCTAGCGAAACTTAACTATGATATCCGTGTATTGGCGATGAAATTTTGAAGTCTGCATGAAAAAGAAAATGTTTTACTTTAAACGAATTGTTCGTCCCGTGAGCACGGCGTCTACAACGTCGCCGAAATATCGGGTATCTCAAAACAATAATTTCGTTAAGTCCCGTTTAAATGAAAGTATTAATAGTGATCGTAAAAGCTTAAAAACTTATATACATAGTTAGGAAATAAATCACTGTTGAAGCTTCTGTTCGCTGCTCCAATCCGGATTTGTAACAAACTATTATGTTCACGATTCACTAACAATATTTTCGAATTAATTAATGAATGAAACGCCAAAGTTTTACTATTTATAAATTTATATATATATATTATAATATATTTATAATTATATAAATTATTATTTAGAGAATTGTCTCATAATAAATTTAAAGAATTTATTAAGAAAAAGTTAATAGATAGAGCTTATTATTCGATCCAGGATTATTTAGCTGATAAAGACGTGTGGACTTAGTGGCGCTGTATTTCATGCAAGATATTACTAATTTTGTACTAAAACACAGTTTATATATTATTTTCAAAAGAGTAACTGCGGAGTTTCTTTCCGATTCTTCTCTGCATTCCGAATCGGTGATAGCTTTACTTTTACAAAAAATAATAATAATCACTACAATATTAATTTTGTAAAATGACGATTCGAAAGTGCTCGTAGGGCCTATTTGAATAAAGTTATTTTTGATTTTTATTTTATATGTAACTTATGTTATTATATTTTATTTATTTTTTGTTTTTTTTTTTTATGTATTACTTAGTGTGCAGTAAGGTATGTAAATAAATAAATGAATGAATCAGCCCGTGAACGTCCCATTGCTGGGCGAAGGCCTCCTCTCCATATAGAAGAAGGGTCTATAATCTTTTCGAATACGCGTTTCAAATTCTTTCGTAATCTTGTAAAGACGAAATAATTTTAAGCTGCCTTGTTTTAAAATATATTACTATTACTAATTGTGATCCAAATAAAAATAGGTAAGCTAAATGTTACCTGCACATATAAATAACATTTTAACACGAATTTTCGTGACGATCGTACATTATTTTAGTACCTAATTACTTTTTAATCCCATATACAGTTAGGGGTCCATAACCGATCCCTTGGGAAATCGCAACCTTATCATTAAAACTCCTCTGTCTGTACATCCGTGAGTCCGTCTGTAGTAGTATACTTGAAATTTTTACAGAATATTCGTATTGCTGCTATAATAACTAATAATAATAAAAAAATAAAGTTAAAAATTAACGGATGATTTCGGTCTTTTTTTGCTAGATCTTAAAAATATATTAATTTTAGTACGAAGATATTGAACTCTCGTGTCTGATTTCGAATCGAACTTGGGCATTTTATTGAGGTTTTGACACAACTACTTACTGTCATCCTAATATAATATTATAAATGCGAAAGTTTGTATCTTTGTTACTCTTTTACGCAAAAACTACGAAACGGATTTATATGAAACTTTACAGTAACATAGCTTATACATCAGAATAACACATAGGCTACAATTTATACAGATTTTGGGTAATTTGGCCATAATATAACATATTTTAATAAATGTCACGCTTGATCGGGTAAGTGATGTACAATTCCATGGAGCTTACGATCTTCTTTTCGCGCGAATCCGAATGGCCAGAATGGAGCGCCATGAAACGAAAACTATGCGTATCGATAAAATATATGGTTTGAAAATTAGTACAATTAATTTTTCGACCCGATATATGGGATAAATATATCGATACTTATCGATATATCCGAAAAATATATCGATAAGTATGGAATGAAATATATCGATAATTATCGGATGAAATATGTCGATATGTTTCGATATATCGGATAAATATATCGATTGTTTTAATGTGTCGGAAGTGCACACGAAAAAAAATGGTCATCTCTTCAGCTTATCGAAATATATCGAATGAGCTATGTCGATACTACTCGATAATTAACGGATTAAATATATCGATACTACTCGATAATCATTGAATGAAGATATATCGATATATATATATATATATATATATATATATATATATATATATATATATATATATATATATATATATTGGATGCTATAATTATCTAATATATCATCATCATATGAGTCAGCCGGGGTAGAAAGTCGGTTCAAGTAATGATGCGCTATCGCCGAGCCTATTTTTGGCATTTTTCGACATCAATCTAGCATATTTTGTAGTTACTGAGTTGGCAACACTAGTGCGCATTGCGCGCGCGACCCGAACGCGGGCAGACGTCATAGATGAGAGTTGTGTTAATTTTGAGTTTTTTCGCTAGTTAATTAGATTCTCGGAGCGATTTTATTATAATAATAATAAATATTATCCAACAATCACACCACGTTAACCTAGCCCCGTGATAAGTTCGTAAGAACTTGTGTTACAGGTACTAGGAACGGAAATAAATTTAAGATATAAATACATATATAAATAAATACACATCCATGACCCGGTGCAGACATCTATATTCGTCATACAAATTATCTGCACCTGGCGGGATTCGAACCCGCGACCACTGCGTAAAGTGTCCAGTTGCCTGACCACTCGACCAGCCGGCCGTCAACAATTACTAACGATTAGTACAGCAGGCATAATTATTATTTTTAGTTAGTAGTTTTTTATATTTTATGTAGAAATATAGATTACTTTTTAGTCGACTACGCTAGAAGGAGCGTTATGTTTTTCGAGAGCATGTATTGTGTCGCTCTGCGGCCTGAACGGCTCGATGGATTTTAGATTGAGAGGTGTTATTAAATTCGTATTTACTGTGAGAGTGACACTGGGTATATCAAAAGAAAACAAGTATGCTTAATTAAAAAAAATCAAAAAACCCGACTGCGTAAAATACTCTTATTATAAACTAAAAAGAATAAAACAATTTACTAGCTTTTATTTGATACCCATATTGCTACAGTAAGAAAAAAAATTCAACTCCCCCCCCCCCCTCATTCCGCCATTTGCGGGCGCCATTTTGAAAATTTATATAGCCTATGTCACTACTACAATTTAGACAAATCCAACGACACCTCATATATCAAAAACCGTCCAGCCGTTTGGGCTGTAGGGCGTGCCAAAGAAATGGACATACATACATACATACATACATACATACCTACATACATACATACATACATACATACACTCGAAAAACATAACCCTCCTTCTGTCGCAGTCGGGTAAAAATAAAATAAAATGGCGGATTTTTGGTGCCAAACTAATTTCATTTCCAAATTACACAGAAACGCAGTCGGGCTTTTTTGTTTTAAATTTGATAATACGATAGTAGTTTCGCGGCTGATCTACGGCGCCGTTTGTAATAATATTTGATAAAACATAAGTTACTTTTTATCAATACACCCACGCGGGTCAAGCCGCGGGCGGAAGCTAGTACACAAATAATTCTAAATGGTCTAAGACCGAGAACTTGAAATTATAAACTTAGCAATTTGGTGGCTATTACTTGATTAAATCTAATCTTAATATAATTTTAATGATTAAATATTTCGTAATATATAATTGTTAGACATTATTAGTGCTTCTTAGGGTTCGGTTACAAACCTCGGCTAGTACCCTTTACCCTAAAAATTCAAAAGAATCACCAAGTTAAAAAAAAAAGAATAACAATCAATGATTAAAATATTCTCAATTTTTTTTTCAGCCATGCTATGTTTGCAACAGTACTGGACACAATTGCAGAGCGTTACCGCGTGAAAAGTTACATCTGGAAGACGAATTGACAGCAACGGAAATATCCGGCAACGCTCTTAACTACGGCTCTGAAGCTCAAGGTAAAAAAAAGACGTGTGCGTCTCGGGGCGTCCGACAGAAGTAACTACTTAAACTAAATACTTTCATTTGGCGAGCAGGTAACAAATTCAATATGTTTGCGAATAAATTTGATGTACTATCCGTGCGCAGAAACTTTGCCGATGACCACCCCTCCCACCGGAGTTGACTGCGTCCCTCGCTCGTCTGAGGTGTACCGCTAGCAACGCAGCCGATACGTGCGTGTAATTTTTTGCTTTCACTACGAATTAATTAATTGTTGTTTTCTTAGGTTTTACTTGTTTTATTTTTGTTAGTTATTTGTTTTCGTTGTTTGGAACCATTATACTTTTATTTTACGGCTACGTTTCATTCATTCACTAAACATAAATACATAAAAATATATAATCTACCTAATAACAACAGCGTTTTTTATTTAATATTTATAATTACACTTTATATCAAATTTATAATTCGACCGAGACTATTTTTTATTAGTTTGATGTAAAATATATACAATAATAATCTACATTTATGTGACCTTTTTTTTTCAACGCTACTGACTATCGACGCGTGACGTCTCAAGGCCATCGGCAAAGTTTCTGCGCACGGATTATAGATCTTTTTAACACTAGCTGTGCGTCTGTTAGAAAGTTGATTAGCGACTCATTCTTTAACCCTCTTTGATTTTGTTGGTATTAAGATAATAACATTATTATAGATACATTGATATATCTTAGAGATAAAATGCGACATGTGGTTAATAACGTATTTCTGTTCTAATTGTTGTTTCTATATGTGGGGAACTATGAGCTTTATGTTTCTAAGTAAATTGTGTATTTGTGAAAATATTTTAGCATTTGTTCCTCCTCAAAATTAAATAAATAAATAATCTAAGTTAAACTATTTAATATTGAAATTAATCATTATTATTTATATCAATTAATCACTTTCAAAAACGGTGATAATTTTAGGTTATATGCTCACTGTCAACAATACATGTCTATCTCACACTAAACAGTAAACACTGAGTAGAGAGAGGGGGAAGAGTCTCTCCGAAATACGTCTAGCGCTGTGGGTTAGAGTGAGAGAGGAGGAGCCTGCCTACAGCTGCCGTATGCGTGAGAGAAACGGAAGCCAGACTGGCGCCGTATACACCCACACACACCCTCCCATAAGATGCTATCACTTCAATAAATTAAATTCTAAAAGTTCTGAGAAATTTTTATTCTAAGAAAATTGGTTTCTGAAAAATGAAACACATGTTTACAAAGAACTACCTAGCTGATAATTAACTATGCATAATAATTGTCTGTAGACCATCTTGAATGTAGATTTACAGCGCCCTGCCACTCCACACACTTAAGATACGTCAGACTAGTGGCTGTGGCCAACTTCTCTATCTCTTTCTCTCAATTAAAATTATTTTCCAGATCCCGGAAATCGTTCAGATGGAGAAGAATTTGATGAAGACCAAATCGGCGTGGAGAAAACCGATTTCGTCCTGTACGTTAGTGCGGTTGAGACTGAAAGGTGTAGACGTGGCCTGACCGTCGCGTACGCATCCCACTGTCAACAGGAATCAGCATTAGATAGGTATGTCATAACATTTTCATCTCTGACTACCTCTTCATCACTACCGTTAGTTTAGTGGTGATAAAAATTCCGTTACACTCACGGTCGCGGTTTGGTTTTGTTTTGTAGCACGGAGCAGATATTTGTATCCGTATAAATATTGTTTTTTAGTCTGGGCATTTGGTCCAGCGGTCACAGTACTGGCTGTTGCGCTGTTGGCCGCGGGTTCGATTCCGTTCAAGACAAATATTTATATAGGACATATAGATGTTTCTTGTAGTCTGGGCGTGTGTGATTTTGTTGTGTGTTTCCGGACCCCGGACCCAGGAATAAATCCTACTGGGGGCCGTTGAGTATGAAGCGTTTATTTATTTTTCTTTGTGGGTTTCCTCACCTTGCTTCGGGGAGCTATAAAGCCGTAGATTCAGGTTTTTATTATAAACTCGTTGACGCAGTTGGCAGTTGCCCTGCTTTCCGTTCCAGGGTCGTGAGTTCGATTCCCATCCCGAGTCTGGTCGAGTCTAATATTTGTATATTATGTATTGTTAGCATTTAAAATTGTCCTAATATTATTATTAAAATATTTGATTCTGTAAGGCGTTGGTATGACTATTATTATTATTTGTTTTATATAAGTAAAATACCGGAAGAGTACAAAGATGGCGACACTGTCTTCCGAATTATTAATACTGATTTCTGATTGGTTGGTCGCCATCTTTGTAATATTTATTGCCGTATAAAAGTGGGTTGTTCATATAGATGGGCGATATCGTGTTTTTTCCGTATCGATTCAAAACTATATATCAAAACTCGATATCGGATATTGAAACTATATATCGATATCGATATTGATATTCTAGTATATCGGAAATTCAAGTAATATCGTGTGATATCGTTTAAACGTTTCGTGATTTCGTGCGTTAGATACGATTTAAGGAATCAATATCTATAATTATTTTTATCGTACCTTTGGTTTGTGAAGACTGAATTTAAGTATAATGAATGAAATTATTTTTTATAATATTGATGTTTTTTTAAAGGTTGAGTTTCATGCCGATTCTTCTAGTCAAAATCTACATTCTGAATCGGGGGTAGCTTCACATTAACTTTTTAATTAAAAATATTAAAATATGTAGTTTATAAAACCAAAATTTAAAAGTTCTTTTGGACCCAACTTTAATACAGAAATTAAAATGTAAATAAATAAACACGTATATTTATACGTTTATTTATATTTTTATAACAACTATTTTTTATCAACTTTAGTTATAATGTTATTTACCAAAACGTTCTAAATCCTAGTTTATTAACATATTTGTACACGGTTAGTCTTTATACAAAAATATTTATTATTATGTACATTATAATCTTTACAGAAATCACTTCTAAGCGCCATCTAGTTTCAGCGTTATTAGTTATTGATTAGTTCCATTGGATTCAAAACTACCGGTATCTAATTGATTTACAAGATGGCGCTATACGTATTATCAGATTTTTTTAAAATTAAACTTTAAAATATATTTTTATTAAATACACAAGCTTGCCATAGTGATTTTTTAAATTCTATTTTACCACAGAACACTCTATTAGAAAAGTTATGTAATAATAATTACTAGTCTAAAATATAACATGACTAGCTTCTGCCCGCGGCTTCGCCCGCATGAATGTCGGTTATCGCGACCAAAAAAAAGTATCCTATGTTACTTCTAATACCTCCAAGAATATATGTACAAAGTTTCATGATGATCGGTTAAGTATTAGTTTTCGCGTGAAAGCGTAACAAACAAACTTACTTTCGCATATTTTATAATATTAGTACTTATGATTCGCTCAATTCCATAATATCTCCCTATCTCCATCTACAGGCGTAAGCGAGAACACAATATAGGCTATAGTGTTTGATTCGGTTAAAATCGGCTTAAATCGGCATCACGTATAGTGAATTGTGAATATCTAAATATCGGGCGATATTGATATCGCCGAAGTGTATATTGTATAATCTATGTTCGATACCATAGAGTATACACTATATCGACGATATTACGATACCGATACGCCGCAACGGACCAATCATGAATCACGATTCACGATATTCGCGATATCGTAATATATAGTTTCAGAATATCCCGATATATAGATATTCGATATTGCATCAATATATGTATATCGATATCGTATACGATACGTATCGCTCACCTCTAGTTGTTCAAATGACTAGCCACCAGTTATTGTCAATGATTATAAGTGTGAGTAGTTATCGGTATACGTTATAATTTGTATATAAAAAGTACATAGATTAAAGTTATTAATTGTTTGATGTGATTTATCAGTGTAATTTATATTGTGAATAAAACAGTCTACTTACTTAGAGAACAAGTGTTTTATTCGAGTGTTAACAGTATGTATATGTATATTTGCATATGTATTTACAAAAAAGTAGTTATGTATATCAATCGACTGTTACCTAAAACATAGGCTTAATGCCTACCATGTTGCAATTAATTTGCAAATCTTAGGAGTAGATGACCGTGTGTATATGTAAAAAAAAAAATGTTGTTATTTTAAATAGGCAAATCTGCAAACCCGCTTCGTAGTATAATAACGTATAAATTTGCTCAATAAATATTCCTTTCCACTCAAAAACAATTATTAAAACCAAAACATTGACTAATATAAACAAGCCAACTGCTTAGCGATATTGTTTCAGCTGCAATTTTACTCGATCGTAAAATACACATACACAGAAAAGTAACAACACTCACACAACAGTTCAGATGATACAACACTCACACAACAGTTCAGATGATACAACACTAACACAACAGTTCAGATGATACAACACTCACACAACAGTTCAGATAATACAACACTAACACAACAGTTCAGATGATACAACACTCACACAACAGTTCAGATGATACAACACTAACACAACAGTACAGATGATACAACACTAACACAACAGTACAGATGATACAACACTCACACAACAGTTCAGTTGATACAACACTCACACAACAGTTCAGATGATACAACACTCACAAAACCCTACATGAAATCATGTATGGCATTTAATGATCTGTATATATTTCAGGCCTGTAGCTGGTCACGCAAACTTCTGTCCCGGCGAGTTGTCAACCAAATACCGCGACTTGCCCTCCGTCTTGTCGACTGTCAAACATGAAATGTTACACGCTTTGGGCTTCAGCGTGTCACTCTTCGGATTTTATAGGTAAGATTTTGTGATAGATTATAGTAGATGTACGTTTGACTACAAAAAAAAAAAAAAAAAATTGTGCGTGTACTAGCGTACACTCGTAAGAAGTGAAACTTACAATAAAAACAGTTTACTTTTTATACGATCGTAATTATACGCACATACGCACATACGCACATACGCACATACGCACATACGTACATATACACATACACACACATACATACACTCGAAAAACATAACCCTTCTTCTGTCGCAGTCGAGTAAATACAGTTTTACAAGATGGCGCGTAACGAAAAAATGTGACGCGTAACGCGTAAATTTTTTCCAACCCCGATAAAGAAGTTTCACTTCAAAAATGTACAGGACAAGTACATAGTCTGGCCATAAATACTGTGACAATTAGAAATAAACAAAATATTACTGTCATTTTTATATGATTGTTCATTGCATTTTCTCATTTTTGCGTCAATACATTGTAAAATATTTTGTGATATTAAAATGGAGTGGGGTGATAAAGGGAACCGAATTTCTGCGATTGTATTACACAAAGTAGGTATGGAGCCAAATACAATTTTTAAAACTCTCCATACGCTTGGTATTAGTCAAATGATTGTGTACCGTGCTTTTAATAGGTACAACGAAACTTCCTCTGTTTGTTAAAGAAAAAGATCTGGCCGTCCACGTAGTATTCGTACGAAAAAGGCGATCAAAGCGGTAAGGAAAGAATTCGAGGAAATCCTGTCCGAAAGCAAAAGATTTTATCTCGGGTGATGAAGATAGCACCTAGAACCATATCGCGTATTTTAAAAGATGACTTAGGACTCGCAGTCTATAAGAGACGCACTGGTCATATCTTAACTGATAATTTAAAAACGAATAGGGTGGTAAAATCAAAGCAACTACTTAAGCGGTACGCAAAGGGAAGTCACAGAAAATTTTGTTTACGGATGAGAACGTTTTTACAATTGAGCAAGATTTTTACATAAAAATGACCATACTTATTTTCAAAACTCTAAAGAAGCTTCACTATTAGTCAGCAGAGTACAACGTGGCTATTATCCGACTTCAGTGATGGTTTGGAGCCATATTTTTGTGAAAAAAAGTATCAAAACATCAGGACAAGTGTATCAAGATACCATTCTTGAGAAGGTAGTTAAGCCTCTTAACAACACTATGCGCAATAACCAAAAATGGTGCTTTTAGCAAGACTCGACGCCGGGTAGCTCAGTAAGCTCGATCCACCCAATCTTGCTTAAGAGCTGAAGACTGGCCGTCATCTAGTCGCGATCTTAATCCGCTGGATTATGATTTATGGTCAGTTTTAGAGAGTATGGCTTGCTCTAAATGCCATGATGATTTGGAGTCCCTAAAACAATCCATACGATTGGCAGTGAAGAATTTTTCCATGTAAAAAGTGCGTGCTTCTATTGATAACTGACCTCAACGTTTAAATGACTGTATTGCAGCCAATGAAGATCACTTCGAATAAGCTTTATATATTTTTAATGGTTTTATATTAATGTATTAAACTAACACACTGTAATAGTAATAATGCTACGTGCAATAGAAAAAATGTTTTTTTCTTTGTAACAATATTTAGGGTAAGACTATGTAGATACGTAGACAGTTGAAGGCCAAAATTTTACACTGGTCGTCCCTCAATTTCAACATTCATTAATTATTATATTTATTTTCAGAGATGAAAACGGTGAACCGCTAACAGATCGCCGACCGGACACAGGAAATCCACCATTAGACGAAGAGTAAGTAGGTACAGTACGAAAACGTTGTACAGTAAAGGAATATTGCAAATTCCACTTTGCAGCATTCCGCAAATTGAGTATAACATAGATACTGCTATATATATATATATATATATATATATATATATATATATATATATATATTGTTTATGAATTACTCCGTTTAGATAGTCTCTCATTCTTATTATCTGCGCTCAAACGGCGCCATTCGGGTCTGTGGACACATAGAGGAAAAGCGCCCTCTCTGATTCCGGCTCGCGTCTCGACATCCACGCTTATCGTGTGTCTCCTTATAAATATTCAAATTTCTAAATAATAGTAAATAGTACAGATACGACAGATACTTAATACAATTAAAAATATTTTCATATGTCAATTGTGTTTTTGGATATTTTTCTAGGTGTTCTATAAATCAATATTGAAACCAAAGTTGTATTTTTTTGTTTTGTTTTTGTGTTTTTGCCCGTATGCCGCGTATCACGGCGAAACTGTTGAATGAATTTAATTGAAACTTGACGTGATATAATTTTATACTACGAGCTGGGATATTGGATACTTTTTATCCTGAAACTCAGAGAGATTTCTCCCATCGGAGAGAGGATTCAATTCTTTCAAGCATTCATAATGTGCTTAGTAATGTGCTTGTTAATAAAAGAAACTAAAATACAAAACACCCGATACAGGATTTTCACCCTTACCGGGGATCCAGGTTATGACAGAACGCTAAAATATTGTGATAATTTTGTTCCCAGGCTTCAGATACACAAATGGTCGGATCGTGTCGTTAAAACCGTAACAAGGAATAACTGGATGATAAGGGAGGGTTACATCACAAGGAACTTTCGTATGATCGTAACTCCGCGAGTTGTTAAAGAGGTGAGTGATTTTTATACATATTATGTTACGGCTAATACCCGAAGTGCGGCTACACCTAGTTCTAGCCGGCTATATCTAAGTGTGGCCGGTAGCTGGTAGGGTTAAACACCTAGTATACGATTATCGAAAGAGTTTTTTTTTGTTATGTTGTTAGAAGTTTGTTTTTATTGATAGGTTGTTAGGTATTTTTTTTAAGTTACAACCATAGAGGTATTATTCCTCTATGGTTACAACGCGTTGTCCGTAATTAAAAAACTAGTTCTTGCTAAATTCCTTTGTTAAAATTAGAGTTAACGCTTAAAAAAAAGAGCTAACAACCTATCAATAAAATAAATAAATAAACCGAACAACAAGGGGCGAAGTAACTAGGCCCAGGCCCTTGGCTACTAAAGCTATACCTAGTTTTAACCAAATGAAATCGGCTACACCTAATATTAGCCGGCTAGAACTAGGTGTAGCCGTACTTCGGGTATTAGCCGTAACACATATATAGCAAAAACTAATTATAGGAGTCTTTATGAGAGAAATAGAAGCCGAAACTATTATTTTAAAATTTTCTGTCTGTCTGTATGCTTGTGACGACCGTTCTGGTGTAGTGGCGCGATATAGTCGTCTCAACGCTGGTGGTCGCGGGTTCGATTCCCGCTTGGGACAGATATTTGTATTAGTGCACATCTTTGTTACCGGTCTGGGTGTATGTCCTTGTGGATTTCCCCACCGTTCATCGGAGAGCACGTAAAGCCGTCAGTCCCGGTTGTTATCATGGATACTTGGTAGTGATCGTTACTCATGGTAGGGATATTATCCGCTAGCCCGCAGTGGAGTAGCGTGGTGGATTAAGCCTCAACCCTTCTTCAATATGAAGAAGAGGCCTTCGCTTTTCATATTTCTGATTCTGACTGTCGAACTTAAAACCCGGTGTCAGTTTCACTGTGATATAAATATTATAAAACTGTAATCAATTCGTTATTAGGTCTTTTTAGACAATTTTTTTTTAATTTTGAAATCAAATCCACAGTAAAAATAAATATTTATCTTTAACGTCAATGCAAGTAAAACCGTACGGGTCAGCTTGTGTCCTAATAAACAATTTACACTCAATGGGGAGCCGTTGAGTGTGTGTTTTTTTTTAAATATCTTAGTAAATGTTAAGTTTCTTGCCGTTTCATAAAAATGGTTAGAGAATGGTGCCACCGTTCACTTTCACCGCATTTGATAAAGGAATTTATTGTTTAGTTTTAGCCACTAAAAATATTCCACATCCCTGGTGGGGATCGAACCCACGACCTTTGGATTAGAAGTCCAACGCGCTATCCACTGCGCCACAGGGACTATGTAAATAAAATTCGAAAATAGTGAACTCAATACAACGTTACGTTCTCATAAGAACGATAAAGATAGATATATAGATAAAACTAAAAAGAACTTGAGAGGTGTCAAGGGACACCCGGATGGAACGAAGTTCCTTTCGATTAATTAGTGAAGGAATTGTAATAAAATTTTATTTTTTTTAAGTTATAATAAATTTTTTTTTATTATTAACAAATATAATGTTATATAAACTTAATCAGTAGGCTCAATTTTGAACTTGTGCAGAAACACTGTCAGGATTCATTATTATTATTATTTTTTATTATTTATTATTTACAAAAAACCTGTATACACTCAACAAAAATAATCGTCGCGACACCACACTGTTCAATGCGAAATAGAAATGAAAATATCTGGCTTGCTTTCTATAAGAGAGAGAGAGAGACAGACAGAGAAACATGCGACGCCGCACAGCTTACAATAGCTTACTATAGCAAAAAGTGTCGTGACAACTTTTCGTAACAATTTTTTCCATCTAGCCCCCTTTCACAACGCGCGATAAGGAACTTCGTTCCAATAGATGACTACCAAAGGAGGGTTATTGTTAAATATTTCAATGCATGTCTGTATTAAACTTAGCCTGATGACCGTTCTGGTGTAGTGGTGCGAGTAGTCACGTCAACGCCGGCGGTCGCGGGTTCGATTCTCGCTCGGGGCAAATTTGTGAAAATATTTGTTTCCGGTCTGAGTGTATGTGCTCGTGGGTTTCCCCGCCGTACCTCGAAGAGCACGTTAAGCCGTCGGTCCCGGTTGTTATCATAGACTCCTGGTATCGATTATTTCTCACGTGGTGGATTAAGCTCCAACCCTTGTTCTAGATGAAGAAAAGGCCTTTGTCCAGCTGTGGGACGTTTACAGCCTGATACAGTTCAGTTTGGTTCTATAGTAAACTTGACGCGCTGTACCCTAAACGCTCTGATAGATTTAGATTCCTCGTACTAGCTTTTTTTTTAAAATTTATTTAAACTTGTTTTACATAAAATTACAATAATACACTCCAAAAAATCGCGGAGATTTGTCTATGTAAAATAATAATGTGGGTAATTCTACAGAACAAGGTAAGTATAAAATTTTATATAACATGTACTTAACATGCGTCCGTAGGGAATGCGATCGAGACACAAACCGGTTCATTGCAAACAGTTACAGGCTGTTCAGATAATACGATTTTAATTCATTTCTTATATTTTTAATTGTGATTTTGTTCGTAAAGGACACATCCAATTCATTTAATAAGCGAGGAGTCAAATATTCCGTGGTCCTTTTACCATATACGTTATTTGTTGCAGTAGTTGTTATTAGTTTTTGTTTTGTTATTTGTCGTGTATTAAATTTATGGTGGATTTTATGCTGTACTAGCGGCCCGCCCCGGCTGCGCACGGGTCTTTAACTAAAATTTTAAAAATTATACATTTATATTTTTTATCACCTACACCTGCGTCGATACTGGAAAATATTTTATAATAGACGGATTGAGTGACAGATTTATTATATCTATATACATACATACATACATACATACATACATACATACATATATATGTATATAGATAGTACGGATGAAACATTTGAACTGTTTTTTTTTCATTAATTATTTTCTCATTGATGAATACCATATTTTAATAAGTATTATTCCAGACGAAGACAAATCCAAAAACACAAAAATCATAAAAATCGTTCCACTCGTTCTCGAGGTATAAACGGTGTAACTAACACGACTTTTTATAAATAGGTATATATATAGATTACAACTTAAATAGCTATAACCATCCAACTTTGTACAATCAACAAACAAATAACGACCAAATATTTTAAATTTTAACAACGAACAAACAATCAAGACCGTAGTACCCTAAAGTATTTAATTATATACAAAAAAGAAAAACAAATTTTTATATACGGGCGAGTGTCATTCTTTTGGCCGAAGTTTTGGTCAGCGCGATTCAGAAAATTATCTGCGCCATCTATCGTATAATTGTAGAATATCGTTTTTATATTTAGTAACATTTAACATAATTAATATTTAACATAATAGTATATTAATTGAAAATGATGTTTATCTAAAATATTAAAACGATTTCTATTCCTATCCGACATATTTAGTAAACTTTTAAGTTTAACAAAATAATAACTCAAATATAAGTTTTGTGAGTTTTAAAGATTCCTTAGACCAGATGGCGTTGGCGGCGTAGGTACCTATTTCTATTTTCTTAAATATTTATTTTTAAATTTAATTACAATGAAACAAAAACTAAATTATACTGTGAATTATTTCTAATTTTATGTATTAAAGTTATTAACATTGGTTTTGTACTTTTTACGTGATACGTGATCAGAGAAAAACACGATAAGAGATGGCGCTGATACAAAAAAATACGCGCTATTGAAATTTATTCTTGATGATATATAGTGTATTAATAAAACGGAGGTTTTAACAGATTTATTATTTGTATAGATGTCCGTATTAAAAAAGTTTTCTTTTAATAAGTTATACTGAAATTTATATTCTACCGGTAACACATTACAATGTTTAAAAAGTTTATTGTCATCATATTTATATTGTTCTTTTATTTTAAGAGTTACGATATTTTTTAGGATTCTAATTTGTAAACTGCGTATAGTGTTAAGATAGGTTTTAAAAGTTCTACCATAAGTCGTGATACCATAGCTTATGATTGAATCAGCCAGAGCATTGTAAAGCATAAGTAGAATTTTCAATGGCGTTCTCTTCCTAATTATAACTATATTAGCCGAAAATGCTCTGAGTTTGTCACATACATTACTTATATGAGGTTTCCAATTAAAGTAACAGTCCACCACCAATCCCGGATAAGTATGCTTTTCGACAGTTTCTATGACAGGGCACTTGCATTGGTGGATATTTAGGTGCAAACAATTGTGTTTATGGGCCTTTAATCTATTATTTGTTTTAAAGAACGTGTTAGAGTATGGTGAGCATATATGAACGAGTTTTGTCTTGGAGGCGTTAATCACAAGCCCGTTGTCATGACACCACTTGTTTAAAATCAAAGTCTTGCTGCATTTTTTCCAAAGCTTTGTTTACATTTGAATCTGCTATTAAGAGGCAAGTGTCATCAGCGTACTGATACGATGAACAAAATTTAAATATATTATTTACGTCATTTACGTACGCTATGAAATGCAGTGGGCCGAGCACCGATACTTGCGCTGTGCCTTCAGAAACAGATATTATATCATTGGTTACATTTCCTATTTTGACAAAATAGGATCTGTTTCTTAGGTAATCATTGCACCATTTTAATACGGGGCCTCTAATACCTGTATTACTGAGCTTTTCTATTAGGGTGCTATGGTTAAGGGTGTCAAATGCCCTAGAAAAATCTATAAAAAGAGCTAGAACGTGTCTTCTTCTATCTAGATGTCCATTTACTTAATCCGCAAACCTAGATAAAAGGGACGTGGTACTTTTTGTTGGCTGAAAACCATATTGATTTTTACTAATTATTTTATGGTCACCGTAAAAGGTATAAATTTGAGCGCTGAAGTATTTTTCAATTATTTTATTAAGAGACGGTAAGAGAGAGGTAGTACGATAGTTACTAATGTCGTCTTGTTTACCCTTTTTGTGAACAGGACGTACACAGCTTTGTTTAAGGTTATTTGGATAATATCCTGATTTAATACTAGTATTAATTAATTGGGCGATACTTACTGATATTTTTTTGGCAACTAATTGAATATCTATAACTTTAATTCCATCGTTACCGGGTGCTTTTTTATATTTAAGGTTTTTAATTATTTTTTCAATATTTTTTGCCTCTGCTGGTTTTAGATAAAAAGTTACATCGGCTGGTTTACTGTACTCGTTCTTATTCAAAAGCTTGGTTGAACACGTTGGTAAAACATTTTTAACAGCATCCTCCAACGCTAAAGCGAATTAGTTGGAAATTTCAGTGTAATTTTGGTTATTTGTATCGAAAGCTTTTAAAATTATGTCATCAATTGATTTACCACATGTAGGGTGACGAAATTTTATTAATTATTTGCCATAGAAGACGAGGGTTTCTGATATTTTCATTAATTTTATTTCGATAGTCATTATTTTTGCTATTTTCTAAAATTTTATGTAGTTTATTACGTATTGTGTTATATTTTAATCGAAGTATGTTATCTGTGGGATCTTTTCTCCATTTATTGTATATGTTATCTCTTTGATCTGCTAATTTTAACATAAATATTTTAATCCATGGTTGCTTTATATTCTTTTTTGCATGTTGGTTTTTATATTGTAGCGATTTATAGTACGGAGATTCATAAGCTGATTGAATAAATTTATATATTTTATGTGGACACGACATATCCATGGTTTTTTCTCAATCAATGTTATTTAACTCCTCACTTAGAATTTTTCTATTATAAAATTTTATTTTAGAGCTTTCAACATCATTCTGTATGCGCAACGAGCGAATTCCCTCGCACACTATCAAAACAATGCGATGATCTGCCAGAACCGTATCGACCGCCGCTGTGCACGGATTCATAGTGGTTAATCAAGTAAACACGTGATCAATACATGATTTAGTTATTTTACCAAGTCTTAATTCTATGCGAGTGTAATCTGTTATACCAGCCATGAATCCGTGCCCAGAGAGCATGTCGATATATTTATTCTTTATAGTAGTGTTTGCCTTGAGGTCGATCTTGGCATCTCCGAGTATGATTGAATTATAGACTACATTTTCATTTATCAACTGCGAGAGTTCTGAAATAAATCCAGTTTTGCTAGAAGATGGAGGTCTATAGAATGCACACAAAGTTACGGTGTTATTGTTCGCGGTTTTGAGTGTACCTTGGATCGTCTCAAAGTGCATTGTTTCTACAATTACGGGAGTAAACTTGAGATAATTCCTAACGTAAATAATTATACCGCCTCCTTTTTGTTTAGAGCGCAACTTAGTGTGCATCTTATAACCCGGTATACTATATAAGGCACTAATATCATCGCCAATATTCACATGACGTCTATAGGAATATTCGAGGATTCTATCACAATGAGAAGTTTGTTGAAGTTTTTAATTATTGATCGGATATTTATGTGGATACAGAATAACTCAATATTTTGTATATTATAGGGTACGTGCTTTATAAAAGAGTTAACTGAAGGGCAGTCAAATATGTATTTCATGTGTATACAAGAAATCATCAATTATATCAATAGCCATTTTAACGAAAATAATTTACAAGGTGTATTATTATTATTATTTATAGCAAGAATGGTTTTTAGTTATTTATCCCTACTAATATATAAATGCGATTGTAACTCTGTCTGTCTGTCTGTCTGTTAAGCTTTCACACCTAAACCACTGAACCGATTGTGATGAAATTCGGTATAAAGATAGAACTGAACTTGGGAAAGGACCTAAGATACTTTTAATCGCGAAAACAAGGGTAGAAGGGGTTGAAATAGGGGACGAAAGTTTGTATTGAAGTTCCTTATTGTCAAACATAAAGTCATGTAAGATTGTTCAATTGTTTAAGAAAAAGACAAAAAAAAAACCGTGCACGGGGAGGAGGGGGGGTGTTGCGTATCGGGCGGTAGCCAGGCGGCGTTAAAATAATAATCTAGACTTACAATAAAACCATAACGCATCCGATTCTGTACATTTGAGATATTTTGCAATTTATTTTTTAATTACACTGTAGTCGATACTGAAGTCCAAATTGTATTTTTTTCATTTTTGATTTTATCTATCTATCTGTCTATTAATCTATCTATTTATTTATCTATCTATCTATTTATCTATCTATCTATTTATCTATCTATCTATCTATCTACATTTCTTTCCAACTGTTTGTAACTTGGCCGCGCATCACGGCTAAACCACTGAATGGATTTCAATTTGACTTGGTACAATTTATGTCCATACTGCAAGCTTAAGACCTTTCATCACGGCCAGTACTGTTCCCTTGGAAGAGGAAATGAAACGCAAAATGTATAATGGCAGACGAAGTCGCGGGCATAGATTAATATATATGTAATATATTTTAACATACACACACGGTCGTCTGATCCTAGGTAACTTAATTACTTAAACTATAGTAAGAAACTTAATGCTTGTATTTTAGGTAACAGCCGACTGACATACATATTATTTTTTGAACAAATCACTACATATTATAAAACAAATTCCTCCGCCGCGTCTGTCTGTGTGTTCGCGATAAACTCGAAAACTACTGCACGAATTTCCAAGTGGTTTTCACCAATAGATAGAGTGATTCATGAGGAAGGTTTAGATATATATACATACCCCGGGCGCAGCCGGGGCGTGCTACTTGTATATATACAAATAATACATATATAAATTAATGTATATTACACCCAGACTCGGGACCTAAATCGAACCCACAACTCTGGAACCGAGACCAGGGTCACTGCCAACTGCGCTAACGGACCACTCAAAAGCTTTTATTAGAATATATGTTGAGTAAATGTTTGTTATAGGTACGAGACCACTTCAACTGTTCACTGCTAGAAGGAGCCGAGTTAGAAGATCAAGGCGGTGATGGAACTGCTCTCACACACTGGGAGAAAAGAGTTTTTGAGGTATTAATTAGTAAAAAAAAAATTAACCGCTCGACTGCCCGTGTCAATTACTAGTTGACAAAAGTTTATAAACTAACCGTAATAACCGCAAGCGTCCGTGTCAAGTAATGGTCGCCATGGCTATATTGCTCATGCCAACTTTTTTTCGACACGGGCATTAGTACGCGAAGTGCACCTGTCAACTACAGGTTGATTAACGTATATTACATTATCACCGGTGGGAAGTTACGTAACAAAACGTTAGAGGCCTTGAGCAGTTTTGGCAGTTGGTAAACTAAAAGGTTGGACACTCAAGCGGCTAAGTAGGTCTTAGAAACACTTTTGACTCATCACTGTACATAGTAAATAAATATTCTTTCAAAATAAAAAAAAAAAAATAAAAAAAAAAGTGTAAGTTAGATATGTTTAACATACACACACGATCGTCTCTTCCTAAGGTAGGCAACTTAATACCTGTGTTTTAGCTAACAGCCGACTGATAATTTTTTTTTATAAATATATATATATATATATATATATATATATATATATATATATATATATATATATATATATATATATATATATATATATAACGAATATTTATTTATATGTGTTATTTATATATATAAATAACACATATAAATAAATATTCGTTACACCCAAACTCGGGGTGGGAATCGAACCCCCAACCCTGGAGCAGAAAACAGGGTCACCCTTATAATATATTCTCCGTGATACGGGCAATGGCTACGATGAGATTTCCGTCAAAATATTAGTTTTATAAAAATAGTGGGTGGGTAGGTGTAGGAAGTTTTAATTGTTTTAGCTTCCAGTTTCCTAATCATCAGTGTTTCCACAGAACGAAGCTATGACAGGAACGCACACACAGAACTCGGTCTTTAGTAGAATAACCTTCGCCATGATGGAGGATACGGGCTGGTACCGAGCTGATTATTCCCATGCTGCACCCTTGGACTGGGGGAAAGGACTTGGCTGCAACTTCGCCATGACCTCCTGCAAGCAGTGGCTCAATTCGCAAAGGTTCAGGTATTTCCTATTTTCAGGGTCAATGTAGTTGTAATTTTCTGGTTTGCTTAATCATAGGTTCTCAAAGTTAGTGTTGGAAACCCCAAGTAGGGATTGGACTGGGCACTTCAAAATTTGTAGACCTAATTCGTAGACCTAAAGTTCAAAATTTAGACCTTAAATTCAAAATTTGTAAATCTATTGTATTTGTAGATCTAAGTTGTGACTTTAGGCGCTCAGAGTGTGCATGCGATTTTTTGGGTATAAAATATTTAAAATCAAAATGTGGTTTTTGTAGCACTTTTCAATTGTGAAAATAATTATTTTGATATTATTAATATATATATATATATATATATATATATATATATATATATATATTATACGGTATCGGTGGTAACAGCGAAAGTTTGAATTCTATGCAGAATAATCGGCAAGTAATAATGTAGTAGGTTTTGTTTAAAGTAAAAAAAAAAAATCCATACATAATACGTTATAAACAAGGTCAACGAAGTGATAACCTTTCTGGTGTAGTGGTGCGACTACTCACCTCAACGCCGGGGGTTGTGGGTTCGATTCCCGCTCGGGGTTGGTATTTGAATTCTGCGCAAATATTTGTTTCCGATCTGAGTGTATGTTCTTGTGGGTCTCCCTCCGTGCCTTGGAGAGCACGTAAAACTGTTAATCTCAGTTGTTATCATAGCCGCCTGATAACGCTCGTTACTCTGAATTGAATCAGCCTGTAAACGTCCTACTGGGTGGGGCAAAGGACTCTCCTCCATATAGGAGAAGAGTTACTCATGGTAGGGAAATTATCTGCCAACGCGCAGTGGAGCAGCGTGATGGATTGAACTTCAACTCTTCTCATATATGGAGAAGAGGTCTTTGGCCACCAGTGGGACATTGGACAGGCTGATCCAGTTCAGTTCAGATGAGTGTGATCTTGTAGGAAATATTTAAGTGAAATTGAATAACCAGCAGTTGCCAAAACTTATTCAATAATGTAAAAATGTCTCAAATATTTTTACATATAAAAATAAATTACTTGTCCGATTTTTGGTCTTTTGTCTTGTAAAAACGATTCTTTTTTGATGAAAAAAGTCAAAAAGTTGGGAACCTATGATCTAACCATACCATAACCTTACCATAACTCTCTATAACAGTGATCTGTATACGATTAAACTTGTTTGACAAATATGGTTACATTTTCATCAAATGCAAACTAAACTATATACAAACAAAATTGTGAAATTTATTTTCTAAAATTATAATACTACGACAGAATCTCTTATTTGAAAGATACAACCGCATACGTTCATATACTCGTATGTTAAACATTCTATCAATCAAATTTGTCTACAAATACGTCATACACTGATTGTAGCCTGTTTGACAAATATGATTGATTGACAAACAATTCGATCGTTCACAAATGCTTTCCACTTCGGGTACTAATAAACTAACTTCCTCTGGTTTATAATTATATAACCAGCACTAAGCATATTATAATATATTATTATTATTTTACACGCAGCCCTAATGACAATTCTACATTTGAGTAAGTAAAAATAAATATGTATATGTATGTATTTTAGCTTTAACTTATTAAGGTTTTTAATCTTAAGGTGTCACAAAATGATTTATTAATCACCTTTCACCCTTATCAACTGATCATCCTGAGCTGTGCTTCTCCATTATTAAAAAAGAATTATTTATCTCAAGACTAGATGTTACCCCGCATCTTTGCGTAGATATTTCTATCTTATCCCATATATCATACTATTCCTAAGTAATCGTGCATTGTTTCTAGAATAAAAAGTTGTCTTTGTTAATCTCTGACCACATAGTGGTAATTTACCACTATGCAAATCATATCGATCCATAGCTCTGTAAAACACAAAAACAAATCTGTCTTCGGACAATCGGAAATCGTAGATTTTTTGACGTTATAACGTGTTATAAATCGATGAAAGCTGGGCTGCACGCACGAAAAAGCATGACTCATTGTCACGTTCCGCGAGCGAGAGCGCGGAACAAACAACGAGAGTCACGATCGGCCTAAGCGTTCGGTTTGTGACGCATCTATCTCTCTTACACTCTATCGGTAGATGTCTACTCGGACGAGTAGAAGAGAAAAAATATTTGATTAAATGATGAAAAATTATTCGGACACCCACCATCTCAGTCCCCCGAAATCATGGACGCTGTAAAGAGTCCGAAACGTCGGGAAATAATTTAATTTAATTAAAAATCGTTAAACTGTAAAGTTTTAAAACAAATAAACGCGATAAAATCCGATTTAGACTTTTAATTAAATGAGTAAAATTCGCGTAAATATAAGAGAACAAAAATATTTGAATTACCGAGTGCAATTAAATGTTAATTTATCGAAAAAAATTATAATTTTCAATCAACTCCTTCTTTGTATTATACAAAATAATGATAATTTCGTGATAATAATTCAATTCTACATATTCAACTTTTCATCAACGTTTTCTCATGACGTTATCACGTAAAATTATCGTCCGTAAACTGACTTTACAGACAACCAATTTTATTTTTAAATCGGCGTTCTATCTATCTATCTCTGTCCCGAATTTCATCTAGACCCGTACAGCCGCTTACGCGCGATCTTCGGAAAACATCCATCCAAACTTTAGTATACTCTCTGGACAAGAATCAGTGAAAATTCACAAATTTTTAGTGACTGTTCAGTTTTTATTAATGTGGGAATCGTACCACGCAGAATTAGTGACTATTCAATGTATTAATATGAGAGTCCACTAATTTGATCATTGAATATTTGTATGTGTATTAGTAAGTATTCACTAACTTGTTATTGAAATTCAGTAATATGTAATGCACTTCACTGACGTAATTAATGAAAATTCCACTGATTCATGTTTAGAGAGTATAATAATAGTATGTCTGTGTGCTATTTAAGTATTTATCTTAATTAATATTAATTAGAAAGTCTATTTATTTAAACAGAAAAAAAAAATTAATCGTTATTGTTAAAAAATATATATTTTGTATTTTTAATGTTATTTTAAATTACAAGCTATCCAAATGGGACCGCGGAGGACGTGTAAGTTTTTATCAATAAACTTACACATATTTTAAAAGATCTTTTTATAATTTTAATTTTGATTTTAATTTTGATGATTGTAATTATTATTTAATATGGAACTGTTAATATTAAGCATCTCTTCTCAACTTTGTTATGTTCTATTGTAATATCGGAAACTTTGGTTAAGTAATACTGTGTTTGTTTTCAAAATAAAAGAAAATAAAAAATAATTAAAATAAAATCATAGTAATTTATAAATGTGAAATGTATGATTATTTGTTACGCTTTCACGCAAAAACTACTTAACCGGTCAACATGAAACTTTGTACACATATTCTTGGAGGTATTAGAAGTAACATAGGATACTTTTTTCTTGGTCGCGATAACCTACGTCCACGCTGGTGAAGCCGCGAGCAGAAGCTAGTAAAAAATAAATATTTTTTCGCAGACGTAAAAGCCTGGCGCCATTTTGCGATCGCGTCAAGGGTGATCCGCTGCGTACGGAGTGTTCGCCGCGACGCAATGCTGTCGTTCTATGCAATCTCGTTCGCCACGACACAATACTGCCGAGACAATATCAGGTAAATTCAGAGAAAGTCATCTATATAATCCAACATCAAAGACTATAGAACTATTTAATACTTTCGTCCAAGGGACTCGCCGTCGGGATGTGTGGAAAGAGTGATCCCGAGTTACCATATACTCACTCGGGACGTATTAATATGACTGGGATATTTTATTCTCCAAAATATTAAAATACAATAGTACTGATAATTGACTTGATTTTGCTTACAATCAGATTGGAGTTTTTCAATGAATGCTTAGTAACATCTTATAATATCAACTATAATCCAAGAAAGTTCCGTCAAGATAGGTTTATCCGTTTCTAAAACCAGCCGGAATAAGCAAATAAACAGACAAGATAAAAAAATGTTTTCAGGTATAAGTTAAATATGTATTAGGAATAAAAGTCTGTTATTAACCGATTTCAAAAAAAGGAAGAGGTTCTCAATTCGACTGTATTTTTTCAAATGTGTATTAACCTCATAATTTTTTACTGGGTATACCGATTTTAATGATTCTTTTATTTTTATTTTCATTTAATTTTGAGCGAGATCTGGCGAGTAGTTTTTGAGTTATCCCTAATAATGCATATTTAACTGACTTCAACTATGTTGATAATGTTCTTGATGTTATCATTCTATTACTTGTCGATGTAAAATGAACAAAAAAAAAAAAAGACTAGGATACTTTAGAAGAGCATTATATTATTTTGAGTTTGGTGATGTTCTGATCTTCGAAGACACAACGGAACTCCTCAACAAATGTATTGTTTACACAATCACTCAAAATAATATATATATATATATATAATTACTTATTATAATCACTTCATTCACACACGATATTATAATCACTTTATTTTTATGTATGTATATAAGACACTAAAGTCCTTTTTAATCAACACTAACTTACTTGTAGGCTTGTTGAGTTTATCAGCACTAATGTTTTCTCTTTTTTTTATGTTTTTTATTTAGATCATAATTCCTAACTTTTCTCCATATTACCTACTGTGCGAGAGTACGAGTATGTAATGTAAACTCACTTTTTTTTTTCCTTTTTTGATTGTATAGAAATCAAAATTAATTAAGAGTGATGTACATACCTGTAATTGGCATGCATACTATCATAATATTGTATAGAATATCTTTTATAATATAATGTTTGTAATGCTGTTGGTATGTCTCTAAATAAATAAATAAATAAATAAATAAATAAAACGCTAAATTATTATTCTCAATAATGTTCTTTTCAGCATTTCGACAGACTGCCAAATATACCGCCAGGTGACGTGGCCCATTACGGCGGTTCAGTATCTCTGGCGGACTACTGCCCATACTTACAAGAGTTTACTTGGAAACACAAGACCGTACTCATCAGAGGCAGTCGATGCTCATACGAGGAAAATACTCCCAGTAAGCTATAAATATTAAAACTAATATAAAAGCGAAAGGTCAATTACTGTACTGTATCAGCCAGTAAACCACCAACTGCTGAGCGAAGGCTTCTTCTCCTTAAAGCTTAATTCACCACGCTGAACCATCTCGGATTGGCGGATAATATCTTACCATGAGTAACGATCGTTATCAGGTGTCTGTGACAACAAACGGGACGGACGGCTTTACGTTTTCTCCGAGGTACGGTGGGGAGACCCACAAGGATATACACCCAGACCGGAAACAAATATTTGTACAAATACAAAAATACATGCAGGACTTACGACTGAGTTTATAATATAATTATCATTATCATCATCATGTCAGCCGTTGGATGTCTACGCTGATCGTAGGCTTCCAAAAACGATCTCCAGAGCGAAATTATCATTTTGGGGGGAGTGTGCCAATATTCACCACGCTTGGCAGGCGAATTGGCGAGCGCAGTGTGTTGTGACAGGATATGCTGTTGCTGCCTATAAATATCTTATTCGGTATATAGTTGTTCGCACCATTATGGCCTCAGTCGCCTTTTACGACACCGCGGCAAGAATGAGATCGGGAGTATTCTTCACTGCCGGTTATCACATGGCTTATTTTATTTAATTTTTACAATAATTGTGTAATATGTTGACGGTTTTTAAAAGAGTAACTGTTCTCTTTCTTGCCGATTCTTCTCAGCAGAATCTACAATCCGAATCGGTGGTAGCTTCGCATTAACTGTAATTAAAGAATTCAATAATATTATAAATTTTGTAAAATTACGATCCAATGGAGCTATGCAAGAAATTTTTAATTTTGTTTTTGATTCATTCATTGACTAATCACGAAAATTACGAAAACTACTAGATTTAAGAATTTAAAATTTGACATGGAAGTAAATTACGAGTGGGAGACGTTAGAAAAGTTTTTAGGGAAACTTTTCCATAAAGAACTAGAATTGGCGGTTGGAGTTTGTATGGAACTTTGTTATTTCTGGATAATTGTAAGGCGTTTATAAAATAATTACTTCACATTAGACGGGCACCACTCCTAGTAATATGTATAAAAATATTTTGTCGGGGGACGGAAACATACAACACAAACAAACGAATAGACTTCGACACACAGCTGCATGTCTCATACGAAAATTTTACATGAGCGGGGATAAAATCAATAATCATCGAACATTATCAAATTTTAAGAAGCCATTCTCATATCATAATCGACATCTGATAGCAATTGTTGATCATTGCAGGGAAAAATATCCGCCAACCCGCAGTGGAGCAGCTTGGTGGATTAAGCTCCAACCCTTCTCCAATATGGAGAAGAGACCAGTAGTAGGACGTTTACAGGCTGATTCATTTCTGCTCAGTTTTTATAAATAATCTACTTAACTCAAAACCTTCTTGTTTTGACTCGATTAATCTTTTAATCATTAATTTAAAAGTCTATATCGTATTTTATCGCGTTTTATTTAAAACTTTACAGTTTAACAATATTTTAAATTATTTCCCGACGTTTCGGACCCTTTACAGCGTCCATGATCTCGGGGGACTGAGGTGGTGGGTGTCCGATATAGACTTTTAATTAAATGAGAAAAATTCGCGTAAATATAAGAGAATAATCTTTTAATGTTTATGTTTCAGAACAAGATGTCAATTTCGCGTTAGAGAATTACGGGGAACACTCGAAGTGTTTTGATCACAGCGATCGTGTCTGGGAACAGAAATCTTGTAGGCAGGTAAGTTAAGATAATGCACAGAGTGTTACTATGTGTGCGTGTGCGTGTGCGTGTGCGTGTGCGTGTGCGTATTGGATCAAAATTATCAAATCAAATATATCGAATTATCGATAATTATTGCACAGTCCTATGTTGCATTCGTGTTTTAGTGACGCGGTAGACGTCGCCTGAGCTATACACGTGTTCTATCGCTTTAATGAGTACAAATTATATTTAAAAAACCATAAAATCAAAATCAAAATCAAAATATTTTATTCGTTATAAGGTGATTACACACACTCAACGAACGTCAAAAAAAAAGTCTCGGTAGACATCTACAATTTCATCATCGGCTTTACTAAATATTACAATAATATAATAATGTTCCTAGTGTAGGCCGAGATTATTAATATGGCTGGCGATAATTATCATTATGGCTGACACCAACGTATATAATAGTATAATTATATAGTATAATTTTTCAATGTTGCCAGCATTTATATTTTTCCTGCGTTACTTAAAAAAATAATGACGATCGTCACACATGTTAGAACTGTGATATAGAAAAGAATTTTTTTAAATTCCAGATAAGAGAATGGCAACACTGGGGATCCGGGTGCTATAAATATAAATGTGAAAATGGCCGACTACATGTTGTTGTAAGTAGAATATAATTTTATTATAAATATAAAGAGACTAAATTAGAAGAAAATAGAAATGGAAGGGTCAGTCAATTTGACTGTTTAGTTTTTTATGTGTAATATGAAATTTCTTTGTTAAATTTGAATTAATATTAATAATTATTTTCTTAAAAAACACTGTTTATAGAGTTTTTATAAATAAATTAGCTAATACTCACGATTTCGTCTGCGTTGCTTATTATTATACAATGTATTTATGTGCGTATGAAAAAATGCATCAATAAGATTCCACGTCTAGAAAATATACATCACTGAACACGTAGTGGTTATAAAATCGTTATTTCTTAAAACTTTCATAACTTTTTATTAAACTAGCTTCTGCCCGCGGCTTTACCCCCGTGGTGTATTGATAAAAAGTAACCTATGTCCTTGGTCCGGCTTCAGACTATCCATAACAAATTTCATCGCAACCGGTTCAGCAGATAAGCCCTGAAACATACATTTACACAGATAAACAAACGGACAGACAGACAGAAGTCAACGTGTTTCTCAATTCAATTTTTGCGTAACTTTAACCGTTTAAGCAGCGCACACAACGAAAGCGCTCAAACAGGAATATTATTTCCCGTTTTTCTAACATTTCGTATTAATGCTCAGCTCCTATTGGTCGTAGCGTGATGTTATATAGCCTATAGCCTTCCTCGATAAATGGACTATATAACACAGAAAGAATTTTTCAATTCCAACCAGTAGTTCCTGAGATTAGTGCGATCAAACTAACAAACTTTTTAGGTTTATAGTATTAGTATAGAAGTATAGATTAAGATATTGCAATTATTTTTATTGGATAAAGTCCAAATCTCTGAGAAATAAAACTTAGAAGAATCAACTAAAATCTCTTCAGTAGTTTTACCGTCATGACTGCTCAACGGCAGATCTCTGTTATTTTATTTATATAAAAGAAGACCAAGGCCGGATTTAGGGGAGGGCAACTGGGGCTACAGCCCCGGGACCTCTAAAAAAGAGGGGTCCCCACAATAGAGACTTCGGAACAAAAAAATTACAAAAATGAGTTAAATACGTAATAACTATCCTAAAGCACCCCTTTACTTGGTGGTAATTATTTATTCAAGAGTAATTTAAAAGTTGACGTTGTAGTATAAGCTATTCATTTTGTCTGAATCTTGAAATATCATTATTTTTACCCGACTGCGACTGAAGGAGGGTTATGTTTTTCAAGTGTATGTATGTATGTATGTATGTATGTATGTATGTCCATTTCTTTGGCACGCCCTACAGCCCAAACGGCTGGACGGTTTTTGACATATGAGGTGTCGTTGAATTTGTCTAAATTGTAGTAGTGACATAGGTTATATAAATTTTCAAAATGGTTCCCGCAAATTTCGGAATGAGGGGGGGAGTTGATTTTTTTTTTCTTACTGTAGCAATATGGGTATTAAATGAAAGCTAGTAAATTGTTTTATTCTTTTTACTTTATAATAAGAGTATTTTACGCAGGCAGGTTTTTTGATTTTTTTAATTATCATTTAGGATGTAAAAGTTTTAAATGCTTCTCCGGAAAAATTACATTTTTTCAAAAGTGTCGGTGTCGGAATGAAGGACAATTATAGACACAGTAATATATATATTATATTTTCCACAGGTTGGTAACTACACATACACGTGCTACTTCGCTGGTCAAGTTTTGCAAATTAAAATCATCCAGAAGGAATGGTTACACAGGGGCGGTGTTGTTTGTCCCCCCTGTAGGGAACTATGCGCTGAAGAGTTTTCAGTAAGCAATTAAATAAACTTCATAGATATACATTCAGGTTTTAGGGATTTGCGAATTCACAAATTAATTTTATCAAATTCAATATAACGGTGTAGTTAGGATTTAATTTGTTTTAATTTCTCTTTTAATTATTTGTAAAAAAAAAATGTATATCAATACTGAAAATATATTAACAGAGCTTTACTTGTCAACAATGTTTTTAATATTATTTTTTCATTCGCAGTCTCGCGGAGAATATTGTAAAGGGGGTGAAGAGGCCCCTCCACCGAATTTATACCCTAATGACGTATTAGCCTGTAAGTCTACAACAATACAAGCCACCGCCATTTTGTTATTAGTCGCCATCTTGTGTACTTTAAACATATGACAAAATGGATGATAATGTTTTTTAAAATAAAACAGACTGAAAATTTAAATATAAAAAAGTTAAGTTGCTATTATAAACTTTTATATTTATTTTGGTAAATAATTCTGGTTTATTTACATATACTTAAATCCGTTTTTGACTCTTGAAATATTTAGTGATGCGACAAAAACAGGTTTCTATCTGATAATTACTAGAATATATATAGGTGACCGGTGAATTAGGCTCAATATTTAAGGAGAATACTCGGTACATGATTCTCATTCGAATTATGTAAACAAGGTATAATATACATATATATATATATATATATATATATATATATATATATATATATATATATATATATATATATAATATAATATAATAGGTATATAGGTATTAATAAACTTCTAAGTAAAGTTACCCAAGAGTTATCTAATTATCCGCTCCTATGTCCGGGCCTCTCAAGCCTTGTTGGCTAAAGTGTCCCACCGTTTGTTGACTTATTGCTCGTCTCTTCTTTTGCTTATGATACGTGACTATGAATATATATATATAGCAAGTTTTACGAAGAAGCGAGATAAATAACACAAATCGGCCTTAGCGCGACAAAGGTGGTTATTATATAACTTTGTTCGAGAACATCCGGATCGCTTGGATCTTGTCAACTAGTAGTCGACGGGCCATTTTAGGGGTAAAATCTTGTCGACTAGTAGGCGACAGGAGCAGCCCAGCGGTTATATACGCGTCGTCTGGACACCCTAGCAGCTAACTGTTCTGTCGACTCAAAACAGGTATGTAGGTCCGGCGTCCAAACGCTGCCACCAAAAATACCAAGATATTTCACTCGTTTAAACAACAATATTGTTGACTAGGTAAATGATGTGAACTTTGGACAAAACTTAATAATAATATACTTAGTATGAACTGTTTACCTACCTTGGTATTTCCGGCGTTTTAAAAAAAAAGTAATCATACTTATTTACAAGGATTGACAATCATTAGCCACGTGGGTTTGGCAAGCGGTACAGTACCTACTACACCACGCCGCACGCGACACTTCATTTATTTAAATTGAAATTTATGGAAATTTGGTCAAAAATTAAGTACTTCTTTTTTTACAAAATTCGAATGAAAATCATGTACCGAGTATTCTCCTTAAATATTGATAGTAATTCACCAGTAATTCTGTATAATAGCTTTATTGTATAAGTAATTTAAACTAATTGTCACGCTAAAGTTTTGCTAAATGTTAGATATTAATTTATGTCTTCATTTTGATCGAAATGCGTCACAATACTGTTGTAGTGTCGCGACAAGTGTCACTTTCAGTAACATGCAAGGAATTTATATCATAACTGAAACGTTCACTTAATTAAATTGTATATTCAAATATGCACCTTGAAATATTCGACATAAGATTGACATTGGCTTATAGCATGTAAAGTGAAAAATCGTTCCGAGCATTTCGTTGATAACTGGTATTTTGTCTCTTTCTTACGAGAGTTGCCTTGAATTCATGGTAGAAAGAGATGCAATCCCGGCCGTAGGAACGTTTTTTGAGTGCAAGTGAGCATTCCAGTTTGTATATAAATTCCTTGGTAACATGTGTCTTCTCACACACATATGTTCTATTTTAATGTTAATTATAACAACAAGGTGTATCTAAAATACGCGACAATACTTTAAGATCCGTCAAGTTTTTTCGATGGATGTCGATGTTGTGGAATATTGGATAAATGTATAAAAATTAATGTTATTTGAACTTTGTAAAATATTAAAATTGTATAATTTAACGTTTTATGAGAATTTTATTATTGACGCAACGCTTACTATAATTTTAAGTAAAATCGGCAATGACTATGTAAATTATGTGATTTAAAACTTATGTTTTTATAGGTTTAATTTGGCTAGATATTTTCTATTAAAAATGTGAATTCTGTGTAAGGGGGCATCCATTAATTACGTCCCCGCCCTCCCCGCTTGGTGAGATTTCGTAAGATTTTGCTCAACCCCCACCCCCTCCCCTATTCTCACTTGATATTTTTTTAAATGCGTGTTTGTAATATAATTGAATCTGTGCTCGATTACACTAGAAGAAAAAAAAAAGAAAAAAAAAACAGTTTTCTTACATAATTTTTTATTATTATGTAAGACTAGTTAGGACTAGTATTTAAAATTTTTAATTATGGAAAAAAACGTGATATTTGTCGAGACCAACCTCTCCACCACGTGAGATTGAGTGAGATTCCGCTCGATACCCCCGAACGTAATTAATGGATGCCCCCTAATGTCATTGATCTAGAAAATAGAAATCATTTTATAAGTTAGCTCATTTCAATAATTTTTGAATTAAAAATTAACATAATAATTATAGTAAATTTATTATAAAAATAAAATTTGTGTGTTCTAAATTATTATAATTACAAGACAAACAAGCTGACTTTTGGAGTTATATTAAAACGTCAAATTTTGACACGTAACTTGAAATTGACAAAACATTGTTACAGTCAAAATTTTCAAACTTTGTTTAAAATTACAAAATATGTGTCATAAATTATCAGCAAGCAATCGAATTTTTGACGACTTTAAATAATTTTGTCTACGGTCGTAACGTGATTCAACGTTGAATTCGCTATAATAGCTATGTTCGCGGCCTCCTTCTAAGTGAAGATTTTCTTCACTTTGATAGCAGCGTGTATATACGCACGTCATTTGTTGTCCGTCATGACCCATGTCCGCGCTTGTTGTATGTACGCATGCACTCCTATCAAAGTAAAGAAAATCTTCACTTAGAAGGAGGCTGCGAACATACCCAATATCAAATTTTGGAGTATAACTAATAACTAATAACTAATAACTCTTTATTCTCATAATACAAAAAGTTGTACAAAAAACTTGTTTTGACAAAAAAATGTTTAACATGCAAAAACAACCAAGTAGTTAAAGCATCTGCAACCGAACTAGGATAACCTGTGCTTCAGCTGTCAGCGCCCTCCTCCACGGTTTTTAATTATTAACATAAATTGTTGTTACAAATTAACAGAAAATAAAGATTTACAAAAACCAAAAAAAAAACAAACACAGAAAACAATCGCAAATATAAACATAAAATAAATAAGGAAATGGAGCTAAATTAATGATACATGAGTTTTATAAGTATGTCCCGCGGTTTTACCCGCGTTAACTTAAAGAAGAAAAAATTTTAAAAACTTGAAATATCGTATTTATTTATATCTCATCAAAAGCCTAAAAAATATTTTTCAAGTTTCTAGCTTTAAATATGACATAATTTCCAAACAATCTTTAATCCCCCATTTCATTCCCTTACAGCCCTTTTTTCGAGTTTAAAAAGTAGTATACATATAATAATAATAATAAATTCTTTCTTTTCTCTCTTTATATGTGTAATGCATGTATGTGGTGTTTGTGTAATGAGTGAAAATGCCGATGAAGAATAAAAGAAGAGAAAAGATCAAAGTGTAATTATGTAAGTATATTGTGTAAGTCCGCATGGATGTGTGAGTGTGTTGTGTAGGTGTGTGTATGTGTGTAAGAGTGTCTGTGTTTGTGTGTATGAGTTCTTGATCTGAACAATTATCGAATGTTGAAGATACCATATAGAAAAAGCAAAGGAAACCCGGATTAAGTTTGGATACTAAGAAGATTTTCAGTTTCGCTATATGTAAGTTTTTGTAGGTAAGCATGTACTTTTTTTTTACAATTTATTTTATTTAGGTGATAAATATCTAATGTTTTATTTATTTTATTATATAAGTGTGGTCCTAAAAATGCAAAAAATCTCCTAACAAAGGTTGTTTTAAAATTACGTGTAGTGACGAAAAACTTTCTGCGCTTACTTAAACATATGGAATCATATAATAATAAACTGTGCTGTCTCCGAATCGTCATAAGTATGAAAAGTTGTCTCACTGTTAGCACCTGACATTCAGAATAAAGTAGTGTCGTAGGGTATAGAAAAGGCTTATAAGTTGCTACTTTAAGGATAGTACGCTGGGAGATTTCGACCTTTTTTAAAACTGTTTTCGGAGCACCACCCCACGCAGTTATACAATAAGTAATTATGGACTGACATAACGCTAAATATACTCGTTTTAATATATCAGGATCTAGGACATGTCTAATAGTTTTGAAGATAAATATTAATTTATGTATTCTATTGCTAACTGTGTCAATATGTTTCTTAAAATTTAAATTACTGTCAATTATAACTCCCAAATATCTAACACAATCAACCGAGTCAATTGAAAGGCAAGAACAACATTTGCCCTTTGTAGGACAATCATACGAATGAATAATCAAACCGAAATTTGCAAGTTGGTGAATGGGTTTTCTTAACGAAAAAGTAATATACTTAGTCTTCCTAATATTGAGTGACAATTTGTTGTTATAAAGCCATTTTGTGATTGCATTTATGCCAGTCTGAGCTGATGAAAAGACATCTGACCACGAATCAGCTGCAAATACAATAGCAGTGTCATCCGCATATGATATTATATGTCCCCGAGAAAGATTGAATCTAGTTAGGTAATCAATATAAATGAGAAATAAGGAAGGCCCAAGTATACTACCCTGGGGTACACCATGTGTTATTAAGCGGTCATAACTGTTTATACCATTGATACCAACGCACTGATATCTCTCAGAGAGATAACTTCTAAACAAAGCCAGTTGAGTGCCTCTGATACCGATGTCTTCAAGTCGCCTTATCAATATTTCTACCGAGACAGTATCGAAAGCCTTTGCTAAATCAAGAAAGATTGCCACACATTTTTTACCACTGTCCAAGTACGATGATATAAAATTCGTGAGAGTATGAACGGCATGCTCCGTTGATTTGCCATGTCTAAAACCGAACTGAGTGTTAGACAGTAAATTTTTTTTTTTCTAGATAGTTTACAAGTCTTTTATTTATTATTTTCTCTAAAATTTTTGAGAACGCAGGCAAAATTGAGATAGGTCTATAATTATTTATACATGTTTTGTCTCCATCTTTGAAAATAGGTTTAATTACAGATTTTTTAAGAAATTTAGGAAAAACACCGAGATTCAGACACTGGTTAAATATATAAGTCAGTGGCGGTACCAACAAATATTTATATTCTTTGATAAATTTGTTTGAGACCCCATCCCAACCAATTGAGCAATCTGTTTTTAAACTGTTAATGAGTTGTTCAACTTCACTTTCCGTACGTTCTTATCCGTGTTAAATAAGGCAAAAGAATTAATGTTGCGGATTGGTTCCTCGTTACTATCCAAATCAAAATTTCCAGAGCCATCACTTCCGTCTTTAAAACTTTCGGCCAAATCCTTACCTACATTTACAAAATAGTCATTGATGAAATTAACTGATGATTCCGGAGTATTGCACATATTCAAAAGCTCTCCATTATTCCCTTTTTTTCTTATTTTGCCCATAATATCATTCAGTACTTCCCAAAGTTTTTTATTATTATTTTTGGCCATTTTTACTTGCTCTTTTTCATAGTCTCCTTTAACTCTTTTTAGCAGTGCGTTGCAATGATTTCGGTAACGTTTGTATATAATTCGATCAGTTTCGCTGTGTGGGGAGCGTCTGGCCTTCTCATGCAGCTTGTCACGGTGACGAATACATCTCAAAAGACCAGGCGTAATCCACGGCTTGATAATCTTTTTTTGTCGAGATAAGTTGATTATTTTAGTATTGGTATCAGTGACTGTTTTTATTTTATTAACTAAGTATTCGAGAGAAACATTTGGGTCTTCAATATTGTATATAGGTGAAAAATCAGTATTTTGTATATCTGAACGAAGTTTATCGCAATCAATTTTTTTAATAGTAGTAGTGTAAAACAATTGACTTTCTTTGCATTTCATAGATAGAATTACCGGTTTGTGATCAGTAATTGAAGCTTGAGGAACTACAGTTAAAAAGGAATCATTTGTCTTTAATAATACGTGATCGATACACGACCCACTTGCATCACGTGTTATTAGTGTATGCGTTGGTAATAATCCATGGAATGCTGTAAGTTGCAAGTATTTAACGGAATTAATATCCGTTTTATCTGGGTTAATGTTGATGTTTATGTCACCAATAATCACTATGTTTTTCTGATTTGAAAATTTTTGCAGTATATCATTTAAAAAGACAAAAAAGTTTTCTAAGTTTTTATATGACGGTGACCTATATATTGAGATTAAAACCACGTCATTCAAGGTTACAATTAAACAATTAGCTTCTCGAAAGTCAGGTTCCTTAACAGTGAAAAAATGTTTTTCTTTTACATATATTACTAATCCATCATTTTGGTTGTAATTTTGATTAGTAAAACAAAAATTATATCCATTTAGTTTGGGTACTTTTTCTTTATTAAGTAACCAGCACTCCGTCAGTACAATGACATCCAAATCTAATTTTAATCTAGTAAGCAAAACCTCAAAATCTGTCATGTTGCAGTTAATACTTCGTATATTTTGTGTAATTATAGCAAGGTTGGTATTACTACATAATAAATACTTATAACAATCCTCAACGCCACAGTTCACTGATTTCGATACCGAAACGGAATCTAATTCATTAGTAAAATTTATAATTGTATCGAATTTTATTTACTTGTTTAAGTTTCTTTAGGAATATCTCTTTTTTAATCAAACAAAACCTTTTAGTAGAAAAATGAAGTAAACAGCTCAATTGTATTATGTAAATATTAATTATTTTAAAATGATGTAATATTGAATGTAAGGATACTTTAAATGATGTTAGGTTAAGGAGTAAGTTTACCAAAATAGGATAAGATAAAATGTTTAATCTAATATTTCTCAAGACTTTTTTATAAATAAGAAAATATTTTTGAGTTAATAAAAAGTATATAATAGAAATATATAAATTGTATGTAAGAAGTAGAATAATAGGATATATTATATTTTTTAATGTATGTGTGTATGTTGTAGTTAAGTATAATTGTAATATATGTTTATTGTGATGTGTATATACGTGTTTAACATTGAGTAAATTGTAAAAGTGTAGGATAGTAATTAAAAAATAACAAAAATAACAATTAAAGAAAGTGATGGTATATAATAAAAACCTTAATTCTAGTCATTCTTCCCTCCGTAGTTTTTCCAGATCTGCTTCACTGTTAATTCTGACTTGCATTGTACTTTCATTTTTTCGTATGTATACCACACCTCTAGATGTCCAGCAAAACAGGTAATTATGAGTTTTTTGAAAATTTCTGGCCATAAAGAAAAGCCTTTGAGTGTTTTGAGTCAGTGTTTCAGTGACATAAATAGGATTTTTTTGTTGAGAATAATTTAGATGATATGTATTCAATTTTTCCATTTTTGGTTTTGTTTTATTAAATTTTTTAACTTCACTTAAAATCCTCTCCTTGGTGATAACTGAATTAAATTCAGCTATCACAGGTCTTGTTCCAGTCTTAGAGTTAATTCTGTAAACATCCCTTATGTCCGAGTCCTGCAAATCAACATTTAAAAATTGACTCAATTTTTTAACTATATTAAATAGACTTTCTTTTGTTTCCTCAATGCCCTTGGGTATATTTCTAATTTCTATTCCTGAACACCTAGATTTACGTTCCATGTAATCAATTTTCTCCTGTAATTGGGCTATAGTACGTCTGTCCTGTTTTTTTTCCGCCTCCAATACGGATATTCGTGATAAAAATTCATCGTACTTACTGGACATCGCATCAACGCTTAGTTGCAGTTGGTTATTTTGTTCCTTGATATTAACTACTGTAGCCTGCAAATCATTAAGCAATTTTGTTTGTTTCTTTGTGAATTCTGCAAACATTTCACCAATATAAGACATAATATTGTGGTTCATTCCCTCATATTTCCTTTTTTTACGTTCCGTAATCTCAAAGGCAAGTGAAGGAATGTCAGGCGCCGAGTCGCAGTGATGCAACGAGTGGTCAATCGCATCAACTATACGCATCAGCGGTTCATCATCCGAACTTCTAGTTGCAATCGTTTCGTGTGGTGGAGTGCGATTGATTGGCATTTTTTTTAAATATTTGTGGGCTGTCACCAGTACGATTTGACTTAAAGCGTATTGACAATGTTTACTAAAAGCCCAACGCTAAAACAACCGAGCTGAAAAAAATATAACTGTCTCTTTCTTGCACGTCTGTTGACCGAGTAAACTTATATTCCAGTTGATAAGTAAGTGAAATGAGGGTAAGCGTATCACTCAATTTATTCACTGTCATTCATTTGAGTATATTTTGGAATACGTCAAATTTATGTATGGCCTGCGCGTTTCCATATACACTTCCATATATAGGCATGTTTCGTTCCGGTGAATACACAGTGCATTTCAATATGTACATAAACGAATTAATGTTACAACGGAGTGGAGCTTTATCCCGGCAGAGGGAGCTCAGTTCTGTCTGTTTTAATGGGACAAAATTGTTTTGAACAATATCCCATGTGTATAGCAGAGAACTTGTCCTTGAATACACACGTGTCATTAAAAAGAGACATGTATACTAAATTTATGTTCCTTCTCTTCCTAACAGCAGGAATGCGTACCCCATACACAATTTCAAATAATTATTGAAATGAGAAGTGTCCTATAATTTGTATTCTTTAGGGCCAGTTTCACCAGTTGCTATTAAGTTCCGGATAACCTAACTGGCACTTATTTTGACATATAATCTATGGATTACCTGTCAGATACAATTACCTGTCAAAAAAGTGCCAGTTAGGTTAGCCGGAACTTAATATAGCCGGAACTTAATAGCAATTGGTGAAACTGGGTCTTAGTCTTACAACTATTTATAAGTTAAAATCTAAATGCCATACTTGTAATTTATTTCCGTAAAATTTAAAAATATATAAAATAAAAAATTGTTTTATATTTGTACTTATAGTGTTAATTTTTTTTTTCGTTGTCTTATTATTTAAATATATAATCAGTATTAAATTACTCGACTTGTAAACACAAGGCTTAGCAAAGGAATATTTTATATACGAATTGAAAAATTAGAATTTACTTAATCCAAAATACTTATGTTATGAAAAATAAATAATTTATTACTTCCTGCTCTTACTTAAAAAAATCCTTAAAAATCTATCTGTACCGGAGACTATTCGAAACTAGCGTATAATCCGAAATATTTTTGTATCCGAAACCGGTATCCAGATCCGATTTTTCATTACCATGACCAATTATAATGATTACCATGAACAAATAAAGTGAAAAAACAAAAAAAAAAAGTAAAAAAACAATACCGGATAGTATCTACAGAATAGTAGATACTATCCGGTATTGTTTCGTCTGGTTTTATATCAGATTTGTACAGATTATTTTTATACCTTCTACTTTCATATTTCACTTCGAATAAAAAACATATTTTTATTTTGTTAACAACTTTTTATTTGAAGTTTTTTTTTTTTGATAGATGTAAAAATAGTCTCCATGAATGAATAAAGATATTATATTTTTTCATTTTGTAATAATGCTGGTTATATATTTTTTGTAAATAGTTTTAAGTGATGGTGCTTCGTTGCTTTAACGTTAATTTATTTTTAGTTCAATTTTGATGTATTTTTTTTTTTGCTTATAGTGCTTTATTTTTTCGAAAAATTTGTGAAATTGATAACGAAATTGTACTGATGAATAAAGATATTTATATAATTTTAGTTTTATTATTTAATTTAACGCTTTTTTTAAATTGATTACCTACCACAAAAAAAAAAAACATGTTTAATATGTGGTTAACTAAATTACTATATTCTATATCTTCGTAATTTTACTATGAAAAAAGTAAAAATATTATATAATAATAGTTATAATTATTGACTTAAATATGTTTAAACATAAATTTATCCAGATATAGAAGCATCTCTGATTGCCTACAAGACGCACAGGCACAGCTAAGAGGTAAAAAACTAGACTAACGCTTGCGTTAAGGTACATTTTAAATAAATAAATAACTCGTTATTTCAGACTATGTCCATATTGGTTCAGTAAACAAAACAAAAAAAAAACCATATTGGTTGTCTGTAAAGTCGGTTTATAATTTCTACAATCTAATCTATTCTTTCGATCTAACTTTTTATTCAACAACATATATTCCTAACTCCCCGCTACTAAAAAAAAAGGTCTTCACTTTTACCTATCGAAATCATTACTCGATAATTATCAGACGAAATATATCGATAATTATCGAATCAAAATTATCGATAATTATCGGATGAAAATTAACGATAGTTATCGATGATTATCGAATGTAAAATTATCGGTTAACCTGTTGTGTATATCTATCCATATTAATACATAAACATTGTTTTTCTAAATTCAGAAACGATAGCCGAATCAGTTGCAGCGGGGCAGTCGGCGAACAGTCGGACACGTTTCTTCCGAAACCGGTTCCCTATAGCTGAAATCAGTTTTTTCCTTTGCTCACGCAATACTTTAGGGGAGAGTTGGATATTACCGAGCCTCTAAGAACTTGGACCTATAATTCGGAGAAGGTTCGATATATATATATATTAAAAAATGCAGTAAATAGTACAGAATTTATTTAGCTACGCATACATCACGGCAAAATATTTAAAAAAATAAACAAAAATTAATTATTGAAAAATAATAAAAAAAACAGGAAATCGTGGTATTATCAGACTGGTCTGATAATATCGTGCCAAGGTTTGATAAAACCGTGCCCATAATAATTTCGTGAATTTCTATCAGTAAACTTAGAATTTAAAAAAATGCAACATTGAATAAACTCGTTCGTAGAAAAAGAAGCATAGACTCCTTTCTATACCTAGATATAATTATTATTTTACGACTAGATTAATTATCATAACCATATCGGCCATTGGATGTCCACTGCTGAACGTAGGCCTCCCCCCATCGACTCCAGTTCAAAGCAGCCTCCATCCAACGACTTCCGGCGACTCTCTTCAAGTCGTCTGTTCATCTCGTGGATGGCCGTCCGACACTGTGCTTGCCGGTACGTGGTCTTCACTCGTACACGCCCTGGGGCTCTATTTTTGATTCACTCGTATCGCGTCGAGCGCTCGAATTCTATTGATTTTCGTTCACCATCTGAAATTCCGTATTTTTGAATCGCTCGACTGCAACGAATGATCCATACCACTCGTCGCGTATGGCGAACGGTATCGATATATTTTTTTAATTTCTGCGTGGAATGGATAAAATACAATACTTCAAATTGTAGTGGCAACATTTAAGGCGAACGATTCAAAAATACGTAAAAACGAGATCATGCGACATAAGACGAGTGTGACATAAGTCGCATTCGACGATACAATTTCGTACGAGTGAATCAAAAATAGAGCTCCTGGGCGCGGAATTGACAAACTCTGTTATTTCATTTTATAACCTCAAAATAATACAGTCAAGTTAATTGTGTATTCAAATCAATCTAGTCATCAATTCTATAATATGTTAGGATTAAAATAAAAGTAATCAATGTGTGTTACAATACAAATATAGAATAGCTTACCTCTTGTCAAAAATGCCCGCGAAATTATAAGGAACGAGAGTAAAAACTTGTAAGACACGATGTGTCTTAATCGCTGCTCCGAGTAAATTAGCGTCGTGCACGGGGAGGGGTAGAGGACTCGGGCTGTGATCTTTAAGGGCTGGATAGCGCAATTAGCGTTTAGTTTTTAAAATATGCTAGGGCGTGGAATTATCAAACGCGCGGTATTATCCAACTCTCCCCTATATTGTATTTTTTATTCACGGAGAGGTATCCATCATCATCGTCATTAGCCACGGCACGCCTCTTGAAATGTAAGGACACCTGGCCGTCGCGAAACAGAAGATCCACGCGTCGATGGGGATTATTGAGGTCACAAATACACCTCTCAACCCTGTGAGGGCCAACATAGAATTACTTGGATTAACACCTCGTTAGTAGGTATATTTAAAAAAAAGTCGGTTTACGGAGGATAGTTTTACGTGATAACAATTGATCGAAGTGATAACAACATAAGATAATATTGATGAAAAATTACATACTTTTATGAATTGAATTATTATCACTGAATTATCATTATTTTGTATTTACAAAAGAGTTAATTGAAAATTACAAATTTTTTCGATAAATTAGCATTTATTTGCACTCGATAATTCAAATATTTTTTTCTCTTCTACTCGGACACATCTGCCGATGGAGTGGAACAGAGATAGATGCGTCATAAGCCGAACGATTAGGCCGATCGTGCCTCTCTATCGTTTGTTCCGCGCTCTCGCTCGCGTAACGTGACAATGAGTCATGAGCGCCATGGCCTAGAGATCAGTGCGTTACACTTTTTAAAATTGCCTCCAACTGAACCGAATCCTACAATTTTATTATCTACTTATTATCAGACTTATATTATAAATGCGGAAGTTTGTTTATTTATTTTTTATGTTAGTATTAGTTATTTACCATAGACAAAGCTTAAGTTCAAACTCTTAAGGTAGCGGGAGTATACTTGAGGGAAAGCTTCTTCTCCCACAGCTAGTTGTATGTGGCATGTTCCAGAGTAGCCTGGTGATTCTAGCACCCGAAGGAAAAACAAATAATATTGTTAACGTAAAAAACCAATTAAAAATCCTATTAGAACCATTTTCGTTGACGAAGTCACGGGCTAAAGTTATTAATAAATGTAATCCATAGAGTTATTGTAACTTGTTTTTTCATTTTGTAAACTATATATTTTTTTTGATTTTAAAACAAGCGATTTATAAATAGTTATAAGATTTTTCATTAAATATTTTTGGAGCTGGCAGCACTCCACAGTCCATCTTCCTATATCAAATGTTCCAATTGGCTTCACATTTCAATTCCACTTACGGTTAAGTTCGTATTATCAGTAACAAACTTAAAATATTCGTTAAAGTATTTTTAAAATATTATCATATTATAATTCTTAAAATTAGTAACGCGTATTAATTTTTCTTTCTTGTAGCGAGTATATCGTTGAATCATTTTCAAGTGTAATAGTAAGTATTTTAAACTACCTACCAATTACACTCTGTAACTCGTAAGTTATTTTTTTATTACTCGTTGGTATAATCTAATATGTTGATGAATTTAACCTACATCTATATAAGTGTTTTGTGTGTTTTAAAACGTTTTATCTCTATTACAGGTTTATCATACATGTGAAAAGATTTTTTTTTTAAATATGAAGGTATATGACAATAAATATCATAATGGCGAGATAAGAAAACGATGCAGTACAAAGATCTTAACAACTACTAGACAGAAGTTCAGCTACATTGCAGTAAAGGTACAGTACATACTTATAATATATATTAAATAGACGATTCCTACGGTTTCACTCGCGCTCACATCTGTCTGTTGTTCCGCTGTTGTGAGTCGTAGAATGATGTTTTGTAGAATTAAAATTATTAAAATCGGTTTATTACTTTTAGAATACATCAGTTACAAATAAAACTTTCTTTAACATTGTGATAAACTTTTCTTCAGAGTGTTATTAAAGATAACGCTTCTTAACAAGCAGCACGCACGCCTTAGAAAAAAAAGAAATTGTATGTCAGACGTGTAAATTTTAATATTATTTTATAACAAAAAAAACAAAAAAAAATCAGATTTTTTGATTTTATTGCTAACTTTCATAAGTCTGGGATATTTCTTTAACCATATTAGTAATGTAACGACTTGGTGTAATAATATGAGGTATATTGCCTTTTTTGTTTTTTTTTTTATTTTTTTTTTTTTCATTTTTTATTATTCAATTTAATTTAATTAATATTCCAATATTTAAATAGTTCTGGGTGATTTTCCAACTCCTAGTCTTTCGAGAAATTTCCAAGTTTTATTAAAATCGCCGTTTTCGACAGAAATATACATGTGGGTTCGTTGATCATCTCTTCATAATGAATTGCAGCGATTACGGTTCTTATTTATTTATTTATCGCGGTTATGGTCACGGCTTTTTTCAGAAATTATTTTTTCTTTTTTTATGTGAGGGTACTTCGAAATATTTGGAGTATTCCAAGAGTTTATTTATCTCTTAATACGACTTAAAATTTTATCAAAAAACGTAGCATTGGAAATATTATATGCATAGCATTTATTTTCAAGTATTTCTGTCTGTTTAATGTCTATATTAAGTATAATTGCGCACAGAGTATACTATTGGTAGTGTAGAAGCTTCCCTGTTATTTTCCATTCCACTCGTGTCACTAAGACATGCTACTACTGACTTTAAAATGGTTTCGAGTAGTTTTATTTACAATCAGCGGCCCGCCCCGGTTGCGCCCGGAGTATGTGTATGTAACTAAATCTTCTTCATGAATCACTATCTATTGGTGAAAACCGCATGAAAATCCGTGCAGTAGTTTTGGCATTTATCGCGAACAGACAGACATACAGACAGACGCGGCGGAGGACTTTGTTTTATATTATGTAGTGATCATGATATCCGGTGTCTTCTTTATGTATTTGTGTATTATTTATTTATTTATTTCAAACGTTTGTACAAAAATAATAATTAACCTTTTACAGGAAAACATAAAGAACTAATATAATAAATACAATATATGTATAAATACATTTTTTTTTAAAATATTAAGCCGAATTTTCTTTAAAAGGCGAGTACCTTTTACATTGGTATTTCGCATTTTGGAAACATCATCCTTTTTCTTTCACACTTTTTTCTTTTTTTTGGAACGAAGTTCCTTACGGCAGGCTTGAAGGAGATAGGAATTTTGCGCAGCAACCGAAATGAAAAAATGTGAGACTAAAACTGTTAGAAAAAAATTGATATTTCGCATTTTGGAAATATTAACATATGTCATAATTATGTCATATATCTTATATCTTTAAACGAGCAATTCTTGTATATATATATATATATATAATCGGAATCTCGGAAACGGCTCCAACGATTTTCATGAAATTTAGTATGCAGCTGGTTTCGGGGGCGATAAATCGATCTAGCTAGGATTTATTTTCAGAAAATGTTGTTTTATCCCTTTTTTTACGCAATTAAAAAATACCATTAGAATACGAAGGTAAATTTCGCTATCATTGACAAGCTTTTAATAGCTCGGATAGGAATCGGGCGGATTCGAAACCAGAAAACCTGAGTTCGAATCCAGGATTCTACAGACCAATCTTTTTTTCATTTTTTTTTTTTTGAATTAAGAGCTCTTTTTATTTTTTATTTTAATAACCAGTTCCTATTATTTTACTTTTATGTCGGTAAGATCAAAAATATTATTTATGTTTCATCAATATGTAATGTATCTAAATATAATTTAACCGAGCAAAGCTCGGTCATCCGGGTACTAATTATTATTCAGTAGCTGGATGATCGAGCTTTGCTCGGTTAAATTATAGTACCTGGATGACCGAGCTTTGCTCGGTTAAACTATATTTAGACACAAATTACATGATATCGGTAAGATTGAAAATATTATTCATATTTTATCAGTATGTAATTTGTGTGTAAATATAGTTTAACCGAGCAAAGCTCGGTCATCCAGGTAGTACAGGGCTCTCAATAATAGTTATTTTTTTTACAAAAGAGGGAACTTAAAAAAAAAAGCAAATAAAAAATGGGACTTGAGGCATCGGGATTCGAACCCAGGTATACTGATTTCCCACCTAAGTTATTATAACCTTGTAGATTATGCCGAAATTTACCTTCGTATTCTAATAATATTCTAACAGATTTTAATTGTACTCGTGATTTTTTTTTAAATAACCAGTTCATATTTTTTTATTATTGTTTCGTTAAGATCGAAAAATATTATTTACATATCATCAGTTCGTAATTCGTATGTAAATATAGTTTCCAAAAACACGAATTACAAAAAATAAAAAAATAAAATACTGAGCAAAGCTCGGTCATCCAGTTAGTAAAGGGCTCCCAATAATAGTTTTTCTCACAAAAGATGAAACTTTAAAAAAAAAAGAAAAAAAATAGTTCTGGAGACATCTGGATTAGAACCTGGAATCTTCTTATTTTGAATCCGCACGGTTCAAATCAGAGCTATTATAAACTTATCAATGACAGCGAAATTTACCTTCGTATTCTAACGATATTTTTTAATTGGCTGAAAAAAGGGATAAAACGACATTTTCTAAAAATAAATCCTAGCTAGATCGATTTATCGCCCCCGAAACCCCCTGCATACTAAATTTCATGAAAATCGTTGGAGCCGTTTCCGAGATTCAGATTATATATATATATACAAGAATTGCTCGTTTAAAGATATAAGATTTAGATATAAATACTGATGAAACATAAATAATATCTTCGATCTTACCGAGATAATAGTAATATAATAGGAACTGGTTATTTCAATAAAAAATAAAAAGAGCTCTCAATAATAGTTTTTCTCACAAAAGAAGAATATTGAAAAAAAAAAATTGTTTGTAGACACCTGGATTCAAACACGGGTTCTCTGATTTCGAATCCGTCCGAGTCCCATCCGAGCTATTATAAGCGTATATCAGCGAAATTTACTAAATCTCGGAAACGGCTCCAACGATATCCATGAAATTTAGTATGCAGGGTGTTTTGGGGGCGATAAATTGATCTAGCTAGGATTTATTTTTAGAAAATGTAGTTTTATCCCTTTTTTTACGCAATTAAAAAATATCATTAGAATACGAAGGTAAATTTCGCTGTCATTAATAAGTAATGACCGACCGAAAGTTCGGTTTCGGTTTCGGCCAGTTTCGGCCAAATAATCTAGTTTCGGCCTTAGTTTCGGTTTCGGCCCAAAAATGGCCGAAACTTTCGGCCGCGCTGAGACTCTTTTTACCCGACTGCGACAGAAGGAGGGTTATGTTTTTCGAGTGTATGTATGTATACTTCTTTGGCACGCCCTACAGCCCAAACGGCTGGACGGTTTTTGACATATGAGGTGTCGTTGGATTTTTCTAAATTGTAGTAGTGACATAGGCTATATACATTTTCAAAATGGCGCCCGCAAATGGCGGAATGAGGGGGGGAGTTGAATTTTTCCTACTGTACCAATATGGGTATCAAATGAAAGCTAGTTAATTGTTTTATTCTTTTTAGTTTATAATAAGAGTATATTACGCAGTCGGGTTTTTTGATTTTTTTAAAATTAAGCATACTTGTAACTATGCGACAACGCGTAGGTATAATAGCTTATGCGAAAGCGAATTACCTACTCAGTCATCTCGCCTCGTCCTTTTCCGTTGATCGCGCGTGGTGCCCAGTCAGTTTGGATAGGTATATAGTACGTGTATTTTTTTATTTTATTTTTATAATTCATATTTATTTACCCCAATATATTCTCTAATTTAGGCAGAAAGCCGTGTGCCTACCTCATTAGTTACTACAGTTATTTTATTTTATATGTGATCTATGAAATATTATTTATTTATCTTATAATAATTACTTCATCTTTTTCAAGTAAAAATGTCACAAAAACAAAAAAAAATCCGATTTGGCAGAGAGACACTTTTTAGTTAGGATTCATTGGCTTCATTATTAGAATTATAAAATGGTAAATTTCGCAATCACAGTCCGAGACCCAAGACTCCGAGACCCGCGCCCCTTCCTTTCGTTTGCCTAAGTTAGCCCCCCATAGATTTTATATTTTTATTTTTTAAATTTTCATTTGCCCATATCGTTAGTTCATCATATGTTCTTGATTATTCGTTATAAATAATTGTTTGTTCGTTAATCGTTTATTTATTAAAAATAATTTAAAATGTGCCTTCTGCAGCTTTTTTTACAGGAGCACAGTGTTTTTACAAAAAGAACTGTGGCTGTTGTTTTTTAACCGACTTCAAAAAAAGGAGGAGGTTCTCAATTCGTCTGTATTTTTTTTTTTTTTTTTTTTTTTTTATGTGTGTTACCTCATAACTTGTTACTGGGTGTACCGATTTTAATGATTCTTTTTATATTCAAAATCTAGTGCTCGTCATGTGGTCCCATTTAAATTTGAGCGAGATGTGACTAGTAGTTTTTGAGTAATCCTTAATAATGCGTATATTTGTTCCTGATACCGCGCGTCGCTGCGCGGGTCGCGTTGCACACTATCGTTCCTTGAGGCTTAATTTGTTTCGGAAGATTATCACGTGTTATGTTTTTATGTTTACTACGAGTTAAACTATACAATATTATATTTTGTTTCTCAGATTACGACTCAGGTGTAGTGATATCGGTGATTAACTAGATAATTCTTTTAAAATTTTTAATTTGTCAAAATATTTAACGGACACTATCTTGCGTCATTTGTCATAGACTAAAATCTTAAATGTGACATTGTGTATGCAACAAGTGTATAATAAGTATTAGTCAATTAGCAGAGAAATCTTTTCTGCAATCTGCATCGATGTATAATTATAATAGATACACAGCCGAACCTCAGTCGTGTCCCCACACCAATGCTTACTATTGCCTACCTGACTCTACAAGCTAATAAAACAAAGGCCACAATTGGTTATTGTTTAATTTTAATAATAGACCTTAATACTTTGGAATTGAGTTGTAAAACATTTGTGACTGTGTATTACTTATTATCTTTAGGGTTTATGGATGGAACGAAGTAATAAATCTTAGTGACACCCAAAAATGAAACAAGATATCTAGAAAAATATTTCATATGAAATCAACCTTATAACTAATTAGAAATATATTACAAAATTGTCACAAATAATATGCGAGTTACGTGATTTCGGAGCTGTGCTTATTAATTTGCTGTTGTCTCCAGCTGTTTGAATAAAATAACTAGTGGAGTCGCTTACCGAGTGCTAAATATGTGATTTGTACGATAATTATGTGACGAATGCTAACGCTGGCTTATTATGAATGTAAGCACTGTTTAGTTTGGTTACTTTTAGTGCGCTTACGCGGAATCTAGGGTATAATTGATCGAAAGGTTGTGGTACGTTAGTGCATATTATTACTTTAATACATTAATTATGTATTTTGCCATGAAAAAAATAAAAATAAAAATAATATCGATTGTCAAAAAAAAAAGAAACTCTATAGGTGATTTGTAAGATCATCGTAGTATTTCGAGTTGGTGTGGATTTTTTGCGAAAAAAAATTACTTAGGTCGATTGCGGCTTTTTCGAGGGTGGTAAAATAAATGTAGCTTGTGAACTGTAACCGCCCAGCTTTATATAAATAAATCAGTTATCGAACTACAGATTCACTAAAAATCAAGAAATAAAACAAAATTTTAACAAAAAACAAAAACCGACTTCAAAGCAAAAAAAAAAGAACGGTAAAACAAAAATGCACTAAAAAGTAAAAAAATAATTACGTATTCTTTTGTTTGTAATCAAATTATTACGATAATATAATGTACAATTATTGTTGTCTTTGGAGTCGGTGTCAGCCAAGGAAATAAGGATCTTTTGCGTAATAGTGTACACCTATTGTAATGTTAAACTACGTTGGCCAAGGAAATAAGGAAAAGAGTGCGTAATAGTGTACACCTATTGTAATGTTAAACTACGTTGGCTGACACCGACTCCGAAGACAACAATAATTGTACATTATATTATCGTAATAATTTGATTACAAACAAAAGAATACGTAATTATTTTTTTACTTTTTAGTGCATTTTTGTTTTACCGTTCTTTTTTTTTTGCTTTGAAGTCGGTTTTTGTTTTTTGTTAAAATTTTGTTTTATATTCTATTTACATTCCTCCGTCTTTTATAAGTTTTAATCGTTAAAAAGTTACAAATTATTAAATTCGCGATTCAATAATGTATAAAAGTTCAAAAGAAACGGTTTATAATTATTTATTAGACTTTAATAGGTACAAAAAAATATTTTTTTTAAACTTTAAGAATTTTTTTCTCGGCAATGGCTAAGTAGTGCGCTCTAGGGTTTGAGTATATGAATACACTCACTGAGTGCTAACTACACGCAGAACCTCCATTTAATTTGAGGACCCCACACCCTTGCCGTCTCCTTGTTAGACTATAACTTAATATAATAAATATGTTGACAGAAGCAGTCACTTCAGACATTTTTTTAGATAAGCTGACACCCTGCTCTTGTCAACAATTCCATCTTCATCCAGCTTCGTTAATATTTCATCACCATCATAAGCATCATTCATAACATTGGAGTGGAAGTAAGAGAAGAATGTATCAAATCTCAAAGCCCTCTTCTTCCATCCAATTCGCTACATAGTATTAGCCTCTGGCCGGGGCAACTAACTAATATCTCTGTATTAATTTACAACTGTGAAAAGAAATTATAAATAAATGTGTACCAAATCATTAAAAAAAAAGACTTTCTTTTATCTTTATATATAAACTGTCGGGAACGCTAGTATAATTTATAGATATAGATAACAAAGTAATAATCAACGTCTCGTAACTATTTACACAAACAATAACAACGTACGTATTATATTAAGTAATACGTAAAGCATCGCAAATCGGTCGACTGTCGAGTGTCGACTGCTAAATTCTAAATTGCTAACTTGCAAAATTAATTTTTGCGTTATTTTACAACGCGCGATATTAAATAGCGGGGCAGCGGGCGGAGGCGGACCGTTGTGGTCAACGATTCGTTGCAATTCGTTGTGTCAAACTGCCAACGCCGCACCTCATAAAAATAACGTTATAAAAATAGCGCTACTAGAGTCAATATATAGCGTTCTTTATTCGGTAAAAGTAAATAGCATGTTAAATTTAACGACTATACGTTATATTAACCATCACTAGTTCTAACTAAAGTCAGCTTATATGGTTATTTAGTCTAAATTTGTGTGTGTCAAATAAATGTCTTTCTTACTTTCTTACATTTTAGGCTAGTGGCATTAAAGTAAACCAGTTGTCCATGGTAACATTTCTATTTATGCCGTGAACAGTGCGTGTTGCTTTTTTGACAAAATATTTACCCAATGATACTCCATCTGTTTTAGTAAAAGAACCCAGATAGGGCTCTGCATCCACCACGTACTACACGAATATTGTAATTTAACGAACGATAACATACTATATGAAATAGGTCTAATATATAAATATTTGTTTTATATAATATAATAATAATAATTATTTGCTCGTATTTCGATCCAGTTGCAGGGAAGTCGGCGATCGCGAATTAGACACTACACCAAACCTACCTAGCACCAAACACTGGATAGAACTTCATAGACCCTAAATACTCACCACAGATCATAATCTCGAGGATAGCGCGATAAGTGATTGAAATTCGCAAAAACCAACAGCAACAACCAACCAACGAATAAGGATTTAAGTTAGGAACATTTGGAATCCAATAATAGAATTGGTCAAACCAGGACTGCGCCCCAACAAAGAACAGTGAGAATAGTTATGTTTTATATGTATTAAGAGAATGAGGAGGGCAGATATGTTCTAGCTGTGACAGTTCCACCATTAGACATCACTTTACAGCGGTCAAGACACGACCACGGGGTTGAAGAATTGAGAACCTATGTAGAGGCATGTAATTAATCTTTTATTAATCTACAATTTCTTATATTACAACTGTGAAATAAATTTGAAATCTATACAAATAATAAATCTGTTAAAACCTCCAATTTATTAATACACTATATATCATCAAGAATAAATTTTAATAGCGCGTTTTTTTTGTATCAGCGCCATCTCTTATCGTTTTTTGGTCGTGCACGTATCACGTAAAAAGTACAAAACCAATGTAAATAACTTTAATACATAAAAATTTAACATAACTCACAGTATAATTTAGTTTTTGTTTCATTGTAATTAAATTTAAAAATAAATATTTAAGAAAATAGAAGTAGGTACCTACGCCGCCAACGCCATCTGGTCTAAGGAATCTTAAAAACTCACAAAACTTATTTTTTAGTTATTATTTTGTTAAACTTAAAAGTTTACTAAATATGTCAGATAGGAATAGAAATCGTTTTAATATTTTAGATAAACATCATTTTTAACCGACTTCAAAAAAAGGAGGAGGTTCTCAATTCGTCTGAATTTTTTTTTTTTTTTTTTTTTTTTTTTTTTTGTGTTTGTTACCTCATAACTTTTTACTGGGTGTACCGATTTTAATGATTCTTTTTATAGTCAAAAGCTAGTGCTCGTCATGTGGTCCCATTTAAATTTGAGCGAGATGTGACTAGTAGTTTTTGAGTAATCCTTAATAATGCGTACTTTTTTCCTGATACCGCGCGTCGCTGCGCGGATCGCGTTGCATACAATCGTTCCTTGTGACTTAATTTGTTTCGGAAGACTATCACATTTTATGTTTTTTATGTTTACTACGAGTTAAACTATACAATATTATATTTTGTTTCTCAGATTACGACTCAGGTGTAGAGTTATGTTGCGCTGAACTTTAAGATTTCAAGCGCGTCCTGTATTTAAAAGATCATATCTCGAAAATAGTTATACAGCAAAGTGTAAAGGAATAACTTTTCATCGGTGATTAACTAGACTAACTGTTTACTAACTGTTACTAATTGTTTTTAAATTTTTAATTTGTTAAAATATTTAACGGACACCATTTTGCGTCATTTGTCATAGACTAAAATCTTAAATGTGACATTATGTGTGCAACAATAGTGTACCTAAGTATTAGTATATTAGCAGCGGAATCTTTTATGATGTAATCTCAGGAAAGTAATGACAGTTAGAATCTTGGGTGGCATTGAAATGAAATAAATAAACAACTTAAATTAATTAATAATTTAATAATATAATATAATAAATAAATGTTTATAACATAATATATAATAAGTAATACCTAATGAAAGGCAGAAAGGAAGGCACGTTATGACTTATGCCGTTGTGTCGTTACGTTTCCATAATGCAATTCGATAGGCAGAATATAAACAATATATCCCACCTGTAATAGATTTCAAATAATCTGACGTCTTTCCACTTGAACGTAAACAATAGGGGTAATAAACCAAACACTCACAGAGCCCATTCATTTTATCTATTCATTCATTTCTATTTGGAAAGAATAAATAATTAAATTTGTTACAGTATTTTATTTGAATATGTATTCAAAAGTATCGACATTGGTTAGTTTGCAACACGCACATGGTGAACAGATCTTGTTCGGGTAAATAGACGCTAGTAAAAAATGGCATGGCGCATCTTATGCGTCTGCGACGGCTCGACACAATACGCAAGCGGTCAACTGTCAATTGTTTTTTTTAACCAACCTTTTTTTTGTTTTGACTTTTCGGTTTGGATAATTGAATATAATCAATCAGGTAGAAAATTTTACTTAGAAGCGAGATAAATAATACAAATCGACCTCAACTATAGTCGACATGAACGGTTGAGCGGATATTGATTAAGGGATTTAAAGATCATTAAATTCGTATTTAAAAATATGTCATGAATAATAAAAGGAAAAATAATAACCTTTGTTTTCAATTAAAAAAAATATATCGATGCTAAATTGACAAAAAAAAAGAAACTCTATGGGTGATTTGTAAGATCATCGTAGTATTTCGAGTTGGTGTGGATTTTTTGCAAAAAAAAAAATTCCTTAGGTCGATTGCGGCTTTTTCGAGGGTGGTAAAATACCTGTAGCTTGTGGACTGTAACCGCCCAGCTTGATATAAATAAATCAGTTATCGAACTACAGATTCACTAAAAATCAAGAAATAAAACAAAATTTTAAGAAAAAAAAAATAACCGACTTCAAAGTTCAAAGCAAATAAAAAACGGTAAAACAAAAATGCACTAAAAAGTAAAAAAATAATTACGTATTCTTTTGTCTGTAATCAAATTATTATGATAATATAATGTACAATTATTGTTGGTTTTGGAGTCGGTGTCAGCCAAGGAAATACGATAATATACGTAGCAATAACAATAGTGACTGTCACCGCCCAGCTTAGTATAAGATTAGTTATCGCACTACAGATTAACTCATTCACAGATCAAGAAAAAAAATTAAATAAATAAATAAACGACCTCAAAACAAATATATATATTTATATATATAACAAAAACTGGTATATTATCATCATATTTCCTGGGCTGACACCGACTCCAAAACCAACAATAATTGTACATTATATTATCATAATAATTTGATTACAGACAAAAGAATACGTAATTATTTTTTTACTTTTTAGTGCATTTTTGTTTTACCGTTTTTTATTTGCTTTGAACTTTGAAGTCGGTTATTTTTTTTTTCTTAAAATTTTGTTTTATCAATTAATATACTATTATGTTAAATATTAATTTTAGATGTAAGTAAGAAATAAATAAATAAATAAATAATTATGTTAAATGTCACTAAATATAAAAACGATATTCTACTATTATACGATAGATGGCGCAGATAATTTTCTGAATCGCGCTGACCAAAACTTCGGCCAAAAGAATGACACTCGCCCGTATTTAAAGAACTGTTTTTCTTTTTTGCATTTAATTAAATACTTTAGGGTACTACGCCCTATGGTCTTGATTGTTTGTTTGTTGTTAAAATTTAAAATATTTGGTCGTTATTTGTTTGTTGATTGTACAAAGTTGGATGGTTATAGCTATTTAAGTTGTAATCTATATATATATAAAGTCGTGTTAGTTACACCGTTTATAACTCGAGAACGAGTGGAACGATTTTTATGATTTTTGTGTTTTTGGATTTGTCTTCGTCGGGAATAATATCTACTTATTAAAATATGGTATTCATCAATGAGAAAATAATTAATAAAAAAACAGTTCAAATGTTTCATCCGTACTATCTATATATATAGATATAATAAATCTGTCACTCAATCCGTCTATTATAAAATATTTTCCAGTATCGACGCAGGTGTAGGTGATTAAAAATATAAATGTATAATTTTTAAAATTTTAGTTAAATACCCGTGCGAAGCCGGGGCGGGCCGCTAATAATATAATGTGTATAATACTAATCAGTGATCATCACTTTGATTAACTATTATTCTTATTTTTGTGACAAAGCTGCAAAGTGCAGATAAGTCTTTAAATTGTAACTATTTAAAAATGAGGGGAAAGTGATTTTTACTTTTATTTTTTATTTTTCTTAATGTCCTATATTGATATTAAAACCAGCCAGATACAAATAGTATAACCAAAGAGATTTCTATTCAATTTTATACATACAAAATAATACGAAAATACTTGTTTCCCGAACTATTATTATTTTTATTTTTGTGTCAAAACTGCTGAGAGCAGATCAGTATTTAAATTGTATCTGTATGTTGTAATGTGATCTAGATGTGTCAGTTAGGTTTCATTTTTCAGGTAATATAAATGTGAAGAGGTAGCATAGATGGAGCAGTACACTGAAACAATTTTAGATGAACATTGGGAGCAGTGACAACGACCCTAACGGACACAACCTCTACCCGACGTGAGTTTAACTTGATCATATACCCTAGACCAGGGATGGCAAACCTTTATTACAGCAACGTGCCGTGTTTTCTAAACAGATATTCACTGAGACCATAGGCGTGCCATCAAATAATTTTGACTTTATAATAATTAATTGAGAAAAAAATAAACATAATAAATTGTGTCAAACAACTGAAAAGACATATCCTGTGTTTGTTTCCGGACGTACACACGAAAAAAAAAATAGATCATCCCCGTACCGATATTTACACCTCCAGGCTATGCATAAAAAGGTCGTCCCTTCTATGTGTCGATATTAATCTACAATTAATTATCAGATTAAATAATGCCCCAATTGAATGCCCCTCTTTTTGTCTTAGCCGCTCGCGTGTCAGGGCAATGACCTTTTAGTTTACCAACTGCACAAAACTGCCCAAGGCGTCTCACGTTTTGTTACGTAATCTAATTCTATTTTTATAACTACATTTAAGCATTTGTAATTTTAAGTATTTCTTTTTTTGTACCTAACTATAGTTTTTATGTGCTATATTAGATTACTTTATTTTATGTGTAACAGTGTATAAATTTTTCTTAATAAATCACTATTCTATTCTATATATATATATATATATATATATATATATATATATATATAAATCTCGTGTCACAATGTTTGTCCTCAATGGACTCCTAAACCACTTAACCGATTATAATAAAATTCGCACACCATGTGCAGTTCGATCCAACTTGAGAGATAGGATAGTTTAAATCTCAAATTATAGTCGCAATTTTAATTTATTGCTAATTATTTGTCTGTTATTATTTGACAGTCACAATTATCTGTTAACTCCAAATGATTCTAACAGATGTCGATACCTTTCGACTGGGTTGAGTAAGTAATCAATAGATGGCGCTGCTATGGTAAATCTACGAACGTGTCATATAAGCTACATTTTAACAGCATAATTACCACGTGTTGTTGAGGCTAAAGTATAAATTAAATTTATTTTTATAATTTTTAAAATTTTAGTTAAATACCCGTCGAAGCCGGGGCGGGCCGCTAGTATATATATATATATATATATATATATATATATATATATATATCATTAGATCTTATTTTCAATCATGTTTTTTGAAACATAATTTTCATACTCAAGGGCTATCAACGCAACACTTAACAAGATGCCTCTCTCTGCCCATCTGTCCATCCGTAATTTGAGTCAGTAATATTAAATATAACTTTAAGCGATCATAAAAGAAACTTGTTTTATTACATTACAGTGGCGCTCAACCCTTTCGGGATGAAGAAGTTCGACTCACACTTGACCGGTTTACTGACTGGTTTTGTAGTGAAAGCTGCAAGAAAAGGCTAATCAAGAAAAGTAAGAATCAGAATCTCGAGCTCGTGGATTTATCACGATTCCCGTGGTAATTCCTGGTTTCCTCAATGCTCACAGCATTTGACTTGCGCTTGCTGTCGTGAACAAAACCCCCGCTTATGGCATGCAAACGTACAACACTACCTACGCTTATAAAAATAGTACTGAGTACACTTATTTTTCTTGACTACTCATAAATATTTTAATGTCGAAATCGGCCCAATAGTTCTTGAACAAATTGTACCTTTTTAAGAATATGTGTTAGATACAAGAGAGAAGTCGTATTTTAATTCGTTGAAACATGAAATCATCTGTACCGCATACGTACATTAGACATGACTGTCTAATGTACGTATGATTCAGATACACCATATAGTTCTGTTTTAAATGAATTAATAAACAAAATATTTCGAAATAAAACTTACAATAATCAATCAATCTTGAAATTAAACGAGTGAGCTAGTAATGTACTGCGCAAAATGAGGTTCGGAATCATTGCCCGTAACGACGAGATCGCTACGCCATCGTTCTTTTGCTCCGCATGGAAGTAACCCCTTCGCACGTCATGTTATTGCCAGAAATTAAAAATTAATCATTATAACCAGAAACTGTAATTACTTTTCAATATTTAATATAAGCATTGCATTCTGGTATATTCCACTTCCCTTGTCTCGGTCACTTCCTTCCTTTCGGACCTTAATGTTGAGTATTCTCAGTCTATCCGCCGATATAGTTCCTAGCAAGAGACTGTACATGAACCGTGATAATCTCACCATCGTCATCCAAGGCCTCACGTACCTGAAGCTCGATCACTGCTGCCTCCGATGATTCGAAATCTACGACGAGATAGCGCCAACGTTCTACGCAAGCCACTTATGTATTTATTTAAATAGTTACACCATCAACTTATCACTAAACTTTAATAAAAGATTAAACTTACATAAGTAAAGTTTGAAGTGATGCGTCTTTAAGGGTGAAAGCAACATTGATTATAAATATATGAGGGAAATTAAGCTAGTAAGACTTAAAAAATAAAAATATTTAATTTTTAAATGTCTTAAATACGAGTAGATTACAAAAGAAACAACAATAAAGATATAATTATAAGAAAGAAACAAAAATAGTATAAGTAATTGACTTGCCCGTTGGCGCAGTTGGCAGTGACCCTGCTTTCTGCTGCAGGGTTGTGGGTTCGATTCCCGCCCCGAGTCTGGGTACACCGTTCGAAGGGCGGTCACGGTTGACCGCCCCTTGACGAAGCCATGCTGGTCATCTGAGATACCGCGGTACAGGCAGGGGGCGCAAGCGATAATGATCCTTTCTAAAATTTTCCCCAAAATCGGTAGTAAAGCTATAGGCCTATAGGCCTTTGAGTCAGTCAGCGGCTTGTCGTTTCCCTTCGGCAGGACTATCAGCACTCCAATCTTCCAGATATCCGGAAAGACTCCCTCAGAGATGCAAGCCGAGTACATCAGCAACATCTCGCAGGAGGAAGCCATCCAGGCATTTTTAATAATCCTACGGGTGATTCTATCTAGTCCGGGACTTGTATTAGGCAGATTCCTGATGATGAGTTCCACAGTGGCTCGGTCGGGCACGGCCGAATCCCCACCAGTAGGAGGGAAAGCGGCGGCCACTCGCACCGTTCGGTGGTACTCAGTGTTAGTCGCTGTAGTGTCGTCGGGGCATAGGGAGTATAGGAGATCGTGCATAGCGGTTCCAGTGTCCCTCGATGAGTTTCCCTCCGTGGAGCACATTCCTGGGGGGACGCGTCCTACCAGTCGCGGCACGGTACGCGAGCCCCCAGGGGTCGTCATTTCCCGTTTCGGCAATCTGTCTGAAGTGCTTGATTTCAATTTCTTTTATGGCCAGCTTGTATTCATGTCGGGCCTCTTGTAACTCTACCCTCAGCATGTCGTCACCTTTGGAATCGTATCGTCGGGAGTTCTGCCAGGATCTTCGTGATCTATTCACCTTAAGGCGAAGTCGATCCAGTTCGGGCGTCCACCACTCGTAACCCCCATACTTCCCTATCCCTGCGATGTCCTAGGCACCTAGTGGCTGTGCGTGTGAGTAATTCGCTGTATTGCTTGGCAAGGTCGTTGGCCGGCTGTTGAGCATCCAGCTTACCCATTCGGGTGCTCAGCGTGGAGCGAAAGTAGGCCCATTCCACTCCTCGTTCACGAAAGGCGATCCGAACGTTTGGTTCCCGATCCGATTGTCTCGCTGTCCCGCCGCTGCACATCTGATAGGTTATAAGCTGATGATCGCTTACACTTGCACCTTCGTGCACCCGCCACTCCTTGATTGCGACTCCCCTAGCCGAGAGTGTTAGATCCACGTTGGAAGATCCGTTGGGTCCGCAGAATGTAGGTGGTTGGCCCTGCTCGTTGTGAATGAGCAGGCCTCTGCTGAGTATGAAGCTCTCCATCTGGGTCTTCCTATGTTCGGTGTCTGGTCCTCGTCCCGAATATTGTCGTCGCTCGCAAAACCAGAGTGGCGAGTGTGCGTTACTGTCCATACCTATCAATACAGGGCTTCCTGCTAGCCGATCCATTACATAGCTCAGGTGTTCAAGATGACGGACGATGTCGTGACCGTATTGAAAGTACGCTGAGATGATTTAAATGCCAAGTCCTCGATGATCAGCATGTACGACTGTGCAGTGTTCTGTGCTCAGATTGTGCAGCAAAGTGAGAGCGATCCTGTCGTTCATCACCATGATCCCCGATTTCGGAGCAGATCCACACTGAAGCAGGCCAGTCAAGCCAGAGTTGGCGTACTGTTCTTGTACGAGAACCAAGTCAAGATTCTTCTCTGCAGCTATGACAGGCAATTCCGATATGGCGACCTCCGATCCTTGGAGATTAAGCTGCCCTATTGACAAACCTAAGCCCGTCCTATCCATATTGAGTCATGTTCACCGACTGCTGTTCTGCATATATGCGCGCCGGGCAAGTCGGGGCGTTGGTGATGTGACTGCTGGCCTCCTTACGCTTGAAGCGCTTACAGGTGGCGCAGCACTCAGTTTGGGATTGGCATTCGGTCTTCTTGTGGTCGGTTTCCCCACACCTGCCGCATACCATCTCAGGGGCACGACAGAACTTCTCTGGGTGCCCGTACTGGTGGCACCTATTACAGCAGGTGACTCTCAAGTAGTCGCAGACATCGGCCTCGTCCCAGCCAATATATACACGTCCCAGGCCGATCAGTTTATCCCGCAGTGCAGGCGAACATTCGAGGACCACCGTGGTGCGCTCACCACGACGGCCCTTCTTAAAGGCGACACGGCAATTGGCCCTGACTTTCTCCAAGGACCACTCCGGGTCGTCCGCAAGATTGGTCGATTGCAGGTCCTCCAGCAGACTGTCCGGCGTAGGGTCAACCCTCAGGTTGCGTATAGCAACAAGAGGGCGACGGCCGCGCGGCTCAGTCGCCTTGAGTGTCGGAGGCGCCGCAGCCTTCAGTTTCTCGGCTGCTGCAGGCGTGGCGGCTCTGACCGCAATCCCGGAATTCCCGATGCGACGTATGCTAACGACGGGAATTCCCATGCGTCCAGGCTGTATTGCCTTCTGCAGCTCAGCCTTGGTGCCCTCAGACGTTTTAATTTCATCCGTATTCGGATAGAATAACACTGCCTGGCCTTGCGTCGCCGGAATGTGCACCGGGGGCTGTCGCTGTGGACGCTTCAACAGGGATGCGTATGTTACCGCGGGTGTGGACGTTCCTGTGGGAGGGGGGGGGGGGAAGCTGGTGGAACTTGCGGCTCTTTGTAGCTCTAGCTGCGCACATTTTAGCTTAGCGGCAGTGACTTGGTGTTCAGTGTCCGCTAGTCTTATTTCCAGAGCCGCAACCACCGCAAGCACATTCTGCCCAGCCTGGGCGATGGCGTCTCTGTCGTTTGCATTTAATTTATATTTATTATGCGATGCCATGCTGTTTGCAACCGCCGTGATTCGTTGCATCTGTGTGTACACTTCGTCCAAAAGCTGGACTTTGGACATGCCAGACAGCCCTGAGTCAGGTTCGGATAGTGAAACAGTAGCGGGAATGGAGGCAGGGGCGGCAGCGACCGAGACAGAGGTTGGAACAGGAGCAGGGGTAAAGGTAGGAGCGTGGCATGGTTGTGGTATTTGGGTAACTGTGGAGGCAAGGGGACTGGAGGTAATCGCGTGTGTGAGGGATGCGGTCATAGTCGGGGGAGGGCCGGACAAGATACCTGCCACGGGAGGGGCATCCACTTGGCGCGACGAGCCAGCACGGCGTTCATCGCACCGTCTCGTGCGCTCCTGCTCTTCCTCAGGGGAGGTCATCAGCCGCTTGCCGGCCCTCTCCCGGCCGAGTCCGAAGGTGGTGTTCATAATGGACGCAAGAGGCGAGCTAAATTCCTGGGGGGGTGTCCTCGCAAGCGAGACACGGGGTGTGAACCCCGCATCTCGACCTATTGCCATCAACTCTTCTAATTCTTGAGACTTACGTCTCGCGTCCGCCTCGAAGAGCTCGCGGAGACGATTTGACTCGTCGTCGTCCGCCATATTGCCGCTTTAACCAGGCGCGTATATAACCACAGTCAAGACGGGTTCGTGTATTGAAAACAAAAAATAGGAAAAAATAAAATAAAAATAAAATAAAATTAAAATTAAATAAAGGGAAAATATAACTTGAACAGGGCAACACTATATGTGTCAACACCCGTCAGTAACACCGACAGCCGAGAGACGTCAGACGTCAGACGCCAAACGTCAGGTATTAAACGTCAACGCCAAACACCAACTGTCAGACGTCAATGTCCGATGTCAGTGTCAAACGTCAACGCCAAGCACCAACTGTCAGACGCCAATGCCCGCTGTCAGACTAAACCACGTGCGAGCACGTGGTTAGAAAAAACTATCTACCTACTTAATTAATTATATTTAATTAAACACTAAATATTAAGCAAAAAAGTTAAGTTATTAACTTATTATTGTTTGAATAAGTTAATATTACTTAAAACTAAATATAGTTTATCAATATAATGTTCGAGATTAAAAGTAATTGTCACTTTCAACTCACGTGTCCGTGGGGGGCTATTTGGGCCCCAAACACACACTATTTGTGAAAATCACACACTATCACTATTGCATTTAGTCCCCAGGGACCTTATGCAACGGGAAAACACAAATTTATACGAAAAAAACAGGAAAAAACCACTTTTTCCGAATTTTATTCGCGGAGGTGACACAAACACGTCCGGCGTTGATCCATTCATGCGCGTCACTAGGGTAAGTGAGTCACTAAGGTAGTGAGGAAGTAGTAAGTAAGAAGGTAGTAAGGAGTAAGGTCACTAAGGTAGTGAACCGAGGCTCCAGTTTCACCTTCCACCCTTTTGTGGTCATTGCCTCGGCAACGAACCTCGTGACACAGTCATGGCGTTTGATACGACCGCCGTGCGTTCTGAAGCACTGCTGAATGGTGTGAGCCGTCGTCTCCCTGACCATGCGTCCTGCACGACAATTCAACTCCGACTCAGCACCATTTCTACGAACCCTCGACGCCCGGACTTGGGACGGAAGGGCGTTGATGTGGCTGTGTACGAACTGCACGAAGTCCCGGCCGCTGTACTCCATGCACCGCTCCCTAATCCACTTAATGGATGCCGGATTCCGAGATGACTCACGGAGTTCGTGGCATCCGTCGACGCATGCAGCATCTCCCGCCAATACTATGCCTCAGATCTTATATTTTGTTTATGGGTGTCACTGGTGAATTTTTGGACAAGCCTTTTGGCCTAGCCTAGTTTCTTTCGGATCCTTTCAGATTTGGTGACGGCCTTGGCCACTGACCATCGCGATGACGCCAGCCCCCCGAACCTTCATAAAAAGAGGGCCGGGATGACCGTTCGCCTATCCGATATCGTTCCGAGCACGAGACCGTGCATGAACTTCGGAATCAGATGACTTCTCACTATTTCGAGTCGCTGTTGCCGCTTGAGAGGCGCCTTGGTGATGTTGTCCAAGGCCTCACGCATCTGAAGCTCGATCATTGAAGTTCCAGATGACTCAAAGTCGACGCCGAGGTAGCGCCAACGTTCGACGCAAGACACTTGTCGAAGTTTCGACCCACCAACCGAGTACACCCTCCCGGTCAAATAGTGGTGTTTCTTGCGCTTCCCGTCGGGCACCATGGAAAGCACCGACGATTTGCCACTGTTGACCCGGAGGCCCAACATCTCCCCAACCTCGACAACAGTGTCGATGGACTCCTGCATCCCCACCTTCGATCCCGCTAGGAGGATTAGGTCGTCCGCATAGGCCAGTGCCGCGATCTTCTCGCCTTCCAGCCCATAGCCGACTCCCTGCGGTAGTGACGCGAGGATTAGATCCATCGCCATGTTGAAGAGAATCGGGGAGAGCGGATCCCCCTGACGTACCCCTCGACCGACTCTTACAGGTTGGCTGTTTATTGTATTTACGGCTAGGGTCGTGTGCGCCGTCTCGTACATATGAGCCAGATAGTTAAGGAATCCATCCGGCAGCCCCCTGGCCCTGAGCAGTTCTAGCAGTGCCTTGTGCGACACTGTGTCGAATGCCTTGGCAAAGTCGAGGACTGCGATGTGGCATTCCTTTAACTTTTTCCTGCAATCCCCCAGAACCGCATCGAGCACGGCAGTGTTTTCCAGCGCCCCATCTGCGCTAACGAAGCCGCGCTGACGCGAGTCGGGGGGACAACAGTCCAGTAACCTTTTCGCTAAGATGCCGTGCATGTGCCAGAGCGGTATCGACGCAACCGAAATCGGCCGATAGTCGCCCGGCCCAGCGGGGACATCTTTTTTTGGAATGAAAATGGTTCTGGACTGTCGGAGTGTGTCGGGGATAGCGCCTCTGGCCATCTAGTGGTTGAACATTTCCGCCTTCGATGCTGCAGGAACCGTGCGCCATTCCTCCGAACGGATTCCGTCCGGCCCTGGCGCCGTCCTCAGGTCGACGCGGGACGCCTTCACTTCCTCAACCGTGATCGGCGCCCACAGCTTGGCATAGTCGGCCACTTCCCCCCGCCTTAGAGTGCTAAGCACCTTCGGCGTTGGTCCCGGGGCGCTCGACACCTTCTCGAGGCCCGGTCGCCAGTAGGCTTCCAGTTCCTCCAGACTGTGCCCCACAACCCGGGTGTGTCCGTCTATGACCTCAGCTGCTGCTCGACTCGGACACTTCCGGAATAGTTCCTGCACGCGTGCGTACTCTGCTCGTCGTAGCTTACGACGTGACTTCGGTCCAGGCGTGCTGTTGTCTTGTGTCGTGTTCTCAAATGTACGGCGGTGGCGCTTCGCATTCTCTGCCCCACGCCCACGGCACTTCACTCGTCTCTCCACCCCTGCTAGAAGGGTTTCGAGAACTCGTGCCGTCTCCGGGCTTAGTGGGGCATCGACCGCGGTCACAGGATCTTGCGCTTGCGCGACTTCTGAGGTAGCCCCAGCAGCCAGAACTCGCTCTTCGACGGGCTGTTCGGTGATCGAACCCTTACTTGCTGAGTCAGACGCCGATAGCGCTATCTCCTCCAGGCAGGCTTTCACCAGCCCTTTGTACTTCGCGCTACGACGCTGGCCCTTAATCGCCTCCAGCGTCCTTTGGAGCTGTGGCAATTTGGCAAGTAGGTCTGCGTTCGCACACTTTCCAGTGTCCGCCGTGAGCTGCGCTTCTGCTCGTGCTAATAAGTAGAGCTCCTCGTCCGTTTACCTGCGCTTCACCTGCATCGGAGCAGCCTCCGCATTGGCTTCTACGGGGTGGGCTCTACGCTTGTGAACCCCAAGCCCCGTCTTGGTCTCGAATGTACGCCCACAAACTGGGCAGGTCCACCCAGGTGCCCGCCCTACGCTCCCGCCGGGAACGTCGGGTCGAGCCTCCGGGGAAGGATAAACCGTGCTCCCCGGCTCCTGTGGGAGGCCGGGGCGGTCAAAATTTTTATCATTTCTTCCTTTTGCAACAGTTTAATCCCTTTGTGGCCGGGCCGCAAACCCAGCCACCGGGCTCGATCACGGTTTTTGCAAGGTCCCAACCGAAGAGAAACCGCTAGGCTTGACGAACCCAAAGCGAGCTCGGGGAACGTCCATCGGGACTACTATGGTATCTCAACCATAGCCTCACCTAGATTACACCCCCAAGCTCGAGAGGTGTCGCACTACTCCGAAGAGAATCCAGGGACTAGCCTGGCTATGTGCTCCGTCACCCCCGCACGTGACCGACATGCGCCCACACGGCGATGGCGGAGCACATAGCGGAAAGTGCACTTGCCTCGTCTGAAGTACAGGATATATGCACCAACGAGGCTTACAAGTCGGCTTCGGCTGCTTCCGAACTTGTATAATTTAGGTGCTATCCCCCCCCCCCCCCCCCATCGGCGAACGCAGCGGCGACACGAGCAGGCTGTGGGTAGGAGTTGAGCGTCGTGACTCGTTACAAGTCACTCTTCCCCGTTGCTGGATGAGTCGTTCTTCCCGCGTCCCCACAGCTAGCTATATATATATATAGATTTACTAGCAAACCCGGCGAACTCCGTTTCGCCACCAGATGGCTTCGTTTTTTGTAACATTTCGTTTGGGGATTAAAAGATGAAGTAGTACATGCTATGTATCAGAGATGGCGCTGTATGTGAAAAATGATTTTCCCTCTTCTTCCTTTCTGTTGAAATTTTTCCTGAATTTTGTTTTGCTATAAAACTCACGGAGCCCGAGACCGTTCCAACGAATGCAAAACCGTGGAAATCGGTTCGTGCGTTCTGGAATTATAGCGTCTGAAATAATATAAATATAAGATATATAATATAATAAATATAATATAATAATAAGATAATCCTTTAGTAAAATAAATAATAGTTAAAAATTATATATAAACGTATATTGTATATTTATTAAATTATTACTTTTTCGCCTTATATATGAAAATCGATTCTTAAGGAGTAAACTCCAAAAAGCTTATTAATATTAATACATGTATTTTTAATTAATCAATTCTCATCATTAAATTCTATTGCTGAAACTATTGGGCTTGTGTTAACTAAAATAAGATACATAATTATGTTTGCGATTCTTTTTTGTGCAAATATCTTGAAAAAACAGCATCAATAGTAGTACCATATCTCGTTGTAGATTCTTTTCTACATGAAATGTTTTGAGTGATGGAAGTTTTCGCCAAGTATTTCAGAAACCTCTTCAGTATATTCTATCAGGTTTTTCGTGACATAAAAATCCTAAGACATCCCATCTATATAGAAGTTTCACTTCAAACAAAAAATGTCATAATTTTCAATTAAATAAGATATTATTTTGATTTTTAACATTAATGTGTGAAACCGGTTTGACGGATTTGCTTAAGCTATTGTATAAATTAAAGAATAGTGAAGCAGATAATTCATATTTTATAATTCATATTTCATTCATTCACATAATGAAGATATTATAATTTTTTCATTTTGTAATAATTCTGGTTCTATATTTTTTGTAAATAGTTTTAAGTGATGGTGCTTCGTTGCTTTAACGTTAACTCATTTTTAGTTCAATGCTGATGTTTTTTTTTCCTTTTAGTGTTTATATTTTTTCGAAAAATTTGTAAAATTGATAACGAAAATTGTACTGATGAATAAAGATATTTTAAATAATTTTAGTTTTATTATCTAATTTAACCATTTTTAGGGTTCCGTAGCCAAATGGCAAAAAACCCTTATGGATTCGCCATGTCTGTCTTTCTGTCCGTCCGTATGTCACAGCCACTTTTTTCCGAAACTATAAGAACTATACTGTTGTAACTTGGTAAGTAGATGTTTTCTGTGAACCGCATTAAGATTTTCAAACAAAAATAGCAAAAATTAAACAATATTTAATAAATATTTTATATAAACTTAATAATATTTAATAACAAACAATATTTTTTGTTCCCCATACTTAGAACTGAAACTCAAATTTTTTTTTTCATCAAGCCCATAAGTGTGAGGTATCTATGGATAGGTCTTCAAAAGTGATATTGATGTTTCTAATATGATTTTTTTCTAAACTGAATAGTTTCGAGAGACACTTTCAAAGTGGTAACATGTGTCTCGCCTGTAACTTCTAAAATAAGAGATTGATAAAACTAAAAAATATATGATGTACATTACCATGCAAACTTCCACCGACAATTGGTTTGAATGTAATCCAGTAAGTAGATCCTTTCTTCCTTTTTTTTCTATAAAATTATACTATTATTAAAACATCGATCAAAGTTACAACGAACTACAAGAAGTTTTATATGATGTTACTTGCTGGTACGGAACCCTTCCTGGCCGATTCCGACTCGCACTTGTTCAATTTTTTTTTCAATTGATGCCCACAAAAAAAAACATGTTTAATATGTGGTTAACTAAATTACTATTTTCTATATCTTCGTAATTTTGCCGTAAAAACAGTTAAAATACTATATAAGAATAATTAATGACTTAAATATGTATAAACATTAATTTATCCAGATATAGAAGCATCTCTGATTGCCTACAAGACGCACAGCTAAGAGGTAAAAAACTAGACTAACGCTTGCGTTAAGGTATATTTTAAATAAATAAATAACTCGTTATTTCAGACTATGTCCATATTGGTTCAGTAAACAAAACAAAAAAAAAACATATTGGTTGTCTGTAAAGTCGGTTTATAATTTCTACAATCTAATCTATTCTTTCAATCTAATTTTTTATTCAACAACATCTATTCCTTACTCCCCGCTACTAAAAAAAAGGTCGTCACTTTTACCTATCGAAATCATTACTCGATAATTATCAGCTGAAATATGGGTGATTCCATTCTGTGATTTTTTATGTCCTTCACTGTTTGTTCTCACTGGTCATTAATTAATGATCTATAAATGAAATTTTTGGGTTAATTATATGTTCATGAACATATTTCATCACTTTTTTTGTAAAGTATGACTTGCAATTCAGAGGAAACTGAGATTATATCACTTAAATGTCAGTACCGTGGCATGTCCATTTCTAGAATTTTCCTAAAAATTGTATATATTTTTTTGTCGTAATGTATAATTTAAAGTAATTACCTGATAAATCTTACTGAGTATGATTAAACTTGCGAAATACCAAAAAATCGGGGAATTCATCGCAATTAGAGAAATTGATAGAGTTAACTGAAACGTCAAAAAAAAAAATTGTTATGATTACTATTATTCATTATAAAAATGTGCAATAATTAAATGTTAATTAACATTAAAGAGTTTAAAAGTGTTATAAAACAATAAATGTAACGATTTTTCTAAAGAATGTCGAAATTTTTAAGTTGTAGCGAAATCGTCTCAGACTTTCATTTTTACAATAATTTAGAGTAATAACATCCATAAACAGATAAAAAAAATTAATTTTGATATCCAAAAATTATTAATAAAAAAAGTCACAGTTAGAAAAGAATCACCCATATATCGATAATTATTGAATCAAAATTATCTATAATTATCGGATGAAAATTACTAATAGTTATCGATAATTATCGAATGAAAAATTATCGGTTTACCTGTTGTGTATATCTATCCATATTAATACATAAACATTGTTCTCCAAAATTCAGAAACGATAGCCGAGTCAGTTGCAGCGGGGCAGTCGGCGAACACTAGGGATATTGATTCTTCTAAATAATGATCGATTTTTAAATCTAAAAGATCTAAGTCTAAAAGATCGATTTATCAAAAATCGATTTCTTTTCAATGTTCTATTGTACCTAAAATATAAATAAAAATTTATATGAAAAACCACAAAGTCACCACGATAACCGATTTAGTTCAGCACATGAAACAAAATCTGTTTAGCATAATATCATTATTATAAAATATATATTTGATCATGCCAACAAGTGTTTAGAATAATTAAATATAAATTGGTGCTGTTTATAATTGTAAAAATGCTTTTAGCATTAACCTCGCCTTTTGTATACATACATGTTTTGTACATGTTCTAGTAACTGTCAGTTTTTTTATCAGTTTCTTTAACTTTTCTTAAGCTGAAAAAATATTTTTATGATTCCTTATAAATAAAAAATCGAATGTTGATTATCGAGGGTGAAATATCCACTAGTACTAAAGATCGATCTAAAAAATTGATCTTTTTGGCTCGAGAAATCGATTCTTCGATTAATCCATCTTAGATCGCCATCCCTAGCGGAGACGTTTCTTCTGAAACCGGTTTCCTATAGCTGAAATCAGTTTTTCCTTTGCTCACGCAATACTTTATATTGTATTTTTTTATTCACGGACAGGTATCCATTATCATCGTCATTAGCCACGGCACGCCTCTTGAAATGTAAGGACACCTGGCCGTCGCGAAACAGAAGATCCACGCGTCGGTGGGGATTATTGAGGCCACAAATACTCCTCTCAACCCTGTGTGGGCCAACATAGAATTACTTGGATTTACACCTCGTTAGTAGGTACATTAAAAAAAAGTCGGTTTACAGTCCATAGTTTTACGCGATAACAACATAAGAAAACATTGATGAAAAATTACATACTTTTATGAATTTAATTATTATCACATAATTATCACTATTTTGTATAATACAACAAAAGAGTTAATTGAAAATTACAAATTTTTTCGATAAATAAGCATTTATTTGCACTCGTTAATTCAAATATTTTTTCTCTTCTACTCGGACGCATCTGCCGATGGAGTGGAACAGAGATAGATGCGTCACAAACCGAACGCTCAGGCCGATCGTGCCTCTGTATCGTTTTTTGGGAGGTTGCGCTGACGTTGATCACGTCGGGGTCACCAGTTTGACATAGAGAGAGGCTGCCATTGAAAAGGAAGGATCCTTGGACCAGACGGATGTGTGTCTGGTGGGCTACGCGCCACTTAACGTTTGTTATCGGGTTCTTGTATATATATATTCAATCGCTTTGAAAACTTCGACAGCGCGATGTCTAATACGTCTGTTTCTTCTAGTTCGTACATGGCGAGATAGATGTCGCTACAGTTTGTTCCGTGCTCTCGCTCGCGTAACGTGACAATGAGTCATGCTTTTTCCTGCGTGCAGCTGGCGTTCATCGATTTACAAGACGTTATCACGTCAAAAATCTTAGAGTTACACTCTTTAAAATTGGCTCCGACCGAACCGAACCCTAGAATTTTATTATCTTCTTAGTATCAGACTTATATTATATAAATGGAAAGTTTGTTTATTTATTTTTTATGTTAGTATTATTTATTTACCATAAACAAAGCTTAAGGTCAAACTCTTAATAATAACATAAGGTAGCGGGAGTATATTTGATTGAAAGCTGCTTCTCCGACAGCCATTTTTATGTGGCATGTTCCAGAGTAGCCTGGTGATTCTAGCACCCGAAGGAAAAACGAAAAAAAAAAATTGTTTATAAAGAAAGACTGTTGAAGGTGTAGTATTTCGAGTTCGTTGTAAAAAGATAATACGCCCGTGTAACTTTCTCCAAATCAAAGGTCGAACTTCGTGTTTATAAAATATAACAAAATTTTATTTTATTTAAATGCTTCTTTAAACTTTCAATTCCTACTCTATAATAAAGATTTTTATATTTAATATGTATTCAAACATTATAACATGATAATGTATATGTTATAACAATAGGGGATCGGACAAATTTTCAGAAAGTGTTTTAAATTAATCTTTATGGATACTTATTCCCATAAAAAATAAAACTTTATTTTTTTATAGCCGTTTAAGTACTCAAAATCATGTTTTAATATTGTCTGTTTAAAAATCCCGCCAAAACGCGACGCTATATCATCTGAGAGCGCGTGACGTCATCTGGGGCTATAACAAAACAGCTGCATGAGCATAAGTTCACGAGAAGTTTTGTTTCGTGGAGTAGATTTTTTATTTGTTCTTATGGAACGCAAAAAATATCGTTGGTGTGTCAGTACCTCAAAAAGTACTCCAAATAAAATATTCATTTGATGTGCCAAGAAAAGCAGATAAACGAAAAAAAAGGTTAGACTTAGCGAGTAGAAAATGCAACGAAATGAATTCACCAATTTACTTTTGTGAAGATTATTTTCACGTAAATATATATTTAAATTACTACAAATAAATAGAATAAAATTTGCTTAAATTATTTTTTTGTAAATATATTATATTGTTTTCTCTCTACGGTCAACTACTATTATAGATTTTTTTCTTTTTGTAATTTTTTTTATAACACTAAAGAATGTGATATAGTGTTGACAGTATTCTACTTGCGACGACCGTTCTTGTGTAGTGGTGCGAGTAGTCGCCTTAACACCCCGCGCCGGCGATCGCGGGTTCGATCCCGCTCGGGACAGATAATTGTATTTGTACAAATATTTGTTTCCTGTCTGGGTGTATGTTTTTGTGGTTCTCCCCACCGTGTCTCGGAGAGCACGTAAAGCCGTCGGTCCCGGTTGTTATCATATACACCTGATAGCGATCGTTGCTCATAGTAGTATATTATTCGCCAACCTACAATGGAGCGGCGTGGTGGATTAAGCTCCAACCCTTTGTCGATATGGAGAAGAGGCCTTCGCTCAGCAGTGGGTGGTTTACAGGCTAGTACAGTAGGTACAATACATATATTGTGTAATATTAGAGGTTATTTTTCAAGGAGGTATTTTTTCAAGTACCTAGGTATTTATGGCAAATAATATATTATTATATATTTATAATAGTAATACAGAAGTTTTCACATTTCAAAACACAAATTTTGTCACAAAAGTCTGAATTACTTGCAAAGAAATTGCAAATCAGAAACGTATTCACTCTGGGAAGATTTCGATTGTCGGCTTTCGTAAATCCTGTTTTCATTATAAAAAAAAACTGGTAAAACACCACGTGACAGCTTTTAAATCGATTACCGTATTCTAATTTATCAATAATCTTTTAGCAACTTTTATAATTTCAACAAAATTATGGAAATAACTGAGTAAACTAAGTAGATAGTACCCATGCAGTCAATGATTGTCCACAGATGACGTCACGCACTGTGATTGGTGTTTCAGTACTGTTTAAAAATATTGAAAATAACAACATTTTATTTCTTCATTTAAAAATATTTAAATGAATTATATTAAATGATTATTAGGTAAATAATCGTAAAACAGTATATTTATTTTATCTAACCACATTTTACATTTTAATCTGATTACTGTCCGATCCCCTATTATAATAACGTAAAAAACAATTAAAATCCTATTAGAACCATTTTCGATTTCCACACGGACGAAGTCACGGGCTAAATGCTAGTTATTAATAAATGTAATTCATAGAGTTTTTGTAAATTGTTTTTTCTTTTTGTAAACTATATATTTTTTTGATTTTCTAAACAAGCGATTTATAAATAGTTATAAGATTTTTCATTAAATATTTTTGGAGCTGGCAGCACTCCATAGTCCATCTTCCTATATCAAATGTTCACTAATCACTTCCTTACATTTCAATTCCATTTACGGTAATACGGTTACGTTCTTACTATCAGTAACAGACTTAAAATATTCGTTCAAGTATTTTTAAAATATTAGTATATTATAATTCTGAAAATTAGTAACGCGTATTATCATTGAACAATTTTCATCTAAGTCTAATAGTAAGTATTTTAAACTACCTACCAATTACAAACATTCTGTAACTCGTAAGTTATTTTTTTATTACTCGTTGGTATAATCTAATATGTTAATGAATTTAACCTACATCTATATAAGTGTTTTGTGTGTTTTAAAACGTTTTATTTCTGTTACAGGTTTATCATACATGTGAAAAGATTTTTTTTTTAATATGAAGGTATATGACAATAAATATCATAATGGCGAGACGAGAAAACGATGCAGTATAAAGATCTTAACAACTACTAGACAGAAGTTCAGCTACATTGCAGTAAAGGTACAGTACATACTAATAATATATATTAAATAGACGATCCCTACGGTTTCACTCGCGCTCACATCTGTCTGTCGTTCCGCTGTTGTGAGTCGTAGAATGATGTTTTGTAGAACTATAATTATTAAAATCGGTTTATTACTTTTAGAATACATCAGTTACATATAAAACTTTCTTTAACATTATGATAAATTTTTCTGCAGAGTGTTATTAAGATAACGCTTCTTAATAAGCAGCATACCTTAGAATACAAAAAAAAAAAAAAAAAAAATTGTATTTCAGACGTGTAGATTTTAATATTGTTTTATAAAAGAAAAAAAAAATCAGCTTTTTTTATTTTATTGCTAATTTTCACAAGACTTGGTGTAATAATACGAGTTATAATTAGATTTAAAACTGCCGGTATATTATTGATATCCAAGATGTTGATATACGTATCTGCAGATTAAAAAAAAATTAAACTTTAAAATATTTGTTTAATAAATACACAAGCCTGCCATAGTCGTTTTTAAAATTCTATACTATCACAGAACACTATATATACTAATAATAAATCTGTTAAAACCTCCGTTTTATTAATACACTAGCGGCCCGCCCCGGCGACTAAAATTTTAAAAATTATAAATTTATATTATTTATCACCTACACCTAAGGGTGTGCGATAATTATCGATAATTCGTAACTACTCGATAATTTTTTATTCGATAATTATCGATAAGTTTTCATTCGATAATTATCGATAATTTTGTGCGATCCGATAATTATCGATAATTTTGTGTGATCCGATAATTATCGATAATTTTGTGTGATCCGATAATTATCGATAATCTTGTGTCATTCGATAATTATCGATAATTTTTTGTGTATCCGATAAGTATGGATAATTGTGATTCGATAATTATGGTATGGCGGATGAACTTTTTTTTTAAGGTATTCGGATAGGGTACTGGGGTTATGTCGATACTTGACGGCGGATGACCTTTTTTTTTTCTTTCGTCGTCCGAAAATTTTACCGATAATTATCGATAAGTATCGTCAACTATCGATAGTTTGTATCTGATAATTATCGATAACTATCGTCAACTATCGATAATTATCGATAACTGTCGCCACCTATCGATAACTTTTATCCGATAATTAACGATAACTGTTCATTCGATAACTATCGATAACACAATACGATAATTATCGATAGTAAAATTGTCGATAATTTTTTCCGATGAACATCCCTACCTACACCTGCGTCGATACTGGAAAATATTTTATAATAAACGGAGGTTTTAACAGATTTATTATTAGTATAGACAAGACCTGGGCAAATGGCGGCCCGCGGTATAATTTTGTCTGGCCCCTGAAGCATTGTATATATTATATTATTGTAATCTGATCAATTTAATATTTTTGGAAGATTTGTTTTCATTTCAGCATACATATTTTATTGTATTACCTTTTTCTTCCAAAAACATAAATTATCTTTCTTTTATATTACTTGTTTATGTTTAATGAAGTGAAATATTTGATCTAAGAAATTGACAATTTAAGATGACGTTCTGTCAAATTAATAGTTTATGTAAATCACCACAGTGTTGCCAGAATTTGTTTTTCATGTTATTTGTGACTCAATCTATTAAACATAGATAATAGTGGTAATACTTTTAATAACACCTTTGTATGATAATTGTACAGTTTGATAATTATCTGATATTAATGCTTAAAAATTTTCGTTTAAATTTTTTTATTCAAATGGCTTTATAAATAAATATTTTGATTCAAAATTTTTGGTTTTAAAATTCATTAATTAACATCCTTAGCAAAAATTATATTTAAAATTAGAAAAAAAAAAATGTTTGGCCCGGGGTCAAATTTTCAACTGCAATGTGGCCCGACTGTCAAAATATTTGCCCAACCCTGGTATAGACTATATATCATCAAGAATAAATTTTAATAGCGCGATTTAATTTCAATCAGCGTCATCTCTTATAATTTTTTGTTTGTGCGCGTATCACGTAAAAAGTACAAAACCAATGTAAATAACTTTAATACATAAAAATTATACATAACTCACAGTAACATTTAGTTTTTGTTTCATTGTAATTAAATTTAAAAATAAATATTTAAGAAAATAGTTATACACCTACGCGACATAGACGCCATCTGGTCTAACGAATCTTAAAAACTCACAAAACTTATTTTTGAGTTATTATTTTGTTAAACTTATAAGTTTACTAAATATGTCGGATAGGAATAGAAATCGTTTTACTATTTTAGATAAATATCATTTTCAATTAATATAGGTACTATAATTTAACATAATAATGTTAAATTATGTTAAATGTCACTAAATATAAAAACGATATTCTACCATTATACGATAGATGGCGCAGAATATGTAATATAATTTTCTGAATCGCGCTGACCAAAACTTCGGCCAAAAGAATGACACTCACCCGTATTTAAAAAACTGTTTTTCTTTTTTGCATTTAATACCTTACGGTACTACGGTCTTGATTGTTTGTTTGTTGTTGGTCATATTCATAGTTATATTTGGTCGTTATGTCGCTCCTTAAATACAAAAGCACCACAAGTCAAAATAAGCAAATTATACAGGAGAGGCATTTGAAAAAAAAATTTCGATTATTTTATGATTTTTGTATGAACTATTTGTATTACGTACAATTTTTTGGTATCAAAAGATGCGTAATTAACTGAACCAAACCTCGAATGGACTTTCGAAAAAATGCAAATAAGTTAGTTTTGTATATAGACTTCGACTTCGAGAACATTAAAATTTTAAAAATTAAACCACCATAATTAGGCAAATTCGAGTTTTATTTTCAGTTGTCAACCTCAAAAAACTTCAATTTAAGAAAAAAAACGGCACATACTAACTTATTACATAGTAAACTTGCTAAGGTAAAACAGTTAAATCTTATCATGGGATCATAAATTAAGTCTAAATTAATATTGCCTATATTAGTAGGGAAGAGTAACTTTAAGTTAAAAATAAACCAAACCTTTTCAGCTATGAAAAAGAAGATACATAAAACTCTTGCATAGAATTAACAAAACAAACATAAGAATTATTGTAAAAATAAATACACTACCTAGGTATTGAGCTGGCTCCCTTAAAGGTAACAGCTTTCAGTTACTACAATATAGGTACTTAGAATATTATTCTCACATTGAGCTAACGTTCACTGAAACCTTTCTGAACAAGCGATTAAATAAATTATAACTAAAAAATAACTATACTTTAGTAATTAAAATTTTTAAGCTATAATCGCGATCAAATGAGACTTTAAATAGAGTAATTTTAAAAATAAATTTGATGTTTCTAAATGTGGGGAAATATTATTAGCTTTATGTTTCTATGTAAATTGTGTATTTGTGAAAATATTTTAGCTGTTGTTTTTTCTCAAAACTAAATAAATAAATAAATACTTTGTATTGTTTTATCATAGCTAAACCGAAACTAGACTAATTTATAGATTACAGGACTTAAACCTTAGGACTTAAATGTTTTGTAATGTGCCGGGTAGACACGCCCTACATAAACACAATAAACATTGAGTATCTTCTTTGAAAAGCCGTATTAGCTTACTTATATAGATAGAGATGTATGGTCTATGGAATGCAGTTCAATAATGAAAAGTACCTTATATTAAGCTGTCTAAATACTCCTAAATATTTTATCAATTAAACGAAATTTGCGATCTATAATGAATTGTACCTAAATAGTGTCTCGCAGTTAAATAAATGTTTCGTCACTGAGTTACTATAAGGTCATTACTCCTTTGCTATTATGTATTTAAATGAAGCATTAAAGCTAAGTTAATCGACTTGGTCCATAACAGTGCGTTTGAGAAACAGAGGTAACTTTAACTTAAAATAGTATTAGCAGTTATAGTCTTATAAAATAAGGCACTCAAGGAGTAAGACACCTTAAAAATTAATTATTTCCCAATTATATTCATTCTCCTTGAATAGGAAAGGTTCAAAGTAATAATTTAAAATTGTATAAAAAGCGGGGTATGTAACAATTAATTCATTATTCGGACACCCACCACCTCAGTCCCCTGAGACCATGGACGCTGTAAAGGGAAACGGAAACGTCGGTATATAATTTAAAAATCGTTAAACTGTAAAGTTTTTAAACAAATAAACGCGATAAAATCCGGTCCTTTTAATTAGATGAGTAAAATTCGCGTAAATATAAGAGAACAGTATATCAACACTAGGAGACTGCTCGCCGACGTTAGATGGATGCTCGTTAACGCTAGGTAGCTGATCATCAACTCTGGAATTAATATTAAGTAACTCCTGGTTATCCACGGCTGATTGTGGAAAGTCTTGAATGCTAGGTGTTGTGCCAACTGTGCTTGTGGTTGTTGCTTTTCATCGGAATCTGACTGGGCTTTGCGGTTTTCAGAAAATCGATCTTCATACGTAGAATCTTTGAAACTATAATCGGAAGAGAAATATTTTAGGTTATTTATAGAACTGAAGCTACTTAAAGAACTAGAACTAGAACTGCTCGAAAAGCTAGAATTCATCAGAGGAAGAGTCACAGTCTGAGTCTGTTTCTTGGATAACTACAGATGGTTTATTGGATATTCTGTGTTATGAAGGCGTTGTTTTAATATCTTCGTTATCTTCACCGGAGTTCAGAATATCTAAAGAAAATTGACTGTCCGGTAGAGAGTTAACGTCATCATCATCATATTAATGACAAATAATATTGTCAGTCTGAATGCCACTTGAATCCATTTCACTAGGTCGTATTGTTGACGGAGATTGCTGTCCATGTCGAGGGTTATTTATAGGTGGTACCATGTTCAAAATACGGTGCGCTCTTGTTGTCGTTCTTAAAATAAAAATTAACTTAAAAAAATAAGTACCTACCTGTATCAACCAATTTACCTTCTCGTAAATAGGCTTTATAATTCTATACAATAATATGTGGGTAAGTAAAATTTAATTGGTTTTAATAGCTCATCTAAAATAATTTGAAACCCATAAGATTACTCCAAGACCTACAAAAACTTTTAGACATAATAACATTAAAACTAAAAATTGCTTATTAACTTACAATAAAATCTATTTAGAGATCACTTTCAAATACAAAGATACCATATTTCGAAATATGTTACTTTAGCATAAAGAAATAAGAAAATAATTCTAATAATTTTTTGCAAAATTAACTTAATTCAAAATATGGTAGTATTGCATACAAAAATAAGAGAAAATACAAGATTAGTAAATGCAAAACCAGCCTATTTCGAAATAGTCTACTATTGCACATAAAAATGATAAGATACTTACGTGTATGTGATGTGCAGTACGAATATATTTTTTAATGTGGCACTTTTGAATATATAATTTCACCTGTCTTTTAGTAGTTCTTTGGAATGTGGTAGTTTTTCACAAAAAATGCACGTGCTTGTGCCGAATGACTGTCGACAAGTGAAAATGTGGTACTTTTGCGCGGAACTCAGTTACAGAAACGGTACAAAACAAAACTAACGTATGTGCGTTTACGGGTGTTTTTAATCATAAAACGATGGCTGTTTTTGCAAAACATTAAAGTTTCGTCGTTTAAGATGCATTTTATGCAAAAAAATCAATTTTGATATTTTTTGAAATGTGTGACTTTTGTATTTAAGGAGCGATGTGTATGTTGATTGTACAAAGTTGGATGGTTATAGCTATTTAAGTTGTAATCTATATATATAAAGAAAGTCGTGTTAGTTACACCGTTTATAACTCGAGAACGAGTGGACCGATTTTTATGATTTTTGTGTTTTTGGATTTGTCTTCGTCGGGAATAATACTTATTAAAATATGATTTTCATCAATGAAAAAATAATTAATAAAAAAATCAGTTATTTGAACTGATTTTTTTATTAATTTTTTTTTATTAATTTTTTTCATTCGTACTATCTATACATATAATAAATCTGTTAACGAGTCCGTTTTATAATCTTAATCTTAATATAAAAAAAGCGAAAGGTCACTCATCACGATAACTCTGGAACTATAAGACCTAGAGACTTGAAATTTGTTAGGAATATTCCTTTTGCCGAGGAGAGGTTAGCTAAGAACGGATTTTACGAAATTTTACCCCTAAGGGGGCAAAAAAGGGGGGCAAAGTTTGTATGGGACAACGTAGTTCCTCGGTCCAATCTACTTCAAATATTGCATAAAATATTCTTTAACAGAATTGATTGAAGACGTGTTTCGTATTTTATCAAAATTCATCCCCTAAAGGGGTTAAAAGGTGGTTACTTTTGCTTCGAAGTTGATTTGACAACTCAATCCGTCTATTATAAAATATTTACCAGTACCTATCGACGCAGGTGTAGGTGATAAAAAATATAATTTAATAATTTTTAAAATTTTAGTTAAATACCCGTGCGAAGCCGGGGCGGGCCGCTAGTATAAGAATAATTATGTTGAATAACTAGTCTAAATTGTCATTCGATCAATTTCATAATGTCTCCTGTAAAGTAAGGGCGCTTGTGTACTACACGGAATTTTACTGTCCGGCAGTCCGATTTTTTACGGTCCGATTTGGCAATAAAAAACACGAATAGCGTTTGTGCACTACACGGAATTTTACTGTCCGGTAGTAGCCTTGCGAATTTTATGTCACTGAAAAGATAAGAGATTTTAGACTAGTTATTTAACATAATTATTCTAATATAGTGTTCTGTCATAGAATAGAATTTAAAAAACCACTATGGCAGGCTTGTGCATTTATTAAACAATTATTTTATAGTTTAATTTAAAAAAAAAACTCCAGATACGTATGGCGCCATCTTGTATATCAATAAGATACCGGTAGTTTTGAATCCAATGAAACCAATCAATAACTAATCACGCTCAAACGAGATGGCGCTTTGAAGTGATTTCCTTTAAGATTATAACGTAAATAATAATAAAATATTTGTATAAAGACTTAAGCTTGCGCGCTCTACACTCCTGCTGAGACGTTTTGGCCAAATGTTTTGCCGAGACATATCGAGAGCGGCCCTCCACATTCCCACTCATGCATTGCCCGTTCAGAACTCGTACAGGATGGACTTATTAAAAACGTCTGCCGCTTTAGCTTTATGTGCTGCAGCCTACTACAATTATATAATAATAATAATACTATTTATTGTACACCATGAATAGAACAAAAGTCATAACAAATAATATAGAAAGATGTACAAAGGCATGTCTTATCGCTAATAGAGCGATCTCCTCCAGACAACCTTATATTATGTTAGTAAAAGAAGTTATATGAAATATATGAAAGAATTATATGTTAGTAAAAAAATCTTTCTTAGTTTTCAATTATTTTACGTGAATATTTAATATTCCACTTATTAGGTTCAAGCATCGTGCACTTTATTTCTGTCTTTATACTCACGATGCCTAGGATCCCATATAAATATAAAAAAAAATATAAATATGTTTAACAAACACACGAGGTCGTCTGTAATCTGTTCCTAAGGTAGGCAACTTAATGCCTGTGTTTTAGGTAACAGTCGACTGATATACTTTTTTTTGTTTTTAAATAAATATACATATAAATAAACATATATTACACCCAGACTCGGGGCGGGAATCGAACCCACAACCCTTGGAACAGAAAACAGGGTCACTGCAAACTGCGCCAACGGGTCAGTCTAATATAAATATAATGGGATAGCACTGGTAGGTTTCTAAAAAGGTTAGCTAGAGATCGTGCGTCCGTTTCGTAGGCATTTTGATAACAAAAACGACGTGCGCGCACTTCGTTTATTGCCGGTGGAATAACCGAGACGGGAGTGTGGAGGGCTCTATCTTGCGCAAACACAAAACTCTTTGATAGTACCGACATGAAACCGAGACTACACGAATGTAGGCGAGACTTGCCGAATAGGGCCTCTACACTCTCGTATTCGGCTAGTCTCGTGTAGTTTTGCCGGGAATGAAGAGCGGGCTTTAACTGTGTATAAATATGTAAATAAACTAGAATTTAGAACGTTTTGGTAAATAACATTATAATTAAAGTTTAACATTATAATTAAAGTTGATAGACAAATCGTAGTTATGAAAATATATGTATACGTATAAATGAACATGTTTTTTTACAAAATACAATCTATTTATTGATAAATGTTCCTTATATATAATACTTAAATATTTTGTATTTTATTATTATTTATTTTTTTAGACTCAAAAAAAAAAAACGGTCCGGAATGTGGAAAAGTAAAATGTCGAACGGTAAAATTACGGATAGTGCACAAACGCTCTATCTAATATATATAAATCTCGTGTCACAATGTTTGTCCTCAATGGACTCCTAAACCACTTAACCGATTATAATAAAATTCGCACACCATGTGCAGTTCGATCCAACTTGAGAGATAGGATAGTTTAAATCTCAAATTATAGTCGCAATTCTAATTTATTGCTAATTATTTGTCTGTTATTATTTGACAGTCACAATTATCTGTTAACTCCAAATGATTCTAACAGATGTCGATACCTTTCGACTGGGTTGAGTAAGTAATCAATAGATGGCGCTGCTATGGTAAATCTACGAACGTGTCATATAAGCTACATTTTAACAGCATAATAATTACCACGTGTTGTTAAGGCTAAAGTATAAATTAAATTTATTTTTATAATTTTTAAAATTTTAGTTAAATACCCGTGCGAAGCCGGGGCAGGCCGCTAGTACATTTATATGGCGTGCCATATCGGACCGTAAAAAATCGGACTGCCGGACAGTAAAATTCCGTGTAGTGCACAAGCGCACTAAGAATTATGATACGATGAAACACTTGGTCATTCACTGAGCTAAATAAGCTGAAGAGCTAAATGAGTGATAACACTCTTTGATACACAACACACAAGATTGACTGATTGACAAAACTCTTTGATAGTACCGACATGAAACCGAGACTACACGAATGTAGGCGAGACTTGCCGAATAGGGGGTCTACACTCTCGTATTCGGCTAGTCTCGTGTAGTTTTGCCGGGAATGAAGAGCGGGCTTTAACTGTGTATAAATATGTAAATAAACTAGAATTTAGAACGTTTTGGTAAATAACATTATAATTAAAGTTGATAGACAAATCGTAGTTATGAAAATATATGTATACGTATAAATGTACATGTTTTTTTACAAAATACAATCTATTTATTGATAAATGTTCCTTATATATAATACTTAAATATTTTGTATTTTATTATTATTTATTTTTTTAGACTCAAAAAAAAAAACGGTCCGGAATGTGGAAAAGTAAAATGTCGAACGGTAAAATTACGGATAGTGCACAAACGCTCTATACATTTATATGGCGTGCCATATCGGACCGTAAAAAATCGGACTGCCGGACAGTAAAATTCCGTGTAGTGCACAAGCGCCCTAAGAATTATGATACGATGAAACACTTGGTCATTCACTGAGCTAAATAAGCTGAAGAGCTAAATGAGTGATATATATATACTAAGATCAAAATGATATATATCTCTCTTATCTTTTCAGTGATATAAACTTCGCAAGGCTAATGTAGTTGTGTGATTGAAAGTAGTAACAAAACGGTACCACAAGCGCTATCAGCGCCATCTATTATGATAGTGTCGTACTTCAAACTGTTATAGTTTGCGTTTTGTTTAGTTGTAAATTTCTATAATTGAGGGCTTATTAGTGTGTGATTTGATTGTGCCTTCATCGTCACATGTATATAGTGAAAATATTACTTTTTGAAGTTTCGGCTTCTAGGAAAGCACGGTGAGTTCAATAACGTAACGAAACAGGATTCATATGCGTTCCGGTCTTTCTCATGCGTTTGTTTTATAGTTTTGAGGGTATATATCTTTTATTAGGTCTAAGAGTTCCAGCTAAAATCAGCTTATATGGTTATTTCTTAAATTTTAGGCTAGTGGCATTCAAGTAAACCAGTTGTCCATGGTAACATTTCTGTTTGTGTCGTGCGTATTGCTTTTATGACAAAATATTTACCCAATGATACTCCATCTGTTTTAGTAAAAGAACCCAGATAGGGCTTTGCGTCCACCACGTACTACACGAATATTGTAATTTAACGAACGATAACATACTATATGAAATAGGTCTGATATATAAATATTTGTTTTATATAATATTATAATAATAATTATTTGCTCGTATTTCGATCCAGTTGCAGGGAAGTCAGCGATCGCGAATTAGACACTACACCAAACCTACCTAGCACCAAACACTGGATAGAACTTCATAGACCCTAAATACTCACCACAGATTGAAATTCGCAAAAACCAACATTTAAATAAGGATTTAAGTTAGGAACATTTGGAATCCAATAATAGAATTGGTCAAAAAACCAGGACAAAAACCAGGACTGCGCCCCAACAAAGAAAAGTGAAAATAGTGATGTTTTATATGTTTTAAAAGAATGAGGAGGGCAGATATGTTCTAGCTGTGACAGTTCCACCATCAGACATCGCTTTACAGCGGTCAAGACACGACCACGGGCCTGAAGAATTGAGAACCTATGTCGAGGTATGTAATTAATCTTTCATTAATCTACAACATTTTATATTACAACTGTGAAATAAATTTTAAATAATATAATGTGTATCTTATATCTTTAAACGAGCAATTCTTGTATATATATATATATATATATATAATCTGAATCTCGGAAACGGCTCCAACGATTTTCATGAAATTCAGTATGCAGGGGGCTTCGGGGGCGATAAATCGATCTAGCTAGGATTTATTTTTAGAAAATGTCGTTTTATCCCTTTTTTCAGGCAATTAAAAAATGTCGTTAGAATACGAAGGTAAATTTCGCTGTCAATGACAAGTTTATAATAGCTCCGATGTGAACCAGGCGGATTCGAAATATGAAGACCCCAGGTTCGAATCCAAATGTCTCCAGAATTTTTTTTTCTTTTTTTTTTAAAGTTCCTTCTTTTGTGAGAAAAACTATTATTGGGAGGCCTTTATTAACTGGATAACTGAGCTTTGCTCGGTATTTTATTTTTTGTAATTTGTGTTTTTTGGAAACTATATTTACATACGAATTACGAACTGATGATATATGAATAATATTTTTCGATCTTACCGAAATAATAAGAAAAAAATATGGACTGGTTATTTAAATAAAAAATCACGAGTACAATTAAAAACTGTTAGAATATTATTAGAATACGAAGGTAAATTTCGGCATAATCTATAAGGTTATAATAACTTAGGTGGGAAATCGGTATACCTGGGTTCGAATCCCGATGCCTCAAGTCCCACTTTTTTTTGGAGTTTACTCCTTAAGAATCGATTTTCATATACAGGGTTAATTCTAAAACACCAGCAACCTCGCAGGACAAGATAGCTAACATTATGTACAACAACATTTGTTCTACGACTTTTGACATAATTCAATACATTAATTAAAAATGATTTTTTAAGCTTTTATTGTACTGCTCTGAAATTTAGAGTCTATGTTTCATTCATTATCGAAAGGATGACGCGACGCTCGGGCGCGCTTGCATAATAATAGTAATAACACTTTCTCTGCCCGATAATTCTAGTTAATAAAATTAATATAAATTGCTTGGTGGGTTTGTGGGCAGTATCATAGTATGTATATCGCAGTGACTTAAGTGAATAATCAAATTTCGGTTTTGTCATGTCCCTGCAATACGTAAACTGAGTCCACAATCCCTTCATACTTTACCAGGCTTAGAACTGGCTATATTAAACGATAAAAAAACAAATAAATCGTATGTATAGGAGTGCAACACATCTGCATAACCTCCAGAGGTTACAGCACAACCAGTTGTGCGGTAGACATCCGGTACCTAGTCATCAAAAGGCTTCGACTGTCCGTGTGCCCGCCAATACTATAAAAATGTAGGTATGTAGATTAGGTATCTGAATTCTGAACATAAAAAAATATGTGAAAATTATTAACGTAGGTAATTATTCTTTAACGTTTACTAAAGTCTAATTAAACCAATTTAATATCAAATATTGGTAGCTAGGTATTATTCACTTTTTATTGTTAAATACAGGCGGGCATAAGTATTTCAAAAGTGAAATCTGCGTATTTACAATAATTAAAAAATTAAAAATAATTGACAATAAAATAATATTTACAAACGAAATATTACCTCTAAGGTTAAAGTAACGCGCATGTCGGTGCGTATCGCGCAGATAGCGTTCAAAATAGTCACCATCACAACCAACACACAGACAACACCTAAAAATCAGCTGTTCACTAACACGTGCTAACACTTCCGAATTAGTTTTAATTTGATTGAACGCACAAATTATTTTAGTTAACCGAACCAGTTACAAAAATTTACTCGTGCTAGTTTGTCAGATTCGGTGAGTTGGCATTGTCTCACGGCTCGGTGTAGGTAAGGTCGAATATCTAGCTGCATATTGCCGACAGGCTTCCGACACATTGTCATCACACTTAGCCAGTATCCTCACCATTTCCGTGTATTCGACATTAGAATAGCGGCGGTACCATGGTTATAAAATAACTTTAGTACAGGTACAATACATCGATCGATACGAATAAAATAAATACGAGTAGCACACAAAATCATATGACGCGCGCGCATCAAAGTCGCCCGCCGCCGACTGCCGCGGCTGGCTAAATAGGTCAAGTTGGGTCAAGTTCAAAGGCGCTAGCGCCGCCCCGTTCCTACCTTTCCCCTCACATTAGTACGTGGTCGTTATTTACCTAATCTTTGGGACGCGCGTAGAGTTTATTGCATTCACGCGTAAAATTAAATTAATATTTATTTTTGTATGAAAATAAAATCTAACAAATTAACAAAAGTGGTAGAACAAATGTTGTTGTACATAATGTTAGCTATCTTGTCCTGCGAGGTTGCTGGTGTTTTAGAATTAACCCTGTATAAGGCGCCCGGTATGAGAAAAATATGAGAGGTAAAATCTACTTATGAATGACCTCGTTACTTTTTCGGTGCGCGCGCACCTATGGTGCGGTGCGAAAGTAATGTTGCTATATTTAATATTGAAAAATAATATTTAAAAAATAAATGATAATTGTCAGATAATAATAATTACATAATTTATCAACATTCCTAATGAAATATTTGTGCACATCTGAAATTGACTATTGTGAAAAGTTTAATGTAAAATATTTCGCCGATTAGTTATAATAAATGTATATAAAATGAATAAATATATATTTATATATGTATATTATTTTCATAAATTTGTTAATTTACCCTTTCATATGGTATTAATCTTATTTTCAGTTGGATAAACTCTTTTTGCGTATGTTTAGACAATCGTACTTAAGGGTCATTACAACGTCTCCTCATGGACATATTCCCGCTAGATGGCGCTGTTCGGGCTTTCGACAGGTTTTTGATATTTTTGCAATGTTGCTATGCACAGATTTTAAAAATATTACACTTAGCGGATGTATATCAATGCCTATTATTTTATCACATCATTAGTTTACTTTAAAACGGAGCCATTTAGTGAAATAGTCTAATAATAATATCTGTCATATCGATTACTGTATATACGCAACACTCACGCACACACTGACATCAGAGTTGTTATCCAAATTCTGTGGTTCTTACATAAATGACGAATTGTTTACTATAAAATTGAACTAGATGGCATTGCAACAAAAACTGTCTCGTTTTGTTTCGTATTTTTTTAAATTTAGTTCGGATATAATACTCCTCCCGCTTCATACCGTGTCCCGCGCTCGTCTATTCGGTATTTTAGTGTATATGTCGATACCGATAGCAACGCAGCCGATATGAACGTGTAATGTTTTACTTTCGCAGTTTCGCTCCGAATTAATTCTTTGTTGTTTTTACAAGTTTTACTTACTGAATGTGTATTCAGTTATGTCTGATTAATGGATTTTAATTTTAAACTATTATTATACGTCTTCATTTAATTCATTTATTATATATTAATTTATTTACATATAAATCATATAATAATTTATATACGACCATTCTGGTGTAGTGGTGCGAGTAGTCGCTGCGTCGTGCGCCGACGGTCGCGGGTTTGATTCCCGCTCGTGACAGATATTTGTATTGGTACAAATATTTGTTTCCGGTCTGGGTGTATGTCCTTGTGGGTCTCCCCACCGTGCCTCGGAGAGCACGTAAAGCCGTCAGTCCCGGTTGTTATCATAGACATGATAACGATCTTGGAGAAGTTTTATGATGTTGTTAATATTATATTCAACGTAATGGTATTAAAATATAGATCAAAACTAATCAATCACTGCATTTTTTTTTTAATCCACCAATAAATTACTTTGAAATAGATTATTGAAGTTTACGTATTTTAGTACCTACGGAACGTCTGTGATTTCTGATTAGGGTTTCGGAAAATATCCATTCTCGATCCCGGGAAACATCGGTCGGGAATCCCGGGATTGAAAAAGAAATCTTAAAATTTATGAAATTGCTTATAATTGAGGTGATACCATATTATTGAGTGATTTGAAGTAGGTAATTATGTAATATAAAGAAATATTATTTTTAATATACAAGTTCTGACAATTGCAGCTGCATTTTCTGACTGGTCAACGTTTAATTATTTATTCTAACAAAGAAAAACTATATTTACCAAATGTTTACAATGTTTACAATAGGTTATATTGGTTAAAAAAAAAAAAAACAAATTGACGACCGTTCTGGTCTAGTGGTGCGAGTAGTCGCCTCAAAGCCGCGCGCCGCTGGCGGTCGTGGATCCGATTCCCGTTTGGGACAGAAATTTGTATTTGTACTAATATTTGTTTCCGGTCTGGGTGTATGTCCTTGTGGGTCTCCCACCGTGCCTCGGATAGCACGTAAAGCCGTCAGTTCCGGTTGTTATCATAGACACTTGATAACGATCGTTACTCATGGTAGGGAAATTATCCGCCAACCCGCAGTGGAGCAGCGTGGTGGATTAAGCTCCAACCCTTCTTCTTTATGGAGAAGAGGCCTTCGCTCAGCAGTGGATTGTTTACAGGCAGATACAATACAGTACAGTAATAATCTACACAATAACAACAGCGTTTTTTATTTACTAATATAGCTGTGCCCCGCGGTTTCACCCGCGTTAATTTGAAGGAAAAACGTACTTAAATATTTTAAAACCAATATTAACCAACCAAGGAGAAGAAAATACTGGTTTTCTCCGCAACCTGATCTCGATTAGGCAACATATATAGTTCTCCGCGTGAAAAGAAGTCTTGACATAAATCGATTTCTAGGTATATGTTTAAATGTTTGCCCATGTGCTTCATTAATTGTTACAGCAAACGATAACTCAGGCGACTTGTGTCTGCGCGCGGCGTGACTACATAGTTTCATATGATTTTACATTATCTTCTAAATTATGCGTTCAAATTAAATGCTATAAAAGACAAAGTTTATTTTCATATAGTTGCCTCGTTGATGAAGTATTTTTGTATTCCTAAGGATTATGCCTGGCTAATACAAATGCAATAAAATCACCTTTTAATTTTTTATGATCATTATTTCGTTGCGGAGTTATTTTAAAACTATGATATCTTCTAAGATAATTCATTGAAATCAAATGATGTTAAGGACAATTTCGTTCAAAAAGGCATATTTGTGATGAAGATTTATTTGGATAAGGATTAATATCATGTCTATAAAACCACCTTCGCAAATAACACATTATTTTAGAACATACTTGATTACTATAAAAATGGTTATATTGAGTCAACCTCAAGAGATAGATATATGCTGTCGCGGACTTTTTTTTTTGAACTTTTAATGTTAATCAATTCCGTTGTACATAATTTTTGCATAACTTTAACTGTTTGCGCAGCTTACGTAACGGAATCTCTCAAAAAATAATGTTTTTCCCGTTTTTGTAATGTTTCTTATGAATGCTCAGCTACTATTGGTCGTAGCGTGATGTTATATAGCCTATAGCCTTCCTCTGTAAATGGACTATCCAACACAACGAACACTTGTCCAAATCTTAAAAACTATTAAAACTATTTTAATGAAACTTGTTCCCTATGTTGAAATAAATGTAAGCCAGTAAAATGAGCGGTCGCATATTTTCGGAGAAATGTAAGGACAAACATACATATACATATTATGTTTGAAAGCTCTAATAGATTGTCATTTATTTGATTATTTTACAGTTTCAATAATATTACACACGTATATATCTAGCATATGGATTGGATTCATTTTTAGATAATGTCGTATTATAGTATATAGCTCAGGTGGGATGATCTCGACTCAAGGCGACTCGCGCCTTGAGTCGAGATACTCGGCGACCCGGGTTCGAATCCTGGTGTCTCCAGTTCAGTTTTTTCCTTTCTTATCCTAAAGTGCCTTCTTTTGTGAGAAAAACTATTATTTGGAGCTCTTTTTATTTTTTATTTCAATAACCAGTTCATATTTTTTTATTATTATGTCGGTAAGATCGAAAAATATTAATCATATTTCATCAGTAAGTATGTAAATCGTATCTATTTATAATATCTCAAAACACGATTTACCAAAAAAAAAGATTGGTCATTCAGATATTAAATATACTTATAATAAATAACAATAAAATAAATATAAAACTTCATTTTGAAATTGAGTCTTATTTGCAGAGTTATAAGTTACAATTCAATAATATTGTATTATTCGTGCAAAAATTGTATTTATATTTTATGAGAATAATATTGTATGTTCATTACGGTACCATTGAAATTAGTGTATTGTTATAAATATACGTAGAAAAAATACAAAAATATTTACAAGATGGTAATTAATACTCTAAACACCATTATGCAATAAAACGAAAACTGTCGTAGTACCTACCACATTACCATATTATACTGTGACGGGAGCGATTTACGTACAGGCGTTTGTTTCTTTTTTATTTATGATGTGTAGTTTTTACAGATATAGATTTATAAAATGGGATGTAAAGAATTCCTAAAAGAGAAGTATAAAAAAAGTAATTGACGACTGTTCTAATGTAGTGGTGCGATTAGTCGCCTAAACGCTGCGCGCAGGCGGCGGTCGCGGGTTCGAATCCTGTTCGGGACAGATATTTGTATTTGTACAAATATTTTCCGGTCTAGGTGCATGTCCTTGTGGGTCTCCCACCGTGCCTCGGAAAGCACGTAAAGCCGTCAGTTCCAGTTGTTATCATAGATACTTGATAACGATCGTTACTCATGGTCATGGTAGGGAAATTATCCGCCAACCCGTTTAGTGTGCAGAGCGTTTCCGGGGTGAATCGATTTAGCTTGGATCCATTTTTAGAAAATGTCGTCTTATTTGTTTTCATGCAATTAAAAACTCCTACAATTAGAATAGGAATGTAATATTCGCAATTAGTTATTAGGTAACGATAGCTCAGGCGGGATGGTCTCGACTCAAGGTGACTCGGGCGACCCTGGTTCGAATTCACCTGTCTCCAGTTCAGTTTTTTCCCCCTTTTTTATCAAGTTGCTTCTTTTGTGAGAAAAACTATTATTCGGAGATCTTTTTATTTTTTATTTCAATAACCAGTTCATATATATATATATATATATATATATATTTTATTATTATTATATCGGTAAGATCGAAAAATATTAGGTAGTTACTCATATTTCATCACTATTTAATCGTATCTAAATAATTATATTTGATAAGTAAATTGCAAAAAAAAAAATACCGAACAAAGCTTGGTCATACAGATATTAAATATGTATATATAATAAAAAATAACGATATATAATAAATAACGATAAAATAAATATAAAACTTAATTTTTGAATTGAGTCATATTTGCAGAGTAAGGTCACATTTAAATAATACCTACCATTAAAAAGTTTAAATTAATTTAAACCTTATCAAATCATTTGATAATTTTGAAATTTGAATGTGATTTCACAATCCTCTTATAAGATACCTATGAACCTTACCTTTTCCTATAAAATTTATATCATGTAATAGCGAAGTACTTTTACACTTTAACGATAGGTGGCGCAAAAAAATTATTTTCGACGCATTATTTGCATAGAGGTATAATACGTCTATGATTATTTGGGCGACACGGGCGACATCTATAAATGCTAATGTAAACTTCAGAACTCACACATACGTAAATCTGTCACTTTTTGAATGCCGATTTTATACTATAAACAATGTAAATATTTGCCTGACATGAACATTGCCCATCTAAAAAGCTCTAAAGAAATGATAAAACAAATTAAATGTTTAAAAAAATGTATACATTTCAAGAATAATCAAAAATAAAAATGTATGAAAGTCGACCTATGCATGTCCACCTTAAGGAGTAAACTCCAGTCGTGCGTCGGAGCTGACACACACATTTTTTTTTTTTGCTTTTTTTTTTCAAGTTCCCTCTTTTGTAAAAAAAAAGAACTATTATTGAGAGCCCTGTACTACCCGGATTTCCGAGTTTTGCTCGGTATTTTTTTTTTTTTTTGTTAATCGTTCTTTTTTTTTGGAAATTATACGATAGAACTGATGAAATATGAATAATATTTTTCGGTCTTACCTATATAATAATATAGTATTTTGTGTCACAAAGGGATGAAAGTACTATTTTTTTGACCCTCATATGAAATTGCCGAGCCGAAGGCGAGGGTAGCAAACATACGGGAATGGATGTAGTACTTTCGTCCCATGTTGCACATACTTTTTTTTTCCTACCTAGGACGAAAGTTTAAGTTTTATCCCTGTGAAGCGGGGACAGAAAGTATCACTTTTGTCCCGCTTAACAGGGACTAAAATCAATTTCAGCAGAGGTAGGAAAAAAAAGATATAAACTGGTTATTTAAATAAATCACGAGAGCAATTAAAAAATGCTATACATCATATCATTATATCATATGCATATCATTAGAATAAGAAAGTAAATTTCGCCACCATCTATAAATTTATAATAGCTCAGGTGGGAAATCGGGCGGTCTCGAAAACGGAAGATTTGTCCTTTTTTTTTTCAAGTTCCTTTTTTGGTGAGAAAAAATATTATTAAGATCTCTTTTTATTTTTTTATTTATATAACCAGTGACTATTGTTTTATTATTATATCGGTAAGATTGAAAATATTATTCATATATTATCACTATGTAATTTGTGTCTAACAATAAATATAGTTTAACCGAGCAAAGCTCGGTCATCCAGGTCTTATCAGTGATCATCACTTTGATTAATTATTATTTTTATTTTTGTGACAAAGCTGCAAAGTGCAGATTAGTCTTTAAATTGTAACTATTTAAAAATGGCGGGACAGTGTTTTTTACTTTTTGTTTTTCTTTTTCTTAATGTCCTATATTGATATTAAAACCAGCCAGATACAAATAGTATAACCAAAGAGATTTCTATTCAATTTTATACATACAAAATAATACGAAAATACTTGTTTCCCGAACTATTATTATTTTTATTTTTGTGTCAAAACTGCTGAGAGCAGATCAGTATTTAGATTGTACCTGTATGTTGTAATGTGATCTAGGTGTGTCAGTTAGGTTTCATTTTTCAGGTGATATAAATGAGAAGAGGTAGCATAGATGGAGCAGTACATTGAAACAATTTTAGAAGATGAACATTGGGAGCAGTGACAACGACCCTAACGGACACAACCTCTACCCGACGTGAGTTTAACTTGATCATATACCCTAGACCAGGGATGGCGAACCTTTATTACAGCAACGTGCCGTGTTTTCTAAACAGATATTCACTGAGACCATAGGCGTGCCATCAAATAATTTTGACTTTATAATAGTTGAGAAATTAATAAAAATAATAAATTGTGTCAAACAACTGAAAAGACATATCCTGTGTCTGTTTCCGGACGTGCACACGAAAAAAAAAATAGGTCATCCCCCGTACCGATGTTTACACCTCCAGGCTACGTATAAAAAGGTCGTCGCTTTTATGTGTCGATATTACTATACAATTAATTATCGGATGAAATTATGCCCCAATTGTATGTCCCTCATTTTTAGGGTTCCGTAACCAAATAATAAAAAGCGGAACCCTTATGGATTCGTCATGTCTGTCTGTCTGTCTCTCCGTCCGTATGTCACAGCCACTTTTTTCCGAAACTATAAGAACTATACTGTGGCAACTTGGTAAGTAGATGTATTCTGTGAACCGCATTAAGATTTTCACACAAAAATAGAAAAAAAAGAACAATAAATTTTGGAGGTTCCACATACTTAAACTGAAACTCAAATGTTTTTTTCATCAAACATATACGTGTGTGGTATCTATGGATAGATCTTCAAAAATGATATTGAGGTTTCTAGTATAATTTTTAACCGACTTCAAAAAAAGGAGGAGGTTCTCAATTCGTCTGTATTTTTTTTTTAATGTGTGTTACCTCATAACTTGTTACTGGGTGTACCGATTTTAATGATTCTTTTTATATTCAAAAGCTAGTGCTCTTCATGTGGTCCCATTTAAATTTGAGCGAGATATGACTAGTAGTTTTTGAGTAATCCTTAATAATGCGTATTTTTGTTCCTGATACCGCGCGTCGCTGCGCGGGTCCCGCTGCACACAATCGTTCCTTGTGACTTAATTTGTTTCGTAAGACTATCACATGTTATGTTTTTTATGTTTACTACGAGTTACACTATACAATTTAACTTAAATGTTTATAACATAATATATAATATCTAATACCTAATGAAAGGCAGAAAGGAAGGCACATAATGACTTATGCCGTTGGTCTCATTACGTTTGCTTAATGCAATTCAATAGGCAGAATATAAACAATATACGGCGTAATTATGTCGCATTCTATGCCTCTCATACTCGGCCGCCTCACCCCGCGCGCACCGCTTTGCCGCACATGTTGAACAGATTTTGTTCGGGTTTATGTTCTATAGTTCGCCATGACAAACATTACGTCAAAGGAATGTGACAATGCCCAATTTGTTATCGATAAAGGGATGCCACTCGGACGCAGGTAATAACGATATTAATTTAAGTTGTATAACATAATATAATATATTGTATGTTTTAAAAGAGGATATTAACAATACATCCTAAGAAATATTTTGCATTCTTAGATCAATTGACATATAATTGATCTAAGTTTGCATTATTTCCTTAACCTTTCCTTGATTACCTGCTATTGACTATCGACAAATCCCTTCTTTGATGTTAGATTCCAAATAAACTGATGCCTGTATACTTGAACGTAAACAATAAGGGTAATAAACCAAACACTCACAGAGCCCATTCATTATCTATTTTGTTGCAAACCAACCAGTGTTGATACTTTTTTCGAGGGTGGTACCTATAGCTTGTGAACTGTAACCGCGCTGCTTAATATAAATAAAATTAGTTATCGAACTACAGATTTACTAAAAATCAAGAAATAAAACAAAATTTTAACAAAAAATAAAACCGACTTCATAACAAAAAAAAATTGTAAGTATAACAAAAATGCACTAAAAAGTAAAAAAAAATAATTATGTATTCTTTGTCTATAAACAAATTATTACGATAATATAATGTACAATTATTGTTATGTTTGGAGTCGGTGTCAGCCAAGGAAATACGATACGATACAGATACAGATTCACTCATTCACAGATCAAGAAATATAAAAAAAAAATTAAGAAAAAAATAGAACGACTTCAAAACAAAAAAATTATAAGACAAAAAATGCACCAAAACGTAAACCGCCCTTCCGGTCAAACCACCCGCGCTCCGCCCTGTTGCGTCTGACTGCGTAATAGTGTACACATATTGTAATGTTAAACTACGTTGGCTGACACCGACTCCGAAAATAACAATAATTGTACATTATATTATCGTAATAATTTGTTTATAGACAAAGAATACATAATTATTTTTTTTACTTTTTAGTGCATTTTTGTTATACTTACAATTTTTTTTTTGTTATGAAGTCGGTTTTATTTTTTGTTAAAATTTTGTTTTATTTTTCTAAACTGAATAGTTTGCGCGAGAGACACTTCCAAAGTGGTAAAATGTCCCCCCTCCCCTGTAACTTCTAAAATAAGAGAATTATAAAACTAAAATATATATATGATGTACATTACTATGCAAACTTTCACCGAAAATTAGTTTGAACAAGATCTAGTAAGTAGTTTTTTTTTTTTTTTAATAATAAATCGTAAACTGCAATTTTTATAGATAATGGTACGGAACCCTTCGTGCGCGAGTCCGACTCGCACTTGTTTTTTAGTGACGTGCCCAAAGTATTGTATCGCGTGCTTACTCATTTTTGGTTGCCTATTGGTAGCCTTACCATTATTGGTTCGCCATCTCTACCCTAGATAAGAAATTTATGCTAATGTTATAAAGTAGAAATTTTTGTTTGTTTCTGTGTTCGAATATTACTAATTTCTAAGCTACGTTACAAAACAGTAACTCTAAAATCAGGCGAAACCGCGTATATGATCCAAATACAGACAGAGCACATACTCGTAATATATACAGGCTGACTGGTGAGTCACGTAAGTACCTATTTTTTTTAACATAATTTGAATGAGAATCATGTACCGAGTATTCTCCTTAAATATTGATAGCGACTCACCATTCAGCCTGTATAAATATATATACTTGTTATTAACTTTGTATTGAAATGATATGTATAATGTTTGGTTGTTCAACTGTGTCAACAATATTAGGTTTATTAGGGACCACATAAAATCAGGATTGTGGCTTCTCCGGATACCACAATCACACAACTGAGTGGTTACCTTTTGAGGAATTTTATTACACTGTTGTGCATTTTCAGGCGCATATTTATATCTACAACTATATTGTCAATTCTATTTTTATAACTACATTTAAGCATTTGTAATTTTAAGTATTTATTTTTTTGTACCTAACTATAGTTTTTATGTGCCGTGTACCTATGTGTGTATTAGATTACTTTATTTTATGTGTAACAGTGTATAAATATTTCTTAATAAATCACTATTCTATTCTATTTTTCTATTCTATTCTATCTTAATATGTATATATAAGCGAAAGGTCACTCATCACGATATCTCTGGAACTATAAGACCTAGAGACTTGAAATTTGGTAGGAATACTCCTTTTGCCGAGGAAAGGTCAGCTAAGAACGGATTGTACGAAATTCTACCCCTAAGGGGGCAAAGTTTGTATGGGACAACGTGAACCTTGGTTCCATCTACTTCAAATTTTGCATAAATCTTCTTTAACAGAATTGATTGCAACATATTTCGTATTTTATCGAAATTCATTCCCTAACGGGATTAAAAGGGAATTGAAGGTTATTTGCTGCGTAGTTGATATCAATACTCTTAAGTGCTTTTGATTTAAATTACATTCATTTTGACATGTTTGACAACTCAATCCGTAGGTAATAAAAAATTCTAGTTCTATATATATCTCTTTAGATCTTATTTACAATCATGTTTTTTGAAAAATAATTTTCATACTCAAGGGCTATCAACGCAACATTTAATAAGACGCCTCTCTCTGCCCATCTGTCCATCCGTAATTTGAAACAGTAATATTAAAATATAACTTTAAGCGATCATAAAAGAAACGTGTTTTGTTACATTACAGTGGCGCTCAACCCTTTCGGGATGAAGAAGTTCGACTCACACTTGACCGGTTTACTGACTGGTTTTGTATGGAAAGCTGCAAGAAAAGGCTAATCAAGAAAAGTAAGAATAAGAATCTCGAGCTCGTGGATTTATCACGATTCCCGTGGTAATCTCTGCTTTCCTCAATGGTCACAGCATTTGACTTGCGCTTGCTGTCGTGAACAAAACCCCCGCTTATGACATGCAAATGTACAACCCTACGCTTATAAAAATAGTACTGAGTACACTTATTTTTCTTGACTACTCATAAATATTTTAATGTCAAAAATCGGCCCAATAGTTCTTGAAAAAATTGTACCTTTTTAAGAATTAGTGTTAGATACAAGAGAGAAGTCGTATTTTAATTCGGTGAAACATGAAATCACCTATACGAAGTCGCCGATGCTCGAAAAAAAAACCAATGATCGGCCAAGACTAGGCTACTTATGCTAGGCCGAGCATGGGTACTCTATCATCTCCCTATGGCTGGTACACCGTTGGTCACCGATCGATGCTCTAACTAATTCAAAATTGAATTAATTTTTTTTTAACTTGAAAATATTTCATTTTTTTATAATTAATATAAAATTTCATTACTTGCTTTTATTATAAATAAAAAGTTTACTACTTTTTTTTCTTATTATTAAGAATTTTCATTATTTTTTTGTAACTATTAATTCAAAATTGAATTAATTGTTTTTTATTATTTTAAAATTTCATTTCACTCTAAAGTTATCTATTTGTATTCAATAGCAACTAATTAGTTACATTTTGTATAGGTATAGTTTTAATATAATTTTCTTTATAATTATAAATATAATTTTTTCTTCTTTATTATCATAAATTATAATTATAACTTTAATTTTATTTTTGCACATTTGGTGAGCAATCGGCCACTACTTTTGCCCGATCCTTACTGGCTATCCTCGGCCGAACCTCACTGACTATCGGCCGATTCTTGGTTACTATCCTCGACCGATGCTCGGTTACCAGGCTTGGGACGATGTTAACATCCGATACCCAGCCAGCGTTGGCCCAATGAAAAATCTGATTCTCGGTCGATGCTCGAGGATCAGCTGCCTATCTTGGCCCAATGATCGACCGATCCTCATTCTTCGTATGTACCGCATCTGTACCGCATACGTACATTAGACATGACTGTCTAATGTACGTATGATTCAGATATACCATGTAGTTCTGTTTTAAATGAATTAATAAACAAAACATTTCGAAATGAAACTTACAATAATATTATCTTGAAATTAAACGAGTGAGCTAGTAATGTACTACGCAAAATGAGGTTAATTTCATTCTGTGAAGCCTCCCCCTAAAACACCCGTGACCTGTTAAGATTTGGGACGTTTCATAATCAGGCTCGACCCAAGTTGCCTTGAAGCGAGCCTTCACCTCCGGTAAACAAATACAACTCCCTCCCATGGATCGACGTGTCCCAACGCTTCTGCCATGCGGCAAGAGCGGACTCAGCCTCGCTGAGTTTGGCACTGCGTAGCTCCTCTTTGGTAGCCGCGGACTCGCGCAGAGCGCCTAGTCTGGCTGCCCTGATCACCTCGAGGTCGGCCGGCAGCACACCAGCCAAAACTGCCAGTCCGTCAGTGCTCGTCGAGCGATACGCCTTGGTCAGAAGGATCAAGGCGGGTCTCTGGGTGCGCAGAAGCGCACTCCGCACAACGTGAAGGGACGCACGCTCATACCAACATGCCGCTACATACGTCACTGTAGACACAAATGTACCCTTGTACAAGATCTTAAGGTCCCTGTATTTAATACCCCATGAGCATGCCGACACTCTTGACATCTTGCCGAAGCAATTTGCCGCCCTCTCCCCTATGTCCACCGCATGCTGCGCGAAGGACAGGCTCGAGTCAACCACCACCTCCAGTACCTTGGTCGACGTGATGCTCCTGATCGAGTTACTCCTGAATCTGATGGTGGGTGGACGCTGGAGTTTACCCCTGATGGTCATCGTGGATGACTTAGCAGGAGAAAACTCCAGTCGATTTCTCTCACCCCACTCACCGACGAGCTTCAGTGCCGCCTAGGATTTTTCCTCCAGGCCCGCCCGGGCACCGGACTCGACCAGGATCGTCACATCGTCACCAAAAGCCACGATACTAACCCCCCCAGGTAATGGCAGCCTGAGCAAATCGTCCATCAGCACGTTCCAAAGCGTGGGTCCCAGCACTGATCCCTGCGGACAGCCCATAGTGGCCGCCTTCCACACTACCGTGTGGCCCATGAACATCCCTACTCTTCGATCGATGAAGTAGTCCACCAGCATCCTATAGATGTTTGGTGGGCAACCTCCCCGCTTCGACTTCAGCAATATCATGGGCCACCAGGCATTATCAAAGGCCACAGAGATATCCAGAAATATATTCTGTACATATTTCGACGAACTCTCACGAGCCACGCTAAAGATACTCCTCAGCGCAGACACCGTCGACCGCCCTCGCGTGAATTCGTGCTGGCAGTCCGATAGACCTTTGGTCATTTGCGGTGCGCACCTTATCATTAAGGGTTCAAGAATCTTACCAAAGATCAGCAACAGCGTGACGGGCCGGTACGCTTTTGGGTCGGTAAGAGGCTTGCCATTCCTTTTCGGTAGGACAACTAATCTGCCATCCTTCCACGTACTCGGAAAAGAGCCCTCCTGGACACATCGCCTAAACCCTTCAGCTGTTTCATCCGACGCGGCTGCCCAAACGTGTTTAATAATGCGTGCGGTAATCCCATCGATACCCGGTGCGGTGTTGGGAAGGTCCCTGATTACCGCCCCCACAATCTCGACGGTCGGAGGACGGGCATCCTCACCTGTTGGCGTCAGAGCTGCCGTGACACGCATTGGACGATGGTATAAAGTATCACGACCCGTGTCGTCGTCTGGGCAAAGTGCCTCCAAGAGATTCGTCATGGCCTCCCTGACGCCCCCAGCATAACCTTCGACGTATTTGGTGCCATTTATTACGTTATGGGGAGGGCGTACCCTCCCATTCGCGGCTCGGTAGGCTTGTTCCTAAGAGTTCAAGTTTCCGGGATTAGCGATATTCTGAAAATGTAAAAGTTGCGCCTCCTTCATAGCTACTCTGTAACTACGCGTAGTCACGTGGAATCTTTGCTTAGCGGCCTCCTCATCGAGACTCTCACGCCTGCGAGCGGTTTGCCAGGCCCTACGCAGACGGTAAGCGTCCCGACGCATACGGTCGAGTTCCGGAGTCCACCACTCATACCCCCTCTCGTTGTTACCCTCTCTTTTCAACCCGAGTGTCTGCAACGCAGTGCTCTTCAACGCCTTGGTGAACTGAGCGCCTATTCTCGTTGCAGACCGATTCCACTTCATGGCACCCATTCTGAGGCGGATCTGGTCCTCAAAGTGTGCCCAATCCACTCCGCGATCCCGAAGCCTCATAAGCTTGTCGGGCGACCCTGCGCTTGAGTCGACCCCATTTTCTGTCTTCTTGGCCACCACAAACGTGATCAGACGATGGTCGCTGTCTATCTTATTCTCGTGCATTCTCCACCCCGTTACCGGGGTGCCTTTCGTCAGAGTCAGGTCGATGTTGGATGAGCCACTTGGCCCAGCGAACGTTACCGGCTGGTTTTCAACGTTCGCCAAACGGAGTCCATGTGCCAGGATAAACGTTTCCATCGATTCCCGACGGTGCGTGACGTCTGGTCCGCGTCCAATGTACTGTCTCCTCTCACAGTACCACATCGGAGAGTGCGCGTTTGAGTCTACCCCTATGATGATGCGCCTGCCTCTCAAGCAGGCTAGTACCGTCTCCAGATGTCTCAGGTGTACGTCTATGTCATCTGCATACTGAAAATAAGCTGATATTATGTATACTCCTTCTGCGTCCGCTTGGAGGTGACACACCATGCAGTGCCTATTCGATAGACGTTGCAATGCCGCGCATGCGACATCCTTCCTGCGCAGGTATATTCCGGCCTTTGCATTGTCCCCATGCTGAATGATTATGGGGCTAGGGTAGTGTTCTTGGACCAGAACGACGTCTAACCCCATTTCCTCGGCAACTAGAGGTAGCTCAGTGGTGGCCGTTCTAGCTCCCGCCAAATTTATCTGTCCGACGGTGATGCGTGACGACGCCATTAGTACGCAGTACGTCCGACCATCCTCTTCTCTGCATGTTGGCGAGCAGGGCAGTCTACGCTGGCGGTTATGTGGCTGGCAGCTTCTTTGCTGTGCCCGAACTTGCTGCAAGTAGCACACTTAGCGGTGTTTGCCTTACACTTTTCTATTTTGTGTCCCGTCTCACCACATTTGCCGCACGTCGAAGCTTCCGCCTTGCATGATCCCTCGCCGTGTCCATACAACTGACACCGTCGGCAACAGATGGCTGTAGTATAATCGTCTACAGTGACGACTTCCCACCCGATATACACTTTTCCTTTTTCTAGCAGAGCCTTCCGAAATTTTGGGTCGCATGCCATGACAACCGTGGTTCTTTCACCACCAAACCTATTCTTGTAGAAAGCGAGCCTGCAGCTTTCGGTTATCTTCGGCAGTGTCCAGCATTCATCTCCTTGGAAGTTCTGTTCCTGAAGGGCTCTTAGAATGGCTGCGAAATGCTGGCCTTGCCCTCCAGGTTTCGAAGGGCCACTAGTGGCTGGCGCCTCTTTGGCTCGGATGCTCTGAGCGTCGGTGGGATAGCCAATTTCAACTTTTCTAAGTCCTCCCTAGTTTTTGTCTGTACAAGGACTCCAGCTCCAGCTAGCCTCCTGACTTTGTCGACCTTTATATTCAAGGCGGCGGGAGCTACGGAGGTCTTTAATGCACTCTTGGTGTCGTCTGCTGTCTTCAGTGCTGCTCCTTTCTCGGAAGGGTACACTGCGACCACCGGGCCAGTTTGTGCCATCAGTTTTTCCGCATACGTCTGTTTCTTCCCAGATATAGTACTATTTGCTGTTGCAGCTATGGCGGCAGCAACTTGTTCGGCCTTTATCCCAGATATGGACGACCTCGTCTTCTCCTCCTCCAAGCACGACTGCAGGATGACAACTCGGGCCTTTGAGGTATCCACCGACCTCTCCGACTCCGATAAGGCCAGGGCCATATGTGAAACCACTTCCGAAATGTATGTCAACTCCCGGTTAACGTTAGCGCTGTCGCCTTTATTCAGCTTTGCTGTGGGATGTTTGATGTTGTCGCCGATATTTCTTGCCGCCTTATTCGCTGCTGCCAGAAGTTCGCGCGGAGAATAGTGGGCCATGCCACTGGGTTGTATATCGTCGTCTTCATCAGTAGAGCATGGCTTTCTGAAGTCACCAATTCCTGGCGTAGATAGGAACAGCGGGAATCTCGTTAATCCATTCATGCACGTCACTAATTAGATGACGAGGCATTTGGCTATTGTTCCGCCGCTTGCCTTCGCCTTCCAACCGACTTTGTCTTGCCTACCCACAAGACAAAGTCGGCCACGGGAGTGACCGTGCTGTTCCCCACTCCCGTCTTTGGCTTTCTGGAGGCTTTGTCCGATCGGCATTATGCAGGTTGGTGTAAAGTTGCGGTACTCAGCGTGTTTGACGGAGAACCTGAGATGGCAACGACCTCGATCGTTCAATGTCCGGTACCACATAGGTCCTGCTTGACCTAAGTCCACAGGTCTCCAGTTTCTCGACTCGACGTTGCCACCGAGACGGTGGTCATCTGGTTGAATCTGGTTCAGTTCATGTGCGAACCTCTCAAGACTAGACCTGGTACTATTTCGAAAACAGATTTGTTAAGCTCGAGGAGCTTCTGCATCTCGTTAAGAGACGCTCCACTCCACACACCGCGCCAGGAAATCGTGCACGAGATGGCTCGGACACTCTTTGTACAAGACAGTCCTAGTCTGTCTGCTACCAACCGAACTAACTCCTCGTGCCCCCCGTACTTACGTTTGGCCCGATGAGCTTCGTCCAGTGATCGCTGACCCGAGACTATCTGTGTGTCCACGATCACCCCAACGCCATCCCTCGCTGCGATGATATCGGGCTTCCTACAGCCCAGTAAGGTAATGAACCATAACCCACCAACCTTCCCATGCTCCTACCCACCTCTCGGTGAGATGAGATGTGAGATGTACGGGGTACACCTGCTTCTACGCTATCTTCCCCCGTACAAATCTTGTCTCGCTACAAATCAAAAGTACTCTCATACGAGAGTGCTTTGATACTGTTCCTGGCGTCACTCTCCACTTTCTGGGGTTGACGACAACACAACACGTTAGTGACGGCACGGCAGTCCAGATGTGTCAATATTGCAGCTACGATGTCATCTCAGTCCTTCGCTTGTGCCAACTGTGCGCGAACATCCGTAGATAGCTGAAGTTGTTTTCCGTGGCAGTCAGGTCTTCAAAGAAGATAGGGCCTACCTTCGTCTGCTCGATTCCGTCTATCATCGCTTTACGCTCATCCTCGTACAAGTTACACTCCCACAGAATGTGGTCTCGGGTCTCGCTATCGTGGCCGCAGTAACAGGACGGCGTGTCACACAACGTCATCCTGTGTAAGCGACCCCTGAAGCATCCGTGGCCGGTGAAGGTCTGTGAGAGGACGTAATCCGGTTCTACCCAGCGGCGCTCCAACCCCGATACAATATCCAGAAAGAAGCTATACAGCTCTCTCCCATCTCCGCTCGCAGTCCAGCGCGTCTGCCAAGTGGAAACGACGTCGCTGAGGATCTTGTTCTTCTTCGTCTTGCGTTCCCCGCCTGTGAGCTCTTCGCACTCCTCCTACACGCGCCCCGCTCGAACAACCTCTAGGTCGGCCGGCGGAATACCCGCTAGCACCGGAAGTGCTGCGGTGCTGCACGACCTGTAGGCTTTCGTTAACAACACCAAAGCTGGTATCTGGCTCCGCAGAACCAAGCTCTGCACAACGTACAGTTGAGAGCGCCGGTACCATATGGTTGCAGCGTACGTCAGGATAGCGACATAGGTCCCGTGGTACAGGAACCTAAGCGCCCAGTACTTCGCACCCCAAGATGAGGCAGAGACACGTGAGACCTTTCCGAAAGAGCTGGCGGCCTTCTCGCCCATCAAAGATGCATGCGACGCATAGGACCTCGCATCGTCAATGTATACGCCGAGTACTCTAGCAGTGGTGACACTCGCGACGGAGGCGCCGTCCAACTTAATGATCGGTGCGCGTTTGAAACGAGCCTTTATCATCGGTTTCGAGTCCCCCATTCGGATATCGAGTTCAAAACGGTGGAGCATTTTTGTTCGATGGAAGCGCGGGACGACGCCTCGCTCGCAAGCGTCACGTCATCCGCATATGCCACGATGCTGACTCCATTCGGCTTCGGCAGCCTCAGGAGATCGTCCAGGAGGAGGTTCCATAACGTCGGGCCCAAAACTGATCCTTGGGGACAACCCATGGTCGAGGTCTTCCACAACGTCCGGGAGCCGACCGACATGCCTATGTGTCGGCCGCTGAAGTAACTCACCAAAATCCGATAGATATTCGGTGAGACACCCGCGGCCTTCGCCTTCAGCAGGATCATCGGCCACCAGGCGTTGTCGAACGCACCAGATGTCCAGAAAAACCAGCTGAACGTACTTATGTGCAGATTCATCAACGCGAGCAAACACCGTTCGAAGGGTGGTCACGGTTGACCGCCCCTTGACGAAGCCATGTTGGTCATTTGAGATACCGCGGTACAGGCAGGGGGCGCAAGCGATGATGATCCTTTCTAAAATTTTCCCCAAAATCGGTAGTAAAGTTATAGGCCTGTAGGCCTTCTGGTCAGTCAGCGGCTTGTCGTTTCCCTTCGGCAGGACTATCAGTGCTCCAATCTTCCAGATATCCGGAAAGACTCCCTCAGAGATGCAAGCCGAGTACACCAGCAACATCTCGCAGGAGGAAGCCATCCAGGCATTCTTAATAATCCTACGGGTGATTCCATCTAGTCCGGGACTTGTATTAGGCAGATTCCTGATGATGAGTTCCACAGTGGCTCGGTTGGGCACGGCCGAATCCCCACCTGTTGGAGGGAAAGCGGCGGCACTCATACCGTTCGGTGGTACTCAGTATCGGTCGCTGTAGCGTCGTCGGGGCATAGGGAGTACAGGAGATCGTGCATAGCAGCTTCAGTGTGATTGGCATATCCCTCAATGAGTTTCCCTCCGTGAAGTACATTCCTGGGGGGACGCGTCCTGCCAGTCGCGGCGAGGTACGCAAGCCCCAAGGGTCTTCGTTTCCCGTTTCGGCAACCTTTTTGAAGTGCTTGATTTCCGTTTCTTTCATGGCCAGCTTGTATTCATGTCGGGCCTCTTGTAACGCTACTCTCAGCGCGTTGTCACCTTTGGAATTGTATCGTCCAGAGTTCTGCCAGGATCTCCGTGCTCTGTTCACCTCGCGACGAAGACGATCCAGTTCAGGCGTCCACCATTCGTAACCCCCGAACTCCCTATTCCTGCGATATCCTAGACACCTGGTGGCTGTGCTCGTGAGTAGTTCACTGTACTGCTTAGCGAGGTCATTCGCTGATTGTCTTGCGTCTAGCTTGCCCATGCGGGTGCACAGCGTGGATCGAAAGTAGGCCCAGTTCACTCCTCGTTCCCGGAAGGCGATCCGAACGTTTGGTTCCAGATCCGATTGTCTCGCTGCCCATCTGCTGCTCATCTGATCATACTGCTGCACATCTGATAAGTTATCAGCTGATGGTCGTTTACACTGGCACCTTCGTGCACCCGCCAGTCCTTGAGGATGACTCCTCTGGACGAGAGTCTAAAATCTACGTTGGATGGTCCATTGGGTCCGTTGAATGTAGGTGGTTGGCCCTGCTTGTTGTGAATAAGCAGGCCTCTACTCAATATGAAGCTCTCCATTTGGATCTTCCGGTGTTCAATGTCAGGTCCACGTCCCGAGTACTGTCTTCGCTCTCAAAACCAGAGTGGTGAATGTGCGGTGCTATCCACGCCGATCAGTACCGGGGTTCCTCCTAGTCGGTCCATTACATAGCTCAGGTGTTCGAGGTGACGGACGATGTCGTGGCAGTACTGAAAGTACGCTGAGATAATATAGGTACTGAATCCCTGATAATCGGCGTGTATAACGGTGCAGTATTCTGTGTTCAGATTGTGCATAGCGTGACAGCGATCCTGTCGTTCATCACCATGATCCCCGATTTCGGAGCAGATCCACACTAAAACAAGCCAGTCAAGCCAGAGTTAGCGTATTGTTCTCATACAAGAACCAGGTCAAGGCTCCTCTCTGCGGCTATGACAGGCAATTTCGAAGTGGCGACCTTCGATCCTTGGAGATTAAGCTGCCCTATTGACAATCCTATAGCTGTCATATCCATATTGGGTCATGTTGACTGACTGCTGTTGGGCGTATATGCGCGCTGGGCAAGTCGGGGTGTTCGTGACGTGGGTGCCGGCTTCCTTGCGCTTGAAGCGTTTGCAGGTTGCGCAGCACTCACTCTGGGACTGGCACTCGGTCTTTTTATGGCCGGTTTCTCCACACCTGCCGCATACCATCTCCGGGGCACGACGGAACTTTTCTGGGTGCCCATATTGATGGCACCTGTTGCAGGAGGTGACTCTTAAGTAGTCGCACACATCGGCCTCGTCCCAGCCAATGTATACACGACCCAAGCCGATGAGTTTGTCACGCAGGGATGGTGAACATTCGAAAACCACCGTGGTGCGCTCTCCTCGTCGACCCGTCTTGAATGCCACGCGGCAGTTGGCCCTCTTTTTCTCTAACGTCCACTCTGGATCGTCCGACAGGTTAGTGGTCTGCAGGTCCTCGAGCAGACTGTCCGCCGTGGAGTCAACCCTCAGATTGCGAATGGCAACCAGAGGGCGACGGCCGCGCGGTTCAGTCACCTTAAGAGTGGGAGGCACCGCAGCCTTCAGTTTTTCGGCTGCTGCAGGCGTGGCGGCTGTGACTGCAATCCCGGAATTCCCAATGCGTCTTACGCTATGTACGGGAATCCCCATGCGTCCAGGCTGTATCGCCTTCTGCAGTTTGGCCTTGGTACCATCGGAGGTCTTTATTTCTTCCGTATTAGGGTAGAACAAGACAGCCTGGCCTTGCGTCGCCGGGATATGCACCGGAGGCTGTCCCCGTGGACGCTTCAGCAATGATGCGTAGGTAACCGCGGGTGTGGACGTTCCTGTTAAGCTAGTAGCGTGCGGCTTTTTGCAGCTCTAACTGCGCACACTTCAGTTTGGTTGCAGTGACCTGATGTTCGGCCTCTGCAAGCCGAATCTCTAGGGCCGCAATCAGCGCAAGCACGTTCTGCCCTGCCTGGCCGATGGCGTCCCTGTCGTTAGCGTTCAGCTTGAATTTGTTGTGCGAAGCCATACTGTTGGCTACGTAGTGATGCGCTGTAGTTGAATGTGCGCCTCGTCCAAAAGCTGGACCTTAGATAGACCCGCCAACCACGACCCGGGTTCGGCGGGTGATGCGGTAACGGGAGCGGGGATAGGGGCGGGGGTAACCGTGGCAGGGACTGGAACAGGGGTGGAGGCAGGAGCAGGGGCGCAACTTGATACGGGCGTCGATGTGGGGGTACTGACATAGGGGTTAGGGGTGTTCATGGGCACGGGGGATGTGGTTCTGGCCGGGGGAGGGCCGGTCAAGATACCCGCCACGGGAGGGGCACACACTTGGTGCGACGGGCCGGCATGGCGTTCGTCACACCGTCTTGTGCGCTCCTGATCCTCCTCCGGCGAGGTTATCTGTCGCTTGCCGGCCCTCTCCCGGTTCAGTCCTAGGGTGGTTTCCATAATGGATGCCAAAGGTGAGCTGAACTCCTGTGGGGCAGTTCTCGCGAGCGAATCGCGGGGAGTAAACCCGGCCTCCCGACCGATTGCCATTAATTCCTCAAGTTCTTGAGACTTTCGCCTCATGTCCGCCTAAAACATCTCGCGGAGACGATTCGTCTCATCGTCGTCCGCCATCTTGCCGCCCTTTTAAACGCGTATGTACGCTCACTCAAGGCTATTTCGTGTATTGATTAACAAGAAAAATAAAACAAAAATAAAATATAAAAACAAAATACTAAAGGGAAAAATAAAACTTTAGCAGGGCAACACTATAAATGTCTAACACGCGTCTGTAAAAACGTCAGACGTCCACGCCGAACACCACCTGTCAAACGTCAATGTTCACTGTCAGATAAACCACGTGCGAGCACGTGGTTAGAAAATACTAACTACCTACCTACTTATTAATATTTTATTGAACACTAAATATTCTATAAAACGTTAACTTATTAACCTATTACTATTTCAATAAGTTAATATTGACAAAATCTAAATATTGTTTATCATAAAACAAAATTTTAACAAAAAACAATAACCGACTTCAAAGCAAAAAAAAGAACGGTAAAACAAAAATGCACTAAAAAGTAAAAAAATAATTACGTATTCTTTTGTCTGTAATCAAATTATTACGATAATATAATGTATAATTATTGTTGTTTTCGGAGTCGGTGTCAGTCAACGTAGTTTAACATTACAATAGGTGTACCTAACTACCTACACTATAACGCACTCTTTTCCTTATTTCCTTGGCTGACACCGACTCCAATAACAACAATAATTATACATTATATTATCGTAATAATTTGATTACAGACAAAAGAATACGTAATTATTTTTTTACTTTTTAGTGCATTTTTGTTTTACCGTTCTTTTTTTTGCTTTGAAGTCGGTTATTGTTTTTTGTTAAAATTTTGTTTTATTTCTTGATTTTTAGTGAATATGTAGTTCGATAACTGATTTATTTATATAAAGCTGGGCGGTTACAGTTCACAAGCTACAGGTACCACCCTCGAAAAATTGACAATGCCCAATTTGTTAACGATAAAGGGATGCCACTCGGACGAAGGTAATAACGATATTAATTTAAATTGTATAACGTAATATAATATATTGTATGTTATAAAAGAGGATATTAAAAATACATCCTAAAAATATTTTGCATTATGTTTAGCATATTTTATAATATGTTATACAACTTAAATTAATATCGTTATTACCTGCGTCCGAGTGGCATCCCTTTATGAATAAAAAATTGGGCATTGTCACATTCCTTTGACGTAAAAAAAAAGAACAAGTGAACTATAGAACAAAAAACCCGAAAAAAATCTGTTTAACATGTGCGTCAGTGCGGTGCGCGCGGGGTGAGGCGGCCGAGTATGAGAGGCATAGAATGCGACATAATTACGCCGTATATTGTTTATATTCTGCCTATTGAATGAAGTCGGTTAATTACATTAAGCAAACGTAATGAGACCAACGGCATAAGTCATAACGTGCCTTCATTTCTGCCTTTCATTAGGTATTAGATATTATATATTATGTTGTAAATATTTAAGTTAAATTATTTATTGAATTTAAGTTGTTTATTTATTTCATTCCAATGCCACCCAAGATTCTAACTGTCATTACTTTCCTGAGATTACATCATAAAAGATTCCGCTGCTAAAAGACTAATACTTAGGCCTTTGAGGTGAGAAATATAACTTAGGCACACTTGTTGCACACACAATGTCACATTTAAGATTTTAGTCTATGACAAATGACTCAAAATGGTGTCCGTTAAATATTTTGACAAATTAAAAATTTTAAAACAATTAGTAACAGTTAGTAAACAGTTAGTCTAGTTAATCACCGATGAAAAGTTATTCCTTTACACTTTGCCGTATAACTATTTTTGAGATATGATCTTTTAAATACAGGACGCGCTTTGAAACGTGCTATCTCAAAGTTCAGCGCAACATAGCTCTACACCTGAGTCGTAATCTGAGAAACAAAATATAATATTGTATAGTTTAACTCGTAGTAAACATAAAAAACATAACACGTGATAATCTTCCGAAACAAATTAAGTCTCAAGGAACGATAGTGTGCAACGCGACCCGCGCAGCGACGCGCGGTATCAGGAACAAATATACGCATTATTAAGGATTACTCAAAAACTACTAGTCACATCTCGCTCAAATTAAAATGGGACCACATGACGAGCACTAGCTTTTGAATATAAAAAGAATCATTAAAATTGGTACACCCAGTAACAAGTTATGAGGTAACACACATAAAAAAAAAAAAAAAATACAGACGAATTGAGAACCTCCTCCTTTTTTTGAAGTCGGTCAAAAATATAGTTCAAAATTAAAAGAAAATGTCTCTTTTAATTTACGTAACCGTGGGGGGCTATTTGGGCCCCAAACACACACTATTACTAATAATTTTGCACTTTCACTATTTGAATCTAGTTCCCAGGGACCTTATGCGTAGGAAAAACACAAAATTTTCACGAAAAAGCAGGAAAAAACCACTTTTTTCGAATTTTAATTACGGAGGTGACACAAACACGTCCGGCGTTAATCCATTCATGCGCGTCACTAGGTAATGAACCGAGGCTCCAGTTCCACCTTCCACCCTTTTGTGGTCATTGCTCGGCAACGAACCTCGTGACACAGTCATGGCGTTTGATACGACCGCTGTGCGTTCTGAAACACTGCTGAATGGTGTGAGCCGTCGTCTCCCTGACCATGCATCCTGCACGACAGTTCAACTCCGACTCAGCACCATTTCTTCGACCCCTCGACGCCCTGACTCGGGACGGAAGGGCGTTGATGTGGCAGTGTACGAACTGCACTAAGTCCCGGCCGCTGTACTCCATGCACCGCTCCCTAATCCACTTAGTGGATGCCGGATTCCGAAATGACTCACAGAGTTTGTGGCCATCCGTCAACGCATGCAGCATCTTCCGCCAATACTGTGCCTCAGATCTTATATTTTGTTTATGGGTGTCACCGGTGAATTTTTGGACAAGCTTTTTTTTTTGTTTAATTGCTGTGTTTATTTTATGTGTTTGTTTTTGTTTTTATCATGGATTGTCAAGTGTTTGTTATAATTTTCTGTGGAAACTTGATTGATTTGTGTTGTTCTTGTATTGCTTTTATTTAAAAGTGTTATGATAATTGTTTGTTTCCCAAATAAAATAAAATAAAATAAAATAAAAAGCCTTTTGGCCCAGCCTAGTTTCTTTCGGATCCTTTCAGATATGGCGGCGGCCTTGGCCACTGACCATCGCGACGACGCCAGCCCCCCGAACCTTCGTAAAACTAGGGCCGGGATGACCGTTCACAGCGACGGGATCGCTAGACCGCCGTCCTTAACGTCAGCGTGGAAATATGGTCAAGGCCTCACGCATCTAAAGCTCGATCATTGAAGTTCCGGATGACTCGAAATCGACGCCGAGGTAGCGCCAACGTTCTACGCAAGCCACTTGTCGAAGCTTCGACCCTCTAACCGAGTACACCCTCCCGGTCAGGTATTGGTGTTTCTTGCGCTTCCCGTCGGGCACCATTGAAAGTACCGACGACTTACCACTGTTAACCCGGAGGCCCAACATCTCCCCGACCTCGACAACAGTGTCGATGGATTCCTGCATCCCTACCTTCGATCCCGCTAGGAGGATTAGGTCGTCCGAGTAGGCCAGTGCCGCGATTTTCTCGCCTTCCAGCCCATAGCCGACGAACTGCGGTAGTGACGCGAGGATTAAATCCATCGCCATGTTGAACAGAATCGGGGAGAGTGGATCCCCCTGACGTACTCCTCGACCGACTCCTACAGGTTGGCTAATTTGTGTATTTACGGCTAAGGTCGTGTGTGCCGTCTCGTACATGTGAGCCAGATAATCAAGGAATCCATCCGGCAGCCCGCTGGCCCTGAGCAGTTCTAGCAGTGCCTTGTGCGACACTGTGTCGAATGCCTTGGCAAAGTCGAGGACTGCGATGTGGCATTCCCTTAACTTCTTCCTGCAGTTCCCCAGAACCGCATCGAGCACGGCAGTGTTCTCCAGCGCCCCATCTGCACTAACAAAGCCGCGCTGACGCGAGTCGGGGGGACAACAGTCCAGTAACCTTTTCGCCAAGATGCCATGCATGTGCCGGAGCGGTATCAACGCAACCGAAATCGGCCGAATATCGCCCGGCCCAGCGGGGACATCTTTTTTTGGAATAAAAATGGTTCTGGACTGTCGGAGTGTGTCGGGGATAGCGCTTCTGGCCATCCAATGGTTGAACATTTCCGTTTTTGCTGCTGCAGGAACCGTGCGCCATTCCTTCGAACGGATTCCATCCGGCCCTGGCGCCGTCCTCAGGTCGATGCGGGACGCCTTCACTTCCTCAACCGTGATCGGCGCTCACAGCTTGGCATAGTCGGCCACTTCCCCCCGCCTTAGAGTGCTAAGCACCTTCGGCGTTGGTCCCGGGGCGCTCGACACCTTCCCGAGGACCGGTCGCCAGTAGGTTTCCAGTTCCTCCAGACTGTGCCTCACGACCCGGGTGTGTCCGTCTATGACTTCTGCTGCTGCTCGACTCGGACACTTCCGGAAAAGTTCCTGCACGCGTGCGTACTCTGCTCGTCGTAGCTTACGACGCGACCTCGAGTCTGGCGTGCTGTTGTCTTGTGTTTGTTTCCGAAATGTACGGCGGTGGCGCTTCGCGTTCTCTGCCCCACGCCCACGGCACTTCACCCGTCTCTCTGCCCCTGCGAGAAGGGTTTCGAGAACTCGTGCCGTCTCCGGGCTTAGTGGGGCATCGACCGCGATCGCAGGATCTTGCGCTTGTGCGACTTCTGAGGTAGACTCAGCAGTCAGAACTCGCTCTTCGACGGGCTGTTCGGTGATCGAACCCCTGCTCGCTGGGCCAGACGCCGATAGCGCTATCTCCTCCAGGCAGCCTTTCACCAGCCCTTTGTACTTCGCGCTACGACGCTGGCCCTTAATCGCCTCCAGCGTCCTTTGGAGCTGTGGCAATTTGGCAAGCTGGTCTGCGCTTCTGTTCGTGCTAATAAGTACAGCTCCTCGTCCGTCCACCTGCGCTTCATCTGCATTGGAGCAGCCTCCGCGTTGGCTTCTACGGGGTGGGCTCGACGCTTGTGAACACCAAGCCTCGTTTTGGTCTCGAATGTACGCCCACAAACTGGGCAGGTCCACCCAGGCGCCCGCCTTACGCTCTCGCCGGGAACGTCGGGTCGAGCCTCTGGAGAAGGATAAACCGCGCTCCCCGGCTCCTGTGGGAGGCCGGGGCGGTCAAAATTATTTTCATTTCGTCCTTTTGCAACAGTTTAAATCCCTAGGTGACCGGGCCGCAAACCCAGCCACCGGGCTCGCCCACGGTTTTTGCAAGGTCCCAACCGAAGAGAAACCGCTAGGCTTGACGAACCCAAAGCAAGCTCGGGGAACGTCCATCGGGACTACTATGGTATCTCAACCATAGCCTCACCTAGATTACACCCCCAAGCTCGAGAGGTGTCGCAATACTCCGAAGAGAATCCAGGGACTAGCCTGGCTATGTGCTCCGTCACTCCCGCACGTGACCGCCATGCGCCCACACGGCAATGGCGGAGCACATGGCGGAAAGTGCACTTGCCTCGTCTGAAGTACAGGATATATGCACCAACGAGGCAAGTCTTGGTCTCTCACCTTACAAGTCGGCTTCGGCTGCTTCCGAACTTGTATAATTTAGGTGCTATTACCCCCCCCCCCCCCCCACATCGGCGAACGCAATGGCGACACGAACAGGCTGTGGGTAGGAGTTGGGCGTCGTGACTCGTTACAAGTCACTCTTCCCCGTTGCTGGATGAGTCATGCTTCCCGCGTATATTTTTCTTAAGTAAATTAGAAATTATTTTGTTTTTAGTAATTCTAAAGTGATTTTAATATTCAATTTAAAAGAAGTATAAAGTAAACTCATACCCCTAACGGGGTGAAGTAGAAGTAGTTACTCCTGGGTGGGTCTAGACACGGAGCAACCGCGATTTCCCAGCCTGCCGGCTAGCTGTGGGGACGCGGGAAGCATGACTCATGAAGCAGCCGAAGCCGACTTGTAAGGTGAGAGACCAAGACTTGCCTCGTTGGTGCATATATCCTGTACTTCAGACGAGGCAAGTGCACTTTCCGCCATGTGCTCCGCCATTGCCGTGTGGGCGCATGGCGGTCACGTGCGGGAGTGACGGAGCACATAGCCAGGCTAGTCCCTGGATTCTCTTCGGAGTATTGCGACACCTCTCGAGCTTGGGGGTGTAATCTAGGTGAGGCTATGGTTGAGATACCATAGTAGTCCCGATGGACGTTCCCCGAGCTTGCTTTGGGTTCGTCAAGCCTAGCGGTTTCTCTTCGGTTGGGACCTTGCAAAAACCGTGGGCGAGCCCGGTGGCTGGGTTTGCGGCCCGGTCACCTAGGGATTTAAACTGTTGCAAAAGGACGAAATGAAAATAATTTTGACCGCCCCGGCCTCCCACAGGAGCCGAGGAGCGCGGTTTATCCTTCTCCAGAGGCTCGACCCGACGTTCCCGGCGAGAGCGTAAGGCGGGCGCCTGGGTGGACCTGCCCAATTTGTGGGCGTACATTCGAGACCAAAACGAGGCTTGGTGTTCACAAGCGTCGAGCCCACCCCGTAGAAGCCAACGCGGAGGCTGCTCCAATGCAGATGAAGCGCAGGTGGACGGACGAGGAGCTGTACTTATTAGCACGAACAGAAGCGCAGACCAGCTTGCCAAATTGCCACAGCTCCAAAGGACGCTGGAGGCGATTAAGGGCCAGCGTCGTAGCGCGAAGTACAAAGGGCTGGTGAAAGGCTGCCTGGAGGAGATAGCGCTATCGGCGTCTGGCCCAGCGAGCAGGGGTTCGATCACCGAACAGCCCGTCGAAGAGCGAGTTCTGACTGCTGAGTCTACCTCAGAAGTCGCACAAGCGCAAGATCCTGCGATCGCGGTCGATGCCCCACTAAGCCCGGAGACGGCACGAGTTCTCGAAACCCTTCTCGCAGGGGCAGAGAGACGGGTGAAGTGCCGTGGGCGTGGGGCAGAGAACGCGAAGCGCCACCGCCGTACATTTCGGAAACAAACACAAGACAACAGCACGCCAGACTCGAGGTCGCGTCGTAAGCTACGACGAGCAGAGTACGCACGCGTGCAGGAACTTTTCCGGAAGTGTCCGAGTCGAGCAGCAGCAGAAGTCATAGACGAACACACCCGGGTCGTGAGGCACAGTCTGGAGGAACTGGAAACCTACTGGCGACCGGTCCTCGGGAAGGTGTCGAGCGCCCCGGGACCAACGCCGAAGGTGCTTAGCACTCTAAGGCGGGGGGAAGTGGCCGACTATGCCAAGCTGTGAGCGCCGATCACGGTTGAGGAAGTGAAGGCGTCCCGCATCGACCTGAGGACGGCGCCAGGGCCGGATGGAATCCGTTCGGAGGAATGGCGCACGGTTCCTGCAGCAGCAAAAACGGAAATGTTCAACCATTGGATGGCCAGAAGCGCTATCCCCGACACACTCCGACAGTCCAGAACCATTTTTATTCCAAAAAAAGATGTCCCCGCTGGGCCGGGCGATATTCGGCCGATTTCGGTTGCGTTGATACCGCTCCGGCACATGCATGGCATCTTGGCGAAAAGGTTACTGGACTGTTGTCCCCCCGACTCGCGTCAGCGCGGCTTTGTTAGTGCAGATGGGGCGCTGGAGAACACTGCCGTGCTCGATGCGGTTCTGGGGAACTGCAGGAAGAAGTTAAGGGAATGCCACATCGCAGTCCTCGACTTTGCCAAGGCATTCGACACAGTGTCGCACAAGGCACTGCTAGAACTGCTCAGGGCCAGCGGGCTGCCGGATGGATTCCTTGATTATCTGGCTCACATGTACGAGACGGCACACACGACCTTAGCCGTAAATACACAAATTAGCCAACCTGTAGGAGTCGGTCGAGGAGTACGTCAGGGGGATCCACTCTCCCCGATTCTGTTCAACATGGCGATGGATTTAATCCTCGCGTCACTACCGCAGTTCGTCGGCTATGGGCTGGAAGGCGAGAAAATCGCGGCACTGGCCTACTCGGACGACCTAATCCTCCTAGCGGGATCGAAGGTAGGGATGCAGGAATCCATCGACACTGTTGTCGAGGTCGGGGAGATGTTGGGCCTCCGGGTTAACAGTGGTAAGTCGTCGGTACTTTCAATGGTGCCCGACGGGAAGCGCAAGAAACACCACTACCTGACCGGGAGGGTGTACTCGGTTAGAGGGTCGAAGCTTCGACAAGTGGCTTGCGTAGAACGTTGGCGCTACCTCGGCGTCGATTTCGAGTCATCCGGAACTTCAATGATCGAGCTTTAGATGCGTGAGGCCTTGACCATATTTCCACGCCGACGTTAAGGACGGCGGTCTAGCGATCCCGTCGCTGCGAACGGTCATCCCGGCCCTAGTTTTACGAAGGTTCGGGGGGCTGGCGTCGTCGCGATGGTCAGTGGCCAAGGCCGCCGCCATATCTGAAAGGATCCGAAAGAAACTAGGCTGGGCCAAAAGGTCCAAAAATTCACCGGTGACACCCATAAACAAAATATAAGATCTGAGGCACAGTATTGGCGGAAGATGCTGCATGCGTTGACGGATGGCCACAAACTCTGTGAGTCATTTCGGAATCCGGCATCCACTAAGTGGATTAGGGAGCGGTGCATGGAGTACAGCGGCCGGGACTTAGTGCAGTTCGTACACTGCCACATCAACGCCCTTCCGTCCCGAGTCAGGGCGTCAAGGGGTCGAAGAAATGGTGCTGAGTCGGAGTTGAACTGTCGTGCAGGATGCATGGTCAGGGAAACGACGGCTCACACCATTCAGCAGTGTTTCAGAACGCACAGCGGTCGTATCAAACGCCATGACTGTGTCACGAGGTTCGTTGCCGAGCAATGACCACAAAAGGGTGGAAGGTGGAACTGGAGCCTCGGTTCATTACCTAGTGACGCGCATGAATGGATTAACGCCGGACGTGTTTGTGTCACCTCCGTAATTAAAATTCGAAAAAAGTGGTTTTTTCCTGCTTTTTCGTGAAAATTTTGTGTTTTTCCTACGCATAAGGTCCCTGGGAACTAGATTCAAATAGTGAAAGTGCAAAATTATTAGTAATAGTGTGTGTTTGGGGCCCAAATAGCCCCCCACGGTTACGTAAATTAAAAGAGACATTTTCTTTTAATTTTGAACTATATTTTTGACCGACTTCAAAAAAAGGAGGAGGTTCTCAATTCGTCTGTATTTTTTTTTTTTTTTTTATGTGTGTTACCTCATAACTTGTTACTGGGTGTACCAATTTTAATGATTCTTTTTATATTCAAAAGCTAGTGCTCGTCATGTGGTCCCATTTTAATTTGAGCGAGATGTGACTAGTAGTTTTTGAGTAATCCTTAATAATGCGTATATTTGTTCCTGATACCGCGCGTCGCTGCGCGGGTCGCGTTGCACACTATCGTTCCTTGAGACTTAATTTGTTTCGGAAGATTATCACGTGTTATGTTTTTTATGTTTACTACGAGTTAAACTATACAATATTATATTTTGTTTCTCAGATTACGACTCAGGTGTAGAGCTATGTTGCGCTGAACTTTGAGATAGCACGTTTCAAAGCGCGTCCTGTATTTAAAAGATCATATCTCAAAAATAGTTATACGGCAAAGTGTAAAGGAATAACTTTTCATCGGTGATTAACTAGACTAACTGTTTACTAACTGTTACTAATTGTTTTAAAATTTTTAATTTGTCAAAATATTTAACGGACACCATTTTGAGTCATTTGTCATAGACTAAAATCTTAAATGTGACATTGTGTGTGCAACAAGTGTGCCTAAGTTATATTTCTCACCTCAAAGGCCTAAGTATTAGTCTTTTAGCAGCGGAATCTTTTATGATGTAATCTCAGGAAAGTAATGACAGTTAGAATCTTGGGTGGCATTGGAATGAAATAAATAAACAACTTAAATTCAATAAATAATTTAACTTAAATATTTACAACATAATATATAATATCTAATACCTAATGAAAGGCAGAAATGAAGGCACGTTATGACTTATGCCGTTGGTCTCATTACGTTTGCTTAATGTAATTAACCGACTTCATTCAATAGGCAGAATATAAACAATATACGGCGTAATTATGTCGCATTCTATGCCTCTCATACTCGGCCGCCTCACCCCGCGCGCACCGCACTGACGCACATGTTAAACAGATTTTTTTCGGGTTTTTTGTTCTATAGTTCACTTGTTCTTTTTTTTTACGTCAAAGGAATGTGACAATGCCCAATTTTTTATTCATAAAGGGATGCCACTCGGACGCAGGTAATAACGATATTAATTTAAGTTGTATAACATATTATAAAATATGCTAAACATAATGCAAAATATTTTTAGGATGTATTTTTAATATCCTCTTTTATAACATACAATATATTATATTACGTTATACAATTTAAATTAATATCGTTATTACCTTCGTCCGAGTGGCATCCCTTTATCGTTAACAAATTGGGCATTGTCAATTTTTCGAGGGTGGTACCTGTAGCTTGTGAACTGTAACCGCCCAGCTTTATATAAATAAATCAGTTATCGAACTACATATTCACTAAAAATCAAGAAATAAAACAAAATTTTAACAAAAAACAATAACCGACTTCAAAGCAAAAAAAAGAACGGTAAAACAAAAATGCACTAAAAAGTAAAAAAATAATTACGTATTCTTTTGTCTGTAATCAAATTATTACGATAATATAATGTATAATTATTGTTGTTATTGGAGTCGGTGTCAGCCAAGGAAATAAGGAAAAGAGTGCGTTATAGTGTAGGTAGTTAGGTACACCTATTGTAATGTTAAACTACGTTGACTGACACCGACTCCGAAAACAACAATAATTATACATTATATTATCGTAATAATTTGATTACAGACAAAAGAATACGTAATTATTTTTTTACTTTTTAGTGCATTTTTGTTTTACCGTTCTTTTTTTTGCTTTGAAGTCGGTTATTGTTTTTTGTTAAAATTTTGTTTTATGATAAACAATATTTAGATTTTGTCAATATTAACTTATTGAAATAGTAATAGGTTAATAAGTTAACGTTTTATAGAATATTTAGTGTTCAATAAAATATTAATAAGTAGGTAGGTAGTTAGTATTTTCTAACCACGTGCTCGCACGTGGTTTATCTGACAGTGAACATTGACGTTTGACAGGTGGTGTTCGGCGTGGACGTCTGACGTTTTTACAGACGCGTGTTAGACATTTATAGTGTTGCCCTGCTAAAGTTTTATTTTTCCCTTTAGTATTTTGTTTTTATATTTTATTTTTGTTTTATTTTTCTTGTTAATCAATACACGAAATAGCCTTGAGTGAGCGTACATACGCGTTTAAAAGGGCGGCAAGATGGCGGACGACGATGAGACGAATCGTCTCCGCGAGATGTTTTAGGCGGACATGAGGCGAAAGTCTCAAGAACTTGAGGAATTAATGGCAATCGGTCGGGAGGCCGGGTTTACTCCCCGCGATTCGCTCGCGAGAACTGCCCCACAGGAGTTCAGCTCACCTTTGGCATCCATTATGGAAACCACCCTAGGACTGAACCGGGAGAGGGCCGGCAAGCGACAGATAACCTCGCCGGAGGAGGATCAGGAGCGCACAAGACGGTGTGACGAACGCCATGCCGGCCCGTCGCACCAAGTGTGTGCCCCTCCCGTGGCGGGTATCTTGACCGGCCCTCCCCCGGCCAGAACCACATCCCCCGTGCCCATGAACACCCCTAACCCCTATGTCAGTACCCCCACATCGACGCCCGTATCAAGTTGCGCCCCTGCTCCTGCCTCCACCCCTGTTCCAGTCCCTGCCACGGTTACCCCCGCCCCTATCCCCGCTCCCGTTACCGCATCACCCGCCGAACCCGGGTCGTGGTTGGCGGGTCTATCTAAGGTCCAGCTTTTGGACGAGGCGCACATTCAACTACAGCGCATCACTACGTAGCCAACAGTATGGCTTCGCACAACAAATTCAAGCTGAACGCTAACGACAGGGACGCCATCGGCCAGGCAGGGCAGAACGTGCTTGCGCTGATTGCGGCCCTAGAGATTCGGCTTGCAGAGGCCGAACATCAGGTCACTGCAACCAAACTGAAGTGTGCGCAGTTAGAGCTGCAAAAAGCCGCACGCTACTAGCTTAACAGGAACGTCCACACCCGCGGTTACCTACGCATCATTGCTGAAGCGTCCACGGGGACAGCCTCCGGTGCATATCCCGGCGACGCAAGGCCAGGCTGTCTTGTTCTACCCTAATACGGAAGAAATAAAGACCTCCGATGGTACCAAGGCCAAACTGCAGAAGGCGATACAGCCTGGACGCATGGGGATTCCCGTACATAGCGTAAGACGCATTGGGAATTCCGGGATTGCAGTCACAGCCGCCACGCCTGCAGCAGCCGAAAAACTGAAGGCTGCGGTGCCTCCCACTCTTAAGGTGACTGAACCGCGCGGCCGTCGCCCTCTGGTTGCCATTCGCAATCTGAGGGTTGACTCCACGGCGGACAGTCTGCTCGAGGACCTGCAGACCACTAACCTGTCGGACGATCCAGAGTGGACGTTAGAGAAAAAGAGGGCCAACTGCCGCGTGGCATTCAAGACGGGTCGACGAGGAGAGCGCACCACGGTGGTTTTCGAATGTTCACCATCCCTGCGTGACAAACTCATCGGCTTGGGTCGTGTATACATTGGCTGGGACGAGGCCGATGTGTGCGACTACTTAAGAGTCACCTCCTGCAACAGGTGCCATCAATATGGGCACCCAGAAAAGTTCCGTCGTGCCCCGGAGATGGTATGCGGCAGGTGTGGAGAAACCGGCCATAAAAAGACCGAGTGCCAGTCCCAGAGTGAGTGCTGCGCAACCTGCAAACGCTTCAAGCGCAAGGAAGCCGGCACCCACGTCACGAACGCCCCGACTTGCCCAGCGCGCATATACGCCCAACAGCAGTCAGTCAACATGACCCAATATGTATGTATGTATGTACATACATACATACGTATACATATATTTATGTATGTATGTATGTACATACATACATACATACATACATACATACATACACTCGAAAAACATAACCCTCCTTCTGCCGCAGTCGGGTAACCAGTGGTCGCCAGGTGGTCGAAATTCCACCAAATCTATAATTGACATCATTGTCTACATCACAAAAAAAATATTGCGCATAGCATAGTGAGCATATGCAGCAGTCATTGGACCTGATCTGTGTTAATAAATTTTTAATAAAAAAATCGTTGCAAGATCTGTATTATCTGTAAGACCATGTTGACAACAGACTTTGATAATCAACAAAATTTGTGTAGGTATATATGTCATTGTACATCTGTGTGTGTGTGCCGTAGTATGTGTAGTGATTTTTAATGAATTGAAATTCTCCATATAAACTTTAACTGGACCAAATTTCATACTTCTCCGTCCGCGTAATTTTCGTAAAAAGGGGTAAAAAGTAAAGCATCACGTATTAATATATAGATTTATAATCCTTTAGTAAAATAAATAATAGTTAAAAATTATATATGAACGTATATTGTATATTTATTAAATTATTACATCTTTTTCTATCTGGCTGTATTTTATATGTTATAAAACTCTTAAAGGTTACGTTTAATTTAATGGCTGTTAGTGTCATGGGACACCAGGTAGGAATGAAGTTCCTTCTGATAATATAGAAGCAACACAATTTGCAAAAAAAAAAAAAAAATTGCTTATCTTTATATATATTTTCTGTTTTTTTTTTTTTTAATTATACTGATTGGTTTTAAGTACATACAAGTATTTAGGAAATTTAGTATTTTAGAAAATAACAAATAATGTCAAATAAAATAAACAAAAAATAAAATAGTAATTCAAATTACTATGTAAAATAAAAAAACGTGCCTCTTTATTTATTTATTTTTGACAATATAAAATTACAAATAATTTAAAAAAAAATCTTATTAATATTAATATAGGTATTTTTAATTAATCGATTCTCATCATTAAATTCTATTGCTGAAACTATTGGGCTTATGGAAACTAAAATAAGATATATATGATTGCGATTCTTTTTTGTGCCACCATATCTCGTTGTCGATTCTTTTGGATTGTTGTTAATACGTAACTTAAATTTTTGTACAAGAAATGTTTTGAGTGGTTCTGATTTTTCATCTGCAAAATAATAATTGACGTTAAAGTCACCGGAAGCTGGTGGAAGTTTTCACCAAGTGTTTCAGAAAACTCTTCGGTATATTCTATCAGCTTTTTCGTGACATAAAAATCCTAAGACACCCCGTCTATATAGAAATTTCACTTCAAATAAAAAATGTTATAATTTTCAATTAAATAAGATATTATTTTGATTTTTAGCATTAATGTGTGAAACCGGTTTGACGGATTTGCTTAAGCTATAGTATAAATATAAATTAAAGAATAATGGAGCAGATAATTCATATTTTATAATTCATATTTCATTTATTCAGATAATAGAAGAAATTAAAATTTTTTCATTTTGTAATAATGCTGGTTATACATATATTTTTTGTAAATAGTTTTAAGTGATGGTGCTTCGTTGCTTTATTGTTTATTTATTTTTAGTTAAATTTTGATCTATTTTTTTCCTTGAAGGGTTTTTTTTATTTTTTCGAAAAATTTGTAAAATTGATAACGAAAATGGTACTGATGAATAAAGTTATTTTAAATAATTTTAGTCTTATTATTTAATTTAACGCTTTTCTTAAATTGATTACAACCAAAAAAATACAACGAACAAAAGATTGTATAACAAAAATGCACTAAAAAGTAAAAAGTAAAAAAAAAACGTATTCTTTTGTCTATAATCAAATTATTATGATAATACTAGCTTCCGCCCGCGGCTTCGAATCGCGTGGGTGTATTGATAAAAAGTAACTTATGTCCTATCAAATTTTGTTACAAACGGCGCAGTAGATCAGCCACGAAACATACATTTACATAAATACAAACTAAACTAAACCTACTATCCTATAATCAAATTTAAAACAAAAAAAGCATTTCTAATACGACTAAAATAAAAATAATCATCAAAGTAATTTAAAAAAACTAAAAATACCGACTGCGTTTCTGTCTGATTTGGAAATCAAATTAGTTTGGCGTCAAAAATTGGCCATTTTATTTTTTTAATTTGATATACCCAGTATCACTCTCACAGTAAATACGAATCTAATGACAGCTTTCAATCTAAAATTCATCGAGCCGTTCAGGCCGCAGAGCGACAAAAACAATTATACATACATACATATATATATATACTCTCGAAAAACATAACCCTCCTTCTAGCGCAGTCGGGTAAAAAGTAATCTATATTTCTACATAAAATATACTAACTAAAAATAATAATTATGCCTGCTGTACTAATTGTAAGTAATAAAATCGCTCAGAGGATCGAATTAGGTAGCGAAAAAAACTCAAAATGAACACAACGGTCTATAACGTCTGCCCGCGTTCGGGTCGTGCGCACTGCGCACTCGCCGCTCGGCGATGGCGCATTATTACTTGGACCACTTGGCGGTCCAAGTAATAATGCGGACTTGGCGGGGGGGGGGATAGAAAGCTATCCCCCCCCCCCGCCCCGCACTGACTCATAGTTAGGAGTGTGCGATGTATATCGATAATTCGTAAATACTCGATAAATTAGATAATTATACCTCAAAAAAGTTGGCTTGGAACTATAACCACTCAGATTAATTAATAAGTGCTCTTAATTGCTCACAAAATGCTAAATTCAAATTCGCAATTGCTCACCCTATCAATTAATTATTTAATTAGTTATTAATAATTAAAAATACAGAATTATTTTTGCCTATTACACGTAAACCAATAGACTTTTCTTAATTTTTTTTAAATAAATTGCTCACAAATGCTCCTTAATTGCTCACCTGGAATCCGTATTTGCTCCAGATGTATCATTAATAGTTAATTAATAACTAATTTTTTTAACAATTGCAAACGTGAAAAATTAAAATTCTTATAATTCAAATAGAATATATATTTTTTAAATAAACTATATGCCAATTAATTGCTCCTTAATTGCTCCCCAGGAATCCGCATTTGCTCCAGATGTATCATTAATAGTTAATTAATAATTAATTTTTTGAACAATTGCAAACGTGAAAAATTAAAATTCTTATAATTCAAATAGAATATATATTTTTTAAATAAACTATATGCCAATCAATTGCTCCCTAATTGCTTCGGGTTCGAATCCCGCCAGGTGCAGATAATCTGTATGACGAATATAGATGTCTGCACCGGGTCATGGATGTGTATTTATGTATATATGTATTTATATCTGTCTACGCTTAAATGAATAATGGATATTTCGAAATAAACTGATTTTTATGGATAGTTGAATGAAACACAGTTAACGTTTCAATGGTATAATGGTTAATAAATAATGTCGGTACATATAAAATTAATGTTTAACTAAACTTCAAATATAAGCCGCGACAACTAAACGGCAAAGCGCCTGTACAATTTAAAGAGCAAATGAAAACTTAGTACTTCGTATTTTCTACAGCCTGAACAATATCTTAAATTTATTTCCGTTCCTAGTACCTGTAACACAAGTTCTTACGAACTTAGCACGGGGCTAGGTTAACGTGGTGTGATTGTTGGTTATTTTTTTATTTATTTATTTATTTATTTATATTATTTGATTGTCATGTCATACACATTGTGATCTGAAGTTGAGAACTTGAAATACTTCACAAGAGAGGTGAATGAAGTATGCTTAGCCGGAAACAGTGTTGTCAGATTGCTGTCGATTTTTTACACCTACACCTCCATAAAAATTAACGTTTAAAAAATATTAAAAAAAATGGATGTGGACTTATGTATGCACGAAAAAAGTTATACTTATAATAAGACCATGCGCCGAGTTAATGGTTAGTGTGCGCCATCTGTAATCAGACCATGATAACCCACTAAAACAAAGTACTCGTCAAGACGAATCAAAGGAGCTGAAACTCGACGGGGTTGCGTCGTTTCATTAGTTATTAGAGTTCCTATGACCACCTTCCAGGTACATCATCAGACCCTGGTTACCATTGAAAGATAAACTACTTGTATAGAGGATTCAAATGAGCCCGAACTCGATGAGGTTGTGTCGTTTCTTTGCGAAGTTCTTATGACTACGTTCCAGCTCCATTATCAGATTTGACCCTGGTAACTATTTAAAAACAAAGTACACGTCAAGACAAATCAAACGAGCCAAAATTCGATGGGGTTGCGACGTTTCATTGCAGAGTTCCTATGACTACCTTCCAGCTCGATGGAGCCCAGAAGCTGATGATGATCAGAACCTTATTACCATTGGAAGACAAGCTACTCGTCAAGACGATTGAAACGAGTCCGAACTCGATGAGGTTGTGTTGTTCAATTGCAAAGTTCCTATTGCCCCATTCCAGTTCCATCATCAGATCAGACCCTGGTAACCATCTTAAAACAAAATACTCGTTAAGACGAATCAAACTAGTGAAAACTTGATGGGGTTGCGTCGTTTCATTACTGAGTTCCTATGACCACATTCCAACTCCATCGCCAGACCCTGTTTACTATTGAAAGACAAACTACTCATCAAGACGATTCAAACGAGCCCGAACTCGATAAAGTTGTGTCATTTCATTGTAAAGTTCCTATGGCCACATTCCAGCTCCATTATCATATCAGACCCTGGTATCCATTTGAAAACAAAGTACTCGTCAAGACGAATCAAATAAGCCGAAACTCGATGGGGTTGCGTCGTTTCATTACAGAGTTCCTATGATCACCTTCGAGCTCCATCATCCGACCCTGGTTACCTTTGAAAGACAAACTACTCGTCAAGACGATTCAATCGAGCCCGAACTCGATGGGGTTGCGTCGTTTCATTACAGAATTCCTATGACCACCTTTCAGCTCCATCACCAGACCCTGGTTACCATGAAAGACAAACTACTCGTCAAGATGATCCAAATGAGCCCGAAATCGATGATGTTTTGTCGTTTCATTGCGAAGTTCCTATGCCCGCCTTCCAGCTCCATCAACAGATCAGACCCTGGTAGCCATCTACAAATAAAGTACTCGTGAAGACGAATCAAACGAGCCGAAACTAGTTGGGGTTGCGTCGTTTCATTACAGAGTTCCTATGACCACCTTCCAGCTCCATCATCAGACCCTGGTTAGCATTCGAAGATAAATTACTCGTCAAGACGATTCAAACGAGCCCGAACTCGATGAGTTTGTGTCCTTTCATTGCGAAGTTCCTATAGCCACCTTTCAGCTCTATTATCAGATCAGACCCTGGTAACCATTTCAAAACAAAGTATTCGTTAAGACGAACCAAACGAGCCAAAACTCGATGGAGTTGAGTTGTTTCATTACTGAGTTCCTATGACCACATTCCAACTCCATCACCAGACCCTGGTTACCATTGAAAGACAAACTACTCGTCTAGAGGATTCAAACGAGTCCAAAATCCTTCCTTTAGTTACCTTCTAGCTCCTCCATCAAATCAGCACCATGTAATCATAATATTGCATTGTCACATGATTTACTATTATTTTGGATCAAATTCAATTTGCAAGATTTGATGACAAACATCGAGACAGGTGAAACAAAATAAAAGCTTGTAAAAAGTGAGTTGAAACATCCAGCGCAATGAAGTGAGTTAGCGCAATTGCGCGGCGCCTACTAGCGAACTTTATGGTGTCGGTGTTTTGTCACAGAGTGCACGTGCATCGTATAAAAATTTATTTTCATCAAGAAGTTATAGCTTTAAAATACAAAAGTTATTTTGAGTCCTTATTTTCTATATTTATTTTTATTTATTTAATGTTAATATACATTAATTAACAGTTATTACTGTTATGACTCACTTAATCAATCAGGTGCATTCTAATAAATGAACTCAAAAATGATGACCACGCTGGTACCAACGCGTGCGCGCTGTTGTATATTAAGCGGGAGGTCCCGGGTTCAATCCCCGGCAGAGTGAATTTTCTTTCTCTGGTCTGCTTTGGTGGGAGTCTTTGGTAGTGGCTAGTTACAACCCTGTCGGCAAAGACGTGCCCCCAAGCGATTGAGCGTTTTGCTACAATGCAGTGTAAAAACCGATTAGAGGGATAGGTTTAATATAGCTGCCAACTGAATAAAATAAAATAACTTACGTACGGGAAGCGTGAAAGCCGTGGAGCGGGCAAACTACCTCAGCCAGTCGTGGTTGTGATTATAAGTGTTCTTTCTTTTATGGCAATTTCGGGCAATTTAGTCTACTTTAATACTTTGCGTGATTTTGGTACAGCTACATAAGACATGTCCCATTCTTGCTTTTTCATTCCGTTGACCATTTTACAGGTTACCTTTGAAGGTAATTATATCAAGGTACCTATCTACACCTATTATTCCACTATATTATACTTGTACAGGTACACTGATTCATTCACTGCAAATATAACTTTGTAATCCTATATATTTATATGGGATTATAAAGTTATTTATGCAGTTGGTGTATCTAGAAAACTGGACCGAAATTGCAAAATATTTGATTTTTTCCTTGGTTTATATACTAAACACTAATGGTATTCTAAATTTGAAGCTTCTATGTCTGCTAGAAGTGCCTTAGAGTTTTGATGATCGGTCAGTCAGTGAGTGACAAAATTGGATACTTTGACTAATTATAATTCTTAAACTACTGGTTCAAATTGAATGAAATTTGAAATATACCGTGTTTATACAATGCCTGCTTGGGTATTGAAAATTCAAACTTCTAGTTTTATCTACAACGAAGTTATAGGCGATCGAAAATGGCCTAAATTGCTTCGAGAAAAGATAGTACGCCGTGCCACTTTTTTTTTTGCTCGACTTGGCGGAGGCACTGCTGTGCCTCCAGATTAACTTTAAGATTTATAATATTTGTATGAATTATTTCAGTGTATAATTTTCACGCAAAATATAAGAATTATGTTAAATTGTGACGAATCAATTATTTCAATTACAATTATGATAAAACAAGGTCACCTGCGCGGTTTTATCGACGCTATTGAAGAGTAGATAGATAGATGAAAATATTGCTTGAAGTTTATGGTAACTACTTTTCTCCTAAGAGTTGTAACATGACATTTTAAGGCCTGTAACCTTTTCTAATAAATAGGCTTTCTTACACTATATTATTATTAGAAATTTAACTGCTAGACACTGAAATGAAAGTGTTGTAACAAACAAACTTTTTAAAATGAAATTTATGTGAATATCTTAATCGTCTATATCAGAATTGTAATTAAAACAGTCTTTTGGTAATATTGAAAGAAACTGGTAAGAATGGGAGGGAAATATGTTTTTGTTATATCCCTTTTATATACGATTGGAAGAATTTATTGTGGTTATGATTACACTTGTGACTATACATTTGGTAATTTTTTATTTTTATATTTTTATTTACTGCAATTTTTTATTAAAAGTTTCCGTAGTATCTGGAATTTAATAAATAGGTAAATGAAGGTTAATAATGACCGTTCATCTCTCGTTTTCATTAGACTTATACAAATATTTGTTTCTGGTGTTTGTCCTTTTGGATCTCCCCATCGTGCCTCGTAGAGCATGTCAAGCCGTTGGTCCTAGTTTAAAGATAAAAAGTACCCGGATGACCGAGCTTTTCTCGGTTCAATTATATTTAGATGCATTACATACAGATGAAACATAAATAATATTTTCGATCTTACCGATATAATAGTAAAATAATAGAAACTGGTTATTTAAATAAAAAATAAAAAGAGCTATTAATTCAAAAGAAAAAAAAGGGAAAAAAAACATTGGTCTGTAGAAACCTGGATTCGAACCCAGGTTTTCTGATTTCGAATCCGCCCGATTGCCATCCGAGCTGTTAGAAGCTTGTCAATGACAGCGAAATTTACCTTCGTATTCTAATGGTATTTTTTAATTGCGTAAAAAAGGGATAAAACAACATTTTCTAAAAATAAATCCTAGCTAGATCGATTTATCGCCCTCGAAACCCCCTGCATACTAAATTTCATGAAAATCGTTGGAGCCGTTTCCGAGATTCCGATTATATACATATATATATATATATATATATATATATATATATATATATACAAGAATTGCTCGTTTAAAGATATAATTAAAGATAAAAATAATAAATCTTTATCGTACACCAAGAATAAACAACATTACAAATAAAAAAAATAGCACATACTCCTAAGTACAAGAGTTGACCATATCGCTGAAGAGCGATCTATTCCAGACAATCTTAAGGTAGAGGAAATGGTATATTTATGGTATAGGTGTACAGTTTTTGTTATAAAAACCTGATACCGATTTTTACACTTGGTTAGGAAATTGTCTGCCAACAGCGTGGTTCAATAAACTCCGAACCTTCTCCAATATAGAAATAAGAGCCCTTGGCCAGCAGTAAGGCATTTACAGGTTTTTTAAGATCATATTTAGAACTCTCAATTTACAAAATTAAAACAAAACGCTTACAATATTAGAATACCTAAATAATTTTCTAATACTTTATGATTATTTTGATGATTTCTATATATATTGTAACGGGCAACATTGTGTGACGTTGGGCGGAGAGCAGTGAGAGGGAGCAGAGGCGGTGAGGTGTGGAGAGAAGGGGTGAGGTGTGGAGAGGAGGGGTGAGGTGTGGAGAGGAGGGGTGAAGTGTGGTGAGGAGAGGATAGTCGAGCAGCTGAGCATTCCTTTTGGCGAGAGCGAAGTGATCGGACAAGAAATTATTTTCTATTAAATTATTTGTAAATTCAATCAAGAAATAAATCAATTTAATTGTCATTACGTTTTTATTTTTAGCTACTCGAATAACGGCGTTACATATCAGAAGAGGGATCAGCCCAAAATGAAGAGAAGCAATGAACATCCAGGTCGGGCTGTACGAGCAAAAAGGAACCGGGACTGGCACGTAAGCGAATTCAATATTAATAACTTTAATAGTAAAACTCATTCTGTTTCTATAAACAATTTGATAAAATGAGGGTAGATAAAATAGTTAAAGAATGTTTGAATAATGATGGTGATACGTTAAAATATAGATACCCTCGCTTACAAAATACTGAGAAATTAGTTCCTGACTATGATCCGGATAGTCGTGATTTAAATATAAAAAGCTGTATTAAGAAAATTAAACAATTAGGCATAATTTACAATTGGGACGATGAAACAAAATCATTTATTTTACAATCAAAGTTAGAAGGCCAGGCGAGGCAGTGGTTTAATAGATTAGATTCTTATGATCATTCCTGAGATGAATGGAAAGCTATGATCATACGAGCTTTTCCACGTCATCATGATTATGCTTCTTTGTTAGATGAACTTATGTATAGAAAGAAACTTTCATCACAATCTATGACTAAGTATTTTCAAGAAAAATTAGCAATGTGTTATATATAGATGTCAACTGAGTGATCAAGCTGCCGTATCTTGTATTGTGCGAGGGCCGCCACAAGAACTCAGGGCGAATGCACTAGCATTCCAATGCCGTATTCCAGACGAGCTGTACGAAGGTTTTCTATCTACCTTTGATTCTTACCAGATTAATCACCAGAAATTACAGAATGATCATGCTAAGTCACTCGGATTGAATAAAGCTTCCAGCGGAGAAGGGTCCAAAACTCAGCTTCATGGAATATAATCGCCGGTTTGCTACAGTTGTAATGAAGTAGAACACGTGGCAACTACCTGTAATTTACCTGGTAAACGTAAGTGTTTTAGATGTGGTAAACTAGGTCACGTGGCGAGTGCGTGCCATACAGCAAAAGATGATCACCAGAGCAGCGCGAAGGCGGTCCACTAGATATCAAGTTTGAACAACATGTACTCGTACCGGAAGAGTTTTAAGGTAATGACATATATATAAGGTAATTATATGTACCACCAATATTGTTTTGAAGGGCTTTAATAGTAGCTCAGTTCATGCAATAGGAGAAGTTCAGTTTGACCTTTTCGTAGATAAGCAGTTAACTAAAACCACAGCTGTCGTAACTGACGTAGATATGGGAGATATCACCTTATTTATTAGACAAACTATTATAAACCGCGAAGATATGACTTTTAAAGTTTCTAAATATGGAGTCACTTTATCTAGAATGTCTAATCCACCTAACGACTTAACGAATATAAATGTATGTGATGAAGCGAGTAGTTTCAGAGTTTAACTAATTGAAGGCACAACTGTACCGGTCCGAGACAACCTAGTTCGACTGATGGTTCAAGGAGCTGGATGAGGAGACTAAATTGTACGAAGCCAAAATAAACCAGTATACGCAGCATTACGTACGCTATAGCCAGCGCAGTACTTCAAAAGGGTGAAGGTTACGTCAGGGTCTGCAACATAGGATCAGATGCAATTAGCTGGAAGAAGGGCATGACGATTACCAGAGCTGAAAAGTGTACATCAGACTTTGAGGTGAGTGAAAATAATTTAGAATTGAGGAGAGATGAGTTAGTAAAAAAAAAATGATAAAGAGTTAGAGACATTAGAGATAGGCAACATAGGAGAATTTTACAATTGCGCATTTATTAAACTTTTAAAATCATACAGAATTTGTTTTGCTAGTTTAGTACTAGGGAAGGGAAATAGGTTGCACTAGTTTAGGTGAAATGAATATTATATATTAGTATATATTAGAGATTATCCCTATAGATTAGCACATTCAGAGAGACAAATTGTAACGAAATTAGTCGATGATTTAATGAGTGGGGGAATTATAAGGTAATTTAATTCAGAGTATGCGTTTCCGATTATCCTTGTGCGTAAGAAAAATGTTGACTATAGACTCGTGTGTGGATTATAGGGATTTAAATGCAATTACAATCAAATATCGTTTTCTGTGTCCCACATTGATGATCAATTAGCTAAGTTGTCCGGTAAAAGTTGTTTCACGAGCTTGGATCTGTTTTCGGGCTATCATTATGTTAAAATTCATCCAAACTCTATAAATAAGACTGCTTTTATTACACCAGATGGTCTGTATGAACACTTGAGGGTACCGTTTGGACTGGTTTATAAACCGTCGTTCATTTGCGTTATTAAGAAATTAATAAAACTTGTAGGTAGTAATGACATCGTTACATTTATGGATGACATGTTATTATCTACTTCTTGTTTCTCTGATGGTTTGAAATTACTTGAAAAAGTTTTTATTCGATTAAAGAAAGCGTATTTAAAATTAAATTTAAAGAAATATTCGTTTCTTAAGTCTAGTGTTTCTTTTCATGGCCACGAAATTAGTCCGAATGGTATTAGAGTGGGTAATCAAAAAAATTAACGAAGTATTTAATTTTCCTAAGCCTAGTAATAATTTACATTAATTACGTCAATTCATAGGTTAATGTAGTTTTTTCAAAAGTACATAAATAAATTTGCTCTTATAGTAAAACCATTAACCGATTTGACAAAAAAAAATCTTCGAAATGGTCATGGGGTTAGAAATAAGAGCATAGTTTTAATGAAATAAAACAAAATTTATGTTCACGACCGGTTCTTGCTCTATATGGTCCATTGTTACCTTGTGAAACTCATACAGACGCGAGTAAGATCGGTATTGCGGGTATATTATTTCAGTTACAAAATGAACGCAAATTAAAACCGATATATTATTTCAGTAGAGTAACTTCACGTGAAGAATCAATGTATCATAGTTACGAACTAGAAACATTAGCTTTTGTAGATTCATTAAAACATTTTCGAGTGTATGTACTGGGACATTTGATCAAAGTAGTCACGGATTGCTCTGCCGTGAGATATACCCTTTTAAAGAAAGATTTAGTTCCTCGCATAGCTCGCTGGTGGCCTAGGATTCCGGAGTTCGATACTAAGATCGAGTATAGACCTGGAGACCGTGTGAAACATGTCGACGCTCTGAGTCGTTACCCATCAACCGATATAGTAGCTCCAATAAATATCTATGACTCCAGCTATGACTGGTACTTGACGGTACGGTACGGTAGGAAGTGCTTGGAATGATTTTAAAAACAATTATAAAATTAAAAACGATAGATTATATAGGATAAAATTGTACGGTGATAGATTAGTAGTGCCGGCATTTGCTAGATAGAAATTCATGCAAAAACTTTACGATAAAATAGGCCAAATATGTATTAAACGGTGCGAAGAGCTAATTAAGTCAGATGATTGGTTTCCGAATATGACTCGTTTTATAAAAAAATATATGTGAATATAGCTGTTTAGAGTGCGCTTACGCTAAAGTACCTACCGAAAAACTGAGTGGCGAATTGCATCCTATGCTCAAGCCTAATATCACTATGAAAGTAGTTCATATTGACTATCTAGGCCCATTTTGTAGAACACGGAAAGGTCATCAATATATTTTAATGCTTGTAGATTCTTTTTCTAAATTGTTGATAGCACGTCCAACTAGAACAATAAATCCTGTGCGATAGATTAATGCCGAATTCAACTTGAAATGTAGAGTCTACACCTGTATAAATAAAACGTAAAAATGCTTCAAATCGATTAGAGCGACGAACTGAAATAATGAAACGAAATTATGATAAGCGTCATAAACCTGAGAATATGTTTAAAAAGGGGGCATTTAGTTCTTTGGAAGCAAGCTCCATCAGGTGGTGAAGTTAAAAACGTAAATAATAAATTAAAAGTGCTTTACTCTGGGCCTTATATTGTTCAAAAGGTATTAAATAACAGGTGATATGAGATTAGAAGTGTAAAGGGTATGCGTAGTTACAAAAAGTTCTCCGGTGTAGTAGCCGCAGATTCTCTCCGTACTTATCGAAGTGCCCCAAACCCTAGCGAGACTAGCAGTGATGATGACGTCGTTACTAGGGATGACTTGATTGATTTAGTAGAAAGTTAAAATCTGTGTATGTTGCACCAATTGCGGTGCAATTGTTACAGGATGGCCGACTGTAACGGGCAACATTGTGTGACGTTGGGCGGAGAGCAGTGAGAGGGAGCAGAGGCGGTGAGGTGTGGAGAGAAGGGGTGAGGTGTGGAGAGGAGGGGTGAGGTGTGGAGAGGAGGGGTGAAGTGTGGTGAGGAGAGGATAGTCGAGCAGCTGAGCATTCCTTTTGGCGAGAGCGAAGTGATCGGACAAGAAATTATTTTCTATTAAATTATTTGTAAATTCAATCAAGAAATAAATCAATTTAATTGTCATTACGTTTTTATTTTTAGCTACTCGAATAACGGCGTTACAATATTCTATATATATTCTATATATATATATATATATATATATATACAAGAATTGCTCGTTTAAAGATATAATTAAAGATAAAAATAATAAATCTTTATCGTACACCAAGAATAAACAACATTACAAATAAAAAAAATAGCACATACTCCTAAGTACAAGAGTTGACCATATCGCTGAAGAGCGATCTATTCCAGACAATCTTAAGGTAGAGGAAATGGTATATTTATGGTATAGGTGTACAGTTTTTGTTATAAAAACCTGATACCGATTTTTACACTTGGTTAGGAAATTGTCTGCCAACAGCGTGGTTCAATAAACTCCGAACCTTCTCCAATATAGAAATAAGAGCCCTTGGCCAGCAGTAAGGCATTTACAGGTTTTTTAAGATCATATTTAGAACTCTCAATTTACAAAATTAAAACAAAACGCTTACAATATTAGAATACCTAAATAATTTTCTAATACTTTATGATTATTTTGATGATTTCAGGTGATCCATCTTGGAATTATTCGACAATATTCCACAATAAAGCCCATGTTATCCCAGCACACGTGAATGCTTATGAAATATTTTTCGCGGTAAGAAATATTATTGGTAGTCTTTAATTTATAAGCTGAGCCAAGATGAGCCGGTTTACCAAGATCAGTATATAGAACACGATATAGGTTGTCACTTATGAGATTCAATGGTTTTTTTTTTAAATAATTGCTCTTGTACTCGTCGGTGAAACAAAACATCGACAGGAAAAGTATATATTTCTGTAGAAGAGAGAAGAGTTAAGTATATCTACGGCGAATTAAACTCATCCCAGTAGTGTGAGTCTTAAATAAATGCAATCGACGACCCCAAAATATATATTTTTTAGGGCTGCCGAAGTAAGCAAAACGAATCCTATTATTAATTGTCTGCGATCTGTTTTTTTTTTTTTTTTTTGTACAAGACATTTGTATTTTCACACAATGTTTATTACTATGAACGAAAAAACAAGTAATAAAAATGAAATAAAGTTAAAAATTTAAGGGACTCGATAGAATAGCGTATCGTTTCTTTATTAAGTATTGTACAGGACCATTCGTATGAACATTCAACGTACTTATACTTGGCTTTATTAATTATGAAACCTCTTCCAGGAGACCAAACTTATGATAAGTTTTGTGTGTGTCAACGTAACAACCATTAACAATAACCATCCTCGTGTAGCGTTCGCGAGTTTGTTCAAACGGTTAACAATTGAGTTCGATGTTCCCAACGAAGTGGCTGTAGTAGCGAATGTCCTGGCGATGCATCACGGCTACCGAAGAAATGATCGAGATGTGTAAACAACACACACAAACACACATATATACCATGTTTTTCTTAGAATCTATTCGTAATATACTTTTATCTAAATGTTCCTTTTTCTGACTCCCATTTACCTTGTCACACTGTGTTACAATTTCTGAAACCTCATGTAATTGTTGTTACAAAAGGTCAAGTGGGGAATAGGAATAAATTCGTGGAAAAAATCTGTCATTAAGGACGATCATCACTTTTACTGAGATTCATCCATCCCGTATAATATTATATCACGCCAAGCAAAGCACCTAATCCCTTCCTACTTATATGAACCGTCATTTTATGCAATCACTGTATATGTTATGTTACGAAAGATCAACACCTCATTTTGTATAAAATAGTAAAAGTAAAACTGTGATGAAAGGCAAGTGTAATTTTTCCTTAGACTCCCATATTCTTTTGTCACATTATGTCACACAAAGCATGGCCCCTACTTTTCCCTTTTACGCAGACGTACTTTATGAAGCACTTCTAAGATATTTGAAATTGTAATAAATATTTCTATAATAAATATATAATAAAAGCTATTTTGTATGTGCATTATTTACTGTACTGTACTGTATCAGCCTGTAAACCAGCCACTGCCTACCGAATGCCTCTTCTCCATATAGAATAATTCAATTATAGTAAATACACGGTAAATTGTATAACATGAACTAAACTAGTTTACAATTTTTCGTAGGGTATTTGAATTTATTTTTTAGATAGGATGAATTATATGCTTTCACAGAATTGGCAACTGAGTTTCAAACTTCTAATTTTACCTACATTTATGTTTTATCATTTTATTTTATACCATTGTTTAATTAAATTGACAAGTTACATTTAATATTCATTCTTTTATTTCGTAATAATACATATATTGAGTTTTATTATATCTTATTACTATTTTGTAACACTTTTAATATATTTGAATATGTTCATTCACATATACTATATTTATATATATATATACATAAAAATATATACTTATCCAATTTTTTACAATAACACATTACACATTACACGTTCCTAGTGGCGTTGTAGAGACCAAACGCGTGGACCGATTTTGATGATTCATACATCAATCAATTCGTCTTAACCTTGCGAGTGTCACTAAAGACATAACAATAATCAAAATTCACAACAGAGACAACCAGACGCCATATTGACTAAATGAAACAAAAAAAAGTCGATGAACTACGTCAAGTGGGGTATCGTTGAATAGATATTCAAAAATAATTTTTAAGTTCCTTTCTTCATTCTTCATTTTAGGTAACAGTTTAGGATATATAAAAATTTAAAATTGTTTAAACAACCATTCTTGCCTATTTTCATACATAAAAGAGCTACTTATATACTTTAGTATGTCCTTATTATGCCATTATTACGCTGTGATAGTCTAGTGCTAGTCGTATGACTGAAGACTGCGGAAGTAGCGTTGTAGATCATTTTCCAAAGTCTCTAGTGATTTTTCTTGATAAAAATTTAATTTTTAGATAGTTTCTCTCACTACCTACACTGTATAGTGATAAAACTTTTACTTTATGCTGAGGAACTATTTTTTAAAGATTTTTAAAATTATTTTGCATCGAATCCCTGTTTGAATTGACACCGTATGAATATTTAGTTACGGAGCATCGCGTTTTTGCTGCGTATACTTCGAGCGTTCGCACCAGACTCGGTACAAGCTGTTACAGTACAGTCCACGTTACTGTGGGTTGGCGAATTATTTCCCTATCATTATCCCTATGATAACAACCGGGAACGTTAGCTTTACGTGCTCTCCGAGGCACGTTGGGAAGACCCACAAGGACATACATCCAGACCAGAAACAAATATGTGTAGAAATACAAATTCTGCCCCGAGCGTTAAGGCAACTACTTGCATCACTACCCCAGAACCGCTGTCCGCCAGAATTGTATAACACACATAACGCAAATATTTACGAGTTCTGTAACTTAGTAATAATTCTTCCTCAGTTAACAGATTTTATATTGCCTTAATAATAAATAAATAAATCTATTAATATTTCGAATTGGAGTAGTAGAACTAAAAATTAGTTCGTTGGATAATAATTTTGTAGGTTCCAGCGAGAGCGTATAAAATGGCACTAGAACTTTAAAATTCGAAAACTTGGTCAAATTTTCGAAAACAAAATATAAACCTTTTAGCAAGATTTCGTAGTCGCTCAAGCTGATTAAGTTGAACCTCGGTCAAGACAGGATAGCTTGCATCTGCATATTCTAAAAATAAGGTTAACAATTATTATGCAATCCGTCACCAACCCGTTGATACTTTTTTCTCTTATAATTATCCAAGTAAATTATTATTATTAATTTATCAGTGTAAGTCTATAAAATATACCTTCGTTTGCATCCATAACTTTACATTAAATAATAGCTGTAGGTGAAAGATTCATTCGAATAATTATTCAAAAGTGAACAAATCAAGTGAAAATTCTAATAATGCATTGTTAAAAAGAGCTACAGTAAATTCGATTCTGATCACAACAGAACTGTGTTGCAATTGACAATCATAATATTTAGTTTTTTCACAGATTTAGGATATCTATTACAATTTTAGTCGTGCCATAATGGTGTCATGATAATAAATTAAATCCGTGAAAACCGTAGAACAGAATCACAGAATGAACGTTATTGATTTACTATTGCGAATACGACTGAAATCAAAGTCAAAAGGAGTAGAGGTCTAGCAATGGGACATTATTTTTTAATAATGTCTCATTGTCAGTTACATAGTTCACATATTTTACGTAGGTCAAAGTGTAGCATATTATCATGCGTGTATTTGACTTATCCACGCAACGCTAAGTACGCAAACATTTTGACGTAAGATTTATAATAAAAATTTAAAACCATAATAAAATTTTATTTTACAGTTCTGTATCAATTAATGAAACTAAATAACCATAAAATTACATAATAATCGAACGATTAATTAAATCTAAATAATCGATTATAATTTCATTAACAAAATGAATTTTATCAAGAAACTTCTGTATTTCATTTTGATCGGTATGTAAAATTAATTATTAATTAAACATATAGGTATACACATGTATAGTAAAATTGTAACCAGCCGATGTTTGTACATAAGATATTTTTATTGTACTGTAATCTATTGTATCAGCCTGTAAACAACCCATTGCTAATCGAAATCCTCTTCTTCATATAGAAGAAGGGTTGGAGCTTAATTCACCAAACTGCTCCACTGGTGGTTGGTGGATAATTTCCCTACCATGAGTAACGATCGTTATCAGGTGTCTATGATAACAACTGGGACCGACGCCTTTACGTGCTCTCTGAGGCACGATGGGGAGAATCACAAGGACATACACTCATATCCGGAACAAATATTTGGACAAATACATAACAATAATATCTGTCCAGTGCGAGGATCGAACCCGCGACCGTCGGCGCGCGGCGTTTAGGCAACTAGTCGTACCACTACACCAAAACTGTTGTCATATAATAAATAAATAAATAATAAATAAATAACTAATACGGTTGTCATATAAGGAGATAGTTAGGAAAACGAATTATAGGGGTCTTTTTAGGAGCAATAGATTGCCAAAACTATTATTTTCAGAATTACAATCTGTTTATTTGTTTCGGCACCACGCAAATTTGTTTTACCAACCATGATCAAAATCGAAATTCCTGCTTTCTTGATATAAATAAATATAAATATGTTTAACACACACACACGGCCGTCTGTTCTTAATGTAGACAACTTAATGCCTGTGTTTTAAGTAACAGCAGACTAATATAATTTTTTTTAAAATAAATATACCTACATATAAATAATACATATATAAATAAACATATATTACACCCAGACTAGGGGCGGGAATCGAACCCGCAATTCTTGGAGCAGAAAACAGGGTAACTGCAAACTGCGCCAACGGGTCAGTCAAAATATAATTCATAGTATATTGTATATATAATTTATAGATTTACGTAGGTATATATTAATCAAAAAGAGTAACAATTGAGTTTCTTATAAAAATTACTCAACACAACAATATAGGTATATGTTTTTGTTAAGTAGAATTGTACTTATTTTGATATTTTAAGACCCTTGTAAAAATTTCCTTGATTGGTTATATTTTAATTTTAATAGGTACATTATGGAACGAAGCCATAAGCTACGTACTTGTGCAGGTACGAAAAGGCGAAAATAAATCCAACGGTGACACTCTTATACATAAAGTTGTACCTGCTGATAAATTCGACGAAATAGCTGAAAAGGCTAAAAAACAATTCAAAAATTTCGAACAATACACTATTAAAAATCAACCGGGCGATAAGGAATTGGAAAGCATAGTATTCGCCATTAAAACTGATAAAAATGGCGATCGGCGACAACATGGTGGTGGTTTGAAAATGGAGGACAACGCTCTGTCAAAATTGATAAATAAATTAATGGGTATATTTAAAAAGCCGGATTCGCGTGAACTGGCAAACTATAGGGCGAAACTGAAAAAGTATAATATAAGTTAGTATTTATTTTTATTAAATGAAATAAGTTTTCATATACCTATATGCATGTGCGTGTGTAATTGTGTGTGTTATTTATGTTTAAAACAAGGATGACGCTAATAAGTATTTTAACGCTAATTGACTATTTTAGTATTAAAATTAAAAAAAAAAATTAAGCCTATACATACATATCGCTGTTCTATTTTCAGATGAAGATGTAAAAAAAAAATTCTAGTGTGATCTCTAGTGTGATATTAAACATTGACAGTCTTTTACAGTTTTTTACAGAACACTTATAAGTTAGACTTGTTTCAGCGGTTACTAATAAAGATTATCTCGCACATAAATTCCTGTTGCCTAACACGAATTTATGTGCGTTATTATATTAGATACTCATAAACTAACGAATTGTAATATCTGATAGATAAATTGATAGTTGATGGTGAAACAAAAAAAAAAAAAAAACAATCAAAGAGCTTTGTCTGTTTGATATTATTATACGTCTGATAAGTATGTGAAACTTTATCAGCAATCGGTGAACAGGCCCTGAGGGCCAATTTTATCTGTTCACCCTCTGAACTGAATCTTCCTGTAAACGTCCCACTACTTGGCAAAGGCCACTTATCGATATAGGACAAGGGTTGGTTTAATCCACCACACTTCTTCACTGCGGGTTAGTGGATAATTTTCCTACCATAAGTAATGATCTTCATCAGGTGTCTGAGAGAGAGAGTCTGAGGTGTCGAGACTGGCCATGCGACTGCTGGTATTAAGGCCTTACTACTACTCATACTACTACACCAGAATTTTTTTTTTACCATCAAAACCTTTAAAACCAAAAATTGTAGTTTGTCTTCCACATAACTTTTTGATAAGCTATCAGAGACTTTATCAGAAGGAGATGATACAGGCCCTAAGACTCAGTTTCGTTGACGTGTATGTCAAGGGATTTCTTTTTAAACCCTTTTACATTTTTCTACCTGACATTGCTCGTCATTCAAGTTTATTTTTTAATTAGCTCATTGCGTTATATGAGTGTTGTCAACCCACATAATGTTTTTAAAGCGAATTTTTATAGAAAAAATTTTCAAAAAAAAAAGCATGATATTTTCCCGTAATTTTTGATCTAAGTTAATCGACTATGCACATACGCGGTCAATTATGCAACACAATTTAGGCGGCGCTAGTTTTTGAGACACACTAAAGAGAGATGATAAATTTCCATTTAAAAATAATACTTTGACAATTGCAAATGATCTTTTTTTATTCACTTTATTCTGTTTTCTACATATATTCAGAAAGCGATTAGTTTTGCTTACGACCCGTTTAATTTTACGTGACGCAAAATATTCCGTTGTGTAGTACAAATTAATTGGAGGGACATACAACATGGTTGTTATAAATATTTTAATTTATTTACCGCTCAAAATCGCCCATTTGTGAATTGTAATTATACGTTTTTGCAATTCAAATATACTAATAGTATGATACCATGCGTAGGTAGTGTCGACACACTATAAAACGAATAGTTTTTTATATGGAAAAATTTTGAGGTGTCACAACTTGATTCAAATTGAACGGTTCATAAGCGAAACGAAACGTTTTCTGAATAAAGGAACCGGGCTTTAATGGGTAGAATTTTTTTTTTAAAGGAAAGTCAACTTATGCGATAACGTTGAAGATAATGTAACTTTATGTTTTCTTAATAACAAGATCTCATTTCCTTGTGGTCAATGAAGTAATCCACTGGCACTGTGGTTACAACTACTAATTGTTTCGTTAACAGTCACGGGGTCGATGTTGGTCGTGAACTATTCGTGTTTATATTTTATTTATTTATTAATACTTTATTGCACAACACAATATTCAATTGTACAAAAGGCAAGCTTAATGCAAAAATGATTAAAAGAACGGCAAAGAAGAATAGTCCCGACCTATTTCTTGTGGAAGTACTTATCGTAAAAGGCGAATAAGGCAATAGTGGTGCGAACAACTTTACACCAACTAGGATGGTGATGGGCAGCAGCGTCACCATATCCTTTTTTTTTTTTTTTTTTGTCGCTGTGAAATGCGTTTATGCATCCCGCCACCCGCAGGCGACGGGTATGTGGGACTCGCTGACTGCGAAGTCAGAATACCCACTAAAACACAGCGGTGCCCTCGTCGTCGTACAAGGACGCCACGGGATCACGGTTGTATGCCACCATGACGCCCCGACGGTTGGCTCGCCTACGCGGGCCGCCCTCGGTCATAGAGTGCTCGCGGGCACCGTGAGCGCTCTATCTCCGCTGCACCAGGGACCGGCGAACGGGGGAAACTGCGGCAGGTCATGATGACATAGCCGCAGTCTCCTCCGTGACCTGGTGCGATGAGCTTTGGGGAGCGGTCGGCGACTTGGTGACCGCTCTAACCCTCGATTTCGGGGGGCGGCACTCCCGCCCTCCCATTATATGCGACGCCGGTTTGCCGGCATCCGCGCAAACGGCGCAGCGCAGTGCCCCGGTGCAGTTACGGGCAATGTGCCCCTCCACGCCACACCGGTAACACGCGCCTCTGCGGTCGACCGCAGCCGGACAGGTCGAGCGAGTGTGCCCGATACCCATACACTTAAAGCACCGCATGGGGCGCTGCTCCAACACTTGGACCCTGGCCGAACTCCAGCCGACCAAGAGTCGCCCTGCCTCGGCCAGGGCCTTTGCGGCTGGGATCGGGCATCGCACGACTGTGCCGCCCAACCCGCCCGGTCCGACTGCGATTGCGCCGACTTTGACGTCGCCGGCGTCGCACTTGCCCACCTTCGTTATAGCAATGGCCACCGCCTCGCTGGTGACGGAGTCGTCCAGCCCAGAGACTCGCAGACTCGCGAGCTTCGTGGGTTGGACGACCCTCGCCAAGCTGCCAAACGCTGTCTGCAGCTCCTCTGCCAGACGCTTGGCCGCCTCCGGGGTCTGCCCTTTCGGCAGCTCTAAGAGCCGTGCCCCCGTGGCAGAGCGCCGTATATTTAGGCCGCCGACTATGCCGATTGCCTCCAGGTCGACTGTTTCCGCCGCCCGTTCCAGCAAGTGGCAATAAGTTATGCCCTTGCTCTCGGCGTACTCCTCGAGAGTAATGAGCACCGCCGGAGAGCGAGGGGCCGCCATCTTGGGCTTCTTACCCTTTTTGCCCTTCTTCTTTGGCCGCGCAAGTGGCTGCGGCCGCGGCTCTTTTGGAGCAGGAGCTGCGGCGGCGGCGGCGGCGGCGGCGTAAGACTTCGCCTTCTTTCTTTTGGTCTTCTTGACGACGGTGGTCCATTCACCGCCGTCAAGGCCCTCTTCGGTTGCGGCCGTGTTCGGCGTCGCCTTCTTCGGTGCCGGCCCAGACGCGGGCGCCGTCTTCGATGTCGCCTTCTTTTTCTTTTTAGGGCCAGACACAGGCACCGTTTGCGCCCCCTCCCGGTTTTTGTCCGCCGCCAATGGCGGGCGGTGTGTCTTTGCGGGCAGAAGCCGCTCCTCCAGCCCCGCCAGTCGGGCGTCCAACAGACGGCCCATCGACCCCAACATGGAGGCCCTCATCTCCTCTAGCGTGTCCACTCTGCCGCTCGGTATAGGCAAGAGGGGAGAGCTTCTTCCGCGGCCATGTCGGAGCTCGGCTATTTGCTGCCTGAGCTCGTCCATTTCCGACCTCAGACGGGCATTCTCCTGCTGCACTTTGCGGACCTCGTCTGTGGCCGTCCTGTCTTTAAACGCCGCGACAACGGCTTTTATAGAGGCCGCCGCATCCTGCAGGGCGCGTTGGAACGTGCCCTTGAGGTTGGACGACCTCTTTGCCACGGTGCAGATGATATCTACATCTGTGGCCGCCTGCCTTGCCAATGCGTCAGCCGTCCGTGGGTCGCCGGTGTCAAGACCCAGCGATCTGCGTCCCTCTTCGGCCGCTCTCATCTGCTCCGTCATGGCCCTTTCGGCTTCAGAGCCAGGCTCTTCCTCCCTTAAAATTCGCCTTTTGCAACCGGCGAGGATAAGACCTCCCCCGCCGGATGGTGGCGGACTACCATGAGGCCGCTTACCCCTTTTACCTCCTTCGCTGGCTGTCCCAGCCGAGCTGTAATCATCGGAGTCGACAGTAGTCGACCCCTCTCCCGCATCCTTATCTCTATAAAATTTTAGTACGATTGGCTTCATTTCTGTTCCCACGAGTATGGGGGAAAAACGGTCCGCCCAGGCAGTGCCCCCTGTACCTGGGTAAGCCTAGCGTAACTCGTCGCGGGTGTCGGCCGGTACCCGGACGAGGATCGCAGTCGAGACTGATCCACCCGTCAGCCATGCATCCCCTCGCGCTGCGTCGCCGCTTGGGATTCGGGGTAATTTTTTATAGAGGTTTTCTTCCTCGCGGTCCGGCCGGTTAAGGCAAGACCCTCGGTCCCGCACGTAGCCGCGAGACATGACCACGACACCACGTAGCGGGATTACGAGAGGACGGTGAACGACTAAGGGAAGCCTAGCCGTTCTGTCTGACGGCAGTGCGAGTGCACGTCAGACCCGTCCATCCTCCGTTGCTTCACCGCGCGCGAGCGCAGTGGCACCGGAGCCCCCGAGGAGACAGCTGTCCCCTTGACGCCATGCGGCCGCTCAACGGGGCAACTCTGCGTAACAGAGCAGTCCCCGGAGCGCTGAATCGCATACCCGGCGTCCCCCCGAGTCGGTCGTTAGCCGTAGGCAGCAGCAGTTCCGCAATCGCAACTGTGCAGCTGCTGCTGCCTACGTTTCCAGGGTGCACCGCGCGGAGGTCACCAACTGTAGCACCCCAGCGTCACCATATCCTGCCACAACACACTGCGCTTGCCAACCTTTTTTCCATTCTACCCTCAAAAGTTTAAAAATATTAACATCAGCAGGCTGAATCAATCCATCAATCATTCAAACTTAGGACGTACAACAGTGGACGTATGTAGGTATGCAAAATCGGAAATTGAGTAAATTAATTTTCAAGAAAGACAAAATAAGATAATAAAATTAATAACAATCATTATATGAAATACACGAGCAATTAATACATATATAAATACAAGCATACATAAACATACATATGTATGTATACGTACACATAAATACATATATCCATACATACATACTTGTAATATTTAACAATCCAAGTTGTGTTCGTTTTCCAGACCCCCGACATATGATTCTCATCCTACTGATGAACATCGAATATATGTAAGTCGTTTTTATTATTGCATTTAAAGACACATTCTTCAATTTCAGAACCAGAAGTAGTTAAATTTAAAAACAACAACGGCAAATCTTCCATGATGTATGAGATCGACACAAAATCGATCTTACGTGCGTTTAAAGACGTTTTATCTTCAAAGAAATTTAAAACGTACACCGACAATATTGTCAACAAAGCTGCAACCATCTACCGCGTGTTTAAGGAAGAGCTTGAGGAAGCTAAATAAAATAAATAAATTATCATGACAAGTTGTTTTATTTTATTTTTAACCGACTTCAAAAAAAGGAGGAGGTTCTCAATTCGTCTGTATTTTTTTTTTTTTTTTATGTGTGTTACCTCATAACTTGTTACTGGGTGTACCGATTTTAATGATTATTTTTATATTCAAAAGCTAGTGCTCGTCATGTGGTCCCATTTAAATTTGAGCGAGATGTGACTAGTAGTTTTTGAGTAATCCTTAATAATGCGTATATTTGTTCCTGATACCGCGCGTCGATGCACGGGTCGCGTTGCACACTATCGTTCCTTGAGGCTTAATTTGTTTCGGAAGATTATCACGTGTTATGTTTTTTATGTTTACTACGAGTTAAACTATACAATATTACATTTTGTTTCTCAGATTACGACTCAGGTGTAGTGACATCGGTGATTAACTAGATAATTGTTTTAAAATTTTTAATTTGTCAATATATTTAACGGACACTATTTTGCGTCATTTGTCATAGACTAAAATCTTAAATGTGACATTGTGTGTGCAACAAGTGTACCTAAGTATTAGTCAATTAGCAGAGGACTCTTTTCTGCAATCTGCATCGATGTATAGTTATAATAGATACACAGTCTCAAATAAATCGAACCTCAGTCGTGTCCCCACACCAGCCTACCTGACTCTACAAGCTAATAAAACAAAGGCCACAATTGGTTATTGTTTAATTTTAATAATAGACCTTAATTCTTTGGAATTGAGTTGTAAAACATTTGTGACTGTGTCTTACTTATTATCTTTAGGGTTTATGGATGGAACAAAGTAATAAATCTTAGTGACACCCAAAAATGAAACAAGATATATAGAAAAATATTTCATATGAAATCAACCTTATAACTAATTAGAAATATATTACAAAATTGTCACAAATAATATGCGAGTTACGTGATTTCGGCGCTGTGCTTATTAATTTGCTGTTGTCTCCAGCTGTTTGAATAAAATAACTAGTGGAGTCGCTTACCGAGTGCTAAATATGTGATTTGTACGATAATTATGTGACGAATGCTAACGCTGGCTTATTATGAATGTAAGCACTGTTTAGTTTGGTTACTTTTAGTGCGCTTACGCGGAATCTAGGGTATAATTGATCGAAAGGTTGTGGTACGTTAGTGCATATTATTACTTTAATACATTAATTATGAATTTTGCCATGAAAAAAAAATAATAATATCGATTGACAAAAAAAAGAAACTCTATAGGTGATTTGTAAGATCATCGTAGTATTTCGAGTTGGTGTGGATTTTTTGCAAAAAAAAAAAAATTACTTAGGTCGATTGCGGCTTTTTCGAGGGTGGTAAAATAAATGTAGCTTGTGAACTGTAACCGCCCAGCTTTATATAAATAAATCAGTTATCGAACTACAGATTCACTAAAAATCAAGAAATAAAACAAAATTTTAACAAAAAACAAAAACCGACTTCAAAGCAAAAAAAAGAACGGTAAAACAAAAATGTTAAACTACGTTGGCTGACACCGACTCCAAAGACAACAATAATTGTACATTATATTATCGTAATAATTTGATTACAGACAAAAGAATACGTAATTATTTTTTTACTTTTTAGTGCATTTTTGTTTTACCGTTCTTTTTTTTTGCTTTGAAGTCGGTTTTTGTTTTTTGTTAAAATTTTGTTTTATTTTATTTATACTTAAAATATAACTGCAACAAGTCGAATTCTGTACATTGAATGTACTGATTTTTTTTAAATTTTTTTTTAAATTTGGATAACAAACAGTATTTATAACAAAAGAAAAAAAAAATTGGTACACATTAACATATTCAATGACCAGTAAAGTTTTCATAGATTAACCAAACATTCTTGAGCAGATATAATCAAAGAAATATAAAAGTAATTACCAATTTTGGATATTTGTTTGCCTAAGTTCTTTTTATATCCTGAGCACAAATCCCAACATACAACATTGCTTGCTTCACTAGCTATATAATCGATGTGCTCAAATCAAAGAGTAATTTTGAGTCAATAATAATACCAAGATCTATAACCAAATCAACCCTAGATGTCACTTTGACATTCATTTTATAAGAATACTATATAGAAAAACGCTTTCTTGTGCAAGTTATTACATTGCACTTTTTTAATTTAGAAATAAAGAATTTACTGAACAATAATTTCTAAGTCGATCTAGGACTCTAGGTCATTCTGAAGGTCTATAGAGTAATTGTAGTCTTTAATTATCTTAAAAATTTTATTGTCATCGACGTAAAATAAGAAATTGGAGCGCTCAAAAACTGAAGCAATATCATTTCAATATATATTCTGAATAATAAAGGCCCAAGACGGAATCCCTGAGATACCCCGGATGGCACTGGAATAAAAGATGAGGTGAATCTCTTTGTAGTAACTGCCTGACTACGGTTATTTAGGTACGATTCAATCCAACGCAGAAGGTCGCCGTGTACACTGATGTATTTCAGTTTTTCAAGAAGAATATAATGTGATATTTTATCGAAGGCCTTAGAAAAGTCTGTGTATACAGCGTCAACCTGAAAACTTTTGTCCATTGCATATGAAATAAAATCAATGTATTCCAAAAGATTTGTCTCCGTAGATTTTCTGCTAATAAATCCATGTTGCTGGGAAATAATTATAGGTCTTATAATAGGTAGTATAGTATCGTATATTATCTTTTCAAACATCTTCGGAATGAAGCTCAATAGGACGGTAATTTTTTATGTTGTGTTTATCTCCACTTTTAAAAATTGGTAGGATATAAGATCTTATCTTTTAAAGATTGGTACCATATAAGATTTTTATATCATTTTATTTTTTCAAAATGCCGTGGTAGGTATATTGTCGCTAACGGCTACTAATGTCATACTATTATAAATTTAAATCATTAATAAACGAACCTTGAAGCAAACAAGTAGTCTTATTGAATCCGACATTATAAATTTCAATAATTACTAATGAAACATGATCAAACACGGAGAAATGGTCTATTAACTCTATATTCAAGTTGGTAACTGTTAAGTTTCTTATCGGTTATTCTCGACGTAATCTATATTCCGAGTCCGATGGCAGCTTCATCTATACTAATAATAAATCTGTTAAAACCTCCGTTTCATTAATACACTATATATCATCTATACTAATAATAAATCTGTTAAAACCTCCATTTCATTAATACACTATATATCATCAAGAATAAATTTTAATAGCGCGCTTTAATTTCAATCAGCGCCATCTCTTATTATTTTTTGTTCGTGCACGTATCACGTAAAAAGTACAAAACCAATGTAAATAACTTTAACATACAAAAATTATACATAACTCACAGTAACATTTAGTTTATGTTTCATTTTAGTTAAATTTAAAAATAAATATTTAAGAAAATAGAAATACGCCTACGCGACATAGACGCCATCTGGTCTAACGAATCTTAAAAACTCACAAAACTTATATAGCTATTTAATTTGTAATCTATACATATAAAGAAAGTCGTGTTAGTTACACCGTTTATAACTCGAGAACGAGTGGACCGATTTTTATGATTTTTGTGTTTTTGGATTTGTCTTCGTCAGGAATAATACTTATTAAAAAGTGATATTCATCAATGAAAATATAATTAATAAAAAAATCACTTCAAATGTTTCATCTGTATTATCTATACATATAATAAATCTGTTAACGAGTCCGTTTTATAATCTTAATCTTAATATATAAAAGCGAAAGGTCACTCATCACGATATCTCTGGAACTATAAGATCTAGAGACTTGAAATTTGGTAGGAATATTCCTTTTGCCGAGGAGAGGTCAGCTAAGAACGGATTTTACGAAATTCTACCCCTAAGGGGGTAAAACAGGGGGGGCAAAGTCTGTATGGGGCAACGTAGTTCCTTAGTCCAATCTACTTCAAATTTTGCAGAAAATATTCTTTAACAGAATTGATTGAAGACGTGTTTCGTATTTTATCAAAATTCATCTCCTAACGGGGTTAAAAGGGGGTTGCTTTTGCTTCGAAGTTGATTTGACAACTCAAACCGTCTATTATAAAATATTTTCCAGTATCGACGCAGGTGTAGGTGATAAAAAATATAAATTTATAATTTTTAAAATTTTAGTTAAATACTCGTGCGAAGCCGGGGCGTGCCGCTAGTATTAAATATAATCACTACATAGTATAAAACAAAGTCGCTTCCCGCTGTCTGTCTGTCCATATGTATGCTTAGATCTTTAAAACTATACAACGGATTTTGGTGCAGATTTTTTTAATAGATAGAGTGATTCAAGAGAAAGGATTATATGTATATAACATGCATAATATAGTAGAGGAACACTGATAATTTCAGAGGTTTCTAATGTGATGTCGTAAAGAAACACTTTTTTGCGCTTTCATTGCAAACGCTGAGTGAACCCTATGATATAGATCAAAACAATGTACTTACAATATTGTACACCTTCAAAAGGTCTACAAAAAAGTCTGCAATGGTATATGTCTATCCCTTAGAGATAACCCACAATAACCATTTTTATTCTTTACTTTTTACGACAAATAATGGCAATTTCCCAAGTGATTTTAAGCAATACAGCGTCTTATCGAATTAAGTACCTTAAATACATTGTGCACTTAATATACTCGTAGATCAATATGGACCTGTACAGTATGAAATTAAAATGAATATTTTCGAATATATTACAGATTTCAAATGCAGGGACATAGCGGCGTTGTGGCGGTACCGCCCGAGGGGCCCGGTGGCGCGTTCCTATAAACTTTCAAGAGTAACCTCTAAAGAAAACATGTACCGTATTTACAACTAATGCCAAAAAAGAATGTGAACGTTTTATATAAAGACATTCTCTAGTATATTTAGTATCAACATTGCACCCGTGCGGAGCCGGGGCGGGTCAGTAGTATATTATAATCCGCACGCGATGAGAATGGGATAAAACCTTGTCAAAGTAAATCTAAAATGAGAGTTCTCAAGTAGCGTTAGCAAAAACGTGCTTAACAAATGAAATAATTCTTTTTTTAGTCTTTAAAATACATTAAAATGTTTTATAGTTGTAATATGTTACAGTAATAACATATAATATTTTAAAATTTTACAATAATAATAGTTGTAATATATTTAATAAAATATACATCTCTCATTTAAAATAAAAGTCAAGCAGAAATCCACGCGCACAGGAAACACAATTAGCTTCGACGCGAGTTTGTCGAGCTGGCCGAAATAGCATGCGCGTCCCAAGTTCCAAAAGGTCGCATCCTATTCTCATCGCCAGTAGCGTGCATAAAGTTTTAAGACAGGGTAGGCAGTCAAACAAGTATGCTTAATTAAGAAAATCAAAACCCGACTGCGTAAAATACTCTTATTATAAATTAAAAAGAATAAAACAATTTACTAGATTTCATTTGATTGCAGCTAGTTATTTAATATTATTGTTTTTTTTCTATTTGAAATTTTTTATTGTTTAGAAAAAGTTTTTAATGTTATCATCTTTTTCCAAAATAATAAAAGTTGTCTGTATAGTTAAATATATATTTGTATTTTGTATCAACTTAAAGTATAATATTCAAAACCTAATTTTTAAAAATATACAATTATATTAATCTCTTTATTCAAATAAGATTGATGATACAAATAATTCCAAACTCAATAAATTTTAAACAAATGATTGCTTTTAATATATGTTCTGAATTTAATTACTTTGTCATGTTATATCATAGTGCAATAAATAAATAACTTAAAAAAAAATTATCAAATTATTATTACCATATTTAAAATTATATATACTTATAATATCTCAAAAACTTTGATATAAATCAAAAACTGATGGAAAGAAATGATGATTTCAATTTATTTATTTGATATAGAATAATTTACCAGCAAAGTTAGTCGAAGTAGTTTTTAGCTTTATAAGTGCAAAAATAAAAATGTATTATTATGGACTAGTAAGTAATTATACATATCTTATTTATGGTGTTTGATATGTATTTTTAAGTAATCAATCTGATTTTGAGAGTTACAAATGTACAATTTGTAAATTTTCAATTAAAAAAAAAAATTTAAAATTTTTTTAATTATTATCGACATTTTTGTTATATTATAAATGGTTATTCTGATATTTTGTATTCATATATAGTAGTTTATTTCTTTAACTTTTTTTTTAATCTTTAATCTCACATATTTTTCCTAATATTTCAATTTTATTGGGAATAGAGGCTTTTAGATAATTTCAAGAACAGACAAGTAAATTATGAGACACTGTGTAAGTTCATTTATACTAATAATGCAGGCATACACATACAGCAGGACAAAATACATTTAACTATACATACCATGCTTATTGATTGATCCGGCTTTTCTCGGCATGTGATACAAGTCGTGCCGAATCTTTTATGAGCATGAGCCACTTATATATACAGCAACCAACTGATACTCATCAAACAAATCAGATACTGGTTAGACATAGTGGCCTCATAGGCCGGCACTCTGATAATTTCGTTTGTGTCAAACATACGAAATCATTGATAACACTATCAAGGAATTTCTATTAATTAGTTACGAAATTGTATGCTTAATTAAAGTACTTGTTTATTTATTAATAAATGAAAAATTATAACCTCATTGTTATTTATAATATGTTAAATAGATACGCCTATCTTTTGTTAAATACGTAATAATCTGTAAAATCGAACGTGTTGAATTTGGATGCACTTTACTTTATTTACTTCCATTAAACACATCACCACGCACAAACTAAAATTTTAAAATTCAAAGTGAATTCAATGAATTGTAATAATATCTGTCACGGAATGATTCGGAGTTCGGACGGCGAATGTGATTATGCGACCGTGTCAAAAATCATAATTATTGGTACATACGGTATCGAATTCAAGACAATTTGATTTGACAGCCTAGGCACTGCCTATTTGTTTATACTGAGATTGTTAAACCGACCAATGTTAAAAACACAATACTTTGTTCGTATTCCATATGACGCGCGACATTATAAAATTGTAGGATTATAATAATGTCGTTCTGTCAATGCTAACATTTTGTATGGGATTTAAGGCAAAGTTTTATAAAAGGCCCGTCGCGGTCGTCGATTCGCGGGAAGCGCTGATATCGCATATATGATGGCGGGTTTTTCAAATTGAAGCGGATTTAAATTGAATTATGATTTACCTATGTCTTTTTCAAAAATATGTAATGTTCATGTTTTATATATATTTTTTAGTAACATGCCAAGGTAGGCAGTGCCTTTCTGCCTATATGAAATGCACGCTACTGCTCATCGCCCAAGGAGTATTTGATACAATAAGACACAAAAGTTCTTTTTAAAGCTTGTTAGAACAAATCTCTAATTTTTATATTTTTATAGCCATTTTAATATTATCGCTCTTTCTTTATTTCTATTTTACTATTCATTCCATAATAAATACCGTTGTACCCTTACATTATCGACTAAAACCTTGATAATTAACCCTTAATTAAAAATAAGACTCAAACAGACTAAAATTACCAGCACAGTCTGAAGTTCTAATTACTCGTAAATTATCATCTAACGATGATCAATAAAACAATGATTTTAATAAAATATTAATAATTGAAGATTATCATAACGATGACCTATGGGGTGCCTGTGAACTTCACATGTGCTGATAAAAAACTTTCCCACTGCTTTACAATAATACTTTCCTAATAACAAATAGACGATTTTTTTGACGTAATAACGTCTTATAAATCGATGAACGTCGAAAAAAGTCGTGAAAAAGTATGACTCATTGTCACGTTCCACGCGCGAGAGCGCGGAACATGGGATAAGGAAGCACGATCGACCTAAGCGTTCGGCTTGTAACACATCTAACTCCCTTCCACTCCACCGGTAGATGCGTCCGAATAGAAGTGAAAAATGATTTGATTTACCGAGTGCAAATAAATGTTAATTTATTGAAAAAAAAACATGTGATTTTCAATTAACTCCTTCTTTGTATTATACAAAATAAAAAGAATAAAACAATTTACTAGCTTTCATTTGATACCCATATTGCTACTGTAATAAAAAAAAATCAACTCCCTCCCCCTCATTCCGCCATTTGCGGGCGCCATTTTGAAAATTTATATAGCCTATGTCACTACTACAATTTAGACAAATCCAACGACACCTCATATGTCAAAAACCGTCCAGCCGTTTGGGCTGTAGAGCGTGCCAAAGAAATGGACATACATACATTCATACATACATACATACATACATACATACATACATACATACATACATACACTCGAAAAACATAACCCTCCTTCTGTCGCAGTCGGGTAATAATGATAATTCAGTGATAATACTTCAATTAATAAAGGTATGCAATTTTTCATCAATGTGTTCTTATGACGTTATCATGTAAAATTATCGTCCGTAAAATGACTTTACAGAAAACCATTTTTTTTTTAAATGAAATAAAACACGTTTCAATATCATAAATGTATATTATTGTAAATTTTCAAAAAAAAAATCTAAATTTATTTATAATTTTTTTAGATCAACAATTCATTATTAAAATCATAAAAAATTATAAAATATATGACAAGTCAAATCTCTTTTAACAAACTTCTTTAATGGTTATGACAATAAATGTCTTATTATTGTAAATTCGAAAGTTTTCGAAACCGTTCCTCCAGTTATTATTAAACGCCTTTGCAGCGTATATAAACTTTTTTCTTTTTTGCCTAAAATCCTTCTTAAGAAAATCCTGGTTACGCCAATGTATTAAACATTACACTTATTTTATTATAAACTAATATGTACTCAGTTTAAGTCAAATTATTAATTATTTGTACCTACTGTCACAAAATGGCCACCATACTTTTAACATTTTGGTAACTACCTAAACGAAACACACCTACTCTGAGCTTGCATAAATCTCATACTCTGGAGTATGTTCTGTTCTTAAAAAGAGGACACATAACTAAAGAATAATAGACCGATTTTTCTGCTGAAATATGGCTACTGTTTTCGAGTCATAACGAATCTTTAGTGAGTTCAAAAAGAATTTAGCCAGATTCTAGACCAGATTGCAAGGATTTCAGAAAGAATACTGCCACTTTGCTTGGGGTTCGGTGCAACATTGATCTTTTACTTTTACATCTAAGTAATAAGGGTACAAGATAGCATATTATTAAATACACAGTACAGCTGTAGCGAAGAGCTCGAAGTGGTGATGTAATTTCCCTAAAGCTTGTTACCTCTGCGTTGGAAGACTAAAACAGTCTTTAGTCAGTTTCTGGATTGGAAGCAATTTGAGGTCAACTTTAACTTCGGCTTGCCATAACATTGTTATAGTGGAACTTCTTAAAAGATTGGTCGCAGAAATAAATAACATTTCCCGCCCGACCTGGTTAGTCGTTAAGAACTATATATAAGAACATGGCTCCATGTATATCTGACTGACAGCCAGACAAATTAATACAACTTGAGATAAGACATAAGAATAATGTGTTGAAAAAAAAAAAAACATATTCCCCGTTCTCCGCCCCTCATTTATCCTAGTGCTATGTAGATTTAAGAACAAAGACATTATCTCTTTTAATGTCTTTGTTTAAGAAAATAGTAAAGTAGAAAAAAGCCTTTAGCTTGGGAACTTACCCTGGGTGTAAAAGAGGACGGATAAATATGAAAAATAGTATGAGAATAAGCGAGAGCTATGTATATCTATATATATGTATGCTATGAATGAATGAGTCGAAAAATTAAAAAAATGTAAATAAAAGTCTCCGAACAAGCTAACTCGGAGGGAAAAGCATGAAAATAAAATCGAGATAACTTCTTTTCCGTGTAAAAATAGACTATAAAAACAGAATTCATGTAAAATAAGATAATAATTTTTTTATACATTTCAAATTACAATAAATCAACTAAAACAATTTATGTACAAATGTTACTTAAAATTATATACTTAAGTTTTTTTATACATATAAAAAATACTACACAGATTTTCAATGTCAACATGGTTGATCGTGAGATTATTTTTGTGTTTTTTACTGTTAATATGATCAAAAACTAAACTGTCTAAGACCCTTACATTACATATGAGGCAGTGTAGTTTATTGTCATTGATCTGTAATTAACAAAAATAAAAATTAATGCTTTTTAGCACACAAACAGTCGTTCCGTTTTCAACAAATAAATAAATATATATATATATCCGTCTGCCTCGATCCTCGGTGCTGAGAATTGAAATTAAAATTCTCGCATCACTATCATACAACGGTTAATATTTAATTATTTATTATTTATTTACATTGTAATAAAAAAGTACATACCTTCCTAATCAGCGAAGGTAAAAATTTCTTTTCAAACGATTTTTCTAGAACACTCATGTGCTTTTCTTCAAATATGTAAGTATTAACCGCATAGACTTTCAAATGACTCTGACACAGAATACAGTAGGTACCAAATTTACTTTTCGAAAATCCATGCCAACTATCCCATGAAATTTTCAAAGCATTGCCATTAAATACAACATTTTTTTTACATATTTTAATTTCAACCTTCCCGTCAGTTTTTTTTACATATATTCTAGTTATAATTGTTATTTTCGATTCTACATTCGACACAGCAGATTCTTGTATACTCGTAGTTTTTATACTATTTTTTTTTACGCCGGATTTGAAATCTATTTTTCTAGTTTTTTTATCGGATTTAATTCGTATTCCTTGCCATGTTCTGTGCGCTGACAATTGCCTTTTTGTGAACACAATGTTACAACTGCAGCAGTGATATGCGAACGAATTCTAAAACAAAAGATATACCTACAATTTTAATTAACATTACATATTATATTTACAAAATTTTATTGAATTAATTAGTTGTACTATTATTAAGCGTATGATAAGGTGGTCTTGCCGAAAACAAAACATACCTAAACGTAATATTACATATTAATTAAAATACACATAATTTTAATTTATACGAGTTACTAAAAAAAAAACATTACCTAATTGTATTCTTATGTAATAAATATCAAAAAATGTCATCAAGGTCGTTTATCCACTAATTACTGAGATGAATATTTTATTCATTTGATTAAAAGTCTATACCGGATTTTTTCGCGTTTATTTAAAACTTTATAGTTTTACAATATTTTAAATTATTTCCCGACGTTTCGGACCCTTTACAGCGTCCATGATCTCGGGGGACTGAGGTGGTGGGTGTCCGAATAATGAATTAATTGTTACATACCCCGCTTTTATACAATTTTAAATTATTACTATTAACCGTTCCTATTCATGCAGAATGAGCTTATTGTGTCTGGAAGTCGTGCTGTGTTCTTATTTTCCTTGGGTTCAATTAATTCTAGTACTGGCTCCCAAGCTTGTGGTACGTTCCAACCATCCTCTCTATTGAAATTAGGATATTTTTTTATTTCAATAGCCTCGAGAATCATCCTTGGTAGGAATCGGTGTTCTTTAGCGAGAATTTGTGGCTTATCAAATCTGATATAATGGTTGGTACCTTGTTGAGTATGTTGATACACAGCAGACTTTGTCGACCGTTGGTGTTTCATGTCAGCTATGTGTTCTTTGACGCGTGTCTCTATACTCCGCTTAGTTTGCCCTATATATGAGAGACCACATTCAAGTGGAATATAAAAGAAAAAGTACAACTTACCTGTCGAAGCAAATGCTTGTCATACATATAAATAAAATGACAATTTTTCAAATGAATCAAATGATTTTCTTCTTCCATGTGTTCTTTTAACGAACCAAACACAAACAACGAACACAAGAAACAAAAGCGAGAACCATCTCCTATATTTATAATAGCATTGTATGATTTATAACTAACTTTTACATAGGTGTTTTTAAATTTTAAGTAAATACATTGGAAGTTATACGGTTCTTTTACTTTCGTTAGATTTCCGCTTGATTCAGTCACATCGGTTTTCTTTCCATTTTCGCTTAATTCATTTACATCGATTTTTATTTGTTTTTTGCTTGATTCATTCACATCGATTTTCGTCTGCTTTATAGATGATAATTTGATTGTAATTTGTTTCATTTGTAATTGTTGTTTTGGTACATTGTTCATATGGTTAAGCGATTTAATAGTAGCTGCTTTTAATAATCTGATGTGCGTTGGATCGAGTGTATGTCTGTATGCCCGCGTTATAACGAAAATATCATTACATATCGCGCAATGTCCTACTTGTCCAAGCTGTAGGAAAACATTTAAAAGGATTAGTATTTTAATTAATACAATATTAGTCATATAATTTTATAACGCTAGATTTATTGCGAAAAAAAAAAATTACTAAAAAAAAATTACTGTCGGTAAAGTCGGTTTACGGACGATAATTTTACGTGATAACGTCACAAGAAAACATTGAATATAAATTGCATACTTTTATGAATTGAATTGAATTATTATCACTGAGTTATTATTATTTTGTATAATACAAAGAATGAGTTAATTCAATTTATTAATTTTCTTTTCAATCAAATATTTTTGGAGTTTACTCCTTAAGAATCGATTTTCATATATAAGGCGCCCGGTATGAAAAAAATATGAGAGGTAAAATCTACTGATGAATGACCTCGTTACTTTTTCGGTGCGCGCGCACCTACGGTGCGCAACTTTCTAATTTGGTTGTCAGTGTATTAAGGTGGACATGCATAGGTCGACTTTCATACATTTTTATTTTTGATTATTCTTGAAATGTATACATTTTTTTAAACATTTAATTTGTTTTATTATTTCTTTAGAGCTTTTTATATGAGCAATGTTCATGTCAGCTGTAATAAAAAATGAAAGTAATGTTGATCTAATTAATATTGAAAAATAATATTTAAAAAATAAATGATAATTGTCAGATAATAATAATTACATAATTTATCAACATTCCTAATGAAATATTTGTGCACATCTGAAATTGACTATTGTGAAAAGTTTAATGTAAAATATTTCGCCGATTAGTTATAATAAATGTATATAAAATGAATAAATATATATTTATATATGTATATTATTTTCATTAATTTGTTAATTTACCCTTTCATATGGTATTAATCTTATTTTCAGTTGGATAAACTCTTTTTGCGTATGTTTAGACAATCGTACTTAAGGAGTAAACTCCAGTCGTGCGTCGGAGCTGACACACACAATTTTTTTTTTTATTACTTAAATTATACAGATTAATTACAAATAACAATGTGCTATTAACAATTTATTTACAATTTATATACATGTGTGATATTTAAGATCGTCCAATCTGCGTTATTGTTTTTTATTCATATGGAATGCCGATCGTGCCTCTACCGATTTGTACTTATCACACTGTGTATAATGTGGCCATGGATAAACAACGATTCTTGTAGTTTTAATTAATGTCTAATGTCAATAAACAACTAATGAAATGATCAAACGTGAAGAAATGGCTTATTGACTATTTTCAAGTTGATAACTGTTGAGTTTCTTGCCGGTTATTCTCGACGGAATCTACATTACGGGTTCGGTGGCAACTTCATATTAACTTATATTATTATTTATACAATGACGACACATAAGTTCTTTTAAAACTTATTTGAACTATTTTATTTTTTTATTTTTTGATAGGCGTAAAAAAATTAAGGCTCTTACTTTATTTCTTTCCTTCTATTCCTCCATTCCATAATAAATACCCTTGTACCCTTCCATTAGAAATTGAGTCCTTGATACCGTTGGGTATCCACATCAGCCGTTGGGTATCTACTGCTGAACGTAGGCTATCCCCATCATCTTCATCAGGCAAGAGGGTTGACGAGAGCAGTATGTTGTGGCAGGATATGATCACGTTGCTCCCATCACCATCCTAGTGTGATGCAACTGTACAAGTTGTTCAACTATTATAACGATGAGTTATGGGGTCCTGTGAACTTTACATGTGCTGATAAAAAAAAAATCCTAGTAAAATTACCATATGTATTTGATTGTTATTAGGAAAGTTGTTTTTTACACAAATGTTTGTGTAAAAAACAACTTTCCTAATAACAAATCGACGTTTTTTTTAGGAACAGAAATAAAACACTTTTCAAATTTTATAAAATATGTATTATTGTAAATTTTCCAAAAAAATATTTATAAACAATTCATTATAAAAATCATCAAAATTACAAAATATATCACATATCAAATCTCTTTTAACAGAGTTTTATAATGGTTATTACAATAAAAATCTTACTACTATTATAATAAATGCGAAAATTTTCGAAACCGTTACTCTTACTATTAAACGTTTTTGCAGCATGTATAATCTTCACATTTTTCGCCTCAATCCATATATAGAATAGAAACATTATACTATTTTTATTACGAACCAATACGTTATTTAAGCCAAAACTATTAATTATTTGTACTGTCACAAAATGGCCACCATTCTTTTAACATTTTGGTAACTACTTAAACGAAACGCATCTACTCTGTGCTTGCATAAATAGATTTTTTATCGTGTATGAGTAAAGTATCGTTAAAAATACAAATTGCTCGACGTTCAATAGTCACGTGAGAGAAGCAGCTAAATAAGCTTCTCTCGAGTGACATTTGGAGCAATTGCAAGGGAATACCGCCAGAGTTGTTACTATGGAGTACGTTCGTTCTGTTCTTCAAAAGAGGACACATTATTAAAGAACAATAGACCAATTTTACTGCTGAAATATGACTACAAACCTTTCCATAACGAATCTTTAGTGAGTTCGAAGACTTAAACCAGATCCGAAGGATTTCAAAAATGTCTAAGAGTACAGCCACTTTGCTTGAGGTTCGGTGAAACGTTGACCTATTTTGAGTTCTACAGAGATTTCAAATCGATTATCAATACATCTAAGTAATAAAAGGTACAAGATATCATATTATTAAATGCACAGTACAGCTGCAGTGATGAGTTCGAAGTGTTGATATAATTTCCCTAAAGCTTGTTACCTCTGCGTTGGAAGACTGCTTTAAGTTTCTGGATTTAAAGGAATTTGGGATCGGTGGTAAGTTCGGCTTGTCATAACATTGTTATAGTGGAAGATACTCTGAGAAAATATATTATGAAAATAGAATTCATGTAAAATAAGATTACAAATTTTTTTATACATTTCAATTTGCGATAAAACAGTTAAAACAATTTATGTGCAAATGTTACTTAAAAGTATATACTTAAGTATTTTTATACATCTAAAATGCCCTTATCAAAAAGATTTTCAATGTCTACATGTTTGATCGTGAGACTATTTTTATGTTTTTTACTGTTGATATGATCAAAAACTGAATTGTCTAAGACCTTCACATTGCATGTGAGGCAGTGTAGTTGATTGTCATTGATCTGTAATTTAAAAAAAATCATCAAATTTCATTTCATCAAAAAATAATTTTCAAATATAAATTTTTCAAAGCCATTCGACTATGTTGATCACTCACTATATATATTGTTATTATATATATATATATATATATATATATATATATATATATATATATATATATATATATATATAATAACTAATACAATATCGTGTGAGTTTGAGTCCTATCTTAATAATTAACAATACAAAATATTTATGGCAAGCAATACGACTGCTTTTAAGTATTTTCTGGGGTTTCACAGGGACCCCTGTTTATTATTTCAGTTATAAATGACAACAAAATTACTATTTACGGGTATGTTTGCCGATGATATTATAATTGTGACATTCATATGCTTTGTGAAAGTCACCCATCATCTAACACCTATAATTATTACTCTCTGAGGCACATTGGGTGGACCCACAAGAACAAACACCCAGACTACAAACATATATTTGTACAAGTAAAAATATCTGCCCCGATTGGGTATCGAATCCTCGATCGTCGGTGCTGAGAATCGAAATTGGAATTCTCGCACCACTATCATACAACGGTTCTCAAAAAAATAAATGAAATTTTATTTCATTATTATATGTACATTATTTAGAATTGTAATAAAAAAGTACATACCTTCCTAATAAGCGAAGGTAAAAATTTCTTTTCAAACGATTTTTCTAGAACACTCATGTGCTTTTCTTCAAATATGTGAGTATTAACCGCATAGACTTTCAAATGACTCTGACACAGAATACAGTAGGTACCATATTTACTTTTCGAAAATCCATGCCAATTATCCCATGAAATTTTCAAAGCGTTGCCATTAAACACAACAATTTTTTTACATTTTTCAATTTCAACCTTCCCGTCAACTGTTTTTAGATCTATTCTAGTTATTGTTGTCATTATCGATTCCACATTCGACAAAGCCGATTCTTGTATAGTTTTTATATTAATTTGTTTTATGCCGGATTTGAAATCTTTTTTTCTAGTTTTTTTATCGGATATAAATTTTACTCCTTGCCATGTCATGTGCGCTGACAAGTGCCTTTTTGTGAACATAATGTTGCAACTGCAGCAGTGATATGCGAACGATTTCTGAAACAAAAGAAATACAAGTTTAATCAACATTAGATATTATATTTATTAAATTTAGTTGAATTATTCATTACATTGTACACAAAAAAAATATCGTTATTTAGTGTTTTAGTATTATTAAGCGTATGATACGGCGGTATTGCCGCAAACAAAACATAACAAACGTAATATTACGTAGTAATAAAAATACATATAATTTTAAATACAAGATTTATACAAGTTAACAAAAAACAACAAACGGCAACAGCTATTACGTGAATAATAATTAAGCCTAGTTATGATTTATCATATAAACTATAGCTTTATGTTAACTGAAATACACGCATGATATTCTAGCTTCCACTCGCGGCTTCGCCCGCCTTGGTGTATTGATAAAAAGTAACTTATGTCCTATCAAATTTCGTTACAAACGGCGCAGCAGATTAGCCACGAAACATACATTTACATAAATAGAAACTTAACTAAAACTAAAATCCTATTATCAAATTTAAAACAAAAAAGCACATCTAATACGACTAAAATAAAAATAAAAAGTAATCTATATTTCTACATAAAATATACTAACTAAAAATAATAATTATGCCTGGTGTACTAATCGTAAGTAATAAAAACGCTCCGAGAATCGAATTAGCTAGCGAAACAAATCAAAATGAACAAAACTGTCCATGATGTCTGTCATGGCGTCAATTTTTTGAGACATATTGTAGAAATTAAGATCTTACACACCCAAAATTAATGAATTAATGATTATGAATTACAACGGAGCTCCCTAAAGCCGCGGGACGACCTGTCCTAAAACCTTTAGCGGAGCTCTTTAATGCCGTCATATAATGGGCTAACACGCCGGAGGCGTGGTCCAGGACTGTGGTTTAGATATTCTTCAAGAGAGGTGATAAATCTCTCTTGAAGAATTATAGACCGATCTCACTTCTGAGTCGCGTCTATAAGCTCTTTTCAAGGGTCATTACGAATCGTCTCGCCGCAAGGCTCGACGAATTCCAACCACCTGAAAAGGCTGGATTTCAAAATGGCTATACCACCGTAGATCACATCTATACTATTCGGCAGATTATACAGAAGACTAAAGAGTAGTATCAACAGAGTAGTATCAACTGCTGTGTATGGCATTTGTGTACTACGAGAAAGCCTTTGACTCGATCAAGAACTGGGCTTTCCTAGATTCTTTGCAGCGATGTCATATCGACTGGCGATATATTGAGGTACTGAGGTGTATATATGATGCGGCGGCGATGACCGTCCTAATCTAGGATCAACGAACAAGACCTACATCATCATCGCGAGGTAAAACAGGGGGAAGTAATGTCCCCGAAATTGTTTACCAACGCAATGGAGGATGTATTTGATACTTTTTACTGGAGTGGACGAGGAAAAAATGTCAACGGTGAATACATCTCACACCTTCGTTTCGCCGATGATATCGTTATCTTTGCGGAGACATTGGAGGAGCTAGGTCGGATGCTGGGCGACCTGAATGAGTCATCCCGACTGGTCGGTCTCGGTATGAATTTGGACAAGACAAAAGTTATGTTCAATAAACATGTCATGCCGAGACGGATATCTGTCGATGGTACCCTTTTTGAAGTTTATGTCTACTACAGGATTGTGTCTACTTAGGCCACACAATGCCACTTGGCCGAAACAACTTCGAGAAGGAAGCCAATAGGAAGATTCAGTTGGGCTGGGCGGAATTTAGTAGGCTTCGTCGAGTCTTCGATTCGAAGATGTGGCGCCGAGACGTGGACACTGACGATGGGATTAGAACACAAATTTAAAGTCGCTCAACGTGCTATGGAACGGGCTATGCTTGGAGTCTCTCTCAAGGATAAAATCAGAAATGAGATTATCCGCGATAGAACCAAAGTACCCGAAATAGATCGTAGAATCAGCAAGTTGAAGTGGCAGTGGGCTGGTCACGTATGTCGCAGGATCGATGGCCGCTGAAGCAGACGTGAGTGGAAACCGCGTTTCGGCAAACGAAGTGAGGGGCTTCCTCCGGCCCGCTGGACTGACGACTTACGCAAGGTCGTCGGCAGAGGCTGGATGAGGATTGCGGAAAACCGTTATAACGACATATCTCGCCATATACGAACTAGAAGAAACTGACGTATCCTACATCGCGCTATCAAAGTTATCAAAGTGATTGAGTATATATACAAGAACCCGACAACAAACGTTAAGTGCCGCAGTAGCCCACCAGACGCAACACCCGTCTGGTCGTAAGACCCTCCCTTTTCATCGGTGGACCCTGTACCTCGCATTTACATAACGGAGCATGAACATCAGCGCAACATTCGCAAAGCTACTTCATCGTGACGTCATCATCACTTACTCAAGCTTTCGAGCAGCGAGTCATACAGCCAGCCAGCGTCCACGGCTACTACGGGTATCCTGACTACAAGCATGCAGCGGACGCGCATTCCTGGTCATCACCCACAGCCTTCTCAGCGACCATGGCACAGCACACTGCACTTCGGCCGGTCAGCAAGCAGAGACGCACTTCTCTCCTGGTCGACACAGCAGCCAGCCACTACGAAGCACTGCACCACCCCGACTCACTAGGGCATCACTGCAGACAGTTCCAACTCTCCGTGAAATATGCGGCATCTGGTTCAGACTCACTGGAACGTTCCACTGGTCCGGCAAGCATCACAAGATGTATAGACGACTCAACCTGCTATCGACCTCCAGTCTCGGAGAGGGAGTGATGTAGCGACATCTATCTCGCCACATACGAACTGACGTATCCTACATCGCGCTATCAAAGTTATCAAAGCCATTGAGTAAATATACAGAAACCCGACAACAAACGTTAAGTGGCGGTGTAGCCCACCAGACGCAACTCCCGTCTGGTTGAAGGATCCTTCCTCTTCAATGGTGGATGAGGAACTTCACACCCTGTTCCTCACATCTCCAAACCATGATATTTGGCGCGAGCTTGGGGAGGCCTATTAATTTGGCATTGAGCTGTTTCTATGTTGCTACTATCGCATGAAATTTTTATGATTACCGCCAAACAAGATTTAGTTTCTGCATCTAAACTGTCTTTCTAGGTTGTTTATTATATTAGTTCGGATTGACCTAGGAATTGGCACTTTTGAGGTTATAATTTCAAATGTTTTTGATTAACGCACTGATTTAATGAAATTCGAGTTCTGTTTTTAACATACACACGCTACACTAGAATCTTGCACTTCAATAATGTTATATTTTTGGTCTTTTGACGAATTCCGAGTGACTTTTGACAAATCATTTGAATGCACTTTTTAATGAATTTTATTTATTTTTTCTTTATAGTAGAGGGGGACGGATGGACAGTCGGTTCACCTGAAAGCGACATCCATAGACATCGGCTACATTAGAGGATTACCAGGTGCGTTGCCAGCCTTTAAGGAGGAGAGGAATGTTCCACCGGATCTGTGTGGGGAGGGGAGGGATGGGCCACCGAATCTCTCACCAACCGAATGAAACACGACAACAGTGCCGTCATTTCATGTCGGTTTTAAGTGAGAGCGAAGTACTTCTTTAGCGTTTAAATTAAATATGTTAGATATTCATAATTGTATTTTTTGTTAAAATTGCCAAACAACGTGTCTCTCTAGTCTCTGTCGAAATCCTGATCATGCGCTGTGAGCTCTTTCTAGATCGTTCCATCTCCGAATTTAAATGTGTATAAAAATCACGAGTGAAAGAGCGCGGATATGCTTGTTTAATAAATATATATAAAATATTATTTTATAAATTAAATATTAATAGTTAATAAATATGTATAAATGATAAATGCTAGGTAGCCTACACTTCCCCGGATGCACCGACCCATTTTGCTGCAAGCAGCATGGCGCTACTTTGGTAAATATTTAATTCGATGATTAGATCGAAGTAGTTTATACACTGGTTATATGATTGGTCTGTTTCACTTTTTTTTTTTTTTTTTGGAGCACTTAAACGATTTTAAAATTTATTGATTTGCGAGTACAATGTTGACAGTTTTACAGTCACGCCCTGTTCTTCCATTTTAAGAATAGATATACCAGTTCAGAAATAAAACCACAAAATTGGTAACTGTCATAAAAATTAATTGATAAGTCAAATAATATATTAATTGGTTTTAAATAATTACAATTAAGAATAAATATTGAAGTGAACATTTATTTTTAGTTTCGAATATTTCTTTCGTAGAATTCTATTAGAGATTATTTGCTGCTATAGAGGTTATTTGCCGCTTAGGGCACCTCGTCATCTCATAAGGAACTTCGTTCCAAAAATAAAAAACTAAACAAAAATTGTGTGTGTCAGCTCCGACGCAGGACTGGAGTTTACTCCTTAAGTACGATTGTCTAAACATACGCAAAAAGAGTTTATCCAACTGAAAATAAGATTAATACCATATGAAAGGGTAAATTAACAAATTAATGAAAATAATATACATATATAAATATATATTTATTCATTTTATATACATTTATTATAACTAATCGGCGAAATATTTTACATTTAACTTTTCACAATAGTCAATTTCAGATGTGCACAAATATTTCATTAGGAATGTTGATAAATTATGTAATTATTATTATCTGACAATTATCATTTATTTTTTAAATATTATTTTTCAATATTAATTAGAGCAACATTACTTTCGCACCGCACCATAGGTGCGCGTGCACCGAAAAAGTAACGAGGTCATTCATCAGTACATTTTACCTCTCATATTTTTCTCATACCGGGCGCCTTATATATGAAAATCGATTCTTAAGGAGTAAACTCCAAAAACAATGTATAAACAGACAAACATGGTAAGTGGAATATAAAAGAAAAAGTACACATAACTTACCTGTCGAAGCAAATGATTGTCATACTTATCAATAAAATGACAATTTTTCAAATTAATCAAATGATTTTCGTCTTCCATGTGTTTTTTTAACGAACCGAAAACAAGCAACGAACACAAGAAACAAAAGTGAGAACTGTCTCCTATATTTAAAAGACCATGGTATGATTTATAATTAACTTTGACATAGGTATTTTTAAATTTTAAATAAATATATTCGAAGTAATACGGTTCTTCTACTTTCGTTAGATTTCTTCTGTCGTCGTTTTCATTATCGACACTAGATATATTATTATCGTTAATATTTTCATTGTTAAAAGAGATAACGCTTTCATTCACATCACTATCCTTGGTTGTTCGATTATCGGAATAATCGATTTTTTTATCATTTAGTAATTCAAAGTCGAGTATGTCGCACGCTCGATTCACTGAATATAAAATTTGTTCTGCATGCTCCTTACTTTTAAAGTGTTTTTCGATATTTGAAACGTCAAAAAATACGTTACATATGAGGCATCGGTAGGTATCACCAATCTGAAAATTATAAAATAAAATAAAAATAAAATAAAAATAGCTTTATTTCTACTAAAAGTAAAAATTCAAATATAATATTTTCTTTTTTTCTTCAGTAATGTATATCAATCTATGTACTTATATAATAAACTCGTATCATCATCAACATAATAATAATAAATATGCTTAACATACACACGCGATCATCTGTTCCTAAGGTAGGCAACTTAATGGCTGTGTTTTAGGTAACAGTTGACTGATATACATTTTTTTTTAAATAAATATACATATAAATAATACATATATAAATAATACATATATAAATAAATACATATTATGTAAATAAATACATATTATATATTGTATATGTATGTATATGTGTATATATTGGTTGTATATGCTACATAAATTTGTACCGTTAGGAATGCACAAGCCCGTTATATTAGAAGATTCTTTCTTGTGGGTAGTCTGGAAGAGATCACTATTTAGTGATAAGACCGCCCGTTGCATGCTCTGTACTAAATCATTAAGCTTTGCGTTTTGTATAATTTTGTAAGTTATTTTTATGTGTGCAATAAAGTTATTTATTATTATTATTATTATTATTAACACCCAGACTCGGGGCGGAAATCGAACCCCCAACCCTGGAGAAGAAAACAGGGCAACTGCCAACTGCGCCACGGGCCAGTCAATATAATCATCATCATATCAGCCATTGGATGTCCACTGTTGAACGTAGGCGTCCCCCATCGATCTCCAGAGCGACTGGTTCAATGCAACCTCCATCCAACGGCTTCCAGCGACTTTCCTAAAGTCGGTTGCCGGTACGTGGTCTCCACTCGAGAATCTTTCTGCTCCATCGGCCGTCGGTTATTCGAGCTATGTGCCCTGCCCACTTCTCCTTGCAAATCCGTTGACTTATGTCGGCAAACTTCGTTCGTCTGCGGATCTCATCATTTCTGATTGTCTCGCAGAATTGTCATGTTCTCCTCCTCTCTTTAGACTTCAGATAAACCCAGTATATCCCATTGTAAACTGTTCATTTCCTCTTCCAGCTCAACAATCCTTTCATCACACCTCAGGATGCGGATGTTGTGAGTCACCAGGGCAACGTGTTGTTGTGGGTGGTAGAGATTCTTAGCACCCCCTGTCCTACCGTTAACCGAGCCGCTGTCGTAGCTGGGAATAGTAGGACTACCGGCGACTGGAGGCCTGGGCTCTTTTTTGTTTGTTATAATAACGGGAGGGGGGGTGCCAATATGCGCTGCGCATGGCAAATGTGTTGGCGAGTGCAGTGTGTTAAGCTAGGGCGAAGTGCTGCTGCCCATGCCCATGATTGTTCGCACCGCTATTGCCTTAGTCGTCTTTTACGACACCTCGGCAAGAAAGAGATCGGAACTATTTTTCTCTGCCAGTCGCTGCACGGATCGCTTACATTTACATAATTAATATTAGTAATAATAATATTCGCCTCTTCGGCGTAGGCCTCTCCTAAGCCTTTTCATATCTTTTCCCGTGCTTCCCGTATCCAAAGCGGTCCAAATTTTTGGTTGAAGATATCTCTTCACCTTTTACTTGGTCATCCTTTTTTCCTGGTCTTGTCTCTTGGTATCTATTCTGTTAGGCGTTTCATCTATCTGTTATTATTCATCGTACAGATGTGTCCTGCCCAATGCCACCCGATTAGTCCGTTCTATTCCTTGCATTTATTATTTTTGTTTTATTCTTGATGTCAAATTTAAACTTATATGACAGTTTAGACCAAGCATGTTTCTTTCAATTTTAAGTTGGCAAATAGTAATTTTTTCTTCGTTTACTTTTTTAAATGACTATGTTTGGCAATCATACGTCAGGCATGGCAATATCACTATTTTATAAAGTCTTTACTTTATATTCATATTGATATCGTTCTTTTCCATTATTTCTCTCAATATCCAATATTTCTTCCAAGCTAGATTTATCCTTCTTTCTATTACTTTTCCTGTATTATTTTCAAATAATACTAGCTGTCCTATATATATATATATATATATATATATATATATATATATATATATATATATATATATATATATATATATATATATATATATTACATATTCAATTACATCATTTGCTACCATAATGTCCCAAGGGACTCCATTTGTCCAAATTTTGGTGTACGTCGTGTTCATTAACAATCCCACTTTTTGACTTTCCATTGCTATTTCAATTGAAATACTCTCCAATTTGGTGGCGCTTTTTGCAAACACCACTATGTCGTCCGCGAAACGCAGGAGGTTCAGCAGTTCTCCATCTACTTTCATTCCCTTCGCTTTCCAATCTAGACGTCTGATATATATCTATCTTTAGATATCTATCTAATAGATAAATATATTCGAGCACTGCTGAAAACAGTTTCGGGGAGAGAGGATCCAACTGCGTTACTCCTTTTTGAAAGAATAGAAAATTCTGTACCTTTACATTTTAGGTGCACTGCACTGCTATGTATTATTAAGCAAGACATTTTGTATATATACTTTTAATTAAGTTAACGTATTTCTGGTTCAGTTAGAATGGGCAGCGTACGGAAAGTTAAAGAACGTCTTTTCATTCGTCATACCTCATATCCTGAAGTCGAAAGCTTTCGGCCAATGTGTGTTACCAGTGATGACATACGGATCTGAAGCGTGGCCTATGACTATGGCCCTTTTGAGCAAGTTCCAAGTCACACAATGTGCAGTGAAGAAGGCTATGCTTGGTATTTCTGTGCAAGATCGAATCAGAAATTATGAGATCGGCAGATGAATGACTGACTTAAGAATAATCTGTATTATTATTTATGTTCTACTTTAACGGTTATTAAAGCTAATGACGTCAGAATTTCGGACATAATTTTCCTCATAATTATAGTTACTAACATAGTAACAGTAAGTAACCACTACAACATCTTGTACAAATCCTTTTTGAATTAGATTTGTTTGTTACAGTAACAACTGAGAGTTCATCCTGTTCGGTAGCTCTCGCCCGAATTAGTCATATGACTTTATGGACTTGTATGTATTTGTAACCAAATTGAGAAAGGATAAACTTAAAACATAATTGAATTCCATTATAAATCGCAACATCTTAAATAAATCATTACTTTATTTATTTATTTAGGATAACAAACAACTGCACAATAAAAGTTTACATATTATCTCAATATCTAAAATATTATAAACTAATTATACAATTTAAATTTTAACGACCTTTTTAACGACCTAAATCCTTAAATTGCAAATTTCAAATTGCATTTTTAAATTTTGATGATTGATTTCATCATTCTTCTTAGAGGAGCCCGTTCTCTTTTAATGACGAACAATTTTTTTTAAGTGTTTCGAATTCGCAACTAGCTACTTGGTACAGAAATATACATTTGATTTACCAATTCATTACAATCAAAATTATTATGACAGATTGTAACATATGTAATTGCGGGTAGCATTGTAACACGGGGATCGGAGTAGGAGCCGCTCGGGCCCTTATAAAAGGACGGGCTCGGTAGAATCTTTCCTTTTTCTCGTCTCTTCGGTGCCGGGTGCGAACTGTTGGGTGAGTTATTGTATTATATGTAGAAGCTTGTATTTGTATTGTATTGTATATGCCACGCAGTAGGTCGTGTAGTTGTAAAATTCATTTATATCTAGTGTGTTTATTGTTATAGTGAGTGTTAGTTATTAATTATTATATTATTATAAATTGTGTTCTCTTTAAACCTATGGTTAGGTTGTGTCCTTGTCTTGTGGGCCATTTCCATGTTAACCCAGAAACAACTGGGGGTTGACTATGGGAAGGCTCACCGGATGGTGTGTCCTTCCAGGGTCCGGGTAGGCGTACGGAGCGGTCGACACTGTCTCTTACCACGTGGCGACTTCTGCTGGTGAACCTCGGACCCCAACAATAACCGGGTTCTTTTTCGTGACCTACAACCGTTCTACGGCGAGAGACGTCGAGCGTCGGACGGGGAACGCAGTCCACGTGTCCCGGCGCGCACATCATCCCGTCACCTAGCACAAGGCGGAGACCAGCTTGGGGGCATCCATGCTCCACGAGCCTCTAGTTAAGTGCCCGTCTGGTTAACCCTTAGACCTGAACCAGGAATAGTTATCGAACCACGTGCTCATGTTCTCTTAAAATTAAATACGTAAAGATTGAATTACCACGTAGTCTATCTTAAAAACATTGTTATTGATCTAATTCTAACCTTTTTTGTATCTTGCCTACATATATATCACTATATAAAATAAATGTTGTAGTTTTGTTCATTTAATATTGGTTTTATTTATTTCTCTTTATTGTTCGTCGGTATAATATTTATTTCTCTCTCTTTTACTAATATTACACCGCGACAAGATCTTGCATAAAAATGATTGGTCGAGATAAAGCCAATGAGATTTAAGTGTAATTAGAGATAGTTTTCCAGCAGTGTATTATATGATGTCCTGTATTGATTTTTTTTTTGTAATTATTGAATTTCGTAAATTTACGTTGGACCATCTTTAATTAATCATAATACTTATTATACAGAGGGTTCCACACAGGTGTAGCATATTCCAACTTTGACCTTATGAGTTATTTATAAAGTGATAAATATTTAGCAGGGTTTTTGTTTTTTTGTTCGCAAGTTCTTTTTACAAATCCGTACAGTTTGAATCCCCTGTTTGTAATGATTTTAATATGAAAGTATAGTTTGCTGTCAAAAAATACGCCCAGATCCTTTATCGTACTGACACTTTCTAATGGAGCGTTACAAAGAAAGTATATGTTATTCAATTTATGTATATTTTTTTAATGAAATTGATTTACACTTAGAAAGACTTAAATGTAATTTGTTATGAATCCAGTTGTCTGATAAACGGTTTAGATCTTGTAGTAAGTTTTGATAGTCATTATTGCAATTTACAATATGAAACATTTTTAGATCGTCAGCATACAAAAGAAAACGTGCATTCTTAAAACATGAACTAATGTAAAATCTATGTAACTTAATAAAATGAACAATAAAGGACCTAAGATTGAGCCTTGCGGAACTTTTGATGTCACGCTGATTGCCTTTGAAGTAAAATCATTGATCACAACCTGCTGAAACCTGTTCTTTAAATAAGAGACAAACCATCAAACTCAAGTTTATGTAGCAATATTGTGTGACCCACTTTGTCGGAAGTTTTACAAAAGTCTATGTACTATTTACTATTTATTTTGTATATTTATGAGGAGACACTCGATAAGCGTGGATGTCAAGACGCGAGCCGGAACCAGAGAGAGCGCTTTTCCCTTTCGTTTTCGAAAAACTCCGTTTGAGTGTAGATAATAAGATTAAGAGATCAAATGGAGTAATTCATAAACAATAGATATATAGAGTAGTCTTTATATACACTTGAAGATATCCATATTTTCGAACAAAAAATTAGAGTATAATACCAACTCGGAAACCGTCGATCGACCCACCACACCGACCCAAAGCCATGTTGCTCAGGTGTCAAAATACTATGTAAGATGGGATATATAGTATTATAGACCAGCCAGACCTTTGAGAATGTAGATAATAAGGATATTGGACGATAATTAGTAACATCGCCTTTTGAGCCACTCTTATAGACAGGTGTTACATTGGCTATTTTCCATTGACTAGATACGACACCCTCGCTCAAGCTACGATTAAATAAACAAATCAGCGGCACACATATGGACTCAGCCGTGTGTTGAAAAAAGAATGGCGGTATACCATCCGGTCCACATCTATTAGAAACATTTAAAGGGTATAGCCGGATTAATATGGGAATTCTGCCTCCATGGCTTTTTTAGCTCATACTTAGAGGGTCGAATTGGTGTCGAATGAAAATAATTCACCTCAATATTTAGCTCTTTAACTCAAACGGTTTTCGAGAATTTCAAAAAAACGAAATGTTTTTTCGAAATTATTATTATTTTTATAGTTAAATTCGGAATTAATCAATGATGATTTTTTCCTAATTCTTATTATTAATTTCAAAAAGAGTAAATTATTCTCAAACGGAAAGCCAAGCCTTTTTTAAAGCCTTTTTGAAAAGTGTGAATGTAACAGACGCTCGAATTTGGTCCGACGGGCCATATCCCCGTACCGATCGATCAGTTTACCGTATCAGCCTGTAAACCACCCACTGCTGAGCGAAGGCCTCTTCGCCACATAGAAGAAGGATTGGCGGATAATTTCCTACCATGAGTAACGATAGTTATCTTGTCTATGGTAACAACCGGGACCGACGGCTTTACGTGCTCTCAGAGGCACGGTGGGGAGACCCACAAGGACATACACCCAGACCGGAAACAAATATTTGTACAAATACAAATACAAATATTTGTACAAATACAAATATCTGTCCCGAGCGGGAATCGAACCCGCGACCGCCGTCGCGTGGCGTTGCAGTTGTCGCTTTCGTCAGTACAGCTGTCGTTGCCGGACAATTAACTTTCTCTCGGGACTATGTAACTCCTTTTTATATTAATTATTATATTTAAACTCAAGGGCTTCAGCAGAAACGTCGCGCGTCGTGTTTTCATTTAATGATGACTTATTAATTTAAATAGTTTTTAAATGTAGTTTTAATAGTGTTTTAATATAAAAGTGTAAAAGTTTCCTAAAAATGTTTAGAAAGAATCAATTCAATCTATCAATTATTTTCCAAATCGTAAGATCATAGAAAAAGATCGGATTTGATAGAAGAATTTTTTAATATGTTGAAAAATGATAAAGTTACTTTTGAAAATATTAGAAAAAAAAAACAACAAAATACAACAAAAATAAACTTTGTCATTTGTTGAACAGCTAACTGTTGTTAATTAAATAAAAGCAAACAATAATAGCAGCAAGCCATCTAGCCAGTAGCCAGTAGACCAGTAGGCAAAACAATTCATTGATTATAATATTGGCAGACGTCTTAATAGTTCTACTATATTCCACTAGATGTCGCTCTAATTATAAGTACGGCCCTGGCTTGACCAGTAGTTTTGCTACTTGCCGATAGAGACATGGTGATCACCGAACTTTCTAGACCAAAATAAATAATTATTTAATTTAAATATTACTTACGAATGGAAAGATATGTTAATTCCATTTAATTTCTATGTGATGAGCAACAAATTCGTTGACTAGGTAAATGATGTAAATTTTGAACAAAAATAAATATGAACTGTTTACCTATCTTGGTATTTCCGGCTATATCTATTTAAAAATGGAATCATACTTATTTACAACGATTGTCAATCATTAAACTATCTATTTACCTACATAACTACACTAATCTTAACAAATGTTCAAAGTGAGTTCCTTCTCGTGTGATACACAGTTCGGCACTTTTACGCATTATTGTCTTTCACATGATTTAACAGTTTCGTAAGCACTGGTGTTTTTGACGTGATAACGTCTAGTAAATTGATGAAAGCTACTGGGTGCATGTACAAAAAACATGAAATCATTGTCACAATTAGTGAGCGAGAGCGCGGAACAAGCGTTAGAGAAGCACGATTGGCTCGGCCTAAGCGTTCGGCTCACGATCGGCAGTCGGCCTAACTTATGACGCGTCCGAGTAGAAGAGACAGTGTCAGACGCACGCAATCTATACACGAACTGTTTTGTCAATTTATTGTTTGTTAAGTTAGTGAAAAGTTAATGTTAGTCAAAAGTAATTAATTCTTACATTTTAAGAATTTGTTTAGTGATATCATATCATATATTTGTTTTTTTGTTTATTAAAAAAAAGTAGCATCGGTCGGCGAGTGCAGTAATAATAGATTATATTACAATTTTGACAAAAAAAAAAAAATTATGACTCATATAATTACGATCGTATAAAAAGTCAACTGTTTTTATTTAGTATTCAGTGAAAAAAAAATGATATATAAGTTGTAAATAAATTGTTAGTAGCACATTGTTACTTGTAATTAAACTGTATAATTTAAGTTTAAAAAAATCGAATTAACGAGTGCAAATAAATGTTAATTTATCGAAAAAAAATTAATTAATTGAATTAACTCCTTCTTTGTATTATACAAAATAATGATAATTCAGTGATAATAATTCAATTCAACTCATAAAAGTATGCAATTTTTTATTAATGTTGTTGTTGTTGTTTTAAAATTTATTCCCAATAGGGAAAGGCAAAGAACTATAGTCCATACAGCCTAGTCTAATTTTTTTTTCTGTTATCAATGTTTTCTTATGACGTTATCACACAACTAAAATTATCATCCGTAAACTGACTTTACAGAAAACCAATTTTTTTAAATTGTAATTTCTCTCTGTTTGCATACTATACCTAATTACTAATGACAGGTCACATTCACACATGACAGATTTGGTATACGCGTAAGATCGATCGCAAGGTGGGTGAGCGGAAAGACGCATGCGAAGCCTACGTCGCCGAATGGCCTACTGACCTAGTAACGGAATTTGTCGATCGATTTCTCGATCCGCTGGGCGGGGGTGCGGGTGCAAGCGGCACAGTACAACACCACGTCGCATGCGCCGCCGGCATAACTGGAAATATACCTTCGCCGCCTCATTTATTTAAATTGAAATTTATTAAAATTTGGTTAAAAATTAAATACCTTTTTTTTACACAATTCGAATGAGAATCATGTACCGAGTATTCTGCTTAAATATTGATAGTGACTCACCAGTCATCTGTATAGTTAGTATTCAATTTAGTTCCTAAACCTCTGCAATTTTACTACATAGTATAAAACAAAGTCGCTACCCATTGTCTGTCTGTCCCTATGTATGCTTAGATCTTTAAAACTTCGCAACGGATTTTGATGCGGTTTTTTTAGTAGATAGAGTGATTCAAGAGGAAGGTTTATATGTATATAACATGCATGATATAGTAGAGAAACACTGATAATTTTAGAGGTTCTTATGTGATGTCATAAATAAACACATTTTTTTTGCGCTTACATTGCAAACGCTGCGCTGGCTGTACCCTACGAGGTAGATCAAATAAAACAAAATTTTAACAAAAAACATTAACCGACTTCAAAGCAAAAAAAAGAACGGTAAAACAAAAATGCACTAAAAAGTAAAAAAATAATTACGTATTCTTTTGTCTGTAATCAAATTATTACGATAATATAATGTACAATTATTGTTGTTATTGGAGTCGGTGTCAGCCAACGTAGTTTAACATTACAATAGGTGTACCGGCCTACACTATTACGCACTCTTTTCCTTATTTCCTTGGCTAACACCGACTCCAATAACAACAATAATTGTACATTATATTATCGTAATAATTTGATTACAGACAAAAGAATACGTAATTATTTTTTTACTTTTTAGTGCATTTTTGTTTTACCGTTCTTTTTTTTTGCTTTGAAGTCGGTTAATGTTTTTTGTTAAAATTTTGTTTTATTTCTTGATTTTTAGTGAATCTGTAGTTCGATAACTGATTTATTTATATAAAGCTGGGCGGTTACAGTTCACAAGCTACAGGTACCACCCTCGAAAAATTGACAATGCCCAATTTGTTAACAATAAAGGAATGCCACTCGGACGCAAGTAATAACGATATTAATTTAAGTTGTATAACATAATATAATATATTGTATTTTATAAAAGAGGATATTAAAAATACATCCTAAAAATATTTTGCATTATGTTTAGCATATTTTTAACCGACTTCAAAAAAAGGAGGAGGTTCTCAATTCGTCTGTATTTTTTTTTTTTTTTTTGTGTTTGTTACCTCATAACTTTTTACTGGGTGTACCGATTTTAATGATTCTTTTTATAGTCAAAAGCTAGTGCTCGTCATGTGGTCCCATTTAAATTTGAGCGAGATGTGACTAGTAGTTTTTGAGTAATCCTTAAATAATGAGTACTTTTTTCCTGATACCGCGCGTCGCTGCGCTGGTCACGTTGCATACAATCGTTCCTTGTGACTTAATTTGTTTCGGAAGACTATCACATTTTATGTTTTTTATGTTTACTACGAGTTAAACTATACAATATTATATTTTGTTTCTCAGATTACGACTCAGGTGTAGAGTTATGTTGCGCTGAACTTTAAGATTTCAAGCGCGTCCTGTATTTAAAAGATCATATCTCGAAAATAGTTATACAGCAAAGTGTAAAGGAATAACTTTTCATCGGTGATTAACTAGACTAACTGTTTACTAACTGTTACTAATTGTTTTAAAATTTTTAATTTGTTAAAATATTTAACGGACACCATTTTGCGTCATTTGTCATAGACTAAAATCTTAAATGTGACATTGTGTGTGCAACAATAGTGTACCTAAGTATTAGTCTATTAGCAGCGGAATCTTTTATGATGTAATCTCAGGAAAGTAATGACAGTTAGAATCTTGGGTGTCATTAAAATGAAATAAATAAACAACTTAAATTAATTAATAATTTAACTTAAATGTTTATAACATAATATATAATAAGTAATACCTAATGAAAGGCAGAAAGGAAGGCACGTTATGACTTATGCCGTTGTGTCGTTACGTTTCCATAATGCAATTCGATAGGCAGAATATAAACAATATATCCCATCTGTAATAGATTTCAAATAATCTGACGTCTTTCCACTTGAACGTAAACAATAGGGGTAATAAACCAAACACTCACAGAGCCCATTCATTTTATCTATTCATTCATTTCTATTTGGAAAGAATAAATAATTTACAGTAATAGTTACAGTATTTTATTTGAATATGTATTCAAAAGTATCGACATTGGTTAGTTTGCAACACGCACATGGTGAACAGATCTTATTCGGGTAAATAGACGCTAGTAAAAAATGGCATGGCGCATCTTATGCATCTGCGACGGCTCGACACAATACGCAAGCGGTCAACTGTCAATTGTTTTTTTTAACCAACCTTTTTTTGTTTTGACTTTTCGGTTTGGATAATTGAATATAATCAATCAGGTAGAAAATTTTACTTAGAAGCGAGATAAATAATACAAATCGACCTCAACTATAGTTGACATGAACGGTTGAGCGGATATTGATTAAGGGATTTAAAGATCATTAAATACGTATTTAAAAATATGTCATGAATGAAAAATAATAACCTTTGTTTTCAATAAAAAAAAAATTAAATCGATGCTAAATTGACAAAAAAAAGAAACTCTATAGGTGATTTGTAAGATCATCGTAGTATTTAGAGTTGGTGTGGATTTTTTGCAAAAAAAAATTCCTTAGGTCGATTGCGGCTTTTTCGAGGGTGGTAAAATACCTGTAGCTTGTGGACTGTAACCACCCAGCTTTATATAAATAAATCAGTTATCGAACTACAGATTCACTAAAAAACAAGAAATAAAACAAAATTTTAAGAAAAAAAAAATAACCGACTTCAAAGCAAATAAAAAACGGTAAAACAAAAATGCACTAAAAAGTAAAAAAATAATTACGTATTCTTTTGTCTGTAATCAAATTATTATGATAATATAATGTACAATTATTGTTGGTTTTGGAGTCGGTGTCAGCCAAGGAAATACGATAATATACGTAGCAATAACAATAGTGACTGTCACCGCCCAGCTTAGTATAAATAAGATTAGTTATCGCACTACAGATTCACTCATTCACAGATCAAGAAAAAAAAATTAAATAAATAAATAAACGACCTCAAAACAAATATATATATTTATATATATAACAAAAACTGGTATATTATCATCATCGCGCGTCCTTGCCCGATCATTGCGGTCTCTCAATATCTATAGATAAAAGTAGTGTTGTCGTATTTTCTCGTTCAAGATCTATTCCTCACGTTTCTGTTGTTTCGAACAATCAAGTTTTCCCGGTAAAAGATCGAGTTAAATTTTTAGGAGTTTATCTTGACCCCAAATTGACAGGCACCCACCATGTGAACCACGTGCTAAAAAAGTCTGAGAAAAACATAAATATCCTTCGTTCCCTCTCAGGGGTATGGTGGGGCTCCCATCCTTACTCTCAAAAACTCCTGTATAATGCCCTTATTCGTAGTCATATGGACTATGGTTCCTTTCTACTTGAACCTTGTAATAAATCCAATTTAAAAATGCTGGATGGGTTACAGGCCAAATCTCTCCGTATTATTGTAGGAGCTATGAAATCTTCCCCTATCAATGCTCTCCAGGTTGAATGTGTTGACCCACCTCTTCAACTTCGTAGGCAGTACCTGTCTGATAGGTTTCTTTTTAAAGCTTTTCAATCCTCTTCTCATCCTCTTATTGGTAAATTACACTCTCTTTCTCAACTTGTAACTTCATCTAATTATTGGTCTCATAAAGATCTTCCTTGCCTCCTAAAAAGCTACCTAAAATTTACTCGTCTTCCTTGCCCGGTTGTCCAGTTTAGGTTTAATCCTCTCTTTGCCACTTCTTTCACCTCTCTTATTTTCTCCCCCAATGTCCTACTTGATTTTCCAATTGAAAAGGGATCATCTATAGCCAATGATCAATTTATTTCAATAGTAAATAGTCATTTTAAGGACTGGCTTCTTATTTATACTGATGCTTCAAAATTAACCGAGACGAGCTGTGTTGGAGCCGCTGTCTGGATACCGAGGTTCAATGTGATACTTAATTTTAAATTACCTGCTGTCTCATCTGTTTACACAGGAGAGGCATTAGCTATTCTCGAGGCTCTTTTATTTGTTGAGTCTCATCAGCTAGATAAAGCCATCATCCTTTCGGATTCCAGAAGCTCTCTCGAGGCCGTCCTTTCTAATCAGTTTCGGTCCAAATCCCTTAATCCTTTAATCTTTAAGATAAAGAGCGTTCTGTTCAGTTGCCATTCGCAGAATATTAGGGTTGCGTTGGCCTGGATTCCGGGCCATAGCGGTATCGATGGTAATGAGCGTGTTGATTACTTTGCCAAAGAGGCGACTGTTTCTGGAGGACTAAGTCGTTTTAAAGCATATTGCCAGGACCTAATCCCACTTGCAAAGACACGCATGATTTCTGACTGGAATAAAAGTTGGTTACTGTCTAGCAGGTCCAAGGGAAGACATTACGCTGATATCCAAAGATCAATTCCTGTCAAACCTTGGTTTTTCAGATATCGTAAAATAAGCAAATCTGCGTGCTCTACAATCTGTCGCCTTCGACTTGGCCACTCCTGTAATCCTGCTTTTCTCGCCAAAATAAGAGTCAAAGATAGTTCCCTTTGTGAGTGTGGACTGGATGAGGGCACTCCTGACCACATATTTTTCAATTGTCCAAAATATCAAATATCCCTGTATGATATCCTTCCTCTCCATATTCCACGTCCTATTGACCTTAAATCCGTCTTATCCTATGTAAATACTCCTATTTTAGATATTTTATGTCATTTTATAACTATCAATAATATTAAGCTGTAAATCTATGTATGTATATATTTCTGTAACCGAATTTTTATATATCTATTTTGTCGATATTTTGTAGATCCTATATATTTAAATTGCATATATTAGTATCGTATATTTATTATATTCGTTTGCCGTTTGTTTTAGGTTTAGCAACATGTTTTTTTTTCTCTTCTGATTTATTATTATATATATTCCCTATTTACCTTGTATCTTCACAAAGCCAATATCTATAGACTATAGAGTCACGTCATCTTAAATAACATTTATTATACCGTACAATATTTCATACACTCTGATATTGGCAAATCCTTGAGGAAGCCAACACTGAAGAAGAAGAAGAAGACTTTTCGGTTTGGATAATTGAATATAATCAATCAGGTAGAAAATTTTACTTAGAAGCGAGATAAATAATACAAATCGACCTCAACTATAGTTGACATGAACGGTTGAGCGGATATTGATTAAGGGATTTAAAGATCATTAAATACGTATTTAAAAATATGTCATGAATGAAAAATAATAACCTTTGTTTTCAATAAAAAAAAAATTAAATCGATGCTAAATTGACAAAAAAAAGAAACTCTATAGGTGATTTGTAAGATCATCGTAGTATTTAGAGTTGGTGTGGATTTTTTGCAAAAAAAAATTCCTTAGGTCGATTGCGGCTTTTTCGAGGGTGGTAAAATACCTGTAGCTTGTGGACTGTAACCACCCAGCTTTATATAAATAAATCAGTTATCGAACTACAGATTCACTAAAAAACAAGAAATAAAACAAAATTTTAAGAAAAAAAAAATAACCGACTTCAAAGCAAATAAAAAACGGTAAAACAAAAATGCACTAAAAAGTAAAAAAATAATTACGTATTCTTTTGTCTGTAATCAAATTATTATGATAATATAATGTACAATTATTGTTGGTTTTGGAGTCGGTGTCAGCCAAGGAAATACGATAATATACGTAGCAATAACAATAGTGACTGTCACCGCCCAGCTTAGTATAAATAAGATTAGTTATCGCACTACAGATTCACTCATTCACAGATCAAGAAAAAAAAATTAAATAAATAAATAAACGACCTCAAAACAAATATATATATTTATATATATAACAAAAACTGGTATATTATCATCATATTTCCTGGGCTGACACCGACTCCAAAACCAACAATAATTATTGTACATTATATTATCATAATAATTTGATTACAGACAAAAGAATACGTAATTATTTTTTTACTTTTTAGTGCATTTTTGTTTTACCGTTTTTTATTTGCTTTGAAGTCGGTTATTTTTTTTTTCTTAAAATTTTGTTTTATATAATATGTTATACAACTTAAATTAATATCGTTATTACCTGCGTCCGAGTGGCATCCCTTTATGAATAAAAAATTGGGCATTGTCACATTCCTTTGGCGTAAAAAAAAAAGAACTAGTGAACTATAGAACAAAAAACCCGAAAAAAATCTGCTCAACATGTGCGTCAGTGCGGTGCGCGCGGGGTGAGGCGGCCGAGTATGAGAGGCATAGAATGCGACATAATTACGCCGTATATTGTTTATATTCTGCCTATTAAATTACATTAAGCAAACGTAATGAGACCAACGGCATAACTCATAACGTGCCTTCCTTTCTGCCTTTCATTAGGTATTTGATATTATACATTATGTTATAAACATTTAAGTTAAATTATTTATTTAATTTAAGTTGTTTATTTATTTCATTCCAATGCCACCCAAGATTCTGTCATTACTTTCCTGAGATTACATCATAAAAGATTCCGCTGCTAATAGGTAAACTTGTTGCACACACAATATCACATTTAAGATTTTAGTCTATGAAAAATGACGCAAAATGGTGTCCGTTAAATATTTTGACAAATTAAAAATTTTTAAAACAATTAGTAACAGTTAGTAAACAGTTAGTCTAGTTATTCACCGATGAAAAGTTATTTCTTTACATTTTGCCGTATAACTATTTTTGAGATATGATCTTTTAAATACAGGACGCGCTTTGAAACGTGCTATCAGGCTATCTCAAAGTTCAGCGCAACATAACTCTACACCTGAGTCGTAATCTGAGAAACAAAATATAATATTGTATAGTTTAACTCGTAGTAAACATAAAAAACATAATACGTGATAATCTTCCGAAACAAATTAAGCCTCAAGGAACGATAGTGTGCAACGCGACCCGCGCAGCGACGCGCGGTATCAGGAACAAATATACGCATTATTAAGGATTACTCAAAAACTACTAGTCACATCTCGCTCAAATTAAAATGGGACCACATGACGAGCACTAGCTTTTGAATATAAAAAGAATCATTAAAATCGGTACACCCAGTAACAAGTTATGAGGTAACACACATAAAAAAAAAAAAAAAAAAAAAAAATACAGACGAATTGAGAACCTCCTCCTTTTTTTGAAGTCGGTTAAATAATGTAATACAGTATTGTAGATCTTAAAAAGGTTTACAAAAAAGTCCGCGATAGTATATATCTATCTCTTAGGGATAACCTTCGAAACCCTTTTTTATCCTTTATTTTTTACGAGAGATAATAGCTTACTTACGAAGCGATTTTAAGCAATACAGCATTAATCCTTATCCAATTAAGTACTTTAAATACATTGTGCATTTAATATAGATTAATATGGCCCTTTACAGCATGTAATTTAAATGAGTATTTCTGAAGATATTACAGTTTTAATATGCACGAAATAGGCGATATTTCAAAAAGTAAAATGTTAGTTATATTAGAATTAAAACCGCGATTCTATTGTTTAGCATTATAATTAATAACGTTATCCTTTAAAACTACTATAATTATTTGGAAATGAATATCGAAACACATTTCTATTATTCGTAAGGAGACGGTGATTAACAAATAATGATTTATGAATAAGCATACCCCACGAACGTAAACGTACAGAGTAGTGTAATATGCAGACATAACAGAAAAAAATAAATAAAGATATTACGACAATAATAATGACAATTTTACTCACAGAGCAAATCGAATTTTGAACAATGATTTTATTTATAGAATAATTGTTTAGAGGAGTTATTTGGTATGATTTTGTGTAGTTCCTGTTTCTGACTAGATTGCAATAACTGCTGTAGTGATGTCAGCTCGAGGAAGTACGACGCCGTGTTTGATCCAGACAAAACAGTTACCATTTTGTTTTGCCTTTTCCCTGACTTGTCGAAAAAGTTTCTTGTTTTGCAATGTTAGATGCTCATTGACATGCACTTCTTTAGTAGTTCCTTGCATGTTTAATTGATCCGTTGTGATACCCTTATTTTAATGCACAGTTGAGATGAAGTTATCTCTTAACAATTGACTGCAAAACTTCACCACCACGTTTTTCAGTCGCGAGCTGCTCGAGCTAACCCGTGGAACATGGTGTATTGAAATGATGACACAGGCTGCTTGATCACGATTGAGAGGCTTTCCATGATCACCATAAGATTGTCGCCTCGTATTTCTGGTAAGTTACTAATTTCAATGTTACAGCTGCGCACTCTTTCAAAGTCAAAGTCAAAATATTTTATTCAGCATAAAATTTTTACAATTATTTACTGAAAGTTATAAGTCTACCACCAGTTCAGAAAGAAGAAGCCTTTGACCTGAGAAGAACTGGAGAAAGAAACACAGCGGGACTAATATTTTTTTTTTTAACGTAGTGATTTTTTTTCCTTTGTAAATTGAAATTAACAATAATTCTCTATAAGTTGAAATAGCCTGGCGGCGATCACATCATTCCCAGGCCGTACTGTCTTCTAAAAAATAGTTTATCGAATACACTAAGTATCCTTTAGTACACAAACGTTCTTTCACATTTTTTTAAATTTTCCAATAGAAGCATTTCGAACGTTTTCTGGGAGTCTGTTGTATAAGCGTATACATTGTCCATAAAAAGAACTACTGACTCGGCGTAAGCGAGTTACAGGCATTACAAGTTTATGTTTTTTCCTAGTATTGATGCCATGCATGTCGCAATTCCTTGGTCCATAGACTTCAATCTAGCTTCAAGAATAGCAATCTGAGATTCGTGCATCTGGGTGTTCTCCTCAACTTCCTTCGAGCTTCAACATCATATTTTCTTGATATGTTTTAAATTCTAAACGAATATTGGAGTCTTGGCTACTTGACACCGCTTTTCGAAAATTAATATATGGTGGCGGGGACTTTTTTTCAAAAAACGACCCATCCATATTCATTTTCATATCTCCAGACTTCTGCGTTTGCTCCTCCTTATGACTGAATTTAGAATTTAAAGTTGTCATCGCAACGTGTATTAACAGTGACCTCTGTACGTAAGCTACACTATGTTACGTAGTTCCTCGGGCCGGCCGGCAAGTAATCACATACAAAGCGTTGTGCGTACATAGTTACACACACGTATTGCGGAATAGATTTACAAGTAAACAACCGATCAGTACGACGATCTACGGCGGAATTACGTTTAACACATTGTCGCCTGTTTATATAAAAATGTGTCTGTTATTTATAAATATTTATATCAATACATATATAAATATTACACCCAGACTCGGGGCGTGAATTGAACCCAATCACGTCTAGATAAATTATGTTTAGTTTTTTCTTGGTCTCATAAACGTACAAAAAAGGACTTTGGTCTCAATTTTAATCCAAAACACCAGATTTTTTAATTTTTTAAATATATATATAATACAATACATAAATACATATATAAACACCGATTTTTATAATTGTATAAAAAAGCGGGGTATGTAACAATTGATTCATTATTCGGACACCCACCACCTCAGTTCCCCGAGATCATGGACGCTGTAAAAGGTCCGAAACGTCGGGAAATAATTTAAATTAAATATTGTTAAACAGTAAATTTAAATAAACGCGATAAAATTCGTTTTTAGACTTTTAATTAAATGAATAAAATTCGCGTAAATATAAGAGAACAAAACACCAGATATTAATAATACGACTAGTTGCTATTGCTAGAGGAAACGATCCGCTAAACCGCAGTGAAGCAGCCTGTTGGCGGAATTATTATATATACGCTAAAATCTATCGCAGGATGATTGTGCGATTATCGCATATTGCTTAATTTCAAACAAGTATTTAAATGAAAAAAAAAAAAAAACATATTGTAGTAAATATTACCATTGTAAAAGGAAGCACATACCTTTCTCATTATGTTTTCATCGAGTTTATTTAACAAATACAAATCGTATTTGTTCAAACTGTCCACATGTGTTTTTAACTTTATATGATCTTCCGATTTGTCCACTGTCGTATCACAGACCATACACCTGACACCACATTGCTCAGATATAATGGAATGCCAATTGTTTTCAGGTACAAAGATGTTGTTGTTAATTATTAAGCCATACGGCGTCTCTCGAATTGCAATTTCCACATCTTGATCCGAAGACGTGTCTAGGTTTAAAAAAAAATATCATTATTAATGTTGTTAATCAGAAAACCAGTTTCCTGTTTTTCACTACAGTTTTCCTTTCGATGTAGATATGAAATATATTGTGATAAAATTTGAATATCTTTCTGTTTTCTTATATTTACGCGAATTTTACTCATTTAATTAAAAGTCTAAATCGGATTTTATCGCGTTTATTTGTTTTAAAACTTTACAGTTTAACGATTTTTAATTAAATTAAATTATTTCCCGACGTTTCGGACCCTTTACAGCGTCCATGATCTCGGGGGACAGTCCCGCGATAAAATCCGATGTAGACTTTTAATTAAATTGAATATCTTTGTTTTTTCGGAGAGTTAAAATCCGATATTTGGTTCTATAAAACCATCGTCTTGCTTAAAAAACATAGGAACCGACTAGAACCGAGCTTATATCGACTCTTCTGGAGGCTAATTTGAATTTAATTGCAGTATTCATTCACTATGTTATATATATATATATATATATATATATATATATATATTAAGAATCCAAAACTTAAAATAAAAACCGAAAAACGTAATTATTTACAAACATTTTTGGTATAAATAATGTCAATTAAAAATACATCAATAAAAAATCAATATAAATCATTTACAGATTACAATAAAAAAACTTTTTATTGATTTGTGACTAAGGTCATAGTGGTGCGAAGACGGAACAACTGTACATCAACCAGAATGAGGCCTACGTTCAGCAGTCGATATCCAACGGCTGATGTGGGTGAAACAGGCCTTTAGTAACTAGGTTCATGGGCATGTAGCGGAACCTTAAAATTGTAAAGTATAAATGATAAATGATAGAATATGGTTACAAATACCGTTAACACTAGAATATCCATCTCGAATTTTTATCTCTAATTTTTCTTTATCTTTGGTAATTTCGAATTCTTGAAAAATATTTGTAGCTACAAACGGTTCTTCGTAAAAGCTTAATCCATTTATTAAATACTCTCTCTTAAAAATCCGTTTATCATTAACATTTTCACAGCTTTCATATGGTTCTATAAAAAAATAAGAAGGTATGTATATTTCCGGAAACTCCATGTTCTCATTAGATTCCGTTGTTACATAGTCATTCAGGCACTAAAACAAAATAATAAAATAAGCTGAATTAAATATATATAAATTAATAATAAACAGCTCGTCTTTTTGTATTGTACAGTGTTCAGTGTATTGTACAATTTAAATTCATTCAAATAAATAAATTATTTGACCTGACAATGAAGTATTTACGAGTATATCTAATTTTAGTGGCTCGGCTGATAATTTTAAGCAGCGATTTGAAATTATGTAATATTTCTTAAATATAGTAATCATAATCATCCCTGGGTGTAGCAAGATACATAGTCGGGAACTTCGACGATGATGGCGAACTAGTAGTCACGACGACAAGCGATCAAAGACTTCAAAGAAAAGTTTACGCACTGCTATGGTGAAAAAGCCAAATCAAAGGTGCGTACTATGGCCTCCATCTTAGTGAATGGTTCTTGTGAGGGCATAAATATAAACCGTTTACGACGAAACCCTCGGAAAAAAAAATACTGATCATGATGCTTGTAGTAAAACATAAACATTTTAGCGCACTATGTAAAGAATGGAATAAAAAAATATTCAACGATGTTTTTAAACATTTACATATTTTGACATCAGTTAATAATTCAAAATTGTTCTTTACACGGAATAATATATTTTTTTTAAATAATAACGTTTTATTTATGTTCAAAAGTAACTTTAAAGTAACCAAAAGGATTTATAGGCAATGGAAGGTAGTATTACGATATTTATGTCGACGAAATCGAGCGAATTGAATTTAACTAATAACTTTGCCTATAAAGATAGTCATTGCCTTACGTACTGTTGTTCTATTACACTCGTTTAACACATTTTATGACATCCCTTGTACGATACAGACAAACAATAGATTTACTCACATTTAAAAAAGTATCCATGGTCTGCTGGCTTCAGATTTGTTGAAAGATATCAACAAAATTTTTCAATACATTATGCTTAGATATTCACCTCGTAATATTTATTTCAATTGTTCCGCAAACATAAACTTAAGTAAATTCTCTCTTTAAATCGAATAATGAGACCTATATCTCATTTTTCACCATACCCTCGATAATATTCGACAAAAAAAGTAATCAGATTAAACATATCTAGACTAGCTGCGTCTTGCGGTTTTACTCGTATAACTTCTGTCTTTGTGAATTTCAAGATAAAAAATATCCTGTGTGCTATTCTGGATCTCCATCTATCTACCAAATTTCACCCCGATTCGTTCAGCTGTAATTGAGTAACATTGTCCATCCAAACTTTAGCATTTTAATTTAAGTAAGATTATAATAAATCATTCATTCATTTAAATAGTGTGAAAAATCATAATTATGTATACTTTTATTTTATTTGAATTTTGGAACGAAATTCCTTATGGGACGACGGGGTACCCTAACCGGCAAATAACGTCCGGCACAGTACGATTATTTCGTCAAAAACCTCTTAAATAGACTAATTATTCTACAAAAGAAATATTCGACACTAAAAATCAAAATATTCACTTCAATATTTATTCTTAATTGTAATTATTTAAAAATAATTATTTAATTTACGAATTAATTTTTCTACCGCCATAACTGGAGCTCACGTTTTGGAGATCCCAGGTGGATAGCGGGGATAAGGCCGATTCGCTGGCCTTGAAGCTAAAAGAAGTTCTTGGTGAAAGTGTCGTCAAGATCTCAAGGCCAACAAAATGTGCTGACATACAGGTCATGGGTCTAGACAATTCCGTTACCGCAGAGCAGGTGATGGCTGCAGTGGTTGAGCAGGGTTTCTGCTCAGCGGTTTCAGTCAAGTTCGGAGACATACGCATTTCGGATCAGGGATCATGTGTAATTCGGGTACACTGCCCGGTTACGGCTGCTCAAAATCTGAGCCAAGTGGGCAGACTTCGGGTTGGTTGGATATCGGCTAAAGTCAAGGTACTGCCACCTAGGCAGAATCGTTGTTTCCGTTGCCTGTATACCAGACACGTCAGAGCCACGTGCAAGGTGAACACTGATCGCAGTGATTAGTGTTATCGTTGTTGTCAGGCTGGACACAAGGCAATCAATTGCTCCGCTAAGCTTAAGTAGTTTTTTTTATGTAAGGCTAAGCGCGCACTAGTGATTTTTGTCACCGTGACTGTCACCGCGTCAATCATTCCTAATGAAGGTGCGCGCATTTAGATACGTGACAATTCGGTGACTTTTTGTCCGCGGAGGACGGCAACATGGCCGCCAGCGCGACGCAACTGTCACCGTATTACCGTCAAATGGGGTAAATAGAAATCGCGGGGTGAATAGAAACAAAACTGGAAATTTTATTATTTTGTATCTAGATTATTTATAGCTTATTATCGAAAGTTTATTTCTTCTATTAATTACACGTACGCACACGCACAGACCACTGTCTCCTCGAGATCCATCTTATCGAATAGGACTGTTGATAAAATATCAAAATATAGATATTATTACTTAGAAATATCGATATTTTTAAATAAATAAAAATATGTTTAACACACACACAAGGTCGTCTGTTCCTAAGGTAGGCAACTTAATGCCTGTGTTTTAGGTAACAGCCTATTGATATACATTTTTTTTTAAAATAAATATACGTTCATATAAATAATACATATATAAATAATGATCGATATTTTTTAAATGAAAATGATTTATTGGATGGTATTGAAAGTAGATAATTGCCTGTACAATAAAATCATTTATGGCCGAAGAAACTATTTTATTTATTTATTCGGGAACAATACATACAAAAGATCATAATAATACATTTAGATCCTCGCTTTAAAAAATTACATTTCATGTCAACATTTCATATCTATCAAAAGAAATAATTGTAGTAGACGCTTCTCCACGTAGTGAAATAGAAACAATTTCATTTTTATGGCATAGTAATGAAGATTCCGGTTCCGGTTGTCAAATCGTAAACAGCACAGTGTCGACGGTCCTGATAAATTAATTAGAAAAAAGCAGCAGTCTTACAATTATTTCGTGGTACAAAAAAAACCAAAACGTGAATTGTGTGAAACGAATAAAAACCAGTGCATTTTGTTCTATATCACAACAATTTAGAAGAAATATAAATAAATGTAGACGAAGGAAGAAGGTAGACACTACAATTATTTATCAATAGACAAACGTCAATCATAGAAGACCAGTGACAAAGTTGCAAGTAAGAAAAATTAAATCTCCCGATAAAAAAAAAAAAAAAATATATATATATATATATATATATATATATATATATATATATATATATATATATATATATATATATATATATATATATATATATATGAGTTTACTCCTTAAGTACGATTGTCTAAACATACGCAAAAAGAGTTTATCCAACTGAAAATAAGATTAATACCATATGAAAGGGTAAATTAACAAATTAATGAAAATAATATACATATATAAATATATATTTATTCATTTTATATACATTTATTATGACTAATCGGCGAAATATTTTACATTAAACTTTTCACAATAGTCAATTTCAGATGTGCACAAATATTTCATTACGAATGTTGATAAATTACGTAATTATTATTATCTGATAATTATCATTTATTTTTTAAATATTATTTTTCAATATTAATTAGAGCAACATTACTTTCGCACCGCACCATAGCTTCGCGTGCACCGAAAAAGTAACGAGGTCATTCATAAGTAAATTTTACCTCTCATATTTTTCTCATACCGGGCGCCTTATATATGAAAATCGATTCTTAAGGAGTAAACTCCAAAAGTTATAATAAAAAAAATTATATATTATATACATATAACAAAAAAAAAGTACATATACATATATAAACTACATGATAAAAATATAATATTAGAGGAAGTGCTACCTGTATCTATCTATCGACTAACAATTTATCTATACGAGACCGTATATACGTAAAGATACCATAGGATATCGTCACTTATAGCTTCAACAACAAATCATGGAAGAAGTCCTGAGCGCACTTGTAGCAATAAAAAAGGAACTGGACGAACAAAGACTGGAGATTAGGGATACCGGGAAAAATGTTACAGAACAAGTAACACATAATATCAATACTTTAAGACGTGGGAACACAAGCATGAAATACTGAAAGAAATAGTAGAAGACCAAGAAAAAAGATTATACTTTTTAGAAAAACAAGAAAAGAAAAGAAATCTGGTATTTTTCGGCATTGAGGAGTCTGAAACTGAGGAAGATTATCCGAAACAAGTACTACAAAAGAGGAGAGAACTACAAGAGCAAGTGAAAATGGAAAGAGAGAAGGGAACTATAGTAAAAATAAAATATGATAAATTAGTTATACTAAAACCTAATCAAAAAAGACAATTACACACTTCACCGACAAACGACTCCCAAACACAAAGTGACGCTAGCAGCAATGTCAACAAAAAGAACAAAGTGTTAAAAACTCACTCTTCAGTACGTAGATCCAACAGCGTCTCAGAAAGCGTTTTGAAACCAAGCATGTTAAACTTTTTAGTTAACAAAAAGGTCAGCAACACAACACCAGAGCAAGAGATAGAAAATAGAGAGAAAAACTTATAACAAATGCGGCCGTCCCCCTCCAGAATAGATTATAGAAAAGATAAAAAACAAGCAATTAGCAACAAATATCTTCCAACCCGGCTGGTCACCGTGGGAGATTACGACCAAAACCCTCCAAACGGAACAGAAACAAGAAATAAGAATAATAACTTAAAAATTGCAACATACAACGTCAGAACACTTTCGAACACAGAAAAATACATAGAACTAATACACGCTATACGAAATATTAACATAGACATACTTGGCCTTGCGGAAATAAGAAGAACGGGATGTAAAATAGAAGAATACACAGATCACATATTGTGCTATGTGGGCGAAACACCCGGTCAGTATGGATTAGGATTTCTCATTAAGAAAGAGTACAAGAAAAATTTAATCAATTTTTGCGGTTTATCGGAAAGAGTTGCATGACTGGTAAATTACTATAAGCATTTAAGGATAATACTCGGTACATGATTCTCATTCGAATTATGTACAAATATAACATAAATATTAATAAGCTTCTAAGTAAAGTTGCCCAACAGTTATCTAATTATTTACGCGTCGTCTGGATACCCTAGTTTTCACGCGGTAGTTTACCTAAGTCCAAACGCCGCCAAGTGTTAACAGGGTAGCAGCACATGAGTAAAGAAACCGTACAGAGACTTCTAAGAAACTTCTAATAGTAGTAACAAAGGCTCGAATTTGGTCCGCCGGACCATATCCGTGTACCGATCGATCAGTTTACCGTATCAGTCTGTAAACCACCCACTGCTGAGCGAAGGCCTCTTCTCCACATTAGAAGAAAGGTTGGAGCTTAATCCACCACGCTGCTCCGCTGCGGGTTGGCGGATAATTCCCTACCATAAGTAACATAGTTATCTTCTCTATGATAACAACCGGGACCGACGGCTTTACGTGCTCTCCGAGGCACGATGGGGAGACCCACGAGGACATACACCCAGACCGGAAACAAATATTTGTACAATTACAAATATCTGTCCCGAGCGGGAATCGAACCCGCGACCGCCGGCGCGTGGCGTTGCAGTTAAGGCAACTAGTCGCACCACTACACCAGAACGGTCGTCTAAAAATGTTTATAAGAAAAATAAAAAAAAACACGCTTTTATAAAAAATTAAACTAAAAAATAAGTGGGGTGGCTTTTAAGATATTATCAAAATGATAATGCTTCTATTTATACCTGTCAATAAAATATTTATACCTATTGACACCATGCACCCCACGCTTTTTTTACAATTAAGTACATTTTTTTTCTTATGTACACTATTTTTAATTTAAATTAAAAAAAATTACACTACTCTTAATTAAAATTTATTTTTTATTTTATTTTTTGTTTAATTTTTTATAAAAGCGTGTTTTTTTAGTTTTTTGAAACTATTATTTATTTTTTATTGTTTAGTTAAAGTTTCACGGATTTGCGGTTTGTGTTTTGTGTTCCATCATCAGACCCAGGTTATCATTAAAAAACAAACTACGCGTTTCATTGCAAAGTTCCTATTGCCACCTTCCAGCTTCTTCATCAGATCAGACTCTGGTAACCGTCTAAAACCAAAGTACTCGTCAAGACGAATCAAAAGAGCCGAAACTTGATAAGGTTATGTCGTTTCATTGCGAATTTCCTATGGCCACCTTCCAGCTCCATCATCAGATCAGACCCTGCTAACCATCTAAAAACAAAGTACTCGTCAAGACGAATCTAACGAGTCGAAACTCGATGAGGTTGCGTCGTTTCATTACAGAGTTCCTATGACACTTTCCAGCTCCATCATCAGACCCTGGTTACCATTCACCATCTTCAGATCCTGGTATGGATAACAGGACTTACTATTTAAATTACTGCAATGTCATCGGTCCCGAAGTCGGTAGCATATGCAAGAAATAGGTGATCGGGTAATGAAAAACAAATCGCTAATCCTGGAGATCCTGGTAAGGATAACAGGACTAACTGTTAAAATTATTCCATTGTCTTCGGTCCTCGATAAGTCAACTGAGTTTCAATGAAATCTAAACGTTCGAAGTGGGTCAAAATGAAGTCCAAAGGAGTCGGTTACAAACATACAAACAAATATACAGGTGAAGCTAATAAAAACCGTGTAAAAATATTGTCTTGAACATGAAGCAACTACAAAGAGGAGGTGTAATCAATGTAGTCTATGTACTTGTAAAGTGTAGATATTATTATATTTAATTGCCAGTGAAAGCTAAATATTAAAAGTCGGTAAAAATATTCAAAGTAGAAAACAATCAGTGTTAGCATAATGAATACGAGCAGCATTTCAGAGTCTGATTTGGGAGTAATGGAGTTTCTTTTTCATATATCCGTACCCAGAAACTTAAGGCATAAGAGAAATTACGGATGAAGAATTTCAATTGAGATATTGCTTTAATTTAATAAGAACAAACAAATAAAGTGGAATGATGTCGTTCATAAATAATGACTTGTCATATTTTTAGAACTAAAACAGTGCTAAACCACTTATTTATTCTTGAAAAAAATATTCTAGTAAATAAAACTAGTATGCAAGACGAATTAAAGTAATAAAATCAATTTTAGACACGATCTCTTAAACAGAGCCATCCAGCTGCAAATAAGAGATTTTAGTGTACAACGTAAATAACAAGTAAACCAAGAAAATAAACTTGTATTTAAAATTATATTACATTTATAAATATGATTCTGTTAAATAGGCATTAATTATTTTATAAACATCGAACATTATTTCGCTGACAACAAATAAGTAAAATGTATGTTAATAACTCGTGTACGACTATAAAAACCTTATATTTTTACACAATAAATGAAACGATGATCGTCTGAGAATCAACGTTGGTCGTATTATTTTATCTTTCTTACGCCGCACATCCATGACGACCCTGCCAGGATAAGAAAACATCTCAAAGTTACTAACTGTCAATAGAGGTCACTAGTAGTGACTCACTACAATATCGAGCTAGAGTTTTCTATAATGTTCATAGATGTCATTATCTTTTATGATGTGATTAACTGTTGTTTATAAGTAAACAAAAGATAATCATTTCTTTGTAGCTTAAGAGAGGATTAACGAGATTTTTATAAGTAAGACCGTGCATGGCTAGTTACGTATTATATTTTTTTAACTCAAACATTGTTAAGCCACTTATTTATTCTCGAAAAAAATATTCTAGTAAATAAAAGCAAGTAAGTTCTAGTAAACAAAAACAAGTATATTTATTAAATAAAAGCAAGCGATAATAGCAATAATAAGCCATCTAGCGACCAGTAGCCAAATCAATTAATTGATTATAATATTGGCAGACATTGTAATAGCTTTTTCACTAGGTGTCGCTAGATAAAGATCTGATTTGATAGAATTTTTTTAATACGTTGAAAAATGATAAAGTTACTGAACTACAGTCCTGGCAGACCAGTAGTTTTGCTACTTGCCGATAGAGGCAAACTAATCACCGAACTTTCTAGACAAAATAAATAATTTAATTTAAATATTACTTACGAGTTGAAAGATGTTTATTCCATTTCCATTCATTCCTTGACTAAGTAAATGATGTAAACTTTTCAAAGTTGTTATTATTGTTCACAATATCTTGGTATTTCCGGCGTATTTAAAAATGGAATCATATTTTATTTACAACGATTGTCAATCATTAAACCACCTATTTACCTACATAATTACACTAACCTTAATAAATGTTCAAAGTGAGTTCCTTCTCGTGTGATACACAGTTCAGCACGTCTAACCATATTGTCTTTTACACGATTTAGGACAAATGGGTCACTTTTAACAGTTTCAAAAGCACTGATGATTTTTAATTTTAGTTCCACTCTGTTTGCATACTCTGTAGCATACACAAGACGTTTTACCTCCCCCCATAAATAAAAGTCCAGTGGCGTGAGATCTGGAGAGCGAGCTGGCCATGGAACAGACCCCCCGTGCCTCTTTCCAGCGATCTCCGAACGTATTATTTAAGTACTCACGTACTTGCGTCTGATAGTGCGCGGGTGCTCTGTCATGTTGGAAAAATAAGTTTTGGATATTACTCAGTGGTACATCATCGAGCATGTCGTTCACCGCACTATTTAAAATGTCTAAGTATGACACACCATTGAGTCTTCCTTCAATGAAATACGGCCCTAACCACTGCTGCCAACTAGTCTTGGCAAAAACGCGCTGTCAGAGCTGTAAAAAAGCGCTAGAAAGCGCTAAGAGAGCTATTTTTTAAAAAGCGCTAGATTTCGCGTCAACCACAAATGGTTTTACTATTTGCTAGTTACAATAAATAATCACCTATTTAGATAAAATATTTTTTTAGGATAGCATGAAATGAAACAAAGATATATAAAATCATTTTTTTGAAAAATGATATAAGAAACAATATTTTTGACTTAAGAACCAATTAGGGTTAAATCTTCATCATCGTCGAATTCTTGGATTTCTTCTTCTTTATATTTATTCCAGCATTTCCAGTCGAAGTAGAAAGTTGATTGTGGTCTAGTTATGTTATTAATTTGTACTTAGGGGCCATCCATAAATTACGTCACACGAATTTCATGATTTTTTTGACCCTCTCCCCGTCTCACAAATGTGTCACAGCTGGTCACATTTGTGAGACTCCTCCCCCCTACCTAGTGTGACGTCACATATTTTATATTTTTGGAGTTTACTCCTTAAGAATCGATTTTCATATATAAGGCGCCCGGTATGAGAAAAATATGAGCGGTAAAATCTACTATTGAATGACCTCGTTACTTTTTCGGTGCGCGCGCACCTACGGTGCGGTGCGAAAGTAATGTTGCTCTAATTAATATTGAAAAATAATATTTAAAAAATAAATGATAATTGTCAGATAATAATAATTACATAATTTATCAACATTCCTAATGAAATATTTGTGCACATCTGAAATTGACTATTGTGAAAAGTTTGATGTAAAATATTTCGCCGATTAGTTATAATAAATGTATATAAAATGAATAAATATATATTTATATATGTATATTATTTTCATTAATTTGTTAATTTACCCTTTCATATGGTATTAATCTTATTTTCAGTTGGATAAACTTTTTTTGCGTATGTTTTTTTTTCTCTTTTTTCGTACTTAAGGAGTAAACTCCAGTCGTGCGTCGGAGCTGACACACACAATTTTTTTAATTAACAACTAGAAATGACCATTAAGACCATTTAACACCTAGAAATGACTTATTTTTGCTTCTTATGTGATTGTTTGTGTAGGTTAGTGGCCTTGTATGATGCAAAATACAGAACACAGATGCCACACGATCGCTTAAATGAGCCTCGACACTGGCACTGGGGCAATACCTATCATTCGAAACTTGCTTCCTTGTTTATGTTCATACAGATAGAGCTGGAAATATTTTTAATAATTTTAATTATAAAATAAAATAAATATTTTTAATAATAATAATACGTTAATAGACATGTAATTCAAATTTCGTGTTTTATACTTCAATATATTATATTTTAAAATGTGATGTCACGATATTTCGGACCCCTACCCACCCCTAGCCACACAATGTCACACTTCGTCAACCCCCTTCCCTACCTTAACGTGTGACATAGTTTATGGATGAACCCTTATTGCCGGAGACATATCGTTTTCTTATTAGATGATAACTTATGATGAAAAAATATAGATATCGTTTTTAGTTTTTCAATGTTAGTAGTAATAATTTTATTTAGCACTAGTAATTTATTATGTTTTACGCTGTATTAAATATAGTTTCATATAATTTGAAAAAGCGCTAGATTTAGCGCTAGGCGCTAAAACGCGCTTCGAAGCAAAAAAGCGCTAGATCTGGCGCGAAACGCGCTAAGTTGGCAGCAGTGGCCCTAACAGACAGTTATTTAAAACACCAGCCCACACGTTAACACTAAACCTGTGTTGATAAGCGTCCTGTCGCGTAACGTATGGATTTGAATGATTCCACCAATGTTCATTGTGTACTTTAAAAACACCAAGCTTAGTAAACGTAGCCTCGTCCGTAAACAATATGTTTTTGTCAGTGTTTTGCAAAAACCACCGACAAAAATTTACTCGTGGCTCGTAATCGTTGGCCCTGAGTTCTTGAATATCTCGAATATGATACGGGTGTAGCCCTTCTTTGTGCAGTAGATTCCACACAGTCCACTGAGATACACCAAATCGTCTAGCAGCCTTTCGAGTACTCGCTTCTGGATTGTTCTCGAAATACTCGAGAATGTCTTCTTGTAGCAAGACAGGGTATTCCACTCTACCTCGTCCTTGAGCATGTGTTGGAATACGGAACTGTCCGAAGTCTCGTAGTCTTTGATTGGCGTTTAAGATTACGCTGGCAGTAGGTACTCTTCGATTGGAGAACATCTCCCGGTATAAATTGATAGCACCCAGCATAGCCCAGGTAGGCTATCATTCGCACGCGTATACGCACGAACCATGTCCAAGTATTCTGCATTTGTGTATTGATAAGCCATATGGGTCACACTCACACACGACAGATTAGGTATACTCAGAATATCGAACCGAACGCTAGGCGCACGCGCGGGAAAACACAAAACAGACGTCATAACCATACGTTGGCGCTAGCCTACTGACCTAGTAACGGGATTCGTCGATCGAATAAGCGACTAGCCGCGGGGCGGGGGTACGGGGGTAAGAGGTACAGTACAATACCACGTCGCACGCGCCGCCCGCCAGCATGACTGTAATTTCACGTTTAATTTATTTGAATTAAAATTTATGAATATTTGGTCAAAAATTTAGTACCTATTGTTTTTATATGATTCGATTGAGAATCATGTACTGAGTATTCCCCTTAAATACTGATAGTAATTTACCAGTCATCCTGTATAGACTCGAACGAAGAAGACTTAGAAAAATTCTATCAAACGCTACAAGAAGCTCACAATCTACTAGGAAACCACAAAAACGTCATGGTAATAGGAGATTTTAACGCCAAAATAGGAAAATCAAAAAGCAACGAAAGCCTTGCTATGGGAAAATACTGGTACGGAAAAAGAAATACAAGAGGAGAAAGGTTGATACAATACGCCCTCGAATATAAACTATCCATCATGAATACTCGTTTTAAAAAGAAAAACAGCCAGAAATGGACCTGGATTTCGCCAGACGAAAAAACAAGGAATGAAATCGATTTTGTCATGTCTAATAACCCTAAAAAGATTACAAATATAGAGGTTTTAAACAACGTAGATTTCCCGTCAGATCATCGAATAGTGAGGGCAACATTAATTTTAAAAAACACAAAAAAATGTAGAAGACACTTCCAAAACTCGACGTCATCGCTGAAAACAGACAAAGAAATTAAAACATACCTTTACAAATTGGAAGCTGGTATTAATGATCTAATAAACTTCGATGAAAACAACATACAAGAAACCTTTAATAGATTTGAATTCTACCTAAAAAACAGCTTAAAGTCAGATATTGCAAACAAATATAACGAACACACTTGCTATTTCTTCGGTGAAACAACCAAACTTTTGATCCGACGGCGCACCTAACTTTTAAGAACCAAAAACAAATCACGTGAAATGAAGCAACAGTTACCAATTCTGTTTAAACAAACCAGTAAGTCGATAAGAAACGATTACAAACAGCACAGGCAAAAACGAACTACAGAAGCGCTAAAAGAGCTTATAAACAACTAATCACTCATACAAACTGGATCAAAAGCTTAAAGAACGGACAAAATGAAACAAAATCAAGAAAAGACTTGCGATGTGAGGCGTAAGAGAGATAAAATAATACGACAAAAGTTGATTCTCAATTGATCATCGATCCCTTATTGTTAGAAATATAAGGTATTTGTAGTTGCTTCCAAGTAGGTCAGTAGGTACGTGATTTAGTAACATACATTTTAGTTATTTGTTGTCAGCGATAATGTTCAAGGTTTAATTATAAAAATATAATGTACAAAATTTAATGCTTATTTAACAAAATCATATTTAGTAATGTAATACAATTTTAAATACAAGTTTATTTTCTGGTTTTACTTGTCATAGGTTTACGTCGTACACTACACCTTCCCCCCTTTTTTTTGAGACAAAAATTGAGATTATTTAATTTTTGGCTAAACAATACATTATAATTAAAAATACTAAACTATTTACATACATTGTACAAACATCCTTAATTAGAATATGACGGGGGTAGCTGATAAATACGAAAAAGGACAGCGTTGTCATGCGCTAGCAGAACGTGCACCGGTCGTCATCACCCCCACTACGTTTAGAGGGTATAAAATGGGCCGCTCTGTGGTATCGGCACGCATTTCTAACGATTGCGTCTCGGTGCACGGACTGCTGTCCCAGTACGAGTCTCTGCCTCCTTCACTGTCATTAGTCAGTACTCTTGCTAACTATATGGCGTGTGTAAAATCTTGATTTACTGTATAATCTATGTTAATACTAATTGTCTGTACACCTACTATAAAACTATTGTTAATTTAATTAATGTCTGCTCATTTGTTAAGTCATTAATAAGATTTAATGTAATAAAACATTTATAACTGTACTGTAGCCTTCTGTTTTACTTCTGATGTCCGAGCCTATCCCGACATCAGAAGTGGGATTCGAAGATCAGCCCACTTCTGGCGACTCAGCGTCCAATACCATGCAAGACCAGCTTTTGTTGAGTAACGGCATGGAAGTCGTATTTTCTAAAATCGTTGAACGATTTTCATCTACAACCTCCTTTAGTCTTTTTCGACTTAAAGTTTATAACCAACTACCCTCTCATATAAAAAACGTAAACTCGTTTAGCGTATTAAAAAAGGAATAAGTAATTAAAATTGAAACTACGTTAAATTAGTCTTTATGTTTGTAATAAACGTGTTCTCATGTAAATTGATAATAATGTCTTAATAAGAATAAATGTCTTTTAACAGGTTAAGAAAGTATTAAAGGCCCAATTTACCCGGTCTATGCTTATACAGAATAATTTTGATCAAATTTTGAAATTTCAAATAAAATCTTAAGAAACTCCATCACTTTGTGTAGCGAGTACCCTCATAAAAATAAATGAATAACAAAAAACCGACTGAGAACGAAACATTACCTACCCGCATTCGCGAGTCGATTAATTACTTCACTGATTAATTATTTTAAAGATGTCAACAGGAAAAGAAATAGCTGTAGCAACAGTGCTTGCTCACATATCGCAGTTTGACCCGCGACTTCAGCGTATGGCGTTTACTACAAACTTTATCTCGAGGGACAAATTACAGCAAGAATTGAACGCTTTTTCACGTTCAAAGCGAAAAAAATAAGGACGACGGGTGAATCATCGAACACAATTGATATTAAGCGAGCAAGAATGACCCAAATCAAATATTTTCACTGCAGGGAAACCGGTCACATGCGACTTAAGTGCAGAAACAAAACGATGGATACGCGGAGAAGGCCTTCAAGACCTACATCATCGCAGAGTCAAATGGCGCAGCAACCGTCATCGAAGCCTTTGATTTATTTCAGGCGTAGCAAGCCTGTTCACATAGCCGTCCGGTGTACGTGCGGCAGCGGGTCGACAGACAGCGGAGCGTGCAGCGAGCGGCGAGTCGATGTGCGCGTCGTACAACCACCATCGGGCAAATTGCAACACAAAGGTGAATTGATACATTTTACTTACGATTCAGGTGCTGTGTGTGTTTTGTATCGAATTAATAGAAAACGAGTTAGTAATGTTGTTGCAGTGACTGGTATTAGTCCAACACGAGTATCCGGTACAGAACAGATTTTATGTTATGTAGTGACTAGCTGTACCGCGCGGTTTCACCCGCGTTAATTTGAGTAGAAAACGTGCTTAAATATTTTTAAACAGTTACTTTAAAACTACCTAGGTACCCGCCTCGTTGGTCGAGTGATCGCGAGCGTGACTGCAGAGCGGGGGGTCTCAGGTTTGATTCCTGGGTCGATCAACGTATTATTGAGTCTTTTTTTTATTTTTCGAAAATTCTCAGTGAAAGTCATGTCATAATTACTTTAAAAGTGGAACTATAGTAAGGAAATGTCTCGAGAAGAGAAAAAATAAAGGGCGCAACAGAAGCTCTCAAAAGATTATTTTTTCCCGTTTTTGTTACATTTCTTATTATTTCTCAGCACCTATTGGTCGTAGCGTAATGTTATATAGCCTTCCTCGGTAAATGGGCTATCCAACACCAAAAGAATTTTTCAATTCGAACCAGTAGTTCCTGAGATTAGCGCGTTCAAACAAACAAACAAACTCTTCAGCTTTATAATTATATTAGTATAGATTAACGATCATCCTGTTTAAATTTTATTACGTTTTTTGCCTAATGATTACGGTTAGAGATATTTAGTTTCTCAAAAGATTTACATTTTAAATAAGTTACAGAAAAAAAAAATATAGAACGATTAGTAGAAAAATTAAATCGAATAAGCTTTCATAATCGAATACATAATAATATGATGAATGTTACAATAACCAATTAATATAGATACAGTACAGACAAGTTATTTTGTGATGTAAAGTAGAGTAGTCTAGAAAAAAAAATAATTGTGCGTAAACCAAGTTATGATAACTAAGGAAGATGACACATTAGACTTATTAGATGGTTTTTGAATTTATTTGCTATTCTGATTATTCATTATTTCCAAAAGTTAATATACCTTGGCATACCATACATGTTGATGTAACGGCAACCAAGTTCACGTTAATTACAGTCCTTTTTGTAAATTCGTTAACGTAAAATCGTAAAGCGTATTTACAAATACGCACACGATAGGTTAAGGAAGATGGCAAAAGGTTATGTACCAGTCGATGTTGAGGAAGATAATGTTGTGGTGGAATCTCAAGTAGGAACCCTATCGGCCGTATTATGTTGGACCGTACCAGAGGTTGTCGTGCGATAAGCAGTCAACTCTGGTGGAGGTCGAGGTCTGGATAGACCTTAGTGTGTGGTCATTGGTTGATGCAGAAGGGCGATCCACACGGTGGATGCGCACAGAGATCCATGTAATGGATATGGAAGCAATGCTCGTCGGCTAGAAAACTGTGGCGTTAGAGGTTTTACTCGAGAGTTTCTGTATCATTTGTGATGATGTAGTTTTGAAAGTTGATGCGAACGACTGTGGTACTTGGCCTAGGCTAGTGATTGTTGTATTTTATAGTTTATGATATCCCCATGTTTTATTGAGTTAAAGATTTGATGGAAGTAGGATTATAGTGTTTAAATTTCTTTAATTTACTCGATGAGTTGTAAAGAATGGTCAGGAGTGACCGAGTGGAACAAATTTCTGTCGTGGCCTATTTGTTCGCAGGGTATCATCACACGAGGACATGTGCAAGCAGCATGGCAGTCTCGGAGTCGAGTGAGAGGTTGAGCGGAGCACCGGTGCCATCTACGGGAGCTTGGCAACACTTGCGGTGGAAATCAATAGTGAAAATGATGCTACGACATTATAACTATTATAATAATTTAATATATTATTAATTATAATTTGTTAATTTTAAATACTTATAGCTGAAGAGGTGTCACCTGCTTTTGTGGGTTGATTTCCTAGTCCAGCACTTGTAGTATACTGTAGGGGTCACAAGACTTGCGATCTAGTCCAGCGGCAGCTGAAGGGGTTTCACCTGCTTTTGTGGGTTGATTTCCTAGTCCAGCGCTTGTAGTACAAGACTTGTGACCTAGTCCAGTTGCAGCTGAAGGGGTCTCGCCTGCTTTTGTGGGTTGATAACCTAGTCCAGCACTTTGTGTATACTGTAGGGGTTGCAAGACTTGTGACCTAGTCCAGTTGTAGCTGAAGGGGTCTCACCTGCTTTTGTGGGTTGATAACCTAGTCCAGCACTTTGTGTATACTGAAGGGGTTGCAAGACTTGTGACCTTGTCCAGTTGTAGCTGAAGGGGTCTCACCTGCTTTTGTGGGTTGATAACCTAGTCCAGCACTTTGTGTATGTCTGTGTGTATGTGCTGTAGGGGTATCGCCATGTGTTTAAAGAACGATGACCCAGTCCAGCAGTACTAAAGTATGTCTCATATTTTTCTAAATTGTTTTTATCGGACGTGCGATTGTCAGAATGGCCGTGACGGGGGTAGCTGATAAATACGAAAAAGGACAGCGTTGTCATGCGCTAGCAGAACGTGCACTGGTCGTCATCACCCCCACTACGTTTAGAGGGTATAAAATGGGCCGCTCTGTGGTATCGGCACGCATTTCTAACGATTGCGTCTCGGTGCACGGACTGCTGTCCCAGTACGAGTCTCTGCCTCCTTCACTGTCATTAGTCAGTACTCTTGCTAACTATATGGCGTGTGTAAAATCTTGATTTACTGTATAATCTATGTTAATACTAATTGTCTGTGCACCTACTATAAAACTATTGTTAATTTAATTAATGTCTGCTCATTTGTTAAGTCATTAATAAGATTTAATGTAAAAAAACATTTATAACTGTACTGTAGCCTTCTGTTTTACTTCTGATGTCCGAGCCTATCCCGACAAATACATAAATTTTTAATACTATGCTACACATGTTGTACAAACATCCTTACTTAAGATTACATACAATTGTTTATATTCTGTAATAATACTACAATGCACTTAAATAAGAGTACAGAGTAAAAAAAAAACTTTAAATTAACTGTAATTAAATTTTTTCGTCCTATTTTTATGTACTATATTTTCTTTACCCGAAATTAATATTTTTACATTTATACCATGATCTTCGATTACAGTATATGGTCCAGAGTATACTGGGTCCATTTTATCCCTAATTTCCTTTTTAATTAATATTAAATCTCCTATGTTATAACTTACTGGGTTAGTGCTTAAATTATATTTTAATTTTCTATCATTTTTTGTTTTTATTAAATTATTTCTAGCATCCTCTTGGGACTTCTGTAATCTGTATTTAAGTTCTACAGAATATGAATTAAAATTATAAATTGGATCTATTCTATTTAATACATTACTAGGTATACGACATAGTTTACCAAACACCAATTCATAGGGTGTATATTTTGTTGCTGAATGCACCGTCGTATTATAAGAGAAACACCAATATTGTAACCAATCTGACCACTGATAAGCCTGATTATTTGTTTGGATTCTTAAAAATGCTCCTAATGACTTATGTGAATTCTCTAAAGAACCAAGGCTTTCATGGTGATAAGCAGTCGATTGTAATTGGTTAATTTTTAAAATTTTACATACTTCTTTCATGGTTGTTGAAATAAATTCGGTCACTCTATCTGTCGCAATTTCATTAAGAATTCCATATCGCAATATAAAATTATCGACAAACGCCCGTGCTACAGTGTCCGTTTCCTTATTTAAAAGCGGGTATGGTTCAACATACTTCGTAAGCTCACACTGTAACGTTAATATGTAACAGTATCCATTCGTGTCTTTTGTTAATGGACCTACCAAATCTAAAAATATTTTATCAAAAAAAGCCGTTGTTGCCGTACTAGTAATACATAGTGGCTGCTTAATATTTTTATGAAACTTTTGTTTTTGACATTTTTCACAATTATTTACTAATTTTATAATGTCATTATTCATGCCTGGCCAATAGTAGTAACGTTTCACGTTATTGGTCATTCTTCGAATGCCTGCATGGCCACTAGTTGGCAATAAATGAAAATCATTTAATATGACTCGCCTATCATCTTTATCATTTATTTTCTTAACACCTTTTATTATACATAATCGGGGTCCGGACCAGGGTCCGGAGGTCAGGACCTACATTTATTAATCATATATTGAGCTAGCTCCGTAATAATACAAGCGGTGTCATCATTTTGTAGTATGCATACTTCACTTATTTTTTGTGCCTTGCAAAACGTATCCAATTCCCTCGCGAAAGAATCTCGTTCCGTACACTTTCGAGAACTTGGGTTGCGACACAATGTTAATAAGGATGGCGAGTATATTATAAGATTATTTTGACTGAAAATACAGTCCTTTTGTTTCAATATTTTTTTAAAGTCTTTTTTATAATAACTTAACTCAGGCAAATTATTTGGTTTTTTAGGAATCCCAACCATGTTTGGGTGGCCACTCCAATCATAGTTAGAATCCATGGAAACAAAATCATTTACCTGTTTTTGCTCTTCCATTCGTTTCTTTGTTATATATATATATATATATATATATATATATATATATATATATATATATATATTATATTCGTTTCTCTTTTAAGTTCGTTACTAGTAATTTCAATCCTAGATAATGCGCCTGCAGCTGCATTATCTTTTCCTTTCAAATATTCTACTGTAAAATATTATTATTATATATATATACGTATTCTTCTATGCACAAACGTATCTTAGTGAGCCTACTCGATGGATTACTCATGTTAAATAAATAAATTAATGGGCGATGATCCGTAATAATTTTAAAATGACGTCCGTATAAATAAGGACGAAAATATTTTATTGCCCAAACGATTGCCAACACTTCTTTTTCTATGGTTGGATAATTTTTCACTGCTTTATTTAAAGGTCTGCTTGCATAAGCTACTGGTAAACCGTTTTTATTTGATAATACACATCCAATAGTTATGCCCGACGCGTCCGTGTGTATCGTGAATTCATTGTTACTTGAGAAGTCTGGATATTGTAATAAAGGTGCTGATAGCTATTTTTAATCGTTCAAAAGCTTTATTACAGTCTTTATTCCAATTAAACTCTACATTTTTCTTTAATAAATTATTTAAGGGTTGGGTAATTTCCGAAAAATGGGGAATATACTTTCTATAATAATTTACAAAAGCTACAAAACGTCTGACCTCGTCAGCGTTTTTTGGTACTGGATAATTTTGTACAACTGAGATTTTTTTTGGATCTGGCTTTATTCCTTCGGGAGTCACGATATGTCCCAAATATAAAATTTCTTTTCGTAAAAAGTTACATTTTAAGGGATTTAACTTAAAATTGACTTTTCTTAATCTTGCAAAAACATCTATTAAATTTTTATTATGCTGACTAAGGCTACGGCCCATGACAATAATATCATCCAAATATACTATACATTGCAAATAATTAAGACCAGACATAGCTATAGTCATTGCTCTACTGAACGCATTCGGACTTGTCTTTAAACCCATTGGCAATCGTTTCATTTGATAATGTTTATCCGCAATAAAAGCAGTATACTTTCTGCTTTCCGGATTTAATTTTATTTGGTAGTAACCCTGATTTAAATCTAACGTGCTGAAATACATAGCACCAGTTAAAGAATCTAATATTTCGGTTATATTTGGTAACGGAAACTTATCATTTTCAACAACTTCATTGAGCTTTCTATAGTCTTTTACTAATCGCCATTTTTTTTTTCTGAACTCGAATTTGTCTTTTTGGAACTAACAATAATGGACTTGCCCACTCTGACTGTGACTCTTCTATAATATCATTTTCTAACATTTCTTTAATTTGTTTATTTATTTCCGATTTTTGTGACTGTGGTAATCGATAAGGCTTACTATAAACCGGAGATGCGTTAGGTTTTAAGCGTATTTTTTGTTCGTACAAGTTTGTTGTATTTAAAGAGTCCCCCGGTAAATGAAAAATATCGGCAAATTTTGCACATATATTGGCAATAGAATTTTTTTCTTCTGTGTTTAAATTATTTAATTTTAAAAGTGAAATTAATAATTTTACTCTATCTGCATTATTTTGACATTGTTCAAAAGAAAAACAAATATAATCATTCAAGGGTCTTATTTGTGGAGTAAAACTATTTAAAATTAAATCTTCGTCACGTGTGTAATAAGGCTTACTATAAACCGGAGATGCGTTAGGTTTTAAGCGTATTTTTTGTTCGTACAAGTTTGTTGTATTTAAAGAGTCCCCCGGTAAATGAAAAATATCGGCAAATTTCGCACATATATTGGCAATAGAATTTTTTTCTTCTGTGTTTAAATTATTTAATTTTAAAAGTGAAAATAATAATTTTACTCTATCTGCATTATTTTGACATTGTTCAAAAGAAAAACAAATATAATAATTCAAGGGTCATATTTGTGTAGTAAAACTATTTAAAATTACATCTTCGTCACGTGTGTTCAATACTTTAACAGAAATTTTCCCATTTACACACCGCGTTATAGTATTTGCTACAAAAATTCCTTCTCCGATTTCGCTTGATAAAACAACACAATCACCTTTGCAATTATTAGATATCTTTATTATAGATTCGCATCGCGCTGGCAATTTTATTTGATTTGAGTGAATACCTGTGTAATTTTTTATTTTTAAATTCAAAGGTATTTTAATTAATTTGTTATTATGGTTTAAAGTAATTATTTATTTTTCAAAATCAATAACACATTTATATTTAACTAAAAAGTCTTGACCAATGATTCCATCTACATTTATCGGTAAGTTAAAGAACACAAGAAATTTATGATTAAATGATTGTTTTGTTTTGCTCTCTAGACAAACTCTTTGTACAAATAAAGGCTTTCTCGTTTTTGATGAAAAACTTTCGTTTTGATACGTAACCCGTGGGTTCCTATTTATATCTTTGTAAGACATTGTTCTAAACGATTTTTTGCAATTGTAACCTTTTCCGCACACATAAAACATTCGTTCAGGACTGGATGAAGCAGTCATTATTACCTCTTCATCTTTCGCACCCTGAATCGCATCCTTTAATGACGAGTAAGCACGCGCTGATATAATGGTATTGAGTTTTTCGTTTCGTAAACCCTGAGCGAACTGATTAATCGCCGTTTTCTCACAATGGCTTTAAAATCTCACCGGCTTTTGAATTACCATTAGCTTGTGAAATAGTCAAGTTTACAAAAAGATCTTCGATTTCTCGACCGTACTGTTCTATCGACTTATTTCCCTGTTTAATCGTTAGTAATTGTTTTTGTAATGCGATGTCCGACTTTTTTGTGAGGAGACGCGTCTTCATTTCATCAACCATTTGCTTAACAGTACCATAAGTACTTGATAGTCTTAACTTAGCACTTTGAGACAACCTTGTCTTTAATACGAAATTAATTAATAATTATACTTCCGTGTCCCTAATCATTGTAGAATATAATTCTATCGCGTCAATTAGTTGGTTAGTGATAGCTTCTGAGCCATCCATGACTGGCAATAATGACACTGCCGTCTTTAAATCAAAGGTATCGTTTGAAGCCATGATTTCCTTACTTTCTTCCTTATAATAATCTAATATTTTATTATATATGTCTTTTATCTTTATACAGTATCCTTGAATTAACTTACTATCCTCTACCGATACTTCCGATTTTTCTATTTTACTACTATATTTAACGATATACTTTTTTATCTGTTCATATAATGTTTCTACCTCTGTAAGTTTTTTCTGACCTAGCGTTTCTTTCCTACGTTTTGGTCCTAACTTTCTTATGTCTTCTTGTAACCTTTTAATTTGCTCATAATAATTTTTAATTTCTATCATAATACAATTTATTTAAAAAAAACTTACATTTCTTTAAAAAAAAAATTACATTTCTTACATAAAAAAAATACTCTGACGTCTACTTATAAAAAAAAAACATAATACGCTACACTATTCAATAAAAAAATATTATTACCTCTAAATTTTTCATCTTCCATATTTTGACCTGGTCTCAGCTTGGCTTTATACCACTTCTTGTTTGCGTACCATTACAGCAACTGCCTGACGCTCAATCTTCTTCGTAAATTCTCAATCGAAACTGCAACCATGTATACTAGTGACTGGTCCCTTTCCGCCTGCACAGATTTTTCTTGATTTGCGCTATTACCTGCACCGTTTTGTGCTTTTATTATTTCCTCCTTTTTGTCTTCGTTTTTAGATGAATAGGTTCCCATACTGCGTATTCGATGATAAATAATTTTTGAAGCTTGTTTGTTTTGTCGTTTGTCACTCGGGAACTTTATAATTATTCAAATAGTAGTGAACTCAATGGCCCAGCACTGCTTAGAGACAGTGGCAGGGTCGCCATGCGATGTGCGGCGTAAGAGAGATAATATAATACGACAAAAGTTTATTCTCAATTGATCATCGATCCTTTATTGTTAGAAATATAAGGTATTTGTAGTTGCTTCCAAGTAGGTCAGTAGGTACGTGATTTAGTAACATACATTTTAGTTATTTGTTCTCAGCGATAATGTTCAAGGTTTAATTATAAAAATATAATGTACAAAATTTAATGCTTATTTAACAAAATCATATTTAGTAATGTAATACAGTTTTAAATACAAGTTTATTTTCTGGTTTTACTTGTCATAGGTTTACGTCATACACTACAGACTTAATAACCTGCGCTACAAACTTCTTTAAAGACCTTTACTCCAATGAGCTACTAAATACGTTTACGATCCTTTTCTCAGAAATAAATAGCTTACAGACTAACACTAGTGAAACTACTATTATAAAAGAACGTGATGTCTGGGAAAATATTAAAAAATTAAAGCGAGAGAGGAGCCCAGGGCCCGACGGCTTAAGGAACGAGGCATTGATAGAAGGAGCGCAACTACTCACCGGACCACTGACACGTCTATTTAATTCGGTTCTAAGAACTGGCATAATACCAGAGCAATGGCTTAAGTCCGACATAACGTTGCTATACAAAAAAGGAGACCCATTGGATATCGCTAACTACCGCCCGATTAGCCTACTATCTAGCGTGTACAAGTTGTTTACTTCTATTATACATAGCAAAATTAACTCAATAATAGATAGTAAACAAACGGTAGAACAAGCGGGCTTCCGCCCCGGATTTTCGACAATGGACCACATCCATACGATAGAACAAGTCATAGAAAAATACTCCGAATTCAATAAAAACTTGTATATAGATTTCATCGATTACACAAAAGTATTCGACAGTATCCATCATAGCTCTATCTGGCAAGCTCTACACAACTGCCAAATAGACCCCACAATCGTTAGAACCATAAAGAATATTTATCAGAATAGTGTAAGCAGAGTCAAGCTAGAAGTTCGAGGCGATGAGATCAAAATAGCCCGAGGCGTCAGGCAGGGAGACCCATTGTCTCCAAAATTGTTTATAGCTGTCTTGCAGTGCATATTCTCAAAACTGAACTGGATCTCAGAAGGCATTCCTATCAACAACGAACGCCTCACTCATTTAAGATTTGCAGACGACATCGCAATCTTTGCTGAAACTCCTGAGAAGCTAGAAAATATGATATCCCAACTAAATAAAGAGAGCAAACAGGTAGGCCTGTAAAACCAAACTAATGACAAACGGCAGAAAATAAAAAATAATGCTAGACAATGTTAAGCTTGAGTATGTGGAGCAATAGACATTGGATAGTAGACATTTTACTCGCGTGCTGTCAGTAATATCTATTAAATATTTAACTTCTTCTGTTACATCAGTAGCATCTGAACGAGTTACTTCTACAATCAATCCTTAAATACCTAATTATCGTAGTAGTCAAACAGCTGAACATATAAAACAACAATTATTTTCAAACACTCTTACGGAAAAATATTTGGTTACCTAGACATGATTGGCTATATAAATTAAACAATAATTCACATTGTTATACATTTATCATTTAATTTATTTAATAAATATACTACATTATTAACTGTGTACATAATTTTTGGCCCTTACGATTATTATTCTTAAATAAAGCCGATATATCGAAATATCGATATTTTTTTTAGATATATCAAGCTCCGATATTGATATATTTAAAAATATCGATATATTGAAATTCCGATATTTAAAAAAAATATATTACAGTCCTATTATCGAATGCAAGAAAATTTCGTTTCTGTCACCTTGCGGTGATCACTCACACGGTGATGTCACGTCATCAAAATGACGTGACAGTGACAAAGAATTTATTGTCACGCAGACAAAAGTCACCAGTGCGCGCTAGCACTAAGAGGGGGCAAAGGGACAGTCGGTACACCTGGTGATAAGTGAACGAAACATCCATAGACACCCGCCAAATCGGAGGATGCGTTACCGGCCTTAAATTCTCTCTCATTCTCTTATTCATTGTGTGCTACAGCTAAACTGCCATCGGACCCACTTGCTAGGCAGCAAAAAGTGTGCTTCGCCTAAACCGACTAAGGCTATATCACAGGTCGACCCAAGAGCTCCGGTAGTAGACAACATCAGACAGTCATCTGTGTCCTGTACTACTGATTGTCATTATTTTTTATATGCGCGCGCATGTATATGTATATATATAATGTACGCATGTGTATGCGTATATATGTGTATGTATGTATGTATGTATATGTGTGTGTGTATTACATGTATATCACATTATATATATATTACATGTGTGTATATATATTTATATATATATATATATATACGTACGTTCCGACGTTTTATTAGTTTTCATCGGAACGGAAGAGTGTCAGGGGCAAGCGAGAAATATGTAAATAAAACATAGTAATGGAAAACAGTACGCCCATAAAATTAATAAGTTTTAATTGTAAGAGCATAGTGAGATCCACGGAATGTATAAGAAAGCTCTGCCTCAACGCAGATATCGTTGCACTGCAAGAGACCTGGTTGCTACCACATGAATTGTCTTACCTGGGTACCATCGACGACGGGTTTGCATTTACAGGGACCTCTGCTGTAGATACGACTGTTGGAGTATTGAGAGACAGGCCGTACGGTGGAGTGGCTCTGCTATGGAGAAAGTCAACATTCCCGTGTGTTACCGCGTTAACTAGTGCTAGTGTTCGAGTGGCGGCTGTTAAAATAGTGCACGGTGATCGATCGAGTTTAGTTGTGTCGGTGTACATGCCTACCGCGAAACCGGAAAACAATCGAATATACGGAGTGTATTAGTGAAATAAACGCGTTAATAGAAAGCAATAATGTGGAGTCCGTGTATGTGCTTGGGGATTTTAATGCGCATCCGGGTGAGTTATTTTCAAACGAACTATTGAACTTCTGTGTAGAACAAATGTGGTCGTGTGTGGACATGGAAATACTTCCTTTGGACAGTTATACATTCGTGAGTGATGCGCACGGCTGTCGGCGCTGGCTCGATCACTGTGTGACGACCGACGCTGCCAGACGCTCAATTCGTAATGTTGCGATACTGTATGATGTTTACTGGTCTGATCACTTGCCTTTAATTGTTGAGTGTAATTTTCAACTTATAACGCCTAAGTTGACATCCCCTAACTCCAAGGTTAATAAAGTTATTTGGGGGGAAAGAAGCTCAGAACAGACTAGTAAATACTCGAAATTGTGTCAACAAGAACTTAGTAAGATAGTGTTTCCTGCGCATTTCTGCGAATGCGCCGATGGTTTCTGTAGTGACATTAAACATAGATACGATTTAAAACTAATGTATGATAACATTTTTTAAGCGACGATTTTTAAGATCGCTATGCTCTAGATTCGGCTTGAGAAGAAAAATACATGATTATAACGAGCGTTTGTGTAAGTTCAACATGATTAGTCTAGAGATTCGCAGAGTAATATTAGACTTGTGTACTCTTCACAAAATTGTAAATGGCACTATGAATGCCTCAATAGTGGAGCAGCTATCGATCAAGGTTCCTAGTAGGTCTGTACGTATTCAAAAACTGTTTGACATACCGCATGCCTTAAACAACGTTTCAAAAAATAATCCATTACATAGAATGTGTCGACTATATAATATGATATGCTCCGATTTTGATATGTTTAACTGTACCCATCAGTCCTTCAAGGTGGCTCTTATTAAACATAACTTGTCGCGTGCTCTGGATGCTACCATTAGTGACTTACGGAACAGTGATGATTGAATAATTAATTATTATTGGTTAATTATTATTATTATGATGTATGAGACAATGATTTGTTATCTTCAATATGAAAAGTCTTCTTTTTTGTTTTTTTTTTTTTTTGTTTTTTGTCAAATCAAATGAAAACATCAATGATATTTTAGTCAGTGCTTAATGTATTTATTTTTATATTCTACTCAATTATTTCATGTTTAATATTTGTTATTGTTATTGTTATTATGATTCCTGTTTAATTTTATCAATTCAATTTCATTTTATCTAATTATTATATTCATTCATATCATTCTATTTAATTTTTTATATCAATTCAATTGTTGACTGTAAAAAACACCATAATGAGTTGAATTTGTAAGTAATGTTGTGTTTAGTTATAATAGGGCTTCAGTGTTAAATAAGATTCTTCCATTTATATTGTATTATGCATGCTTATCTATCCGTAGCCTGTAACTATTCCTATTGAATAAAAATAAATAAAATAAAACATAGTGCAAATACTCCGAGAGGCGGCTGTGAACTCCTATGTGGGTCCTACTTTTCGAAAACATAGATCTGTACCGGGATGGAATATGCATGTCAGTGACGCTCATAGGACGGCACGATTATTCTATCAAAATTGGCTTCTGATGGGTAAGCCGAGGGGGGGATCGGTTTATGACGAAATGAGGGAAAGCAGACGGATTTTTAAGTCGAAATTGAAATTCTGTCAGGAAAATGAAAATCAAATAAAGTTAGATATAATAGCGCAACGTCACGCGAGTAAAAATTTTAGTAAATTTTGGAAGAAAATAAATAAATTGAATCTAAAGTCCAATAACCGTCCTGCGAGCGTTGCTGGCTTTCACGAACCCCGCGATATAGCAAACTTTTTCAGACAACATTTTAAGGTTGATCTGCCGAACAGCACCAGTACTCGGATACTCAATACTGTGCAACCGAAGTCAATAAGTGTTAGATTTTCGGCTAACGATGTAAAGAGGGTCGTAAGTCAGATGGTACGAGGTAAGTCGCCCGGTCACGATGGGCTCAGTATTGAGCATCTGAAGTATGCGGAACCCGATTTGTCGAGAGTTCTCGCTATGTTTTTTAACTTGTGTATAAGTCACAGTTACTTGCCGGAGGATCTCATGTACACTTCAGTAGTGCCCATATTGAAAAATAAAACAGGAGATGTATCCGATGTATCCAACTATAGACCAATCTCACTAGCTACGGTCATAGCTAAGGTACTGGACAGTCTGCTTGATAAGCAGTTAGACGGGCATATTAAGCTTCAGGATTCTCAATTTGGTTTTAGACCGGGTCTTTCTACAGAGAGTGCCATCCTTTGCCTCAAGCAGACTGTACAGTAAGTACTATACAGCTAGAAAAACTCCAGTTTATGCCTGTTTTCTGGATTTATCAAAAGCTTTTGATACAATAAGGTATGATGTGCTTTGGACAAAACTAAGGGAGGAGACTGATGTACCCTGCGAGGTCACATCTGTCCTGGAATACTGGTACCACAACCAACGGAATGTTGTAAAATGGGCGGGTACGTACTCAGAAATGTACGGGTTGGAGTGTGGGGTGAGACAAGGGGGCTTAACCTCGCCTCGTCTATTTAACCTGTTCATGAACGGGCTGCTTGGTGAGCTTAAAAATAGCAAAATTGGCTGTCATATAGGGGGCGTCTGCGTTAATAATATCAGTTACGCTGACGATATGGTACTGTTAAGCCCATCTATAGGTGCACTGCGTAAATTAATGCGTATTTGTGAAAGGTACGCTGAAGCCCAGGGACTCAGATACAACTCGAAAAAGAGTGAACTCTTAGTGTGTAAAGCCGGCAAGAAAGTCTATGCGAATGTGCCACCTCTATATCTTGAAGGTGTTGCTTTAAAAAGAGTAGAACGTTTTAAGTATCTGGGTCACTGGGTTTAGGACAACCTCAGCGATGACGAGGATTTGGAGCGAGAGCGCAGGGCGCTGGCCGTGCGCTGCAACATGCTGGCCCGAAGGTTTGCACGGTGTACTGATAATGTGAAGGTAATTCTGTTTAAGGCATATTGCCAATCCTTCTACACCTGCAGCCTTTGGATCAGGTATACGCAGCGTGCGTACAGCGCCCTGAGAGTCCAGTATAACAATGCATTCAGAGTGCTGCTCGGGTTGCCGCGTTACTGCAGTGCCTCCGAAATTTTACTACGAGACGTGTTGATAGCTTTAATGCTATTATTCGTAAGAGGTGTGAATCCATGCTCCGGAGGCTACGAAGCAGCTCGAACGGCATTCTGAGAACACTGGCAGACCGCTGGGACTCGGCAATACTGCGCCACTGGATACGGCTACATTCTGACTGACGTGAGTCGTGTCCAGAGAGCTATTACTTTTGCTTTTTATTGATTTTGTTTGTTATTTTTGTTTACTTTTATTTATTTTTATATTTGTATTGATTCACTAACATTAGATATAAGTTGTTTTTATAATATTTACTAACATTAACATATGGACTATGTCTGAAACAAAATAAATAAATAAAAAAAAAATAAAAAATATATATATATATATATATATATATATATATATATATATATTAGGTGCACTATCATGAAGGTCTTAGTTATCTTAAATGCACCACATACTATAAATAATTGTATTCTTTAGTTTATATATATTGATGTATAAGTAAATTTACTTAATATGATTAGCATTTGTACACAAAAGCTGCTTTATCAATGTTTAAATTGTGCATAATATTTGTAGCGACAACTATCTCGCTACATATGAACTAACGTTATCCTACATCGCGCTATCGAAGTTTTCAAAGCGATTTAATATTTATACAAGAACCCGACAACAAACGTTAAGTGGCGCGTAGCCCACTAGACACACATCCGTCTGGTCGAAGCATCCTTCCTTTTCAAATACCTCTAAATATTGTTAAATTGATATTTACATTTTATAATACACTATACTAAACTTTTATTTGGTATATCGATACCAGAAGTATCAATTAATGTAAGGGACAAACCACGGTTTTTCAGGAGAGCCAAAAAACGATTTTATTTTTTTAAATCTGTCCATAACTTTTTACTGTCTGCTCCAATTTGAATTGTGTCTAGAGCAAAGTTTCTTAGAATTTCCTCTTCTTTTATGCTATAAACGAAAGATTTGGGAATGTCCAGTGGTTCAAAATTTAGCATGTCTCTTACATTAAAAAAATAAGCTTAGTTGTCCCTTACAATACTAAAAAATTATGTGTAAATCGTCGAGCATACTGTAAGAATCAAGATAAATAAAAAATTATATGTAATGCTATTGTAATGGACTTCTACAGTGTTGCAATTTAATGTAACTATTTATTATCTACTAAAATTGATGGTATTTTAACACCATGGAAATAAGTTCTTTGCATGATTCATGTTGTTATGAACCAACATTAATCATTCAAAGCAAATTTATACGTTAGTTTTATGTTTTACAGCTTAGCTATCACAGATTTTAATGAAATTTATTTAGGTATACAAACATAAAACAATTTGTTTATAATATTTAATTTAATTTAATAATCTATTAATAAGTATTATAAATTCAATACACTAAACAATCTTTAAAGCTTTGTGTTAAGTTTAGAAGTTCTAAAAATAAGTGTCTTACAAACCTTGTAGTTACTAATGTTAAAATAATTAAGTATGTTGACTATATGGATATGGACTCTACAAACTCTGGACTTGTATTAATTATGTTTAATTGGTTTTATAATTATAATCATCATTTGAAACATCACCAATTGAATAAAAATAATTCTCAGACTTAATCAGCAGTCTTATTTAATATGTAATTGAATGAATGAACTGGAAACGAAAGATCGATGAATAAAATAGAATATGAATTATGTGAAAGGTGATTAGTATGATGGCAATGAAAGTTGAAATGACGAATAGAAGGGACGAATGGATGTAGGTAAGGGAAGATAATCGAATAAGAGGTGCATGAATTGTGTGAAAGACGAATGAATAAATATAAATGACATATTTTTGCGCCTTTGGAATAGTTGGAACAACTTTTTCTATTTAGCATTTTACCTAGACGTCATCATTAGCTGTAATCACGTCATCTTCATCGTCGTCGGTTTCATTGAGGGTATCTTTAACTGGCGATTTATTCGGAAATACAAACAAATATTCTCCATGACATCTTTTTGGTATTATACCAGTGTCACACAATTTTTTTAGGTCATTGTATTTTGGAATGGAAATTGGCAGCCTCTCTTTAGAGATGGAAAATTGTCTGTGTTGCTTTGACTTATTTCATTACTAGTACTTTCAGCTGCAGATTGATTTGTGTTTTCTATATTTTCTGTCTTTTTACCTCTAACAGCACTTCTTTTCCCAATCCCTTTACCCTTTCCTCTTGCATTAAAATTCTTTGGAGGTAATCCTTCCGAGAGTTCTATGTCGTTAGCATCATCAGTTTCTAACATTGTGTATTTCACTTCAATTTTAGTCAAGGCATTTTTTTTAAATGTGCACACTGTTATATATTTTATATGCCGATGTTTATTTTTAAAAGTAGCTTGAGTGAATACAGAATCCGCCAGATTCTGGAAGTTAATGATATCTGTATGTTCTAAGACACTCACATTATATGGTTGAGGCCATTTTCTAGCACTCTCTATGAAACTTGGGCATTGTGAAGTTGCCCAAACAATTAGTTTATAGGCATAGGCATATATGTATATCCAGCTAAGAGGTAATTGATTTGTTATCTTTAAGATTTTGAGATTGTTCCAAGAAATGTTTGAACATTGAAAGTATTACTTTAAGTATTTATTTAATAGGCATATTACAGTAAGGAGCATATAATATTAAAGATAGTTTTGTGAGATATTAATGTAAAAGAATTATTCTTAAAAAATTCTAATCATGATTTAAAGTAAGGGACATGTTATTTAAATTGACTGATGTAAGGTTTAAGCTAAGGATGTAAACTATTTAATACAATGACTTACTTTATTTTTCTGCGAATAAATTTTTTTAATGACTGTTAAATCAATTTTTTTGTCATAAATCGTTTTACGCGGTGCAAAAATTTGTACTGTAAGGGAATTTTTTTAACGATAGAAAAATTTTAATAATACCATTCGATAGAGCGGGAATTTCTGAATCCAATGATATATATAACTCATTTTCGCCAAAATGTCCCTTACGTTAATTGATACTTCTGGTATCGATATATTTTCGTACTATTTTATGATTGTTTTTGTTAATATTGCCGCCAGAATGGGAAAAACAATGGTGGTCCTGAAAACCAGTGTCAGGGCTTAATCAGGATGCCCGGGTCGCAGTCCTAAACCTATGTCGGAGTCGGCACTTTCGGAGTGCAATATCGTACTAAACCCTTGCGGGAGCCTTCAGCCGCTTTAATTGGAGGGTCCTGAATCTGAGGCAACAGGATCCCTCCAGCGACAGGCTGGCCTCGGCGAAAAGGCCAGACTTCTCCTCCATGGGGACTATCCGGCTCACCTCTGAACAGTCTCGACGACGCCGTGTCTAGCAGGACCGGGTTCTCATCCCGGCCTGACACGGGCACAGGGGAATTACTGGAGGTGCATTAAGTAGCACCTCCTACGCAGCCCCATTCGTCGCCCGCGGATGGAGGCCACGTCGGCAGCCTCCTCTCTCACCCACTCGTCGGCCCCCTTCTGGGATATAACTGTCTCGAAGAAGGAGACCATCGCCTTCCAGGACTCATCGTCTCCGAGGACCGACGTCAGACCTTGACGCAGCGCCGCCCATCTCGGTCACACCTCGAGGGTGTGCTGGGCAGAGTCCACCGCCGCGCCACAATCGTGACATTCAGTCGTCGGCCCCCTCTGGGCCGTCCGGTACAGGTAGTCACGAAGGAACCGTGCCCGGTGAGAACCTGCGTCAGACGGAAGGTCAGGGGCTTGCCTTTTCAACGCATCCACCGCTCAAGGACCGGGCGAATGGGCTATGATTTTAATAAAATTTTGATAATTGAAGATTATTATAACGATGACTTATGGGGTGCCTGTGAACTTTATATGTGTTAATAAAAAAAAAACTTTCCTAGTAAAATTACCACATGTATTTGATTGATAAACTTTTGAAATAATACTATGAACTATTTTTTACGCAAACGTAGCAATGTAAATGTAACGCAATGTAATGTACTTTCCTAATAACAAATCGACGATTTTTTAGGAAATGAAATAAAACATGTTTCAAAATTTTATAAAATATATACACTCATTTGCAAAAAAAACGGGCGGTTTCGATTTTCTTCCTGGCTGAAAAAAATAAAATACCAAAAAGGTTTTAATCATTTGAACATGTTACTGGCCAGTTATAAAAGTGCCATAATGTTTATAAGAGTACATTCCAAATTCAAATTTTTGACTGAGCCTGGTTTTCAAAGAAAATAACTTTTAACTACATTTTGTGGCGCGAATTCCCTATAGTTAATATCGACTCTAATTAACTTTTTTCAATTTTTATTAAATTATCTGGTGTCCTTGACATTTAAAAGTATTGTTATAGCTGTTTAGCAATCTCGAAAATGGTAGATAAAGTGATAAAAGCGAGCAAAATTATTGCGCTGCTTGAAGAAGGTTGCAGTCAATGCTTCGTGGCTCAGAGGCTAAATGTGAGTCGGTCGACAGTTCAAAGGACCTGGCAGCGCTATCAAGAGACCGGTTCCGTCAAGAGAAGGCCTGGTTCTGGCAGAAAGACATGTACCGAACCACGGGATGATCGCTTTCTTGTTAGTCAAGCGTTGAGAAATCGCAAATCTTCTTATGTGGACCTCAAGAACACCCTCGAAGAAGTAAGAAATGTGCAAATTAGTCTATGGACGGTCAGGAGGAGGCTTCTCGCTGCTAATATACACAGTCATCGCCCGGCACGCGGCCCTAAATTACTCCGTGGACATCGAGTTGCCAGGCTTAGCTTCGCTCGAAATTGTGTGTCATGGACTCATGAAGACTGGGATAGGGTATTGTTCTCCGATGAAGCCAGGATATCTCTGCATGGTGAAGACCGACGTCGGCGAGTGCTACGTAGACGAGGAGAACGCTTTGCAGAGGCATGTTTCGAAGAAATCACACCTTATGGAGGGGGCTCTGTTGTTTTGGGCAGGAATAAATTCTATGGATCGTACGGAGTTAGTCTTCATCGAAAACGGTACACTGACTGGACACCGATACATAACGGAAGTTCTAATTCCTTATGCACAACCCGCTTTAACCGCTCTTGGCGAAAACTCAATTTTTATGGACGACAACGCTCGCGCCCACCGGTCTGGCGGTGTGGATGCGTATATGCTAGAAGTCGGAATTCGTCGTTTGGACTGGCCAGCTAGAAGTCTGGACCTCAATCCCATAGAGCATGTCTGGGACGTTCTGAAGCGACGAGTGAGATCAGTGCAGCCGGCTCCGCAGACCATCAGAGAGCTAAAGAATGTGATTACCGCGGAGTGGGAACGTATTTCCCAAGAAACCATAAAAGATATACTCACTAGCATGCCCAGACGAATGCAAGCTGTGATTTCAGCAAGAGGGGGTCACACTCAATACTAAACTTTCATCTGCTTTTAATGTATTCAAGAAAAACAAAGAAATTAACGCGTTTCATTTTTATTTAGCGAGCAGGTACAATCATAGTGTTTTGAGCTTAAACATTATTTCTTAATAATTTAATTAAAATGTTATGATAAAACTGATGAAAACTATTCCTTCCTAATTAATTTATAAAATTCTGAGGATAACAATACCTAAAATTGTCAAACAAACTAATAGTAACTATAAAATAGTTCTTTGCTTAAGTGCCCGTTTTTTTTGCAAAAGAGTTTATTATTGTAAATTTTCCAAAAAATTATTTATAAAAATCATGAAAAATTACAAAATATATCACAAGTCAAATCTCTTTTAACAGTCTTTTATAATGGTTATTACAATAAAAATCTTACTACTATTATAAATGCGAAAATTTACGAAACCGTTTCTCTTAGTAGTAAACGTTTTTGCAGCGTGTATAATCTTTATAGTTTTCGTCTTAGACCATATATAGAAAAGAAACATTATACTATTTTTATTACAAACCAATACTCAGTTTAAGTCAAAACTACTAATTATTTGTACTGTCACAAAATGGCCAACACTATTTTAACGTTTTGGTAACTACTTTAACGAAACGCATCTACTCTCTGCTTGCATAAGTAGATTTTTTATTGTGTGTGAGTAAAGTATCGTTAAAAATACAAATTGATCGACATTGGATAGTCACACGAGAGAAGCAGACTAAATAAGCTTCTCTCGTATGACTTTTGCGGCATTTGCAAGGGAATACCGCCAAAGTCATTACTCTGGAGTGTGTTCGTTGTTCTTCAAAAAAGACACCTTATTAAAGAATAATAGATCGATTTTGCTGCTGAAATATGACTACAAGCTGTTCCATAACGAATCTTTAGTGAGTTCGACTACTTAAACCAGACTTCAAACCAGATTCGAAGGATTTCAAAAATGTCTAAGAGTACAGCCACTTTGCTTGAGGTTCGGTGGAACGTTGACCTATTTTTAGTTCTACAGAAATTTCAAATCGATTATCAATACATCTAAATAATAAAAGGTACAGGATACCATATTATTAAATACAAAGTACAGCTGCAGCGATGAGTTCGAAGTGTTGACATAATTTCCTTCCTGTTACTTCTGAAGACTGCTTTAAGTTTCTGGATTGAAAGGAATTTGGGATCGATGTTAACTTCAGGTTGCCATAACATTGTTATAGAAAAGACTCTGGGGCGACTTAATGACCTAATAACTTTCTTAACAGGTTGGTTCCAGAAATAAACAACATTTTCCGCCCGACCTGGTTAGCCGTTAAAAACTATATATCAGAGAATCGAACACGAGATACATTCTCGGCCGTGTAAAAATATATCATGAAAATAGAATTCATGTCTGCCCAAGTAGAGATTAAAGAGAGTAATACCAACATAGAAAGTAACCTTGCACTCCTCTCATCACAACATGCAGATCTTAGGAAGAAAATAGAACAGCTTGAAGTACGCTTAAAGCAAGACAGAGAACAAATTATAATTCTAGAGGACAAGATTGAGGAATTGCAGCGGGAACAACGTAAGGCTAATATTGAAATAAAAAATATGCCAAAACTACCTACGGAATCAAAGGATGACTTAATAAACATGGTTGTAAGCTTATCAAAATCCCTGAATAGCGGTATTAAAAAAGATGATATCAAAGACATATACAGGCTAAAAGGGAAAAGAGATTCTAATAAAACGAATACTCCAATAATTGTTGAGTTATCATCCTCGATTCTTAAATCAGATATACTAAAATCTTGTAAAACCTACAACATCAAAAATAAAGAAAAGCTACGAGCGAAACATCTGGGAGCTACTAAAAATGAAGAAACTCCAGTGTTTATCTCCGAGCAGCTCACTGCGAAAGGCGCTAGACTACACTTTGTCGCTCGCGATCTAGCTAAATCAAAAGACTACAAGTTCTGTTGGACTTCTTACGGACGTGTTTACCTAAGAAAGAATGAAAACACCCCGGTAATTATTGTTAAAAACGAATCACAGGTACACAGCCTCATGCAGGCATGACTCTTTAACTTTTGTCCTCTTTTTGTAACATTTTTTTCTTGTAATATCATTATTAAACTGTTTTTTGTAAAAAACAATAGTTACAAACCCTTACACTACATATACTATTTACACTCACGCGCTGATACACTCACATATATTAAACACTATCCTAGTGCGATCTCACTTTATCTCATGGCTCATGACTACAAACACACAAGTTATTATAAACATTTATTAATTCTCGGCTTAACTGCGAAGTTTTTACCTCAAGTAAATTGTAATTTCTCGAAGTGTACGGAAAGTATCTGGTTACTTATTTATGGATAGTCAGACCACAAACATGTACGAATTAGATAACATACAAATAGCCCAATCTAATTTCCATACTATTAATGACTTTTCAAGACACACAACCATACAAAAATCTGATTTCACGATAATATCACAAAATATAAGAAGCATTTACAATAATTTTGATGATCTTTTAATAACTTTATCTGAGTTCAAATTTCAAGCTGATCTAATAACACTGACCGAGGGATGGATCGACCCACACAAGCCTATACCCCAAATGGATAACTATACTCATTTCGTTACGAGCCGCCACATAAATCGTAGTGATGGCGTAGTAGTCTACATAAAATGTAACCATAAAACTATCGTGCAAGAAATAAATTTAAAACATGCATCTTGCTTACAAGTCAAAGTTGGTAACTATACTATATTGTGTATTTATCGCTCCCCGTCTAATCTTAACGCGGAAAATTTTATAAATTCATTAAATACTCACTTAGTAACTTTACACACTCAAAATAACATTATAATAACAGGAGACATCAATATAAATCTAATACAAAAATCCAGTGAAACATCTCAGGAGCGCTCGAACCGATTACATTACCTTAACACGCTAGCCACGCATGGCCTGCTCCCGGGTCATACACTGCCTACTCGAGATAGAAGTTGTATAGACCATTTCATACTAAAACTAGATAGGTACATGGGTACGTGTGCGTCTATTACCGTTCTTGATTCTACAGTTACTGATCACAAAATGTTATTCTTAAAACTATCCTACCTCGCTAAATCGAATTACAATACCTCGAAAATTAAATCTTTAATCAACATGGAAGGCGCTTTAACTTATTTAAAAAATAGCAACATTACTGATCTAATTTACTATAATAACCCTATAATCTTAACTAATAAATTAATATCTATTTTAAAACAGTGTATTCTATCCAATACTATAACTAGAACTATCCCGAATAAGAAACGCCTTATTAAGCCATGGATTACCTTAGGAATTGTTAGATGTATTCGTAATAGAAATGCTATGCAAGCAAAACTCCGAGCTGATCCTCATAATGAAATTCTTAAAATTACATACAGGAGATATCGGAATTTCTGCAATAGTGTAATAAAGAAAGTCAAACGTAAATATGAAAAAGAAGACCTTGCTAAAAGTATAAAAAACCCGAAAACTTTGTGGAAGAAAATAAATACCCTCACTTATCGTAACCAACCTAAAACGCAAAATCTAGAATTACTAAATTTAAACGCATCCCCTCAAAATTCGGTTAATTCGGTAAACGATTATTTTTCAAACATTGGTAAAAATCTAGCTAAAGAGATAATTCCAGTGACGACGTTACATAATAGAGCAGATATTATTAGCCCCAACTGTTCCCAGGTGTCGTCTTTTGTGCTACTAGAAACTGACACTCATGAAGTATACCTGACTATTATGAGTCTCAAAACTGACAGTGCTCCTGGCTGGGATGGTGTAAGCACCAAGTTTCTCAAATATACTAGGGAACTAGTTGTGCCCATAATAACTCATTTGGTTAATTTGTGCTTCCGACAGGGAGTGTTTCCACCCGCGCTAAAACAAGCAATTATTACACCTGTGTACAAGAGTGGCGACAGAGAAGATGTTTCAAATTATCGCCCAATCTCTGTTCTTACTGCTATATCAAAAGTATTTGAAAAATTAATTAATAAAAGACTAATTACCTATCTTCTGAAGTATAATCTACTTTCAGACTCGCAATTTGGTTTTAGACAGGGACTGTCAACCGAAGATGCAGTTACCTCACTATCTTGTCATATTGTTAATGAAGTTGATAAAGGTAATAAATGTATCACAGTTTTTATCGACTTAAAAAAAGCATTTGATACGGTTTCTGTCCCCATTCTGGTACAGAGGCTAGAAAACATTGGTATTAGGGGTACTTCACTCACATTATTCGCTGATTACCTCAGTGAACGAAAGCAGGCAGTTAAAATAGGTCAATACATCAGCGAACAATCTGACGTCACATATGGGGTCCCGCAAGGCAGTGTTCTGGGGCCGACCTTATTCTTAATCTACATTAACAGCTTATGCGATTTAAAACTGGATAGTGGGAAAGTCTACTCCTACGCGGATGACACTGCTGTTGTCTTTACTGGGAAAACTAATGACTCGGTGCGTCGACATACAGAAGTAGAGCTCTCCAAAATAGACAACTGGTTAAAAAAAAACTTATTATCATTAAACGTAAGTAAAACTAACTACATTTTCTTCACTAAATACAATAGCACCCAACCTCAAACAGATCTAGAAATAAAAATACATAACTGTAACATCAGAGTAAATTGTACATGTAAAACTATAAATAAAGTTCATCACACTAAATATCTAGGAGTGGTAGTTGATCAAAGAATGTCATGGCATGAGCACCTAGAACAAGTTATGACTAGGATTCGAAAGTTGATTTGGACATTTAAAACTCTAAGGCACATCGCTGACAAACATTTACTAAAACAGATATATACATCGCTGGCTGAGTCAATTATAGTGTACTGTATCCCAGTTTGGGGGGGTGCTACAAAAATGAAGTTCCTGGAACTGGAGAGGGCACAAAGAACTTTACTAAAAGTAATGATGTTTAAGTCTTATAGATTTTCCACCTCTGATCTTTATGCCTCTTGTGGTGTCTTATCGGTCAGGCAACTGTACATTTTTTGCACTACCTTAAGATTACACAAATCTCTTAAATATGATAGTCGCAAACTGAGCAAAAGACGAAAATATATTGTCGCTCCCGTTGAAAGATCTAAATCAGTTTTTGCTGTGAGACAATTCCAATGCCAAGCTGCTAAACTTTATAATAAATTAAATAAAATATTAAATATATACACATTGAATAAACATGAATGTAAAACGTCGCTACTTACCTACCTGAAAACATTGAACTATGAAGACACTGAAGCCTTGTGTAGGTAATCATGAATCATAATACACTAGTAAACACAGTCAAATTCTACAATCAGTCATGAACATTCATCCTCATAAACACACAAACACACACACGCACACATATACATATACACATACACCATTATTCACATTTTCACCTTAGATTCTGTTCAATAAATTATATAATATATGTAGTACTTAGCTTATTGTAATTTTAAATAGTACAAGTATCTATACAGTGTTGTAATTATAATTAGATAGTACACTTATGTAATGGAAGAGCGGGTTCTCCTAACACAAGTGCTTATGCGCTTAAAAGGAGGTCCCAATCACTTATCAGCTATTGTAAAATGTTTGAGATAACGAATAAAGATTTATTATTATTATTATTATGTGAAATAATATTATATAATGTATTACACATTATAAAATACAATATAACAATTAAAACAATTTATGTATAAATGATAATAAAAATTACATACTTAGTTTTTTCTATACATATAAAATGTCCTTACTACAAATATTTTCAATGTCAACATGGTTGATCGTGAGATTATTTTTATGTTTTTTACTGTTAATATGATCCAACACTAAATTGTCTAAGACCTTTACATTACATATAAGGCACTGTAGTTTATTGTCACTGATCTGTAATTTAAAAAAATTATGCATTATAGTATATGGGTGAATATTTGAAGATAGACATATTCAGGATTTTTAAATTAAGGTCAAATAATGCTTCCAATTACAACTTTTATGGATTTTACCTAAAGTTTATAGTGCAGATTAACGAAATAAATCAAACGCACAGTATTTTGAACTGCAATATAGGTCTGAATCTAAATCTGAAAATTTTCACCGAACGGTGATGAGATATGAAACACACGCTAATTAGCATTTTAAAAAATGGTAATTATGCTTCGTGATTGGTAATTAGAAATAAAACGGAATATAGGTTTTTTTTTGCGTTTTGGCTTTATTAATACATTACTTAAGATTTTAATAGTCCTGTTATTAGGTGTAAAAGCACTCATCACTCATTCATCATAATATAATATAATATAATATAATATGATATAATATAATACGATATGATATAATATATCAAGATAGAAATCATTGTGATCTCACCTGAGATTAAAGAGGAAAAAAAAAAAAAAAAGAAAAAAAAACGACATTTAAAATTTATCATTATATCTATAATATTTTTATTTTAGCCTTATTCATGAAATAAAAGAATTACAACAAGATACCGTTAACGTTTTTCGTGTTGTAACATAACAGACGGACAGAGAGACAGAGAGACAAAAGAGATTCTACGAACTGGTAAAAAAAAAGTATATATATATATATATATATATATATATATATATATATCTCGTAATACATGATACATTCGTAATACTCGTCGTCGTTATCGTCACGACGGTCTCTCTAACTCGAACACTCACATGGTGTACGCGCGCCACACACAAAGTCGGCTCCCGGTCACACTCGCAAAAATAGAGACGCCAGCCACCCGAGCGGTTCGTGTGTGTTTAATACGCGCGCCGCACAAACGCACACAATCGGCTCCCGGTCACACACAGATGGAGACGTCGGTCGACCGCGCGGTTCGTGTATTGAATCGGACACAGACCGGGGAAGTTCGTGTATTGATCGGCGAGGAAATATAAAAAAAAAATTGTATTACGCCGCCCGCTCGCGCGCGCGCCCCCCCGTCACATGACAGATAGAATTATTTCGCATACGCCACTACCTCCGCGTTCGTGTATTCGTACCTATATATATATTTACATGTATACACATGTACACACATGTACACACATGTACACACATGCACACGTATACATATATATTGCATATGTCTCGCGTCTCGATGCGTCCTCGGACGAATCGCCTGGCGTAGGGCTGAGTCTCAACAGATCGCAGCACGACGCTGCTCTACCGAGCACAACACCCCGCCAGGAACGATCGCCAGATTCGATCCCGCTAGGAGGATTAGGTCGTCCGCATAGGCCAGTGCCGCGATCTTCTCGCCTTCCAGCCCATAGCCGACGCCCTGCGGTAGTGACGCGAGGATTAGATCCATCGCCATGTTGAAGAGAATCGGGGAGAGCGGATCCCGCTGACGTACCCCTCGACCGACTCTTACAGGTTGGCTGTTTATTGTATTTACGGCTAGGGTCGTGTGCGCCGTCTCGTACATATGAGCCAGATAGTTAAGGAATCCATCCGGCAGCCCCCTGGCCCTGAGCAGTTCTAGCAGTGCCTTGTGCGACACTGTGTCGAATGCCTTGGCAAAGTCGAGGACTGCGATGTGGCATTCCTTTAACTTTTTCCTGCAATCCCCCAGAACCGCATCGAGCACGGCAGTGTTTTCCAGCGCCCCATCTGCGCTAACGAAGCTGCGCTGACGCGAGTCGGGGGGACAACAGTCCTTACTACCTTTTCGCTAAGATGCCGTGCATGTGCCGGAGCGGTATCGACGCAACCGAAATCGGCCGATAGTCGCCCGGCCCAGCAGGGACATCTTTCTTTGGAATGAAAATGGTTCTGGACTGTCGGAGCGTGTCGGGGATAGCGCCTCTGGCCATCCAGTGGTTGAACATTTCCGCCTTCGATGCTGCAGGAACCGTGCGCCATTCCTCCGAACGGATTCCGTCCAGCCCTGGCGCCGTCCTCAGGTCGACACGGGACGCCTTCACTTCCTCAACCGTGATCGGCGCCCACAGCTTGGCATAGTCGGCCACTTCCCCCCGCCTTAGAGTGTTAAGCACCTTCGGCGTTGGTCCCGGGGCGCTCGACACCTTCTCGAGGACCGGTCGCCAGTAGGCTTCTAGTTCCTCCAGACTGTGCCTCACAACCCGGGTGTGTCCGTCTATGACCTCAGCTGCTGCTCGACTCGGACACTTCCGGAATAGTTCCTGCACGCGTGCGTACTCTGCTCGTCGTAGCTTACGACGTGACTTCGGTCCAGGCGTGCTGTTGTCTCGTGTAGTGTTCTCAAATGTACGGCGGTGGCGCTTCGCGTTCTCTGCCCCACGCCCACGGCACTTCACTCGTCTCTCCGCCCCTGCTAGAAGGGTTTCGAGAACTTGTACCGTCTCCGGGCTTAGTGGGGCATCGACCGCGATCACAGGATCTTGCGCTTGCGCGACTTCTGAGGTAGCCCCAGCAGCCAGAACTCGCTCTTCGACGGGCTGTTCGGTGATCGAACCCCTACTTGCTGGATCAGACGCCGAAAGCGCTATCTCCTCCAGGCAGGCCTTCACCAGCCCTTTGTACTTCGCGCTACGACGCTGGCCCTTAATCGCCTCCAGCGTCCTTTGGAGCTGTGGCAATTTGGCAAGCAGGTCTGCGTTCGGACACTTCCCAGTATCCGCCGTGAGCTGCGCCTCTGTACGTGCTAGTAGGTACAGCTCCTCGTCCGTCCACCTGCGCTTCACCTGCATTGGAGCAGCTTCCGCATTGGCTTCTACGGGGTGGGCTCTACGCTTGTGAACCCCAAGCCCCGTCTTGGTCTCGAATGTACGCCCACAAACTGGGCAGGTCCACCCAGGTGCCCGCCCTACGCTCCCGCCGGGAACGTCGGGTCGAGCCTCCGGGGAAGGATAAACCGTGCTCCCCGGCTCCTGTGGGAGGCCGGGGCGGTCAAAATTTTTATCATTTCCTTTTGCAACAGTTTTATCCCTTTGTGGCCGGGCCGCAAACCCAGCCACCGGGCTCGCCCACGGTTTTTGCAAGGTCCCAACCGAAGAGAAACCGCTAGGCTTGACGAACCCAAAGCGAGCTCGGGGAACGTCCATCGGGACTACTATGGTATCTCAACCATAGCCTCACCTAGATTACACCCCCAAGCTCGAGAGGTGTCGCACTACTCCGAAGAGAATCCAGGGACTAGCCTGGCTATGTGCTCCGTCACCCCCGCACGTGACCGACATGCGCCCACACGGCGATGGCGGAGCACATAGCGGAAAGTGCACTTGCCTCGTCTGAAGTACAGGATATATGCACCAACGAGGCTTACAAGTCGGCTTCGGCTGCTTCCGAACTTGTATAATTTAGGTGCTATCCCCCCCCCCCCCACATCGGCGAACGCAGCGGCGCCACGAGCAGGCTGTGGGTAGGAGTTGGGCGTCGTGACTCGTTACAAGCCACTCTTCCCCGTTGCTGGATGGGTCATGCTTCCCGCGTCCCCACAGCTAGCCGGCAGGCTGGGAAATCACGGTTGCTTCGTGTCGAGACCCACCCAGGAGTAACTACTTCTACTTCACCCCGTTAGGGGTATGAGCAATCGTACCGGAGATAGTCATAGCTACAGTCTAGATTGCGTGCATACGTGTACGCACACATACACAACCGCCGCCATAAGCCAAGCAAACTTAAAGTCGGCTGCTTCCTGTTATGATTGCCTTATAAAATATATGGGCCATTTGTTGTTAGCGTCACTAATACGATGACGAGGCATTAGGATAGTATGGATCGAGACATATATTTAAGAGAGTCATAGTTACTCCCGCCGTTTACCCGCGCTTGCTTGAATTTCTTCAGGTTGACATTCAGAGCACTGGGCAGAAATCACATTGCGTCAACACCCGCGAGGGCCATCGCAATGCTTTGTTTTAATTAGACAGTCGGATTCCCCTTGTCCGTGCCAGTTCTGAGCTGACCGTTGAACGGCGGTCGTACAGAACCGCGCCGATCGCGCACGAGACGAAACCGACGCGGCCTTACGGCTAGGAAGATCCGCGGAAGGCCGGAACGCGGGTCCGGATTCCGCCCGAACGCCCCGAGAGACGAACGAGCATCGACCAGGCCCGGCACCGGCCGCATCCGCTTCCCGTCCAAACCCGACACGCCCCGGTCCTCAGAGCCAATCCTTATTCCGAAGTTACGGATCCAATTTGCCGACTTCCCTTACCTACATTATTCTATCGACTAGAGGCTCTTCACCTTGGAGACCTGCTGCGGATATGGGTACGAACCGGCGCGACATCTCCACGTACATCCCTCACCTGAATTTTCAAGGTCCGCAGAGAGTATCCGGACACCGCCGCAAATGCGGTGCTCTTCGCGTTCCGAACCATATCTCCCTTCTATAGGATTCCATGGAACTCGAACGCTCAGGCAGAAAAGAAAACTCTTCCCGGACCCCTCGGCGGCGTCTTCAGGCCACTTTGGGTTACCCCGTCGAACACTCGCTTTGAAACGAGGGAACGATTATTGAAACGGTTCCGCTGCCGGGTTCCGGAATAGGAACCGGATTCCCTTTCGCTCAAAGGGCGTTATTTGATTTATACAATGAATATATCATATATAAAGAAAACACGCCACATCGACATAAGATCTCTCCTTGAGCTTAGGATCGACTGACTCGCGAGCAACTACTGTTCACGCGAAACCCTTCTCCACGTCAGTCCTCCAGGGCCTCGCTGGAGTATTTGCTACTACCACCAAGATCTGCACCGACGGAGGCTCCAAGCGGGCTCACGCCCAGACCCTTCTGCGCACTCCGCCGCGCACGTCCTACTCGTTACGGCATAATGACGCAAACGTACAACGTCGCACGTGCCCGTAACGGTAGTGTATAGGCAAAACGCTTCAGCGCCATCCATTTTCAGGGCTGGTTGCTTCGGCAGGTGAGTCGTTGCACACTCCTTAGCGGATTCCGACTTCCATGGCCACCGTCCTGCTGTCATGAGCGACCAACGCCTTTCATGGTGTCCCATGAGCGTTTTTTAGGCGCCTTAACACTACGTTTGGTTCATCCCACAGCGCCAGTTCTGCTTACCAAAATTGGCCCACTTGGCACCGTCATCAGATCTCCGGCTTCATCGTTCGAGTAAGCCGGAGTTCTCACCCATTTAAAGTTTGAGAATAGGTTGAGGTCGTTTCGGCCCCAATGCCTCTAATCATTCGCTTTACCGGATGGGACTGTTAACAATCGACGCCAGCTATCCTGAGGGAAACTTCGGACGGAACCAGCTACTAGATGGTTCGATTAGTCTTTCGCCCCTATACCCAGTTCCGACGATCGATTTGCACGTCAGAATCGCTACGGTCCTCCATCAGGGTTTCCCCTGACTTCGACCTGACCAGGCATAGTTCACCATCTTTCGGGTCCCAGCATCTGTGCTCAGAGCGCGCCTGCATTCACGGATTGGAAACGAGACGCCTCGGGAGTGCGAGAGATCGATCGAGACCGACGCTCCATCCTCCCTGAGCGCGCGGTTTAGCGCGCGCCTTCACTTTCGTTACGCCTTTCAGTTTTATGTTGAAGAATCTCAATGACTCGCACACATGCTAGACTCCTTGGTCCGTGTTTCAAGACGGGTCCTGCGAGTGCCCGAAAATGAATCATCGCAGACGGATACGCGCACAGTCCGAGACAGCACGGCTGCGACGACAGCAGCGCCGCGTCGACGTCCGCACTCGGGCAGGACATCGACATTGTACGGCGTTCGCTTGCGTCGGGCCGGACGCGCGCGAGGCGCGTGCGCGATTCGTATATGGGTACGATTTTGTACTACCGTCCGACGGCCGGTCGGCCACCGTCACGGTCCAATTGCGGTGCGCGAACACCGCCGCTGGACTCCCGGACGGCGCTTAGACCGACATCGAACGGGTCGCGATGTATTACTGAGAGAGAAGTGCACGCCGTCGACGGACGTCGACGTGCGCGACCCGTGCCGAGCGACACACCCGCGAGGGGAGGCGTCCGACATCGAGGAGCGCGCCCGTACGCCGTCGAATGACGATGAATCTCTCCGTTCGTTCATTCGAGTTTCGCAGGTTTACCCCTGAACGGTTTCACGTACTCTTGAACTCTCTCTTCAAAGTTCTTTTCAACTTTCCCTCACGGTACTTGTTCGCTATCGGTCTCGCGGTAATATTTAGCCTTAGATGGAGTTTACCACCCACTTAGGGCTGCACTCTCAAGCAACCCGACTCTGAGGAGTGTACCTCTCGCCGTCTCGCTCCGTCGCTACGGGCCTGGCACCCTCTACGGGAAAACGGCCCCGTTCAAGACGAACTTGGACAGGAGTGGCGACGACGAGAAAGCGATACCTCCCGAACACCACATCTCCCGCGATCGTTACAACCGCGGGATTCAGTGCTGGGCTATTCCCTGTTCGCTCGCCGCTACTAGGGGAATCCTGGTTAGTTTCTTTTCCTCCGCTTACTAATATGCTTAAATTCGGCGGGTGATCCTCCCTGATCTGAGGCCAACGATAAAAAAGACGAGGCAGACGCGATATCCGTAGACGCGACGGCGCCGATGTTTCGCCGAGAGACGGGTCGCCCCGTCTTCGGCGTCGGCGTCGGCGTCGAAGCGCTCTTCGGACGTCGAGTCCGCCTACGGGCGATATATATATCATTATCTCGACACTCGTGCGCGTTCCGTGCATACGCGCGCGGCGATCTCCGACGATATCGTCCCCGCCGACGCTCCGTTTACCGTCGATATATCGCGTACATAGCGAAATATATACGCGACGTCACGAAAGGACGGAGAGACGGGAGACGCTCTCGCCGTTGACGAGATCGCTCACGCATACACTTGCGCTCCGCATCGTATATATATAATATATATCATCGAAATATTTAAACGGACCGAAATCGACACGTAAAAAAACGTTAACGACCAACGGAAACCGTCACATGCACGAGACTTTTACGTTTCGTACAGTGTGATATATATTTTTATACAGCCGGCCCTCAGACAGGAGTGGTCCTGGATGTTTCTCCACGGACCGCAATGTGCGTTCGAAATGTCGATGTTCAAATGTGTCCTGCAGTTCACACTATGACGCGCAGTTAACTGCGTTCTTCATCGACCCGCGAGCCAAGTGATCCACCGTCCAGGGTAATGGTTTATCCATTTCATATAGGATTATATGAAACAGAAAAAATAAAATAGAAATCAATCAAGAAATGTACGGCCGGTCACCGTATAGGTGCGCGCGACATCGTTTTAACGTCACGAGTGACGATATGATATCTTATGATGTCATCGTTAAAAACGACAATACCATAATCGACGAACGACACGAAAACGACAATTCGAAACGTATCGTAACGTCGAATAGACAATAAATATCTATCGGATTTATTATGTATACATATCATACACGCGATATATATCGCATACGACATTTCGCAGCGATACACACACACACGTACGTACGTATTACGTTAATGATCCTTCCGCAGGTTCCCCTACGGAAACCTTGTTACGACTTTTACTTCCTCTAAATGATCAAGTTTGGTCAACTTCCCAGCAACGCCGACGGCCGTGAAGCCACCGCGTGTCGGTCCGAAGACCTCACTAAATCATTCAATCGGTAGTAGCGACGGGCGGTGTGTACAAAGGGCAGGGACTTAATCAACGCGAGCTTATGACTCGCGCTTACTAGGAATTCCTCGTTTATGGGGGATAATTGCAAACCCCAATCCCCAGCACGAAGGAGTTTCAACGGGTTGCCCGGGCCTCTAGGCCAGGGAGAACATGCTGATTCCTTCAGTGTAGCGCGCGTGCGGCCCAGGACATCTAAGGGCATCACAGACCTGTTATTGCTCAATCTCGTGCGGCTCGAAGCCGCCGGTCCCTCTAAGAAGAATTTTAATACGTCGCCAGTGAGTTGCCCGACCGAAATCGGGCACACCTAAATGACGACGCCTATTTAGCAGGCTAGAGTCTCGTTCGTTACCGGAATTAACCAGACAAATCGCTCCACCAACTAAGAACGGCCATGCACCACCACCCACCGAATCAAGAAAGAGCTGTTAATCTGTCAATCCTTCCGGTGTCCGGGCCTGGTGAGATTTCCCGTGTTGAGTCAAATTAAGCCGCAGGCTCCACTCCTGGTGGTGCCCTTCCGTCAATTCCTTTAAGTTTCAGCTTTGCAACCATACTCCCCCCGGAGTCCAAAATCTTTGGTTTCCCGGAAGCTGCCCGCCGAGCCATTGTAGTAACGTCGGCGGATCGCTAGATGACATATTTACGGTTAGAACTAGGGCGGTATCTAATCGCCTTCGAACCTCTAACTTTCGTTCTTGATTGATGAAAACACCTTTGGCAAATGCTTTCGCTGATGTTCGTCTTGCGACGATCCAAGAATTTCACCTCTAACGTCGCAATACGAATGCCCCCAGTTATCCCTATTAATCATTACCTCGGAGTTCTGAAAACCAACAAAATAGAACCGAGATCATATTCTATTATTCCATGCACGAAATATTCAAGCGGCATTTTGAGCCCGCTTTGAGCACTCTAATTTGTTCAAAGTAAAATTGTCGGCCCATCTCGACACTCACCGAAGAGCACCGCGATAGGATTTTGATATTGAACCGGCGTTTTACCGCCGGCTCACCGACGATATGCTCCGCAGACGTGTCAGTATCACCGCGGATGCGGTGCACCGACAGCGCGGCGCACAAATGCAACTACGAGCTTTTTAACCGCAACAATTTTAGTATACGCTATTGGAGCTGGAATTACCGCGGCTGCTGGCACCAGACTTGCCCTCCAATTGTTCCTCGTTAAAATATTTAAAGTGTACTCATTCCGATTACGAGGCCTCGAAAGAGTCCCGTATCGTTATTTTTCGTCACTACCTCCCCGTGCCGGGAGTGGGTAATTTGCGCGCCTGCTGCCTTCCTTGGATGTGGTAGCCGTTTCTCAGGCTCCCTCTCCGGAATCGAACCCTGATTCCCCGTTACCCGTGACAACCATGGTAGTCGCAGAAACTACCATCGAAAGTTGATAAGGCAGACATTTGAAAGATGCGTCGCCGGTACTGGACCATGCGATCGGCAAAAGTTATCCAGATTCATCAAAATTAACGACTTCGGACGAGACGCCCTCCGTCGATTGGTTTTGATCTAATAAAAGCACTCATCCCATCACTGGTCAGAGTTCTGATTGCATGTATTAGCTCTAGAATTACCACAGTTATCCAAGTAACTGAGTAAGATCTAAGGAACCAAAACTGATATATTGAGCCATTCGCGGTATCGCCTTAATACGGCTTGCACTGAGACATGCATGGCTTAATCTTTGAGACAAGCATATAACTACTGGCAGGATCAACCAGGGAGCTAACATCGAATATCATCGAACGATGAATCTTCGTGTGTCGTTTACGTGTACGCGGAAGCGGACATAATTTTATGTGCACATGCGCGCGTATACGTAACATCGAACCGTTCGAGCTCGGGAGCGCGAACGGTTGACGTATCTCTCATAGAACATTTTCTTTCATATAATATTTCGTTCATCGTTATGAAAATAAACGAAACATCCATATGATAATATGACGCTTCGGT